>CM077881.1:19615425-20952925 GCA_039720435.1 Amazona ochrocephala | reverse complement strand
TAAAAAAGGAGGGAAAGGAAGAATAAAAGGAGAGAGAGTTTCCAGGAGGGTTTGATCTTCCTGCCACTGTAAGCCTGGAGCAGTAACATTTATATCCCTGACACTATTTCAAGCTTACAGTAATGTTTCTCAAAATATAATCTTAATGTGCATATGCTGAGTAATAGGGAGGTTGTTTAATAGTAGAAAATTAGACACAAATTGTTGCTGTTCTCTGTCAGGTTGAAAACTTAAGAGAATGCAAGGAAACAATCAAAATTTTGTACCCTCACTGGAAAAGGGAGGAGAATTTTTAATAACATTTTTTTGGAACAGTTTCTCTATTTTCTTTCCCATCTTCTAGACATGTCTATCATCTTGACATTTCCAATGTAATTTAGCGAGCAACATCTTCCAAGGTTTTATTTCTCCTTTACTAATTTTTTTAAATTTCTTGGTTACTTTCTATTCTTAATATGGCTGGCATGTGGTTAAGACACATACTGGGCATAATATTACTGAACTGCATCAGAATCTCAGTTACCTCCATATCCAGGATATCAGCTGAAGGAACTGGAATCCTAGAGCCCAAATTTGGTACTAAACTCCAGGAAAGGGCCTTCTCAAGTTCATCTACATTTATGTCCTGTTCTTTGGGGAGGGCTGTATGACAATCCTGAATCTTTTTTCTCCTGTTGTCTGCACAAGAGATCTCAGATCCACTAGTGCTGTTTCCTCTTGATAGATTCTTTTCTTCATTTAGTCCTTCTTCACATATGTCTGTAAAGCCATAGCAAAATAAAGCAGTGCTGAATGCAAACAGTAAGTAAACTTGAAGGCAAATATTATTATACCTCAGCACAGGAGGGCAAAATTACTTCCTACACCAGCTGGTTGTGAAATCAGATCTATAAAATGAGTTGGTCATTGTAAAATGGAGTGCTGCTATTATGAATGTGGAGAAATGTGTTTGCTTTATCATTACAGAGGACTGTCTCTCTATGAGAGAAAGAAATTAAAAAATTCCCTTGGTATTCAGCAAAGCAGCCAATAATAGAACTTTTCACACTGACTGTAGAACAGAGATCACTTGATGCCTACTAGAAGCTGACTGTTTTCACTGCTGGACTACGGTTATTATGACAGACACTGAGCAGCAAGACAGTACTACTACATCCCAGTGCCTAATAAATACCAGCATCCTGAGTTAACTTGGCATTCCACAGGCAGGAAAGGCATTTGCCTTCATACCTTTGGGTTGAGAGATGATGAGCTCTACTTCATCAGGAGAATTCTGTATGATTTTAACTGCAGTATTAAATGAAACGCCTTCAAGACTAGTATTATTCACAGAGATGAGTCGTCCTCCTTTAAAAAAAAAAAAAACAACAAAAACAAAACAAACAAAAAAAAAAAAAACAACCCAAGGATAAAGCCAAGACAAAGGAAATCTAAATACAGAAATAAATCCAGAATAGCTAACTTTAAACCATGAAAGTATTTTAATTCTAATTAAAAACTGAGGACATTGACCTGGTTTGATATTTCCAGCTCTGTCTGCAGGTCCCCCAGGGATAATTGACGCGATAAAGATACCAAGGTCTAATTTTCCTACATTTTCTCCTCCAATAATTACAAAACCTGCAAAAATGAGATAGCATGAGAATGCAGAGACATTGGCAGTATTAGAAAAGATGAACCTTAGGAGCATAAAAAACTCTTGCTCTAATGGCTTAAGTTTTATACATGGTCTGGAGAATGGGGAGCTCTGATTTACACGGCATTTGTAAATCAGGTAAAAAAAGGTCTTGATTTGGAAGAGCTTTAAATTTGCATTATATTATAATTAAAGTGTGCTAGTGACTTGGGTGGCTATGTAAGTATAACTTGTCAATAAGAATACCTTCCTGGCATGGGACTTTCAAAGATTCCAGCTACTTTCTTACAAGAGTCATAAACTCTTGTATGTGGACCTTAGTATTTAACACCTGCAGGAGTAAAATGGTATAAAAGCTCATTTAAGAAATTCAAACATTTTTCTGCATCATGTAGTGTAGGGCCTCTCAGGTGGGCCGTGTAAATTTCTAATGGATACATAAGGTGTATCTAAGAAAATTAAATCTTTTGTCAATGAGTTCAATTTCACTATCCTAGTTCAGCATATTCTGCTTACTGCAGAATATATTCTTCTTTCTGGTAGCGTAGTTGGGTTTGGGATGAGGATATTCCACACAGACATGCACCATTTAGAAACTTGATGTTTAATTGTATAAATGGTCAGCTGTGAAACGTGATGGTCCCCTGAACTCATCCACAAGAACAGGACAGAGTGCAATAGTGTATTATGTAACAAAAACTGTTACCCGAATAAGAATGCAAAAGTCAGGAAACATTAATGTTAAGCTTGTGTACACATTTTGCACTTCCACAGGCAATACCTGAAATGTTTGCAGAACATGATCTCCCCCTGTGTAATGTCTAAGATAAATAAAATCACTGAGCTTGCATTTCAGATACAAAAATAGACCCTTGTTCCTTTTCATTGTACTCTTAGGACTTGGTCTCCTTGACCTCTGTGGCCTTAGTTAATCCTCTGAAAAAATTGTGGTCTTGGTTTATGTGCTTAGTCCTTTTCAGTCTCAGAAATTCCAAGTCCTTCACAAAGACTGGTAGTTTTATTCCATAAGAATAAATGAGGTGAAGAAGGTTACAATGTTGGCCAGGTTGAGTCAGCAACTAGCAGCATTAGCACCAGGATCGGAAAGTCTCGGTAACAAATGTAACATTCATGTTCCTTACTTACCAAATCCATTCTTAGGGTCACGTTTTAGGTTGACGCAAATTATTTCTCTTTCTAGACCACTTAGTAAAGATTCCTTTTGGATAGCTGGTGATCCAGGCACTGCAGAAACAAAACAGCTAGAATAAATGCAGATTAATGCAGGGAGACAATAGATTCATATAGTATGAAAAACTGGGGCTTCGAAATTAAAAATATGTTTTGTCCTTTTCAACATTACCATCACTTCTGAAATAATATAATTCGAAGGAAGCTCAAACAAGTGTCTGAAAATTTGTACTCTTTAGAAAAGCGTATGTACACTAGCTGTGTAAGCTCTTCCTATAATGTTCCTTTCTGGGAGACTATGCATTTATCTGCAACAGTTTTAAGATTAGGACATCTAAAGAGCCAGGCATGTAGTGCCCATTGAACGTGAGGGTGATTTGGAGACAAAATCTCCTATGGATTCCTTTGAAAACTCTATCCTGAGGGCCCTTTTTTCTCTGTAGGTGCAATCCAATCAGTACTGATTAGGATAGTGACTTTTGTAGTGTTAACACTACTTAATATTTTGCAATTGCCACAGCGTGTCCGAAGTACAGTTCTAATTTTAAAATGGGCCAAAAAATAATCATAGCTTTGTATTTCATACATCTCCTCCCTGTGTGCATGCAATGGTAGACAATTAGGTGTCCGGATCTTATTTGAGTTAGTGTCATACAAATGCAAGAACAGAGGAAGTACCTGGAGCCTATGTCATCTCATACATTACTTATTGGGTTGTAGATCTTAATTGCAAATCAAATTGTGACCTCTGAGCATTGGGGTGTTGCCTCATGCGAGAGTCCTGGGTGTACTGAACCATGTCTCTGAAGAGCGTTAGGCACCATTGATAGAATAATTATATCATTTAGTTCCCTACCACTAATGCTGATTGAAAGCAGGTGTGAAAGGGAAGAAAAGAGCTTGTCTTGCTAAAGTCTCAGTTAATTGCCAGGACTAGAAGTGCAAAAGGATATTCTTTAATCTGTAAGTAGAATATGTTTTGTTCTTCTGCTATTAAAACGATAACATGGAAGGGTACTGTGTGATTATTATACTCACCACTGATTGTGTTCTGAGTTGAATGGATAGACAGGTAGTCGTAACTCCTTTGCTTTCCATTCAGATTGATGTGCATTTCTGACTGGGATAGTCCTGATGTGGATCTGCATGGCAGGAGGTAAAGACCTCATTATGGGAACAAATCAGCAATGGTATTTAGCACTCCTCATTGTCATTAGTCTGTCAGAGCCAAGTTGGGAACACGTCTTTATAGCCTTTCAATAATTATTCTGAGTTCTGGGTCACATTTAGTTGTAGGGTACAAGTAGTCTATCCTTGCCAGCATGAGCTTCCAAATAACAGCTGCTATTAGACCACTCACATCATGACTGATTTCGCCCTATGTTTTTCTTTAAGCTGGGTGCGGGCATCAGGAAAAAAGATCATAGTCTCAGCATGATTCATTTAGCCCTGTTGTCCATATAAACAAAACCATGTCTGAAACTTTTCCTGGTAGTTTATGTTCTTCTCTGCTCTATTCTAACTCAGTATTCTAAAAGGAACTGGAATTCATCAAAGGCCTTGAGACTGTGTGCAGCTATAGTAACCGCCTACACTGGTGAATGTACCAATGCAAATGAAAAGGGAGCTCTTACACTGTTGTCTGTGATTTGCACCTTTAGACAACGAGAAATAAATTAGGCAAGATCTGCTCAAAACCAGCTTCCTATGTGCATTCAGTTCACATACTGCCATTTCCAGAGAAAATACAGAGACAGTAAAATTTTTATTTTATTCTCCCTTATTTTTATCCTTCTCCATAACCCAGTAAGTGGTTCATTCCTGAATCTAGTACAAATTTAAATGTCGCTCTTTTTGAAGTTCTCTGTTAAAGGATTAGCTTCCAGCCTGTGTTTGCGCTACTGCTGGCACCATGGAACCCCAAGCCTTTTGGTGTGACCACAATAAAGGCTGCAAAAAACCCCATCTGCCTCACAGCTTACCATAGAGGTTTGCAATGATAGTCTATGACTGAGTATTCTTATACATGTTTAGAGGAAAAAGCAAACCTACCTGCCAAGATTGCTTTTGTGTCTAGTCCTGTTGCTGGTTTCCACACTCAGGTTATCACAAGATTTGCTCATCATCCCAGCAGAAAGGTTTTCCAGGTTTGCTCCATAGAGCACATTCTCTGAACGAGACAGTCTCTGAATCAGGGCAAGGTGTTCATGCTGAGCTGCACATGCAGAATTTGATTTGTCTATTTCCACAAATCTACTTTCCTCTAAATAAGAAGGGAGAGAGAGGGAGGAAGGAGAGATAAATCCACTGATAATTTCCTATCTTTTTAAGCTCAAAGGAACTTTCTGTCTAACCTTTAGAACATGCCAACAAAAAAGCTTAGCATCACAGATATATTTGTTCTGGTATCCTTGGGGATACCTAGGCCTTGGAGAAAGTGGAAAGGGTTTCCAAATAATTTCTTTCATAGAAAGTATATGCTGTATTTAGATTTCATTTCTAAGAATTTTACTGCAGATTCACTTTCCACAAAGAGATGAAATTTGCAACCCTGTATAATTTAAATCTGAATATCTCTGTAAAGCATACTTTGGAAATGTTCAGTGTATGAGAAATACCTATCTGTCAGAGAGTGAATTGGTCAGGTTGGTAGTTTCCTGTCCTTCATGGGCCCACCACTCTGACATACATGTATCTGAAAAGACAGGAGCTACACTAACACACGCTCTCTTGAGTTCAGAGAGGGGCCAAGGAGCTGGCTGTTTGCTCTGAGTGATTTGCACAAGTGAAGTTGAGTAAGGGGCCATATTGATGGCAATGCTTTCTATCCAATTTTCCACATCTGTGTGAAATCTACTACTTGCTTAATGACATCTGGGCTCTGCTATATAGTAATCTGTCCTCTCAAAAGATTTCATTTCCCTGAAACAAGATAGTGCTGGGGGAGGGATTGTTATTTTATTTAGGCTCTCAGCCGGTGGGCTGGACAGGGGATTTGAAGGAGAGAGGGACAGCAGGCAACAGGAGAGATGTTGGAAAGTAAAACAAGCTTGGTATAGGCTAGCACAAATATAGGCTTTAACTGTGCTTATACATGACAGCTGACCTGCCATGTGTTTTCCTAACAAGTGTTAGCCTGAATGCAACTTCCTAGAATGCTACTGTGAGGCATTAAACAGAGGCTCCCTCTTTCCTCAGGGACTTTGTTCAGGGGGCATTTATTAAGGCATAAGAGGGCTTAACTGTCCACAATATTAGAGCAGTCTGAGAGTTGCCATGGTAATTTTAAAGTAGGGGATTGCTAGCAATTTTTGGAGAGATGGTGACTTGTACATTTGAAGAGTGCAGCAGAAGCAAGTTTCCTTCATGAAGAAAGAGCCTTATAATGTCTTACAGCCCCACAGTGGTGACTAAGGCAGCATTTTGAAATACTGTCTGTCATTGCCTTCACAAAGCCTTTATTTTTGGGACAGCAAGCACATATCAAACCTCAGAACCTGCAGTCACATGGCTTGTGTAAGTCTGGCTTTTTTCAGTGGTTGGGGGGGAGGATTATAATCAAAACTTGGGTTATAATTCACTCAGCTATCATATATGGAATGTAGTAATTTTTATTAAGATATGTTACCACAGGCAAATATAACACAGGAAACTTTAAAATTCACTGTTAGCACTCATTTGTATGCTACTGATCACAGTCCCACTAAGTTATGTTTGAAGCTACAGAATCCCAAGCAACAAAAGATGCTTTGAACCTAAATGTCATCCTAGTGCCTTTGCCATGGTAACAAATATGTACAGGTGGAATTTCACTTTCATGAAATAATTTTAGTGGGAAAGAAGCCATATATCAATCATCCTGTTATATTCTACGATATAAGTTTTTGCCTACACTTTTACAGTTTTACTAGAGAAAGGAGTATTCCAGTAGATAAGGCATGACACTTGACTCTCCTGCTATGACTCACTGGGTCAAATACTCAGTGGTTGTAAATGATAATGATTCTGTTCAAAATAGTGGATGAGCTAGTGAAAACTCATGTTGCTCCACTGAAGCCAAGAGTGATGACAGTTGTCAGCTTAGGCTATTTTTTGTTATATGCCTCAGTTTCCCTATAATGATCCTCACGATGAGAAGTGCTACGTAACTGCCCTGGTTGACCATAACTTTATCTTAGAAGCTAGAAAATCTGAAGTCTAAGGAGGTAGTAGTCATATCTTCCACAGATATGGCAAAATCTAAGATAAAAGCAGCTAGCAGCTCCATAGTTGAGTGAGTATAACTGATGTGCCTTGGGTTTAGTGGTTTTGACCTGGGACTGAACCATACAGCTGAATCCCTATCTTATGCAAAGATGGCTAGTTAACTAAGTTCAGCTCCAGCACATCTGGGCACTACTGTATTTATTCATTTTGAGCAACATTTCTCAGGATACAGTTGGAGTAAGCTTGATATGTTTCTTCAGAATTCTCACCAGATTTCCTGAAGGGAAGTATAATCATGTTTGTGGGATTTTTTTTAATCTGGGTTTAGCTACATAGTTTTTTTATCATCAGAGAACCCCTCTCCACCCCCTGCACATACCCACTCTCATCCAGAGACTAAGTTAGACTTATATACCTCTAAGTTCTAGTGAGTAGAAGACATTATTTTCTAGTCTGCAAATGTGAAACTGATGTGGCATTTTCTCATTCTCAGCTTCACTGAATGCACTTTTCCTAATAGCTAACTTTGTCCTATATCCTAAGTAATGAAAAGTGCATTTATACCTCACCTGATGATGTTTGCCGAAGTTGCCTAGAATTCATCTGTGCATTGAATTTGTGCTGGGCAGAGCAGAGGTCCAGTAGATATTTACATGTCTTTGCTGTATCGGTAATGAAGGTGTGTTTCTTGCCACTGAAGCTGCTTTCAATCATGAACTTTTTTCTCTAAAAGGATAAAAACATAGCTTGCTTCATATATCAGTCATTACAGTGAGGCACTGAAAGTTCATTTTACATAATCTTCTTGGTTTGTCCAGTTGTATTTATGCCTGGTTTCACGCCTTTGAGTACAGTAAATGCCTATCATAAATTCAGCAGTTGTTACTGAGGTGGCTGCCTTCTACCCTATGTCAAAATGTCAGGAGCCTTTGGACATTGACTACATTGAGAGCAGCTTGATAGAACTGGCAAAATTTGGCCTTACAGATGTTAAAATGATTAAACCAATTTAATGTAAAAACAAAAATATCTTCAAGGGGCAGAAAGGCCATCTTGGGAGAGCAGGCAGGCTGGGAAATGTGATGCAGGCTGACACCTACGCTGTATGAAACAGGGGAAGTTTAGATTGGATCTGAGGAAGAAATTCTTTACTGTGAGGGTGGTGGGGCCCTGGAATGGGTTGCCCAGGGAAGCTGTGAATGCTTCATCCCTGGCGGCGTTCAAGGTGGGGTTGGACATAGCCTTGGATGGGATGGTTTAGTGGGAGGTGTCCCTGCCCATGGCGGGGGGGTTGGAACTCGATGATCTTGAGGTCCTTTCCAGCCCTTACTATTCTGTGATTCTGTGATTCTGTGATATACCTCTGATGGCAAAATACAATTTAGAAGGGGTCACAATCTTGTCACCAGTACCAGTTTGCAAACAGGCATCAGTATACTAAGAGATGAGGATGCAAATAATGAGGTCTGGAAAGATGGAGACGTGATCCCATGACCTGATGTCAGTAGGAAAACAAAAGGAGTGGGGTGGGGGAGGGAATGGGGGCAAAGAGAGAGGGAAAGATAGGTATGAATAGGGAATATGCCATAGAGAGATTTAACGTAGTCTCTGTAATAGTCAACACCAGATTATTCAGTTTCATAGTAATGTGTCTCCAGCCTTGGCAAAAAACTGTCCAGATCTAAACCACACTGGGAGCTGGATATCTTGGTAACTGCATCCACATCCAGCCTCGATTTTAGACTGTTTTCAAAAAGGACTTGCTTGTACAGAATGAGTCTAATTCTGGCTCTGAATGCAATATTTATCAAAGTGACAGGCAGAAGGGGGATAATGTGGTAGGGTGGAGAAAAGATTCACTTGGTTCCAACTCACATGAGCTGAAATTCTCTCTGTTTCACGCCACTGGAATCTTAAACTGGCAATTCTGGTTTGATTTTTGACCTCATAAACAATAATGCCTTTGGCACAGATTCCTAGGATGATGTCCCCTGCTGCTCCTTTCTTCTCCTGGGACACACGGTAGAATAAGACTCCATATTCAGGAAGCTGCTGAGTCACCTTGTAGAGAAAAAGTGCATTTAACAAGCATTACTCAAAAAAGGGCATGGGAAGAAAAGGTAAGTAGCTGTGAAAGGAAATGGTTTTGAGTCTCTTTACTCAATATTCTTTCACTCTGTCAACTTACCAAATTTTTGTATCTGCTGCCTCCCAGAATCATCCCTTTACTTTCGTATGTCATAGGACCATTACATGCATTCATTTTCCATGTGTAAAATTGAAGCAACACTTTCCCACGTACCTCATTTGAAGAAGTAGGAGGGTTATATACCTTCCTCCACAAAAATCTAAATATTACATTGCCACTGAGGTATTCAGCATTACTGCTACTTGGCACTTGTGTGCATTTCTGAATAGAGATCCATGCAGGATTAGTGCTGCTTGACTACTGTTAAACCTTGTTTCTTTACATTTTCTTTTCTGTGTCTTTGTTTCCCTGAGCAAACCCAAAAACCATGAAGTACAGCAAATATGATGGTCTTAGTAAAACTGCTAATATTTTGGTGCAAGGGCTACTCTGACATTTTTATGGGCTTCTGTGGTTTCCTTTCAACAATAGTAATGTCCAACTGGACAGTGACACTACTGTCTGCAACTATCTCACACATATGTCCATATAGGTACATATGTTTCATTCCTTCACGGCCATCATCTTTTAAAATCAGACATTATAGATTTCTGTTGCCAAGGTCTTAAATTATAGGGTTTGCTAATTTGTCCCTTAAATTATCTCACCCAGATATAGTGGTAACGTCTAAGGGAATTTTACTGTCCCAGAATTCCTTTCAGTGCCAGACTTTTGGTAACAGACCTTAGGTGTCACTTCTTTCTTGCACAATGCCCACTGCTAGGTAAAACATTAAGTAGGAATATACCTCAAGGGATTGAAGAGCCAGCTTGTGCCCCTGCCGTCTATCTGTGCAGAGGATACTCTGAGGAACTCACCCACAGGTTCTGGGTTGTTGCCTTTGTACCTCCTGCACTTGGCAACAAAATGTTAAAATGTGGCTCAGACCCTTTACAGAAGTACGGAATATAAGGAGGGTTTTCTGTCCTCTTTTGTGATCTGCAGATCAGTGAAAGTGCTTTCTACAGCTTTTTTGTTTTTTTTTTTTTTTTTTTGGGGGGGGGAAGCTAATATAGAAACCCCAATTTACTTTTCAGTAATGAATAGGGATTTTCAGCTATCAGAAATAAAAGAAGGTAAGTTTTTCAGAAAGCATCCAGAGCACAAATGTTTAGGTCCTGGAAACTAGGGCATCTATAAATATTAGCTGAATCTGGGTTTTAATTTTTAATCCTTTTTATATTTGAACTGTGCATGTTCTTGCCATGGGGGCTATCTTTCTCACTTTGTATAATGTGTTGGCTTCTTCTGCAAACTTATTTATTGAAACAGATACTAACAAAGCTGCTTTTCTTCACTGGATTTGCCACGCATGATAGGACTGTCATTAAGGCTAAGCTTCAATCTATTTCTTCAATTCCACTGACAACGTTGGATGAGGAACTAACATAATTAAACAGCAACTAAGCTAAAATTATGCTATAAATAAAAACGTGGCACTGCATCTAAATGGCTACTGATATTTATTCATTATCAAATCCCTGATATTTTTCATTTGATGGAAAGCAGGGAAGATGGGGGGAGAATGAGAAACCAGGAATGAAAAAAATACCTCACATCATCATGACAGTCTAAAGCCCTAGAGAGTCATGTGAGAAAATACTTCAGAGAACTCCTTCCTCCCTTCTAGAGTTCACAGATATTTTTAAACAAATAATCACTGCATGTTTAGAAAGTAGCTGAATAGCTGCTGTAGTTGAAGTCAAGAAACTGCTTATTCCCATGCTTAAAATCATCCCTAATGCATTCAGTAGGTGTACTTATAATCATCTGGAGCCCAGACATGTTGGTAACATGCTGAAAATTTGCATCAACCCTTGGGATGTTGAGAATACACTGAAATGTGTATTAACCCTTTATAAACTATCAGTGAAAGGGAGCCTACAATGAAAATGTCATGGAAGTTATTTAGAGTAGCAGTATCTGCAGCAGAATGAAATTCACAGTTTTTTGTTGACGGTTCAAATTTGTTCACCATATCTAAAATATACTGTATCAGACCAGAAAGAAATAATAGACAGTGTAAAGAGAGAGGGGCTTTGTGTCTCAAAATAAGTAAGTGTTTGGGGTATGGCAAGTTACCTTTAAAAATTCTAGTTCGGCTTCATCCTCAAATAGGGAACGATTCATACGATGTAATTTCGCAAGCTCCCTCTGTACGTACGCCAGGGTCATTTTCTGTATTCGGCTTGCTGGAATGTAGTCTTCAACACGAAAATAGCTTTTCCCGTGCATCTTTAGGAGGAAAAAAAAAATGGAGAAAAAACCCAACAAAACAAACAAAAACCACACACACATACAAAAAAAAAAAAAAAAAAAAAAAAAAGGAGAGAGAAGCCTTTTGTTCTTTTTTGACTTTTCTTATTTGGTACATTTCTATTTTCAGGGTGACCCATCTGCTGAAGTCACCCTGTTGCAATTTCCTAAGAGAAGATGAGGAACAGCAGGTAGTATCCTGACAGCCAAATGTTCCTCTTGTACTTGTGCTCAGCCAGGTGCTCAAAGTACACACTACTGTATGTATTGTGCATGCCTGCAGTTGTGCACGTGGAGCTAACAGCTACAGCTGCCTCAGTACAAACTACAAGGGAGACCCAGTGCAGGGATGGATCCAACCAGATGGATCAGACCACTCAGAGTTCAATTAATAGAGCTACACTGATCTGGATAACTGAAGATATGGCAAAGACCATGAATGGGTCTTTTCTGTATACTTTAAAACTGGGATAACTAGTTCAAATACACCATCAGTAATCTGTCTTTGCTGCTTGTGGATCTGAGCCAATGCACAAAATAGCTGCGAATTCTGGAGTGTTTATTTTTTTTCTTCCATGTTTTCCAATATCTTTAAACCTCTCTACACATCCAAGCTGTGCCTATGTTGAAATTTTTCTACAGGTTTTTGGACTTTCTGGCCTATATTATTAATTATGAAGGACCAAGAGTCTTTCATCATTCTGCTATATTTCCTACTAAATTCATCTGGCTTATTACTGCTCTTTAATCAGGAAAAATTTGTAACTTTTAAAATTAAATCTGAAATGTGATTACTAAAGGACTTAGCTGAAATTATGTGCTATTCCCATTTCTCCTTTAGGTGACAAACACAACTTGTTGAGAGAGAGACCTCTGAGAAATACTGTGTTACTTATCCACACCTCAGGAGCATAATTGCCAAGCTCTGCCTGTAAAGCCAAAGCACCAAGTTTCAGAGCAGTCTCATCATTGCAGTATAATCGCTCCTCCAAAATATCTTTACGAAGCTGAAGGTAAAACTGATGCCTTGTCAAGCCATGCCTGGAACATAAAGAAGGTTTAGGAACACAGGGGAAGCCTTGAACAGTCACCTTAAATGCTTCTGTTTTTCCTGCTATCAGCAGAACCATACACTTACTGAATAATATTGAAGTGATTGACAAAGAATTTTATCCTTAGAAAGAGCGTGAAATTAATGATGGATGTTTTCTTCTTGGGTTGGTCATTCCAGCCATCTGGGGCCACTTTGTAGAGTTTTGTCTCCTCATCCAAAAAGAAGAATTCTTTACCTGAAATGAGATTTTTGATTCTGTGATAAATCTGGAGACCCTTCAGTTGCTGAAAGTTCTGCTGTCTTTGTTCAGTGCATCACTAGCAATAAAAAATAAAAGGGATCATGGATGATAGTTGAGATATATTTATCTGCATCATGGCTTAATTTACTGTTTCTTTGATGGAGAAATTAGGATAACTGTGTAATTTAGAATTACAGTTGTTTGATGCTGGATTGCGAGGTATCTGTAGAGTTACTCAAAAATCAGTGGGGCTTGTATTCTGCTCACGATTGTAATCCTCATGTCCTACACACAAAATATGCTTCTTCATAGTGCCTCAGCTATGCTTGCTATCAGAAATGGGCTAGGGAGATGTGTGTCTTGAAGATGAAATAGCTGAGCCTGTACTCCAGTTTGCATCTAGGAATAGTCAGCCTTCCTCAGTACAGTGCTTCCTGGAATTTCTAAGGGAGCTATGTGGCTCAATACTATTCCAGTGCAGGGCTGGGACACAGCCTTTGCTGCATGAGAATATCGGATAATAACAGTATGGTCATGCTGATGCAGAGTCCCTAGGGTAGACATACTTTACACCTCTGCAGTACAGTTTAAATCAACGTACCTGACTTTTGCTTGAGCTTTGGATTTAGTTTCATCTGAGGACCTTAAATGAACTTGTTGCAATTCATTAATAAAGTGACTACAAAGGCACTGAGGTAAAGAACTGTTATTCTAGTTAGCTATGTTTCATTACCTTTCAGGTAAGCCAAGCCAAAGTAGAAATGTTCCACCAAGTTTGCATATGCCACCACGGTGTTGAAAACATCTCTTGCCTTGGACTTGATGTCACATTGCACCTCAAGGCACTGCCCATTGAGTAGAATCACATTGAGATCCCTTTGGGACAAATAGGATTTCCCTTTTTTAGTCTAAGAACATGTAACAAAAAATGAAGAATGAGTGTCAAGTACAAGCAATGCAAGTTCCACAGCATTTTATTGCTGAGGCCCCCCAGTCTGTCTCTACATAACCTGATGGAGTTGCTCACAACACAATACTATTCCCTGCCTCCCTTCTCATACATAAATATCCCAAACCTTTCTAATTTTTTTAAAACCCAATGAATCCCAACAAAACAGCCGAGCATAGTCAGATTCTACAGTCGCCCTCATTTTCACTGCTGTATGCTGTCAGCCTTTTTTCCCTTTTCTTAATAAAAGGTAGAGGATGTGCCTGCAAATTGAAGGAGTCCAATACGTTGGCACTGGATGTCGCATTGCATTTATACAGTATATAATCTCAATATATAATGTATAATCTTAATCATAAAAAGTCTTGTGTTGAAGTAAGCACCCTTAGCTGAGAAGGATTAATTAAGCTATTTCACACCAACAGAAAAAAATACATAGCACTGAAAACTAAATAACCTCCTTTCAAATTTCAATACCTCTGCAGGAGCCCTCACTTGTTTTGGGAGAAGCACAAGAATACTGAGTTGGGATTCATATGCAGCTTACAAAAAGCCCCAACTAAAGGATCACCAGGTAAGTTCTAAATTCTTAACGTTCATACTTACCACAATTGATCCAGGCAGCTGTAAGGTCACTGGCGGTTCACTAGACAAAATAACAAATTCTGGACCTGAAAACTGTAAGGAAGCAATTTAGAAGTTTAATAAATATTTCCTTAATATAATGAAGATCCCAAACACCAGTACCGAGGAAACCCATTTCTGTTTGTCTGTATGTTGTACCTAATTGCCTTCACTGTCTAATGAGATAGAAATGCTGACTGAAGACTTCTCTCTGTTTGGGGTCTCTCCTGTGTGGACTCTCTGGGGTCTAATTAGGTGTAAGGTCATGCTGAAGCCTTTTCTTCTGTAAAGGCACTTAACCAAGATCCATTTTCTTTGCAAGGCACCTATTTTCATGACACCCACAAAAACTTTATTTCTTCTGAGACCTTCTGTCATTTGATTCCCAAGTTACTATAAGGACAGTCACAGACATATACATACAAACATACATGCTACTGTGATTTTCATAAGCCTAGCTTCCATAGGCAACCAGACTGGAACACAGAGCTGCTTTCTTCATTGTCATAAAGGTTGACTGATATATTAGCAGACACTGTATCTTTTTTCTTTAACTTCCACAGACTTTAACAGCACTTAGTGAGCTTTTTGTTATTGAGCATCCATCTCAAGGAATTTTGCTTATTGTTTCTTTTTTTTTTTTTTAATATTCATCTATACATTTAGATCCTTCAAGCAGACAGAAAAAAATGAATGTCTGCAAGTGGCAAGATGTGGTTCCTTCTAACCATTCTCCATGACTCAGCACCTTGACCATTTAGATCTTCTTTTTTTTAAGTTTTGAGAAAATATATGGTTAGTTTCATAATACTAGTATCATCTACCAAGACAATGCAATTTTGTATCACATATAGAGTCTAGCACTTTGTTGCAACAGTTGCTGGATGCCTGAGGAACTCTATTATTATCCCAGCCAAAATCATATTCACAAAGTTTAAAACTAAATTTATTTATAAAAAGATAATTTCCCAATGTATCTAACTGAAACTCTTGATTGAAGTTCTGCCACTGGTCAGTCTGGAACTGGTGAAATGGGAATAGGTTAAAGGACTCACCAGCCTGAAAACTGTCCAGAAAGCTCCATGGTAGCAGCATTGTGCAGTTTTCTGATTCAATTATTTATAGATTTTTTTGTGATGCAACTGCCAAAAAAAAAATATTATCTTTCCCATTTAACAGAGTCCTCCAACAAATCAGCAACTAGGAATAGACCCTTAGGTGAACTATTGGTTTGGCACACTCACTGCTAGCCTATGCTTTCTGTCCAGGCATATACTATAAAAGCAATTTAAGACCTTTGAGCACTGTTGACCAGCAGGTGTTTGGGTTCAGTGTCTCTGTAATTTCTTTTGCTGTACTGAAGTTCCTGTCAAAGTGGTTAATGAAAACAGACCATATGGTGCTTGATGCTCGCAGAAATCACACATGTAGGCCAAAGAGGGTTTGATTGTAGGCTTTTGATTAGTCTTTACAGACAAGAGCTTTCACTGCCTTCAGTTCTGAGTTACCAGGACTGGATCATGGCTAATTTAGAGTTTGTCAATTTAGAATACTCATCTAATGATGTGACTCATGCAGGTCACTGGCAAACGACAACTGGATAAGAAGTTTCTCTTTAGTGATATTTACAGTTTTAATCAGCTTATATGTTTTTCATTAGTCACCTTTTCCTTCCTGTGGAACAAACATTTCTGTGATGTAGCAGCTGCTGTGTAGTCCTTTGTAGACACAGAGAAGGTGGAACCTAAACTTAGCAGGTTCTGTCTGCTGTTCTTCTGAATTCCGGTGGGGATTTCTTCTACAGCGCTGACCGATCTTCAAAAGAAATGTCGTAGTGAGCAATATATATAGCATGCAATCAAAACAACACAGACTTGAGAACAAAGAGTTTAAGGTGCATTGACTGCACAAATGTTATGAAATCCAGGGCATTGTCAGTTACAAGTTGTTAAATGCTTCATTACAGAAAAAAAAAAAAAAAAAAAAGGAAAAATCACAGAATCACACAGAATCACAGAACAGTAAGGGTTGGAAAGGACCTCAAGATCATCGAGTTCCAACCCCCCTGCCATGGGCAGGGACACCTCCCACTAAACCATGCCATCCAAGGCTATGTCCAACCCCACCTTGAACGCCGCCAGGGATGAAGCATTCACAACCTCCCTGGGCAACCCATTCCAGGGCCCCACCACCCTCACAGTAAAGAATTTCTTCCTCATATCCAATCTAAACCTCCCCTGTTTAAGTTTAAACCCGTTACCCCTTGTCCTCTCACGACAGTCCCTAATGAAGAGTCCCTCCCCAGCATCCCTATAGGCCCCCTTCAGGTATTGCAAGGCTGCTATGAGGTCTCCACGCAGCCTTCTCTTCTCCAGGCTGAACAGCCCCAATTTTCTCAGCCTAAAATAAATCAACTGAGATTATATTACTGATACCCTGTATAAATACATCTAAAATCTGCTTTCTTTTTGTTCCTTTTTGTCATTTGATGTGTGAGATTTAGCTGGTTTAATTCTGGTGAAGCCAACAGGCAAAGAATTTAGCCCCTTGTCTTTCTGTGAAGTCTGCAGGATGAAGTAAATTCCTAATTTCTTATTTTCTGGAGCAAAAAAGCTTCCCAAAATCATAACATTAGTTATTGCATTATTCAGAGTTTTCCAAGAATAGAAACTAAATTATTTTAATACTGATTCATTAGAATAAATTAATGTCTAAGGGAACCGAGGGAATTTTCTATTTAATTAAGAGAAAGATGTGTGAAATCTCAGATCAGAAAGCTGTCTTTACATTATACTTTTAATACATACAGTAATGGTGTTTTCCACATGAGCAGAAACACGTTTGCTTAGAATAAACTTAAAGTAGAATGTATACTCTTATCAATGAGGAAAGATTGATTATGTGGTATAGGAGGAAAGATTTTGTTGAGGTTGTTTTTTGTTAATTACATTTTAAACAAATGCCAAGGTCACACACTTTTTGTCATTCCAAAGTTTTATCCTTTTGTTTTGCCTGTTGTAGAGTTGCTTCAGGGAACTATTCATGGAGTTTTCAAAATGCTTTTAGTCAAGTTACTGAAATAGTTGCTGATCTCGATCTTTTCTCCCTGGTATCCAGTGACAGGACATGTGGGAATGGTTCAAAGCTGTGTCAGGGAAGTTCAGACTTGGTATTTGAAAGCATTTCTTTACTGAGAGAGTGGCCAAACACTGGAACAGTCTTCCTAGAGGGGTCATCGCTGCCCCAAGTTCGTCAGTTGTTTAAGAGGCATTAGGACATTGCTCTTAATAACATGCTTTAGCTTGTGGTCAGCACTGAGATAGTCAGGAAGTTGAACTCAATGATTGTTGCAGTTCTCTTCCAACTGAACTGAACAAACCTCTCCCCTCCCCTCCCCTCCCCTCCCCTCCCCTCCCCTCCCCTCCCCTCCCCTCCCCTCCCCTCCCCTCCCCTCCCCTCCCCTCCCCTCCCCTCCCCTCTCCTCTCCAAATTAAATCCCTGTTACAAAGTTGTCTAGATATTTTTGTTTCTATCTACACAATCTCTGAAAGATCAGCATTTAACTAAGAAATATGCCTAAAAGATGACCTGAAGTGACTTTTGTGGGTATGAAAATACTGTTAGCTCAAAACCCAAGATGCTGTATTAAGATTTTGTTTTCCTGTGGAAAACACTTCCTGTTATTAGTCCTGCGAGGTGGGAGATACAAGACTTGACATTTGTGTCCTTTTTATATATAGGCCAGAGTCCTGTGTGTACTTCAAGCTTAACTCTGTGAGATGTAAACTATACCAGTTGGATGGCTTATAGAATTATGATATTGGTAAGCTTTGTAGATAGTAAACTCATCACTAAGTTTTGTGGTGCTTGTCCTTCTGTATGGGAAATTAGTGGTTTCTAAACTAATTTAACTCCACTGTTGTTGGGGTACTTACAATAGGGCCTTGCAGATGGTTACAACTAAAAGTGAGGTTTACAGTCCCTGAAATTCTATGGCAAACAGCTTGCTGGAAATTTGGAGAAACAAGTTCATCTTTCAGCAGAGGAGGGGAACATTTTCTTGGCAACATGATTTTAGATCAAGGATATGGGGACAATAGCCAGGTTGGTAGTCAGAAGCATTGCATTTGCTCCAAAATACTCAGTAAATAAATCTTCTGTTACTGATAGCATTCCCAGGTGTGTAATGCATATATAGATGTCTGTCTACACACATACGAATGTTTTTGTGTGTAGTTAGACAGGTAGACAGAGACTTCTTTCTTCACAAAAACTGGCACTATCTTGCATCCTGCTTGTAGTTCTTTCTTTGTTGCAGGTTTAGAGGTGTACTCAGGTATCTCACATCACACAGATTATTGTGGCTGATTTATCAGGAAGTTCAACTGTTTACTTGGGGTACATTTAATTGGGAGTTGATCTAAATAGAGCACTTCCTGTGGACCTGAATTACTCATGCCATGGTTAAAAGAAGAAACTCTTGTTTAACTGGGTCAAGAACTCAATTTAAATGGGATGTCTGTAGGGATTACATGGTGCTTAACTATGGGATTCTGGTCTTTGTGGTGCCTACAGGCTAACAGTACTTATATCTCTTCTTCATTTGGAAACAGCCATGATTACAGCTTCAATATGCTAACACCCTGTTTAGAAAACTCTTGTTTGGCAGCAGTGGTGTTTCCCCGGCTTTTGAAAATGAGTTAGTATAAGCTGTACAATTCTCATCTTTCCTTGCCTATGTCTACAGGGCTGCTGTATAGGCTGTGGCTGAAATGAGGCTAATCCTTATGACAGAGCCAAGTTCTTTACTGCTTGCATCCCTGGGTTACTTGAAACTCTTCAGTAAAGTGACAGCGCAGGCCTGGATATGGCTGACAAAAGTGAGACAAATCAATTTAAGAACTGAGATGAAAATGCAAATAAACCACTGAAGATGATGGATCATATACATGGTCTGTCATAACCACTCCAGAACACATAAAGCCTCTGCTAATATGACAGCAAGTCAAGACCAGATCCAAAACCTGAATGTAGACAAATGTGGACTCTGCAGAACACCTTGCCAGTTAAAGCAATGCCTGTTTGTACCCTCTCAACAGGTATTTCCCTTCCACACTTTCTGTGGAGCTGCTTCGCAGTTGTTTCAGGCACAGTCAGCTATTGCTCCTTTCCTGTCTAATTATGCCAGAGACATGCTGGGGGCAGCTGTTTTGGGAGACCAGTAACATCAGGCAGGACACAGTGGTAAAGAGTAATGGCAGAAAACTTCAGTGTGCTTGTTTTGCATGGATTGTTCAGGGCCCAAGCTACATTTCACTAGAGCATTTGGACTGGCTCACTTGGAGCCAAACTGAGCCTAGGTGCACTTTAATTCTATGCAAACAGTATCTATTATCAAAACGGGTTCAGATGGCAATCAGGCATTTTCTGATAATGACATTGCCTCATTAGTTGCTGTTTCACTTGGCAATAAGACAGCACCCATTTTTCAGGAACATGAGTTCTGATTACCTGTTTATGAAGAGCTTGTAGCTGCTCTGTGTCCTTGACCCACTAAGGGTGGGGTCCCATGACCTGTGTGTCTGTGGAACTCTCCCTGAAATGAACAAAGGAAATTTCACAATTGAAGTAATTGAATCAGCACTCGGCATCATATCTTGGGACAATAACAAGAAAGACATTTAGACTGGCTACTTCCTCTCATGTCCTCACTTGGGCATGATAAATGGCTATTTGATAAGCCTAAGTGAATACTACACCAGCAGTATTCCCAGTTCTCTAGTTATTGTTACTTCCTCTTCATAACTCTTCATGTAAACGTAATTTGGAAAATAGCTGTGTAGGTAAAATGGCCGTTATTTCCATATGTATGGAGAGCTTTTGCTCTTCAGAAATTACCCTTAGTTTTCTTTGTTCTTCCATTTCCAGGCGTAAAATTGGGAGGGAGGGCTGGGGGAAGCCATGAAATTTCTCTGGCTTAATCAGAGTAGGAGATGAAATGAAAACTGTTTATAAATATTCCAACAGTTATTTCCTACATTTAATATATTGTGAATGGTTTTACAGCATAAAAATCTGGTAAGAATATAGGCTGGCTCCTGAGTTATTAGCAAATAAGTTTTGTATCATTTTTACCTTCAGTCATCTCTGCTGCTACAGAAAGGATAGGCATTGCCCTGTCCAAATATATGAAAGTTGAAATTTAGAGGTAGAACCAGAAAAGGCTATGCAAGTTCTGTGAACATCTCTTATAGCAGCAGAGGTGTTTTAAATCCTGTAGGGAAGGGTGGGAAGGTTAAATTTTTCTTCACTTGGACCATTTCATTGAAGTTATTTGAAGAATTGCGTATCAAACTATTACATAAGCAGTGGTGATAAGATGAGATATGTGGAAGCAATCATACAGGTCAGCTTTTTCTCCAGATAAAATATCCATTAACTACACCCTGAGACCTCACTCTGAATTCCAACATGAAAACGTGACATTGAATTCTAGTGTACCAACCACCAATTGCAATTTTAAAAACTAGAAAATCTACACATTGCTAAAATATGCATAAAATGTTTTTTCAAGCTGCAAATGGTAGTGTCAAAATGTAAGATTTGACATAAGCCAAATACGCAGGGCTAGTTACCAAAGTTAAGATTCAGTCCTGTGTTCTGAAACTATGTGCTTTTTAATGAGGAAGCCTTGCAAAGTTCTCTGCATACACTATAGGTTTCACATAATTGTGTAAATATATTTTGACAAGCACATAAAATTCCCCTTAGTTTTTCTGTCTCAGTTGTCATGGCACTGAGACAAGTTGACTAGTTTCAGTGGCCAGACTGCTGTGCTTTTATCACAAATCCAACACATTCCTGATATTTAAGTAACATGTGGCCCTCCAAGATGCTGATCCTGTAGATGATCTCCCTGATAATGGTGCTCTACTAGGTGGTAATATCTTTTTTCAGAGAAGAATGCATTTCTCTTATACATTATCTCATGAAAGAATGTCTGCAGCAAACAAGTTCTCATGTTGTTTTCTCATGCAATTTAGTTTTTTCTTACAAAATCCTGAGTACAAACAGCTACCAGTGCATCAGTGGAGACTGAGATATGCACAAATTCACTAGAATGAGCCTTTGTCAAGTTTACGTCCTTATTTTTTTAAAAAAGGACTTACAAAAGGGCTCTTGGGCTTACCTTCACTGTGTGCCACTAGGTCTGTGACTGACATGTATGTGTCACATAGGGAGCAGCTGCAATTTCAGGGTTTTATTGCTGCTGAAGCTGAATGCAATTCTGGAGCTTCAGAAAAGTGCCTTGAAGGAGGAGTATCAACAGCACTTGTGTGAGTAGCCTTACCTTCCTCATCCTTGGGGCTAAAGGCTTGGGGCTGAGAGGCTGTTAAATGCTGTGTTTTGTGTTTTGTTTGGGTTTTTGCTTTGTTTCCCAGGAAGTGTTTGTTTTCTCTCTGTGAATCATCTCTTGGCAGGCTTGTGATTATGCAATGGGCACCCAGGATTTTTTGTTATCTTTCCTAGGGAAATTTGTGCCTTGAGATCATGCTCTATGCCTTTTATTTTTGCCTAGTAAATTTTAAACTTTTCACATTTGGAAGAGTGTGAGTAATATGTTCCTACAAATCTCATGACAATCAGCAGCTGGATATCATAAACTCAAATTAATGCTCCCCCATGAGAAAAAGCAAGGACTGCTCAGCAGTTTTCTGTTATTTGCGGCATCAGTGAACTAGCCAGTCAGTGTGTATACCTTGTTGCATCATAACAGAAACAGTGGATGTTAGGATTATAGGGAGGAAACTTCTGGGATAAAACCCACACATGCTTGAAGAACATGTTTAAATCCATGCCTCAGAAGGACCTAGTACCTATGGAGCCTACCTATGGAGGCTTATCGAGCGAGGCTGTGAACTCCAAAGTACAGCTTCCTGGGACTGGAAGCTCAAGTGAAGTGCCCCAGGCAGGATGGAAAAAAAGTTTGAAAGCAGGAGGGAGGATGTGTAACTGTGGAATAGAGAATAGAAATGTGCAGGTTTCCGAGATGGGGAGCTGGCACGTAAGCTTGGTTTGTTAGGAGACGCTGATGGCATTTGGCAACAGGAACTTTTTGCTCTTACATGGGTAGTCTTACTACATTTCAGGGGACAAAAGAGATGAGTATGTAATACATAAACATAATCTTTCAGGAAAATGTTACCTCTCCTGTGTCCTCGGTTAGACAGTATCAAAGACGTACTTTCAGAAATACTATTAGAGTCACTGTAGTCCACAGGGAGTTGTTTGTAATCTTCTGTTGACTGACTGTAATTCATTAATCTGGACCCTTTGCCTGGAAACAGAAAGAAAATATGGTGAATCACATACTTGAATTATCAATCACTGTATCTGCATGATAATGTAAATAACATTTGGCTGGACTAATTTTTATGTAGTCCATGTTTGATGTCTTCTAACACTGACTTCAACTCCTTAAAGACCAAGGAAAGCTTGGTAACTTCATTCTAGAGCTTTCATAATCTTATTCTGACCCAAAATAGTTCTTATAGTTCTCCTAAAACATTCTGAATAAACCAAATTTAACATATTAATTCTATTCTACATGTTATATTGAAAGGTTGCAAAGTGCAGATAACCTCAAAGTTCTCCTTTCTTACATTCTGAGACCCAAAACCTTCAGCTTATAAAGTATTGTCTCTGTGAGCGGGATGGAGAGTGCCCAGAGACAAGCCACTAGCAGTGTTAGCTGCAGAAATTCCATTAAGGAGTAATTCTGAGTCATTAGGAAATGCATGTTTTTGTTGCACCTTAACTTTATTTTGGTTGCATTGTCTCTTGTCCTTTTCCAGAACCAATGAAGGTTATAATTTTTAATTAAATACAAAGAAAGAACTGGAATGCTGCCTTGAGAAGTGTGTCTCGTACATTCTCAATGTAATCAACATCCTGATTCATTGAAGTCCTTCAGTGTAAGTCACATTACCTGAATCGCTAAAAAACATGGAGATCACCCCAGATACATAATCATGAGAACCAGTAGCAGGGAAATGGCAGGAATTTGAAACTAATAGGGGGTTGAAGATGGGACCATCCCTTTTGGCAGTAGCAGAGTTTTTACCAGCTTATGCAAGTGTGAATCTATAAACTCAGTTTCTGAATGAGTGAGCCAGTGTGCTTTGAAGGGTGGTTTATCTGTATGTTTTCAAAAGAATGTCATTTTCTTATGACCAGTAATACCTAATAGAAAGAAATGTTTTGCAGGTATTTAAGTGTGTGTTTAATTCCAGCTGAAGTTAATGGAACATATATGTGACTTGCTGAATAGGAATTGGATTGTTCATATGCCTAATATTGAGCATATCCAAAAAAAATGCCTGCATAGCTTTGTCCAACCTTCCCCTTCCCCCAGAATTAGAGACTTTTGTTGAAGTGAACAGTACAATATAGAGACTAGAAAAAAATAACTATCTGAACCTGAAGCTCGCATTTAGTTACAGCTAGTGAGTTAGTCTGTGGGAAAATAAAATCTTGAGTTTAGTCAAATGAAATGTGAAAGTAGTAGATGCTGGTTTATTTATATATAGTGAGCAGGATCTGGCCTTTTGTCTTGAAATCACTCCAGCAATCCATGTATGAATTTATAAAACATCTCTGAATACAAACCCAAAACTAAAATAAAAAAGAATCCACAAATCTTTGCTTGAGTAATCAATCAGGAAGGATAAATATATATTCTTTAATGGCAACAGGAGAACTTCACAGAATCCCACTCTTTACCTTCAGAAATACACTGGAGTATGCAAATATAAAAGCATACTAAATATAAAAAGCAGTTTTGAAATCAGGCTTTTATATATGCACAGGTTTTATGCAAAGTGCTTTAAGAGTTGAATCTGTGCAAGCTGATTCATTATCATTGCTTCACAGCCCTCAGACTACTGTCCTCTGTGGAAGTAAGGAACAGAAACCTTGCTGACTTGCCTCAGAGTCTTTCCATTATGAAGTCATTTATATGTAAAGCAGTAAATATCCTATCCAAAACCAGTTGTAATCACCACAGCATGAAATTAAACAAGTCGCCTAGCCTGGGAAAGACTCAGAAAAGGCTGGCTGTATCCTTATTACGCAGTTCAGATTGTAAGTCTTTTTTTACCTTGGTGAAAATTCATCTGGGAGTACAGCGGTGAGGTGTCCGATATTTTCTCATGCAGCCTTTTCCTTATCACATGACTTCTGTTAAGCTGAGAGGCTGTGCTGTCTTCGTTGACTACCCACTCTACCTAGAAGACAGTAGTAATGCAAGTCAACGTCATATGATATGTGGACTTTGGACTCTTGTATTGGAGTGATCCTTGCCCTCTGCTTGTCAGAGGCTGCTGATTGTGTTGGTATAAACAACTTCATCTTCTGAGATTGACACAAAGCAGGATTGAGTTTTGATGGCTTTTTGCTCTCATGCAAGCTGTGTTTAAAAGGGGACACCCTGTCTTACACTGGGAAATAGAGTAATAAGGAGTGCAAGGGAAAAGGTCATCTCAGACTATTAATGAATACTGGTTGAAAACAGAAAAAAATCCCACAATCCTGCAGTGTATTTTCTTCCAGTTGCATTCAGCTTGTCAACAAAAATTCTTAGTTGATATTTCAAATCTCGAAAAAGACTCATGTGCTCACTTATTAAAGACTTCACATGGTCAGGCTTGGTTGAACAGCAGATGTTCAGTTCCACTCAAGAATGATGAATTAAATTCTCAATATGGTGTAAATGTGATTTCTTCAAATTTCTCAAAGTCTGCAAACAGAGGGGCAATGGAGAAATCTTTTCACTTGTGTAAAGACAATTGGCCAATATGAAGGCTCTGTAAAGGTTATGATTGCTTCAATATTAACCAAAGAAATGAAGGCACAAACTGGATTTGTATCGTTTCCCAGGAGTGTAAGAGTGGTGTGAGAGATGGCTTCATTGCCTCATTTGCTTGTACACATAGCCACACAATTTCCTGCTTAGAAGTCTAAAACCAAATCTAATTCCTGAATTCATACAAGCATTAAGTTCAGGCAGTTGCTCACCTGTATCCCGTGATACTGCTCTCCTCTCTCACCAAAGAAAGGATTACATATGAGAGTAGTACCTACCTCACTGACACTTCCCATAGCAAACTGGACCATTTTCTTTATATAGACTTTGGCTGGTAAGAAAGCAGCTTCTTTCTGATGTGCCTCACATGCTTCCAGAATTGACTCAGGAGAAAGTCTTTTGTGCGGCAGATCTTCACATAGCGTCAGCAAGAGCATGTGTAGTTGTTCACTCAGCTGGAGGGACTGAGTCAAAATACAGGCACTGTTAAATGATATCTCCCAGTGGTCTGAAATCCTCTGTAAACTGCAGCCAGGGATTTCTGTAAATCTTTTCTCTGGGTGAAAAATGGGCAGTGGATTCCTTTAGATTTTGGGAAAATTACAGACAGGCAGCATAACAGCACTAAATGGAGCCATTAATGGGATCCAGGATAGCCTTGGAGGGAACTGGCATCTACAAGGAAGGACATCTGCCCATATAGGGGCTTCCTGATGACAGACAACAGCTCAATTTCTCCATAGCTTTGCTAATTAGGCAGTGAATCTTAAAGATTCATACAAGTAAGATATGTGACAGCATTAGCTTCAAAAAGGTGAGGAGTTATACCAGCCAAAACTGTTACCATAGAGACTAGATACTTAAATTTTAGAGTCATTTAGCTTATAGAGCTTTTTCTCTTAGACCATGTATACCCATGAAAGGGAGGTTCAATCTACTAGAAGTTTGTGCTTTTCAGATAAACCCCATACACTCAAAGGCATGGATACAGAAATGAAGCAAAATGCGTGCTACAAATCTTTGGCAGAATTCTGCAACATTTCAAGTAGCAGAGATGCTGGTAGAATTTGTACAGAAATAAGGAGAGTTACTCAGTTTGTTTAGCATCCCACTCTTTGAAAAAGCACATAAATGTGCACAGCACCGCAATCGTGTGGACATGATGTTTTTCTTTTAGCCCTTCCTATTTTAGAATCATAGTGTCATAGTATCATAGAATGATTTAGACTGGAAAAGACCTCTAAACCATTGAGTCCAGCTGTAGCCCTTGTACTGCAAATCTGCCACTAAACCATGTCCCTAAATGTCACATCTACACATATTTTAAATACCTCGTGGGATAGTGACTCAACCACTTCACTGGAGAGTCTGCTCCTTATTAGAGCCTTGGAATAAATAATCTTCACTCTTAACAGCAAGGCACAATTAATTTTATTTGGAACAATTCTGGTTTTTGAAAAAAGAGAGAGAGAAAAAAAGGAAAGTAAAGATGAGGCTCAACTAAATTTCTGACTTGGATTAACTAGTGTTTTTGGCGAAGTCTGGACCTTGACACAAGATTTCCAGTTTTTACTAGTGGTCCAAAACATAAAGCCCCTCCCTCTGAGATTTCAGATTATGCCTCTCAATCTTTAACCTACTAATGTAAAACAGAATAAAAGTTCAAACTTCAACAGGGGAAGTTCAGTGTAGATATAAGGAAGAAGTTCTTTATTGCGATGGTGGTGAGGCACTGGAACAGGTTGCTCAAGGAATTTGTGAATGCTCCAGCCCTGGCAGCGTTCAAGGCCAGGTTGGATGGAGGCTTGGGTGACATGGTTTAGTGTGTGGTGTCCCTGCCCATGGCAGGGGGGTTGGAACTAAATGATCTTAAGATCCTTTCCAACCCAAACCATTCTATGATTCTATTCTAAAACAAAAATGTGTTACTGGCCTGGTTTGGAGGAACCTGGTAGTCTGCTGACCAATAGAGGGTCATTCCTAAGGAATACACCAACATCTGTTAAAACAGAAAAGGAAACCCTTTATGAAGTCCAGATTAAATACAGAAAAGCGCTGTACTAGAAAGACCACCTTTTGTGTCTTTGGTCTCCAATGGCATAAGCCAAAGAAATAGTAAAAAAAAAATAATGCTAGACTAGAGGAGCCATATGAAAATACAATAGTGACTCGGCTTACAGACTAGGTAGCATGCAGTGAATATTGTTCAGCTTGAAGGGTTGAGCCAGACTTCCCCCTATCCAGTGATGCCATGAGTAGGAAAAGAAATTTTTAACTCCTTTTTTCATTTTGAAGCAATGTCGTTGGTCATTAAAGCTCTCTCCTACATGCGGAGCTGGCTAGCACTCATGAACATCTATTCCAAAGCTTTATGTTTCTGCACAGTGTCTTAGTGATCGGTTACATGGGAGTTTGAAACTACTGTGTTCTGCCTCAGGGAAGTATGCAGTTATGCAGTCCTAGTGTTTGTAAAACTTATAGGTACCTGAGTGTTGTGTCTTACTGTCTTGCCAGAGAGACTTATTTGGCAGGGAGAAGAAAAGTAAATTGTTAACAAACCTGAACATATTTCTGACTTACTGGGAGTGTTTCCACTCTCTGATTGTAATTACAATTACCATATCTGGTCAAGCATTATGTTCATAGAAATATTCTTCCTTTACATACAATAGATTTCTGTAGATCTTGAGGACTGATGTTCAAAATTTATTTTGATGATGACATGCATGCTATCTAATGGCAAGCTGCAAGACACATCTAAATCTTTCTTACTGTAGCCTAATTAGTGTTATTAGAAATGGAATTTGACAATAGATACCTGCTATACTGCATTAAAACCCGCACGCTTGTCTTCATGAGGTACTATCAATATTTATTTTCTAATATACCTCACCTTTGTTAGTCCAATGTGCTGGTTTTTACTTTGTCTTTGGAGCAATTCTGGTGCACTGAAAGGTCCAGCTTCTGTCTGAGATGCATTGTTTTGGAAGGACAGATTTCCTTCAGCAAACAGTAGTACTGACCACGGACAAATCACACAGATGGCAGAGTCTGAAAAATGTTGAAGAAAATAATGGAGTTTTTAGTGTTAAATTTACTGTGCTCATAAAATTATATTGCTGGTGTCTCACCTCCATAGCCAAACCCATCAATGAAATTTCATGAAGATGTACCCAGAAGTCAGTGGTATCGTGCTCATTTGGGCCTGCCTTATTTCACCAGGTGGAGTTCAGTGATGGTTAAAGATTTTATTTCTCTCTCACATCATTTCACACATACAAACGTATTGATTTCAATGGATTTCTGAAGCCTAAGGACAGGCACAAGTACATCCTGTGTGCAGATTCTAGAGATACTGACATTTTTGGTAGATCTTTTTATGCAAAGCACAAGAGAGTATCTGAAGAGTAGAATACTCCTTCTAATAAATCATGGATATTTGAAGCTGGCATTTGCAAAGACCTTAAGTGAGCTTCCATTAAGTTGCATGACCACGGTACAAATCTCTGTGGTGATATAGTTTTGTTCTGTGTGCTCCTTATAGTCAGTCAGTTCTGCATTTTAGTAACCTCTTTTTCAGTGTATTGTGTCCAGCAAAGCCAAGTTACTTTGCCAGAAAGTCAGTGTCAGGATTCAGTGTCTTTATTTCTATTGCACAGATGAAGAAACTGATGCAGAATCCAGCTTTGATGACTACACCGTATCAGTCAACAGAAGCCAAGGTAGCTTCCCAAGTCCCAGTGCTTTAACCTATGAAACTTTTCGTAAAGTGGAAACAGAATTTCCAACTAACCTAAAGTTTGGGATATATTTTTTTTTTACCTGAATGCAAATATGAAAGCTAACCAAACTAAAACTTAGACTAGATTCTAGCAGTCTAGTAGAACTGCCATGATATTTTAGCATTATTCACATTCAGTCTTTCTGTCTACATGTCAGGTCTCTTAAAAGAGGGGATATTTCAAACAAATGTGCTTTCAAATGATAAATGCAGACTCCTAAACTTGACAGGGTCCTGAGGACACTAATAGGCCTTAATGGCCCTGACCAGCCTCACCTGAGACCCCATCCTCTTCCCATAGTCCCAGGCTCAGTTAAGCGCAGCCCAGGGCCTTGAGTCCCTCCCTGAGGTATGGTGAAGGTGTGCCTGTGTCCATCTTAGCCACAGTTATTCCTTGCCTGACTGTGGACCTCTTTGATCCTGGCACACTACTAACTTTCCAAAAGAACCTCAGGCTTGCCTTGTCACTGTGGACTTGCCTGGTGATCACTGGGCTGTCTGACTCTGGTTGCTCACAGCAGATCTGATCCTGACTCAGCTTCCCAGCTTGGGCTCAGACCTGCCTTGTCATCACAAACTTGTGCGTTGATCTGGATTCTCAGCTGTCAGCCCCAGACCTTCCCTGCTTGCCTTGTTTGGGTAATGTGGGATAGGGTCCTCTGCATCAGGAAAATGGATGGTAAAAATGGATAAAATGTTAATCTGGGAACTCATATATACCTAGGAGGTTTGTATAGCCAGAGGACCCAGAGATTCAAGACTAATGGGCTGCTGGTATTTGCAACAATTGTGGCATTTACTTCTTTAGAAAACTAAAGTCTTACAAATGTCAGCTAACCTTCTTATTTTTGCTACTTCCTCATTTGCTGTAATATTGTATGCAAATGCAACTAGCATGTGCTGGGAAATTTGTCTGGTTTAGAAACAGGCAGCCAGTTTGTACTTTAGCATTGATGGAGATTACCCAACCTTCTGTTCTGCTGGCCACCAGAGTGAGCATACCTGTCTAACCACTTAGTGCCCAAACACACTGGAAATACTGCTATAGCAGTGTTGACCATCACCAGGTTTAGCAAGATTCAAGCACAGTGGAGCGCGAATGTGGCAGTACTAGCCCAGAGAAAAGCCTGATTCCAGAAATAGTATAGGTGTAATTAAGAGATGTGGAGCCAGAGATATGCCTTAGTCAACTGGGATGATGCTATGCAGAGGCAGTTTACCTTCTCTGCCCTCCAAGAAACTGTAGCACTGGGGATTCAGCTTCAGAATGAGTCCAACTTGGCATCACTTCTGGACTTGAGCTCTCTAAAGACATGTTTGAGCAGTCTTGTGATTAACCTATAGACCATCTTGGTTCTACACAGCTACTTCCTCTTGGCTTACTCTTCATCTTCTGATCATAATATCCTGAATTTATCTGGTGCAACATAGGGAACATAGGCTGATTATCTGAATTCAATAGATATCCAAAAAGTCTTTTAGCTTGTTTGTTTCCTTGCTTGCTTGTTGTGCTTTGGTTTGGGTTTTTTAGGTGTGGTTTTTTTTTTGTTTTGTTTTTTGTGCTTTGTTTGGGTTTTGTTGTTTTTTTTTTTTTTTTTTGGAACAAGAAGTCAGGAGTGCGTAGTGTCAGCTTAGCATCTGAGACAGAATTAGTAAGCTATGGTGGACCTGAGCTGAACCTAATCAGGTGGGTATCTCCGTGCTGCACTTCTTTGCACATTCCTGGTGCCAGTCTTGTCTGTGATGTTCTACCCTCTTGTTACATTAGCCAGCCTCCCATAGTGTTCCAGCCCATTAAAAACTAGTTGATAATAAAAGTTCACCCCTCCAGCTATAGCAGAAGTTACACATTACTGGTTTTCAGTATCTTGTATTTTGGTTCTACATGCTCATGAGGTAAGAACACATCTCATTCATTCTCCCCTCAGAAGGAATATCCATTGTCATAAACAGTTCTCAAAATGTGACGGGGTTGCTCAGCTGTGCTTTCTTGTACAGCTGGCTTGCTTGGCTAGCATTCATCATGAAGACTTGCCTAGCTACTATGATAAGTCATTATTATCAAGGATGAAAGTATCTTACTAGCTGAATGAGGAACCATGTGGATTTGCCCGTTCTCCTCTACTGGAACATGAAAGACATGATTCTAGCTGGCACTGCACTTTCTGTAGTGTGTGTTTCTCAGACTTTGGGAAGGACTCTTCTGTCCTGTTCCACTGTGTATAGTTGTACTCAGATGAATTAATATCTGATGTGTAATTAAAAAAAAAAATGCTGTAAAGATCTCTCATGTAGGCAGAGTGGTCTGCATGTAATGGCAGCAGCACTGAAAGATTTCTCATTTTATTATCAATATGCTATTACTGTCATTAGTGCTTTTTGTCCCTCTCCCCCCACACTACACCCCCCCCCCCCCCCCAGCAAAGAGCTAAAAGAACTCAAGAATGAATTTCCAACAGTAAAAAGCAGAAGATACTTTTCACCTCACCTTTGTGAAGGTCCTCCAGAAGCTGCTCTGTGGCCAGGTACAAGAGTGCCCATATTTCTTCTTCCTCCAGAGGGCTTCCTTTTGCCCACAGGACCTCGGCCAGTGTCACAGAGGAACTGCTCATGCCTGCTGCAATAGAAACCAGATTTTTTGGACACACTAAAGTAGACTGGTCACAACTATATCCTTCTCTCACAATATTTTATGAACCACCTTGTTTCTTTATTCACTAAAGGTAGGTATCATTCATCCCCATCTTATTCTGAGTAAGAGTAAATAAAGGGGTCTGAACTGAGTGACTCCCTGTAATCTTCTGGAGCCCTTTTATTCCTCATTTGAGACCAATCACAAGATTATTTGGGGCAAATAAATTTTACTTGGGAGATCCTCCATGAATATGTGCTGTTCAGACTTTGTGAGTGGTTATATGAATAGTAGGGCATTGATTTTGCTGCTTAATTGGATGCTTTTGACTATAAAAACATGACAGATTTAACCTAAGAGAAAAAGAATTCCAAAGCAAAAGAGGTGCACTGTAACATGGAAGGTTTGTAAACACAGTCCAACAGAGCAATTGAGTTTCATTCATTGCTCAGCAGATTGATCAGTAAAAGCTTGTAGACTCTTAGTGAATTCATTGATGAGAAATTTTCTTGGTCAGATACCTATGACTCAGGACTCGCAATTCATCCATACCAATATACATATAAACTTGCTTTCTTTTACTAAACCAAATTAAAAGATTGTTCCCTTTGTGAGCTGCTGAATATGAGTTTAGTGGCTCCCTGCACACTGTCCTTTCTGACACATTCATAAGACCTGGCATACTTCAGAAGAATGCTGGTGCACACACTCTGTTTTGTCTCAGTGCAATGCAGCATCAGATAATTTAGAGAAAGGCATTCTGTAGTGAATCATAACTTAATGTCTTATCTATCAGAAAAGTATTTTCCTAATCCCAGCCAAATAAAACTGACTTGTGACTTGAATTATCAAGGCTTCTTTTCCTCCAAATGTGTTACCATACTCAATATTGTCAAAGAAGGTTTTGTTCATCATAAATGGGTCTGATTTTTCCATTTCACCAGTTTTACATTTTTATCATTTACTCATCTAGGCAGAGCTGCACTAGGTCTACACATCTGTAAGGAAAACTGAATTCAAGCTTAAAATTTGCTAAAAACTTTTGAATTTAATTTACTCTTTTGCTGTTACTATCCTGTAACAGTGAGCTCCACAGTTTCATTGTATGCTGTGTAAATATTGAGAAAAGTTGGAAGTGATCCATCTTTTGCTTGAGGTTTTGATATTGTCTAGATTGATGGACTGTCTGAACACCAAATGAGGACACAAGAGCCTAGGATGCTATTGTCACATATAGGATTATAAACACCACTGTAAAATGAGCTCACTTACAGCCTGAAACAGATCTTCCCCCTAACCATTTCTTCACCCTTTGTACACAGCTCACTACTACCATTTGCTGTCTGTCTGTAATAGAAACTACTGTGTTTCACAGCTGGTTTCTTTGCCAGCTTCCAGTTCATTATGCAGTCTTCAAGGGGTCACTGCAAGGGCATTACGAAATTCTGCAGGACCAACTTGTTGCTGATTAACAGACTACTCAGACTTTGATTTACGGGGTCTTGTCTTGGCTCACTAGCTTCCAAACGAGGAATCACAACATTGGAAGAATGATCCCTCACTGCAACCGCTATAAGATTATGGACCAACCTAGTGACATTTTAAACAGAACTAGAGTGCTAATTTTAGTCTCTGTAGCTTCAAAGGGTAGTAAAGCTTCTTAAGAACTTAACCTTTATTAGAAGAGACAGACAAATCTTCTTAATCTAAGCCATCACCATTTCTCTTAATAATAAATTACTGTGATAGCGTTTCACTTAACCCTGTGGTACTGATATTTCTAACTAGCATAAATTACTCAATAAGCAACTGTGCAGAGTGCAGGTGTTACAACCTCATAGAGCCAAAGGGAAATCAAAAGTGAGACCAGCTCTACTTACCTTTTGCAGTGAATGATTTTTCTAAGAGTAAAATTAATGTCCAAGTATGAATTAAATGAATACTGCTAGCAACAAAGTGCAAACTTCTAAAAATTGTAAGATTTTAAGGCCATAGAATTCATAATCTCTTTTAAGTGCAATAAATTATTGCTTTAATGGCACATAAAGTTAAGGAATGTGTTAATTTATATTTAAATTGGCAATTGATTTTTAAACCCACTTGTAATGCCCTGTAATTGGGGCTGTATCTTTGATTTTTGGCTTTCAAGACCAGCATGATATGATATCTGACAAAAATATAACTGTGCATGTGCTTGGGCAAAAAAATGCATTTCATTTCCTTTTATAGCCAGGCTACGCTATGTATATGATATGAGAGTAAAAGTGATATAAAGATGTTATCACTGTAGCACTGCACATATTCATGGTCCCTCAATTTAATAAAAGCTGTGATCCAGATCCAAACGATTCTGACCTTCAAACAAGCTACAACTGATAAGGCAAAGCAGACAAATAAGGAGGCATGGAGGAAAAAGTTAACAATAACCTTGCAAAAAAGAGACTGGATTGTTTGCAGTAACCCTACACATCAGGCAATGCTGGTGGATCTAGTTGAGCCTGAAGGGAAAAATTAGGGCAGCAGAATGTAATCACCCACTTTGGAGTTTGGCCAGGATATAGAGGTTAACATTTTGTGCCTGGAAAAAGTAGCAAAGTGCTTTCAGTGCCAATTTGTGCTCTGAGGACAAAGACAAATCTTCTGCTGACTTCTACAGAAGAAGGCAGTACCATCCAAATATGCAAATTAGCTTAAAATATCCTCTCCATTCTAATCTTTGCAATACATTCATTCACTGCATGAACTGTCTAAAGTCAATAAAATTTCCGCTGGGATCATTTAATCTACTCTTCTTGCATAGATATGAAACATGCTGAGGTGAGGCTGACCCGTCATTTTTCCACAAGCATGCACCAATTTATCACATTTTTTTCTAAATTGTTTTGGCTTTTTTTGGTATTTTTATTTTTTTTTTTTTATCATATGTTCAAGCTTTCATCCAAACAGTCATTGAAAGCTAGGGTCAATGAAAGAAATGGAATTAATTATAAGAGTTAATGAACTACAGCTTTGCATCTGAATTTAACTCTTAATAACAATCACACATTAGTAATTTTATATGCCATTGTCACTTTACATGCAATTTGGTTTTATCAGATTTGGCTGTCTTTGTAAAATGTAAGGGAACAACTTTACCTTTGCCAGCCTTCATCTTTACTTTGCTACTTTGTTGACTGTATAAAGAAAGCAAAAGATCTAAAACCTTACTTTTGTAAGAAAACTGTCCTTCCCTTATCAAACATGTGAATTAGATATCCTCAAGAGGAATGGGGCATCTGGATTCCTGATAAACGACAGCCCTTTTCATGCAACCATATCAAAGGGCGTTTACTTGGGAGTTTTTCAGCTGTAGAATCAGTTTCTATAGCATGAAAGTCTTAATTCATTACCTGGATGATGATGAAAAAAAAAAAAACAAAACAGATGAAAAAGGGACGTCATAGGACACAGCACTGAATAAGATGGTGAGGAAAGAGAACTCACATTTAGATTTTGAAAATATGGGGTCAAGTTTGTTTCTGGTCTACTTGTAAAGGCATGAAGCAGGATTGATTTGCCCTATCTGGGCATCTTGAAGAAAAACTAGAAATGAGAACTTTGGCAAAAAGTTTCTATATACACAGAACAGCAACAAAGGATTAACCTTGGGTACGAACCAAGCATTCTGTGAACTGGAAAGGCTTCTGTCAAACCAGAAATGCCTTTCAATTTTTACTGACTGGCCTTGTCTTTCTTCTGATTGAACATCCAGTTCTGCTTCATTAGTCTATCTGTTTATCAAAAAATACCTAGCTGGAAACTTAACCAGCTTTTGAATTGCTGAAGGCTGTAAATAGGCATAGATTTTGTAAGCAGTTGTGTCTGAGAAAGGTGTGTTCCCTATTTATGGTTTGGACAATATATGCTAATCACAGCCCCTCTACCAGAGGTCACTAATTGATTTTGACAAGTGAGCCCGAGAGAGGCCACATAAGTAGGTCCTCTGACAGGTGAGAGGTTGCTAACCTCAGCCACCAACCTCACTAAAAGTGTGTGAGTGTAGGCTTCTTCTGACAGGAAAGTGAGAGTGGGCCTGGAGTTTAACCTCTACTATTTTCACCACTATATCCAGAAAAAGTTGTGCACTCCTAACAGTATGTGTAAGCTGGTGTAAACTCTCTGCACATGAAGACATGTGAAGTTGGCTAATACTGATTTTGCTTAATATAACCACTACACTGGGGGAAAGTATCTGAATCCCCATTGGTCACTTTCAAGGGCAACTTTAGAGACCAGGAATTGTTTCTTCTTGTGCTGCATTGAAGCAATAAAACTACACACAAATCTACAAAAAGATGTTTTTTAGCCAGCTTTCTTTAGATACAGTATTTTTCTCAGCCTTCTATCAATTTCAGCTCTTGTAATCCAATTTCTTAGCTATACTCTTTAAGCCTCAGTTACTGCCTGATAGTCTAAAAGCACCTCCTGTAAATAAATGACCAAAACCAAGGGGACCCAGTCCTACTTCAGTATAGCCACAGGCAAAAGTTCTTGTATCAGTGGTAAAAAAAAAATGAAATAGAGGAAAAAAAAGACTTTTTAGAAGATGGACTTAGCCAGAGGACCTCAGGTGCTATTCTGAAAGATGTCAACCAAATATACGCTTTCAAATCCAGGCTGATCAAACGCCAGGAAAGATGGGAACTTGAAGTGACATTTTCCTAGGGTGCTGGACAGCTAATAGACTGATTTTAAAGGCTGAAAAGGAGTACACAGCAAACAGATTAGCAAGACAGACTTGCTAATTCTTAAAGATATTTAGAATGAAAGTGACTAGAAAAGTGCATTTTTAGTAAGCATCCTTTTGCTTGACATGAGGTGCTGGATAATGGGTTAATTAACATAGCAAGTAATGTAATTTCTGTACACACCCAGGTGAGGACTTTGACCTAAATAAAATCAGTCTGTCTGTCCTATCTCTTGCTTTTCCTCTGTGGTCCCACCCCTCAAAGATTAATAACTTACAGTATCTCATTGCTTTGAAGTTCCCTATATTTAAGAATAGCCCAGTGATGATTTTGTATCTTTACATCTTTATGGCATAGGAGTTCAGAAACTTCATCTAAAGGGACTGAAAATTCACTGAAGACTAGAAATAAATTAGAACATAAATAATATCTGACTAAGGGAAAGACAAGTGCTTTTATAATATCAAATATTCCAGATACCCAAAAAAATGTTCTTGCAGCCTATCTCAGGACTTGCTGTGCAATAAATCAAACTTAGAATACAAAATCAGGAGGATTAAAACTATGGCTAATATTAATATTTGAATTGAGCTATAGTTTTGAAATAATCATTGATAATTCCAAAGTAAATCTACAGAATTTTAAAAAGAAGGTTCCTAGCCTAGCAGTATATTGATGTGACATGACGAAGGCAGAACACTTTTTGTAGTCACATGTGGAGAAGAAATGGATGTAGCTAGCATTGATCTTGCTGCCTCTGACTTCCCTGATTTGTGGTGGCAGGGACAGTGTTTGGCACAAATCTGAACCAAAGCCAGAATCACCTCTCCACATTTTGTAGAAGGTATCTGCAGGAAGATACTGAACTGATCTCCATTATGCACTTAAATATTATGTAGTTATAAATGTGAAAGCAGAGCTGGTTTTAAAATGAAAAATATCCCAGTATGCATAAAGATTAAATATTTGATGTACAGAATCATTTCTGAATTGAAACTGGAAAATAGAGCTTGATTTTAATAGAGGCACAAGATTACTGCACAGTACATATGTATTAAACAGATTCTGTTCTCTACAGACAATTTGGGATCAGTGAAACAATTCTGCCCCACTCAAGGGTGTCTACACTGTAATATTCTTAAATGAACTATTTTCACATGAGGATTACAGTGTTTTGGTGCTCCAGGCTGCATGTTGTATGCTTCCTTAAAAAAAAAAAAACAAAACACACAAAACAAATCCAAACCTTGTCATTTGGAATACTCTATGGAGGTTTGGTGTTGGTCTCCAAAATAACTGGAACTAAGTAGGTAGGAGATTCTGAAGACGCACTGAAAGGTGGAACCAAACTGTCTTTTAGTGAGAACACTAAACCTGTTCTGTTTTGCATCTGATTCCTAATAATCCATAAAACTATAACATGCAATTGGCTACAGAGCAAAAAAGATGATCACTTTAGTCTGTAATTGTGAGCTTTGGATAGGGTCTGACTGCCTCTATTGTGTTGATGACAGTTCTGGTTTAATACTTCAGATTATATTTTGGTTTTGAAGAAGAGTGCTCTTCCATGAGAAAAATTAAGCTTTTCAAAAATACAGTATAGAAATAATTTACTGAGAAATGACAACTAAATATATTGGTTTTATGGGTACTACTCATCTGTAACATTTAAAATTGAAAACACAAGTAAATTGTCAAACAGTAAATTCTCCAAATACATTAAAATGTAGTTAAATTTGAATTAAGGTAATGTTGCTATAACCAAACTAATGACTGCTACTGATAATCTTAGAGGAAATAAAGAAAAAACTGTATTGAAAATAAATGTAAGATCCTAATCATAATGGTATTAATATCTTAGAGAAACAATAAAGGAAAGACTTTGGGAAGATCAGATACTCTTAGAATACTTTAGACTTTTTTAAATGTCTAAATAAAACTTTGAGATTCTTGTGTATACAGTGCATCTCAGGGCCAATAAGTAAACCTTTAGTATATTTAAAATCAGTTCTTGATACATGCTATCACTCATGACAACATGTTTTTTCCCTAGAAATATAATAACTGGATCAAAAAAATTCAATAATTACCAATTACTTTGCTTAAGTACAACCTACTATATTTCAATGCTGCTTGTCCATAAAATACCAATAAATAATACATGCATAAAAAGTTGGAAAAGACTGAAAAGAGCATGTTTTTTTAAAGATCTAGTTTCAAATGAATTAAAATCATAACCTTATTTATTCACATATATTCTATGTATAAATGTTATACTCTGAGTCTATGCTTTTTATTATAATTTTGGAGAGTACACACGGCATTCCTCATGCGAGAGAGATATAATCATAGAATAGTTAGGGTTGGAAAGGACCTTAAGATCATCTAGTCCAAACCCCCCTGCCATGGGCAGGGACACCTCCCACTAAACCACGCCACCTAAGGCGATGTCCAACCCAGCCTTGAACAGCGCCAGCGATGGAGCATTCACAACTTCCTTGGGCAACCCATTCCAGTGCCTCACCACCCTTGCAGTAAAGAACTTCTTCCTCATATCCAATCTAAACTTCCCCTGTTTAAGTTTGAACCCATTACCCCTTGTCCTATCACTACAGTCCCTAGTGAATAGTCCCTCCCTGGCATCCCTATAGGCCCCCTTCAGATACTGGAAGGCTGCTATGAGGTCTCCACGCAGCCTTCTCTTCTCCAGGCTGAACAGCCCCAACTTTCTCAGCCTATCTTCATATGGGAGGTGCTCCAGTCCCCTGATCATCCTCGTAATGAGATGAATCTCATTAAGTATGCAATTCAACTTTCTGAAATATGGGGTTGAAATTTCTGGGTTTATAATTTGAGGAAACAAATAAAATTACGTGAAAAAATTCTGTTCAAATGAAGTAGACAGGTGGAGCCAAATCTGTAAACACTGACAAGTCAATAAGGGAGTTGCCTTGTTGCTACAGCGTGACTTTTCCTTAGATTATGCCACAAGAATTATAGCTATAATGATATAATATTTTTTTCACCCTCTAATGGGAATTATTTCCTTTCTAGAAGCATGCACTTTAATCAATGGGAGAATTAACCAGATTGCTGCAAAGTATTCAGCACTCAGAGGAGATAAAATTTCATTGCTGATTAGAGCCAGGCTTCATTGGTAGGCAATCATAAACTTCTCAGGATTTGAGCTAGGCTTTAAAGAGTCTAATCTTTGAAGGAGAGAATTGAAATCTGATTCCTGAACAGTGTGGTTATGTGCCTCTCTGCACTGAATTTCATAAGCTGAGTAGTAAGGGTGGCTTTACTACAAGATCTATGTGCATTGTTTCTCAAAGGCACAAAATGTTATTTATGACAAAAGACAATACAGAACTTCACATCTGACAGATTCAGACTTACAGGGCCAAATTCTTATTTCTTTTACTTCAAAGGGAACCTACCTGTGAGGAGAATATTACATTGAAGTCAGTTTGCAGAAAGATCTTCTTTCAGTAGAAATGTATAAAAACATCTGCCTGTATAAATGCATTCAAAAGAAAGTGGCACTATATTTGTTCTTGCTAAGCTTATGTGCCATATCGCCTCCACACTGGGTGATGTCAAACCCAAAAGACCTCATAGAATATCTCTCTGTAACAGAAAGCTACTGTCATGCTTTTATTTTTTCATGCACCTTTCATTGAAAACTCATTCTACAAGAGAGCATTATAGACTGATCACCTAGAACTGAATCTAATACATGTAATACATAATCTACATTCCAGTGCTTCAAAGAATGAAGCTTCAAAAACACTGTCTGCTGCTGCAGTGCTGGAAATAGTAAGACAGCCGAACTCAAGCAACACATTGGTATTTCTCTTCTATGTTTATTGGCTTATGTCCTTCTTTATGGATTCTGTAAATTCTCTTCAATGAGGCAGTCTTGTTCCAGAGATAGGAATGAAGAATCAAATGGTTTGCCAATGCTGGGGTTAAAAGGCAGCACCATAACACAGGTAAAATGACCTGAGCAGGCTTTATTCTATTTATTCAGGTGCCAGAGAAATATTAAGTCCCAAATTAAAGATGAAGAGCCATGATTTTAGCCTATACTCTCAAGGCTTCCCAGGTAGTTTCTCAAGCAGGTAATCCTACTATAGTAATGCTGCTAGTTTTTTGCCTATAGTTAATATGTTAAACAGGTACTGTGAGCAACTTTTTGAGTCCTAAAAGTGTTACAGCTATACCTTTGTTTGCAGTAGAGAAACATCTAAAGCTTCTGATCTTGATTCTGATGCTGATTGGCTTTATCACCTGAGAAAGAATCAGTGCCTTCTTTCACCACATCACTGAGGATGATGCAGTTTGCTGTCATCAGTGATCCACTTTAGATGTAAATAGTACATTACCATTATTTGTATTCCTTGGAATTTTCACATTAAAATTCCTAAATCACTAATATTTATGAAGCATATGTCAGAACTATATAAAATAAGGCTGCTTTTATTTTAGAAACTGCAAGCTATAATGCAGGGACTTGCCTCAAATCACATTAGAAAGCAGTAGAGAGAATTAGGAAACCGGTTTTTTAATTGAGAGTCTTTAGTCCCAGGTTGTCATCACTGGTAATCTTTCTGGTGTTTGGAGTTCAGTCCTGTTTCCTAAATCATAGTACTCAGTATAAATCCATGAATAAATAACATACTTAAACATGGTTTCCAGAATCACGTGAACTGTATGTTATACAAATGAAGACTTACCTTTGCCATAAAAGCAGTAACTATTCCTTTGCCTTCAATAGAAAATTGAAATAGGCTGAGGTACTCTGAATTTGTATCAGTGAAATTCTGCCATAGGTGAATGTTTCTAACTCCAGGAGAAGGCACGAGGGACTAAGCACTGGCATTCTGTACCATAGTCTGACCAGTTCTATATTGTTATTTTTCATACAAGTATGCAGCCTTCTAATCAGAATTAGCTAATGACTTGAGAGAAATTAAATTAATATTAATTAAAAAAGGCAAATATTAGATACTGCTCTACAAAGCCAAGAAGATTAATACTTTAATGCTTATTTATTTGATAATGAGATTAAGAGAAATATACAAGAACCTACCTGTACAAGTTAGACAGATGCTGCATCCAGAATAGTCTGAAATCTTCTATACTTTTGCCCAATACTGATTGTTTAGATCATCATAGTTGTAAATGTCTCATTAACCACATTCAGGACTTGCTTGGACTTCTGTTTCTTGTGGGGTTTACCTCTTTTTCTTTCTTTTCTTCTGTCTTCTTTCTTTCTGTTTCTCTCTGTCTTCCTTTCTTTCTTTCTACTGCTTTGTTTATATATTGTAACTAAGCACTCTGTGGTCTGGCAAGTGGCTAAGCAAGTAAACAGTAAGTTTCCTTATCCTGCTTGCAAGCCAAGCCTAGCAGCTCCTGGTTTAAAGTTGAAGGTAACGTCATGACTATTGAGACTGTTTACACTCCCTCCTTTTCTTCCCTTTTTTTTTTTAATTCCCTGTTTTGCAGTTCACCCTCCAGGTAATAAAAGTCAGCTTTTAGGAAGTGCCTCAATATAACTCTCTGGGTCTGTCAACATGTAAGAACTCAATTGGATTACCTGACGCACACGGGAGCATTAGATCTAAAGCCCTGTAGACTGATGTCACTTTCAGCCCCCTGCCAATCCAGAGACAAGTGTTACACCAAAGCAGAGATTGATGATCTAAGGGGGTGAGCGTGTCTCTTACGAGCAGCAAAATCCTTCAGATTCAATAAACAATGTGGATAACATTTTGATGGGTCTGGCAAAACCAAAACAAAACCAAAACCAACCAAACAAATGAAATCCCCAAAACCTGAAAGAAGGGAAGTTGATTGTTTTTTTTATTGCTCAGTCTGAAAAATGCCAGTTTATTATGGCTCTGTGCTCAGAGCAGAGCAAAGTGAGCTGCAGGGTGACTGTGAGCTGGCCATAAGAAAGTGAAGGAAAAAACCAACTTAGCAAAACTGAAGAAAGTTTGATTGGACTTGTTCAATAAGCTCTTCACATTAATTTTTCCTCCATTCTTCCCAGCTCTGCTTCTGTTGGCATTCTGGTTTATTCCCTCCACCTTTAAAACAGCTTTCTTCTGGTTTGAGCTAAACAGAGGCCACTCTGCCTCCAAAAAGTATGAATTCATTAATTTACTTCCAAGTGTTAAAAACAAAATTAAAAAAAAACAAACCAACAACCAAGCAAACAAAAAAACAAAACTTGAAGAATTTTTTGGAATGTACATTAGGTATTGAAATGGCAAATATCCACTTTTATGATAATGTTTGTATTTGGATAGAGCAGACAGCATTTTATTTTTAAAGAAGAACCTCAAAAATTGGATGACACAACAGAAAATACAGAATAATAAAAAAACCCAGAAGCTACAGCAAGAAAATATTAATATCAGGCAACTGTCTCTTTTGCTGTTCATGTCTATGGTAGATGCAAGTCAAGATTATTTTACCACCAGAAGCTGAAATTGTCATTACCCTAGATCCTCATACTGTCCTAGATTCATCAGCTCACACTCAGCCATGTTCTTCATGTCTTGTCCTTCCTTTGACTGTAGGTCTGTCTCCACTCCTGATTCTTGCCCTCTGTAAGTGCTCTTCTGGAAAGTAGTTGCAGGAGCCTTCGCTTTCTCCCTCCAGCTTTGTGTAGGCATTCTACAAAGCTGCATTTGTTTACTCTTTCTCCCTATAATTTGTCCCTGAGCAATGTGATTTGCAGATGCAATTTCAGCTACAGCCTTTATGCCAGTGCTTTACAGATGTTTCCACTAATTGCTGTGGAGAGAAGTTGAGAGAAATTGTTGATTTCTCTCTTTGTGTCCAAGTGAAACCCTTGGATTGTATATCTTTGCCTAACTTCATGCAACTAGTATTTTAAGTTCAATATGACCAAAACCCACCCTCTTATTTCCATATTTCTCACTCCCTTTTCCTTTCTTAGTCACTGTGAATGATGCTCCTGTTATCTTTAGCCCATACCCTGGGTTTCATATTCAGTTTGGTCATCTTCCTAGGTCAATCCTTCCATTGTATCAATACCTTGACATGTGCTTTGAATAGAATTTACAAGCTATGGTCTTCTTTATCTATTAAAAAAACCCAACCAAACAAAAAAAAAAAAAAAAAAAACACCACAAACAGGTTTTTATCATCTCAATTGCTGCAAATTCTTCTCTTCTGACACTCACAAATGCAATATGACCTTATCCAAAATGTCACTGAAAACATCCATTTTGCTGAATTCTTACATTGGGCACATTACTCGTCTTTTTGTACCCCTTCTGTGGTCCCTTTTCTTTATAGCAGCAAAATAAATATATTTTTTTCTAAGTTTGGTCTTGGCCCAGAAGTCCTAAATCTGATCTGAAGAACAGTCTGCCAGGAATGCAGGCAGGTAATAAATTAGGTAGAAAAGTTTCACATCTGAGATGTCTCAAACAGAATATTATGGAGCTGACAAACCAACATATAGTGATAAATCTTACCAGTCCTGTAATTAAGACTATTTGTTTGCCCTTTTCCTGTGATCACTTGGATTGAACTCACAAATCCAAATATCAACAGATCAGCAAAAGGCTGTTGAAAAGAAGCTCTGAGCATTGTGCATGTTGGGATATATTCAGCTTGATTGTCCAACACTGTCATACCAGCAGGAGAAAAGCAACACAGTTTGTGGCTGTTCCTTCCCCAGATAATGAGTGGGGAGAAGTTATTTACAGTGGTGCATTTGTAGCTACCAGATTTGATTTAAATAGATGTGTGTATAACACTGTTTATGGAGTTAATAGGGCATGTGGCTTGTAGAATCATTTTTGTTAGAAATAATGTGTTGTGTGAAAATGCTTCCGTTAAATCAGGTAGAAATGTTGATTTGATTAAGTAATCAAAGTTCCTAAATACTTTATGCTCTATTGTTTAAAGAGAAGACTCAATCATTCTTGTGAAAACATGGGCCCAGTGCAAACCTGTGACTTCTGTTGGTGTAAGCAACAGTTCCAGATTTGTGAAATCAAATTCTCACCCATGGTTCCTTCTCTATTCAAAACAGTCATTGAAAACCGACATTTTAGAAAATTATTCACATCATCTGGTCTGAACCAAAACAGTATTTCTGACATATAAACTCAAAACAGACAGTATGAGAGCTGCAGTTGCATTTGTTTTATTCATCTGTTGAATCCTTACTGTGTACGGGTGACATGTTTGTAATTGTGGCAAAGTTTACATAACTAGATCACTATGAAAGAAGGTTAACAAGATGAGACTATTTATCCTGGTGAAGGAACTTCTGGATTGAGGCTTAGGATCTCCCTTATGTTCCGTCCAGCTTTCTGAGAATTGGCAACGGTTAGAATCCAATTATTCTCTGACATTAATGCCTTCATCCTACAGAAGCTGAAGTGTGGGAAGCTCTTAAAGTTTACATAAACGTGAGGATTATTTACTTCTCAGCTGATAGTGCTACGAGGAGGCTGTCGAAATTAAAACCATGTCAGGTGTGGGGTTACTGTTAAACAGAGAAGACCCACAGTGCTTCTGTAAAGGTTTAACTGGTTTTAGTTCAGATTCCCATGGAGTGAATCATAAACTGCCTGAGCTATCAGAGCTAAATGGAGATCACATGAGCTTTCAGAAAAATCGGGGCATCTCCCTTTTTGTTTTAAGTCTGCTCAACAGGACCTAACCGATTCTTCTGATAGTGAACTTCCATGTATCATCCCAATGTCCAGTATACATACAAATGAAAGTTTTATTTCCATAATGATTTCTAATCAGATTGGAATTGGTCCAGTCATCTATATTTAGCTTAGCAAAATAATACAGGGATGTGTCTATGCTCTTGTTCTGGTCTTTGCTGTCAGGGGTATTTCACAGTAGTATCTTCATGGGAATCAGATCAGATTAGTGTAGCCCTAATATCAGTTTTGAAGAAAAAGAGGCCAAGTAAGTAAGATCATGAATCATAGAATCATAGAATCATAGAACAGTTAGAGTTGGAAAGGACCTTAAGATCATCTAGTTCCAACCGCCCTGCCATGGGCAGGGACACCTCCCACTAAACCACGCCACCTAAGGCGATGTCCAACCCAGCCTTGAACACTGCCAAGCGATGAAGCATTCACAGCTTCCCTGGGCAACCCATTCCAGGGCCTCACCACCCTTACAATAAAGAATTTCTTCCTCATACCCAATCTAAACTTCCCCTGTTTAAGTTTGAACCCGTTACCCCTTGTCCTATCACTACAGTCCCTAATGAAGAGTCCTGCCCCAGCATCCCTATAGGCTCCCTTGAGATATTGGAAGGCTGCTATGAGGTCTCCACGCAGCCTTCTCTTCTCCCGGCTGAACAGCCCTAACTTTCTCATCTTATCTTCATATGGGAGGTGCTCCAGTCCCCTGATCATCCTCATGGCCCTCCTTTAGAGTTGTTCCAACAGTTCCATGTCATAGAATCATGGAATGGTTGGGGTTGGAAAGGACCTTAAGATCATCTAGTTCCAACCCCCCCTGCCACGAGCAGGGACACCTCACACTAGATCAAGCTGCCCAAGGCTCTGTCCAAACTGGCCTTAAACACTACTAGGGATGGAGCATTTACCACTTCCATGGGCAACCTGTCCCAGTGCCTCACCACCCTCACAGTAAAGAATGACTTCCATATATCTAACCTAAACTTCCCTTGTTTCCCTGAAACTTAAGTTTAAACCCATTACCCCTAGTCTTATTGCTACAGTTACTGATGAAGAGTCCCTGTCTGGCATCCTTGTAGGCCCCCTTCAGGTACTGGAAGGCTGCTATAAGGTCTCCACACAGATGCAAAGAAAGGATCTATGTAAGGAAATCCATTTCAAAATAATTAGCTGAACAAAGATACCTGAACATCCTGTTTCCCTTTAACAGAGAATTTCTAAGTTAAATATAATAAAAGTCAACCCACCCAAGCCCGAACCCCACTAAACTGAGACTGGAGGTTTTTAGGGGTTTGTAATTTTGTGTCTGAAGGGGGCAGGAAGGCAGCATAACTTCTACCTGCTACTTGTGACAGTAGCCAGTTTTCCTTCAAAGGAATAGTTGGCAAAGGCTGGATCAAACTCCTGGGAGTTTCTAAATCTTTGGAAAGTTCTATGAATGGATGAGAGGCAATTAAAATACCACTTTTGATACAATCTGTTTAATTTGTTTTTTGCTTCTTACACTGCTTTTGAGATGTGATGTGAGGCAATAAAATGTGATTGGACAAGTAGCTCATGCTTGTGATAGCTGATTGCAGCTCTGCTTATCCCATAAGTAATGCAAGGAGTGGCAGTATTCCTATGGTACATCCTCCAGTACATCTTTCTAGGATACAAGAGAGGGTGTAAAGCAAGTAATTAATTATATAAAGTACAAACTGTCACTGTTTAACACCAAATGCTCTCAAACTGTAATGGCATTACTCTCTAAAGAAGAACTGGAAGTTCAGGCCATTAATCTAAGGAAAGAAAATGTGCAACTTCTTCAGAGTTTCTGGAATATGGTGATGGAATTCCATGTGTGCACTCCATTTATAGTTTCACTAAAAAGTGCCATTTTAGCCAGCATGACATGGATGCTGGTATTATAAGGAAAAAAGAAAAAAGTCTCTTTTCTCTCTTGGAAAAGAGATTATATGCCTGCTTTGCTCTTGGCCCCCACAATGGAACCTGCTTGCATTCAGATATACTTGTGTATATTAGATTAACAATTTACCTAAAAAGTGAAAATATTTTCCAACTATGATCACCTTATAATGACAAGGGAGAAATAGTTGATACAATAGTCCATATGGCTGCCTTCTGAATCCTGGAAATGCCTTTTGTTTTGGAATTATTCTTAGAATTCCAAACACAAAGTCTTCATTGATAAGGGTGCAGGAAGGGAGTTCAGGCATGTCAGTACATAAATTAGAAAGACAGGAGTGTGGTACAGATATAAATTAGAAGTCTGGTTGGCAGATTGCTGAACTAAACCCCAGTGGCACACCTTTACAATTAATCTATCACCAGTAACAGAACCACAACGACTTGGTTGTGACATAGGTAGAATATTGCCACAATCCAGCCCAGTGAACACGCTGTCTAATGTTGTTCCCAGATAATGCTAAACCCCAAGAGCTCGTATGAGCTCCAGAGTTCATGCAAAATTTCAAATGAGTAGTTGTATAGAGAACACCCTATGCTGTGTTAATATCAGTGTATAGAAATATGAGGCATATTATACCCTAAATGCTGTTTTCTAGTAGTTAAACTACACTTCCCTCCATTATTTCCAGTTGGCTGCATATGTCTAATGCTTGTTCATACTTGGCTGCCTGTTTGCTTGCTATATCTATTAATATCAATTGGTTGTACATGGAATTGGTTGTACATGGAATTATGGCAGCTCAGAAAGAACTTTGCAGGATGAGCAAAGTTAATAGTTAATGACAAAGTTAATAGTATTAATGACGTTTCAGAGAACACAGTTTCTTGACTAGGCATACAGAAATGTAATTTTACTGAGCTTCAGTATCCCTTAGCCATGAATATGGCCCTCCTTTCATGTTCACATTTATAACCTGTCGCATGGTGCCCCATGGTGGCTGCTTGCTTTCTGTTACATCTGTTAAAGCCAGCGACTGCTCCAATTCATTTTGGTTACTAGTAAAAAAATGTCATTTCACCGCAGTTCACCATTATTTGCTAATAGTCAGAATTCAAGTATATAACAACATTTGTCAACTATTGACTGTTTCTAGTTCCATTCAAAGAGGGAATACAGTCCCTCTAGCTAGTTACATGAAGTTGATTTCACACTGCTTTTCAAGATTTGCTTTTCAAGACTTAAATAAAAAGTCTTAACTGTTACGATGCTTCTTTTATTATGATTTTTGCCGAGGTGAGCAGCTCCAGAGAGGAGCCTTCAACCCCGGAGCGAGGGGACACACCGCGTCCAGGAGCCTCAGTTCTGAGCGGCGAGAACAACCAGGGAGCCTCAAGCGCTCCCTAGGCCTTGCCCATGAGCCCGCAGCTCCGCAGAGGGGAGCAGGGACTCACACGGGGCCATGCTAGGAGCGACGGCCCCGTTCCGAGCGGGTAAAACCCGCCCCAGGGAGCGCGGCCGTTAGGGCGTGTAGCGGCAGTTGGTGCCGGCAGAGCGAGTTCTCGCCTTAGGGCCAGGGCGCGCTCCGGGAGCTTTGCTCGGGCTGCCCCGGCGGTGGCAGCGTCGGCACCCGACAGAGCCCATGAGAGGGGAGGCAGCAGCGCAGAGCTCGGGGTGTAGAGAGTGCCTGCACTGGTCTGTTGAGGGGCGGGTGCACAATGGGCAGGGCCGCACTCGGTGCTTCCTGGTGGAGGTCCTCCTGCAGCAGGGGCTGAGCTGCAGGGATGCTGTTAATAGGCAGAAAGATGTCAGGGAAGCTGAGAGGAAGCGAAACTGCTTGCTCCAGGCCTGAACTGTACAGGGGACGTAAGTGTTCACCATAGTGCATACAGAAAAGAAGGAGGGCATTGGTAAGGTTCCATGGTATAAAGCCTTAGGGGGCAGGGGGGCCAAGGCTGTTGGTTGATATTATTCAAGGATCACCTGCTACAAGCTCAGGAGTGTTGCATCCCACTCCTGAGAGGGAATAGAAAATGCAACAGAAGGGTCAGGAGACCTTCATGGATTGATAAGGAGCTGCTGAGGAAACTTAGAGGGGAAAAAAAGAAGCTTATAAAAGGTGGAAGCAAGGACAGGTGGCCTGGGAAGAATACAGGGATGTTGTCCGCGAAGCTAGGGACCAGGTTAGGAAAACTAAGGCCCAGTTAGAATTGAGTCTGGCAAGGGATGTGAAAGATAACAGGAAGGTCTTCTATAGGTATGTAGTAACTAAAAGACAGATTAGGGATAACGTGGGACCTCTCCGGAAGCTATCGGGAGAACTGGCTACCCTGGACTTGGAGAAGGCTGAGGTTCTTAATGACTTCTTTGCCTCAGTCGTCACTGGCAAATGCTCTGACCACACCAACCAAGTCTTGGGAGGCAGATGCAGGGACTGTGAAAATTAAGACCTTAGGCCCACTGTAGGGAGGCAGATGCAGGCACTGTGAAAATTAAGACCTGGCCCACTTAGGCCCAGGTTTGAGACCATCTTAAGAACCTGAACGTGACCAAGTCCATGGGACCTGATGAAATCCATCCATGGGTCCTGAAGGAGCTGGAAAATGAAGTTGCTGAGCCACTGTCCGTCATATTTGAAAAATCATGGCAGTCAGGTGAAGTTCCTGACAACTGGAAAAAGGGAAATATAACCCCCATTTTCAAGAAGGGGAAAATGGTTGACCCAGGGAATTACAGACCAGTCAGTCTCACCTCTGTGCCTGACAAAATCTTGGAGCAGATTCTTCTGGAAAGTATGCTAAGGCACATGAAAAACAAGGTGCTTATTGACAGCCTATGACCGAAGATGCTCTTCCCCTTCTCCGACATGGTCCTCATCAGTCCACGTTTCTCAAATTGAGGCTCATGCTCTAAGTAGCTGAACCCCTGGCTGTGCCACCAGTCCTGTAACCATTTGTTGATTTGTCAGTTTTGACTGGCCCATTCAAATGCCTGCCCTTTGACTGGGAGGATTGATGAAAAACTACCTGCACTCCAGAGTTCCTTACCACTGCTGTCAGGGCTTTGTAATCCTTCTCGATGTTCCTCAGGCTGCGCCTGGCTGTATCACTGTTGCCCACATGAAACAGCAGCAGTGGGTAATACTCAGTGACATTAGGAGGCTTGATAGTCTCTTGGTGACATCCCTTATGTAAGACCCCGATAGGCAGCACAACTCTGTAGAAAATGGGCCAGGTTAGCAAATGTGTGTCTCCATACCTTGCAGAAGAGTCGCCTACTACTGTCACCCATTGCCTTTTCTTAGTTGCACTGCTTGTTATACAGGGAGCAGATCAGGCAGCATCTTTCCTGATGTGACAAGTCTTTCCTCTTTAGTCTGCGGAGTAGTGAAGCGGTCCTGCAAGGGCGCATGCCTAGAATATCTTGTTTCTATTTTCAGCTTGTCTAAAAATGACTGTAGGCATAATCAGATATTTACTTGGAAAACAGCTATTGCAGTATAAGCAGCTACCACCCCGTATCTGTTCACAGCAGTTCCATTCAGCTGAAGCATATTGAGTTACTATGTGTATTTATCTAATCGATTTTGGTGCAAAAATAAATCATTATTCTTTATTATAGATGTTTTGTGGGCAAAAGTAACTACTCCAGGTATCTTTGGGCCTGTTACTTTATGCTATAGCTTCTATTTTTTTATCTGATTTTTGTACATCAAAATTTGCATCAAATACTCAGATCTGTTGCCTACACTCCAAAGATTTCAGCCTGAACTGTTTGCTTTGCAGTTTATAAACATCAGTATGTTAAACCTGTGTTTACCACCAAAAGTGTGGTAATTGATAAGAACTTAAAGAAAGTATTCAAATATGACAAAACTACATTTTTAATGCAATTTCATGACTGCTGAATCCATCTAGTTTAAAGCTTTCTTGACCAGCCTGGCAAGCCTTCTACCAAAACAGCTCTTCCCCTTCTTTGTCAGACCAGCTCCACCAGCCTTCAGCAGACCTGACCTCCCAAATTGAGCCCCATGTTCTATATACCCAAACCCCTAACTATGGCTCCACTATTCTAACCATTTATTACCTGCCAAATCCGCCTAGTCTTTTCAAGGTTCCTCCCCTTCATCCTGGAGAATTGGTAAAAAATTATCTGAGCTCCAGAGCCCCTAACCACCTCTCTCAGGGCTCTGTAGTCCTTAATGTTATCCAGGCTACTGCTATCTATATGGCTAGCACCCACACGGACCACTAGAAGTGGGCAAGTCAGTGGGACTTAGTAGATCAGGCAGCCTCTCTGCAACACCCCTGATCTGAACCGCTGGTAGGCAACATACCCCCCTTGAGACTGAGTCAGGCTGACAGATGGGTGCTTGTGTGCCTTTCAAAGTACAGTCCCCTACTACTATGACTCGCGGCTTTTCCTAGAGGCACCAGTAGTGATCTTTACCAGTGCATCAGCTGATTGTTCATGTAGTGAGGTGTTTTCTCATTAGCCCCCTGCAGGACAGCAAAGTGGTTCTGGGTGGGGGGGTCAGATTTAGGAGGAAGCCCCCTGCTTTTAATTGTCCTTTTGGTGGTGGTGTTTTTGTTTGTTTGGTTGGTTGGTTGGTTGGTTGTTTTTTTCGTTTGTTTGTTTGGGTTTTTTTGTTTTGTTTTGTTTTGTTTTTGTTAAAAGTTCCCAGCTGTCTGGGTTAATATCCCGTTTCTTTCCTGTATGCGCAACAATGGGCGCTTGTGGCCCCCGCACAGTTTGGGGCTGGAGCACGCAGTCCTGCTTCCTCTCGACTTCCCTGAGATCTTCCAGCCTATTGACAGCGCCCTGCAGCTCAGCCACCCGCTGCAGGAGGACCTCCACCAGGAAGCACCGAGTGCAGCCCTGCCCATTGTGCACCCGCCCCTCAACAGGCCAGTGCAGGCGCTCTCTACACTCCGAGCTCCGCGCTGCTGCCTCCTCTCTCATGGGCTCTGTCGGGTGCCGACGCTGCCACCGCCGGGGCAGCCAGAGCAGAGCTCCCAGAGCAAGGACCGCTCGCTCTGCCGGCACCAAGTGCCGCGCCACGGCCTGGCTGCCGTGCTGTGCCCCTGGTCGCTCGCGCTCCCTCGGGCAGTTTTTTAACCAGCCAGGGCTGGTGCCGCTCCTCCTGGCGCAGATCCCTGTGAGTCTCTGCTCGCGTCAGCTGAGCTGCCGGCTCCTGGACAAGTTCTGTCGAGGACTTGAGGCTCCCTCGGTGGCTCTCGCCGCTCTGAGTTGAGGCTCCTGGACGCTGAGCTTCCCAACGGTCAGGTGTTGAAGGCGTCCTCTCTCGAGGTACTCACCTCAGCAATTCAACATACTTGTGGAAAGCAGTTTTCATTCTCAGTTTTGTTTTCTTATTTAGGGACTAGGTGTTGAAAAACTGATTATACATACAATCAAAGAAACCTTTGTCCTTACTTAGAGATGTATTATAGAATCAGTCAATCATAGAATCATGGAATGGTTAGGGTTGGAAAAGACCTTAAGATCATCTAGTTCTGTCCCCCCTGCCAGGAGCAGGGACACACCACCCTAGACCATGCCACCCAAGCCTCTGTCCAACCTGGCCTTGAACACTGCCAGGGATGGAGCATTCACAACTTCCCTGGGCAACCCATTCCAGTGCCTCACCACCCTTACAGTAAAAAGCTTCTTCTTTATATCTAACCTAAACTTCCCCTGTTTAAATTTGATCCTATTGCCCCTTGTTCTGTTGCTACAATCCCTGATGAAGAATCCTTCTGCAGCATCTTTGTAGGCTCCCTCCAGATACTGGAAGGCTGCTATGAGGTCTCCACACATCCTTCTCCAGGCTGAACAGCCCAATTTTCTCAGTTATTTCAATGTCTTGTAAATTTTGCATAGTTTACAGGAACTTTACCACTTATCTGTCATACTATTTTCTTAAAACATTACACTAGTAAGCAGCGAATTTACAGTATGAAATTCTTCCTTTCAGTTTTCCTTCATAAAATCTTTACATATTTTGGAGACACTATTAAAATATATAATGCTCCTTCATAATGTTTTGCAACAACACCAATCTGACCTTTTTGTGTAAATTCTGAATTATTATTTATGTTGCTTATCAGCTCTACATGCAAGATGGCAATAGATGCTGGTGGCATAGAAGGTTGTGAGGACTAGTTTTAAAAAGTCATTCTCTGTTTAAAAGTGTCAACTTTGTAAACTATAAAGTCTTAATGAGGGTTTGATTATGCCCTGAAAAAGACAAATCTGGATCCTAAACAAAACACCATTTTATACTTTAAAGGAACTGCTGTCTTTCTTCTCTTGAAAATCTTTCCAGCGGAAAGAATGCCTTGTCCTTTCCAAAATACTGGGCACCAAACCTCTGTGGTTATGCAAGTTATTACCCTTGGACATGCCCAGGATTTCTTTGGATGTGTCTCAGGCTTTTTATCATCATTCTCTGCATCCTCTTTGTGCTACTTGGTTGTCCGCATCTGATGGACAATTGGCTTACTGTTTTTGAGAAGCTCCAACAGGCATTGTTCTCAGCCCTTTTCTCCTCCAAATCTTCACAACTGCCCGCGCAACTGAAATTTCTCGCAGGTTCACTATTTGGGCTTTTGCTTATATGGACGCAGTCTTAATTCAAATGGGACAGTCGGGAACAATAACTCTCCCCAAAAGAAAAACATTTGGAGGAACATCAGGGATCTGTAAGGCCACGGGTCTTGTTGCAAATAACTGAACTGGCTGAACATGAAGTCACCCCACTTGTTTCCTATGCAGAAGAGACTGGAGATTAACACCAGTGGTCTGTTAGCCAGTAGAAAGAAACATCTCAAGGTGCCATGGCCTGCATCAGCCAAAGTCAGCAGGGCTAGTTTAATCTGCCAGTGAAGATAAATATGACCTACCCAGATTAAATTTTGCCTGCAGTGTATTTTGGGTATTCATATTGCCCCTTCTGCCAGCTGAGATTTGCCTTTGGCACACATAAACGTGGAAGGGAATGCAATGTCTGGCTGTGATCTAATGTACTGCAACAAGGAAAAGCCTCAAAGCTAAAAACTGGCTAATTAATTTCTGGGGCTGTCCCACGGAAATGGTAAGAGGTGAGGTGGGAGGTGTGTTTTAGAAACATACTTAAAGCACAGTGACATCTAAAGAGGACTGGGGATGGACTGTCAGCAATGGTTTTGTTTGAGGGTTTTGTATAGATACAAAAGAAGCATCATATATATGTGGGGATTTGTAAAAGAACAACTTCTAACTTAGGGAGTGAAAAAGGGCTTACTTAAATTGAGAATTTTAAGGGCAGAGAGTGCAGAGGTCTTAATAAAAGGGTCGTGTGAGTAGTATACGGGCAGCTTTATGGAAGTGAAGATTTTATCACCAAGATAGCAGGCAGAACTGTAATACTCTGAAGCACCACCTTTACCATGTAAAAATCCATGCTTGTTACGGGAGGATAAAAGCTGCCAGCAGCAACAATCACAATATAATCTTTGTCATCCTAAAAAATGTGACATAGGCCACTCAAATGTTTGGTAGTGAATTACATGTGGAATGTCCATATTAACACTGCCCTGTGCCCAACTGGCAGATTTTATGCATTGTTAAATATTGCTCATAAGGCCTGTTTTATACGACATAGTAAAAATATACAAAGGCTTGCTTCAAACATATTGATATGGCTTCAAGGCACTGAGGGGCCTCCTTTTGTCTCTAAGCAGGGATATTCCTGGGAGAAAAAGGAAGGGAAAAAAAAAAAAAAAAAAAAAAGACGATGATATACAAAACATCAAAAACCAAAGGAGAGAATATACTCATGTTAGGTGCCAAGAGCCAAAGGCAGTGGTAATGAATAACTCCAAATCCCACAACAGGCGCTGAAGATTTAGAGGAAAAACAGCGCCCAAACAGATAAAGAACAAGAAAACGTTACAACACTCCAGACGCCCAATAATGAGATAAAGCGCTGCCATGCCAGGCATGCAACGGGAAGCCTGGAGCTGCCAAGGCCGTGAAAGATGTCTAGGAGCAGCAGAAAAACTGATGCCAGTGCGCGGCGGTTGGGTGCCAAAGCACTGTCGGAGGGCAGGAAAGCAGAGACCCGAAAAACGCGATGTTTTAATGAAAACCCCAGCAGGAAGGGAGATCTGGCTCAGGGGCGTCATTCAGGAGAGGAACTGCTCCGCGGGAAAGGGTGCGGAGGAGACAGAGGATGTCAAGCAGGGATGCGCGGGCAGCCGGGGCCGCGCAGCCCCCGCAGGGGCCAGGTTGGGGCCGCGGGACGAGGCAAGGCTGCAGTGACGGGCAGCACGGGCGTGGGACCGAAGGCAGGCGCGGGCAGTGGTAGAGCGGAGCCGAGACCGGGGGCGGGCCAAGGCGAGCGGAGGGGGCGGGCAGCCGCAGCGGGCGGGCGGAGCGCGGTGCGTGTGCGCGGCCCGGCCCCGGCTCATTACTCAGCGGCCGATGTAAGAGGCGGTGGTGAGTATGGGGTTGGGGGGGGGGGTTGTGGTTGTGCTGGAGCGGTGGGGGTGTGGGGGGAGCGTGGCCGAGCCAGGAAGAGGCAGCGTACGGTACCATATTGTACAGTATGGTACTGTTCCGTGTGGCATGGCATGGTAAGGTACGCGGGCGAGCGGCCGCGCTGCGGGGGCCGGGCCTGGTGTCGGCGGTTTTGTTTATGTTTCGGCGGGGCAGTGGTGGGGAGGGAGCTGGGGCTATCCTGTGCACTTGCTCAGAGGCGGGCGGCGGTGCGGGGCTCTCCGGTATGGTGTCTTTCCTGGTCTGCTGGGGCTGGAGGTGTCTCCGTGGATAATGGCGGGGGCCTCTTTGTTGGTGTGGCAGGAGGGGCAGGAGGCTCGGCGCGGGGCTCCTCCTCCTCCTCCTGCAGGGAGAGGGGGTACCGGGGCCGGCCGGGCCGACGTTGCCCTGCAGCCTGGTCGCTCGCTCGGCCTTTGGGGAGGGAAGGGTCTGCTGGCGAGGGGTCGGAATGCTGCCCTGCGAGCCACCTCTGCGGCCAACTTCCATGACCTTGCTCCTGGAAATGCTCCTCCGGGCAAAAAACATTCCTCTGGGGTAATGTAGCTGCTCCAGATAATAGGTGCTTGGGGGGGAGTGCAGCAGTGTCTTTCATTTGTTTGCCTTTTAATTCTTACATTTCTTGGGAAAGGAGTGAGCTGTTTCTTTGCAGGGAATTTCTTTTTCTCTTTGGTTTGTCTGTGTTCTTACATTCAGTTTTGTTCCCAAAGCCACTTTGCCTTTTTATCTGTTGGTGGTTCCTGAGTTTGAACTGAGCACCACTAATAATAACGTACAAATGTAAATCCCACTTGACTTGTCCCCACTCACCATCCCCCCCAGCTACAATAATGGTTTAGAGCATATAGCATGTTGGAATTTTGATGTTATACAGAACAGGCGTGCTGAAGCCTTTCAGACAATAAAAAATCCTACACACTTTGGCCTATCTGATAATATAAACACAAAGGGTGTTAGGGTTGTTAGGGGAAGGAAAGTATTACTTGCCCTAGGGTATGTGCATGTGGAATTGAGCAAGCTTACTGGCTGCAGCTGGGTTTTACTTACAGGTGTGGAGGCTTAACCAGTGGTGGTCTCACCTGTTCTCACTTCCAGGGATGCCAACAAATTCACTTCTAGGCCAAAATAGTATGAAACCTCAATCTTAATGTATTTGCAGATATATCAGTATATTAGGTAACTTGAAAATGGTTTAGACTGCAACATAAAAAGAAACTGGTCCGAATCTAGTTAAGGATACTGTCGGAGTGAGCTCACTGACTTATGTGAACATTCCTGGTATATAATGAAGGAAAACTTGATTCTTCAAATAATGGTTAACAAAAATATGTTGAATATCAAATAGTCCCCTGCTTTAATCTCAGTCTGTGGGGGTAGCCATCTTGTCTTTCTTCCCCACTTGGTTCAAAGATGTGTAACATAGGCTAGCTTGATAGTAGGATGCAGGTATGGAGTTCTGCAGAACGGGTGATGCTAGTGCAGGACCAGACAAATTGCAGCTGCCTGTTGGCTATTGACAGTTTGCAGGGCCAGCTGGTCGGAAGTATGATAGAAGGGAGAGAGAAACATCTGCTGAACAGGACTAACCCACAGTTGCAGGGGGTGTATGAAGTTGTATTGTCATCAGTCTGAAAAAGGAATTTTAATGTGTCTTCCTGTCCTCCAGTGTGGAAGTTCCCAAACTTTTTGGACCATTGGCTTGTATAAGCATTCAGAGTAATCTCATGGACTACCATATACTTCATGGAGACTTCTAGGTCAGAAACATTAGTAAAATGATCTAATACGGTTCTGAGTCCTGAAATCTTGGACTGCTTGTTCTAGGCAGAAGTAGAGTTGCCTTTTGTATATGTGTTTTGTGCTTTTACCTTTTAATCCTGATCTTTAGGACCAGGGCCTCTGGCTTTAAGGGGTGCAGATGTAACCTCCTTTGCCAAGGCTTTAGGTAAACTTGTTATATTGATGAATTGCTGTGCAAATGTTAGGGAATAAACAAGTGTTTAGAGACTTTGGCAACAATTTATTTTCTGCTTGCTAGTTACCTGAAATGAATTAATGAGTTTATTTCATGTTTTGTTTTTGTTTTTTAAAGCATGAGCTAATAGGATATATTTGAGATTGTAATGCTACCTGGTTATTTGTTCACTGTAGATGTGGTTTCTGGTTTCTTTCATCCTTCACAACTAAATTGTTTGAGTGCTTATTGTTTAAAAGATGCATGGAGAGTATGTGCTCAGCTCCTCATTTCTGAGGATTGTTCCAGTGTTCTGGACAAATATAAATGTCTTTGATAGTCTACATAGTGTACTGTTTCTTAAATTTAATTTCCTACTCACCCCCATGGGGGGGGGAAGTGCTGTGTGTATACAGTTGTACTAGATATTTTTGTTCATTGCTGTATCACTTTAGAAATTGGACTAATATAGTTTTGATCCTGTTTTTTATTAATAAAAATGTATTTCATTGTGGTGACTGTTTCCTAAAAAAAACACAAACCCTTAGTCCTTGATTCAAAACCTGCAGAAACAGGCTTCTGTTTATGGTACGGAAAGATCTCTTGGCTTTTGAAAGCACTTTAAAAATCCAGTTGAGACTACTTATGTTGTTTGCCTGCTGTGAAATTCACACCATTTGGGTATGGATTCTACAAAACACTTCTTACTTTGGTTTGATAATCTAAACATGTAGTTTTTAAATCTTTCAAGAATCCTCTTGTGAAATTCCGTCTCCATTTAAACCTTTAAATTTGGTGAAGGCCCTTTCTGGCTGTCCTTGTGAAAAAATGAGCTGTATTTAGAGAAGCATTCGTTGCTCCATTACCAGGTATATTTGCATAAAAATACAGAAATAGTTACTTGCATACATTGTTTTTAACAGTGACTGTAGTGTTAGTGAAAGATACTTGGTTAATAAAGTCTTTGAGTTTTCAGAGCAATTATAAGGGTTTATATTTCTGTAACGTCACACCATAGTTTCATGTTCGCTGGCTACCTTGCTTAAGCAATTTCTCTTACCTGCTGTTCCTTACCAGCTCGTATGTGGCAAAATAGATCAAGGAGCTAACTGGTCCAGCTGAAAAAATCTTCCTCTTGCACTATTTCAGCCTGATTAATTCCCTTATGTGTCTGAACAAATAGCTATACCACTGACAGGTTGGAAGACAAGGAAACTTCTTCAGTGGGGATTGTTGTCAGTCATACACATGCACAAAAGTATTTACAGATCAGGTAGTAGTTGCTTGACTACTTAAATGATGAAAGTGGGCAAACCTCTTCTGTGTTGAGAAGTGCTTGTTTAAAGGTCTGTTTTGCAGACTTTGTGTTCTACTGCTGTTACTGAAAAGCGTTCTGAACAGATGTTTATTTTGGTTTCTTGAATGCACTGTAGAGCCCAAAATTAATTGGGGATGAGGAGCCATTTGTAGTGAATGTTGATATAGAAGTTATATGTTGTTAACTTCATGTGGAAGGACATTGTCTTGCACACTTAACTATTGTTTCAAAGCATATACGTAGTATCAACAGGCATCCTACAATAAAACAATCTGGAAATTTTTGGACTTGAGGTTGGGGGCTGGTGCATAAGATGCATCCTCACAGTGCTGATAACTGTGTTTTCCTGCTTTCTTTAAATATTGTGTTTGTGAAGAAAAAATTACGAAATAATTTAGGACTGTGTTTTACATGTAGGAATGCAAATGTTCATCTTTTGTGACACTTCAGAAATATGTAGCATTTATCTTTTTGGTTATTCTGCTTGGTAGGGGCAGCTTTTAATTCAGCTTTCAGAACTTCTCTTAGTAAGCTGGGAAAAACTATAGTATATCTCACAAATGTATGAAGTCTTCAGGAAAAAAAAGCTTGAAATACTTACCCTTCTGTCCCAACTCTTACTCAAAATAAGGGACTGCAGATGTAGGTTGTTGATGAGCTTCCCAAGTTGTTTGTATTTACCAGATACTTAGTGGAATTTTATTAGTAGCATTCATCTGTACAAAGAACCATATAAAAAGATGTTTTTAAGAAATGTGCTTGCTGCCTTAGAACTTGAAGATGTTGGTGAGAAATTCATGATAACTTTGTGATGGATGGAATACGTTGCCAGTACATTGACTTGAAATTTACAAGCAGTAAGTGTAGGTGTGCATGAGAACTTTAATTAAAGAAAATTAATATTTGAAGAGTTAAGTCACAGAAAATAAAATCAGAGAGAACCAGAATTGCTGGATACTTTAAAAGCGTAACCTAAGATTTCCTTGATGCAAACTTTGATATGTGAGCTCAAGGAGCGCACCAAGCACGTGGTAGTGGGCCTCCTTTCCTGAGCTGGAAGACTATCATTCTCTGTAGCATAAGGAACATTCCCACTTATCATACCGCTGACAATGAATAGCATTTGTTTCTGCTATAGATTTTTATGAAGCCTTGAGGTGGGAGCTCCTCCAGGTGAGACTGGATCTGACTGCGTCAGATGCTAAGAGATCCATTACTGATGTTGAATAGAACCAGCGTGGAGAAGTGCCCAACCAGCTGTTTAGATAGTACCATTACCTTGACTTACTTATTCTGTAAAATAGTTTTGTAAGGTTTTCTAAGGCCTTCATTTTCTTAGATTTGTGTGAGGAAAAGATAATTTTGGTGTACCAGGCTTATAATTAATAGCAACACATTTCTTCTTAATGTCAGATGCTTTTTTCCTCAAAGTGATTAGAAACTGATTTTTACTTCTTTTTCTGTCCAAATTGGTTGCCTGTAAGCTTCATTCTAAATAAACCTCTAGTTGCTGCCCATATTGTCACTTCTGTTGTTGGATAAATGCTGCTTGATGTGTGAGCAGATGGGATGCTTATTAAATCATTCTCAGTCAGATATTGTAGTCTAATACAAAAATGGTGACTGCAGAAAATACACTTTCACTTAATGGTCACTTGTATTGCAAACAAAGCAAATACTGTATATGTGCTCATGTGTGTATACACTTAAAATAAGAAGGGAAAACATTAATTATGCAGAGCTGCTGGGAAGCATATTCACTAATTACTGATTTTGAGTATTTAAAAAAAGAACAAACCCAAACCTTAGTCTGCTGAACAAAACCTGCAATGTCTCTAGTCTGGTGTTTTGATTGTTGTGAAGTAAAAAGGATGAACATTAGGTGTCATGTTTCTCATTGCGATCTCAAAGTCATGGAAATATCATGTGTGTGTCCCTGTGCATGAAGGTGCATAAAATGAAAATGCTTCTGCTGCTCTCAGTTGCTGGGAACTGCTAACTAGTCAGCAACTCTTGCAGAAGGGGACCTGGGGCTCCTGATGCATGTGAAGCTACCAGAAGTCAGCAGTGGACCTCTGTAGTCTTCAAGGCTAGCTATTTACTGGGCTGCATTGGCAAGAGCTTGGCTGGCAAGTACAGGGAAGGGACTATTTGCATTTGTGGGGCAGCCATGGAGCTCCACCTGCAGTGCTGTGCAGATCACGTATATACATGCCCTGCGTGAGAGAGACGAACTGGAGGGAGCTTAGCACTGAGTTGCTCAGATGGTTGGGGGCTGGAGCACGTGAGGGTGAGGAAGGGGGTACTGGGTCTGCAGCTCCGAGGAAGAGAATGCTAAGGGAGAACGTAATTGCTCTATTTAACCATCTTTAAGCAAGGGATTACAGAGATGATAGCCACTCATCTCAGTGGCTTTCCTCTCAGAAGTATATGCTGAAAAGATGAATCAATGGTTGCAAGACATAAGAATGGAAATTTCAGCAGTTCATGAAGGGAATGTCTTGTTGCATGGGTGTGAGTGAGTGCTGCATCAGGAGTCCAGAGGGGCCATGCCCTTCCCATCTGTGGAGACTTTTGACTGGACAAGGTCCACAGCAGCCTGATAGGAATACAAATTTGAAGTTCGCCTGTTTTGAGCAGGTAGGTGACCTCCAGAGGCTGCTCTCAAGCCCCATTGTGGTTTTACTCTTTACAGGTTTTTTTTAAATTTTATTTTCAAAGTAGCTTGAGGAAGTTGGCAAAACAAAGGCCCAGTGACATAAATAGCAAGGCTGCTCAGAACTGTATTAGAGGCTGCAGAGGGAAAAGTAATGAGACATGATAAGCATCTTCATTCAAGACTGCTGGTGACAATACTGGTGTTTTTCTGCACTGCATTGAACTTTCCAGCTGGCTGGGCCAGAAGTGCTTGCAGGCTAGCATGAAGTGTGCACACAAAAGATATGGTACCTATCATGCATGTGATCACTGTGATGAACATGAAAACCCATTTCCAAAGGAACAGCCTGCAGTAAGCAGCCTCGTAGCCAGCTGAAGTTTCTCCAGCTTTTGCTTGCCGTAGTGGAAGAGCATATTTGCAGCTGCTGCTATGAGGCTTTGATCTTCTGCTGGGTGTGTGATGGTTCCTTAACACTTAGCTGGAGCATGGTTACTCGAGGAAGTGGCTTCATGGAGCAAACCTGCTCTGATTTCCAGTTGCTCACCATAGCAGCCCATGACTGCAGAGGTGGTAGGACTAACAGCATCTGAGAGAAGGTAAAAGAGCCATGGCAGATCCATAAATCTTTCTGTATTACTGTAATTAATGCTTGTGTTGCCTTTAGAAGACAGTGTTGTGCAGCTCATTTGTTTCTGTTAATTCTTACGTATTTGTCCATTTAGTAATGTTAACAAGAATTCTTGAGGAAAGGGAGGTGAGCGGAAGAGGAAGTTAAAACCCAAAGTGATTGTTCTGTGTCTTAGCAAAGCAGCTCTCCTGGGGTTTGAACCCATAGGTAGTTAAATATGTGAATACAGCTGCACATGGGTGTAAGATAGAGTTGGATGGGAGATCTGGTGTTGGGGATGGCACATCCTTGCAAGCCCTAGATATAATCTTTAGTAGCTTTAACGTCTAAGTTTATGTCGGAGCAAAGTTATCAATAGTTATGACACTTGCAGGATCTTGGGTGTGGAACTACAAGCATAGGTTTGAGCATGTAATCTTGATTTTAACTTTTACTATAGAAACAGTAAAAGCTAATCCCATGTTTGACATGCCAATCAGCATGAATCATAGAATGGTTTGGGTTAGAAAGGACTTTAAAGATCACCTGGTTCCAGTCCCTCTGTCATAGGCAGGGACAGCTTCCAATCAACAGGTTGCTCAAAGCTCCATCCAGCCTGGCCTTGAGCCCTTCCAGGGATGGAGCAGCCACAGTTTGTCTGAGCAGCCTGTTCCACTGACTTGCCACCCTCACAGTAAAGTATTTCTTCTTTATATCTAATCTCAGTCTACCCTCTTTCAGTTGAAATCTTGATAAGTTCTTGATTGTTCATTGAGTGAATGTTGGAATCCTGGAAGGGTAGTAACATGATATCCTAAAAAGCTTTGTTAGAAGAGTGTGGGCTGGGTTCGCTTGTTTCATTTTGTGCTGAAAGTGAATACTCATGAGACACGCAGTAGCAGGAAGGTCCTTGTTGGTGCTGGGATTCATCTTATGAGCAGTGAAGCCTTCCAATAGTAAGTTACTTTTGTTTGCACAGTTGCTGCAATGGAAAACTCCTTGTTGCTGAGCAATAGTGAGGGTTTCTTTTGCTGTTTTTTAAAGTAGAGCATTACAGGATTCTTGTACCACTCATGTTGAGATGGAGGGGAAAAAAAAGTTCAGTTTCTAATAAGATTTTGTTGGACATAAAAGGGTTTCATTAATATTAGCATGACATTGCAGGGAAGTTAGAAATCTTGATGTGGCTGGAGCTACTTTATTCTCCCATTCTTTTAGTTTATTTGAAATTCTTTCTTCTGAGTTTTCTTCAAAAAATTTCTCATCACAACTTTTCATGTCCTTAGCCAGTAGCTCTAGCGTATGGTGCGCAGCAACGCTTTTGAAATGAGTTTCTGTTCTTATTTAAAGAGTGGAAATTCTCAGACTCTTCCTAGTTTGGGTACTTATGTCTTAGATATTTTTTTGCTAGGATAGAGCATCAGGCACTACCAAAGTATAAGAGAAATGGGACAACAGGTTGTCTCCATTAGTAATGCATCCTGTATATTAGTGTAGATTTCTAAAAGCTGCCTAGATAGTAAAGCCTTTGTTTTGAACTGTTCTGCCTTGCTTCCCACCCCAGCCCCAGAAAATTATTGTGCAAAGTACTGTATTGAATTACTAGAGGTATCTGTGAATGAATTGTTAGAGCTGAGGTTGTAATATACTTTGGAGTACTTTGTTCCATTCTAAAGCTCTTATTACTGAGGTACTGTATGCCAAATACTTTAGACAGGATTTCATGGCACATTAGGCTGCTTGTACTTTACAGATAAATGCATCAGTTAGTGAAAGTAGCACATTCATAATTGGATTATAAGTTTTTGTAACTGGAATTTAAAGTTTAAATGTTTTGAGATTTTTTCTTTTTTTTTGTGGAACTATTAATGTAATTCTTCAATGTAGTTTTAAAACATTCTGAAAACATTTTTTCCAGGTGTTATGCTACTCCTTGGTTCCTCTAATGTTCTGTAGCTACTGTTCTCTTCATCACTGATATTTAACAAGAATTTCAGGTCACTTGGTGGCTTTTGTTTGCTTGTGTCCTTTAAAAGAGTTAGAGAATATTTTGATCTGTTTCTTCGCTGACGCATTTAGCTTCACCTTCCCCTACAAGAAGAGGTTAAAGAATAAGCATTTCCTCCTACCCCAGAAGTAATCCTGGAAAGGGATTTCACTTCTCATCTTGTGTAGATCTCATTGAAGTACTCTGAGTCCTAGTTACTGATTATTTTGCTGATGGTTTGCCTGTATTTATGTATTACTGGTTTGCCAGTGGTCCCTGGATGGGTGGAGGACTAGCATATGCAGGCAGACTCTTGTGTTATGGTTAGAATTAACAGTTCCCCAGGTAGCTAGCTGAAACAGTTTAGTGCCAAGATTAATAATTTGTTCTTTTCTTATGAATTTCAAGTTAGATTAGGCACATGAAAAAAACAACAAGGTGCTTGGTGACAGCCAGCATGGAAATCACGCCTGACCAGTTTGGTGGCCTTCTATGAAGGGGCTATGGAACTGATGGACAGGGACAGAGCAGTTGACATCATCTACCTGGACTTGTGCAAAGTGTTTGACACTGTCCCACACAACATCCTTGTCTCTAAATTAGAGAGACAGCAATTTGATAGATGGACCACGCAGTGGATAAAGAACTGGCTGGATGGCCACACACAAAGAGTAGTGCTCAGTGGTCCAGCTGGAGACCAGTAACGAGTGGTGTCCCTCAGGGATCAGTGTTGGGGTTGATATTCTTGTTCAACATCTTTGTTGGTAACATGGACAGTGGGATTGAGTGCACACTCAGCAAGTTTGCTGATGACACCAAGCTGTGTGGTTCTGCTGATAACGCTGGAGGCAAGGAATGCCATCCAGAGGGACCTTGACATGCTTGTGAGGTGGGCTGATGCCAACCTGATGAAGTTTAACCATGCCAAGTGCAAGGTCCTACACCTGGGTTGGAGCAATCCCAGGCACAGCTACAGGTTGGGCAGAGAAGAGATTCAGAGCAGCCCTGCAGAGAAGGGCTTGGGGTGCTGGTTGATGATAAAATGAACATGAGCTGGCAGTGTGTGCTTGCAGCCCAGAAAGCCAACTGTATCCTGGGCTACATCAAAAGGAGCGTGACCAGCAGATTGAAGGAGGTGATCCTGCCCCTCTACTCTGCTCTCGTGAGACCTCACTTGGAGTATTGTGTGCAGTTCTGGTGTCCTCAACATAAAAAGGATATGGAACTGTTGGAGCAAGTGCAGAGGAGGGCCACGAGGATGATCAAGAGACTGGAGTGCCTTCTGTACAAAGACAGGTTGAAAAAATTGGGGCTGTTGAGCCTGGAGAAGGGAAGGCTGCGTGGAGACCTCATAGCAGCCTTTCAGTATCTGAAGGGGGCCTATAGGGATGGTGGAGAGGGACTCCTTATTAGGGACTGTAGTGATAGGACAAGGGGTAATGAGTTCAAGCTTAAACAGGGGTAGTTTAGATTAGATATAACGAGGAAGTTCTTTACTGTGAGGGTGGTGAGGCACTGGAATGGGTTGCCCAGGGAAGTCGTGAATGCTCCATCCCTGGCAGTGTTCAAGGCCAGGTTGGACAGAGGCTTGGGTGACATGGTTTAGTGGGAGGTGTCCCTGCCCATAGCAGGGGTGTTGGAACTAGGTGATCTTAAGGTCCTTTCCAACCTTAACTATGCTATGATTCTATGATTATAGTTAAGCTTTTTCAAGTCCCTGAGTAAGCTGAATGAACTCTGGCATATGATTCTGCACAAAATGTAGTATGGAATAGCGTTCTCGTGAATGCAACAGTTCCAGTCATTTGGGAGAAGTATGGCTTAAGTGAGATTTTTAACCTATTTTTTGGGTTCTGGCAGCATGCGTTCATTTTGCATTTTTGACACAGTTGAGTTGGATACTTAAAATGGAACAGCTTTTTGAAGTTTTGCTTCTCTGAATTTTCACTGATCTCAGATTCTAAGAATAGTCCTTTTTTTAAAAAAAAATTGGAGTTACAAATAATGGCCTGCCATAAACCTGAATATTTGAAGCTTTTTAAAAAATGTTTACCTTGATTTTCTGCCCATTTACTGTCCTTCTGTATAATCTTTTATGTGAAAAGGGATTAAGGAATTGAAAGATCCTTGCCTCATCCTATTATTTCAGAAAAAAAGTTTTGCTAAGAATAGTCTTTTAATCTGCTGTCATAACAACTTCTTTGCCAAACTGTAGAATTAGACAAGTTTTCTTTTGATAGAGCCATTCTGCTTTATGATTTCTGCAGCAAAATTGACCTGCAAGAGACAGTTGGGAAAGTGTTACTTCATATATTGCGATAATAGGATTCATCATGGAACCATCTGTAGTGGAGCTTCATGTGACATTACACTGAAGAAGCTGTAGAGATATTCTCCCCATGAAATACAGCACAGCAGTGTTTGCACAGGTTTTTTTTTTTTTTATTGTAGATGCAGCACTGTTCATTCTGACAGCGCTGCTTCTAGAAAGAGACTTCCTATTATTTATTTATTTATTTATTCTGTTATTAATGTCACAGTTGAAAAGAAAGGTAGGGTAAGAATCTGCAGCAATAGAAATGCCGGTTTACAGGCGCTTTAATACTGCGTGTTGCAGCCTGTCTCTTCATTTACATCCTGCTGGCATGTGAATCAAACCCGTTTTACAAAGGAAGATATCTTAAAGAATCTCTGCTAATGTCTAATCAATCACGTCTTAAAAACATAATGTTTAAGAACAGAGGAATTTGCTGTATATTCCATTACAAATACATAATTTCACTATGCAGCCTCCTGTGTTGATCTCTGTGTCATGTGTATCCTTATCACAAGATACAAAACCCTGGAAAACTTATAGTACAGAATGCCATATAGTAGCAGAGTGTCACTGTAAGAAAGAAAAGCAGAAGTGATTTATAACTTGGTGAGTATATGCATGTTAAGTAAGTGCTGTTGGTCACAGATGAGAACTTTCCAGAGAGGGTGTGCTGGTATTCTGGGGCAGCTGTGTTGACTTACTGATAGTGTTACAGGAACTGACTTGACAATGAGAAATGCTGGGAGGTTGTAAATGCGTCTGTTGTTGTTGGTTTGGATAAACAGGGCTGATTTGACTATCACCAAAATCAGCTCACAAGCCTTGATAAAGTTTGGGTAAATCTTAAACCTCATAAGTCTCAGTATAGTTGTTAGAATGTTTCAAAAGCTTATGTTGGTGGCTTTCTCTAGAGATTGCTTCATGTTCAGAACATGTACCTTTTAAAAATATGTATTCCAGAAGCCAGGAAATCTGGATAGCACCAAGTTAATATTCACAGGTGATAAAGAAGTGACAGGTTTCATTTACTTTGCCACAAACCGTCATACTTCCCCTCTTTCCTTCAAGGAGAGGGAGATGGCTGAAGGAATGGTAGATAACCAAGCACAAATGTTCACATCTTTTCATGGGGCTGATAGAATGCATTCATTTATGCTTTTTTCTTTCCTTGCCTTTAGGCTACTGGAAGTCTGATTTTTAGACCATTTTTAGAACATATTTTGACTTATTTTCTCATTCTTCTGTTTTCTGAATCTTAATCTTGTTTTACTTCAGCTTGCCATATTACAAAGCTAAAGCTGCTGGTGTCTGTAATGTCTGTTTTATTTAGTTGCCAGGCAGAGCCTAAACCAACAGGCTGTGGATAATTTTCTCCTGTGACCAGCTGCTTTAGTGATTGTCATAAAGGGGGAGATAAAACTGAGTAGCGCTAAGGTGCCAGAGGTGAGGCCAGTTCCCTGACTGGTTTAGGTAATATAAGTGTGCAGAAGATAAATAGAAATGTGCAGTTCCATGTGTTTTTTTCCCCCCTGTGCTTTGTGGCAATCTGTTACTGTCTCTGTGCCATTAACAAACAATACCTTAACTTGTGACTACTGTATGCTAATATTTTTTTTGTAGTGTAATTGCTGTAGCTTATAGAGCGGCATTATGTGGCAGTGTTTTAGAGTATAAAGAAACAGAGGTGCAAGAGTAGGAAGGTGGATTAAGTGAAATCCTCTCAATAAGAGCTTTATTGATAAAAAGCAAAAAAGTCTGTTTTGAAAAGAGAATCACTGCAAAACTGATGTCATTTGTAAGTAATTTACTGTGTGTGCCCATTTGTTACTTTGTTCTTAGTTTTCCTGATTGTGCAAGGTATATGGTGTGTTTGGCTGTAAAGATTCAGTTCTCAGCTGCATTTCATTTGATATTAAAACAAATGTTTTAGAAGCAGCAGAAATTATATTGATTGTCTTATTTTGGATCTTTTGTATGAGATGTTTCACAGTATGAGAATTGTGTTTAGAAATGCACATAGCGGTTAAATATTGATTTTTATATAGAGGGTACTCTGAAGTTGTGAATGTAAGTTCAGCATTTGACATTGGAGCTGCTGACCTCCGTTCAGGGGTAGTGTTTTCTTAAACCACTTTAGAAAATATTGCTGTTTGATATTGGGTTTGAATAAATGCATGCTGTGAGCTTCTGAGGAAAATGTGATGTGAAGTGGCCATGCTGGCCTCGCCTGTGCTCCACAGGGAGCAGTGTGTGAAATCGCTGTTGGAGCTTTGGTGGCTCTCTCTGTGCCAGCTGGCCAAGCAGTGCTGGGAAATGGTTCAGCTGGAGCAGTGCTTAACAACAGGAATTGGTTTTGCGGCTTTCTGTGCATCTGCATGTGATTTTATGGTACCTATTTCTAGACAAATGTCAGTATCTCAATATTCTGCTAGTTGCAGTCTTCATTTTGTTGCTGCCAGTCATAGGTCTTTCTTTACTGTTAAACAACCTCTGAATTGTTAGTTACTTCTGACATTAATCTGACCTTTTGGAGTTACTTGAAACTTGGAAATGGAAAAGCTCAAGTTCCAGCTGCTTAATACAACAATCCTTGAGCGCTGCTCACTTTCTCCAGCTTCAGGTTTACCCAGTTTCAGGTTCAGCTGTTAATATTTTGGCACTGATGATGGCAACCTGTGACTGATTGCTATTTCTGTCTGCCTAGTACATGATTTGATGCAGGGAATTCAGGCATGAAATGTAGTGTTGAAAATTAGCTATTGGAGCTCATCCCTGGTTTTATTATTAACCTTTTACTGTGGCTTGTGAAACATTTAGGGTGAGGTTCCCAGAATGGCAGTAGAAACATCTGCTTTTGGCTGAGAGGCTAGGGTATTGATCAGATTAGTTTGACAGAAGCAGTTCTAGAGAGCATGCCAGTTTCAAGTTTCTGGCTGTGTGACCAACCCTGCAAATACAATCCCTAGGGTGTTGTAGCTTCAGTGACACTGCAGAATGTGTTCTCAGCCTTCCTGAAATCGACTTGTTTGAGAGAGGAGCAGCATGAAAAGGGAAAACTCAAGGGGCTGCATTTGCCAGCAGCTGCTACCGAAGAGCTCTTCTTGGGGAAAAAAGTATGTTCCTCTTCCCTGGAGGAATCCTTAACTGACTGCCAGTAGTAACTGGCCTCTTCCCTTCTCTCGCTCCAAACAAACAAAGAAGCTCCCAAGTGCTACTGGTGCTTGTAGGTCAGGCTGTTTACCTGTGCTCTTGTCCTGATGCTGCGACTGATGTCATGGCCCCTCCATGGGAGTCATGTGCTAATTGAAAGGACTAGAAGATGAAGCAGGTCAGTTTAAGATGAACAAATGAAACGTGAATTTGCTGTCCTTATTTATGTCTATACATACTACTTTTAATACCTCCTAGTTTATCCCTAAGCTGGCACCTGACTTTCAGTAGCTGTGAAATTTTATGGGTGCAATCTGCCCCCTTCCATAACACGTTGGAATCATTTCTATTCAGTGGGTAATGCAATGGCTGGCTTGGCCGTTTCAGTTCATACAATGTGTAAATATTAGGCTGGGAAAGACTTAAATTGCAGGAAGCTCACTAAAAGTAATAAAAAGAATAAAAAATTGCTGGTTCTGTTTCTATGAAGAAGTTCTTTCCTGCTCCCAAATTCTTCATTAAGATAAATGTTAAAGATAAAAGTTCACCCATATTTGAAAGGAGAAAATATAGAGGGCTGTGCCTTGCTGTCTGCTGAAGAACTCTGAATTATTGAGAAGTTGACTAGCATTTGTCAGATAGCTCTGGTGTCTCCCTAGAAGATTAGTTCATCCTCAGTGCTGTTGGATTCTGGTCTCTTGCCTTTTCCTCACTGTGTGTTTTACAGATGGGAAAAGAAAACCCCAATCTTTCTCTACTAATACAGGCTTCTCTTTGTTGTTGTGTTTTTGGTTTTGGTGTTTTTTCTTTTTGTCTTCATGTTATCCTTAATTAATCTTAAGGTTGTATTTCTGCTTTGATTCAGCATCTGGAAAAGCTTTACTTTGTTTCTGATTTTTAAAACATTTTTTCTTCCACAATTCATGGTCATTATTGGCAGTTAGAAAGATTCCTTTTTACAGGGCAGTCCAGGCTGCCTGAGCACTTTTAGAAAACTATAGGGGAGATGCAGTTTCTTGCCTACGTGTGAAGTGCAAGGTCTGGAGTTTGTGAGGATTGAAGGTGCTGCTTCTGCTACGAGGAAGCACAGGAACACCTCTTCTGGAAGCTGGAAATGGAGGAGGTTGGCCCCAAAGCTGGACTTGCTGGAGCAGAGGATGCAAGGGTTTTTGAGGCAGAAAAGGAAGTAAGGAATGGATAGTGTGCACTGTTACGTTTGTGGAGAGAAGTATGGGTCTAGAGAGCAGAAGCAATCCAAAGACTGGAGAGATGTATGTGTTGCAAGAAGGCAGCCTGGTTTAGAGCATCTGAGAGTATCTCACCTGCAAAAGATTCTCTGTCAACATGGAAGTGGCTGCATGTACTTCAGCATGTTCAGTCTTAAAAATGCTTGGTTTTCTGCATTTGGGTTCCTACTTTCAGTCAGTACTAATCTGGATGAAGACTCAAAGCACCTCATGGTTCTTGAGGTACTTTATAGTTCTTTTAGACATACATCTGGATATGATGGTTTTGAAAGAGGTCTCTGTATGTGAGGTGGTAGGATTACTTGTCTATTGCAAGCAACCGGGATTTGGGGAAACAGATCAGTTGTGGAGATTAGGATCAGATTATTAGACTTTTTTTTGTGAGTACCTCTTTCAAAAAGTAATACAGGTTCTTGGAATGCTGTTTTGAAGACAGCATGAAGTATTGAATTTAGCAGAATTTTGGATTTTACTAAGGTATTTTTATTGACCACTGATAAAGAAATAAGTACAGACTTTTTATTTACCAAGTTAAGAATTTGGAAAAAAAAGTTGAATGTAGGTATTTTATGAGTCACTTACAAAACCAATTTTATGTAAATACTCTTTTCCAAGCAATGTAATCTGTTAATTTTCGTTGTCACAGGGGAGACATACTTCCTCCTTTGCTTAGAGCCTCTTGTGCTCCCAGTTGTCCTACACACAGATTGTTTTGTGTTTAAGAGGAGAGCCAGTGTTCCTTTTAATTTTACAAATGTCTATATTTTATTTTTCTATAGATGGGAGAGGGGTCATTCTGCGGGTTTGAATTGGTATTCAGCATGGAGTGTGGGTTGTTGTGAGGTGTGTAAAGCTGCTGTTTGAATGGTAGTCAGATCCTTAATACTGACTGGGGCTCCAAGTGATTTTTTGAATGCAGAATTAGGTTCAGTTCATTGTGTTTCATTCAATTAGGTAGTCTTTTTATGGAAACTGTAAGAAGTGAATACTGGTGAAGAAAAGGCTGCTGTAGTTAAGGGGCTGGTTTATTTCCCTGACTGTCCTCCCCTTCTCAGTAGATTCCTCATATTACAGTTACTGTCTTGATATTCAGATGAGGTGACAGGAATACATGAAGGAAAATATATCCGGAGAAAGTCATCATGTCATCTGACTGGAGCATGTGGTTAGAGCCAGTATATGAACCTGTAAACTGCAACATTAAATCACTGGAAAGATTGCATTAGTACTAATGGATTTCATGCTTTGATAATTTAAGACTGCATAGTTGTTTCCTGTAAAAGGTACCTAGAACAGAACTGATTTAACAGAGAGGACTCTAAGTCTTCCCAACAAACTTATCAATCTGGCAATGACATTTGCTGAACCACTGAGATATTGTTTTTACACAAACAGATGGTATTATGTTCTCTTAAGTTTCATTGTGCTACTGCATACTTTGAAGTTTTTTGCTTTAAAACTGTATTTATTTTTCTGTATCAAACCTGTCACGTTTTCTGAATTTCCTCTTTAGCGTTTGACTTTCTGGTGGCCAAAAGATATGTTAAAATGTTCTGTTATTTTAAGAAATGTACCTGCACTGCAGTTCAGACTTGTGGTATATAAGAATCACTCCAGGATATTTGTGGTTTTGTTTAATAGTTGCCTGTAGAAAATAGCTCCTGAGATGAAGCTGTAGAGTTCAGATGTTGTGCTATGCCACTCTTCCTGTGAGTAGTGTAAGCCAAATGGAAGACTCCTGTAATGCAGACATACATTAGATGATGTGCAAAGCACTTCCATACCAATTACGCACAAGCTAGAGACCTCATTAAACACGTGCCATTGTTAGGAGTAGTTTAGGCAATCATGTGGAAGTTGTTCAACTTAAAACCACCTGATTTGTGAAGTTGTAATTTGAAAGCTATGTATAATGTTAATTAATCCTATAGTCAACAATGAGAGTATTTCATTTTAGAATAAGCTTCAGGTTTTTCAGACAGCTTTAGCATTTATAATGTTCTGGTAATGCTTTGCTGCAGTGTTCACCCTGCTAATGTTTTTCTGAATTCCTGATCTGCATCAGCATTTAACAGAGCTGGAAGTAATGTGAAACATAACTTTCAGTTTTAAGTGCAGTATGGGAAAGGAAAACGTTATTACAACTGTGATTACTTTTGTGAATAATTGAATGACTTATAAAGTTACCTTTAAGAAAAAGAATGATTTTGTTCTTCCATTTCCTAAATTTGACCCTTTGAAGCATTTGTTTTATTAAATATCTGAAAACTGGGCTTTATTTGCAGTACCATTTTAACTGATGTCTGGAAGCCTTTAAATCTGACAGCTGAAAACTAGGCAAGCATTCAGAAATACATGATGCATATAAATCAGCTATGTGCGAACTGTATTTTCACAAAGAAATTGTATAAAATTCATTAATGCCAGAGCTTTACATACAAAATGCGTTTGTTTTGCTTTCAGTAACAATCTAGCATATACTTGAAATACTGTTGGCTTTCTCTAAGTGAGCCGTAGATTCCTACAGAATATTTATTTTGTTAGTGTTAGATCCTTTTCTAAAATGAGTTATTGAATCATCATTGATATGTGGCTTATGTCATTATAATGTTGATTATATACTAATTAACTTGTTTGTGATTATTTTATTTTAAAATTGCCTTTTCCATTTCTTCATCTCTTTAACTGTCATGATCTTCATCTTTTGTCACCCTACTTCTGAGCAACTACTGCAATAATCTTCTTCTTTAGTTGTAAAACAGCTCTGCCCAGAAGCCCTCAGTCTTCAGCATGTGTAGGTAGATCACTGTCTTAGTTGGTATTTGTGTTTCACATAAGACACATCTTGCCCCAAAGGCTGTTTGCTGTCTTAGCATCCTATTTTTCTTCTTGGACTAAGCGCATTTATATTTGCTCTTAGGAAAGGATTGCCTTGGAAACCGTGAGCATGAGAATCAAGTCTGATTTCACACAAAACTTATAGCTAATGATGGTTGTTGCTTCTTATGTTTTTTTCTCATTTCTTATATTGTATTACATTTCAAGATATTAGGGTATGAAAATGTCTTCTCAGCCATACTTCTTCACTGCAGTAGGAACAAACTGAATACATATAATTTCTTACATAAAAGAATATTTAGGGTAAGGTATTGTGCGCTGTGGCATAGGATGAATTCTGGATTTTTGTTTTATATTGCCTAGTAGAGGTATAAGCCAGCAATTACCTAGCAGTCTTAGAGATCTAGCTGTACAGAGCATATGTTTCTCCACCCTTCAAGTTGGCACCATTCTAGCCAATTCTGTTTGCATGTCCTTGGTGGGAAAATGATCTCTTGTGTTCCATTTCTTTGTCTGAAAAGGTGTTTCTCAAATGTAAGCATTTTTTTTTCTTCAGTTTGCAGTGCAACCTTTGAAGCTTTCCTGTTGTTATTGTCTCTAGTGAGGGGAAAAGCGCAGAAGAGGTCATAAAATATTTTGTGCTCTTATGTAAACTGAGAGATCCTTTCTTCCACAAAACCTGTTCCATTTCTGCTCCTCTGTATGCCTAGAATGCATGCATTCAGGTCAGTGAGTGAGAGAAGCAACATTATGCATAATTATGTATTGTTTTTAAAGTGATCTTTGATTTAAAAAGCACAGACATTGTATCTAATGTGAAGGCTAGCAGGTGTGATAGCCAAGAAGATATTATTTGATGGTAGTGCTGTGCTGAAGGTAAATAACTCAGATGTCTAGTTGAAAGCACACGGTTTTCCAATTAAATTCTAATTGTGGAAACATAAACTTGCTGTGGTTAACTCAGGCATATAACAGGGCCTGTGTTAGCTGGGCAAGTTGTTGTAATTGCCTGCTGTTTCAGCTTAACTTCTCAGAGTGCTGGTGCAGATGAGCCTGGATTGATCTTAAAACCAAAATGTGTTTGCCTAAGTCCAGCCATAATGACGTAGTGGGTGCAGGTCTGATAACTGTGTCTGTACTACAGGCCCTGCATTGCCATAAACCTCTACTGAGCCGCAGTAGTGCCACCTCTAGTTCAAATGTGTTAAATTCATTTACAGTTTGTGAAGCTGCTGAGTTGAAGCTCTTACTGTGGAGACCCCTTTATAGCACCATCCAGTGGTATAGATCTTAGGCATAAAAAGCATTAAATAAAAATGGATCTGGAATGAGCATCAAGTCATCTCTCTGCCTTCTAAAGAAATGGGTTTACACACTGTGCAAAGGCAAACTTACAAAATCCGTTGCTATTGTTTATATAATTTTGCATTGCAAGTTTTTGTTTTATCTAAGACTGAATCCATCTGGCAATTTCTAAGGTTTTAAATGCACCTGCAGTAGGATTTTTTTTAAGTGAAAGCTGTGTGACCAAAGTATTAGCTTCTCTTTCCCACCCCATATATCCATCCCAAAATCCTGTTTCGCAGTTGTATTTAGGCTGTACTAGAAAAATATTTTAACATATATTGTCCATAGATTGTTCTTTATCTTTTTTAATAAGTTGTATATTTTCAGTATTAGAGACAAAGTTTGATATTAGTATACAGCATTATGTTATCTTCCAGATATCTTGAAGTCAGCAAATTTATATAAAATGGGCTTGTTGAAAAATGCTAAGGTATATGCCTTTCTTTGAGCATAAGTAAATGGTAGAGGTTTGCATATTTGTGTATAAACATTGCTATATACATGGTTTCTTTTGTTCTAAACTCACTGTTTTTTAAAATATGCTTATTTTAAACCTGGGTGAAGAAATTTGAACAGTCTTCATTGTCAGTATTATTCACTTGTGGAGGAGGAGTAGAATGGGGTGTCAATAAAAGTTTTTGCTATACTTGTTAAGGTTAGCCACCATACTTTCATAGGTACATGCTGCTTGTCTTTTCAAGGAGCTACAAGCTCAGTGCATCCATGTTGATGCTTTTAGGACTTAAAATTTATGATGCTGTATAAAAGAATTGATGTGTAGAAATTCTTGATAAGCTTAAGTCTCCTGCAGGACTGTTGAGTTCTTGGTTGCTTTTAGTGGAATCAGACTAAAACTTACAGCCTTGCAGGAGCCTAGAGGACTTTCACTGTATGGATATAGTGTTATTTCCATCGCCAACAGTTTGTTGTGCTGCTTCAGGTAAATAGTACTTGTGGCACTCTGAATGATTAGTAAGCTAATGTGCCAAACCTTACCGTAGAATTATAGAATAGTTAGGGTTGGAAAGGACTAAGATCATCTAGTTACAACATGCCTGCCATGGGCAGGAGCGCCTCCCACTAAACCATGTCCCCCAAGGCTCTGTCCAGCTTGGCCTTAACACCGCCAGGATGGAGCATTCACAACTTCCCTGGGCAACCCATTGCAGTGCCTTACCACTCTTACAGTAATGAATTTCTTCCTTATATCCAATCTAAACTTCCCCTGTTTAAGTTTTAACCCGTTACCCCTTGTCCTGTTGCTACAGTCCCTAATAAAGAGTCCCTCCCCACCGTCCTCATAGGCCCTCTACAGATACTGGAAGGCTGCTATGAGGTCTCCACGCAGCCTTCTCTTCTCCAGGCTCAACAGCCCCAATTTTCTCATCCTATCCTCATACGGGAGGTGCTTCAGTCCTCTGATAATCCTCGTGGCCCTCCTCTAGACATGTTCCAACAGTTCCATGTCCTTTTTATGTTGAGGATACCAGAACTGCACACAATACTCCAAGTGAGGTATCACAAGAGCAGAGTAGAGGGGCAGGATCACCTCCCTCGACCTGCTGGTCACGCTCCTCTTGATGCAACCCAGGATGCGGTCAGCTTTCTGAGCTGCATGCACACACTGCCGGCTCATGTTCATTTTATCATTGGCCAACACCCCCAAGTCCTTCTCCGCAGGGCTGCTCTGAATCTCTTCCCTGCCCAACCTGTAGCTGTGCCTGGGATTGCTGCAACCCAGGTGTAGGACCTTGCACTTGGCATGGTTAAACTTCATCAGGTTGGCATCAGCCCACCTCACAAGCATGTCAAGGTCCCTCTGGATGGCATCCCTTCCCTCCAGTGTATCAACCAAACCACACAGCTTGGTGTCATTGGCAAACTTGCTGAGGGCACACTCAATCCCACTGTCCATCTATCAAATTGCTGTCTCTCCAATTTAGAGACAAGGATGTTGTGTGGGACAGTGTCAAACGCTTTGCACAAGTCCAGGTAGATGGCATCAACTGCTCTCCCCCTGCCCATCAGTTCCATAGCCCCACCATAGGAGGCCACCAAATTGGTCAGGCAGCGTTTCCCCTTAATGAAGCCATGCTGGCTGTCACCAAGCACCTTGTTGTTTTTCATGTGCCTTAGCATGCCTTCCAGGAGAATCTGCTCCAAGATTTTGCCGGGCACAGAGGTGAGACTGACTGGTCTGTAATTCCCTGGGTCATCCATTTTCCCTTTCTTGAAAATGGGGTTATAGTTCCCTTTTTCTAGTCATCGGGAACTTTACCTGACTGCCATGATTTTTCAGATATGGTGGACAGTGGCTTAGTAACTTCATTCGCCAGCTCCTTCAGGACCCACGGATGAATTTCATCAGGTCCCATGGACTTGTGCATGTTCAGGCTCTTAAGATGGTCTCAAACCAGATCCTCTCCTACAGTGGGCCCAGGGTCTTCATTCTCACTGTCCCTGCGTCTGCCTTCCAGGACTTGGTTGGTGTGGTCAGAGCATTTGCCAATAAAGACTGAGGCAAAAAAAGTCATTTAGGACTTCAGCCTTCTCCAGATGCAGGGTCGCCAGTTCTCCTGATAGATTCCCGAGGTAGCCTATGTTGTCCCAAGTCTGTGTTTTGTTCGCTACATATACCTATAGAATCCCTTCCTATTATCTTTAACATCCCTAGCCAAGTTTAATTCTAAGTGGGCCTTAGCTTTCCTAACCTTGACCCTAGCTTTCTGAACAACATCCCTGTATTCTTCCCAGGCTGCCTGTCCTTGCTTCCACCTTTTATAAGCCTCCTTTTTCCTTCGAATTTTCCTCAGCAGCTCCTTATCCATCCATGGAGGTCTCCCGGCCCTCCTGCTTCATTTGTTTCTAGTTGGGATGCAACACTCCTGAGCTTGTAGCAGGTGATCCTTGAATATCAACCAACAAATACCATGCTGTTTTAGGATTCAGTTTTAGAGTATTCTTACCTTGAGTAATTGCAGGCTATATTGAAATTTGCTTAGGCAAGGTATTTTCAAGGAAAAGCACAATAACTGATATGGGAGAGGAAATTGAAGTGCTCAGTGGGATTCTTCCCCTGCTGATGGTTGACAGTATTCTGGCAAGTTGACATTTAATGGGACAAATGTATTATTAGTTTCCTCATCAATAATAGAAATCTGGAATCTGCATCATGCCTTTCTTCCCATATGTGCTTCTGTAAAATTGGTAGAAATTGGAGCTAAATGCCAAATTTCAGGCAGGCGAGTTTATCTGATACAGCTTAATCATGCTTTAATGAAAGATATTGCAGGCATGCATTGTGTAAGAATCTTGAAGGTCTTGGTAGTTTCTGAATTTAGACTTAGTTTAATATTTAAAGACTGATACTTTTGGTGTTGTGGATCTTTGAAGCTAGACTTCATAAGACTAGTCACCAGTAAATTAGCAGATAGGGAAGTAACGAAGTCATTGACTTTGTTCTGGGAGCTGTATTTACAGAGTTGGGCAATACCAGGTGCTTCTGAGGATATTTTTGTGAAAGGTGAAGAGACAGGGAGCACAATGGATTCTGAACTGAGTGGGAGTAAACTTGCTTATAAAATGAGAGGTTTACACTTTCCATGGTTGATGGACAAAACTGTGTAGAAGCTATAAGAGACTTTGAGGCAAGGGGTGTAGAGGAGATGGATGTCAGGCTGAGGAATCTGTAATGGCCTGATGAAATGCAGGAGGGTTGGGGGCAAGGGGAAAGTGTTTTGTATATAAATATAAAACATTAAATTTGGAGTGGTGTTCCAGAGCTGCTGTATGGAAATGTATATTAAAGTACCAAAATGTCCCAGTTGTATCTGAGTTTTCCTCCTGTGTTTTGACTGCTTTTACTTGTGCATTACACCTTGACTTGAAGTTTCTCAGGAGTTCTTTAAACTTCCTTTTTCAGAAAGCAGTCCCTTTCCTGAAATAGTGCCTTACTAAAAGTGCAGGAGTAGTTTGGTTTTGCAGTATGTCAGAGCAGGGCTGTTTGTTTTTACTTACTTCCTCCTGTAAATTGTTCCTGCAGAAGCAGTCTTTGCACTGCAAAACCCATCTCCCCAGTCTTGCTCTTTATTTATTTCTTAGGACTTGGAAATACTGCCAAGTAGTGGTCTGAGAAACTTTCAGTCTTCGCAGTCCTGCAAGGCTAGTCTATGTGGTCAACGTAGCAGTGGGATGTGAGGCACTTTCCAGGTAGATCAGATCTCTTACAAAACACCCACAGCTTTATAAGAACATCTGTTAAAAGGAATAATTACTTAAGAAATTTAATGACTAAGGGGGAAGCGTTCACTGAAAGTTTCTTGTGATTTATTTTGTAAATAGACACACTGGCAACTAGCAGGCTGAGTTTGTAACCGTCAGTAGAAAGAGTGCACTGTAGGCTCTTCAGTGTTACTCAAGCAATGCATAGCATACTTTAACAACATTTTAAAAGGTTCAGTAATAGACGAAGTCTTTCAAACCATCATCTGATAATGCTTTTATAGAATGTTAATTTTTTTTCCATTTTATTTATTTATTTACTTATCAGGGGTTTTGTTTGGGTTTATTTGTTTTGGGGGTTTGTTTTTAGGTGTAAGTTCTAAGTGTCATGACTGACATCAGTTGGTAATTTTACAGCAGGGTAAATTTAATTACATCTGACTGTTCCTGCATCATGTCCCTCAATCACTTAGCTCATTCTTTTTTAAGTAACCCATAATAATTAAACCATCGACAGCAAAAGTTTGTAACTTGTGTTGAGTTAAGATAGAATTACAGAATGGCTTGGGTTGGAAGGGTCCAGTTCCAACTTCCGTGCCATGGGCAGAGACACCTCCACTATACCAGGTTGCTCCAAGCCCCATCCAACCTGTCTTTGAACACTTCCAAGGATGGGGCAGCCACAGCTTCTCTGGGCAACCTGTTCTAGGCTGGAAAGTTTAGCAGGTTTATGTATTTATTTTTTTATTTTCTAACTGTAGCTCTTAAAATGCCCTGAATTGTGGTACAGTGTATCTACAATATTTAGCTTTAGGAATCTATGTTGAAACTGTTTATCTTTTTTTTTTTTTTTCCCCCCCTCTTTTTAATAGCTACTTAAATAGATTTAGAATATTTAAATTTTTGAATGTAAGTATTTTTTGTTTGTTGAAGTAGATATTGTAGATGCTTCCTTTCTCTTTTTAGGCAGTGCAGTGAAAAACTTTGCCTCTAAATGATTTCAAGATTGGGGACTAGAAACATCACATATTTTCTGTGGGCCTTGAAAAAGCCTAGTTAGACATATCTTCTTTAGGTAGGCCTGCTTTTCTCCATGGGTATGGAAAGGCAGGTGAGGACACAGCTCTTTGAGTGAGGTGAGCTTTCTGTTTGTCATGCACAGCAGGGAGTGGAAGTGGCAAAGCCAAAGATTGACGAAGAGCAGGAGTCTCAGCCTAGAATGAGTGAGAATGATGGGCTGGTACATCCTGTATGTTGTAGTCCTGATCGAAGCTGTCTATTAGCCAAATAACTTGCCACCAGTGCTCATGTATAGGCAAAACTACTCTTTGTGCTTTCTCTTTGGCCAGTGGGCAGATTCCCCAGCATCCCTGGCTGAGACATCTTCAAAGTGTATCTTCTCTGTCCATGATACAGTCAGTCACTGGTTAAAGTGAAAGAGATAATTTATATACTAAACCTTGTACCAGACTTGGGTTTTGTTTAGGATCAGCATATCTACAGTAATGGTAGAGGTAGGGCTTTTCAATTATGACACTTAATGTACAGATAGGCTGGTTTGGGTTTTTCTTAATTTGTCTTTGAAGCAGAGAGGGTAGGCTATAGGCCGTACCTAGGTGACTGCAAAGCTGATAGCTTCAGAAAGGTGCAAAATCTTTATTATAGAAAGATTACACATATCTGCTGTAATATGTCAATGTACTGGTTTGAGTTATAAAATAGTTAGTAAATGTAGGTTTTCCAGTACATAATACCAAGCACATTTTGTAATATTGTGCAGCAAATGACAAAGCTTGAAGGCGATAAAATTTGCTTGGTAATAATACCATGTTGTGGTCTACATGTAAAATCTGTTTCTGAGGGAATACTGTCTCTCGAGAACCTTTTCTTAAACTGTATTTGCTCTGTTTATGAAGTTCACCAAATTGAAAAAAGGTTCAATAAAATGCTTAGATTTGGCTACTCAAAATATTGACCTTTAAATGGGAAGGTATCAATATTCACCTGAAAACCTTGGATGGGGGGAAGCTGTCTTTCCTGTATTTGTTTCTTAGGATTTATCCAAAGTGGAGTATTAAACTCTCATTATCTTGATGCTGATACCAAACAGCTCTAGCTACTAAGGTAGAACTCTACCTACTAAGCTGTTCCATTTAATCTCTACATTGTTCAATATCACATCTTAATACAGTTTCAGTGGGTAAACTCAGTAGTTCTTTTTCTCAGCTGACGATGAACAGACGTAGGATTGTGTAAAATGTGTGCATTCTTTGTTTTGTTTTTCCAAAATTTGTTTGGCTGATTGCACACCTTCCATAACAAATTTTCCCTTTCCTAATTCAGTTGGGGTTTTTTTGTCATTATGTGTTTGTTGAGCATCTTTATTCTGAATATTTGTGCGATTACGTCTGTGAAGAAAGTGTTAAGAAAAAGGCAGAGTCTTATAGTAAACAGGAATTTGTACTAACAGACGTCTGTTGCGGCGACACCCAAAACCCATGTGAAGAGAGAATTGTAAGTGCGCAGTTATCATCAGAGAAACGGGAAATGATGCAGAAAAAGCCACCATGCAGTTTTTAGTTTTATCCTGTGGGCATGTGCATTGAACTGTTGCCTGCCTTTTTTTTTTTTTTTTTTTTTTTATATGAAGGGATTTTGGTGGACTACACATCCTTTTTCCTTACTTCTGTTCTCCCTTCGCCTGATTATTTTATTCATAGGAGCTAGTATGTGAGATCCATGACAAGGACAGTTTTTCCTTTTCTGGGCTAGATTGCCTGTATGTGTTGCCACATCAGTTACAGGTATTCCTGCCAGCTGTGACCAAGACCTTTTTGATAATTGCAGTGTCTGGAAGAGCTGTTAATGTTTTGTCACTTTTGTGATTAGTCATGGAACAATCAGGTTGGAAGAGAGTTCTGGGGAGTGTCTGGTCCAAACCTTGCTCCCTTGCTGCATGTGTGTGTGTGTGAAGGGGTGGCAGAACTCTTGGAGCTCTCTGTATGACCTGTAGCTTCCTGACTTTTAATTGTCTGTTGTTGTCATCTAAGATTTTTGCTACCATCCATTTACTTTTCTTATTCTATTATTTTTGCCCTTTTAGAATAGTATCTTAGGAACATTCCTAAAAATAGAACATTTCAGACACATGCCACCACATTCCTGCAGACATTAAAATGAACCTATATTTGCATATACAACTTATTTGGGAAAATGTCTTCTGTGCATTATAACAAACTTTGCCTTTTGTCAGATTTCATAGAGTTGTAAAATCTTAGTTTTTCAAATTTTATTTATTTACAGGCCCGAAGCAAAATTTGGATGAAGTGATCTAGCTGAGTTGCCGTCATGAGCAGAAGCAAGCGTGACAACAATTTCTACAGTGTTGAAATTGGAGATTCTACTTTCACTGTATTGAAAAGATATCAAAATTTAAAACCAATAGGATCAGGAGCACAAGGCATAGTATGGTAAGGTTTCTTTAAAGTGCAAATGTGCTTGTAGGTTCCCATAGTAGAATTTTCTGAGGCCATTAACTGTTGCATGTTACTGAGTTAGGAGTGTGGAAAACAATATTTATGTGCAAAATGGCAGTAGTAGTTGTTGGTTGGTTTTCCTCAGCAACGGCTGTTGGTGCTGCTTTTTGACCGATGTCCTTTCCTGATGCCCTTCTGTGCACATTCAGGCAGCTGTGCTGAGTCCCGCAAATTAATGGGGCAAAATAAAAAAATGGATTAAGAAACTAATCCTAATCCCAAAACACACAGTTTGCAGTGAAATGAAAGCCAGAAATAACTCTGTATAACATTTGCTGCTTGTAAATCCTTTTACTTCTGGAAATGGTTTGTTAGGGGGCAGTTTCACTTAGTTTCATAATGATACTGATTAGTGACTACTTGTGATACTGACTGACATTGTAATATGTAAAACATGTGATGCAAGTTTAAGAAAATATGATTTTACAATGTAATTCTTTGAATAAGAGTTCTGTTGTGTACTGAAGGATGTCTGATTGATATAAGATTGGAGACCAGTAGCTGCTTGTAGACACTGCTTCCTGTGTGGTGATGTTGTCCCAACGGTAAATGTTTGTTTAAGCAGCTTCTGAGTTTTTTGGATGTTCAAGAGAAGGATGTAGATAGAATAGGAACTTGCAGATTTTCCAATTTATTATGACTCTTAAGACGCTAGCCAGGGGCATAAAAATACAAAAGAAACACTGAGGAAGAAAAAAGGAGTGAAAAGTGTAATCCTTTTAAGCTTACTTCACCCTGTAACCTCTTTACTGCCTTGATCTTGTCTTTATGAGCATTTAGAGAATATGTGATATAGGTGAGTTTTTAATTCTTATTTGTGTTTTAGCTGGGTTAATAATAAAACATTGCACTTAATGCAAATGAAAACTTGAAGGAGGATGCTCTAGAAAAGGGTTGGTTTTGAAATGGCAACCTTTGGCATAAACGTTATTTGGTCTGTACATAGTAGCAGCAGCAAAAAAAACTTACCTGAATTTTTTTTACATATGTGTTAATATAATGAGGACATAGATGATTGTTTGACTAGAGTTTGTTTATAGGAATACCTGCAAAAGCTTTAGATGTTATTAATGTCCTTCTGATTCCCAGTCACATATTACTGCCTGTTTTCCAATTTTCTGTACCTTCTTGAGCTGAGATCCAAAAACTGACCATGTAATTATTCTTGTATCATTCTGTAACTGCTGCTAGTGGTGGTTGAAGCCCTTTTACTTAAATGGCTCTGACTCTGCTGAGAAGGACTGGAGTGCTCATGTGGTTAAATTTTGCCCATGTCTGGAGGAGATAGAGTGTAAGTCTTGTGATTTGGGTTGTGTTTTGTGTTTTTTTTTTTTTTTTTTTTTTTTTTTTTAATTTTGTTTTCTACTCTGATCTAAATTGATTTGGAAGAATGTTAAGTGGATGGCCTAAAGGCTCAACCATATTTAATACTGAAACAGATTAAGTTTCAAAGCAGTACCATTAGGTACTGGAGGTGCAGAAATTTAAAAACTGGTACAGGAGTCCAGTGTTGACAATCTTTCCTATCCATCTTTCATAAGTATTCTTTATCTTGGGGGTAAGTGGGGAAATTCCAGATAGTGGAAAATCTAAACCTGTGAAAGTTACCAGTATATGTTGTTTCCATTTTTTCTTTCTTCAGTAAGTACTGGAGGTTTTAGTGATATGTTAAAAAAAGCCCATAAAATACAATTCAAGCCTACATGCCATGTAGACAACATGATTTTGTTTGGTTTTGAGAGAGTGAGTTGGATTCAGTAGATGCTGATCATTTACTGGCAGATGTTCTTCATTAGGTTTGCGTACCATTCTTGATAAGAAACAAGAAAACAACGTTTATCCTGCTGAAACTTTCTTAGTAACTGATAAATATGTCCTGAGTCTGCAAGGTAGTCAGCTGTTGTATTACTTCTTACAGGAAACAAAATCCATGCCTTCCTGTCATGGAAATGTGATACGTTTTGGAGTTGTCCTCAGTAACAGCCTGTGTCACTGACTCATATGACAGTCTTGGCATTAGTCTGCAAACAAAGTGTTACTCCTTTTTCTTTTTTTTTTTTTTTTTTTCCCAAGTAAAAGCCAGTGACATCAAGATCCTAAAGCTTCTTTAACTTTTCCTGTTTGTTTTATCTTGACCTTGATGCTCTCATTGTCATAAGGATATTAAACAACTGCATAAGTGAAAGCGTGAGACCTTTATTTAACCTACTTTTCCTCTCTCCTTCTCCCTTCCTTTTAGTGTGAAGACTTTATACGCAATTGATGTACTTTTTATGTTTGAAATGTTTTGGGTATTTTTAGGTGGTCTGTTCTTGAGTGCTAATAAGTGGCAAAATATCAGTATTGTTAGTGAGCTATTTTAGGATGCAGCCATCTTGCATTATTTTGTGGAGATTGTCATGTGTTAATACTAGGAATCTGTGAAACCCTTCTAAATTTTGAATCACTCAGCTGTTACATACTTCACTATTACACTACCTAAAGCTGAGTAACAGTGGAAATTTGGTTTAACTGCGGACATGATACTAAGTATCTGGAAAAGGTGGAAACTGGCATGGCTTAAAGGATCTTTGCACTAAGATGTAATAATTTTTTTTTTTTTACAGTGCAGCTTATGATGCTATCCTTGAACGCAATGTTGCAATCAAGAAGTTAAGCCGACCATTTCAGAACCAAACCCACGCTAAAAGAGCCTACAGAGAGCTTGTTCTTATGAAGTGCGTTAATCACAAAAATGTGAGTGCAGTGTCCTGCTTTAAATGTTAAAGAATTAACTAGAAGGTTATTCTTTGAAGTCTTGAAAGTGCCTTTAGAGAATGACATCCTCTGTAGATTATAGAGATTTTCATTGCATAGTTGTATCTCCATGGGAAGTACAGAAGGATCTTTCAGGAGAGCTATTATTGACTAGTTTTAATACCTACCCAATCTTTAAATACCCCCTTCAAACTCAGGAAGGGAGTCGGTGTTACATTGCTACATTTTACAAGCAGATGGCAAATAAGAATACCATGAGTGGTAAGTGCATCCTTTTGTTTCTGTGGCTGCTGCTAGACAAATAGGAGAACAAAGGCTGTAATAATTCTATTGCACCAGGTTTCTTCTTGGTGCGTGAATGAGTTGGGAATCTTGTTGTGAGAATAGGAACTGTCTGATGCTTACGCTGTGAAGTAGAGCAGGTCATAGAAAGATCTGGTGGTTCTGAAAGTTCTGTTCAGCCTGGAGAAGAGAAGACTGTGTGGGGACCTCATAGCAGCCTTCTAATATCTGAAGGGGGCCTATAGGGATGCTGGGGAAGGACTCTTCATTAGGGACTGTAGCGATAGGACAAGGAGTAACGGGTTCAAACTTCAACAGGGGAAGTTTAGATTGAATATGAGGAAGAAATTCTTTATTGTAAGGGTGGTGAGGCACTGGAATGGGTTGCCCAGGGAAGCTGTGAATGCTGCATTGCTGGTGGTGTTCAAGGCTGGGTTGGACATCGCCTTAGGTGGCATGGTTTAGTGTGAGGTGTCCCTGCCCATGGCAGGGGGTTTGGAACTAGGTGATCTTAAGGTCCTTTCCAACCCTTACTATTCTATGATTCTACATCACAGGGGGAGAGAATAATAAGTGATAAATTTATCTGAGTTGAACTACAGGAGGCTGGTACTGTCCATTCTCTCTTTCAGAGTGGGCTGTGTGCAGTCTTCCTCGCCTTCCCTCTTAATTCCCCTTCAGTAAGATAAAATGGCTACTGGGGAAGGAAAAAGTGATAGACGACTTACTCTGTCTCTTAGCTATTTGGGAAAATTTTGTGTATTTTTCTGTGTCAGTGGCAAAGTTATATCTCTTACATAGTCTGTCAGTTTCTAATTTTATTTTTCTTCATAAGCAATAAAAATCTTGCCAGCTGTCCTCAAAGTGCAAGTAGGAGGCAGGGGAAAACTGACTAACTTCCTTAGGTTTCAAACTTTTAGTGTCATCTTTTTAATGCACGGTGTTTTTTGTTTATATGATTTGTGGAAAAAAAGTATTCCTTCTATGATATTAGTATTTATTACAGCATATTAGGCCTGGTTGAGCCACTGAGAATCTTGAGCTTCAGTGTGTACTAGGAGGATCTCATCAGAATAATGGATATCAATTTTGAAATGTTGACTTTGCAACTTTGCTATTGCTGTGGTGCAATTAAACTTCCTCTCCCTCTTCCCACAGATAATCGGACTACTGAATGTGTTCACACCACAAAAATCCCTGGAAGAATTTCAAGACGTGTAAGTCTGATGTGAAATAAAGCTAGGATTTAATTTAAAAAATACACAGAAAGATGAACAAGGGAAAGAATACAATGAAATGACAGTATTACCTGGTTATTATTCTGTTTTTTTTTCATAAGCTACATAGTGATGGAGCTCATGGATGCAAATCTGTGCCAAGTGATTCAGATGGAGCTTGACCATGAACGAATGTCCTATCTTCTTTATCAAATGTTGTGTGGTATCAAACATCTTCATTCAGCTGGAATTATACATAGGGTAAGTGAACTTAAGTGAGGATAATTTCCATTGCACCTGGTTTGGCCTTGAGTACTTAAAGACAGAAAAAAATAAAACATAGGAGCAGAAAGGGTGATACATAGGCTGTCCCATAGGCAGAGAGAGAAAGCTGAAAGGAAATTATCACATTTCCACTGTAATTCTGGAATGAACTTTTTGAATGATAATAATCTGCACAGAACAAATAATGGTTTTTGAAGTGAGTTACATTACCTCCTCTAATTCTGTATCATGTTCTATTTTAGTATTCATAGCAGGAAAGAATATCTGAAAATGCCTCTGCCTTTATTGTTTTGGTAACCAAACCTGAAATCCCATCTTCTGAAAGAACTGCCCATTTTATTTTACTAGCAGAGTAATGGATAAATATCTGAAGTCTCCAGATAAACAGATGATGATTAAGACCTGTAAGTGAAACTTTCGTATACCTGTGTGTCACAGAGCATTCACTCAGACTGTCCTCAGCCAAAACTGACTACTGCATTTTAAATGGCATGTGTGTGTTGCAATCCAGTCAAGACATTCTGAATTTAAGTTGGCCTGTTCAAGTTGAACATTGATATACATATTTATATGTACTGTAAAGATTGCTTGAGATGGTCTAGTTATAACTTTTCAGATATGATCTCTGATTTTTTGGGAAATTGTAAGCTTCTATTTCTGCAGTGCTACATTTTCCATGATAAACTTTTAGAAAGTTTTTAAAGTTTTCATTTCTGAAATTATGCAGAAGATGTAATTAAACTTACTGAATATGTGATGCTTTCAGACAGTGCTACATAGTCTTCCTCATGGGTGAAGTACACGGCAAAGCAAATCATGAATGGCAATTCTGAGTGCTAGGAAAGTTGTTGCTAGGTTAGGACGCTTGTCCAATTCAGTAATCCACCGCATTGTGACCACCGTGTTTGTATGGCTTGCAAGCTGTGTCTTGGCAGTACGACATTCCAGTTTTCTCTTTTTCCCTCAACAGGGATAACTGAATAGAGAATACAGTTTGAATGGGCAAACACTGCTTCCTTTTTCTCAGCTAGCTCTAGTACTCATTGGCTGCCTCATTCCAGTGAGGAGTTTAAGGAGGGAATGTGATGGCTTCCTTCTTGCTTGCAGTTTGCCTGTAACTCCCATGAGAGAGATAGGCAAGGAAAGGTAGGCAGAAGCATGATCCGCAACCAGGCATTACACCCTGTGCTTCTTGGTGGACATTGAGACAGGTCAGTGGGCTTCTTGTGTTATTCTGGGAATGGTAGGCAGGACTAGGTTTCTTCACTTATCGCAGCTGTGGTATTATATTGTATATTACTGAGATAATGCAGCTTTTCTTGTCCTAATGCATGTGCCTGCGGGATTGAAATAATGGGTTTGTACGCAGCTTGACATTTTCTGGTCTCTTCAGTACCTAGCTGTGCAAGATTAATGCTGCAGCTTCTCCTAGGTCATATTTGTTTTTTGAAAACTGTGTATTTTATGGGCATGCTAGAGTAGGTAATGTAAGAGTGTCTCTTTCTGTGCATCTTGGCACAGGCAGGAGGGAGCTTCTAAAACTTTGCTTCAAGGGCAGTTTGTACTCCTGTAAAGCAGGCATCAAACCTTTGAGCCTGTAGAAGTCATGGATAAGTATAAACATTCATACATTTCTAAAAAAGAAGTAACTACTCAGGTAGTTGGGCAGGAATAAAAACAGCTTTGAGGATAAAATTCCTGCCTCTGTAGATACGGTGAAGTCTTTGAAATGCTCCATATTGGTACAGGGATAAGCTATTCCAAAGAGACTATAGGTACAATTGCTGTGGAAATAGTAACATATATATGTATGAATGCTTTTAAAGGACATGGGCAGATACATTTCACTTGTGTGTCTTCACGGTATATTTTCAGCCTACAGCTTCTTCTCAGACTTTGTTAAAAGATTAGGTACGTTCAAGCAAAATGTTTGCATTGCTTACCCGCTGTGTTTGCTATGCCTTTATACGTCAGGGTGTAAAGTATCAAAATCCTGTTTCTCTGTGGAGCGAGTCAAACAAAACCTCAGAAGACAAAGAGGGCATGCTTGGAAAGAGGGCATGTGTCTGCAACAGTAACTCTTTATACCACCCTCCTGGGCTTTCAGCATTACTGTCCTTAATGGCTAAAGCTTATTAGTTTATTGAAACTAGATACTCCTTAAACATAGTCTACCTTATTGTGGCTACCTGTGGAGCATTCTGTCTGTGAAACCAGTTTTCTTCTTTAGTGCCCTCTAAAGCTTTAAGCTTTTTTTGTGTTGCTACTTTCACATGGTTTTTAACTGGATTCTTCTGCTTTTAACACAGCTGCGATAGTCTCAGTGTCTCAGCAACTTTATGAAAGCTTGCGGAATGAGTGAAATTACAACAATCTCTGTATGTGCCTGCAGCACTGGATACTGCCTGCCTAGAAATAAGTATTTTTTTATAGCAAACTGGCAGCACCAAACAAGGCAGATATCAAACACAAAGAGTTTTAGACAATTTCACCTCAAAATTGCAGGGGCAAACTCAGCTGTCACATCAGTGGATAAGGATTTGGTTTTGGTAAAGATTTGATTGTAGCTTTACACCTGCTTTAACACATGATGGCAAATTAACATTACTGTGTTCAAAATATTTTGCAGAGACAGAGTTTCCAGCAAGTGTAGAAGTACACATTCATTTATATTTTGCCATCTGAAAAGGATGGATGATCAGCATTGCACGGTTACACCTCACTGGCTTGCTGAAGGACACAGTGTCTGATTCGTCTTGCATGGAGGCTCTGAGACACTGCATTCTGCCTGATTTTGAGCACTTCGCGAAGGTGCCTAATTATGCAAGCCCTTCACGCAAATCTTTCTTTAGATTTTTAGGCACTGACATTTTACGTTTTAAGGTTAGGCAGGATAGCTTCTGCTGGAGGTTCTGGATATATTTATGCAGCTCAATTAACCTGATCACTCTTACAGGAGCTTTTGAGACTGTGTTTATTTAAAACATAAGAGGTTTTGGTCCAGCATGAATTTGAATGCAGTGTAAGTCAACTCTTGCCTTCATAATTTTGGTGGACAGTTCTGTACTGCAAATTACATCATGTTCCTAGGCTTCATGACAACTACATGATGTTCAGAAATTAAGGAGGGACAGTACTCTGTAAGCTTTTGCATTTTGTCCTTGTAGTAATTTTTCTCTTCCTAAGTGAAGTTCTTTTAGCATTTCCAGTGTTATTCCTGCAGCTTCTAGGAGGATGAGTATAGAATCATAGAATAGTTAGGGTTGGAAAGGACCTTAAGATCATCTAGTTCCAACCCCCTGCCAGGGGCCGGGATGCCTCCCACTAAACCATGCCACCCAAGCCTCTGTCCAGCCTGGCCCTGAACATGACCAGGGATGGAGCATTCACAGCTTCCCTGGGCAACCCATTCCAGTGCCTCACCACCCTCACAGTAAAGAACTTCCTCGTTATATGTAATCTAAACTACCCCTGTTTAAGCTTGAACCCGTTACTCCTTGTCCTATCACTACAGTCCCTAATAAAGAGTCCCTCCCCAGCATCCCTATAGGCCCCCCTTGAGATATTGGAAGGCTGCTGTGAGGTCTCCACGCAGCCTTCTCTTCTCCAGGCTGAACAGCCCTGACTTTCTCATCCTATCTTCATACGGGAGGTGCTCCAGTCCCCTCATCATCCTCGTGGCCCTCCTCTGCACTTGCTCCAACAGTTCCATATCCTTTTTATGTTGAGGACACCAGAACTTACACAATACTCCAAGTGAGGTCTCACGAGAGCAGAGTAGAGGGGCGGGATCACCTCCCTGGACCTGCTGGTCACGCTCTTTTTGATGCAGCCCAGGATACATTTGGCTTTCTGGGCTGCAAGCGCACACTGCCGGCTCATGTTCATTTTCTCATCAACCAACACCCCCAAGTCCTTCTCTGTAGGGTTGCTCTGAATCTCTTCCCTGCCCAACCTGTAGCTGTGCCTGAGATTGCTCTGACCCAGGTGTAGGACCTTGCACTTGTCATGGTCAAACTTCATCAGGTTGGCATCAGCCCATCTCACAAGCATGTCAAGGTCCCTCTGGATGGCATTCCTTCCCTCTAGCATATCAGCCGAACCACACAGCTTGGTGTCATTGGCAAACTTGCTGAGGGCATGCTCAATCCCACTATCCATGTCACCGACAAAGATGTTGAACAAGATCAGCTCCAACACTGATCCCTGAGGGACACCACTCGTTACTGGTTTCCAGCTGGACATTGAGCCACTGAGCACTACTCTTTGTGTGTGGCCATCCAGCCAGTTCTTTATCCACCGAATGGTCCACCTATCAAATTGATGTCTCTCCAAGTACTGCAGGCATGCACCTGGGACTCAGCCTCCAAATAATAGAAGTGTGCAAAACTAAAGGTGATAAGATTGTAGCAGTATCTGAAACATGCATATTAAATAGCTGAAATGCCTTATAGTGGTTGAATTCATTCATAGTGTTTAAAATCTTTTAAGTCAAAGTTGTCTGCAGAGTTTTTTTTGTGTGTGAAGTGCCTGTGTGAATAACTAAGTATGCAAGACTTTTAATTACCCATTAAAATTCTATTGTTCTGAAATTTTTTGTGGTTTCCTGTCTAATGCAGTTTTCTTAGCTTTCTGAGGAGTTTGCTGAAAGCCATACAAGTACAAATGAAAACTAGTGTATCTTGCAGATAACCACTTTTAAGTTTTTATGAAACAGTGAAAGATAGGCCTACTTATCAAATGCCTGCAGCTCAAATGCAGGAGTTCTCTGCTGCATCTCAGTTTTTCTGTCATTAATCTTAGTAGAGTGTAGGCAGAAAGGATCCAGGCCTTATCTATGTCAGTGTGTGTGCTATGAATGATTTTATGATGTCAAAGTTATTCTGAAGTTACTCTGTAATATTTGATCTGTGACATTCAGTTGTGTGCAAGATCCTCCTGAGATAATGACTGAGTATGCCTACGTAGCGTTTGTATAAGTAGATGTAAAGCCACTGTCGTTTTAGGGCTCAAATGAAGAGAATACAGTTGCCTAACTTCCAAGGTGATCTGAAACTGTATCTGGGGATTTCCCACTCCAATTCAATGGCTGTGTTAATTTCTGGCAGTTTTTCAATGGTGCCTTTTTGGTTTGGTCACCAAAATAAGTATAAACTCAAGTCCTACATGGGAAACTAAATCTGTATGAGGATGGGGATTTCCTTCCTGTTCGGAGAAACATCTGCATTGGTTCAAAAGAGGTAATGCAGCTTCAGCTAGCAAAGAAATCTTTTGCTTTTTACGTTCATGTTAGAATTTTAATGATTTTTGTATCAAGATGATTATTTCATCACATTACTTCAGCAATTGTCATGTTACTTGTGTTCTGCATCATAGTAATAACTGTTGTTACAGTGAGCAGTTTCTAGACCTTTCCTCATAGCTAACATTTACTAACTTAAATTTATTTCAGACATTGCTAACCTATCTTGTAATGCTGTTGTATTTTCCTTCTTTAATTGCTATATAAATCTACAGGCACATTAAGGGAGTTAATCTGTAGTCTGCTGAATGCACATGAATTAATGCAAGGGGAAAAGAAACTGCAGTTAAGCAATATCCTAGTTGTATATGTGGGGTTTAATGTTAGCAGTATTATCTTTTAAAAATGTGAACCACAGAGTACTTTGTGCTTGTCTTAGCAGTCATATATGATGTTTCTTTTTAAAGGATTTAAAGCCCAGTAATATAGTAGTAAAGTCAGACTGCACTTTGAAGATTCTTGACTTTGGACTGGCCAGAACTGCAGGAACTAGTTTTATGATGACGCCTTATGTAGTGACTCGTTACTACAGAGCACCAGAGGTCATCCTAGGGATGGGATACAAAGAAAACGGTCAGCAACTATAGTCTTTCTTTGGCATAGCTTTATTTTTGTTTGGCACACCACATTTTACATGTTAATGTTTTTTTCAAGCTGTAGAAATTTTATAAATTAGCCTTGTGACCAAAATGCAGATTCTGGATACACCAATTTGTTTATTCAGCTCAACCCATTAGAAATGTTTGCATTTAATAGGAGAAGAAATTGAGGGCCTTGTTTGTTTAAAAATTCAAATAACTTGCCTAGTAGATCAAGTTTCATCCAGGAAGAACTGGAAATATATTTTCTTAATTTGTGGTATGTACCTTGATATACCTTGACCTGACTTTATTCCTGATGAGGATGTAAATTGTAATTCATCAGTAAATGTGTGTCCTAAATTTAATGTTTATATAGCTGTATTCAGTGTAGCTTTTCAGGACATAGGTAATTTAAAGGCTGCTGAGGAACAGACCTAAAACAGAACCCTAAAACTGCCTGCTGTGGCAACCAGCCTACTTCAGTCCTGTCTCACTAAGTCCTTGCTGAAAAAGAGATCTTGAGATAAGAATGCAGCTAGTACCTTCATGAAGTATCAGAGATTCTTTGAGGTCCATGGTCCTTGGATGAATTCTAAGGAAATTTATTTATTTTGCCCCTCTGCTTGCATACATCTGTTGTCTTTATACTCACTCTGTGGCCCTTCTCTCAATATCTTCTACGAGCATGTAAGGAAAGGATACAGTATTTGAGGGAAACATTGCATCTCCTGAATGAAATAGCTTCTGTCCTTTAGGAAACAAATGTAATGTGTCATTCCTGAAATTCTGTTGTAGTGGCCCCAATTCTACTGCCATTTCATTGATCTGCTGTCACTGTGGTCAGTTCAGCTCACTTGGTGTTCTCACCTCAGGCAGGCACACTTCACAGAGGCCACCATTTGCTCAAGGTATTTTAAACCCTTTATTGATTAGTCTTCCAGAAAGGCCCATGAGATGCCGTGATGCTTGAGGTTTTGTTAGCTGTCTCCTGGTGATATGAGGCATGGCTCCTCAGGTTGCTGACACAACTGGGGCTTGCTCTCCTTTTCAGGATTCTTAATATAGTCTGCAAACTTGCCTGGCAACTGCATACCATTACGGCAAAGTAACTTCAGGTTGTGTGTAACCAATAGCCGCTATGTGCATAGATGTGCATGGTTTTGTTGTCATTTATAAAAGCCAAGAATAGTAACTTCTATCAGTGTTGACAAGGAAAAAAGCCAGATCAAAGGAATAAGAATAGACCTTTTTTGCAAGGCTGTAGTTTTTATATCTGTTTGGATCATTAGTTTGCATGAGAGGGTATATGTTCTTCAAATAGCCTCCAGGGTTGGCTGTTTTTCCCATAATTTAGAAGTCAGGAGTGGACCAAGCTTAATGTCTTTTTTCTGTTTTTAACTGCTAAAGTTTTGTAGAAAGCATATATTTAAGTTTCTTTGTTTTTTTTCCCCAGACTTTTTGTTGGCCAGTTTAGAGAGACTAGATAAAAGAACCTAAAACTGTAATCTGAGTCATGCAGCTGTCTTACAGAAGGAATTGGTACAATGGAAGTCACAAGCTTTCTGATTTAGCTTGCCCATTTTACATTTATTTCTCTAAGTAATTTTGACTTGCAAAAACATGAAGCATTCTTTCCACTGAAATGTTAATTAGGTTACAATTGAAGTTAAATAGGTTGTGTTCTAGAGCACCTTGTCATGCTAGTGCCAATCCTTTTCCTTAAGCAAGCATATATTGTTTTGTGCAGCAGAATATCAATAAAAATTTACTTTCATTTGAAAAACTGTCTTGTCTTCCCGAAGCCAAATACATGGTTCTTGAGTTGAGAGTGACGCTTCTGGAGAATGTAAATCTGTGGGCTGAGACAGAAGTCAGTCTGTGTTTCCGTATGGACTGTTGTCATTAAAAAGCTACTGCATAAATTGTTACTCTTCTAAATCACTGCCTGATGAGTTTCCTCACTGTGGAGCTACCCTGATAGGGAGGCAGATATCAAGGATGTACTTACAGTAAGAACCACGGGCCATCCAGGGTTCCCACCTTTTAACATCGATGAGTATTTTATCCCTTTAAAACCCATAGTTAAATTACAAGTTAACTTATTTAATTTAGAGTTACATATTGAAAATTTACAGCTAGCTAATGGTTAACATTAACATTTAGTTTAGTTGAATAGGGTCATCTGGTAGCTTTATGCCATTTCAGTGCCTTGCTGAACTTCTGTGGGAGGATTGCAATGTATGTTTTGATGGGTGAGATACGTACTGCAGAGCACTATTCTTTTTGTACCGTATGATACACATAGGAAATTTTACTAGTTCTAAAACTAGCAAAGATCCCAGAGAAGCCAATTATAGAGTTAACTTCTGCATAGGTTTTGATACTGAAGAAGACAAAATGCATTTAAGTATATTACATTAAGAAACCAGGCTTTGCAAACTCAAGAAATTCAGAACTGGACACCAAAACTGCTCATGCACACATACCTTAACATACTTTGATTTACGTGCAGTTATGTGCATCATTATCAGGAAGGAAGCTCTGGAAAGCAAGGAAACCCCTAAACCGTCTGAAGCTGCTACTTTTAACTTTCCTAATATGCGCACTGGTTTAACTTCCTTTGCACGTGCAATTTTTTCTTAGTATTATAGAAAATAGTAACTTCTCTCCAAACAAGGTTTTTAATGAAAAAATACACTCTGACAAGCAATAGGTTTTTAAAAAGATTTTTCAAGTCCATAATGATACTGTACTCAGTCTTTTATAGATTTATACACAGGAGCAGTCCTCAGTGTACAGTTAGTCTAGCTTAATAAAAAAATTAGAGACCTATAAGTAGGCAGGCTTTGTTTGATTAATGAAAGCAGCAATCCAAAACACCCCCAAACATCCTAAGTTTGGTTTTGTAGGATGACCAGAAGAATGGTTTCTACTGTTTTTCTTCACCTCTGAAGTAATTTGTCTTCTGAGGCATGAAGATAAGTCATTGACTCATGCTACTTCACTTCCTAGACTTCTCCATGCAATTATGGGTGTCATATTTATCATGTTGGACACAAACTAATTATGGTGGAGTTGGATATATTTTTGGTTTTGATGGCAGTAGATTGTTTTGCAGGTGAAAAAGCCAACATAAAGAATTTTCTTTTAAAAGTCAAATGCCAAACTTGGCTGCTGATCTTTGGGTCTCTAAGCCAAAGAATATGTACTTTAAGTATTTGAAAAGAATTTTTAAAGAGAAGACACCACTAGTCATAAAATGTTGTCAAACATTTTTTAAATGAACCAGGCCCTTAATTTTGACCTATTAATATGTACAACTACGATCTCCTGTCATATGATTTACATACTATTTTAGAGGAATATAAATAAGGGGGAAGGAATATTTTCAATAAGAAGCAACATTATTTGCCTGATACTGTTGAGCTCCTTCAGAGCTTTTACGTGTGATTTTTAGTATACAGCTGTTCTCATGAGAGTATTTATAATAGTACAATTTCATTATTATGATTTCAAGAAAACTTGTGCATCCAGAGTTAACAATATCTCTGAAAGCAACCATAAAAGAAATTGGCATACCTGTAAAAAGTAAACTTTTGCATCTTTGAGTATGTCTTCTGAGTGATTTATTTTAAGGTATTGTAGAAAATGTGTACTTTGTACCCCTCTCCAAAAAAAAAAAAAAAAAAAAAAAAAGGATTTTGAGTTTTTCTTTTGTACAAGATGTTATTTCAGCATAACTGGAGAAATATTTTCAAACAAATAATTTTAATTGAAAATCTTATAGGAGCATACTAATATTGTCATTAACTGATCCTCTAAAATTCTAAATGATCTTTTACTGATTCTATTCGCTTTTTGTTTAAAGGGAGAAAGAGATGCATGGTAATCTGACTTGTAGAAAATACTTCATGGCAAATTTAAATTCCTGTGTAATAGCCAATTAATTCTCCTTCTAAATGTTTAGATGCACAATTTTTTTAAAGGTTGGTTTACTTTGCTACTTCTAAAATTATTCCTACAGCTACAATGGAATTACTTCCATGAAACACCTTTGGTTCTCCTCCAGTCTAGTCTATTGGCAGAAGTAGCTTTGCAAGCCTCAGAGCTTGGAGAAGGGTTTTTTACTCTGCTTGATTCATGTGTATCCCTCTCTCTCTCTCTGCTTTAGCTCTTGCTGTAGCACTGTGTTAAACAAAAGGATGTTTTTCTGCCTTGCGTTTGAGACAGTTAAAAGCTAATCCTTATATATGGTGTATTTTGAAGTGTTTTCATTGAGTAATATAAAGACTTGCTCTTCTTCCTGTGCTGTCTCTGCAGTTTATAGAATGCAGTCATGTTATGCTTCTTTTAATTTTAAATGACCGTTTGCTTTGCTTTTCCTTCTTTTTGTGCTACAAACATAGTGGATTTATGGTCTGTGGGGTGCATTATGGGCGAAATGGTTTGCCACAAAATCCTGTTTCCAGGAAGGGACTGTATCCTTGTGCTGCTGCAGCAGGTTGAATTAGTCAGGAAGTGATTAACCATTTTATTGATGTTGTGTCATGAAAATGCGTATTGTACAATTTTTTTTTATTAAATGAACATGGATTTTTCTTGTGATATACTTAAAAAAAAATTAAGAGCTTCGTTTATATTCAGGCTGCACCTAGCAGTAGGACATAGTCTCTGCTGGTCCTGTAGTTAGCATACATTCACCTTCACTCATTTTCATTACACACGCTTTTTATAGTCATTTCATGTTTGTATGTCTAGATGTTTTTATTTATTTTAATAACTATCTTTTATGTTAATATCATTGCATTTTGTTTTCAGTTGACATTTGGTCTGTTGGGTGCATCATGGGAGAAATGATCAAAGGTGGTGTTTTATTTCCTGGTACAGATCGTATCCTTACCTTTGGCCGAGGATGTAGTTGTAAATGGTCAAAAGATACTGCAGCAATATAGTTCCAGATTAAGGTGGTTCTAATTTGTAAAATTCTGGTTTTAAACTGCCTTTTTAAAATCCAATTTGCAAGTTCATTATTTTGCCTCCAGGAAGCTGCAAAAATTTCTACAGTTATACCATTTAAAGCAAACCACAACATAGCATTAATGTGTATGACTGTCTTTAGAGATTAATGCTAAGTAATATGAACAAAATACCACTTGGGCAAAGAGGCTTATTTTTCCTTCTTCCTTTTTAATTTGTTTTCCTCTTTTTTTCTTTTCCCAATTTAACACAGTGTCTGTCCATTGCTTTTGGGTGTTGTCACATTTAAGATTGATTTTTTTTTTTTTTTTTTGTTTTGTTTAGGTGCTATTTTACTGGTTCACATGCATTGCTTTTTGCTTTGAAGATCATGTCTACGTAATAACTTACTAATCTTGTTTATGACCCAAGCATGTTAGCAGTTGTTAACTCTTTACATTCCATAGGAAATGTTTACCAAAAATGCCTAACCTGCTTCATTAGTTATACTCGAGAGTTTTGTATTTTTGTATGCTGAAATGATCCTGCAAAAAGCTTTCAGAAATATCTGGCACTTCTGTCTCTGTTCCATGAATGGCTTTGTGGTATCTGTGTGTCCTGTGAACAATACTTCAGACAAAGGGTGTGCTCCAAGTGAATAGAGCTGAAACTTCTGGATCATTGCTAAAATTAGTGGATCTAATTGGAATTTGGCATCGTTTTACTGGTGGTTACACATCAGAAATCTTTCCTGCTTTTGCTGCAGGTGAACTGTTTAATAACTGATACAGTCCCATTTAGGATCAAGATTGGGTGAAAATTTTGAGGTACAGTGAAGAGATCCATGGCATTCTTACTTTCACACAGCTCTGTCATTGCATGAGCTGCACCATGCTTAGCTTTATGCATCTGGTTTGCTAGCATGGCTTTTCAATTTAAGCTCAGTGCCATACAATTTAAATACTTCCCCCCCCGCAAGGCCTGTACTAAAGCACTGTAGAGGTTGAAAATCTCTATGTAAAGGTCTGCTGTTCAGTTTTAAGAAAGTAAGAGGAGGCCTGCTACGTCTGACTGAAGGTTTATGTAGGTCAGTATCCAGTTTATGGTGGTAGCCGAAGAGAAAAAGTTGGGAAGAATATATGAATAAGTGCATATAATTTTTTACCTGAGCTCTCTGCCAGTATCTAACCATCTGCAAGCAGGAATTCCTGAGCTAAATATTTTCTTATTCAGTAACATGTTCTCAGCATAAGAATTTAAAACAAGTCAGTCTCCCCTGTGCCTTGTGTAAACATCTCAGTTAAGACCTTCCTTATGCATCCTTGAAACTCTTTAACTTCTGCATTTGAGTCTCTGCCAAAATTGTCATTGATATGTGTGGGCCAAGATCCTGTGTGCCCGCTGGTGCTCAGTGTTGCATGTTGTTGGTGACAGATCACCAACTTTGGAAAGTCCAGCTGGGCTGAGGTATCAAGATGAGAACGAAGGACAAAGCATCTGCAGGGGTAATTCTTACGAGTAGCTTGAGTACTGTGAATATGTGTTCAGATTGGAAAGTGAGGTCTTCTCCAGAACCTAAACAATGCCATTATTTAAATTTGTTTAATAATGTTTTGTGAGCCTTTTAATTTTCTGTTTCTTAGAAGTATATCCTTTGCTAGTTAATTACAATTTTGAGTAAAATACATGTTGCCTTGACTACATTATCATAGTCTTTCACTGTTTCACCGTTTTCTCTAAGATAGTGCTAATTAATGATTATGAACTTGATATTTTTTTATAATTTTCTATGTTTTGTCTCTGTTGGTTATTTCATGTGGTTTTAACATAACTTTCTAGCCCAAAATTAGACACGGTGTTTTTCTTAGCTGTATAACCTTAGATATTGATCAATGGAATAAAGTTATAGAGCAGCTAGGAACACCATGCCCAGAATTTATGAAGAAATTGCAGCCTACAGTCCGAACTTATGTGGAGAATAGACCTAAATATGCCGGATATAGTTTTGAAAAACTCTTTCCAGATGTCCTTTTCCCAGCTGACTCTGAACATAATAAGCTTAAAGGTAAGCTCTATCTTCTGTGTGTTGTATATGTTAAAAGTTTTGAAACTGTGATGTATTGAACAGAAACATATCTTGGTTTTACTTACCATAACGTTTTCTGTCTAAAAATTTGAATATTACAATATAATGGGAGTGGATGAGCGTGCTGGTGTATGATTACCTCCACTTTCTGATTTCTAAAACAGCTCCTATTCTGGAGATACCTTTATAAAGGAAAGTAAATATATACATTCCTCTCAATGACAGATGCCAACATGATTTAGTGAAGAGTAGGAGGGTGGCTTGGAAGCTGTGTAGGCAGAGCAGATCTTCTTTCTCTAGGGAGGAGAATTAAGGTCTTATATTCATAAAACATATCCTGTAGTTACTGAAATAACTCATTGGTTTGAAAAGTCATCTACTTAGTGCAGTCACAGACTCACCATATTTTCTGTGAGTAACAGTACATGACAATTTTTTCTCCATAAGCTCTGAGAGGGGTAGTAGGTGTTTGCCCACTGCTATTCCAGACAAGGCTATGCTGCAAGCTGAGTTATATTTTACTTAAGGATGTCTAAGGGGTGCTTATGCTGCTTACATTATATACTTATATACTATAAGTTTATGCTACTAAGGGGTGCTTTATGCTGAAAATGTGTAATGAAACATGTCCAACCCCTTTCCCACCTGTGTTATTCTCTTCAAATTTGTTTTTTCTTCCACCAAATGGACCACTTTCCAAAACCCCAAATTACGTGAGGCTTGCATAGATATTAAACTGGAATTTGTTTACTCTAGGTCTCCTCTCCTTAGGAGCGTTGAGATACTGTTCAATTGCACTATGTGTGGCACTGATCTAAATAGAAAATTTCACTTTTGCAGCAAGTCAAGCAAGGGATTTGTTATCAAAAATGCTGGTTATAGATGCTTCTAAAAGAATCTCTGTGGATGAAGCCCTGCAGCACCCGTACATCAATGTTTGGTATGATCCTTCAGAAGCAGAAGCTGTAAGTTCTTGTTTTAGGTCTCTGCTTAGGAAGGTACTGTACTAAAGCAAACTTGTGATGCTTGATATAACTGCTTGGAAGATTATTGATTGATCTGCACATTTCACTAGAAGCTTAAATGAGCCATAATAATTTTTATTGACATGGATAGACATGTTTGTTAGAAATAGTATTAGGAATGGGTGCAAACTGAAGTACCTGTATGTGTGTATGTTCATGTATAATTGCATCTAATCTCCTGGGCATGTTGCAATGCATATGAAATCTTTTACTTAGTGTTCTAATTTATCAAGCTTCAGTTATTTGGCTTGATTGGCCTTGGTAGGTTTCTGAGGCATTTACTCCTGGGTGAGAGAGATATTTTCATTAGTTGCAGCAATTGATAGTACTCATAAACTGTGTTTAAGCAAAATCAGAGTATGAGATTTTGAGCTTTCAGTTATTAACACTGGTGAACAAAGGGACTGATTGAAAATTTTTCTTCAAATTCAGGAAAATTTCAGCTTGTGAAAGAAGTATCCTTTTTTAAAAAAGGTGGTTAGTGAATGTGGTTGATCCACTAAGAATAGAAAAGGATGCTTGATGTAAATGGTGAAATTAGTTTTCTGCTGATCTATAAAGGCTAGAGGGAAAAGTTAGTAATTAGCGGTAAGTAGATAAAAAGGGCTGCTCGGGCTGGAGACGGCTACATTTAGGAACTCTGACCAGACTGTTTAGTTTCTATTTTAATTACTACAGTAATGTAAGCAAATCTGTTAATCAGAAGAACTGTAAAACATGTAGCAGCACCTAGAAAATAGGCCAAGTCCAAGTATAGGAGAATATGTGACCATGTAAATGCAGTATTTTTTTAGATCAGGTTCATATTCTGAGTACTAACTCTAATTTTTCATTTGCTCTGGTTTATATACATTTTAATTGCTTTAACCTGAGTTAGTTTTGTTTTTCAGCCTCCACCAAAGATACCAGATAAACAGTTAGATGAGAGGGAGCACACGATAGAAGAATGGAAAGGTAAGAAAGGTATTTTAGGTATAATAAGGCTTTTGGGGGTCGGCTAGGTGCCAGTGACTGCTGTTGTTAAGGTTCTTCTGAGCAACCTTATAGTATTTACTTAAACTGCTTGGATTGGCAAGGCAATCAGTGCTTCACAAGCTTTTGATTGGTGGGACACTAAAAATTTTCCTGCAAAGGTGCTAAGCCTTTGTGGTGAGCTTAAGTCCTGCTCATTTCAGTCACATTTTGCAAATCACAAAGGCAGTGTTTCTAGGGAGGGTAACTCTTCTGGACCAACTGCTACAACTGAAAAAGATACAAGAGCTTGAGTAATATAAGTCTGAAGTAGAAGCACTAGTCTTCAAGTGAAGAGCATACCAGCAGTAACTATACTCCTTTTAAATCAAGCAGAGGATTTGAAAGAAAGAAGCTATAAGGAGTGTTAGTGATAGGCAAGGTAGCTGAAGTTACAACTGGCATGGGAGACATTGATGGTTATCAGCTATAGGATCCTGAGGAAGTACCTGTGTTTGAGGTGTGGAACGGATAGTAGTATGACATAAGTCTCGTAGCCCGAAGAGCATGGTCTTTAGTGTTCATTACTGGTTTAGTATATATATTTCCTAGTCATATATGAGTTGTAAAATGATAAAGTATAAGGGGAACGTATTTGTTACTTGGAAAGCTTGTGCTTAATTTTGAAAGTACTTCTAAAAGGGTGGTATAATTGCAGAGGTTTTAGTTCTATAAAAATGCAGATCCAGACTGCAGGCTATAAACGCTGCATTTAAGCAAGAATTCAGTGCAATTGAGCGTTCTAATACTTTGTACTGAAAATAACCAGAAAGGGATATCAGACCTCTATAACCCTTTTATCCCCAGAGGAAAAAAAAGCAAGGCAAATGTTTCGTGAGCAATTTTTGACATTGCATTGTGTTGGCTGGTAATGGACACTACTACCACACTTTTAAGTCGCTTTCTATTAGAAACTGATGTTTTGTTGTAAAGGCAGAGGTAAGGAAAAGTTCCTCCTTCCAAGCAATGTTATCTCCCTTTTGGGGCAGATGTACGGAGGATATTTCAAGCAATATGGAGTTTACTTTTGAGACTCCCACTGCCCTTGAAATTGTAATTAATTCTTAAATTTTTTTTTCTTCTAACCTGTTTGTACATTGCATTAGTTTGGCAGTGACAGATAAGATGTATTGTTCTGCTCTTATGAGTTGCATTTAACATGTTTAGTCCCTTTTTTCTATTGTTGCTTCTGTAGATTCACAGCTGAAGTATTTTCTGAGTAATAAGCTGCCATTAGCCTAGAAACCTTCTGGCCAGTACACAGGGTGTATGATTCATTTGTGTTAGAAGCACTTCTAAACTATTAAAGGATAAGGAATTTCTGTAGCTGGAAAATAAAGTTTCTTTCATTTGGAGTGGCTCATTATGTGCCAGTATTGTATTGCATTTTGTGGTGATCTGGACCTTTAGATATTGTTGCAGAAGAAATTTAGTGGCAAATGTGTGTCGGGAGGATGACAGTGTTGTATGGGCTTGTTTCTACCTATTCCTTTGAAGCCTGCTGATGAGTTTGTCTGTACCAAAGAATCCATTGATAAAAACTGAGTGATTATGACTCAGTTTATCCTCAGGTCCCGAAGCAACCTGGACAAAAGAGTCTTAGAGCAGTATCAGTGTGTTCTCGAGAATGCCAGACCATTGTAGCTCCCATTTAAAATAATTGTACATTTTTATATCACTTGCCAGTTGTTCCGTAGCCTACAGCCTGTTGTTCAAACCTAATTCTGAACAGTACTAAATCTATGAAATTCATGTACATTTTAAAGGGAGATGTATTATCAGTCCAGTCTTGGATTTGCAAATTCATTTTTTATCTTCCTTTCTCTGCACTTTCAGAGTTGATATACAAGGAAGTCATGGACCTGGAGGAGAGAACCAAGAATGGGGTTATACGTGGACAACCAGCCCCTTTAGGTTGGTTACAATAAAAGCATAGTACAAAGCTACGTTGAGTTGTAGGTCAGGAGGGAGTAAAGCTGTTCAAGATATTCAGGAGTAACTGAACTCAAACATATGGCTCTTAAATTAACAGTAACCCCTTAAATTCTTTTTGAGATATTGCGTATTTGAATTAAATGTATGGGGTTGACACCTCTTTTTATTAATCTGTTAAATTTCTCTATTATTGTCCCTGTGTAGTTGATGCTTCATTCATTTCAGTCCTCAAGAAACATCTTGGTAGGTAGTAGTGCTCTACTGCCATAAGCTGGTTTGATGCGTAAGGTGTAGCTGGTATGGTTTCAGATAAAGATATAACCACTGTTTTCATCCACTGAGTAGATGTAGCAGTAGATGGAATTTTTAGGTGGGAAAATTACAGAGCACTTTCAGAAACTGTTGCTGAATTTTGAAGCAAAATGTGCCCTTTAACTGACCATTGATAGGACTCATTTGCATTGCTGAAAAATTATGGTAAAAGTTGGACAGCTATCATAGAATCATAGAATAGTTAGGGTTGGAAAGGACCTTAAGATCATCTAGTTCCAACCCCCCTGCCATGGGCAGGGACACCTCACACTAAACCGTGTCACCCAAGGCTATGTCCAGCCTGGCCTTGAACACCACCAGGGATGGAGCATTCACAACTTCCCTGGGCAATCCATTCCAGGGCCTCACCACCCTCACAGTAAAGAATTTCTTCCTCAGATCCAATCTAAATTACCCCTGTTTAAGTTTGAACCCGTTACCCCTTGTTCTCTCATGACAGTCCCTCATGAAGAGTTCCTCCCCAGCATCCCTATAGGCCCCCTTCAGGTACTGGAAGGCTGCTATGAGGTCTCCACACAGCCTTCTCTTCTCCAGGCTGAATAGCCCCAACTTTCTCATCCTGTCTTCATCCAGGAGGTGCTCCAGTCCCCTGATCATCCTCGTGGCCCTCCTCTGGACTTGTTCCAACAGCTCCACGTCCTTTTTATGTTGAGGACACCAGAACTGCACACAATACTCCAAGTGAGATCTCACAAGAGCAGAGTAGAGGGGCAGGATCACCTCCCTCGACCTGCTGGTCACACTCCTTTTGATGCAGCCCAGGATACGGTTGGCTTTCTGGGCTGCAAGCGCACACTGCCGGCTCATGTTCATTTTCTCATTAACCAACACCCCCAAGTCCTTCTCCGCAGGGCTGCTCTGAATCTCTTCTCTAAGAGCTGTTGTAGAGTGTGCTCAGAGTTCACTGAAGTCCAGACTCTGAAAAAAAACTGTGTATCTGAGATTGAATGTATGCAGTCTGGCTGGACACCAGCTATTACCCAGCCTGAAGGGGGGGGGGACCTGATGGGGAAAAAAAAACCAGGCCCCTTCTTCCTTTAATAAACTATGTAGACATATTCTGGCTTTGCATCTCAACATTTTGTAGGGCATCTTGCCTCTGGCTTTATGCAGTATGGACTGTCTGTGATTATGCCGGACTATCTGTGATTTTTAACCTTCAGCCATCAGCATTTACTGTGATTTGACAGGTGTCTTGCCATGTGAATTCTGTGGTTCATGACATACCATTCATTAAGGCCCGTATTAAAGACTTGTGGATTTTATTTACTTTGACAATAGATTGAGACATGTCTTCAAACTTGCCGAAACAGGGGAAAGTCATAACTATTAGGAAGAGACAGACTAATGCAAGTACTGAACCATGCAACTGTATCTGCAACTGATTTGCTGTTTTGTTTCTCATAGCACAGGTGCAGCAATGATCAATGGCTCTCAACATCCGTCTTCATCGTCATCTGTCAATGATGTGTCTTCAATGTCAACAGATCCAACATTGGCCTCTGATACAGACAGCAGTCTAGAAACCTCAGCTGGACCTCTGGGTTGCTGTAGATGACTACTTGGTCTTTTTGGGGGTGGGAGGGGGGTCCTTTTAGTCATTTAATAGGGCACCTTTAAAATTTGGTGGTATTTTTGAGTGTTTTTGTTTTAAAAAATAATCGTAGAATTCATCATAAAGTGCTGTAATTTTAAACTGTAAGTTGTGTTAAAAGCAGCCACTTTTTTGCTGTAATTAACTGTAAAATATTAAACCTGATAATTTTTATTGTGGTTTTAAAATCTGCATATTTGCTTTACTATTATGCTGCTGATCTTTTTTTACTGAATTTGTAAGATTTGTTTTATCAAAGCACACATGAATGTTGTGGCCATTACCATATAATGAATTATTTAAGATTTTATAGGTTTTCAATTTTTTAATTAGAATTTATTCCAGATGTTTTGTTCATGATATCCTTCAAAGTTTTATGCTTGGTCATATGTCCATGTCCAGGTGGAGGGGGAGGGAATTCAGTGCAGCCAGCAGTAGTTTTGGACATACTACTCTGGTGCTGGCAGTGAAGAAAATCCTCTTTTATTTTGGCCACTTGCCTGTAATACTTCAGCAAAAGCAACAATTAGTGATTTTTTTTTTTTTTTTTTTTTTTTTTTAGAGAAACAGTATACAATCCTTGGCAGAGTAATCTAATCTGAGCAGGTTTATGAATTTAAGAAAGCAAAGCATATCTTCAAAGCTGCAGAAATATCTAGCCTAACGAAGTAATGTGATATTTTCTGCAGAGTTGTGGCATGCCAAATCTTGTGATTGCCATAAAACACAAGGATACTTCATGAATAATACATTGCAATGCCAATAAACTGTTTAGCTTGTAGCCTGTCTTTGTACACACAAAATGAAGTGTATCCAGGATGTCTAGACTGCCAAGAGGGAAAATGAATATGCTGTAGCTATACTTTCATGTAATATGTGATTCTTGGGAGTTTTATTTCTTGCTAGTTTTGTCTACTAAGGCAAGTGCTTTTTGAGTAAAAGAAGGAATGACACGAATGCAGTGGGGCAAAACTTCAGCTGTTCTTTCTTCACCAAAAGTAACTGATTGCTAAAAACCATAGGAGAACCTCAGGATTTCTGTAGCTAATGCATTAAGTGAGCAATATATGCCATCCAAAGGAGGGAGAAGTAGTGCTGTATAAATTAATATTTATCTTCATTTCACCATGAGACCAGTGTAGCAGAAATCTTAATAATGGTTCATTTTCAGTCATAAATATTCAGTAGTTTACAGCACTGATGCTCCGGGTTTCAATACACTTTTTAAACAAAAGATATATTGAAATATATAGAACAGTTGCTAAATAGTCATATAAAATGGTGCTGCTCCTCACAGAAGTATTTTAACTGTTTACATTTTATATTTGCAGAATGATTTATGTGTAACTGACTTAAGTTTATGTATGAGTTTAACAATCATTCAGAATTTATTCCTTTGAAAAATGCAGATTTTTTTAGTGAAGCTACGCTGTACAATTGATTGCCTTGTGTAGATGCATATTTTGTGTAGTGAATTAGAATGTGAAGAAGAATTTAAATTAGTAATGCTCACAAAAATGAGCATAAAAGAATACAGAAGTCTTGCCAGGCGCAGAGCATAAGAAAATAGTGTAACTGGCTACAGAGGTCATCTAGGAATGACAGATGTTTTTCAGTGTGGTTCCTTCTGCTTGTTGGGTTAAATGGGTATGTTTTTGAAGTTGTAATTGAAAGAGGAAAAATCATCTTTGCAGTAAGTTTCAGAAAAAATAGGAGTGATAGTAGTGCTTCCAATATCTAATATGTCGTCTTAGAGAACATGCAGGGTTACAAGGAATGGTAATGTCTCAGAGATGACTTAAATTCTGTTTTCCTGACCTGGCTAGACTACTGGTAAGTGCTGTGTGCATATAATTTTGCTTTCCTCACTTGTATCTGATACTTCAATATTGCCTTTCTAAACCATATTTTTTAAGGCAATTATTTTTAAAGGATCCTGCCAAACTGTGTATTACCTAAGAAGAGGCAGGACATGTTTGGATTCATCTAGCACTGGAACATAGAAAATCTGCTCAAGTTCAACAGAGACCAACAGAACAGTCTATTTTGTAGGGTTTTTTTTTTTTAATCAATGTTTAAGCTGTGAATTAAGGCAAAATTTTGGTCATACAACAGTACTCCATTGTTACATAGGGTCAAATGATATTCTCGTCAGCCCAGCATAATGAAGTCAAGACTGACAAAATCAACTTCTGATGCCTGTAAATGCTGTTAAGAACAGAATTTGGTAAATATAATTGCTATGTAAATTTATTTTGGACCCCTCCAGATTGCAGCGGTGATTGAAGTATTTTGAAACTTTGAAATAATTTTTGCTTTTGCTTTCCAGTGTCCCAAAGAAAAATAGCTTTACAAATGAAGTTCCTAGGTTTTACCACAGTGTGCTGTCTTTTAAAACTTCACTGAGTTCATGAGCTTTAAGAAGAATTGATTTTTTTTCTACTTTTAAGGTAGGGTTAATCATAGAATGTTTTGGGTTTATGAATGGGTGGGATTGCCCATGGCAACCCATTGCAGTGTGAGTAAACTGTGCTTAAAGGGATTATTTCAGTAAGGTCAGAGCTTTGCCTGTGGAAACGTGTAGTTCACTTTTGGCACCATCTGCCAAGCAGTGTTGCTTTTCTTTTCCCCTCAGTTGCCTGAATTTTAGGCAAATCAGAGTGATGGTAAATTCAGATTCAGTAACCAAATTATCACAACAACATGCTAGTTTTAACTTCCCTTTTTATTTATTGAAATATAAAATTATTTCAGAAATAGTTGTACACTGCCACTGATAGCAAACAAATGGGCAGCTGGATTTCAGCTACCTCTGTCTACTGTTATGATGTTAGATTATATACTATCTAATACACTGTACAATTTTACTCTTTAAGTATTAAGCTTTATTTTGGTCTATAATTCCAAAATCTCCTTATGACAACAGGCTTCATTAAAGTGCATGCAACTTTCCTCTCCTAGGGCTGTTCCAATTCACTGGGAGTTGGTAGGGATGGAATTACAGTGAGCCATCTGATTTCTTATGTCAGGTGAGGTTAAAAGTTGGACAACAATGACTCGATTAATTTCCGTGTTCACTGGTCAGAGCTGTAGCAGGCATCAAGGATAAAATAGCTCCTCTGTTTTTGTTAGAAGTAAGTGTGCTTGTGTGTGTGAGAAGCTGGACTGCCAGAGCTGTACCTATTCAGCTGAACAGCCTCAAGGCCAACTTGACCAACCAGATCCCCTCTGCTGTATTCAGCCTGCTAAATTTAGCAGATGTGGCACTTTTTGTTGGGTGGGTACTGTGCAGCTTGCATTTTTAGTTTTGAAGAAGCTGACTATGCTATATGCAGTAGTACCATTCTGGATAGGAATTCCAGCTAGATACAAAGACAGTATTAGCATAAATTGCTATCTGCAAGCCCCACTCTGTCAATCTGCTGATGTGAATTCAAGGAGGTGTTCTGGTTTAGACCCAGCTGGTAACTTAGATGGGGTGAGCTCTATTCCAGGCGGTTGTGGCACTGGCACCCTCTGCTGCCTCTCTGTGTGAGCATGGTGTTACTGACATGGGTTGGTTTTATGGAGAATTGCTTCTCTGAACACAGGCTGTTTGGTTAGTGCAAAAATTAAACACCTTGACAGGCCTTTGAGTATAATGCCCTGCTTTAGTGTATATGGCATTCATCTCAACACTGCATAAAGGAACATGATCTAAAAGCTTGTGAAGGAAGGTGGTTCCTGTCTAGCCAGGGATCCAAAGTGTATGACATTAACTGTTTCTCAATTAAGATTAGAAGGGAAAGGGGCGAGAGAAGGTGGTTCACCTTACACTTGGTCTTACTGTTTCCAGTTGCTGAAGGAAGTGAATTACCATTTCTAGATATGTTTTTATTTGCTGTTGACAGCAGCTTGTCCATACTGTTATAGTTTTTTTTCCTGTCAATGTTTTAATTCTTACATACTTAGTTTGGGGACTGGAGCTGAGGCAGAATTGTCTGCATTTTTCAGGATTAGAAAGAAGGTTTTAATGAAGAAATGTGATAAGACTCTACTGCCTACCCAAACTTTCATTTAATTTATTCTTAGTTAAGGGCACTGGATAAGAGTGGTATTTTAAGTGAACTCTTTCACTCCCTTCTCCTCTTTATCTATCTCTGCATTACAGAAACATGTAATGAATCAGATCACATTGTGTTTCTACTTCTGCAGTTAAAAATTTAAGCTAGGTTTTCTTGAACTACCTCACACAAACTTTCTATGTTTCTTAAGTAAGCAAAGCTAACCCATGCTATTGGAACTACACTGAATGTGAATAGAAAAATACACTTCTTTAGAAAAATTAAACCTACTGGCCAATGTTGAGACCATATCAGTAAGTATGTTTCTTATAGATTTCACATAGGATGGTCATGTGTAATATACAGCTTGTGTACAGTAATGTACATCTAGAATATTGTGTTAGCTGTAAATTGGTGATTTTATTATTGTAGTCTGGTTTTGTAGGTAAGAATAGCTTACTAGTATTGTCAGCTCATCCTTTACATTTTACAAAAGGAATAATTCTTGGTAAGCTTTGCATACAGATGAATTACTTTTGTAGGCCCAATAGCTAGTCTATTTTTGAGAGTTCTGTAACTTTTATTACTAAAGTTGAGAAAAAACCCTAATTATTATGATCATTCCTTCTGCCCCTTTTGAAGTATATTCTTTATTTTGTCCCAGGAAATATGAAGGGGAAGATACACCATTAAAAACGCTGAGGAAAACTGTACTTTTTTTATTTTCTTCCCACATTTGATACCTTTACCTGCTTTTCCTTTATTCCCTCCAAATAAGCTGTTGGTGGGGCATTACTGAGAGCATTGTGGTTTTTTTTACTCATTCATGCCATAGGTCATTATGTGTGCACCACTGGAATGTATACATTGTTATCTAGTATGTCAATTGGTTATAATGATATTTTAAATAAAAAAGGAAAAAAAAAGTTTGACCACTATGCATCTAGTGTTTCTTCAGTGCTAGGCTGGAGTGGCTTCATAATATGGCTGCAGTTGGAGTCTTATTAGCATCAGTCTTTCCTGAGAAGTCATCTGTTTTAAACAGTACTTAAATTCCTGTCTTGTATTTGAGCTCACTCATGGGCACAGCGACATGTTTCTTCCATTTCCCTATTGTCATGGGCTTTGGATCTGCCACAGACTTAATACCAAGCATGTTTGTGACCACTGGGAATCCAGTCTTACTTCACTGCTGTCAACTGTACCCACCTTCTTTCCTGGATATGCAGCTGCTGGGACCTGCGTTTCAGAACAAGGTAAGCCATTGGCTGTGAAGCGTAGGAAAGGAGGGCACAGTCCTTGTGCCCTCGGGGAAAATCTTTCTCAAAACTTCATGTCAGAGCAGCCTTGAAGGATGTGCTTTTTAAAGAGCTCTTACTGGAGACCTAACTTGGGTGCCAGGACCAGTTCCTGCACTGGCACCTCTACCATGGGGCTAAATCCGAACATAATGCTTTTCATTGCCTTCATTTCCAGCAGGGTCTGTCCATTTGTTTAAACAAAGACTCATGCTGCCTTTGAGTTGCATTGGTCTGCACATTCTTCAGTTGTCTTTGTGTACCTCTGTAATGGAGAGTATTGCAGCCTGCTTTGTTTCTCTGGACCAGCTATTTGTGAGGTACTTTTCCAGGAATGCAGTGAGGTTCAGAAATGCTCTTTTTTATTAGCATATGTTAGCATGAAGTGCAGGTGATTCCAAGTAACATATATTAATACAGGGCAAGACCTGCAACAGTATAGCTCTGCCAAGAGATTTGTATGTGTGTGACATAGGCCAAGAACTAAACCACTCCATTGTGCTGCTGCCTTGCATGGAACTTGCTAGTGAATGTAGATAATTCAGTAAGCTATCATTATTAATTTTCCTTTCCATAGTAGAAATGGGTTTTGTTCTTCGGTAATGCTACTGTTTGGCTTTGTTTTGTTGTTACTTTTTTTTTAGCATATGTTTGTGTTGGGTTTCTATCACTGAAAATTTTTTTTTTTTTTTGCCTTCATAGTAGTGGAAAGGATATTCCAGGCTTGGAAGATCACACAGGTAAAGCCTTTTGTCATGTCTTGTTGATACTACCAAACCTGTGTATTGTAAATGCTTGTAAAGATCCATGAAGTTGGCAAATGAAGTGGCAGAGAAGGGGGCACAGAAACAGGAGTTAAAGCTAGGAAAGAGTATATTGCCTTCTTCAAATAAAGGAAATAGCATTCATGAGGTTGCAAGCACAAGTGCGTCCTTTTTTTGCATAATTGTCCATGATGGAAAATGAGTGTTATGCCCCTGTTGCTGTGCTTTAGAGTTTGCATCCTACCATGGTGTGTTTTTTAGCATAAACTGGGTAGTTGTAACTTCTTGCAGGCTTTATGTACTGCAGTGGCTCATACTTAAAAGAACCTGAAACATACTCCTCATGAACAAGAGGAATAAATGTTGCTGGAGCACAGTAATAAGTAAATGGTTAGTTCCATTAATCAGTTTGAGTGGATACAGTTTTGTTTGTGATACTGAAAAGGATTTTATCCTGGATGCAGATAGATTAATATTATATAGTGCTACACAGCTAATCTGGAGTTGCAGATCTGGGATGGGTGGGCTTGTTCCCCAGTTCTGCTATATGTAATGGCTACCTAAGTTTAAATACTTAAAGAATATCTAGAATTGCAGCTTCATTTGATTTCACTGAGACTTAGCCAGCAAACCTGTTTAATGCTTGTCTTGCATATTTGTTTTTTAGGCTTCTAGTCAGCATGGCTCTGTTCTTTAATTTGTAGCATGCCAGAAGTACAGGGAATAGTCTGCACTTGATAATATTGCATTATTTCCTGTATGTAAGTAATCTAAGGGATGTGAGATGGATATAGCGAAAGGTAGGGGGTAGGAATAAAAAAGGCATTAAATGACCTGGATTTAAATGCCTACATAGGAACTTTCTTTTTACTGATGTTCTAATTGAGGAGAATTACTTACAACCCAGTTTAGGCTACTCTCTAATATTAAGGCTTATTTTGTGGTGACTTAATGCTACCTAATCCACTGTGCTCTTCCAGATCAGAATCATTGTTACAACAGTGGCTTCTCACATTATGCATCTTAATGCTACCATTTTAAACAAGCCATCAGGTTCCTTGCAGGATCAGTTGTGACTGCAAGGTAGAGTGGTGGTACATAAAAAGGTGAGAGTGATGCTACTGCCTGCAGGTGGCAGAGCTGCCTCGGCAGAGCACCCAGGTACTGACCAGGCTTTGTCATGCCTGGGGCTGTAAAGGAATCCAGCACAGCTAGATATTTTGGGAAGAAGGGAAAATGTGAAATATCTGAATTAACCTATCACTACAGCTTACTCTATCAACTTCCTTGACTTGCCTTAACCTAAATCTGTCCTGGTTAAAATGTTTGGGTTTGCTCATTTAAAATGCATTATATTTCTGTAGGAAGAGACGTGTTATAGTGAGGTAGAAACAAGTTCTTGATGTTTAAATATTGAAAGACTCGGATATCTGTGAGATGAAAAGAAAGTCAATACTGAAAGGTGTGCTATCTGCTGGTAGGTAAAAAAGCCCATTCTAAGGTTATTTCCAGACCTGTAAGTTGTATTCTTCCATAATAAGAAAATACAGATTCAGGTAATTTTTTGAAAATACGTGAATAAAGCGAGCACCTTCACTCCAATCTATAGTTGCCCTTCAGCCAGTTAATGTTGTCATGGCACTTTTCCATTAAAAATCTTTCTCCTCTGAGCTTCCCAAGCTGCCTCAGATGTCAAAGAAAGATATGTGCCAAGAAAGAAGGAACAGTGCTGTGAGCATTGCCTGGCAAACAGCATTCAGGCTGGATCTGGTGGAACAATTTTCTGTGTGCAGGTTCCATGTGGCTCAGGTGACTACGAGTGTTAGGCAGAACTTCCTGAAGAAGTCCTTTGAATGGGAGGTCAACCCTGGCTGCTAGTTACTGGAAATTGCAAATCCATTCTAATGATTTTTCTGTTGTGGAAGTGATGACCTTGGGCTGCTGGGTGGTTTGCTGCGCTTCTCCTGTCCCCTCATCTCCCTGTGAACTAAGAACAAAAATACCAACTGGTGTAATGAAAATGTTACAAGGCAGGTAAGTGTAAATTGCCCTGGGAAGGTTAAGGTAGATTTCCACCCTTCCCCCTTTACCTTGCCCCCCTCAATTGCACTAATTTATCTTACTATAGGTTTTGCTATTGAAGTTTTATAGATAAAAATCCCTCAGCAATTGGAAGTGTTTTGATGGTAAGAATCTTCTCCTACCTTTATGTCTGATCAGTACATATCAACTCATGAGATTTTCTTGCAGCTAATACTGCTCTATTTTTGGCTCAAAACCCCCCAGATACCTAGGGCAAAATGTGCATATTTAAAGTTCCATGGAGTTTATGTGGCCAATCTGATTATTAATCACATAATACCCTTTAATAAATTGCATTTTTATGAAACACTAGAACTGTTTGCTGGGTAAGGAACAATTTTAGTAAATTACCAAGATTTTGGTATCTTCAGCTCCTTTGTAGACTTTGTTTTCACATTATCTTCATAAAATAATGCCACTCTAAGGAGTGAGAACAAACTTGAACAAACTTTATGCAGGGAGTGGGAAGAAAAGGAAACTCATTAAATCAGTATGGTAAACCACACTGAATGTGGCAAGATACTGGGACTGCTGTCTTCCCAAGCACAAGTGTTAGGAGGCCTGCAGCTGCAGGCTCAGCCTGTCCTTCGATTCTGGCCACCCCTCCCATGTTGCAGGACTTTCCGCTGTCCTTGAGCCAGTAAAAGGTGCAGTAAATAAGAAAATGGCAGCAGTACAGCTATGGAGAACAGCATCTTTTGATTTGGGGATAAAAAGGATGCCCATACTTTCTTGGCAGTCTGGCACCTACACTTTCAAGCCTTACGTTTAGCAGTCTTTCCCAGCTGACCCAAATACTACAGCACATGTAAAGACAACGGAGCAAGTGTCACTGAGAGCACAATCACTGTAAAATTACTCATGATGCATGAGTATACCAGAACAAAATGTGCATTTTCACTGGTTTTGCCAGAAAGAATTTTCTATGCTGTACATCAGCTTGTTCTACTTGGAGCCTTTAGCACTTTGACTCCCAACAGTTAAACATCCTAACGTTGAAAAGAACTCTTCCATTTCCTTCTGCAGGAGGTGATTTCTCTTCTCAGCATCTTCACGAGCACGTTCAGAATTCCTCAGTTTTATCTCCAGCATCGTGTATTTCTTTCGTTCTTGGTCCAGTTCTTCTTCTAACCTAGCCACTTGTTTCCTCAGGTCTGCACTTGTTTCTTCAATTCTTAAAACCAAAAGAGAGAGAGAGGAGAGGAAAAAAAAAAAAGTGTGTTTTTTTTGTTTTTTTTTTTTTTTTTTAAAGTGGCTGGATAAATAGTGCTGATGATAGCTATAATAAATGTGAGTTTGTTCCACGTAGATGTATTAACTCCTCCGGCTGAGGTCACATATTATTCTAAAATAATCTAACCTCTGTTTTAATCCTGATACTGTGATTTGCTACATGATACCCAGTACAGAGGAACATCCTTAGAAGTCAGGTAGGAATGAGGTCATATTCCTTCCTCACCATGCATTTTATGCTGTATTTCTGTGAAGTCTGTCACTGACATTGTGGTGGAGGAATAAAAGTCTTTCATACTATACAAGGTTTTACAACGACCAACGTTACATATAAGAAACAATCTGAAGAACAGACGTTAAATGCATCTGGGCACAAAGCTCTAATGCCAGGCTAAAGATTTTAGAAATCAGGCTATTCCTAGGAAAAGTGTCCCCCTTCTAACTTAACAAACCAAAGCAAACAAGGAGAAAACCCAATCACCAAAGAAAACCCCACCACAAAAAAAAAAAAAAAAAAAACCCAGAACCAGCAAACCAACAAAACAAAACCCTGCCATGTGTTAGGTTCATTGATCTCCATAATATCCAGCTGTGAAGCTGGGCTGCCTGACTTCCCTGTGAAACTGAATGGGTTATTTTTAGACAGGGTCGATGACATTCAACAGGGACATGCTACAGCATCCACAACACAAAAAGACGGGGCAGGGGGGAAAGGATGACCTTTGTGCCAGTGCCTGAAAGTGAGTTTCGTGACTAGGAGGCAATTATGCAGGCAGCGCAGTGCATCCTCTTAAACTGCTCCTTCACACGCAGCTAAGAGTGACAATATGATCGTTGTTACAACTTTCACAACAAGAAGTCACACACAGATGGGCTGATTACCAAGTCCAGCAGACTGACACCTGTGCTGGTGAGTGAACAGAAATGTGTACCATGTCTGCAAAAGAACACTGATCTTGATGGAAGCAGACTTTTATCACCCAGCTAGTTCTTTTCTGTAATACAAGAGGACTTCTCTGAAGCCAGGATGCTTCTACACACAAACACATACCCTTTGTAACATTTTTGTTAAATCCTGCAACTCTGAGATCCCGATTAAATTTTTCCACCACAAAGTTCAGGTCAGCTACAGCAGCCTAAACTAGCTGTCCATGTCCTGAATTACATAGGGTCACAGTACTTAACTGCACTTCTCCATACACAACATCATACTTCTCTCTAAGATACTTCCAGTTTCTTAAGAGTCCCAGGTGGTAAACATGAGTTACTGGAACTCAGCAGAGAATGTCTGATAATTCTAATAACCTTGAGGGAGAAATACTCTTGAACAGGCTGGTTACAGGAAGGCCATAAAACTTGCCTCCCTCTGACTAAGAGAGAGAAAATGGGCAGTTGATGATGATAAATAACAGCTTTTCCATCAGCAAGTGCTCCTTACCTCTGCCCCAGGCAGGTACTGACTCTGCTTTCCCTCCCCTTATGTATGTGCCAACAAAAAGCTCATATTCCTTCATTAAAACATGCCCTGCTACACACACGAGTTCTGCAAACCACACAAGCACACGTGCAATTGTAAAGGAACTAATTATTACTTTTGGGGACTAAATTATCTTCAATAAAATAAAGCTAGTGAGGCAGCCCAAAGTTTTCCTGCTAAGCTGCCTCCCTTCTTTGCTAGTTAGCTCCTGTATTTCCCCAGGAGCAGACTTTCCTGCAGTCTCAAAAGGAGCATATTTTTGCACATGTAAATTGCTGCACATGTTGTAAAAACATTGCAAAATTTTTGAGAGCTGAAAAACTTGGCATGAAATTCTGAGACTTGACAGCACGATCCTTCAGGCTGTAGTCCTGAACAGCTGGAGTCATCCTGTTTAATACAAAAAAGGCAGTGATTGCATCTTGCTTGGTTTTATGAAGCTATTAGTTCATTAGGTATTTTTCTCTTAGCTACTTTGCCCTGCGAGACCTGGCCTATTTACAGTCCTCCCCTCCAGCCCCAGTACTCTCTGTCCGTACACAGCTGGAGGGGAAGGAAGGTGTTAGAGCTGAAGCAGCTGAAACTGCTCAACAGCTGGAATGAAAAACAGCTCTTCCTGGACATGCCCTGATGTCAAGAGCATAAGGCCTCTTTTGGAATGGTTTCACTGATAAGAGGTGTAAAGCCATCTCTCCCCCCAGGCAGCAGGTAAATATGTGCAGATACACATTTCCAAGTTTTACAGCCTTGTCTCCTGTATAGTATTCTGTCCCTGCAACAAGGCCTGCCAGGGCAGCTCTACAGAACTAAATGCAAGTCCATACTTTCATTTCCCTCCCATTCTGCATCACTAGGGCTTAAAAAACAATTAAGCCATGAACTACCATCCTCATTCACAGACATTTTCCAACACACCATACTAGCAACTGGTGGCATTCTCAGCAGCTCTTCTACCTGGAATACAGCAAGGTGGGTTCTCCCACTCTGTGATGTTAGATGGGAACCAAACTGCTGCATGGTTTGATTCTCCTTCCATCTTCACACATCAAGGCAGTACAATGCAGAAAAGCTGCAGTCTGACAAACCACAACCATAGGAAATCATAAAGCAGGAAGATAGCAAGTGAAATTCCTACTTTAAGTGCTGTCCCACTGGAAGAGATCACAGTTCAAATAATCTTTGAGAAAATACTTCAACAAAAACAAAAAAAAAGAGGCAACAAATGTAGCCTAAAGCTGTGCTATGCAATCCCTGCAAATAGTCATATGTGCTTTTGGTACCATGTTTGGGAGACTGATTGGAAATTGAGTCTTATAAACACCACCAGTTTTAATAATTAACACCTTAACACACACAAAAAAGCTAAGAACTGGACTATTTGAAAGAAATGGGACTAAAACCCTTCTTCCATGCCAAGTATGTGTGCTGCAGAGCCCAGGCCAATGATGATTATTCTGTATTTTAACATGGTGTGCAATTTTGCATATGGCTATATATTAAAATATATCTAATTCCTTTAAGCAACAATATTTCATTGTGCATAGTTCCCTGAAAGTCATTCTATAAAGCACTTAACACGCACAAATCCTAATACACTAACTCACACGAATAAATATGACTTCCTTGTTATCAATACCTTCTACTTCCTGCAGCCTCTCCTGGAAAATGGAAGGAATTTTTCTGAGCACGGATCTGCAGTACAGCACCATCAGTTGCAGTTGTGCAAATAAGCATCAGAGTGGCCTAAGAACTACACAGTTCACATATCTGCTGTATAGGCACCACCTTTTTTGAGTCAGCGTGTAGCCTTATGAGCAGAGGACCACCACAAGTACATTGAAAGTCAAAAGTGAGATTTCTAGAAGTTCAACACAAAAGGGCTACTAAAAAAAGTTGTAGCTGAGATGCAATCCCAACACCACCACCACCAAAATCCCACCAAAACAGAGAAGAGCCCAGATCAGTTTCCTGAAGACTATTTCCATTGGGAAAAGCAGCAAGAAGGCCTCAATTGGTGCCCTCTTAGCACCCGCAGACTAACAGATTTCCTTGTTAAGGCCTGGCCACCCTGGGTCCCAATCCCTCCAAGATGTTTGCTTTGCTGTTTCTCCAAGGACACTAACTAAGGGGAGATTTTGGTATTACCTGTGCAGTTCTAGTTTCCAGTGGAAACACAGAATTTGAAATACTGGAATTCCCTGTTTGATAGAAATACCATTTTTTTGATCCTCTCAGATCAGAGGGAGGGAAGTTGTATTCAGAGAGCAGTGAGGAAAGAGCAGAACTACATCTGCTATCTCCCAAACCCAAACTCTGGGTCTGAGAACCTGATACACTTGGTATCCCACACCCATGTTCCAACAGGGGTAATGCTGGCAAACAACTGTCCCCCCTGCAGATGACATTACCTTTTGATACTAGTTTCATACTCAGTCCTCTGTTTGCTCAGCTCTGTCTTTAGCTCCGCCACCAAGCTCTGTAAGGCCCTAGAGCATTGGACAGAGTCTCTGGAAGCTGCAGCTGGGTTGCTCTGTTCACTGCTGCTGCTGCATGCTTGAAACCTGTCAAAGCTGTTCTCCAGATCTGCAGTCTTGATCTCACTTTGAGACAGTGAGTCCTGAGTTATCCACTCAGTTTTGAGAGAGCTTAAAGCAGAAGAGTCACTGGCCCGGCAGGCTGCACAGCTGCTGACTGAGTCCATCACAGAGATTTCACACGATGATGTAGACCATGTGGTGCTGGCCATACTGTGCGTGCTAAGGGAGAGGCTGGATGAAGGGACATTGTCATAAGTAGAGAGTCTCTGGGAAGAACAAGAGTCTTTAACTCGTTCCCCAGAGGCTGTCCGGCGGTGGCCTCGGAGGGAGTACAGTCCATTCATCAACCAGTTCCCACTGGAGGAGAGGTTGGGGATATCTAAGGATGAGCTGCCCAGCTTTGGACTCACAGACCGTGCTCCCTGCTGGCGGAAGGAGTATTTCCATGGAGGTAGTGTCTGCACTCTTTTGCTGGGGCTGGTGGCAGGCTGAGTCAATTTGCCACTGTGGTCTGAAGGAGTGTTTTTCACCACAGGCCCAGGAGTGGTCTCTAGTGCCACAGCATTGCTAGAAGGCAAATCAGCAGGGCTGGGAATGTTCTCCGATCTGCTGTCCTCCCCATCCTCCTCAGAGATCCACTCCACAGTACTGCGCTGGCGCACAGGTCTGATTTCCAGCTGGCTCCCTGGCATGTCAGCCTGGGGAACAGCAAAGATTCGCCCCTGTTCGCTTATCAGCACCGTCATCAGGTGCTGGACTAGGGAGGTGCCTGTGTGGAGAAAACAAAGGCAAGCATTTGATGAGACATGGAAGACCTCAGACATCTCTGTCTGTGAGATGCCCTGTGAGGTCCTTGTGGGGCAGGCCTGTGGCCACCATGCCCTGCAATGGGTCTGCACAAACATCTGCTCTAGACCTTTCTGTATAGGACTGCAAGAGACAGGAATCGGTCCCTTTGCTGGAAATGGGGACTGTGAAGGATGCAGGTGTCAGCCCAGCTCATGAATGTAGCAGAGTACAAATGGTCACTAGCAATGATTAATAAGTTGGCCTACTTAATGACAGCTTTGAGGATGACAGATGAGGAGGACACCTGGAAAACAGGGCATGCCTGTAGCACACCAAGGCAGGGGTACAGAGCTAGTATCAAAATCAGTGTTTGAGTACATGCAGGACAGCACATCCCTGGGCAGATATGCATTCCAGGCTTGCGCACACTAATGTATTTTCTGGGATAGAGCACCACTCTGTCCAACCTCCAAAACCAGTACATTTACAGAGCTACCTTTGCATCCAGTTTTGCAGTCTTAACAGGCCCAGAGATAGTGTTTATTGAAGAACCAGAACTTTCAGTTCAGGGCTTCTGCTGCACTCAGTGTATAGAGAAACCTACAGAAAGTATGACATCTGTATGATCCATGCACTTGCAGAAAGTGTACTGCAAGTACAGAAAGTACTTGCAATTGTTTATCCACAGAAATAAGTTGTCACTGTTTTCCAGTAGTTGAGTAGACCATTATGAACTAACAGAGAACATCACTTCCCGAACCTAATTCAAAGCATTTTCTACAAAACAGGAAACCTTTAAGGGCAAATATATAGTTCTGTCTTTAAATGTTGTACAAAATAGCAAATAAGACTAACATACTCAGGGGTCCGAGATAAGAGACTGAATTTAATAATAAGGTTTTGGCCTGATAGTAAGAGGTACCGAGCCCAATTTCTATGTTATGTCTGTGAATGCACGGAAGAAAAGAAACCTCTCTGGAGAGAAAAGATTGCTGACAATTTAGCTGTCACACTTCAGATATTTCTATTTGAAATTCATGATTTAAATTTGAAAACAAACACAACTGAAGTGCTTTTTGTTGAGAACTGTCAGCAGTATTTTTTTGTATCAGTTGGTTTAACAGATCCATCTTACCCCTAAGCTAAAAAAATTTACTGAGAGTCTTTTCATGGCTGCATCAAAAGGAGTGTGACCAGCAGGTCAAGGGAGGTGATCCTGCCCCTCTACTCTGCTCTTATGAGACCTCACTTGGAGTATTGTGTGCAGTTCTGGTATCCTCAACATAAAAAGGACATGGAACTGTTGAAACAAGTCCAAAGGAGGGCCACGAGGATGATCAGGGGACTGGAGCACCTCCCGTATGAAGACAGGCTGAGAAAGTTGGGGCTGTTGAGCCTGGAGAAGAGAAGGCTGCGTGGAGACCTCATAGCAGCCTTCCAATACCTGAAGGGGGCCTACAGGGATGCTGGGGAGGGACTCTTCATGAGGGACTGTAGTGATAGGACAAGGGGTAACGGGTTCAAACTTAAACAGGGGAAGTTTAGATTGGATCTGAGGAAGAAATTCTTTAAGGGTGGTGAGGCACTGGAATGGGTTGCCCAGGGAAGTTGTGAATGCTCCATTGCTGGCGGTGTTCAAGGCCAGGTTGGACATAGCCTTGGATGGCATGGTTTAGTGTGAGGTGTCCCTGCCCACGGCAGGGGTGTTGGAACTTGATGATCTTAAGGTCCTTTCCAACCCTAACTATTCTATGATTCTCTGTTATTTCTGTTTAACCAATCGTCTATTCTTAACTAACAATAAAAGAAAACATCGCCATCACTGTTGCTTATGAGTATAATGATCGAGACTAAAATTCCAGCCACTGGATCACCATTTTTCTACAGTTCAGGTCTGTCATAATACAGAATTCCAGGCCAGGTCTCTGCAGTGTTTTTATTTGATGAGTCAGAGAGACCATGAGACTACAGCATCTGTGCCACCTGTGCACCTACACACAGCACAGCACCTCTGCCATCAGGTGAACGGCATAATGAAATACCTGAGGTGAATGAGCCTGAACTTGTCGTCTGTAGCAACAGAACATAAAGCATTTTGTTGGCCAAGGCTGAAAGTCATATCAGGGCCAGAGTGCTGGCCAACTGGCCACTAGGGGAAGTCACAGCATCACACAACAGACTGAGATCTCGGCTATCCCCACCTTTGTTTATATGAAACAACCAAGCACCTGCTCTTGCACCCCTTTTCTCCTCCCCACGTTTGTACCTTCCCTGCTTCGAGTGGAAGGTCTTAAATCTACCCTTGATAATATGGCTCTCATCTCTGCAGCAAACTTCGAGTTCCTGAACAAGTACAGTGTATCGGGCTGTGCTCTGAATTTGGTCTGCTACCTTATAATGAGCTGCCATCTGGAGGGCACACATCTGCAGTACCTTTCGGAGGTCATTTGTGCAGAGATAAAGAGACTGCTGCTACTAATGCATCTGAAGGGGGGCCATAAGGATGCTGGGGAGGGACTCTTCAATAGGGACTGTAGTGATAGGACAAGGAGTAATGGGTTAAAACTTAAACAGGGGAAATTTAGATTGGATACAAGGAAGAAGTTCTTTACTGTAAGGGTGGTGAGGCACTGGAATGGGTTGCCCAGGGAAGCTGTGAATGCTCTATCCCTGGCAGTGTTCAAAGCCAGGTTGGACAGAGCCTTGGGTGACATGGTTCAGTGTGAGGTGTCCCTGCCCATGGCAGGGAGGTTGGAACTAGATGATCTTAATGTCCTTTCCAACCCTAACTATTCTATTATTCTATAATGTTGCTGTTCCATGAAGGATTTCCATCACACAGAGCACTGTATGAGCTGTTCCCTACAGCTAGGGAGCCGTGCCAGGGCTGAGTTCAGACATCGTGGGCACAGCATCTCCATCTGTGCATAATGCAAAAGAATTGATAGATTCACCCGGCAGGCTTGCCAAGATCCCACAAAACTTGATGCAAAGCCTGTGCTAAAACTTGCACCACAGTTGTGCTGCAGTGCCACCTGGGAGAGGGGCTGTATCCCAGCTCCAGTGTCAGCCAGCCAGAGATCATGGCCTGGGCATTTCCTGAGCCATATGGAGGTAGATAATTTTCAAGCTTCATATTTTTGCATCCAAAATTAACAGTGATTTTTCAACTGATTCCTTGGGTTCTGTGAAGTTCTGACCCATACCCAGCCTGCTTAGAAGAGAAGACTTCTAAGACACCTAGTTATAGCCACTGTAGCACAGCAAAAATTACAGTTCCTCTTGCAGTGTGGACTGGATATCCTTTACAGGGAGCTGTCTAATCACCAAAATGCATCTATACCGAATGACAGAAGTTTGGTAGTTAAGCATGCTCCTTCTGAAGAACATCTGAGCTTTCATTTTGGCAGTGGGCTCAAAAAGAGTTTCATGTAACAACTTACAAAAGGCAGAGGTGTTTTCATGTGGTGGAGAGGAGAGACACTCCCAAGCCAGCGGTGAGTGGAATAACAGAGGTGAACCTGTACATTCCCTCACAGGCACTGATGAAAGGGATTGCTTCACTTGCTGCTGACTGCAGTGAAGTGATAGAGCTACCAATGGATGTATTAATTTCAGCATACTCTTACAACTCCAAAACATGGTGTTCTGTTATTTCCTAAGAGTAGTACCTACCTTCCATCATGGTCACTGGATCTTCCATTTTGGGCCGTAATATATTTGGTCCAAATACTGTAGCCAGGTTCTGGACACTCATCTTGTTAATGCTGGAGTGAGCCTGAACTTCATCAAGGAACCTTGAAAAGCCCCCCCAAAAAAATCAAAGGAAGAGAGAAATAATAAGTAAGTCACTTCTCAGACTGCAGACATTTTGGAGGAGGGACAGTTTTGTCCTGTGCTCATGGAAATTTGGTACCTGAAATGCTTCTAGGGACTAACGCAACTCAGTAATAACCTCAGATCCCTCCTAGTATATGAACAAGAAAGGACAAGATGGTTTATGTCAAAAGTATCAGTTTATCAGCCTACGGGGCATGAAATGACAGATTTTCACATTTTTATGGGAAGTCTCCAATCACACAGATTGACTTCTGCCAGTTTTCACTTCCAAATATGACAGAAGTAAAAAGACATTTCAGTCATGTCCTCATCCTCAAACTAGAAGCCTGTGGAAAGAGCTTTGTGACTTGAATCTAATAAAATACAGATAAAGAGGCAGCCCAAATGCTTCTTGTGAATGCATCATCTGGGCAAACGAACACAAGAAAACATCTATGCAAGCCAAAGACAGCACACGAAGAAATCCAGAGAGGCTATCCACATGCATAAGCTGGAAATCAGCAGGTTTCTAACAGTTAATGTTTTGTAATTTGGAACAGCCTCCCAATAGGAGTTGTAGTAAGAGAAAGGCTGTAACAAACACCTGAATAGCTTGTACATAATTAGCCAAGTTGTAAAAAGGGCTATATGAGATGCAAACCTACAATAGCTGGAAATAGGACTCAGTGGTCCCAAAAGTGGATTCTCACTCTGTCTGTACTCTGTTTCCTAATCTGATGATAATTTTTGGATGATTCAATGGTTTTCGGCAAGGAAGAAGTTTCCTTGTCATTCTGCATTACTTGGCAAATTTCTGAATGCTTCTACTGGCAGCATGGCTTTTCTTGGCACTCCCATTTATTCTGCAGCTTTGCCCTGTGGTGGATGCTGTGCTGAGACCTAAGAATCCTCGTTTTTCTTCAGTGAGAAGCAAATTCTACTTGCCTTTCCTAGTTCTTCACTTAGAAACATGCATCATTATATTCCCCTGCTTCAGCTATCCGTTTTCTGAGGTGCTCAGTTATTAAGACAAATTACTACGTGCTTCTATAGTAAAGCAAAAATGATTTTTAAAGTATTCAAAAATACATTTCAGAAATGTTATCTGTCTGTACATTTGGGAAGGGCTTGACATCTCTTGAATAACTCATGGGCTTCATGTCAGCATTTGTGTCTACTGCCTGCTCCAGATGTGCAAATCCCACTGTTCATAAAGAGACCAACTACCACAGAGACTAAAATATGACAAAGTTCACTACACTGTATCTAGGGTAACAGACAGTTCCAGCTCCCAAAAGACATTCCAGCCCACTTTGCAATACTGAGAGAATCAGCCGAGAGATGGGAAGAGACAAGGCTGTGGAGTCCCTGGTACTCCAAGAGGAAGCCATTTCCAACCACCCTTGCAAAACAGAGCTGGCTATTATAACTGCATCTGCTACTCAGCTGGTGTCATGAATCTTCCAAGTGTGTGGTACCTGGAAAAAATCCCTTTCTTTACCGGTCTCTAAGTGCTTCTGAAATAAATAATATAACATATTAGTATCTTTGCTGTGGGTGACAGCAAATTGCTTGGTTGATGTTCTTGGATAAAACAAGAGCTTCCTTCAGGCAGGCTCCACATTCACCTCCACATGTTTTATAGCACTGACTTACATGTAAAGTGATGTTTGAATATTCATACATTTAGAGTAAATTATTTGTATCTAAGACCAAGCCTCGAAAACTTACTTTTCCAAGTGTTAATTAACTTCACTTACTTGCATATGTATTTGAGAAGGTTGTAGTTGGCTTGGGGCAAATTCTTCACTTGTTTAACCAGTTCCTGGGTACCCTGAGGGACAGGAAAAACAAGAAGGAGAGCTATTAATATAGAGGATGCAAAGTATGTGTGACTTTCCTTCAGTACTACAAAGTCCTCTTTCCAGTTTCAAGACCACGAACAACAGATAACACAATGAGACTGCTTTAAAAAAGGTGTCACCCAGTGCACATGATGTCTGGAACTTGATTTGGTTCTCAAAATCAGTGGAAATTGTCCTGTCAGCTTTAATGGTTAACTTGGAAGCCTTCAATTAGTGAGGCCTGCTAGTTTTCAGATTGCCCACTGGCATCGGTATAAACGTACCAGCAAACGTGCCTTTTCAGCACCTGGCCTATCTGAAACTTTGAGGCATTGAGTGTAGTACAAATACATTGCAGCAATGCTTAACTAAGCAGAGGAGAGTTTTTTCTGAGAGACCTAAACAACATTCCAATTCAACTACCTCCTTTTTAATAACTTACTTCCATTTGCAGTCATTCTGATTTGTGACACATTTCCTCATAAAAATTCTGGGTTTGCATAAAAATGTAAGATGAGACATCTGCTGGAGGAATGACTTTAAACCCTGAAGCTACTGAAATAATCTAATGAAAACCTCTGACTCAGGAGGCTATTGTTCTTCCACATCCCAAGCATCGTTTGCTTGTTCATGTCAATGCTGCAGTTGCCCTGGAGACTTGCTGGGTTTTGATAACTAAATCTTTTGTGGGAAAACAGGTACCCAAGCCCACTTGGGAAGAGCAAAGCTGCTAACTAAAGATGGAAGGCAGCTAACCAACAACAGAGAAATTCCAGAAGCAGCTAGTTCCAATCCAAAGAAATGCAGTTGGACATTCAAACTTTCCTCAGTTTCTAAGAACTGGAAGGGAGCGAAATCTGTTGGCCAGCCTCTTGAAAGATCTTCCCGATTTCTCTGGTCCAGACAAGTCAGAGAGATCCAGACAGCACCACCTCTACCCTTAACATCCTGAATGTAGAGACAGTTTTTTATTCTGTATGTCCCAACACAAAAAACAGTCCTCTAATAAAAAATGAAACCTTAAAAATTCCGAAAAGGAGTCCTTTTTAATTCCTTCGCTTAAAAATGACACTGGTTTAACTAAGACAACAATGGAAACACCAACAAAAGATCAGCCACCTTGAAAATCTCAATCCTCTCTTTTAAATTTCTGAAAACTTGAATCAAGGACAGCTGCTACTGATGTGAACAGTAAGGTCAGTTGTTCAGGTCATCCAGCTTTCAAGTGAGAAGTTTGAACTATAAATAGGTGAGCTAACAGACCTAATTTCCTCTTGAATTTTGCTTTGTAACCCAATTTATTTCAAACATTTGGCACTGTATCTCAAGTGCTATAAATTAAAAAAACATTTCTCCATTGGATACAAGAGAGGGCTTTAGAACAGAAAATGCAGGCAGTTATGAACAGCTGGGAACATGGCCTAAAGGTACAAGGTGCTACCTAAAAAGAAAAATGGTTCTATAAATTTACCATTCTTGCTTTGTCACAAATGTGCTATTACACGGGAGTATGTTCATATTCGTCAAGGTATGAACACTTCCCAAATCAAAAAAAGCTGCAGCATTTATCACGTCTGCCACAGGTTTGTACCCACCAACAGATGGCAGAAGGCTGAGCCTATTAACACTCCAGTGAAAGAGTAAAGGAAAATGCAAGCTAGAATCTGCTGCACTATTAATAAATAGCGCCAATGATGTTTATGGCTGCAGCCTAGCAAGCAATAGAGACACTGCACTGTAATTCAGCATGGTATTTTGCAGTATTAACTCTTACCCTGCCGAAAATGCTGCATGTGTAATTTGCCACAGATGCATGCTTTCCAAGGAGTGATCCCAAACCCAAGGGTTTTGCAATGTGTGTAACAGCTCAGCAGCAATTAGGAGCTTCTAGTTGGGATGGCAACACTTTAGATATGCATTCAAACTCGGACCCCTCTTTAAAAATTCAAAGCCATGTGCTTAGCTCACTGAACTGCTGTGTGTACCGCCAGAATACAGGCAGCAATGAAGGCTAAAATGCTATTATATCAGCTCAGACTCAAATGAGTTTTTAGATCTTTCATTCGTTCTTACCCTAAATTGTTTTTCATTTTCAATCCCTCCTCCAAACCAGTTGGCATGAGAATCAAATCTTTTGAAATGATGTGCTCCTGCTCAGATACCTGGAGGCCTCAGCACAGCCAAAGGTCTCTGTTATGTTTCTGTTTGCAATCCAACACCAGAGATGAGCTGGGTGCAGAATGAAGAAGAACAGCATTCTGAATGAAAAACTGAAAGCTTAGGGCAGTGCTGGAATATTTTTTTGCTGCAGATGGAGGTTAGGCCAAGCTAACATCACAATAATTCTTATCTATGGTCACAGTGTAGCAGCAATTTTATCTGAACGGATATTTTGCCTTCAGTAATTCTGTTTTTATCGAGGGGTGGGTGTATAAAACTAAAGAAAATGATATTTTGAGTCCAAAACCCTCATTAAAAAAATCCAAATACTTTTTCAAAAGGAAACATTTTATGTTGAAATTTCCTGCTCATCATTTTATGCTAAAGCATTATGGTTTCAGTGAAACTACATTTTTGAGCAGTGAGATTTTCCATGTCGTAGGCGAGTCAGGCCCTACAGGCTGAGTATACTTTGTGCTACATTCTGCTCCACGTGCTACTGTGCACGTACTGCATCTCCACCCTTGGTGCGTGCACTTCACCTTTCTTTCTGAAAAAGTAAACAGCCCTTGTTGAGGTTCCAGATTTTCCTGTCAAAATAAATAAATATAAATGCTTATGTTTACAGCAGTCTAGTCAGACAACTTTGTCCTGTTAACAATGCTGTATTTTGTAAGCTTTCATTCTGGCTATCTAGTGCTCCACATTGCCTTTCTAATCCAAAGAGAATATTGCACCAGGAGTCATTTGAGTCTGGCCTTGCTCCCACAAAACCAACAGAGATATTTCTTCTCAAACTGCTGCAGCCTGTGCAGGCAAAATCAGGCAACTATGTAGTTAATAAGCTGAACAGTGATGTACAATTATGTTTGCCCAACTTGGCAGTGTCTCTACTCTTGTGCAATAGTGCTTAGTGAATCCAAAACTTCCCAGTCTGCACATCTTAAGACCAAAATGCAACCAGCTCCACTGTCTTAGGAATGCTGCTGTTTCTTGTGAAATCAACCATCGTGCTGTCTGTAACACAGCACCCTGCAGAGTTGCCTCAGTATAAAGAAGAAATGGAGCAACTTTGGGAGATAGAAGTCACATACCTGTACCCATTAAGACAGCACTACTAGTGCACTGGCACACTGGTGTGGCTGCGTCCAGAATGCAAATGCATATCCATGTGTGGCAATATGCTGTCTCATACACAGAAATTTGCTTTCTCAAACTCGGCTACAGGATACATCATGTGAGTATAGACTGAAGCAAACTTGCCTTATATCCATAAAAAAAAATGACATTACCAGATATGCTACATTTGATACATGCCAACAAGCATCTTCCTATGGGCATCAAGAAGGACTGAATCTCTCCAGAGTCTTCTACCAATTGAACTGAAGGTGAACCTCAGGCTCTCAGTAAAGAAGCTTTTACAATCCACACCAGAGACAAAAATGTGAGCTTGCTTTTGAGGCCACACACAGAAAAGGGACAGAATTGTGAACTGCAGCTTACAGCTCACAAGCCCTCAGGCCTTTGCTTCTTTAGCTAACACTAACAACAATCTTTAGAGCTTTAAATTTCTGGTTTAGAAGGTGGCACAGTTCCACCTGCATTAGATCAGATCCAACGTGCCTTTGCAGTCAGCAAAGGGCTCAGACACCACCACAAGAGGAACAATATGGATGAAACAGATCAATCAATCATATTGTAAATTATCCTGCTCCTCCCAGGCACTGAATCAAAATTTCCATGATTTCCACAGACTTAGACTTTTTTGTCAGTCCCTTTCCTTGCCTGGAAACCAAAGAGAGGAACATCAGAAGAAGGTTCTGGAAAAATATTCATAGCATATTTCTCCCTACTTTGGGATAATATCATACATAATATCACACTTTTGTAGTGCCTTTCCTCTAGAAAAGGCAAAGACCATTGCACTGATCAACACCTCATCCACCAGAACTTTGGGAAGCTGTTCTGATAGATGAAACTGGAAATGCAGAAAAAAGGCGTGACTTCACACAGCTTGTTAATGAGTCAACAGCAAGGTTTGGAAATGAACCCAGATCTCCTATCACGCATCTCTTGCAAATTATTCTACAGAATTTGTTCAGGAAAACCACCAGGCTACAAAACTGACTTCAAAAAAGCTCCTGCTTCAAGCAGGAGCCTGTGATACCAATGCCCAATTCATGGTTTCAGGAAAATTCACAGGAAGGCTCCCAGGAGCTTCACTGATTTAAATCAGGACTGAAGAGTGATGAGAAAAAAGCTGTACTACGTTGAGTCTGCGGAACGACCTTTGAGGTAGAAGGGGGCAGATTAGAAGGATCACTGACCTCTCCCTCGTCTTTCGAGAGTAGCTGTCCACAGGAAAGAAAGTCTTCATATTTGGCAAAGGGGATGACAGGCTCTGGCAGCTCTCGAAGGTAAAGTTTCAGGAGGGATGCCACAGTGTGAACATCAGTGTTGCTGCAACAGAGAAGAGGGAAGGAAATTAAGAAACCCACACCACCCTAAAGGTTGCTGACTTTCTCAGGAGGTGCATGAAGGTCTCTTGCAGGGACAGGGACAAAGTAGGCACATGGAAAGAAGCTGTTTCGCCACATGCCTGTACTAAGCAGGAGGGTCTACCTGGGAACAAGGGAAACCTCCCATTTTGTCAACATATAAATGCATCTCAGGCAATACAGGCAGTGGAAGATATATGTCCATGATACTGCTTAAGGTAGGGTGGTGGTGTGGTTCCTCAGCCAATGTGTATCAAGACTGTGGGCAATACCAACCATACAATGCACAGTGATCGCATAGCACTGAGAGTAGAGCTCTGCATCCTCATCTTGCAATCAAACACAACCCCTGATCCTCTCACTGGTCACTACTGCCTGATACTCTTCCCAGCCAGCACCCGAGTCTGATAGGCCAGGCTCCCAAGTATCCTAGTCAATCATTCAGGAAAAAATGGAGGAAGCTCTATTTCCTCTGGGCTCTCTGTTGCCATTTGGCACAGCTGTTAGGCTGGAGTATCTGGCATTTCTTGGCCCATTTGTTATGCTGGGATATCAAGCACTCTCTTTTCTCTTCCATGCCAGGAACTCCTTTTTGCTCTTCTCTCTCCTTTGCTTTAAGTTGGGGTTGAGGTGTCAGATCCTATGACGAAGGGCCTTTCAGTTTCATATCCAGCTTTTGATGCATGACAATATCCCTCTCATTCAAAATCTCATGATGTAAAACTTTGCTAATCTTTGCAGATGACTGCCTCGAAGGTTTTAACAGTTGGAAAGCTAAAGAGATTCTGTCACCAACTCCCCACTACCCACCTTTGCCCTGAGAGTCTTTAAAGGACTCTGAGAAAAACATATTGGTAACCATGGAGCAAGAGCTTCAAATCCTCACCTCTGTCTAAAAGCTGAATCTCTTCTGCTTAGTATGTTTTTAAGCATTTTTGGAGAAAGAGCTAAAACAAAACAGGAAAAATTACAATAGCTGCTAGCAGCTACCACTTGCTACTAATCCTGATAATGCTATTCTGCTAAACAGCTCCATCACACTTGGGAGTACCACAGTTTCACATGGCTGTTTTCTTCAGCTGATTATAAATGCTGTACGGATGAGGTCATCACCCTTACTGTTTTTTTCTTTTTTAGTGTAGAGTTTTAGGCATGGATGGTGGATATGACTGCTACCCAGAAGCAGAGTCCAGACTACAGCTTCAGGTCTGCGGCTGCAGTTACTGCTTCATTCTCAAAGCCATGTGAAATCCAGCCAAACTTGCAGCAGTGTGGGAGCACAAAAGACAGACTGCTGTAGGTGCTTCCAAAACAGCAACACCTGTCCTTTCACGAGAATATACATAGGCATTTAAAACCCAAATTGGAAAAGCAAGCCTTTTAAAAAATAAGTATTTTAATTAGCAGTCATCAAAGAGATCTGATCCACCACAGGGCAAGCAGGCTCCAGTGTTTGGAAGATCACTCTGGATACAAGAGCCGTCTACAAGCACTGACTGCAATGAGGAATAAAAAAGTAAAAAAAGGCATTCCTTTCACTGCACCTGATTTGGAAACAAGCCTACAGAGTTTACACTTGCAGAAAATATTCGCTGCTCCCTAGTTATCATAAGCTATATATGGATAGTTTTGGTTATACATCAAGAAAATTATGCAGGAAAAGCTTTTCACTTAGCTGAGGTAGAACTGCCTCTCCCCTTATCTGTGATGATCCGTATCAAAGACCAGAGACCTGGGCCTACAAGCTGCAAAGCTTGTGGTGGAAAGAGCAAAAGGCAATGATGGGGGGACTCACAACTGTCACACTATTTGGGTCCCCTAGGCTTGCCTCTTTTAATTCTGTACTTAATCTTCAGTTATCACATTTCAAATCAACTACCCAGAAGGCAGGCATTCCTTCATGGAGATCTTTACTGCCTCTTTTGAAGGTGAGACTTAGAACTGATCTAGTTAGCTAGTGCAAATGCCTATGGAAATAAAGGTGCTTCCTGCTTTAAAAATGCTGGGGGCAGGCTTGGCTTATCTTCATGACAATGAAGTTAGTAGGGATTAGACTAATTAGACTAAAGATGAAAGTGAAACTATCATTCCTAATTAATTCCTTCTGTAGATACTCCTGTTCCAAAATACAAGAGTTTTCCAAAATAACCTTTTCACTTCCACGAGTTAAAACAATTCCAATTCTAAACTAGAACACCCAGGCATTCAGTTAAAAATAGAGATTTTGTTTCAGAAAAGATGAAGTGAGGCAATTTGATGATTTCAAACTTTATTTTTTCATGAAAATATCTCCAAATATTTGACACTTCTATTTAAAGAGCAAATGCTGACTGTGGTTAAGAATCAAACAAAGGAGAATGGGTGGTCTGGGAAGTTGAGGGGAGGGAAAAATTAGAAGAATGTTCCCAATAAACTCTAAGGATATTCCTCCCAGGATGAGATCAAACATTGTGCTTCCTATGCAGGAGGCTGCTTCCTCTTCCTGCAGCAGTAGGCAGGGAAGCTATTGGCAATGTCAAGACTGGCTGTAGGTCCAGGCGAAATGATCCCCTAGGTTAATGTACTGGCGATACACCAGATGCTGCCTGTATCACCTGAGAAACTGGTGCTAGTGACTTTCAGCAAGAAACAGAGCCAGGTGTCCAAGTCAAGATCCCAAGTCTGATCATGCTTATGGACCTCTGATAGAGATTGGGCCAGATATACAAAATGGTCTTGGATCCAAATATCCCTGGAGTTCAAAGTCTTTGTCAGGGTCAAGGCCCATTTCTCAAAGCACTCTTCAGGTTAGCACAATGCTGACCTTGCCTCTGGGTAGTACGTACATGTGAGAGAAGGAAGGAAATGCTACAGTTATGGACAGGATTTGGCTGCAAGGGCCCCAAGAGCATCCATCCCTCCTGATGAATTGACTGCCTGGGCTCAGAGCCAACACAGATAGTGCAGCTGACAGCTGCCCCCTTTCCTTGCTGACCTTGGACAGGAGCGCTCTGAGCTAGGGCTGACACTCTTCTCATGAGAGCCAATACTAAACTGAGCCTCTACTGTTCATCCTGCATCTGAGCTACAACTTCCAATGCCTCACATCCATGTCTGTGCCTGGCTACAGACACTGTTGATCTGGACTCTGACTCACAGATGGATTACCTAGCCTGATCTTGGAGCTGTCTCATCACTGTGGACTTGCCAGGTGATCACTGGACTGTGTCACTGACTCTGCCAGCCTTGTTACCAAACTTGGCTCCTGGCTCACCTTGCTCACCAGAGCAGCTGGCCCTGCTGCTCCCTGACATCGGTATAGTCAGCAGGACAAGAAGACAGCTAGCATGTCTTTGTACCAGGCAAGGAGTGATTATGTCAACATTTTATACTGGGAAGAAAAATGCAAAACTGCCATTTTTACTTCAGAAACATTTGACTCAAGTTTTGCTGAAAATCAAAGATATTTAATGTTTTGAAATAAATGTATCATCTCAACTGCTGAAATTGTGGATGAAAAAAATAATTCTTCTGCAGTCAGAAAATGCTTTCTTATGACATGCTCACCAATTCTATACATTGCACACATCACAGCCAGCAAAGATGTGCAAGATGGTGGTGCCTATTCTGAAACCTGCTGACAAAGGAAGGGAAAGAGTCAAGACATTGCTGCAAACACAGTGGATCTGCCAACCATATAGCTTAATGGTCTCCATTTCTCCCTCTGCTCAAGCAGAGCTGAATGAAGGCCTCTGCACCCAACACCATGCAGGCAAAAGGTCAAGTGGCACTTTAAATGAAGGGAATGATGGCATGGAAAGAACATGTAAACTAGAATAGCCACTGCAAGGCCATTCTTGCCAGGTTTTACATGCCATGGATAAACCAGCCTAAATTTGGTGATGTCAGCTCACCTGTCAAAAAGGGGCTTCTCTCCACAGTCAAAAGAATCCTGAAGATCTTTGACAAGGTTGGCTTGGCCGGGCATCCGAAAGAGCCCCTCCTCTGTAAGACCTCGCTCCCGAATAAAATCCACACACTGTTCCACCAGCAGTGGGGCCAAGCGCTGGCCATACTTCCTCTCGTACTGTACAGTGTCCTCCAATCGCTGTCCAAAGATCCCTGCCAAAAGAGAGCAAGACACATCTGTGTGTCAGCTTAAACTCTTCTTGAGCTATGTATCAGGGCATACAGTGAGGGAAACTCACATGGAGGGGGTGAACCCATGAGAAGGTCCAGTTTCTAGAAGACTTTAAACCAGCATTTTTAAAACCAAGAATTACATGCTGAGTGGGGCTTTTTCCTGCTTGAGAGTGCTTCAAACTATTCTCTGACCTACACCAATTTATACCTCACTATAAGCAAGAAAGGTGGGGTTAATGTTATGTTAATGCACAATGCATAAAATACACAGCAGTGCTAAATATGGATTAACTGGTTATGCTTACATTGCATCTTCTGTCCCAAGAACGCCAAAACAAAGGCCACACTAACACTATGAGACACAAATCCTTTCTGTAGGCACCCACCTCAGCTGTCACACAGTTGCTCTTCAACACTTTGCAGCTGCCCAGCCCAACAGGTAGCAATCCCACTAGCAGGGGACATGACAGAATACAGTTGACAACATTCAAACTGGCTATAGTGAAAATCCCCCACCATCCTGCAAGGTTTGCATTTCTTTTCCTTTAATTAAAATTCCTGAATAAGAATTAAAACAGAGTAAAATTCATGCAAAATTCTTACTAAAACATGGTGCTGTACTTCCTGCACCTTGAAAATATCAGAAGCAACAGGTACTTTAAAAACAGACTAGCATAGGCAATTCTTTTAAGTTAGATCTATTGTAGACATATATCATCAAGTGTGAAACACTGTCTTCCTCTTTGGGGACATTGGAGTTCCTGGTCAATACCAGCTGCTGAATGCCACTATTGGCACCAGATCTTATCAGCAACATAGAAGGGGCTCAGGATGTAAGATCGAGAGGTTTTAGTTTAATCCCTGCCACTAGGAGACTGCTCCATCTAAAGGGACAGCCACTGAGCTGTGTTGTGAAACCCTAATTCTAATGCCCTACAACATATTGTGGAGTCAGGGAGGACAGCATCCAAGTTAATCATATTTTGGTTATAAGAATTCAGTAAATTAGAGAATCATAGAATCTACTCAATTTCAGATGAGACCAGACCATAGCAGATAGGATATTCTATTCAAAGACTACTCAAAGCAATGGGAGGCTTTCCACCAATATCTAGGAGGTTTAGATCATGCATTCAGCACTCACTCCTGCAGGTCTGAGGGAAAAACAAACTCAAAGCAGCATGCAATATTGGAGTTATACAGTGTTCACAACCAATAGCCAGAAGCAGTTTTTAATGGATGCATGCATGTGCTTACACCAGGCCAGGGGATTTAGTCCTTTCTTAAGGCTCTACTTACTTTCCCTATAATAACCACATTTTCTATTTTTATTTCAGTACTATATTCATGGAAAAAAACTCCTGGCAGGAAGTTTCCCAGCCATCATTCATTGTCCTTCGTGGGAGATATCATGTCAAACCATACCTGTTTTTCTGTATTCAGTCCATCCCTGCTGGGCCCTCAGGGAAACCAACTTTTCACTATCAGTTTCAGCTTCTTGAATGAAACATGCAAGAAAGATCTGAAAGTCCAATTTCCTTTCCCTGCCAGTTTGTTATACATTAGAAGACAGAAACTTTCCTTACACTCCAGCCTGAACAACTGCATTACAGTATCAGAGCTGGAGGTCCAAGAAGAGCCTCGAAGGAAATTCCCTCCTTTTTTCTGGCAAGAGGGCATGCCCTGGAGCATGGGAGTGACCTATCTTTATCACTGTAAATATTGGTTTTCTTGAAGAGTAAATGTTTTACTAGTTCTCTTTTCTGATCTCTTTGAATTTTCACTGAGAAGGATGTCTCTGAAGTCACGTTCTAGGACAGGTAATTTCTGCCTGCTTTTGCACAGGTTGCTTCGCAATCTCATCACGTAATCCCTGCTGCCACGATGGGGCACAGCACAAGTGCTTGGTAGGTGGGGCTCAGCATTGTTTAAGAGTTTCTAAGGCACTTATAGAGGCTAGACAGCCATGAAAGAACAACCTTTTCAGCCCAGCTTCTCAGACGACTTCCAAACCCAGATCATAGCTGAAAAAGTGAAGTCTTCATGGCCTGTTCATCTCTCAGCCTCTCTGCTGAACCTGCTCATGGAGGAGTAACTCTCAACATTGCATATCATAGTAAATACATACAGGAATGATCCAGGAACATGCATCCTCTATAACCTCCCTCATGCTATTCTACTAGTGACCATTTCTCTCTCTTCCTCTGCATGTTTGATCCTGGGCCACAGGTCAATGCAAACCAAGGTCCTACAGCATTAGTTGTAGCAAGCTCGGGTCAGATGCCAGTCTGTGCACCTTAGAGACAAAGAACTTCCTCCAACCAAACCCATCTATTTCTTTAAAATTATACATGGTATAAAGACATACAGGTTTAGGGAGGTCAGGCTATGGCAGATGTCATGGCAATTATAGGATAGAAGCCTTGTTTTCTCAATTCTCTACTTGTTGAATCACAGCCCTGCTTCCTAAAGGACCTGTCTAGAGAAGGCTCTGGGAAAGAGGTAAATGCTCTGCATCCCCCAGATGTAGAGCACAGAGATAATGTTTTTCCAGAAGCTCATGTTCTGGTGTTCTAGACCAAAGTTAGAGCAAAGGCAATGATAGTATCAGATACACGCATCAGAAGCACACGCAGAACAACTGCATGCATAACGTCCACTTGCATTATGAAGCTTCGTCTATTTTTCCCTAGACTTGTCTGGTCTGTGGTTGGCAATATGCTCTGATGCATTTCAGAGAACATCAGTCCTTGCCTTCCCAGTCAGCTTGAATCACAGCAGCAGTAGCTTTCTGTAGGTACAATCAATCCTCCAGTGACCTCATGGTAACAAGTGGACTGCAGCCAGAGACCACTGACAGAGAGGTTAAGGAATGTGACAGATAACAGAGATAGAAGGGTGATCTGTTTTGAGATTCAGAAGGAGCAGCAGATGGAGCTTTCACAAGCACAGGATTAACATTACTGTGGGTGTCTGCTACAGAGTCAGATGCTGGGAACCCTGTCTTTTTCCCTTCTCAGGTATGCAGGCTGGCAACACCTTTTTCTCCTGGAGGGAGGCAGCAATCTTTGGAAGAAGCAAAGACACTGTAATATATTTTTACTGCAATATTACTCACCTCCCTTCACATCATTTCAAACGGGTGACAAAAAAAAAAAAAACAGCCATGAAACAAAGACTGACACAACTGAGGATGAAACTGATCTGCCTATCATACGATGAGTGAAAGGAGCTGGCACAATCTTGGGTTTCTTCTTGCGTGAGAGTGTGTGCTGAAGTGCTGTGCAGGTGAGATCACACAGCTCTCACGGGTCATTTTTTGCTGAGGGGAAGAAAAAACCCCGTAGGCACGGCTAGGCTGAAAGACTTCTCCCAGCCCAACTCTCTTGGCTGCCTCCTGCCTTGGTTTGGCAGCCCCACTGCAGCCCAATTCCAATAGCAAATCTATGTTTTCTCTTTTCCTCAACCCTTAACCCTAATTTTCCAGAGAAGCACTATAAAAGACCACCAATCATTGCACAGGCAATGTGCACGCATTAGAGCATGCTGCTGACCACAGATGAGCCAAGGCTAGGGAAAAGTAGACAAAGCTTCACATGGACAATTTTTCACCCAAGCCAAGTCTGTTGGTAACTGGAGCTTTCCCTTTGCAGCCTGAATTACACCACAGCTCTATGCTTTTCCTTTCTGTCTGTCCTAGCCCTCATATTTTTTTTGCTGAGCCATAGACAAGGATTCCCTCCGCTGCTGCTACTCAGAAGAAATACCGCTCTCAGGCCAAGTCTTTTGGCAATAAGAGCATTAGGGTTGGGGTTTAGAGGGGGAAATCAGAGCTGCAGCTGCAGTGGGGCCAGAAAGTTTGCTTTGGAGAAATTGTTCATCTATGCAGTGGCTGCAGAGCTTGTCCATGGCTTAGAAAAGGAAATTAGTGATAGGGTTCAGAGAAGGAGCAAGCTAAGAGCTATCTTTGGAGTGGGGCTGGAAAGAGGCTGTCACAAGCAAACTTGAGCTGCTGACAGTTCTGCGCTTACGGAAATCTTTCATCTGGACATCTGCTGGGGGGCCTTGGTGAAGTCTACCCTCAGGAAAATTACTGCCAGGACTTTCACAGCTAAGCTGGCAAGAGACATAGCAGATGCACCTACTTCAGCCTCCCTGGGCTAAACAAGGGCAGCCTGGGGAGGCAGTGTCCTGCTAGCTCTGCAAAACTCATCTCACTTCAGCTAGGTCTCAGGAGGGTTTGTAGAACAGATTTAGTAAAATATCCCTGAAACTACCAGCATATGACAGCATCACTGGGCTGGACAGGGACTGCCCTGCTTTGCAAGGAAAAGCTAAATCTGGAGCCAGTCACACACAGCCTCATCCCCCAGCTCGTCAAGGCACAGGCCTGTTTTTAATCATCAGGGCCTGCAGCTCAGACTGAACTTGGCAGCACTTCACTCCATTCGATGATCCTGCTGGAAGACATTAAAATCTTTCTCTTCATTCAGAAGAAGGGAAGCCAGTGCCATTCAGTCACACTCCCAGACAGAGCTAGCTGGAAATAAAGCCAAAAGCTGCTAGCAACCCAAGGGTTAACTTTGCTTGTCATATCTTTATCTATAGCTAGGCCCTTTTGTTTGGTTTCAAAGCAGAAAGAAAAAGAAGCCAACAAAAAAACCCAGCGTGCCTGGACCACAGCCTTAATCTAAGAAAGATTCAAGAGATACTAAAAGAAGAGGCTAGCAGAGCTACAGAAATTTCTTCCCTCTATTCCAACAAGCTGTCTCTGTTCTTTCAAGATTTAGGTGGCTCTCTCTGGAAAAAGCGAGCCAGGAATGATGTACTGACTAAGACACAGACAGGCTCTCTGTCCTGGTCTGAATAGCTCACCCACCAGCTCCAGGCATACAAAACCTATATATTAAGCTATGCTGTCCAGACATGCAGTGGGCAGGAAAATATATGCTCCCTGTTCATTTTTCCTCATCAGAGCTCTGATTTCAACCAAAATAAAGAGATAATAAAGTCAGTTCTTGAGTAGATTTTTCTTTATGGGGAGGACTGAGGACTCTGTATGTGCTTAAAGTGGGAAAAGTCCAGGCACACCTACATCAGCTGTATGTTCAGCTTAGTACACACACGTTAAAAGATGTGCTGGAAGATAGTCAGGCACACACTTGGATGCTGCTATACTGCAGTACATACACCCGCGCATGCACGTCTGTGAGGCATGCGGTGCCTCACAGACAGGCAGTTTATGGATGTGAAGATTGTGTACGTGCTCACCTGCACAGGTAAGTGTCTACTTTTACCTTCCTACATTCGTGTTTATGCTCCCATTTATCTGTCCCTCTCACACATGAAAGCATTGAGGAAAAAATCATGGGCAGACATTCAGAAATGCATATGTTTCCACAACACAAAACACAACACAAACCTCTAACTCTTGTTTCCCCTCCTCTAGCCCACCCAAGCACACACTATCACTGTGAATTACTGCATCAGCAATTGAAAAAGGAGTTCCATGTTAGGAGCTGTACGTACCTAAGAAAAGATAGTCCCTAACAACTAAATGATCCAGCCAGACAAAGCACGCAAGAATGGGGGGAAAGAAATGAAGTGACAGATAAGTAGGAATCAAGAGAAATTGATGGAGTAACTTTCCCAAAGTCACTCAAATGGGTCTGTGGTAGAACTTGGTGTCTTCTGACCCCATTTCCCACAAACAGCAGTCTCCATATGCTAGGAGATAACTGTTCTCATCCACATACACCCATTTAAATATTTAATGTAAAAGCAAACAGAACTCCCCAAAACTATTTTCAAATGCTACTTCGCATCCAGTAGTGTTTTTGGCCATAGACTGGGAGCTTCCCACCCTTTCCCTCTTTGTAAAGCCAGCTCCTTTTCAAGATTATTAGCTTCTGTCTGAGGCTAAACTCAAATATCTGCTTTTCCTCTAGGAAAGGAAAACTATAACAAATCTGAACTCTGGAAAATGATCTCATACCTCTCGTTCTTGTGCAGCACTCCGCTACATGACAGGCGCTGAGCTTCAAGCAGAAACCAGGCAGTGTCAGACAGCAGGAGCGGCAGAGAAAGAAAGTCCTGACTTCAGGCATCAGACACATTCTGAGTCCCAGCACTGGCAGCTTTCCATTCACCCAGCGCTACAGAGCAGAGAGCAGCCGATCTGCCCTGGGAGATAATCTCGGCAGCACATCTGGTCTTAGCTCCGCAACTCGGCATTAATTATGACTTGTGCAGAAAGCATTTGAAATATCCAATGAGATGCAGAGCTCCCCAGCTCCCTCCACACAGGGAAGGAGAGAAGAGAAAGACAGGCAGGTACGGTCTTGCCCACCCTCGAAGCAGCCGCCAGTGTAAACAGCAGCTAAGTATGGGTCACAAGTTTTAACAAAGGCATCCCCCATCGGCTCTGTAATATATTCATGCTCTAATTGCTTGTCAGATCTATTCTAGATAGCTGGAAAAGCTGAGCAACAGTTGCTGTCTGCATGCCACACTCCGGATCCCTCCCTGATACAGGCAATGCCAGTTGTGCTGCTGGCAACCTGGTGCCCTGGTCTGGCCTCAGATCTTGCAAAGCACCAGAAGCAGAAACCTCATTTTGGAGGTGAACATCCCCCCACCTTAGCCTTGGTGTCCTCTGAGAGTATCTACAGAGTTCTGGGACATGTTAGAAAGTTTTATGAAGCTCGGGAGAAGTTACAGTCTTTGACCTGTGTAAGCTTTTTGTGCTTACAGCCTCTGCTTTAGCACTTCACAGAGAAGTTGCCTGATGAGGAATAACTCAGCTGAGTAACGGTAAGGAAAGGAATTACATGTGAATCAATCCCCAGGACTTGCAGGAAAACATTTACCCCTTTGCCTCCTGCTGTCAGGGTAAGAAGCCCATAGTTAGGAAAAACTCTTGTCACACAATGGCCCATGCAGTTACATAGAGGTCAGCCCTACCCTATTTACAAAACGCACTCATGTGACTGCAGACCTGCAGCAGTCACCACCCAAAACTTTTGCCCAAAGCTTCTAGGGAATTTTATCATGTCTGGCTAACTTCATCTCCCTCTGCAGGAAAAAACCAGTGTGTTATCCTTGTGTGCAGCTGCTCATCTGCTTCTTTTATAAAAAACCATATCTGTGGTCACCACAGATAGCCCACACTCATCTGAACATAGCGGCTCACTGTCTTCTTAGTTATACTGTGGTTCAGTTTGAACACACAGGTCAAAGAAGGTATTTTGTGAGACAGTGTTGTCTCACAGCTTGGGAAACCCGAGACCAAACTCTGTCTCTACATTCTCTATATTAATCAGAAGCTCCTGAAGAAATTACTGTCTCCTATTACAGGTGAAGGCAGTACCAAGATCAAAAGCTCCAGTTCTTGAAAGCAAGGTATTCTTTAACTATTCATGGTATACCTTGTGTAGCAAGGTATTGCACAACTGGACACCAGAAGCCCAGACAATACACTAGACAGTGTTTAAAGCCCACCAAAGAATATCGGAAAGTGATAGAGATCCTTAAACAAAAGATGTAAATGAGATCCTGGGTGTTCTTCACCCTTCTATTTAATCTCTTTTCCTTTGTGGTGAACAGAGCAGGCTGCAGGTTATGGAGAGACTGCCCATAGTGCTAGGCAGTGAGCACGACCAATCCTCTTCTGAATGGCTGAGACACCATCGGGATTTTTGGCACTATTTTCTGGAACTATCCCTCAAAATCTGTCACATCTGCTAATAACATTATGGAGCCTGGGACTCAAAATTTGGGATAGGAGCCCAGGAGATTGCAAATACAGACTTTTATTCTTTCATTCACTTCTCCATTTCTGTTTTCCAACTCCCAAAACACAGGAACAAGGAGGCAACCAATAACATAGTAATGTTGTTTAACATGGATATTTTTATACCCAAAGTATAGTTAACCCATGAAATTCACAGCTTCTTTGTGGCCAAGGACACAGCATGACTCAAAGCATGGTCAGACTTCAGCATAGCTTATAATACTATAAGTTGTATGAGAGATTATGAAGATAATGTAAACTCTTCTCCAAAGAAAGAAAACAGCTCCCTGGTGAGAATAAGAAGCAGAAGGAGCACATGCTTGCTCACATAAGCATTAGAACTAAAGCATAACATGGCAGCTGCTTCCGTATTGTTTCCTGCACATGGTAACTCTGCAGCTATAGGTGTCCTGTGAGAAGAATGCAACATTGTGCTTCATATCTACACACTCCGCAGTTATCACCTCTCTCCTTACATGAAACAATTCTCAATCCCTTTCAAAGTGTTGCACTAAAAATTGTGACTTAGACCACAGAATATGATGAGACTGAAATAAAAATCAACACATATATGCATATATATATATATATATATATATATGTATTTGACTTCTGTGTTTTGAATTTCCAGGTCACAGTTGAATCCCACTTTCTCTGTTAACCACATTTCTCAAAAATGAAATCCAAGATTCACACATAATCACTGGATTGCAGGGGCTGCAGACTTCAGAAGTATACTTGATACTGCAAGAATAGTAATAAAATCCAGAGAGTGGGCCACATTGCATATAAACTACCATCAAAATTTTCACCTGGAGAGCTCCCCATATACATGTGCCAAGGAGAGAAGGGGAGGGAAGGAGGCTGAACTCCCTCTTTCCATACTGGGGTGAATTTATTTAGCTGTGGAGAAGTTTACCACTGGGTGGTTCTTATTTTCTAAAGAATTTAGGATTATAAAACAGTTTAGCAAGTAAATATCTCATGAACTTTCTGCTGGGGAGATGGAGGCATTTTCTTTCCTGGTGTCTTTGCTGAAGAAAGCTCTTGTGAGCTAGTACCACCAGTTACACCGTTGCAGGTACCAGAACAGGGAGAAAGCGCACTGCCTGTACATGTCACTACAAGCTTTGAGACTGGCTGGGAAGTTCACTACAGCTCACACCACCTCTGAAAATGTAGGCATGTCTCAGGCTTGGCATCTAACTCAGGTCAAATTCAGTCTTGAATCCGGTTGCAACAGACAAGAATGGTGAACCCACATGAACTCAGAAAATATTTCTCCTCATCTCTGATTGTGAGCAAACTTGTTGGCTTGCACAGCTCTAGCAAGTGCCCATAGGGTATAGGTATTTTTAGACCCTGGCTTACATAGAGTATTAGCTAATATACAGGTATACTCAAGCAGACCTGAGAGAGCTCAGATCTAGGAAACTGCCTCATCTATTTGTACAGAAAGAGACCTGAATCCAAGCTCAAATCGTAGATGAAGTTCTCCTGTGATAAAGTAAACTCAGCCTTGTACAGACTCATTTTTTAATCCAGGCAAACATGGGCACATGAACATCCCTTGTATTTATTGAAAGCCGGCAGTAAAGCGGTTACAGTTGATAACTCACAAGGGCTGAACCCAGCAGGGAAGACTTCAACAGTATATCCCTTGTACAGAACATTTCCCTTCCAGATTCCTACCTCTCCAAACAGTTTGGGCAGATCCTTCTCTGAATAAAACGATGTCCCCACACCCCTCCCCTGCTCTGGGCTGGGGTCTCAACCTTTACTGGTAAGATGAAATCTTTTGAGAATAAACAGGCTCCTGCCGATAAAGAAGTTCTAACTGATAACGAGTTCACCCTGGGTTAAAAGGTTAGCAAAGAGCTATGTTCATCCTTCTGTCACAGTAGATTCTACCTATATGAGGTGTCTTCCCATCTCTCTAAAATATGTCAGGAAAGGAACTGACTGAGCAGCATTCTAAATTATCCTGCCATGGACTTTGACCAGTCTGTGCTTCAAAATGAGATTCTGTTTGTTCACAGAAAAAAAACTACAAACAGATTTAAACATCACTTAACCACAGCATTCTGAATGCAGAGCCAAACGCCTGTGTTTATTGGCCTATTTCTCTCTAAACAAAGGCAGAAAGCATTTAGAGAACAAAACATCAAGAGCAACAAAAAATGGCTTTTAGCAAGCAGTGATCTGGACCAATGTGCCCTGGAAAACTTCTTTCTCCCCACAATATAAGAACATCTTTTACAGAATTTTTTATTTACTCTTGCATATGCCTGTCTTCATTTGATAGATAGCTTCCACAGACTGAACTGAAGCTACGTCTGTAGAAAGCATCTGACCAGCAGATCCTCTCTTTCCAATGTGCTGCATGTTGATGCCCCCACTGCACAGAAAATTTACAGAAAATTGCTTTACAAAAATTCTGGGTGTTAGTAACTAAAAAAGAGTTATGACATTGTATAATTGTTGCCACCAATGTCTCATCTCCAGAGAAGGATAGGAATTCCAGCTGTGGGTTCAAATTCAAGGATCATGGAGTCCGAAAGCTGTTGCTGATCCTCACCTCAGGTATGGAATGAAACAAGTAACTTTCAGGATTTCTGGCCATCCTGAAACCTGACAGTGTCTGTGATCTAGATTCATAACAAAAATTTAGAAGACCAGCCCTTTTATCCATTCAGAAAACCAAACAAGCTTATGCCCTCAAGTCTTCCCACATCTGAAGCCAAAGAGGCTGATAACCTATGCACGATCAGTTCCTGAGAAGCAGATGGGAACAACACAGAACACATGGATGCTTATTCAAATCAAATTTTATCCTAAATACCTCTGTCAGTCTGTAACCTGCAAATGCAAAACTCACTACCAGGTAAATTGTACATGGTTTCATTTTGTTGCTTCCTCAAACTCATTCATTGATGAAAATCCGTTAACCAATTTACCTTCAGCCTCCACTATACAACTAAAATCCTCAATCTATATGAAACATAACTTATACCTTCTCTAGCCAAGCATACGGCTGGGGATCTAATTTCTAGCAAAACTGAACCTGACTTGTTGCTCTTGGGGAAAAGATGGCATTTAGCTCCAACTTGTAAAAATGGATAAAACAACTCAGTAAATCAGGTAGCCTTCTAGAAAAGATTAAGGGCTGAATGTTCCCTTCCCTGACCTGCAACTCTGAAGGCAGGAAGGGGAAACTGCAAGACTGAGTACATGATGATGGAGCAACTGTGGGGGGTAGAAGGATAACATTCAGAAAGGACCTAAGAAAAGAGAGACAGAATGAATTTGTTTTCAGCTCCTAAATGGTTAAAACTGCAACTTGCAAGGAGCAGGCTAACAGTCCCCTTCAGTAAGCACATACTCTCACAACATTCATCAAAGGAGTAAAACAGAGAAATTAAATACTTGCCTGCAAGCTGAGAAACACCACAGGAACATATTTGTCCCATTAATCACACACTGCCAGGACATGCAGAAAGAGCCATCAGTGTTTTAAAGACTGTCAGCTTTCAAACATCAAGCATGAATCTAATGATTACAAGAATGGTCTCGCTGAGAAACCACCAGTGCAGGAGGTGGTACTGCTCAGACTATGTACTACAGGCAGTAGCCTCCAACAACATAACAAAGGCACAGCCACTATTACTTCTCCATAGCACTTTTAGCTGAAGAGAATAGGAAATCAATCTGCTATCAAAGCAAATCCAAGCTCCACCATATTTTATCTAAAGGTGGATTACTCTTAGCAATACAAGCTATATGACATTAATGACTCCCCCCAGAACTTTTTCTTTGATATCCCAGATGGCTTTATCTTCTGTGAAGCCATCTAATTCTATTTTGAATCCATTTATTATTTTTGTTTCCACTCTTGTGGCACTGAGTTTCATAATTTAATTGTGCACTTGTCGTGGTTTAAGCTGTAAATCACGCAGCCTGCTCACTCACTTCCCCCTCTTTCTTACCCTCAACTCTGAGGGGGGAGGGGGGGGAATGGGGAGAAGAATCAAAAGAATGTAACTTCCACGGCTTGAGATAAGAACAGCCCAGTAACTAAGATATAACACAAATCACTACTGCTACCACCAATAGTAACAATAACCAGGGAAATACAAGGGAAGAGGATACAACTCTTCACCACTCGATGACCGAGCCATTAACTGAACTCGTCTGGGTTCCTGGCCCCAGTTTTTACATCCTAGGCATGACATACTGTGGTATGGAATACCTCTTTGATCAGCCCAGGTCAGGTATCATGTTTCTGCTTCCTCCTGGCTTCCCCTCCTCCCTGGCAGAGCACGAGACTCAGAAAGTCCTTGGTCAGACCAAAACATTCTAAGCCGTAACTACAAACATCAGTGCTATCAGCGCTGTTCCCAGGCCGAAAGTCAAAAACACAGTACTGCACCAGCTACTATGAAGGAGAAAAATGACTGCTACTGCTGAACCCATGACAACACTGCATTAAACACTTTTTCTATTGGTTCGAGCCCCATGTTTGTGCACTGTTGAAATCCTCTATACATTTGTAATTTTATCCATCAGATTTTCCTGAAATCTTTTCCTTTCCAAGACCCATTTCAAAGTCATTTTTTGAGGAAAGTGCTTCAGTTGGGTAGATTTCCCATCTCAATTGCTTATACAGCCTCTAGAATACAAGACTAATTCAGGGCAGAGTTTGTATTAAAAATTCTACTCTGAACTTGAAAAAACATCCCTAGCACAAGTTTCATTTGAATGGAGACATTCCCATGTGACATTTCATTTTATCAAATCAGCATTTTCATCAAGCAAATCCCATGAGAAGCTTTACCCTGCTAACTTGCAAATGTAACAGAAGTAATTTCTACTTGTATTTTTTCTCTATCTGCTGTCTGGTTGAGCAGGGGCACCGAGAAGGATTCTTGCTCAGCTACCTATCATTCTCCAGCTCTGGATCCTGTTCCTTGGTGCTCAGGATTGCCCACACTAACAAAGTGATACAAATTCATTCACTTGACGCTAAACTGCATCATCACTCAGAAGCCACTGAAACTAAGCTGGTTAATGACAACTAGAGATACAGCATTGCAGTGCAGAACTTGTGCTGCTGCCTGGGGATTTTAAAAGCAGCAGCAGGGGACTTGCCTCTCTGACAATATAGTGACGTGATACTCTGAAAATACCCCATTTCTGCTCTGCTATGACCAGGCTACAACATGGTTTCCACTCAGAGCCCAGAAAAGCTTGGGCAGTGGTAATGGATGTCATTTAAAGCCTTTAGCCAGCAGCTTTAAAGATCAAATATGTGCAAGTGACATGAAGGCTAGGAATTTTAGATGGAATTGGAATAGTCATCTGACTTCTAAAGGTAGGATCTTCAAAAGTTAGTAAGGGATACCTTTTGCCCTTGACATGATTTAGTTTTACACCATTCCATCAAGTATTTACACAACACTGATAAGATCCACTCTGAAACTTCTCCAGGCTAAACAATCCCAGACTTCTCAGCTTCTCTCGGTATTTCACTTGCTACAATCCTTTAATCATCTTAGCGGTCTTTTGCTGGAATCATTCCAGTAAGGCCACATCCTTCTTGTCCTGAAGAGCCAAGAACTGGGCAAAGCACTCCAGATATGGTCTCATAAGTGCCGAGGGGAAGGCTTACCTCCCTCAACCTGCTGGCAATGCTCTTCCCAATGCAGCCCAGGAAATCTGTTGGCATTCTTTGCCATGAGTGTGCATTGCTGGCTCACACTCGTTGTCCAACAGCATCCCAGGTGCTTCTCTGCAAGGCTGCTTTCCAGCTGGTCAGCTCCCAGTACGTACTGGGAGAGAAGATGGGTTCAGGAGATTTGATTTCAAGCATTACTTCCTCCAAGCTCAAGAACAGTCCTCCCCACCATGTGCAGGAAACCAAGCAAGGTGGCAGGAGGCCTGCATGGATGAATGAGGTTGCTTATGTTTATCCATCCCCCGGTGAAGGACTTTGCCTTCCTCCCTGTTGAACTTCATGGGGTTTCTGTCCACTCATTTCTCCAGCCATTAAGGCCCTTCTGAATGATGGCACAACCACCTGATGTACCAACCATTCCTCCCAATATCATATGCAAGCTCGCTGAGGGTGTACTGTGCCCCATTATCCAGGCCATTAATGAAGTTGTTAAACAGTACTCACCTCAGTATCAGCCCCTGCGGTGTACCACTACTGACTGGCCTTCAGGTAGACTTAGGGCTGCTGATCACAATCATTTGAGAGAAGCAGTTTAGCAGGTTTCAATACACCTTAATGTCTATTTATCTAATCTGTACTTTATGAATTTTTAAATTAGGGTGTTACAGGAGACAGTGCTAAAAGCCTTGCTAAAGTCAAGACAAACAATAATCACTGCTGTTCCCTCATCCACCACTTCACTGTAAAAAGCTATCAAGTTGGTCAAACACAACTCCCCCTTCATAAATCCATTCTGACTACTCCCAGCCACCTTTTTGACTTTCATATGTTTGGAAATGATTTCTGGGTTTGTTTACTCTGTCACCTTCCCAGCAACAGAGGTGAGGCTGACCAACATGTATTTCCCTAGGTGCTCCTTCCTGCCCATGAATACAGGAGTCCTCAAGGACCTCCCCTATCACCACGTCTGTTCAAAGATCATCAGGTCTCCTGCTTCTTTCAGTAGCGAGTCCGTATTTCCCCTTGTCTTTGAGTTTTTGTTGATATGCCTGAAGAAGCCTTTCTTGTTGCCCTTCACAGCCTCCACCAGATTCAACTCAAGGGGGCCTTTAGCTCCCACTTCTTGTATGCTTCCTTTTTTAGGTATGAACTTTGCCAAGAGCTACTTTTCATCCATGCAGGCCTTCTACTACCTTTGTTCGGTTTCCTGAATATGGGGGAGGACTGTTCTTGAGCTTGGAGTAAGGAATCCTTGAAAGAAGATCTTCTGGACCCTTCTCTTCAGGACCATATCCCTTAGGACTCTTTCAAGCATATCCCTAAGAAAGCCAAAGTTTGCTCTCCTGAGGTCCACAGCTGACATCCTTCTATTTGCCTTGTTGAACGATGCTTTCAGAATGGTTCTTTCACAGATAGCCATTGTGACCTCAGGCAAGTTTCTGGATTGCTCAATACCTCAGATTCCTCCTTTACAAAAAAAAATGCAGGCAGTAGCCTTTCCCTGCTTCAAGGCTGCTTCATGATGGCAATAGATGTTGGTAGTAAAGTAGTAATAGAGGCCCCAGATATACCTGACAGAGATAACTTAGAAAAAAATAATTTGATGAGATCTCAGAAACAGATCTTAAAACTTTCTCTGTTGTAAGCAGTTTTGGCAGCAAAATCCACTCCTAACTTACTTAAACTCTACTTTGGGTCTCAGTTTCTGTATTCACAAGTTTACCCTTTGTGATACCTTTGCTTGGGGTAAGGCTAACCATCACCTCCTCACAGATGATTCATGTATCCCCTAGTCCTGGACACATATCTAAACTCATAAACCCCATCATCTTTCTCTTCCTTTGGTTGGTCCCATCTCCCAGCGTGAGACAACACTGAAGAGCAAACACTGATAAGCTGCATCAGGCACCAGCTGTCTCTGTGCAGAGATAATGGCACATATCAGGCACAACAAACACCCAGCATTACTCCCCACACAACTGTGAGACCCTGGCACAAGGGAAGCTCACCCTGCCACCAAGCGAAGGGGCTGCTCCTGGCCTGGTCAGGAATCCTACTTGAGTTTGTCACTCTTGGGGGCCCTCTGGCAATACATGGAGCAGATATGGGTACTGGAAGAATAGCCCTATATCAGGGATCCAGTATTAGATGAGAAAATGTCTTTCAGGTAACATCTGCATGAGAGCAAAATATGAGTGTTTAGAAGGGTCAGATATTGGTATTAGTTGTATGTCCACTAGGATGCCAGACTGTTTAGGAGCTAACATATGATGTTAAGTCTTGGGAGTCTGAAGCTTAATTTCTCCACATGTAAGATGGGGATTTTCCAGCAGGAGCATCGTGAGCATAGAATTGTATCAGTGAATTTAAGACACTAAGATACCACAGTAATGAAGAAGAGGGAGATGGCTTCAGTTACCTGCCCAGCATGAAGGCAGGGAGGAGGTCCATTTAGCAAGGTATTAAATTACACCCTAGAGACTTGTCCCCTAGCTTGCAGCTATCCCCTAATACAAGACATGGTCTGCACAGGGTCGTGGTTGCCAGCAGAAACGTTCTGTGTATTGTTTTGCTGGCAAGAGAAGAAAGAATCCACATATTGTGTTTTATATAAATGGAGAAGAGGACTTGACTTAATACTGTGTAGAGTGGCTTCATCAGTGGACACTTCTTTAGAGCCAGCCAGTTCAACAGTGACTATTCCTCCCGAATGGAGAAACCACTCGTGGAGCTCTTGCAGCACAATTACTTTGTCACAGGGTAAAACTTCTTGTGTTTGCCCAAGGGAAGCACATCCCTTCCAATTTCTTCACCTCCCCTCCATCACAAGGAGCTGATGAGAGCTTGGGATGAGGAGGAGGAGAAATTAGGATAAAGTAATGGAGAAAGAAAGCAGCTGTGATATGCATTTCTGGCAAAGGAGCAAGGAAATGCTCATGGCAAGAAAGAATATGTAAACAGAACAATACAAACATAACACAAGATTAACACAGAATGATTCTGTCCCCATGCAGTGCTGGCCATGTGCTGGGCTGTTAGAGAGAGTTATGCTGCTCAGTTTTCAACTCAGGTACCAAAAGAACTCAGCTTTTTACCTCATGGCCAAAAAAAATCAGTCTTAGACACACTATGGTTTACATCTGATGCAAGCCAAAAATGAGGAAGGCATGCCAACTGAGAGGTGAACAGATGGAAAGCAGTTTCCTTAAGGAAAGTAGAAGTACAGCTCCACTGTACATGGAGTGAGAAATTACGTCCTCTCCCCCCAGCTACACCAAACATGCTCAATGCATCCATATTCAGAGGATACTGGCAGGTTCATTCTCACTCAAGCTTATGGCCACAAACCCTTTGCATTTAGCACTATGGCACTGCTATAAGCACTCCATATTAAAAAGCAGCTGCAGAACAAAATGACTGTAGTGACTTTTCAAATAAACTTTCACTGGTGAAAACTTAGGGCAAAATTTATTCATCATGGAGGTGAGAAGGGTCATGGGAAACAGTTTTAATCACCCTCTGTCAGAATGTACTCCAAAACTCACTTTTACCAAGCCACTATGACAAATTCTGCTCTTAAAGGCATAATCAAAACATCCAGAGTACTCTCAAATCTCAGTTTACAAAATCTTTTGCTCTGAATGAGATGACTAGACTCAAGAATTCAGGAGCCTGAAACCCAGGAAAACTTGTTAGAAATGATTTTCCCCATAAACAAGACAGCTATTCTTCAAAAGACGCAGGAACTCTAGGATTTTATTTTAAGGCCACATTTGAAGTGTATTTCAAAGCACACATTCCATATGGCTTTTAAGCATGAATGTGTCTCCTGTTAATAATTTGGGATCCTCAGCAGCTTTGGGGAGTTTTCTGTTTTATTTTGAGAAGCCTTTGCTGTTCCCCTTTAAACACAGTTCATGTGCCCGCATCAACATGTAAGGAGATACCCTCAGCCTTTTTGACTAATGTTTTTTCAGTACACCAGGAAAGATTAAAGTGTGGCTAAGCCTCCCCTTTTATCTTGGTATAATTCATTTTTACACCATATCAACCTTCTCCAGGGCTGGATATTTACATATTAATAATGAAGCCTGCTTTTTAATTCCTTCCCTCACCCCTTTAGCTTCATATATTAAAAAGTGTCGATAGATAAGACTTGGCTCTCAAATTAGTGGTGGTAGCACAGCAGAGTTCAAATTATTCAATTAAAACATTGAGACAGCTATGTTTACTGTCCTCCCACGTTTGAGGTAAACTGGGATTTCACTCAGAGAAATTGCCTGCTCTGATTCTGACAGAAGGGAGAGTAGGTTTGACCATTTCCCCAAACTGGCTAAAACCATTTGGAAACAATGGTTTGAAATTCTTCACTATTTCCTAGTTATTGACATTCCTATAAATACTTCGTGAAGTGCAAAGAGACGGAGGATGCAGCTCCGTGGTTTTATAAAATCACAGAACGGTTTGGGTTGGAAGAGATCTTAAAGCTCATCTAGTTCCAATCCCCCTTGCCATGGGCAAAGACACTTTAACTAGACCAGGCTGCCCAAAGCCCTGTCCATCCTGGCTATGAACACTTTCATAGATGGGGCAGCCATGGCTTCTCTGTGCAACCTATGCCAGCAGCTCACTGCCCTCATAGTGAAGAATTTTTTCCTAATATCTCATCTAAATCTGTCCTTTGTCAGATTAAATTCATTCCCCCTTGTACTGTTCCTGCAAACTCTTGTAAAAAGACCCTCTCCAGATTTCTTTAAGGCCCCTTTTAGGTACTGCAAAGCTGCTATAATGTCTCCCTGGAGCCTTCCCTTCTCCAGGCTGAACAAGCCTAGCTCTCTCAGCCTGTCTTCTCCAGAACACTGATCATCTTTATGGCCTCCTCTGGACTTCCTCGAGCAAGCCCACATCCTTGTGTTTGGGGCCCCAGAGCTGAATGCAGTACTGCAGGTGTGATCTCACAAGAGCAGAATAGAGTCAATCAATGTGTGGGTTGCAATCAGAATGAACAAGCATGCTCTCTTCCACCCCATCATCTCTCCTTTACCCCATCATCTCTTCCCACTGTCCTCATTGTGTTGGAGCTAGTCCTGTAGTGCGTGGTTAGCAGAGCCAGGGAGACAACCTAACTACAAACTAATCTTCTCCCCCCTCCCCATTTTTAATGCCAGGTCATTTCCTACTGCACAGCTGCATAACCTCTGGAGCTAGCAGAACGAAATGTGGGAGCACGTGGTTGAAAGGTGGGAAAAGATGAATCCTGACAGCAGTTAGCACTTCAGTCAGCTCAGAGAAGCAATGAAACCAGAGAATAAGAATCTGTTCATGCAGACATAGCCAAACTAGCTTTAGAATGATGCATTTGAGCATTAGGGCAGCAAGCACAGGCCAGGCTGACCACCCAGGATGTGCCCATGCTCTTAGGTAGACATTTTCCCACAGACAGAGGAAAAACATCAATATACAATCACAGTTCTTTCCAACACTGCAAATGCCGTTGCTTCTCTTCTACACGACTTAAACCAGCTCTCACCAACAGCCGGAGCAACCATTACACTGACATTGATGGAATCAGATCAAAACTGCAGTATGTGAAAACAGCAACAAACAGCAGCTGCTATATTCCCCTTCTGTGCTGCTGTATTCCCCCCTGCATTGCCCAGCTCCCTCATTCTCACGATTGCATTCAATTTTTTTTGGTATCCTGCAAAACCCCAGTTCCTGGAATCAAATGTAGGAGTAAATTTCTGTTTAAAGCAAACCAAATTATTACCTGACAGCTGCAGGGAAGTTTAGAGGTATAGAAAAAGAACAGATTAATTAGGACAATACAGTTCCCATAAAGAAACAAACATCAAAAAAGAAATCCATCCCTACCTTCATGCTGTCTTCATGGTTTTGTTTTTAAAACCTTAGGATTTTTAATTATTTAGTATTTTAATACTTTAGAAAAGATGCTTGCTCTGGAACTATTCCAAGAGACTGACAAAACATGAACACTAACAAAAAAGAAGCCAAATTTGCACTGATACTAGCAGTGCTGACAAAATCATGCCCTAGAGAATGATGCTGTTGTGGGAACGTGTACTATTTGTCATGTCTGAATGACTTCTACTTCCTCACAGTATTTATTTGATGCACACAGCAAAGCTGTAAAATACTGTAAGGTCCACTACACATGGCCACAGAAATACTGTCTCTGAGATTCTAAGACTTCTGATGCAGTGCAAGAATTCCCTGCACTGAGCTCAGAGTCTAAAAGACCTTTTATGGTGGACTCAACTTCAGAAAGAAAGCAAAACTTGAACATGCTAATTTCTGAGGAGAAATCATGGTAGATCAGTTTCTACTAGAGAAAAGAGCTTGTTCTGCCCACAACACAAAAGCATCACACACAACCTCTCAGAATCAGGTACATGCTGCCTTTTGTACATACGCTTTGTCTCCTAAGTGAAAGAAGGACCTAGGAAAAAATTACATCACCAATAGAGATTGTATCTCCTCCACAGACAAACCAAATCAGAGACTCAAAATCATAAGAGTCACTTTAAAAGAAAAAAATAAAACAGAGCAAACCTAAACCAAGAAACATCAAAAAAAACCCAACCAACATAAAAGTTACTAACAAACACTGGGTCTTCTTAGTGACCTTGTGGTATTTCAGCCTCCCTCAATTGCACCAAGGTCACTTTTTCCCCTCCCTAGATCCAGGAAAACTAGTAACTTCATTTCAACAGAAGTAATCATGTTACCTAACCTTTATCTGGCACTTCTTTATCTGTACCTCTCAAAAAAGGTCGATGCCACTATCTGCAGATGATAGCACTATTTGTATGAACTCCATGAGCACACAAGTCACTTCAAAGCATCGAGTGTCCAGTACCAAGACAGTAGCTGCTGTCACCAACAGCATACCCAGAAGAAAACATCTATGAAGAGTTCTATGGGATTCCTCTACGCTAAACCACAAAAACACCTCCTATCTAGTCTACTGACTTAACAATTTTAAGATTGTGGTATAGTATGAACACTGAGAGTCTGGATTTTTTTTGTACATTTTAACTACAGGAATTGTCAACAGCTCTATGATCCTATAGGTGTTCACTCAGCCTGACCCTATTGTTCTTACTCAGGCTACACCCCACTGAAGCCAGTGGAAGCTTTGTCTTCCTAACTGGGCCCTACATTAGCTAGACGAAAAATTTTGCTGCCTCTGGCTCTACAGAGGATAAAGATGGTCATCTCCCCCTGTGGTAGAAAGTTGAGATAACTAGGCACACTCCTTTATGACCATAAGGGTAAGAAAGGTCCATAGAATAGTTCATAATGAGCTGTAAAAAACAGAGTACTAACAATAGTGATATGCTTATTATCACCACCCATTTCTGAGTCAGTTATATAGTCTGAATGTGCCCTCCCTTCCCATTTCCTTCCATCCCCTGGCAAAAAAAACCCAATACAATCCCCTTGCTGCAAAACACTTCAGACAGTCAAGAGCTTATCTAGGCATCTCAGTGATTTTAAAGTGCTACACATATCCTAGTATCACAAGAATATGTTTTACCTTGAGGCAAATGTTTTAATTTATGTGCATGTGAGCTATTTGCAATACCTCCACCAAATGGAGCCCATATAACCCGTCGGATGGCTTTCACCCAATCTTCCATTTCGTTCTGGGAATTAGCCATGAGCAGGAAAGCCTCATGATTGACAGGCATCTTTTCCCGGTCCCCTGCACCACCTGAAAGATAGAATACAAAACTCTTTTAACATCTAGTCCAGAAGAGAGCAACCAGTATTTAAAACCACCAAAAAGCCTGGGTCAAAATGATCAAATTGTTGTTTTAAATGAGCAGTTTTACACACAATTCCTACTCATGTGCTGCAGCACCCACAAAGCACAGGTTCGTAGAAGATTAAAGCAGAAGTGCAAAATGAGCATTTTCCAGCACGGGAACCTGGAGATATACCTGCTTGTCCCAGCAATAAGCAAAGTGAAAGCACAGACTATAAGACTCTACAGGAAGAGTTATAAATGAATTCCACATACCTCCTCTGAGGTATTGAGTAATTATTACCCAAAAAGGGGACTAAATGAATTTCAAGACAATCTACTGCTTGGGATGCAGAAGTCACAAGATCATCTACTTCCCCCAAGCCCCTGGGATTTCTAGTCTCAATATAAAAAAAAAAAAAAAAAAAAAAAACACAACATGGAACTGTTGGAACAAGTCCAGAGGAGGGCCAAGAAGATGATCAGGGGGCTGGAGCATCTCCCATATGAAGATAGGCTGAGAAAGTTGGGGCTGTTCAGCCTGGAGAAGAGAAGGCTGCGTGGAGACCTCAGAGCAGCCTTCCAATATCTGAAGGGGGCCTATAGGGATGCTGGGGAGGGACTCTTCATTAGGGACTGTAGTGAGAGGACAAGGGATAATGGGTTCAAACATAAACAGGGGAAGTTTAGATTGGATATGAGGAAGAAATTCTTTACTGTAAGGGTGGTGAGGCCCTGGAATGGGTTGCCCAGGGAAGTTGTGAATGCTTCATCCCTGACCGCGTTCAAGGCCGGGTTGGACATAGCCTTGGATGGCATGGTTTAGTGTGAGGTGTCCCTGCCCATGGCAGGGGGGTTGGAATTTGATGATCTTGAGGTCCTTTCCAACCCTAACTATTCTATGATTCTATAAAACACACACACACACACACACACACACACAAAACTCCCAAAAAACAAACAAGCAAATAAAAAAAACACCGCCCCCCCCCCCAAAAAAAAAAAAAAAAAAAAGAAAAAGGAAAAAGCAAAACAAAAAACTCAAACCCCTTCATTCCGATTTTGGATCCCATCCAAAATCCCAGTTCAGAAGGAGCATTTTTAACAGGAGTTAAGACCAGCATATGAATCTGACTCTCCTAAATGAAATAACTTTAGGAGCTATTACCGTTGGTATGCAACATTTCAGGGAAGTACTGACCAGAATATCAAACACACAGAATATCAAATGCATTCAAACTCTCATATGTATCTGTCACTTGTGGATACTCCAAGACATGAAACATTTTCGCACTTCTCCCGTTTTCATTTTAGGTCAGCACCCAACTTCAGTGAGTTTCAATCTTCCTCTTGCCCCTTGTTTTATGTTCCAGAACTGGATGCAATCTAAGAAGGACCACATAAACAAATAAAAGCTTTATTAAAGCAGCCTCTGTATAAAAAGGCTACTGATCTTGTCCAACACAGCAGCTGCATCACTAGCAGCCTGGAGCTCCTCCATCACTATGGAAACTGCCTTTGGCTTTGCTAAGGAGATAACATCTTAGCTGTTGTGTCACTGTCATTTCCACACTTACATGGCTTTCAGTACCTACTGGCAAGCTAAAGCTGTGCTGAGCAGCTGAGACTGCCTGCCCATGAAATTCAGAGATAAGAGCAGGATGATTGTATATGGTGGTTTCTGCAGAACTGATTTAGCGTATACATAACCTGTTCCTCCTAAATCCCTGGTAATCTAGGGAAAGGAGCAAGCTGGGAGCTGCCTGCAAGCCAAAGAAGTACTTTTTCTTGCTATTGTTTCCTGGCCTAGACACAGTTAAGACACACTGATTTGCAAAGCAAAAGGGGTAAACTGAGATGTGTTGGAAAGGATCTGGTAGCTCTTGAGAAGCAATTCACCTAACTGGGAACCTGAGACAGTCTTTCAGCAACGAAGAGAGACAACAGCCACCTGGTACTAGGCATGAAGGTGAAGAAACAAAAGCCATAATGCTTTTTCCCTTCAGGTATCCAAATTCTGCTCCTTTCCTTATAGCATTGTCTTGGACAGTCTTCCAATTTGAATTTACTGAATTATTCATATTCATGAAGATATATGAAGCAGAACAGCTCCCTATCTTAAGGCTAGGATGCCAGCATCTGAATAGATCAATGTGCTGTTATAGTCCAAGGAGGACATACTTCATCCTTTGCATACAGAACTTTGCATACAGAGCAGGAAATCACAGTATGTGAAACTCATGTCACAGCTTAATTCTTTTACTAACATATTCAGCCTCATGATGAGAGCAGCGGTCATGAGGTCTAACTCTTGTCTTTACCTGGCAGACATATTCCTGTGTCCTTTTACAACAAGTATCTTATGGGAGATCTCATAGCAAGAAAAAGACTTTTCGCAATCCTCAGCAAACATCAGAAATGGCTTCAGGACCTGGCATCTGGTAGATAGATGGCCTTGAGCTCAAGCTAGCTTTTCAAAGGAATCATAGAATCAACCAGGTTGGAAAAGACCTTTAAGATCATCAAGTCCAACCACTACTCCAGGACTGCCAAGACCATCACTAAACCACGTCACTGAGGGCCTCATCTACATGGTTTTTAAATGCTTCCAGGGACGGTGATTCCACCACTTCCCTGGGCAGCCTGTTCCAATGCCTGACCAACCTCTCTGTGAAGAAATTTTTCCTAATATCCAATCTAAACCTCCTGTGGTGCAGCTTGAGGCTGTTCCCTCTTGTCCTACCAAACGAAACAGTCCCAAAAAACCTCATGTGCAGAACAGGTCACAGCACCAGCAAACAACTGAGCTTAATCAAAGTAAACACAGATCTTATTTTTCAATTGAAAGGTACCCAGCTGAAATCTTGCCCACCCAAGCCAAGAGAGCTTAGGTGGGCAAAAAAGAGACCAGAATCTTAGCTTCAAATTATTTCCAGAAAAAGACTGCAAAGTTAGTCAGAACAGCTGAATCAACCCATACAAAATTGCTATGTGAAGCATAACAAGGATAGAATGATGAAGAGGATTTTTTACAGGACTTCTGCAGCAGCAGTGTCTCGGCATCTTCCCACTGAATCACTGTAGCATAGGACCTGACTACAACTCCCCTTCCCTTAAGATGTTACTTTGGACCAGCCAGCTTGCTTTTTAAATCTTCAAGGACGTTTAGGAGGAAAAAAAACCCAAGCATTTATACTTCCATTTGAGTCTGTAGAAAGTAAAAACAGGATGGGAAAAAAAGATTCTTCTACATGCTAGACCTGAGACTTTGCCAGAAACTACATACAGCTCCTCTGTGGTTGGCTTTCCCCACTGGAGCTTTAAATAGGAGCAAGGTCATGACCCTACAAGCTGCCTGTGGGAGAATCAGTAGTGACTACTCACATAAGTACAAGCAAATAAGGACAACTCCACACACAGTGGCTAACTTAGAAACAAGAATGCACTTCAGAATTGCTTCTTTGAGAAAGCCTCATATGTTAGCATGACATGACTATGAAGTAGCAGAGCATGCAGACCTCCCCTATAAACTATTTAAAAAAAAACCAAAACATTTTATTCATGTTCCTTTCTGCACATAGATGGCTCCTTTCACCACATCCTTGAGGCAACAAGCAGAACTAGAGTTCCCTAAAGGGCAGAGTTAAGATACGACTCTTTACGCTATTGTAACATTCAACAGGCCTTGAGTCATAGTCATCACAAGGATGAGAAATGACTAAATTCAAACACTTAGAATTTTTGAAAACAAACAAGGAAACAATGCCACATACACCTTCTACAGAAGTCCAGAATTTTACCTGAAGCTCACAGACGTTTTCTTTTCTAAGCTTAGATCCAAAACAGGATCTTGTTACGAGTTTCAGATTTGAGTTGCAATGCAACCCTGTATCAGTTCAAACACCCGAGTCTTCAGGAATTGTTTTGGGAAAACAATTGTAAACCTTCCAGCCTAGAAACACTTGAATATGGAACTTTAATTTTGCCTCTCACAGCAGTATGAAGTTTGCATTCAGACACTGCAATCAAATCACTTCTCTGCTACTAACAGAGCTCCAGCCCTTATTCTGGTTGCTGTCAGACTCCAACCGTGAAGTGCGCAAGTGCTTCTTCTACTGTGTGAATCAAACAAGGCTCTGGCTACTCAGCACTGTGATAGGAAGAAACACTCTGCTAATGGTTCTAGACACAGACAAGGGCTTTTCATTTCTTTGAACAGAAGTTTTCACTCATCTTTAATCAAGCTCCCATACAAACAGGACTGGCCTTTAGAGACCAACTCAGGATTGCCACGGGCAAACATTCCAGTCCTTCTGCTCAAAGCTTCTTTCATCTCCAGGTCACAGGAAAAATAAAACTGTCTGCAAACACAGAGCCCAAGCACCTTGATAGATGTAGGGGGCTTAACTTTGGGGATGAGTATTCCACCTGCTTCAGCACTAACCTATGACCAGGGGATCCCGCATTGAATCACCTGCTCTGATGCAGATTTTCAGTGCACATTGGACGAGATGCACTGGCTTCCATCCCAATCCACAAAGCAAGTTGGCAGTACTACCTGCCTCCCTCCCAGATGTAGCGAAACTGAACAGCTTCAAGACTGGGAAAGGTGACAGCAACCATACAACTACATACAGTAAATGTAATAGCCTAGAAAGATTAAGGGACTTGTTTTGTCACTGCTCACCATCAAAAGGGCTACAGATCCTAGCTGACTTCAATGCTTTGCCACCCCTCTCTCAAGGTACCTTTGTCAAGTTGCTTTACATACACCAGTAGCTATCTTTGCCTTGAAGGAACAACTTACCTGCAAACCCCTAGCTGCATTGCATGAATGCTCTCTCTTCCAGGCCCGGACTAGTTAAAGCTGGCAGAATTACTCTCTTATGCCATCTGCTTATGCGGTTTGTGCAACTGTATTTCATGTGGCCTTGGAGCCATCTGCTGCTGATGTCAGCTGAACAGTGTTCACCTCAGAGTAACACACCATATCCTAATCCTTAGCAACAGTCCCCCTTTCAGCTCTCCCCCATACCCCGCAATACGGAAGATGAAATACTGAAACACTGGGGCTAAGCAGCTTTCTGAAACAACAGCAGCAGGAATCACAATCCACACTTCAAAGACCTGTTTACTGAAAACTCTTCCTTTTTTTGATCATCCTTAGTCTGGTATGCATTCACTGGAAAGTGCAAAGCATAAGGCTGCCATTATGCTGTTTACCTGTCCTGCCCTGTGTCCCTGTTTGAAGAACCTTTACAGTTGCATCTCTCCCTTTACACAGCTGTTTCCAATGAGGAAACACTGAAATTTTTTGTTTGCCTTGAATTTCATTCATAGAAGCAAAATGTTCTTAAGATCAACATTTGTGAAGCCAGGATCCCCCTTGTCTGTATGGCAACAGAAGTTCAGGGGGAACAGGACTGGACTTCCTAATAGATGTTTCTGCCCCATTTCATGTAAAAGGAGAAACTTTTCTATTCTCAAAGTTGCCGTCAGGTTCTGCTGAAGTTGGCAGCTTCTTTTTTTGTTCATACCATTTCCCTTCCTTCCACCCGCATCTGATTTGCCTTTCACCCATTTTTTACATCATTCTGGATACTGATGAACTTTCGTATTGTCATTATCTCAGCTCTGCTGAAAATTTACACAATTACAAATAGTTGTATGTGTGTGTATATATTTACATGTTTGCATTGCTTTGCTGTGGATAGTATAGCGGAATTTTCAGTAAGAATGAAATTTAGCTGCCCATGTGCATGCTGCTGCAGTATGTGGGGAGGCAAATAGCAGTTCAAGGCTGAATATGAACAGGGTGACTGGTGGGTAAAGCAAGGTCCACCTGACATGTTTGCCCTCAGTACTAAAGCAAGTAGTGACAGGAAGCCTTTAATTGCAGACAAGCAGCAACAAAGATCTTGACAAATGGACAAAACTAGCAGCCATAGCTGAAAAGAACAATTGCAATGATTCATGTTTAATGACCTTTTCTCTATGACTGCCTCAAAAGTATCACATTCAAGGCTCTCAGATCTCCCCAGTAATGAAAGAAAGGGAAAAATGAGATAGATTAATTCTTGCAAGATTAAGGACAGCTCTATTAGGGGGAATCTTTCTTTGCACAGCAGGAAAAAAAAGACAACCAACCCAAAACCCCAGTCTTGATCTTTGCATTAAGGAAAAAGACAATAGAAATATTAGTAAGCAAAAGGTCTTTATGAGTGCTCTAGAACAGTCACTTGAAACCTAATTCTATTTCTTCAGTCATTGCTTTTAATTCTAATTAATGTTGAACCTCTATCCTGAGGACTGTCCCATGAACCAAAGTTTTCCAAAAGCCTGAATGCTAGAGACAGACCCTGTCTGTCATACCTGAATCTTGGGTTAACCTACCATCAGCACACAGTTTCAACCTTGCTACAACCAATAAGTCCACTACTTTTCTACTATTTTTTACTGGTAATCCTATAACAGAAGGGGAAACTTGTGGATTGCAACTGAAAGAAACAAGCTTTGAATCAGAATACATTTCTTGTTCCTCAGCTCCAGTAGACAATATAATGGCAATTTTTCCTAAGGAAATGTGTACCTTTGTAGGTGAAGGGTTTGGAAAGAGTTTGAGGGGATTCTAACATTCAACTTTTATTTGGATGTGTCAATGAGGAAAATGAAATCTTAAATACCTTTTACTGCACTGAGTAAATTCAGCTTTTAAATTGACACAGTTCAGATTCTCTTATGGTGGGATTTACAGGCATGCACTAAAATCTCATTGACTTTTCCATCAAATATAAGTGCCTAATTTCCTTAAATACTTCCAATCCACCAGGTTTAATGTACAAGTAGAAGATGATAAAATTTTCAAATAAAACTCCTTGCTGAGGATTTTCATAGGTTCCTAAATGATTTTTAGATCCCAGATCTTAGACCTCATCCCAAAGAATAAAGAAAAGGCAGGGAAACACTCTAAAAGTTCTACCGTCTATAAACTAACCCAAAGGCCCTGTGATCTGTTCTCCCCTTACACCTTCTGTGGTTTCAGATGCTATTAAACTGCTTTAAGAAAACATCAACAAAGAGATCAGACCCCAGAATTGTGGTTTCAGATGCAAAAATTCTGACAAGACTAAACATGAACAGAGGTACTACAGCGTTTCTGTACTGGTACATGGACTACAGAAAACCCTTAAAAACCTAAGGCTAGTGCTCTATTTGAGTTGTCAGGATCAAGTGAATGCTAAATACAAGAACTGAAGATTTGGTTTAACCTTTGGCCTTTCATACGTAAAAATTTTATCTGGTTAGCTTGACTCTCCTGCCTGGAGACAGAATCGTAGCATGGGTTGGAAAGGACAGTAAGATCATCTAGTTCTAACCTCCTTGCCATAGGGATGCCTCACACTAGACCATGTTGCCCAAGGCTCTGTCCAACCTGTCACACTCCTTTTGATGCAGCCCAGGATACGGTTGGCTTTCTGTGCTGCAAGTGCACACTGCCGGCTCACGTTCAGTTTCTCATCAACCAACACCCCCAAGTCCTTCTCCGCAGGACTGCTCTGAATCTCTTCTCCCCCCAGCCTGTAGCTGTGTCTGGGATTGGCCCAATCCAGGTGTAGGACCTTGCACTTGGCTTGGTTGAACTTCATGAGATTGGAACTGGCCCACTTCACAAGCATATCAAAGTCCCTCTGGATGGCATTCCTTCCCTCCAGCGTATCAACTGAACCACACAGCTTGGTGTCATCGGCAAACTTGCTGAGGGCGCACTCAATCCCACTGTACATGTCACCTACAGACGTTGAACAAGATCAGTCCCAGTATTGACCTCTGAGGGACACCACTCGCTACTGGTCTCTGATTGGACATTGAGCTGTTGACCACAACTCCTTGTGTGCAGCCATCCAGCCAGTTCTTTATCCACTGAGTGGTCTATCCATCATATTTATTTCTCTCCAATTTAGAAAAGGATGTCATGCGGAACAGTGTCAAGCACTTCGCACATCAACTGCTTTGCCCCTATACATCAGTACTACAGAACCATAGAAGACCACCAAATTGGTCAGGCATTTCCCCTTAGCAAAGCCCTGTTGGCTGTCACCAACCACATCATTGTTTTTCCTGTGCTTTAGCATGCTTTCCAGGAGAATCTGCTCCATAATCCTGCCAGGCACAAAGGTGAAACTGTCTGGTCCGTAGTTTTCCAGGTCTTCCATTTTCCCCTTCTTGAAAATGGGTGTTATATTTCCCTTTTTCCAGTTATCCAGAACTTAATCTGACTGCCATGATTTTTCAAATATGATGACAAAGATGCCTTTCTTGATAACGTGTGCGACCTGCATTACTTCAGATTCACCTATTAGTTAAACTGAAGAACTGGTTAAGGGTACCAATCACTTCAAGTAAACCAAAACCTTGAAAATAAACCTCCAGGTAGGCCACATGCTGGTAAGTGACCACACTTCAAGAACCATGACAAACAAAGTTGCAAGATAAGAGGTAGGGAGGAAAACAGTTTCAAGTACTCTTAAAGGAAAAGCAAGTAGCACACAAACTCTACCTTGAACCCCATACTTATAAAAGCTGCTTACATGTATTCAGTACTTTGTAATGTTTAAATGTACTTAAGCTGATTTTTCCATGTGCTTTACCTGCCCTAGGCTGAACTGTGAGAAGTTGCAGTAAAAAACCTGATCATTAATTTTTAAGTTACACTTCTGGCATTAGAAATATTTATTGTAATAGCACTCCAATCCTCTTGTGACTCCTCTTTTTTTCAATTATTTGAAATTTCAGAGAGGAGACTACTATGCTGCATGGGATGTGCTGCACACTATGGCCACACAGTACAGTTTAACTTGGCTAAGGTGAATTCACAATGTGGGAAAGCCATTTCTACTGCAGCAGCCCAATATTTAGGATTGAGATGAGTCCAGGCATAATACGCACCTGCTAAGCACATTGTTGTTTTTTTTTTTCAAGGACGTAGTATCTCTCTTGTACCAACACAGCTCATGCACCATTCCCTCCAGCTTCTGCCCGCAATTACTTTGCTTCACAAAAGAAACAGCCATTAACAGTGATCACGTTGCCTCCCTCACTAGAGTGGGTTTGGGAGCCTGTAAAACATGCTTCCAGCTTCATACAGTATCCCTATAAGCAAGCTGTATTGCTATTGTCTGAGTTTTGTCTTAGCTTCTATTAGCTAGCAGCAAGAGATGAAGTTTCTCCAACTTGGTCACAGCTAGTTTAGGATGCCAGCACAACTATTCTAAAGAGAAACTGATCATAGAATCATAGAATAGTTAGGGTTGGAAAGGACCTCAAGATCATCAAATTCCAACCCCCCTGCCATGGGCAGGGACACCTCCCACTAAACCATGCCATCCAAGGCTATGTCCAACCCCACCTTGAACGCCGCCAGGGATGAAGCAGTCACAACTTCCCTGGGCAACCCATTCCAGGGCCTCACCACCCTTACAGTAAAGAATTTCTTCCTCATATCCAATCTAAACTTCCCCTGTTTATGTTTGAACCCGTTATCCCTTGTCCTCTCACTACAGTCCCTAATGAAGAATCCCTCCCCAGCATCCCTATAGGCCCCCTTCAGATATTGGAAGGCTGCTCTGAGGTCTCCACGCAGCCTTCTCTTCTCCAGGCTGAACAGCCCCAATTTTCTCAGCCTATCTTCATACGGCAGGCGCTCCAGTCCCGTATGAAGATAGGCTGAGACAATAACTAACATGAGGAGCAACTGCTACATCAGCAATTGCTAGAAGCTGACACCACTTCATCTCTCTGCTACTTGTGTGTTTAACCCTGAGTGTGAAATCTTCAGCAATGATATTCTAATTATGTCCATGATGCCTCAAGGGTTAGACTGTTAAACAAGTGACAGTTTGCTCAATTAAACCCTTGTGGCTCTTGACTCAAATAATGTCTCTTGATAGGGGGTTACAGTGGAGACTATGTTCACTTCAAAACTTCAATCATAACAGACATGGCAGCAGCTTCTGATGTGGAGCTCTGCATGTGCGATGGCACAGTCACTGGCTCTTACCAGCAGTATCTGCTGACAAGCAGAAAACTTAAGGTATAATGTTGCCTCTGCTGACATTAACTGTTTTGCCTGCCAGGTTAACAGGTATTTGCCATGTTGGCACCATCTTCTCACTGGAAAAACAAAGCTCCTGCTGGAAAAAAACCTGAAGGTGTCGGGAGCCCGGGCATAGTTGTCATTCAGCTTCTTCCACTTACACAAACTTGAGCCCCAGAGAACACAAACCTTTTCTTCAGAATTGGGCAGACATGTCACCAGCTTTTAGGGAGCCGTTCACCTCATGAAGTGTTTGTCTTAGAATGACAAAAGGACAACTCCTGTCCCTTTCTACATGTGTGCTGGAAAAAAACTCCCAAACCAACAAAACAGCCATTTCTTCCCCCCACAAAAGGTTACCATAACCCTGCAACAAAAATCCAGACTGTGATGATGACAGCAAGTAGGAATGACAAGGGGCAGAAAGAAAAGGTTGGGTAGCTTTTTCCCCCAGCATGTTCCATAGACAACCTTGTAACAACAGCAGGCTGCTTTCCCTTAAACTCCTTTTTTCCACTCTAGACAGCTAACCCCTCACTCCTCCGTAATTGAGTCCTTAATAGTGATGAAGTGTGGAACTGCCTGGGCTATGCAGAGCTGCTGGTCATTTTTCCCTGCCCTCTGGCCTGTATGGAAAGGAAATGAATTTTTCTCAAGCCAGAAGTCACACACTCACAGGGAGGTGACTACCACCCTGATATCTGTTGGAGGGATGGTACGGCCCGGCACAAGCAATCCAGAAGGTTCCTCGATTGTGTGGCAGACAACGTCCTTCTGCAAGTAATAGAGGAGCCAGCAGGGAGAGATGCCATGCTTGACCTCATCCTCACTGATAGGGAAGGGCTGGTTGGAAATGTGATGCTTCAGGGGAGCCTTGATTGCAGCGATCATGAGAAAGTTGGGGCTGTTCAGCCTGGAGAAGAGAAGGCTGCGTGGAGACCTCATAGCAGCCTTTCAATGTCTGAAGGGGGCCTATAGGGATGGTGGGGAGGGACTCTTCATTAGGGACTGTGGTGAGAGGACAAGGGGTAACGGGTTCAAACTTAAACAGGGGAAGTTTAGATTGGATATGAGGAAGAAATTCTTTACTGTTCGGGTGGTGAGGCCCTGGAATGGGTTGCCCAGGGAAGTTGTGAATGCTCTATTGCTGGCGGTGTTCAAGGCCGGGTTGGACATAGCCTTGGATGACATGGTGTGAGGTGTCCCTGCCCATGGCAGGGGGTTGGAACTCGATGATCTTGAGGTCCTTTCCAACCCTAACTATTCTATGATTCTATTCTATAAGGCCAGCCCACTGGCAGAAGCTTTGTGCTTGCCCCTACAAGGCGCATTGCAGGAGGTCTCTAAATTAAGGCAACTGTCAATTTGAGGGTACAAAAAGTTAGAAATACATACACGAAAGACTCAGAAAATAGTGGCAAAGAAGGCCACACAGTTCCATGTGGTTCTCCAGAGCAGCAAGTGCTCAACACTTCTAAGGAATGTATCAAATTATATATTCCAACTGTGGTTATGTTTACATGCTATTATAAGGGAGGAAATTCCTTCCTGACCAAAGATGATGATACTTTGTGCTTTGAAATATCTGAATGAGAATGACTGGATAATTTTTATGCATTACTGTGCAACCACAAGCAATTTTTTAATTCTCATAAATTTCTTCAAATCTGTAACATTGAAGACTACAGATGAAGGAAATTTTAAATCCTGATGAGAAATTACTTACCACAACATCAGAATGGCAAAGTCTGATCTACTTTTCTTTAATAGTTTCATACTGGAGAGAGAATATCCAACTTCTGCATTCTTCTGGAAGTGTTGTGCTCACACTTGCCAGCTCTGCTCACCAATGTGAATGAAGTGGTTCTCATGTTTTCTAAAGAAGTCTCTCTACTGCTACATTCTCCTCCTCCTTGCCCCTCATAAACCTATTTTTTCTTTCCCCTAGTCTACCATGAAACCAAAGACACCCTCACTGTATTTTTAAAAGGGCCATCTTAGCTAATGCCAACGTCTTTGAACGAAAGAGAATGGAAGTGAAGCCACCAGCTGCTACAGCTTAAGCTGTAGATACCAGAGCTTTTATAGCTGAGCCTGTAAGGGCTCTGGCTCTCTGTAGACTGAACACAGAGTGGTACAGAAATTCAAGCCAACCAATTACAAACATTATTATTTTCTTCAGTGAAATGACTGAAGCTTTATAATCACAGTTTTGGCAGCAGCAAGTAAATGGGCTATCATCAAAGACTCAACAGTTACTGACTTTGTTTTTACAAAAATGAAGCTATTTGTTGTATTAATGCAGAAAAGGGACTAAAACGCAAAAGAACACATAGTGTAGACCTTTGGAAAAATGTTGGCAAATTTGGAGAAAACCCTTGCCAATATTAATGATGAGACAATGTAGATGGACGTACTTATCTAAAGACTTAAGATCTCAGGGATATTCTGATCCAAGTGCATAGTTTGTTACAGTTTGCACAAAACAGCAGTTTTATAGCAGTCTCCTCTTGTATCTGGCTATGCATTGGGTAACCAATGCATATCTAAACATAACTGTAATACATCACACTTTTCACCGTAGCAACAGTGCTTTTTGGCAAAAGGGAAAATTCACACTTTTCTGTTGGGCCTAACACTTCAACTGTTCCGAGCACAGCTGTGGATGGCCAGCGGACTCAAGGTTGTGCTGATGCAAAAAGCAAGGGCCTCAGTACTTTGTGCTTTAGGACAACTGTCGGTGAATGACTAGCAGAACAATGCTTAGAAAAATCAATTCTGTTTCTCTCCACCAATTGGCAATATTCCTCCCAGTTAATAGCATTATCAAAAAGCCCATAAAAGTTCCTTTCAAGTGGTTAATCATTAGCAGATACAACCTCACTTTTCAAAAACATGATTTAAATCAGATTTAAACAAGAAATTAAAAGAGCCTGTTAGGTAAACAATAACTCATCTGGGAGATGTCTTTAGCTGGTGAAACTTGTTTCTATTGGAATTCCAGGGGGTGTTGCACAGAATGTTTTTCTCTGAGACTCAGTGGATTTCGCGGTGGTAGTCTTGTCTGCAGCATTCACTGCTACTATAGCATACTGAATACTACAGATGTACCCTTCCACTGCATCCCATCACGATGCTTCTGTATCTCCTCCATGATAGGCCAAAGGCCTGCACATAGGTAGTCTCTTCTGACAAGCTAAGATAGTCAGCTTTACAATGTAGAGGCAGACAATAAAGCTCAGGTACATGCCATTAGAGGTCACACAGCACAGTTCAGGATGACTGCTTGAGGAAGCACATTTATGATTTGAGGCTATTCCCAATCTTCATCACACAGCAGAATTACCTCAAGCATTGCCTTGCAAGCTTCCACTCCACAGCTCAGAAATTTCACCAGCACAAAAGCAATCACACCACTGACCTGTTGCTGTACAGCTCCAAACAACACAACCTTGCTTCTGAGCTGTTACGGACATTCTTGTCTGTGCATCTCAGTACTTGTGGACTGGGGCAAACTCCAGTAAAGCAGCCTCATTCCTGCAGAAATTCTTGAACTTCTGTGGGTTTTCCTAGATCTGCATGGCGCTGCAGTCTAAGTACTCTGTCCTGGTAGTCTTCTCCAGAATGGTTAGCTGGCAGACGGGAAATCCTTGTATTTGAAAACCTGGATCAGCAGCCAGCATGAGCAGTGTCTTTAGTAAAGCGTGTTGTCACCTGCTAAAGGCTACAGTATGCTGCCAGAAGCTCCTTCAAATCATCTTACACTCTTTGATTGCTTAGAAGTTTTTGTTGTGCTTCAAGCAAAGGCAGCTGACCAAAGCTATATAACAGTCACAAGAAAAAGTCTCTTTACTAGAAGGGCAAACTAAAAGAATTTCCACAAGGGAGCACAGAAAGGAAACAGATGTTTAGGAGACATTACAACTCACAGGAATGTGCCCTAAAAGTCCTGAAATCTCACTCAGGTGCAAACAGCAATAAAGTATGACAGTGCAGCTTTCTCCTGGTGTGAGAGCGTGTTTGCAACATACACATTCACACTGCCTAGCCAAAAAATAGAATTCCATTGCAGTTATCTCTAGAGCAAGAAATGTTACCTTATGAAAAGTCTCTTCTTTCCCTAAGCTTAGAATCAATTACCACATAAAGGGACAGAGCAGGTTTATCGCATGCAGTTTTCACACGCCAATTTATGACCCACATATTCTGAGGAAACCCAGCCATCAATATATTTTATGATGTTCAAATACAGAAGATGAAGTTCCTGTCCCAAGGAACAAAAAAGACTTGCCCAATGCACATTGAGATATACTACTCAGAAATACCACGGTTGCCAATTTAGCCGCTTTTGGCAGAGTGACATTAACTGTATAAATTAATCTAATTACACAGAGTCCTTTCCAACCCTAACTATTCTATGATTCCATGATTATGGCCACTGAGAACCAGCAGTTGGGTGACAATGGTGGAACATCATCCTCATTTCTTGGAATGCTCTCTATAGGCAAAGTATTTGGGTATTTTTATGCTTACAGAACCGGAAAGCCCATTCTGGCAATGCTGACATCAGTGGGCCTGCTCCGAAGATACATTGAGCCCAGCTGGTCCACTAAGTAAAGTGAGAGCAAGAAACAGATGTAATATGCCTCATGAGCCTCCACCCTCTCCTCACCCTGCTCCTTTCTTGAGAGCACAGAAGTGTATGCAGCCATTGCAGGCAGCATGTGTTATAAGAATTTTTGTCTTTGCAGTCAAAGGCAGGATAACAGCCAGAAACCAGGATATGCTCAGCCAATGACATGGTATATTAAAAAGCCTTCCAGCTTCTGTTTCAAAACAAAGAAATCTTGATAAGCCTGAAGCCAGCAGCTGCCGCCTACCTTACCCTGGGGACACCTGCTGAGCTGCTGCCTGTTTACTATTGCATTAAAACAGCGGCTTCCCAGATAATGAATTATGTATTCGCAGTGAAGCTATGGTACACAGGGTGCTGGGGAGGACAAGGCTTGGAAATAGAAGAACTAAATGGTCTGCAAGACTGGAAAAAAAGTCACTGATGGCTTTATGATTTGCCTGAGCCCCAGTCAGGTAACAGATGGAACTGGGGGAGCATGGCAAGTGCTGCCTCCTCCTGCCTTCCTCATTATTTATTGAAAGCAATCAGGTGAGTTTGGAAGTCCCTAAAAAAAGAAAATAATCAGTGAAAAAATAACAGAACTATACAGTTGCACTTGTGACTGCTGCCAGTTTTATTGCCCTAGCATTAAAGTCACAGAAGGTTAGCTTTTATCATTATTTTTATTTTTAAATGGTTCACAGTGTGAAAGCAAGAACCCAAGGCAGCAGTAAACTATTGCCTTGAAACTCTGGTCCCTGCCAGTTATCTCTCCGCAAGAGAGAACTTATCTACAGTCTCTGAGGCAAATCTGCAAGTACTTGCCAAACAGACATTGCTCCTCCAGCCTTCCAGAGAGGAGATTTAATACTTCTCTTGCCTAGTTTAATTTCAGTTAGGTGATCTGGGTACCTAAGCACAAAAGCATTAGATAAAAACAATAAGAGTGAGCATATACACAAATGCAGTAAAACATGTCATCCTTAAATGCTCTTATCTACAGATATTCCAGTCCTGACCATATTAGAGCCTAAATATGAGTGAAGGCTGATTCTCAGGAGGCAGACAGTAAAAAAACCTCTCCATACCACACATCTTATCCTAAAGGACACCTTATTGTAAGACTGGCTTCATTCAGTCCAGCTCTGCTACTGCTGTCCAATTACAAGTATCCAGCCTGGTTCAGACTGCCTTTTTCGGATGAAGAAGAGTCACACCACAGCAACTGCAAAACAAACTTATGACAACTATATGCAAGTGGAAGTGATTTCAGTGTATGATTTGGCTATTAATAAAAGAATTTAAAAAAAATGTTCAATTGCTGGAATATTCTATTCAAATATAACTAAACATCAGTGTTTCAGGGGAACAGGCACAGCAGAGGTTAAAATTACTTTCCAAGGTTATATTGTGCATCTGTGGGGAAATGCCTTATCTGTATTAAAAAAGTGCAAATTCCACAGTGAGAAATTCCTACATACCAGTGGAGAACAGTGATACAGAGACACTAAATGATTTCCAGGATGTTATTAGCTAGTGACTAGCAGAACTAGGAATGAAAGACAGAACTACCACATCCAGGTACCCTGGGTTAATTAAACACTGATTCTTATAAAGCAAGGAATACTGTTTGGAAGGTCAGACATGTGCAACTGCAAAGACAGTGCCAACCCTAGAAAGCAGAAAGCAAAGAATGAGAAGGAACAAGTTGAACAGCATGAAGACTGTCCCAGCACAGGATGGAAAGCAAGCCACTGTCTCACCAAAGCAGTGCTCTCAAAATGGGAAAGACATCAGAAATTAGGAGTGTATTGTGTCTGAAAAAGCCATTCCTTCACTTGGCAGCCACAGTGGTTGCCTGGTATCTCCTCCATTTGGAGAGGTTTAACTGGTGAGCTGAAGTCACTGCTCTCTCAGCAGCATATGCATGGCTCATTGAGAGGCACAGCAGTGTGCTGGCCCCCTCTGCCTCTTGAGCACTATGCTTCTTGGCAGCACTGGCCTCTCTGGCTGCTGAATCTCAGAGTCCCATGGAGACAGTGGCCTGTATCCCACAAAAGCCTAGATACTGGTTGGATAAAGCCCCAGTTCCACTCAGATTTTAATAGTGATGAGGGAGATTTGCAACAGAGCTACATGGCTCTGGAAGTTATTTGCTGAATGACAGACGTGTCTCTGTGGTGCCCTGCCAGATCCTTTCATATCTCCAGATCCATGGAGTCCAGCACACTGTTTCTTGGAGTCTCCAAATGCTCAGAGCAGCAGAGCATGCAGCCAGGATTCAGACTGCCTGTGGGCTCATCCTCCATCCAGATGCCTTGCTTTGATCCCAGATACTTCACCACAACATGTCTGCACCTTGCTGCAGCCCAAAACTATGGAATGAATTTATTCGTAGGGGGTTCTAAGACTGATTTCTAGTCATGGAAACAGTCATAGAAAATAACACTCTCAACAGTTCATAGTTATCCAGTCCCCTTTCGTGCCTCACGATGAGGCTTTTGTACTGGAGCATTCACCAGAAATATGGATAAGGAGTCAAGTAAAACACAAAGGGTTAAGTCACACTGCCTGGGCTTCAGAATTGGAAGTAAAGCCACACACCACCACAACTCCCAGGTGCATGTAAAAATGGAGCTATCCAGCTCCTCTTCTCTCCCTATTAGCCCTGCTAGACTGAACAGGCAATGTATGATTGACTGGACAAAGTATTAACATAAAGGCAAAAAAATGATGGTCCCTTTTCAACACAACTGTTATAGATGTAGAGCATCATCATAGAATCATAGAATCATAGAATAGTAAGGGTTGGAAAGGACCTCAAGATCATCGAGTTCCAACCCCCCTGCCATGGGCAGGGACACCTCACACTAAACCATGCCATCCAAGGCTATGTCCAACCCCACCTTGAACGCCGCCAGGGATGAAGCATTCACAACCTCCCTGGGCAACCCATTCCAGGGCCCCACCACCCTCACAGTAAAGAATTTCTTCCTCATATCCAATCTAAACCTCCCCTGTTTAAGTTTAAACCCATTACCCCTTGTCCTCTCACCACAGTCCCTAATGAAGAGTCCCTCCCCAGCATCCCTATAGGCCCCATCTCCAGTCCTGGCATTTACTTCCCTCAAACCACAATGTTGTATGGATTGAACACTTCTTTTCACCGAGACAGCCTCTTTCAACTTCCCTAATGCATATAAACCTACCCACCCCACAAGCACATCAGAGAGGGGAAAACAATCAGACGCAGACAGAAAGGATCAGGAGAGGCAACGGAGCTCAGGCCCAAATCCTGCCTTTAGCATGGCCACCCCTGGAGGTCCACAAGACAGTGGCCCTGAACATTGTGAAAGCAGACACTGAAAGTCTCTTAGGTTGACGTCATGCAAAAATGACCTAATCGGCAGCCATCAGATATCCTGAGGTTGCTGGGTGTGGGCTGCTCTTCTCAGGCAGCAGCTAACAGACTCCCTCCCAGGAGTGGCAGCCACATCACTTGTCTGCTGCACATGGCATTTTCCCCAGCAGCTCTGTTTGCTGAATACAAACAGCAAGCCCACAACATTAAAGAACAACCCCTCCTTTGAAGTTAAGATTGTTTGGCTTGCCTGGCTACAAACTGTGCCTTAATCATCTGGCTTTGAAGTCCTGTAAATCTACAGCTGCAGCAACATAAGGACCGCTTGGCAATAAAACATCCATTATTAAGTTTTTTGAATTAAAGAGGAAAAGGTTTTTCTGGAGCTGAAACTTCGTTTTTCCCTCACTAGAAATGAAAGAGCAGGTAAAAGTCAATGGTGACTTGCAAGGATAGGAGACAATTCTGACGGTATGACATCTTATAGCCCAGTTTTGAGTAGAGTTGAGCTGGTGTTCACTGAATGGCCGAAGGAAAAGAGAAATTTTATTGTAGGGAGGCGTATGAGAGAACAGTAGGTTTTAACAACAGACTGCAGAGGTTGATAAATACTTTTAACTGGTTTAATGTCTTATTTAAGGTGCATGTGTGCAATTGATAGGAGTTTGATGGCTCTTAAAACTGGCAATAGGAGAAATAAAGGAGTCTTTTCTTGTAGTGTTCCAGTATCTGTCTTTGCTGTAAGTTTTACCAGAAAGTAAGAGCAGCCTAAAGATACATCACCAAATGAGAAATCTCCACAGGCACAGCAGTCTGCAAAGTGAAAGATGCACAGCAAGAGAAAACTTATTTCAGCTTGGCCAATTCATTTTAGGGGTGTCTGGAAGCTCCCTCAACCCCATAAAAACAGAGAGAATTAATCCAAAATGCTGCGTAGCCTGGCCTGGAATGCTAGTGAGAAGATAAATGGAGCATGGTGAGAATAAGCTCAGTTGGAGAGAAACAGGCTTCAGCTGCAACTTGGTACAAACACTGCGCAGAGAGCTAAGAGACAAAACCCTGCACTGCCTGGGATTTCAAACTATAAGACTTAGGAAAATCAGATTCCAATTTCCAGCTCTTCTGGCAGCTTCCTGTATTAATCTCAGCAAGCTCCCTCTCCAGCCTGAATCAGAAGTGTTTATTTGGGACTTTTCTTTCCCATGTGACCAGAATGTTTGGCCATGAACTTGTCTACATCACAGCTCCTATCCTTAGGCCATCTGAACCTGTGGGAAAGAGATCATGCACAAACCTCACTGCTCTTGCTGACTTGCTCTTTCCCTGTTCAGAGACACAAAGAACAGCATGGACAGACCCATTGGAGCCTGTGGCTACTACAGTTTTTATGCAACTGCACTTTTGATGTTATGCCTAGGGCACTCTGCAATCATCTAATGCCTTTTAACAACCACATTTACTTACTGGTAAAATGTTCGTACTCAGATCACAGTAAAAACCTCTGCAAATGAAGTGCTTTCCAGAAGGGATTGAGGAGGGATTGCTTCAAGTAACTGGATGGAAAGTGGCTCAAAAACTGACAGAAGTCTGGACTTTTTAAAGCTAGACTAGCAATAGACTAATGTTAAACATGGAGTTGTCCAGGTAACTCAGCATTCTCCACTCAGACACCCAGGTTCTCCCTTCCTGCTTTGGCACTTCACTTCCAAGGCTATTCTGGAAGCAACAAAAGAAAGAGTAGCACAGAGCACAGTGGGCATCAGAGAGAAACAGGATCCCTACGCTGCCACTATGCCTGGACCAGGAGTATCCTGCACAGCTAGATGGCTTTCACAGATCAGACAGATTTGGCAGAAGCAGGCTCAGACAGGCTATGCCCTTTACCCTCTTTGGCTCACCAAGTTGCTTTCGGGGAAAAGCTACTTGAGGTGCTCAGCTGACAAATTTCACTTTTCTTTTTTCAACGTTGGTAGTGACTTTCTAAGAACAACAACACTGGTTGCTGTTGGCTGAGTTTCCCTCAGACATCTCTGGAAAGCCCAGATCATGCCCATGTTGATTCTGGCTTTAAAATGGTTACTTCATAGCCCCCACTTGCTTGCATATGTGTGGGGGGGGAGGGGAGGCTACTGCTGACAGTTCCTCACTGCCTCCCCATCCATGCAAGACTTTCTCTCAAGGCTGAGCTCTAGGTCTAGGCAAATCACAGCCACTGCACCATGGCACCAATACTGGCTCCCAACAAATTCAGCACCACTAAGTCTAGACCTACAGCCACAGCTCCTATCCCTGTCTGCTGCTTCTGGAGGCTTAGTTCTCTCCCACATCAGCACACCATCTGCCTCCATGGGTGGGAATGCCAAATTACAGCATGGCAGCAACAAGATTCAGGTGACTAGGCAAAGACTAAGTAGTGAATGACTGCTCCTCAGCTTCAAACTGTAATCTTTAGTAGGTCATGTTGACTCATGCTCGATATCTGAAGCTGGGCCCCAAGCTTAAAGGGATTGATGTGCATTTACTAAATCAAAGCTTCTTAGCAGAGGGTCAGGAAACATCTCACAGCACATGGACAGGTATTTAGAAGGATGCGTACCCCCTACTCTTGTAGAAGCATCACGGCTGAGCAAGTTTATCTACAGGTGTACCTGCGAGAATAGCCTTCCTTACCTTTCCTGTCTATACCATCAACCTTTTGCTGCCATGCCTTCTGCAGACATGGGTAAGGCAGGCACCTTCCCTCAGCATCTGTCTAAAGAGACATTTCTACTTTGGCACATGCTATAAGGGAAGAAGCAGTGGTCAGCTAAGTGCTCCCAGCAGACAAGGAAAAAAAGGGAACAAAAGCCCATCTATGCCCTCTTGCAAAGTATCATATATATATATATATATATATATACAACAAAACCCTAAAAAAGAACCTAGCAAAAGCAGATGAAGAACTGAATTATAATCTTTTCTCCTTCTTTTTAATGAAGGCTCCTGACATGATTCTATCCTTAAGAATCCCTGAATAATTGTATAAATTTGTGTACCTGCACATACATTTTGCTCAACAAAACACCAAAAGGTTGGTACCAGTGGCTACAGGTAAGCTTAGCTCAATTCTCACATCCCAGCTGCTCGTTCTTGTTGTGCAACCCCCTTTTGAAATAAGAACCCAGTAGCAAATATTAAGGTAGGTTAAAGAAAGCAAATTCACATATTTTCAGAGCCTTTTCTTCAACTTTCAGCCTGTGATAAAAACCTATACAATTCCACACTGTAGCTATACCTTAGAAACAATTTATATTAGAACAAGGAATTAGGGAAATGCGTACCTTAAATAAATACATATATATATATATAATCATAGAATAGTTAGGGTTGGAAAGAACCTTAAGATCATCTAGTTCCAACCCCCCTGCCATGGGCAGGGACACCTCCCACAAATATATATATATATTTTTTTTTTTAAAATGCTTGGCCAGGTAAGCAAGTCTGGTTCCTCAGATCCCATGGAATCGATGCGTGTTCCAGCAACAACAAATCACTTCTGCTTGCATTTGTATAAAACTCACATTTGGACTGCTGGCTAGATAACAAACATCACGATAAATACACATGCAATGGAACAAGAAAAAGACAAGCAATATGTTTCACTATTAGGAGTTAACTATGTTGTCAATTCTGTAATGCTAGAGGCAAACTGCTCTCATGAAGAGTTTTATATCTACCTGGAGGTAGAACAATCACATTTTTCTGAAAAAACCCACACAGCAATTCTCAAAGCAAACCTCACAACAGCGAGCTGAAAATCTGTGTCGAATCATGCACACAGGTAGCTCTACATAGGAAAGATGCTCAGGAAATAGGCTTTTTCTTCACTTGGCAATGTTCATTTAAAGTTATTATTTCAGTGTAGATTTTTTTTTGTTGTTGTTGTTGTTTTTTAAAGCTCCTTTTGGACAACAGAAAAAAAATACCAGGGCATTATTCAGCTGCTTACTTAAACTTATCTGGAAAAACAAATATACACAGACATTCTGTTGCTATTTTATTCTGCATTAGGAATTCCACTCCTGTGCAAAACATATGCTCCGTGTTTAAAGGGTTAAACTTTCTCTCGCTTAGTCAGCTTTAGTGAATGTAAAATGCAAGATAACAACATACACTGTACCTTGAACCAAAAATGCACACAGCAAAACAAAACCTCCTGTGCTAACTGACCGGCAGTATGAATAGATCCATTTCCACTGCTTATCTATTCCAAATAAATCCTTTACTATGATTTTAAGCAAAATAGACAACACTAAACACACCAAAAAAATCATGACTTACCCTTTCGGAGACACTTGCTTTTCTTAAGATATTTGGCAGTAAAAAATGGCATGGCTGAAACACTAAGGTTTCAGCCAAAGCTGACCTTTTACTACCAAGTGCTAAGAGCGAATGACCGGACCAAAGAGAGAAAGCAAATTATTATACCAGATCTTCAAAATGCTCAGTGATGAGCAAAGGAAATTTAGAGTGGGATAAAGTATGTCAAGTTGCACGGTGGGGATTGCAGATATCTTTCTGCTCATTAGCACTGCTGTTCAAGTTATTTAAAGTGTGCTCGGGGGAAATGAGGACAATTTCCATGACAATATGTACAGTATCATATAAGGAGGAAGCATTTTTTCAGGCACAACTTCTGCATTACTCAGCTGCTACAGCAACCAGCAATATGTTGAGAAGGGGGAAAAAAAACCCCAAACAAAACACATCAGGTCTGGAGAATGTAAAAACCCTGATTCTATTAACCAGTTCTTCTCTAGAGTGAAAAATGTATCACTGTAAACCTGATATGTCAGATCACTGGGCTATCCCCTCATTTTCTTATTAGGCACTTGTGGGAAAAAAAAAAAGAATCCTTGCTAAGCAATGAAAGAAATCATCAGGAGGTTTTGATCCTTGTCACCCCAGTAACTGATGCCTCAGTTTCCCCGCCTTTCAAATGGAGTGACAATACAGCCATGTTTTTATTTGTAAAAATCTTTGAGGTTCTTGGGTGGTAGGTACTAAGAGAAGGACAAATACTTTAAGTCCATTACTTTGCCCTCCAGAATTATGGCACTGTCACCCTGTCATGCTGCTTTTAGGACCAACAGCCACCTAAAACTCTCTTGCTTTTATTTAGCCAGAATGTTCTGATCTGGAAATTTAGTCTTATTCTTGTTGCTTCTGTTGCCCTCTCTGGAGAGCTTAAGGCAGTTTGGTACCACCTTTGTATCCTATCTAATTCCATAAAGTTGGGACAGTATATTTAATGGCAATGATATTTATCCATGTCTACCTCCTCCTAGTCACGTACCTCTAATTCACTCCATCACAGCATATCGCTTGGGCAGGCCACACCTCCATCCTCACTCCTTGGAATATAAAAGACAATACCACAAATCTTACTATGCACCCTGGGTCACATCAACTTCTCTATGCCTGAAGTCTTTCTCTGAGTAATGACTAGAATACAGGACTCACTCTTTTAAAAGCTCATAGACTTGTCATGGAAAAATGTAAAAGTAAGAGACTTATACTTCCATGCTCTTGGCTTTTACTGCTTCCAGCCTTTTGGATACTGCCAAGTCATCACTGTACTGAGATGTATGCAGTTACCTGAAAAGGAAAACATTTATAACCTATAACCAATAACCTATTGATTTGGCTGGATTTGAAGTCAGATTTCTAAACCAGCAAAATGATCCAAATGAAACTAGTACTATTCTTATAAAATAAAAGAGTATACAATTCTATAATAAAGACTGTATAAACTAAGGGTGCACTCGACAAGGTAGAAAGCTAATAGCAGGGCCTTTTCTTGAACCATTTGTTGCCAGCTCACAAATATATATATTATTTATATATTATTTTTTTTAATTAGGAAAGCCAAGCTTCATACTTGAAGGAAATCCATTCAGTGTGCAATCCAAAAATCTTCATCATAGCTGAGCATGTATAACTCCTGTGATGCTCAATAAGATGCCATTGTTCCTATATCTATACCACCATACCAAAAAAACCAGGTCTCTGCTCTTTCATTAGGCAGTTTGAAAATAAGCTGAGAAGCTTCCAGGCACACAAATCTTCCATAGTAAACTAAGTTAACCTGCGTTTAGCCTAATTACATTAACATATTTGAGCAAAAGTGTACTTAAGCACCTTGGAGCAGAGAGAACAGAGGTGAGAAAAGAGTGCCTATGAGTCTGATACAGGCAGTTGCCACCTGTGAAGTACTGCAGGTGGCGGATTGGGAATTCACATGATCTTGGAATGGGGGGCCAAACTAGTTACTTCCCTGCCCTTGGAGATGGCCCAATGCCATCTGCTTCAGAAAGTGGAAAAATTTTGCACACATTAATGTGCATGTACCTGCATCTCTTCCATCCATGATCAGACTGGCACACATCAGACTGTGTCTATGTGAGCATGGGAAGAATCAGTCTAGCAAAATTTATCCTTACCATATTTAATCTGGAAAAAATACCTGAACCTAATCTCATGTTGTCAAGGACTACTCAGATGATCTCCCAGATCTAACACAATCTATGGCCTCACAAATTAGCCATGAATATCTAGATTTTTCCCCCCCCTTTTTTTTTTCCTGGGGAGAGAGGTAGGAGGGGGCTTTCCACCACTGACAATTCCTACCAGAAGGTCTCAAACAAAGATTTACACTAGAATCCAGTTATTTTGAAGGAGAAACTCAGCAGTCAGGATGAACTCAGAGAGTTCCCTGAATGTCATGACACTTCCTTCTGCTATCATTGTGTAGTACATGGGAAAAGATGTGATGCCCAAACAGCCTTTGGAACGTCCCCTTTGTCTTTCAACTTCCTCTTTGCCAGGAGACGTGCCATGCCCACAGCAACACACCAGGCTGGAATTTCTGCTGAAGTCAGTCTGCCTTTTTGCTCACAGTAAATTAAAATGACAAAAAAAGAAATACCCAGTAAACCCACAAGGGAATTCCCTTCTCTGCTATTTTAACACAAGGTGAAATTTGACTAATGCAGTAATCCTTCCCATCTGCCTAAAAATCTGCCATTTAATGACCTTGCACAAAACCCTACTGCTTTTTACTCCAGTACGCCTATATTCTGCCTCATTTCCAACTCACTCTGCCTTTGGAGCTAAAAGCAGAGGTTGCCATCCGGTTAAGACTTTCAATTTCCAGAGGGAACTTCGAACTTATGCAAACAAACATTTGTGTGTCTCATTCACCGCAATGAAACACAGACTCCTTTTTTTCCATTCCACACCTCCAACTGCCACAACCTACTCCTCAGGAACCCTAAAATCGTGTAACATCATAATGGGGGAACTGCTTATTCTTTATTCCCTCGTGTTTTTCTGTTTCTTAGGCATAGCTTTCCTTAATCAGCTCTCCAAACAGAGAGAGATCAGGTGAAAATTGCTATTAGGACAAAAATCTGCGAACACAAAGAACAGACTGGATTGGATCCAACATAATCATTCACCCAGCTTTCAGTCTGCTTCCTTTAGTAGTGCTTTTAGAAAGGTTTAGTTTTAACTGGGACTACAAGAAAGCTAAATATTTTTCTGTTAGGTATCATGTGGGTCCTCTCTGGAAGCTATCGGGAGAACTGGCTACCCTGGACTTAGAGAAGGCTGAGGTTCTTAATGACTTCTTTGCCTCAGTCTTCACCGGCAAATGCTCTGACCACACCACCCAAGTACTGGAAGGCAGACGCAGGGACAGTGAGAATGAAGACCCTGGCCCACTGTAGGAGAGGATCTGGTTCAAGACCATCTTAGGAACCTGAATGTATACAAGTCCATGGGACCGGATGAAATCCATCTGCGGGTCCTGAAGGAGCTGGCAAATGAAGTTGCTAAGCCACTGGCCATCATATTTGAAAAATCATGGCAGTCAGGTGAAGTTCCGATGACTGGAAAAAGGGAAATATAACCCCCATTTTTAAGAAGGGGAAAATGGATGACCCCGGGAACTACAGACCAGTCAGTCTCACCTCTGTGCCTGGCAAAATCTTGGAGCAGATTCTCCTGGAAGGCATGCTGAGGCACATGAAAACCAACAAGGTGCTTGGTGACAGCCAGCATGGCTTCACTAAGGCGAAATCCTCCCTGACCAATCTGGTGGCCTTCTATGAAGGGGCCACACAACTGATGGACAGGGGTAAAGCAGTTGATGTCATCTACCTGGACTTATGTAAACCTTTTGACACTGTCTCACATGACATCCTTGTCTCTACATTGGAGAGACATCAATTTGATAGGTGGACCACTCGGTGGATAAAGAACTGGCTGGATGGCCGCAAGCAAAGAGTAGTGCTCAATGGCTCAATGTCCAGCTGGAGACCAGTAACAAGTGGTGTCCCCCAGGGATCGGTGTTGGGGCTGGTCTTGTCAACATCTTCGTGGGTGACATGGACAGTGGGATTGAGGGCTCCCTCAGTAAGTTTGCCGACGACACCAAGCTGTGTGGTTCGGTTGATACGCTGGAGGGAAGGAATGCCATCCAGAGGGACCTTGACATGCTTGTGAGATGGGCTGATGCCAACCTGATGGAAGTTTAACCATGCCAAGTGCAAGGTCCTACACCTGAGTCAGAGCAATCCCAGGCACAGCTACAGGTTGGGCAGAGAAGAGATTCAGAGCAGCCCTGCAGAGAAGGACTTGGGGGTGTTGGTTGATGAGAAAATGAACATGAGCCGGCAGTGTGCGCTTGCAGCCCAGAAAGCCAACCGTATCCTGGGCTGCATCAAAAGGAGCGTGACCAGCAGGTCGAGGGAGGTGATCCTGCCCCTCTACCCTGCTCTCGTGAGACCTCACTTGGAGTATTGTGTAAGTTCTGGTGTCCTCAACATAAAAAGGACATGGAACTGTTCGAACAAGTGCAGAGGAGGGCCACGAGGATGATCAGGGGACTGGAGCACCTCCCATATGAAGATAGGCTGAGAAAATTGGGGCTGTTGAGCCTGGAGAAGAGAAGGCTGCATGGAGACCTCATAGCAGCTTTTCAATACCTGAAGGGGGCCTATAGGAATTCTGGGGAGAGACTCTTCATAAGGGACTGTAGTGAGAGGACAAGGGGTAATGGGTTCAAACTTAAACAGGGGAAGTTTAGATTGGATCTGAGGAAGAAATTCTTTACTGTGAGGGTGGTGGGGCCCTGGAATGGGTTGCTCAGGGAAGTTGTGACTGCTTCGTCCCTGACCGCGTTCAAGGTGGGGTTGGACATAGCCTTGGATGGCATGGTTTAGTGTGAGGTGTCCCTGCCCATGGCAGGGGGGTTGGAACTCGATGATCTTAAGGTCCTTTCCAACCCTAACTATTCTATGATTCTATGATTCTATGATCACTCCAAAAATGCATTAACATAGTTATTTGGTCTCTCATCTTCTGATTCTCTTTTCCACAACTTCAGATTCCCATTCACAAACACAGGCTGACTATTTTTGCAGAGCTCAAACACAGAGCACCATCTTTGCTGTTAGCAGCAGGCTGACTGGTGTGGAGAAAAGCACCTATGACTCCTTATACTGCATTTTATCTAATAAGTTTCTGTAACAGGATTCAAAATTCTTTACTAGGAAAGTCAGCACCATCTTCCCCCATCTTACAGATGGGAATTGGAGAAAGGGATCATGACTTCTGTACGATCACCACAAGATTTAAAACAAAAAAAGGGAACATCAGGAAGATTTTTCTGAATGCCTGCAAGTGATCAGTACACAGTTTTTTTGGTTCCCCTTCTCTCTCTTGTGGCCCAAGAGAATTTCACCACCTTAGAGGAACAGTGCAGTGGCTGACAACAGACATGAAAACTGCTGCTTTCTATTAGACTCTTAGTTGTGGCGACATGTTAGAAGTTTCCACTGAATTACAGCCTAGGGGGAATTTCTGCTGCTATTTCCCACCTGGGCAAAGTCTGCATGAAACTCTAAGTGAAAGGCAGTAAGACTCTACCTTACCGTTAAAGCATGTGATCACAGCCTGTGTGAAAAGGCTACATGGCTCACACAGCCCTTGAATGCAGGGAAAGGCAACGACTGGTGGGGAAGGAGGAGGAGCGGAGGTGGAGCAGTTTCCCTCTATCACCCACTAACACAATGCACTGCAGTGACAGGCAGTGGAGGAGAGGCACTTCCTCTGACTCCACGACCATGTCTGGGCTGGAAAGGGACCAAGGCCCTGCAGCCGAACACGGCAAATGAGCAGGCAGGTGGCCATCAGAGGATGGCATGGCAACATGCTGGACAAAAGCTGCCATGCTATGTGAGCCTTAACACAAGAGGGATACCAGATGACTGCAGTAGCACTCACCCCAGACTGCTGCCATACCCTCAAGTTCTATTTTATCAGATGGAAAGAGCATGCGCTCAGGGTACCCATTTAAAAGATTTCTACCCCTTGCAAAGTGACCATGAGAGATTTCTATCCGTTGCTGATTGGGCTGATAAAAGCAGCCTTTTTTCCTTTCAGCAGTTTAGAACTCAGCCTGCCCTAAAACAAGTAGGGTCATTTTAGTCTGTGACCACATACATAAATTGTATCTGCAGAACAAAGGGATCTCAGGTCAATTATAAAGATCCTGTGGCTACAATATTCTTCTGGGAAGATGCCATCTACATATGTTTATTACAACCACATAAATCCCACCCTCTCACTTGCCTTGAGCAACTGTCTTTAAAAGCAAGCAAAATAATTATTTTTCCAACATAGTTGTCATCATTAATTATGGCCAGAATAGCCAAGTAGAAGTTCTTGCTCAGGCTTTTAAATGCTTGTAGGTAGTTAGTATGGCTATCGGTAACTTTACAGCTTTTTGCAGTGTTAACGTTAACATACTATGGCTTCATTAAATGAAGGCACTCACTGATGAGCTAAGTATGATTCATCCACAGAACACCAATACCCTTCATGGTTATCTGTCCCAGAGCAAGAATGGGGTTTAATTTATGCCTATGTTAGGGGTATATTCAAGCACTGCTGGCTGTATTCCTAAAATCACATTCAAGCAAACATGCTCCAATGAAGAAAAGACTTTCAAAATTCAAAGACAAGAGTTTGCAGGAATTACATGCTAGAAGTCCTGAGTTAGAGACATTTCACTGCTCCATTCGTCATCTCTGCAAAGCCCTGTGGCATTACTGTGTGAATATAGGATAGTAAGTTCCTAAAAATCAGAATGCAAAGTTTCCCACTGAAGTCCATAGGACTTCCCCTACATAAAGGCTACAGAATTTGTCCTATGGTTTGTTGCTTTTTGGTTTTGGTTCCATTTTTTTTTTCCTCTGTAGTTTAACTGGACAGGGAGTAGGAGAGGAACAGATGCAATTTCCCTAGTACATCCCTGTACATCTTTATTCTGCTTACTAGAACTTCCTGAACTCCTTAAGCTGAAGAGGGTGATGTGTTGAAAAAACACTTGATACAGAAGACTACAATGTAGTCTGAAGTCCACTGATAGCTTCCAGGAGGCATTTTTATCTTGGTTTTTAAATTACATGTTTCTGAAGTAACAGTGACTTTTGTTTGTCAACCAGCCTGCGCACAATCTGGCTTCTGAATCACTGTCACTCCAGGCATTCACAATTACAGGTCAGCCCACCAAAATCAGGAGACCGGCTTTCAGCTGATGGGAATTTTTCATTATTATTTATCTTCTGATTTCTGAGCCTTTACAGATCTTTATTTTAAATTCACAAGCAGCAAGAGACTTGTTTTTTATCAATGAAAGCTGCAAGATTTACATAATCACAGTATTCAAAATTAGGGTTTTAAGGGAAAACACATACTAATAAGCCACAGCATATGAATTCAGGCCTACAAATTTCTGAAAGGGAAACCCCACAATCTTGTTACATTTTGTAAATGAAAAAAAATGAAATTATGTAGTACCTAAACCAAAATGAGGACAGAAATCTGTCTATAGCGCTAACAAAGTGGATCAAGACAAAGTGGTATGTCTGAAGTGCTTAATTAAAGGTATTGGTAACAAACTGATTCAATAACATATTCTTACTGCTGGAACCGAATACAAAGAAAAGCTTTTTAGTGACACAGCAGATAAAATGGATCAGAATAAATCACTGTAAATCTGCAAGTGTTTTGAGAGGAGCCTTTGCCTGTATCCTCAGCATATGAAATAGGTTCAATTTTGCTCCTAGTCATACAAGCAAAGAAGTTTAGCAGAGACATCTGCACTCTACGTCCCAAGCAGCATAATGAAAATGAAGACATGGACAGAAAGACAGGAGCTGAACAGACAGACTGCACATGCAACATAAACTAGCAGCACAGCTTCTGTGAGATATCCTTATCCTGCAGCTCCAGAGTCACAGTGTACAAGCCCCGAACAATTCCCTCCAGCGCCATGCAGCCTCCCACTGCATCCTCCAGCACTGCTAATAACAGAGTCACAACCTTGCCCCACATGTGCAACCAAGATGATGAAAGCCTCTGGGCAGCACTTAAGGGAAAAATTTCTTTTTCTCTCCAGAGTAATCTCTGATTTTCATCCTCATTACACAATTGCCACTGCGCACTCCCTCAAGCATACATAATGAAACATAGCAATGCCAGTCTCACCATGCAAACCTCCCCAGGCTTTTATAGGGGCAAGGCAAAGAGGAATAAAATGGCAAAATGCAAATCAGCCACATACTGAATCTAAAAGCTGCCTTTAATTATAATTTCTTCCGGTTTCCCTGGGTGTTGGGAGCACTCCTCTAAGCAAGCCACCCTTGTAAACAGAGTCCTGATCATCTTATTAAACTCATTCAAGCACATTACATCTGCCTTGGCAATTCACTGGATTTGAAAGGAATCTGAATGCTAGGCTACAACCAGGCTCAAGTACCAAAGTTCTATACTTCGGTATTTCTCTTCTCACACCCCTCCACTGGGCTGAGACTGAGACAGAACTTCTGTTTCATGTAAAAATGTGAGGAAACAGAAACAGTGCAGGTTCCTGTATCCTAAACCAAGAATGTTCCTTCTTTCAGGGTTATACTACTGCTTGCCTGTAACCTGCAACCCCTTTAGTCCTGCACTCAGCCCAGGATCCCTTCTGTTTGTATGGTGCCTCCTCAGGGCATCATCATGCGGCTTGACATTTAACTTTCAGTTTTTCCCTTTCTCTCTAATAGAGCTGACAAGCAGGTAAATACCTTCTCTTCAGAACTGGCAATTACAACAGAAATTGTCCCAACTAGAATACAGACATATTCAATCAAACAGAAGATACCTGTATTTCAAGGGGCAGCAGGGGAAATAAATACAGTCATGACACTGAGCCAAATTCTCAGCAGGTAGAAGTCAATCAGCTCTAATGATGTCAGCAAATCTTAATTTATCCCCAGCTGAGAATCTAGCTCCACTTCTTTCCTGTGCACAGCCACAGCTGACAGCTTTAGGTCTGTTAACTAAGCTCCAGAGCTAGAACTGAAAGTTTTTTCCAATTGTGCCAGAGGGAAATCAGGTGCAGACTGAAGTATCATTCTTGTACAACTTCAGCTTAGACTAACAAAGCTGCAGCTCTGCTACCATAACACATCCTGTAGGTGACACTGAACAAAAACCTCATGTGAAGACAGGTAACTTATAGTTAACTGTGTTTGCAGCATCTGCTAAGCCAGCTGTGTTGACCAGAGAACACATCTATTTTCACCCTTGAGCAGTAATGAGTGTACAACAAGTAACCAAAATGTAAAATAACAAAAAAACCCCAAACAGCAACAAAAAAAAACAATCCAACTTTTCCTTCTCTCACTAGCATCTAGATTACAGCCTAAGAGTTCATCTTTGTTCAGAAAAGGCCCTGCAGATGCAGCATAATGCTACAGGGGCTCAGACAGCTCCTTTTCCAGTGGAGGATGGAGAGCAAGAGACAGTTGTACGCTCTGTGCTCTGAACTGATTTGATCCATCAACACCCACCAGCTAAACATTTCACACCACTAGCTTCACTGATAAGGACTGTCAGCATCTTCATCTCTCCTCTACTGTACACAGGTCCACAGTCCATAGGCGTGGCTGTTGTGAGTTTGCATTACTTTGCTTTACTCACTTGTCCCTAGGGAAAAAAATGTAGTCTCTCCACCTTTCATACTGAATATGGTAGACGTGAGGCAAATTTACCAGCATTTTGCTTTAAACTGCACTGACTCCTTTGAGTTTCTTGTCCATTGCATGGCTGAAAACCATCTCAACATACCTGAAGCTAACACACACTCAAAAACATTTGAAGAGCCAGAAATCAAGATGCTAACTCTAAAAGTCAGTAATAGAAATGCAAATGCCCTCACCTCACAGGTCAAGATGATTTGTTGCAAATCATTTGCACACAAACATCCAGGTGGCTTAGCCACCCCACCACCATAGATCACCAGCTGTACCATGACGATCTCCATTTTAGACTGGGGGCAGCTGCTCTCTACAGCAGCAAAACCGATTATTTTCTAACACAGTGCTTATTCAAAGACTGAGAATTAAATATTTAAATAAATAAATCATTATTGATTAGATTTTATAATAGGGCATCAATGGTTTATGTCAAGAACATAATGCAGCCCCAGGGCAAGAAAGGAGAGGAATGCAGTCTCAGGATGGAGGAAGGACCAGAGCAGGAGATATTTAAAAGCCTCACATGTTTTAGGCTGTGCAACATTTACTCAAAAGGGTTGGATCCTATGGGTTTATCTAACATACTGGAAAACTGGACCCAGCCTGGGTCACCTTGATTCACAAGTCCAATCCCCAGTATCAGTGGTAAACAAATTGTTTAGGTCAGGGTATATCTTACATCCCACAACACTGCAAGTTAAAACAAGTTCCAGGACACTATACGAACAAACTTGAGGCTTAAGTTAAAACAAAGAAACAAAACTATAAACCAGAAGAATAGCCATTTTCAGTCAGATTAGAGACGACGTAAAGGAAGAAGGTACAGAAAAAGTGCAACAGAAATGTAGCTTTTTACTGTTGTATATGGAATATACACATCCATACATTACAGCTCTCTTTAACAGCTACCAACGAACTAATTATCCTATGAGTGCTTAATCCCATTCTGAAGCCATTTAGGTTTTAGCTCCCATAATAAACTACAGTAATGAGGGCTGCAATATAATTGTGAACTGTCAAGAAAAAGAAAAAAAAGCGCCCTTTTTCCATTTTTGAAATAGAAATTCTGATTATTTAAGTGATCCTACCTGCTGTGTTATGATTAGTCCTGAATAATTAATTGTTCCCTTTTTGTTTGCCTATACTGTTCAGAGTTATATCCAGTTCTGTTGTATCCACCTCTCAATCTACTCTTACGACCTAGACAGTTTCTTCTTTCATGGAAGCCATCCATTCATCTGAAACTATTCCTGTTGCTCTTAATTCTGATATGTCCCTTTTGGGGATTGTTTCAATTAGAGTAGGATAGATCAAGAATATGATCAGTCTTACATCTATTTCAGAGGAGGGCATATGTCTGCTGAGTAAAAATGGACAGACGACCATAAGAAAAGGGCTACTGAAATCATTGTCAGAAAGAAAGCATCTCTAATTGCATAACTGAAGGTATTTTCTCCAATTTTTAAATGGACGCAAAGCTGCCAATAGATCTCCAGCCATGTCTGTTGTATCACAGAACAGGCACACTGCCATGGGATTTGGGTGAGGCTTGGGTCACAAAGTCCAGGACTGATGGTAAATTTGCAGATTAAAGAGGCAGCTCCCTAAAAGCTCAGCTTTCCAGGTGGCATTGATCTACTCAAGTCAGCAGTGTTATACTAGCTTATGTCTGTTGAGAGTGATACCTGTGGAAAGAGGAGTGCAGGGCAACACTGGAAATGAGGTAACTTTGTTTTGCAGTGTGTTCTTCTATGTGCCAATTTTTGCTTTATGTTTTTATAAGTTACTTCTAGATTTTCCACTTTCTGATTTAGAATGTGTATGCAGAGGAGAGGAGGTGAGTGAAAGTGAATCCAAAATGGTCCCCAGCATACACAATGAATGCAGGAAAAGCTTCTGATGTTCAGTACCAACATTATAATGAAGATGACTAATGCACTGTCAGTTGAGAAGCTAGACCCTCAATAAAAGAGGACAAAAAGAGGAATAACATTAATAATGACTTATTCTTGCATTTCAAACTCTGGGAGAGCCTAGCAGTTTGACGATCTTTCCCACGACATCAAGCACCTTACTGGCGCTGAGATGGAGAAGTGAAGACATCTCCCCTTCATCTAAATATTTTTGGTTTGCTGTTTCTTCCCCATTTCTGCAATGTATACATTATTGTTTCGGAGTACAGAACTAGGATGTCTGAATTTTCAGTACTAGCAGTCATGGCTTTGATCCATAGGTGGCTATTTTTAGGAGCTCTGAACAGGCTGCTGCAGCCAAACCGTGTGAGAACAATTTCTGAAGTAATTTTGTCTGCTTAGATGCTTTTTGATACAGTAATTAGAGCAACAGTGACCAGTATATTAGCTGAAAATGCTTCTGACTCCTATTTTGAGGCACATTGAACAGGATCTATCACTGTACAGCAGCTGACAAGAGGCATGCTGTCACACACTGCCTATCCACTGTGCATGACCAAAGAGCTGTTACAGAAGCCACTGCTCAGCTGGAGCCTGCTTTCCTGAAACTTTATCCACAGCACTGCCACAAAAGGAGCAGGCAACAATATTGCTCTGAATCTGATCAGCAAGCCTAAGCAGTATATCATGGTAATTCACTAAGCAAGAGAAGCAGGATTAACAACTGACATTGCCTGTCTTCCCTGTGATCAACTCCTGCTTAAATGCAACATTTGCACTATTGCCAGGCTAGGAACATTGCTGCCCAGCAATATCCATTGCAAGACTCTTTCAGTTGCCTGCAACTGCCAAAACACAGCTTCTGCACCAGGTTGCCTGAATCATGCAGGCTGGCAGTACCCAGGGCAGTAAGGGCTGCCTTGTCTGGTTTAGATCCACCACCCCAGCCTGGTTCTGATGGCTGTTCAATTTTTTCTGTCCTCGTAAAAAGGAGCCAAGTGAATTCTGCTGAGTCTGACTAGGTCACCTAGGGAGAGGCCCTGGGGAAAGGAGAGCATCTCTGCAACTGATCTTTCTGATACAGTAACTTGAGCAGGAGATAGAGCCTTCTCACCACCTCAATGAGCTTTCAGATCTTTCCTTCTGCCCTCTTAAGTGTTGTCTTTTTCCTCAGCACTTTCCTCTACAGCTCCTCCCCTATACTGACTCTATACAGTCCGGGAACTCTGGGAGATTTACCTGGCATTTAGCCCGCTTTATCCAAGACCTGACAAAACCAGAGCTAAGATTGCTGGCTGGACCTGCAGGACTTCACACACTACTTCTAATAACTAGGTTTCCTAATTCTGCTGTAATGACCTCGCATGCATGGCAGTGGGTTTGCTGGGTGGACATCAAACTGTGTCTATACCCGGCACTAACTCTACCTTAGAGAATTAGGGCTTGACAGTCCCTTTGAAAACTGTAATCAAGCTTATGTTAACATTAAATGCAAAATTTCCAGCTAACTATAAAGGTTAATGTTATTATAATCTATAATTTGCAAGAAGGCATAACAAAAAAGAGGAATAATTCATCTAATTACTGGCCTGAGCCAGACCTCTTCTCCAAGCAAGAATATAAGTAATAGGAAGAACAGGAAGATGGTAAACAATGGGTTTCAGAAATGGTGTTGGTTTATAAAGGGCAAAGTATTCCAGACAAAATAGGCTGGGTTGCTACAATAAGACTGTACAACAAGGAAAGAAGTGCAGCAGAGGCAAAATGCTTGGATTTCATTACAGTACCATTTCCTGTGGCTCCTGAATTCCTTGCTGCAGTAACTCAAGTTGTCTGGAGCACAAATGCTGCCAGAGGAACCCAAAACTCTGAAGCCCTTCTCAAAAAGAGCTTTGTCACAGCATGCAATGTACTAAACTTGAGAACGGACATGCAATAGCAAGCAGCAGAGTAGGAAGCTCAGAGACAGATGGCCAGTTCTGCTCTGAGCTGGAACATGGTTTTGTTCCCTTTGCTGTAGCTCGCTTTATGCAAAATGGTGAAGATGACAACTTCTTATTTCTGTCTTGCTTAACACAGCAGAAGTTCCACAACAATTACAGCTGGCTCTAAGCTACCAAATCACTTAAGGCATGACTGAGCTAGATCAGGCATGGACACAATCACATTTCTGTCAAATTAGCAAAAGCACACAATAGAGAATTTACATCAGCTTCATGCCAGCTGCAGGAGAAAAGATACCTAATCCAACACAAAATTGGAATGATATAAGCAGAGCATATCTATATAAGCAGACCATATCTGTGTCAAAATAAAGCTTGCTGGTTTAGAGCCTAGGGGGATGTATTTTTTTTGTTAATACAAACATGAAACATCAAAATGAATTCAAATCAGAACAGTGTGTTGCAGCACATGACTACATCTTTGGTACTAACGTCTCTAAAACCCTGTTAAATTCTTGAAACGGCCTCAGACTGTCAGCTTTTCAGTACATGTCTAATCTCTCACTACAACACACACAGTATTAGCCTCTAGTCTCAGCCATGCTTCAGGTCTTGTATCTAGATTCATGTTTGCATCAAGAGCTACTACATTTGGAGGCATCCAACATTTCTCTCTCCCAAAAGAGCACATCTTGTATTTTTTATTTAGTGTTCAGATAATATCTTCATAAAGATCTGCAAGTGTAAGAGTATGGGAAGATAGTGTGTTGCTAACTGCAATGACAAAACTAGAGTAAATAATCTTAGACGGGTTATGAAGACAGAAATAGTCACAGGAGATTAAAACCAATGTATTATGTGAAAACATGTACGTTATGGAAAAATTAATCTCGGCAACAATGAGAGATGACAGGGAATGGCTAATTACAATGGAATTTGTACATGATAAAAGCAGCAAAGAAAGCACGGTTTGGGCTGCAAAATAAGAGACCTCACATCATGAATTCTATTCCAAGGCATTACATGGCTCTCTGAATTTACATGTTGTCATACAGTTACCTGCTGTATGCTCAGCTGAACAGCTTCCCAGCCTCATGGCCAGGACTGTCTCCATGCCATTCTCATCTGAATTAAGTGATTTTACTTAAACTGTAAAAAGCCTAATTTTTGTGCAAACCAGATTCCTGTCATAATTGTAGTTTTCAACAAAATTACTAGGTAACTAATATTAGAGATCTACCTATGGAAAAGCAAGGTTACAGTAAAACTGTTACTGACTCTTCTGTTACTATATGGCTTATACGTAAGCTACTGTATATGGCTTATATACAAGCTACTGTAAACAGTTTGGCAAGGCTATCACAACTACATAAATGACTCAAAACCAGTTCTACTCCTTCTTCCTGCACATACATAACGCAAGTTTTTTTATAAACTACTGCTCTTCTTTCAAGCGTGCTGAGCTGCTATTCAACTGACAGGCAGTTCTGGAGTTGTCAATAGTAGGTGTAGGTCCTGCACTGGCACATATTTCTTACTGCTGTTTCACATTTCTCTGAGACTTCCTGTAAACCTATCCATTTATATTGTCAGTCAGCATCTTCTGCAATGGAATTTGAACCTCAGCATTAATGTCTACAATGCTATCCAGAAATAACCCACAGAACATTGTACAAGCCTCAAGCCACAGAGAATATACAATAGGAACAATTCAGGTTGACCCTCATCCTGAAGAGCGTATCATGTCTATCAGAAGCAGTTTCCCTACAGTATTTCATGGCTTAAAGACAAGAAAGTGAGCAGAAAAAAAAAAAAGCAGGTGGTGAAGAACTCACTAAAAGGGATAAGAAAACATCCCAGGGCCTATACATGCCGCTAACAGTAAGTCAGAAAAGAAAATCCAAAGCAATTTGAAAGCCAACAACCCAGAGCACCAAAGGCCAAAGCTGTAAGGCGAGAGGGGTAGCTAGCCCTTTTCATGAGTCTGCTAGGATCTTCAATTCTTGCAAGATCTCTCCTGCCTCAAGCAACTGGGGAGGCACTTCGGGTTTATACACAGGAAAAACACAGAACAGAACAAAAACGATTCCATGTGGAACCCACATTTTCCCCTAACTCCCTTTTTTCCCCCACCTCCCATCTGCTCCCTGCCTGAAGGGAACCCTTGCTAGAAGCCACAACAACAGCTACTTGTCCCTGTAGCCTCTCCAGCTGCACTGGTGTTATTAGCAGTGAGGCACACACACGCTCCCTATTCAACTTTATTAAAGCCTTTCATTACAACATACACGCACCACTTGCATGTTTATGACAAAAGTGAACCTCAAAGGCTCAATTCCTACAATATTAACAAATCAATGTGGTGCAACAAAAAAATCTGCTTTTCCCAGTAAAAGCAAGATGGTGTCTTGAGTCCCAGGTTAAGGAGACAGACTCATCTCACTTCTGGTTTAAGACTAAATCTACTCTGGTCTCCTATTCTAGCAGCCTTACTCTATCTACAAAACTCATTGCTTGTGAGTGGATTCTGCTTTCCCAATACCCTTGTATGGTAGGGAACACAGCGTAAATCAGATAATTGACTATTGATGTCTCTGGCTTCATTGAATGAAGTTTTTCTAACTTCTCTGTCCCTCAAAACTTTTTTGTTTATTCCCAAACTTATTAGGCTGCCATTATGTCTAATCTCAGTCAAATACCCTTACAGTCAATTCCTTTCATCCCCTTCACTTACACATTCATATAAAATATACATGGCTATTTTTAACTCTCTATAGAAATGCATTTCAGTTTAAAGTGCTGTGTTTGAATGCTGTACTCCACTGAACCAGGAAGGAGTGGTCCTTCTAAGAGATGTAAATTATTATGTTTATAGGTAAGAGGAAAACACCTGCTACCTACTGTCTGGATGGATGATGGCCCACAGGCCATCACCATCACAGAAACTAATGAAGCAGTTAACACTTCTGCCCAGACAGTACTTAAACTGAATCTCTTGTTAAGTTACAAATAGCAGGAAGTCTCTGGATCTTCCTAGAAGCTATTTAAAACACCGGTGGAGAAAAGCTCGTATTCGTTAAGAAGTAAATATATTCTTTCATCCTAATATCCCTTGAGTGTTCAGATGCTTTTCAAGGTAGCTGGCACACCTAACACAACTTTCCATTCCCATAGGTGTGGCAATCCTAAACTGGCACAGCAGACCTCCCAACTTGAGCAGTCCAGCACAGGAATCAGGGATAGCCGAAAAGCAACAAGGCTGCCTCAGCTAAACTGTATGGTTTTCTCTAGAAGCTTGCAATTCAGGATGCCAAGCTACCTTGCAGAAGGAAGCATGAATACGCAGCACAAAACGGATTCACACCCTGGGTCTCAGGCCCTTCCATCCTCCTTGGGCTGGATTTTTTAGTGTTATTTATAGAGCTTCACCAGCAGCAGTCAAAGGATAACCATAACAGCCACTCAGTGGTGCAGGCAACAACATCCATACATGTCATTCATCCATGTATTGACGCCAGAGCTTTTCAAAGACTTGCAGGTAGACAGGGTCATAGAAACAGATCCAGGACATACCAAAAAGACACAGTTTCATATTTTTTCATTGGAACATTTCCCTCCAAATCCATAACCAATTTTGGATCAAGAAATAAGACTCTCCATTAATTTGAAATTTGTTGCTTCTAGTTGAAAAACACCCATACAAATCCCATCCATGCAAAGAGATGGAATGTAAGTTCAAAATACAGTTAAAATGGTCTCACCTACTCTTTTAACACAAACATTCCTCTGAACTTGCAACATTCCACTGAGTAATTTCAATCTTTGAAACTCTTTCCTTAAACTCTGATGATCATGTTCTTCTTGACTACAAACTAAATCTAGACATGACACTTTTTGGACTCACAGAAGGAAATCATAACCATGCCATTTCACATGCTTTGGATACTCTGGTCTCTAACTCCAACACTAAAAGGGATATCTGCACTGAAAAGGACAGTAGTTACATGGCCCGAGCATTTCAAATTGATGCCTAAGGAAGGCCATCTTGAATCATCTCATTCACTAACCACAGCTGTTGCAAGCAAGCTCCCCAATAATCTGAGGGCAGTAATGGGAATAGAACCTGACAGGTAAACATCTGGAGACAGAAGCTTAATCCTTCTATCCACCCCAGCTTCTTCACATCCATCTCAGCTGTCCCAAGTTCCTCAAGGACCAAAACTGGAGTGGGAATAGCTGAGAGAGAATGAAAAATTAACTAAGTGATCTCTATTAATAACAGCTGAGAGGAATGAATGAAACAGACTAGGTCAGGGCCAGGAGAGCGAAAGAGCAGGCTGGGCCCCAGCATGCCAACAAGGGCTTCACATTCTGAGAAAGAAACTTGGAATTAAGTACACTTAAAAATAAATCCCAGCCTCTGAATACCTCTCTCATGGCTGCAGTTGCAATGCTGAATTTCTGCCCATAACAACATATCTGGCTTTTAGCCAGAGTTGAAAGTCACTGTGATCTCTTTTCCCCTCCTCCCTAGCCATCCATAATTTTTAAACATTCCCACAGCTGTGAAAGAAACAATAGCTGGAAGGGGGCAGTGCTTGGGTATCCAGAGGCTGCTCTCACATTTGCTCTCAGCTGGAATTCCTCATGGTCTTTAGCACAATCCCTTGCTACCACCTTGGCTGCCGGGCTGTCCCTTGAATGGGTGCAGCTATCTGAACAGTTTCAGAATTATTTCAAACTGGACAAATACTGGATTTTCCCATAAAAGCACATAAAAATGGGCAGCTGTTTCCATGCAGGGAAGAAAAAAAAAAAAAAGGAAAAATAAAAAAGAAACAAGTAGCAAGTCTATCTGGAGTAGAGGTTCATCATTCAAACAGATGAATATTACAGACTTCAGTTTATGAAGCACAGGCTGCATCTCAACCATGTCGAGGCCATGACACCACTTTCCTTATTCACATGCTCCTTACCTTGCAAAACTAACTCCACCATGAAGTTCAGTTTGTGGCACTACAGTTGCTGAGCATGTGGCGAGCTCTTGGAGAGGCAAGGGTAGCAGTCGAGAGTCACCATGGTCTCCCCTATCTGCCTAGTTGTTTAGTGTGGGAACTGCCTGATGCTGTCACCCTCTGCCTGATGTAAAACACAAACAGTAACTCAATTGGTATGGAACAAATAACATCTTCCAGAGGCCTTCAAGCATTGTACCCCACCCCCATCATGTCATTAGAGGTCTACCACATGACAGATAGCTGTCAGACAACAGGGACAAGTGACATCTTGTGATGGGATGCGCATGTATAGAGTCAAATGCAGGTGTTTCCTGCACTTTCCAACACATCAGCAGATGCATCACTATTGCATGCATAGGAGCTGTTAGAATTTTCTTCACCTGAAAGATTTACTTTGTTCACATGTTGGGGAAAAAAAGAAATAATCTATGGAGCCTCTGGGTAGGAGCACAGCAGGGACAAGACTACCAGAATAATCCCTCCAGTCCTCAACCCCACTTCCTGCCCACATCTGAAGAACCACCAACAAACAGGATGGGAGGGGAATGTTCTGGCCTGTGTGGTATATGCTTGGCATCCCTGAATTAATCTTTTTGAAACCTCAGGCTGTCCCGACAGTTTTAAAAAGCTGTAAATACCGGATGAAATGTAGTAAATTAATATGCCTGCCTAAACTGTTAGGATTTTACTTTGGCTAAAGAAAGTGGATTTTTTTTTCTCCCTTCAGTTTTCAGGAAACATCTGAACTCAACTTGTTAATTTATATACCACTGCTACTGTACAATTTGCCCCCTTAGATTATGCCTCAAACTTTGCCTCTCAACTTGGTTTATGAATTCAATACCTGAGATGCACTGAGGTATGGCTGATAACACCACAACTGAAACAGCTGGCACAGATGCCTCAGTTAAAATTTGGGCCATAACTCCATATGTCATACCACTCCAAAGTACAGAGCTCTGGTGCAAATAGAATCACAGTAGTGACTGAAGAGGCTCACTAAGAGTAGGCTGCAAAGTGCTAGGTGCTGTCTAAACATGCAGCTGGCAGTCTCCACTATCTACAAGACAGAAGTAACAACTGGTTGAGACAAATAACTAAAAATAGTGTAAGGAGGGAGTGGCAGATAATAAGGATGTGCATGGCTTTTTTAGACCACAGCAAGAGATGGTCCATGCCCTGCAGAGTTTATCATCATAACAGACTAGAGAATAGGCAGGCAAGGAACTGCTGGCAGACAAAGGGAGCAGTGTGTTCACAGTCACACAACAGGCACCTAATAAAGCCAGGAGAAGGAACTCTTATTGCTCCTGTGTCATGCACCATCTATATGAGCCTGCCACACACAAGTATACACATTCCCAGCAGATCTACTTGCTATTTTACATTCCATCCACCTCAGCTGAGCTGAGCAGCATTTGCAATTCGCTTTCACAGATGCCCTTCATAGACTCTGCAAGTTAATCATAATACAAGCGGACTGGAAAGCATTCTCTAATAAACTTATTAACAAAGGAAAAACAAAAAAAAGAATGCTATGAGACAAAATGATTGAGACATCTACAGTAATAGCACATCTGCAGCAAGGAGGAAGCAAAACAAAAGGTAGCTTTAGCACTGGCTTGGAAGCACTGATTCTTATAGCATTAATATTCAACCATTTTGTGGCAGATTTTATAAAATAAAAATAAGCCTAGAAGACGTTATCACTAACAACCAGGTGAAAAGCTGAATATAGGGTAAAACCTGAACTAACACAAAAATGAACTTACAATGCAAAACCCCATTATGAAATACTTGGAGCTTGTCAATACTCACTTTCACACTGATTTAACTAAATTGACATAAAACTCAATGCAGTTAAATAGCTGTAGCCCCTCAGCACAACCAAAGTCAGAGTACATTAGAACTATATCAGCATGACTTGGTTGGATAGTGAATCAACTAAAAATCAATATCCATTTAGTTAAATGGGTGTAGCAACAGAGTGCCCACCAGACACAAGCAATGATGAATTCTAACCATCGATGTTATTTCTTTCCTGGGCTCCAAGCTCCAGCTCTAGCACTATGACTGACTTACTGAATCAATTAGTCTGCAAGTTTGATTCATAAGAAATCTTAGTGATGTTCGTCTCAAGCTGAGATACAATCACAGTTCATGCAAGAACCACTAGGCAAAACTGATTCGCCAAGGCTTAGCTAGACTTCGACCATCTCTAGCATCTGTGCTTTCCAGTACATATGGGCATAACGACAGGAGGAGTTCAGCTCCAAAAATACCTCTATCCCTCTGTGGGGCCCAAAACAGAGGCATGAGCAGAACAGTCATTATGCGGTTTCCTCTCTCTGCCGTTTCTCATGCTCTCCCTCTTGTGGCAGAAGAGGCTTATTTTTTCTTTCCTTCAAAAAAGCGAAACCTTTGACAAGTTCGATAATCAACTTTCTGCAGGAGCTGGAGCACATTGCTGAGTTAACACAGAAGAGAAAACCCAAAAGCTTTTTGGAAACAAAGCAGAGGCTCTCTACTACCTCTTCATTTGTAATAGTGATACTTGCATCAGCTGAAGTGCTGACGCCAGAAATCTGAGATCCCACATCACCTCTTTTTTCATAGGTATGGTTTTAAGCTACCTCCCTTGACGCTTACATTTGCCTCATTATGACTGTGTTGTAAACAGTATTCATTATCATGTAAAGCTCATTCTCTTGTCAGCTTTCATCTCTTTATCAGGAGTGAGATTTATGTAATATGGAAAACCGGCAGCAGCTGAGCAAAAAATGTTAGGAAGGTGGAAAACACAGGGACCAAAGGCCATTCCCAGCATGAAGCTGGAGAGAACAGACTGGAGCACAAACATTAGTCCTGCTCACATACTTGCCAAGCAATTGAAAATGCGGATCCATGAACCGAATCCAACTTCAGCATCCATGAAGTTACACAGAATGAGATTTTAAGAACCATAGTATGTCAACACCTGTAATAAGTCTTTTGTGGCACACATTTCAAAAGGAAAATTAGCTTGTCCTCTCAAAGGTTACATTTCACCCACTCTGTTTCCAACCCTATTTTGTATTAGCTACATCCAATGTCAACTCCCCTCAGTTAGACACACTCATTATTCAAGCTAATCCAATATGCCCTTGAGAACTGGGATTAGGAAACAAGGGTATTGCTGCAAGGACAGGCATATCTTTAAATGACTGAAGCTCTGAACAGTCTACAGATTGTTGAGTCAGGCCAAAAAAACAAAAATAAAATTTATCCCCCAGATATTATTACCTAGTCTCAGTGTATCAGATTTTTATGCTCAAGAATAAATTAATAACACGTTACTTCTAATTACAATAATTTTATTCTACTGTCCACAGTTTGCAGGCTTCATACCATGTGTGAAATCCTTCTAAAAAGCTATAACATTTAATTTCCTTTAAATGCTTTTTAGATGAGTATCAAAGTAAAAGAAAACAATCTGATGTAAATAACTCAATGAAGGTTGCTGAAAGAATTAAATAGAGCAGACAAGAATAGAATAACACAGGCATAATTACTGGGTGCCTTCCTTCCCTATTTGATTTAGGCACTAAACATTCAAATTGTTAATTTAGGGTCTCTCCACAAGGCCTTAATGTCATTACAGTAGATGATCTTACATTCTCACAGTGGGTAGGAAAGCTTCAGTATAAGCAAACAGCATGAGAATCGTGTGCAAATTAAATACTTAGATGTACTTAACTTTAAGGTCAGAAATTGCAACCCCAGGCAGTCATGAGAGATCTAGGAAGATACAGGTCCTATGTAAAAGTAAGAACTGTTCTTAAAGATGCAGAGAACAAGCCCAGCACAGTTCTACAAAGAGCTGTACTGCTTCAGCTGCTGACTCCCAGTGTAGTGAGCAGCAACACCTGGAACATTTGCATGTGTCCTGACTAACATGTATATAAACTAAGAAGCAACCAGTCCATTAGGAATGACAGTTGAAGCCTAGGAAGATTTTAAACCAATGCAGGAGGGAGCCTCAGCAGAAACAGGAATTTTACACTGCAGGAACAGGGCACACATCAGGACAGAGCCTTTTGTTATGTAAAGATTTCCTGATTTGTCACTCTGGAATTCTAGGGCCTACAGAAGTGTTCATCCATCTTTCTCCAGCATTTTTCTTTTCTTTCTTTTTTTTTTTTTTTTTTTTTTCTTATTTAGTTACACAGTAGTTTCCCATTTACTTTATAAACCGCATGTTTCCTTGGCATCCGCACTAAGTATAACGGGGCTGTAGGCAATGACTAGGATCATTAAGTAATGCTACATCTTTGTTCTCCAAGACACCTTCTGATGAAGGCACACTAGATCTGGAGCAAACCTGGAAAGTCATCTTTTTCAAATGGTGCATGATGTGCTGGACCTACCTACCCTCAAAGCCACTATCAACTACACAGCAGGAGGAGGATGCACACCCATTGACAAGTATTGCTAAGGAAGTTTGCCTGTAGAATGGTTACAGAGAGAGCTTCAACTTTTAGTTCAAGAAGTAATACTTTAAATAAATTTATTCGACCCATCCTGATCATGACACTATGGCAAGCTCCAATTGCTTGAACTTTCTCAATACAATAACAAGCTAAGAACTAGGATTTTGATACCAAAGTTTGACCTCCTCAGCATGGATGCTAAAGGTGGGTAGCAGGAACAACACTACCATAAATCTGCAGCCTTGTTCCACAATCATTAAGCACTACCAGTTATGTCCAGTTACAACAGCTCTTTGCATATACACTATTCAGCCAGTTCATTAGGGTAACATGAATAATATCACAGCACTCACATGGCACTTGAAATTACCCAGGTGCAATAACTAATTAAGAAGTTAGAAAAACTATAAAGAAAGAGCAGCCCATTTGTATTAGGTGGAGGAACTGAGAATTTGTAGTGGTTTTGTTTCACTTTTTCCCCTTCACAAATCCAATTGTGAAGACAAGGTGGATTACCCTCTAGTAGCAGAAGAGAACACACCTTTTCCCTTATGGGGAAAGACATAAAATCTATCTACATTAGCACACTATGAGCAGGATGACACGCAACACTAAGCAACACTTCACAGTTCATTTCATGAGTCTGAATTTGCTCAAAAGTCATTTACAACACTGTCAGTATTGCCAAGGGCTGAAGGTGCTTTACATCAAATGCAAAAAAATTTCTGCTAACCCTTCAACTATCCCTGTTCTAGACAGACACTTTGGATAACAGAATTTATGTAATTCTCCTTAAAACAGTGCCTCATTTCAATAAGCAGCAGTTCTAGAAGAGCATCATGGTTATTGACCTTGGCTTCCCTGGAAACAAAGCATTAAAAGGACAAAAAAACCCCAAACAGGCTTTGCTAGTTAAAGCAATCTAAACAGGCTCCCTACGTGAAAGGGACTTGGAAACAAACTAGAATAATATGGATTAGCACTAAAAATAGTGAGCTCTTTCAAAAGCAGTGTCTACTTTTTTGGAATAGCTCCTGCACATTTAGATGAGTCTAGAAAGATGGACATGATTACTTTCATCTGTATTGGATGTCTCCATGACCTCATACGAATGAACAATTACTGTAAATGAAAGTGAAGGTCTTTGATTCAAAGAAACAGATGAGAAGAGGTAGCTCTTGCCAGGGACACACAATGACTAAGTGAATTTCACAGGTATGGTTATGGTTGAGGGTTGCAATGGCCAAAGTTACGATATAAAATTACCTCTCCTCCCTGTAGCATATTCTAAGCTGAATCTCAAGTTCTGTGTGTCTCAGGTTTTCCAGTTCATTTGCATGGATTCAAAATCTGCTCCATTTCAAACCTCTGCAAATAACCTTTTCTAGATTCACGAGTAGAAGTTGGCTCCCCTGCTTTTTCTGAGGATGGCATTCTCTTCTAGTGATGCAGAAAGCATCGAGATGTATGGAAGCCAAAAAACACAGTCTAATACATTATTTAGTCATTTCAGAAAGTTCTCATGGCTGCTGAATTCTGTATGGCAACCAGGACTAGCTCTGTATATGCCTTAAAGCATCAAATCCAGTATGTGGTAGTAGTAATTATGAAATTCCTGGAGGACCAGATCTTGATGGATGCTTCAGTTGAAAGCTATTATCTAGTTCATATTGACTGCAATTAGCAATTAGGTTTTAGATCAGAACAACCGGTCCACCAGAACAGAAAACTACTGGGACTATTTCTCTTAGAAATCTGACTGGACAGAATATTCTGACACTGGATGAGAATGTCAGAACTGACTCGCTCCCATCAGGAGAAACCTACATGAGAAAATAACCCTTCCTCTTACACACCACCCCTTCCATCCTCCATCACACATTAAGGGAGATTCTCCACTCTATAGTTATTTTTAATCCAGATTAGCAGGCCTCATATCACTGGCTTTGATGATGACCATGACATTTAGTCACATGAAGAGTATTCACTATAGAATCACTACCGATTGATAGCCACACCACAGCTGAAAGGGTGCATAGTTTTGGAAATCACTACTAAAATAACATCCCCTCCCTTGCAGATCACACATTGGCTGCTGAGACTAGCATGCCCTCCCAACCCATCATTAAGCCACACTGTCTCATTGGGAACCAAGCAGTAATAGCTGGCAACTGCTGCCTTAAGGATGACTTTCCCTTAAGACTGACAGAGGATAAGATCTCATTTATTGTGGTACTAAACGACACAGATTTGGACCAGTAAACTCTATCTCCTGGAATGATGAACACAGCATCCCAGTGCTTTATGTCTTACCTGGATGGCAGAAGTTTTGACAAGAAGCCACATACACACATCATTTCATGCCCTGCACACCAGTTCCACTCAGTTCCAAACCTGGACTGGTGCACTTAGATTGGAAGAAAGTAAAAGGAAAGAGATGGAGTAAAACCCACTGTGCTACAAGGCTCTGAGTCTGTTCTTCACCTGTACTTAAATGCTTTATTGAGCTCACTCAGTGACATTAGCTTCAGGGACTGTCACCAACCCTGATGGTATTAAGTTATCACTCTTCAGAGCTATGTTGCACCTTAACCCAGAAAGGATTTTTATGCACAGTATGAAGGAAATTACAAGCTGGACATAAATCATTTCAGGAGGTTTTCACTTCAATACAAAACTTTCCCAGTGTTCCAAGACAAAGGAACACCAAGACCTCTGAAGCATTGCTGTTATTCAGGGAGAACTGTCTCAGTATACTTCATTTTATCAAAACTTATCCCACACGTTCACTGAATGAACCATCGTGCACCTTTTGATTCTCAAAGACAGCAAAGAAACTTGTTTGGATTAGTCTACATCAGTCTTCATTAATTCCTCTCTCCTCTGAGGGCTTTACATTCCTTCTACAACTGAGCAGATGAAAACAATCCTGGATTGTCACCCAGCAAAGCATAATGTTAAGACACCTATCCGCACTGTATTTAAGCACATTTTTTTCTGGACAGACTACTGAATGTTGATCTATGCTCAGAGACAGGAATGCCAAGTTTTCTCCCACAGTTTGCCAAGGACACATCGCACAACTTTGAGCATGTCACATGGGTCTTGCTTTTCAGAGCTTCCATGTCCTATCTCCCACTGACTTCAGCGACTACATTTCTGAAGGTCAGTCCCTTAACTGTTCAATGTCCCAGCAACATCACCTGTAAAACAGGAATAGATTAGATCTGTATTCCATCTAAATTATTCCTGAACACTGTAATAATATATAGCATCATTTATTTTCTACCTTTATGCTGCTCTGAATCAGTGGAACACTCAGCTGCAGATTTACAGCTGCTGCAGGAGGTCTGTGCAAATAATGCAGCTCTGGAAATCCAAGTTATTGTTCTAGCTTCTTGTTCCAGTAGTTAGAGGGTAATCACCCCAGTTAATATTTGCAACAAAATAGGTGTTGCTGGAACCTGAATCCAAACTTCGTCAGGTGATGACGTTTACCTGGTGCTCAGTGCTGGTGAGGCTATTCGATTCTTAGACTCTGTGATTCTCCAACACCTTTTATTTACCTGAACTAACAGGTCAAGGTCTCAAAACCAGACTTTTCTTTGAAGAAGTAGCACCCATTAGTGGACCACACTCCCTGGTTCAAATCCCAACCAGCCAAATTACATTCTTGGTGTCTTAGTTTTCCTTTCTGTAAAATACAGACAACATATTTACAGAAATTGAGCTAGTTTTACTGAACTCCATCTAGCAAAAGATCAGAGTAGGTAAACTTGCCAATACTTCCAGAAGTGGCTAGGCTGCATCCAGGCAACAACACGTTAACACTGTTCGGTGGAGCAGCATTCAAGAGCAGTAGGTGACAAGCAGCACTTTTACCATCACTGTAGCAGAGCAGTCTTCAATAAAGAAGAAAATTGCTTTCTCATAAGAAAAATTGTTAAAAACTTCCCTGAGAAGAGAGGAAGAGCCAGTGGAAGAACTGGCAGTTCTTCATGCCAGGAAGAATAAACAGGAGCCGTGCTCCCCTTGTGCCACCACATAAGAGCAACAGATCTTTAGAGGCATCAAACTGAAAAGAAAGAAAAAAAGAAAAACAAACACAAAAACAAACAAACAAAAAAACCCCCACCAAAACCAAAAACCACCTCCACAACTCCACAAAATTTTACAACTCAAAGGTATTGCAGGTTCCTACTCCTAGCAAGAATGTCCAAAACGATCAGTTCACTATAACAGACATTTGACAGCAATATTGAAAGATCTTTTCCAGAGCTTAAGTTACCTCTAGCTGCTAAAGCCATGACAAAACCTAATGTAGGAGTAGATTATCTCCCACCTGCTGCTGCAGGCCCCTGTCACTTCAGAGACATCTGATGCTAGCCACCGTCAGAGACAGAATACCAGACCTTGGGTTAGATCCAGTCTAGCAACTGCTGCAATCTCAGAAATATAACAGACTTGGATAATTTGATAAATAACAGCTCAGGAAGGGTTCTGTCCAGGGAAATTGAACTGTCAGCAAAACCAGGCCTTGATCATGCCTTGTTTTAGCCATGGTCAGAGAAGGGTTACTGCTGCAGAGATCTGTTCCGCAAATACGATATTCTTCCTGCTTTAGATAATGCAGAAAGGAGTGCTGAGAGCAGAAGACGAGAGGTGTGTACACCAGCATCAGTCACGAAATCAGAGTACACTTTACTTTTGTTCAGCAGAAACCACAGAATTCTGAAGGTTTACTTGTATTCCTCTATTCAGATGTTCATTGATCGGTTCTATGTTACCAGCCACTCGCCCATGGCATCAAACAAAAGAGAGCTGTCCTTTAAGCCCTCCCTGCGCTGGCCAAGTCTGCCAGTAACACCAGTGTGGACTTCTGACTGGCTGAACAACTCAGGATGGATAAAGTATTGGGATGCTGTGAGTTAGTGGACAGACTTGATTAACTAAGACCACCATGACTTCACGTGAGTGGCTTAGTAGCGTATACCCAAGAGGATATAGAGTTGTGGGAGACTGGATTGGGCAATGCAAACAGACTCACAAGGCTGCTCTCCTGTGAGGCAGTAAAGCAAGCTTTAGGGCATTTTTCCATTAAAAATGTCCCAGCTGCACAGTGCAAAACAAGTGTGCCAATTCTGTTTGCCGTATTCAGATATACTAAAATGTTATGAAAGGGTAAACTTCTCTTGAAGGTTTTATACTGGATCAGGCAGTCTGCTCCCACAGGCAGTACAAGGTACAATGTTACTGCATAACATCGCGGCATAAAACCCTACTATGTGCTCTACCTAATCCAATATAATGATGGTTTCAGGGATCATGATCAGATTTATACTACCAGGTGATCTAACAACACCCATCTGGTGCTAATATGCATGGAACCAGGATGCTTAAAAGCAGTAATTCACAAAATATCTCACCAGCAGTGATCAGGGACCCTTTCCAGCCCCCTAAACAGCTGCCTAAAAAGCCTCTCAACTAGCGTAGTCCCCTTACTTCAAGAAGAATAATTCAGGTCTCTCTCCCTATGTGTTTATCCTGTACTAAAGTCTCCCTCCACCATGAATATGCCAATAGCAGCTATCCAGAATAAAAAATGGAAGCAAATTACAACATAAATAGAAACATATAGTAAGGCTCTAAGTTAATGCCACTATGAGCAGGCACAAAACTGCCCAAGTCTGCCTCTGGTTCAGACTGGTAAGCCCCTGAAAGTAACATGTAAGAGAACCTTCACACTGCTGCTGTTTTCAAGCAGATTCCCCTAATTTCCTTGGAATCTCATTCTACTCCCTACAGTAGTGGTTGAACTATATTTTGCCTCCCAAGAGAAAGTCAGATGCCTGACACTTGAATTGCTTACAGCCAGCCTAGTCAAAGCACATGAGAATATGCCGGGGGAACAATGCTGCATATGGTTTCTCAGCATTCCTGAGAGCTGCAGACAGAAAGGGACTGATGGAGCCAAAGCCCTCCCTCCTACCGTCCTTCAGTCCGACTCTTCACTCCAGAGGGGTGTCTGACCCAGCAGGCTAATCAGCAAGGCACACACATTGGCACACACATATTTTCCCACACAGAAAGCCAAAACACTGATTTTTTTCAAAGCATTACTTCAAGAGCTAGACACAAAAGGCCTACAAGCTTTGGGCAATGGAAGCAAAGCCCCTGATTACATCTTTTAGAGGTGCTTAAGTGGTTTAACTTCAGGAAGATGCTGCCTGCCACATGAGAAGGAAAACGGCCCTCACAGAGCATGAGGAGACAGTGGTGAGATGAAAGGTTCATCCAAGGGTTTTTCTTAATGTACTGAATACTCTCAGTCCAGCACTTCGCTTTGTACTTAGAGCAGCTCTAGGTGAAAGCACCTTTGGCAGCAGACTTTGGGGGGAAGCAAACTGCACATACTCCACTCCCTACTTAGTTCCTACTGTAGGAGCCCTGGAGCACCTTGCTGAGTGTCGCTGGGGACAGCCTGGGCTGTCATAGGACAGGGAAGGCTCTGTCCCAAAAGCAAGTGCAGTTAGTGCTGACAGTACAGAAAACAGTGATAAGGGTCTAAGGTTCAAGAAACAGGCCACTGTCCTAAAGTCAGGAAACAAGCATTAGGGAGTCCAGTGGTTAAACTTCAATAACCCCACCTTAAAAAAATACATAAATACAGCTAGAAAGTGCAAAGACATACCACCAAGCTAAACAGACCCAAGTTTAGCAGTATGGCAATAACAGTTTTTATCAATTACACAGGTAGGGTGCTGGGTGTTGGCTGTAGGCTGCATGCACTGGATGCAGGGAATCAGCAAAAAACTAAACAGGGACTACCAGTGTGAGCACAATGACAGTTTCTTGAGCATGTACTACCCCAGAGCATGAGATGTAGAACACTTCAGGGTGTGAAGACCTCATAGCAGCCTTCCAGTATCTGAAGGGAGCCTATAGGGATGCTGGGGAGGGACTCTTCATTAGGGACTGTAGTGATAGGACAAGGGATAATGGGTTCAAACTTAAATAGGGGAAGTTTAGATTGGATATGAGGAAGAAATTCTTTACTGTAAGGGTGGTGAGGCACTGGAATGGGTTGGCCAAGGAAGCTGTGAATGCTCCATCCCCAGCGCCGTTCGAGGCCAGGTTGGACAGAGCCTTGGGTGACATGGTTTAGTGGGAGGTGTCCCTGCCCACGGCAGAGGGGCTGGAACTAGCTGATCTTAAGGTCCTTTCCAACCCTAACTATTCTATGATTTCATGATTCTAAGACAGTCGTGCTGTTGTCCATTTTCACTACACTTACAGAAATTCTTCAGGATTGTTTGGGGTTTTTTGTTGTGTTTTTTTGTTTGTTTGTTTGTTTTAATGTAATATTGCAATTTTCATATAATGTTTGATTATGTTTTCGTTCAGGGTGGGCACATCGTTGTTTTTTGCACCACTCCTCCCCCCCATTTTTTTATGATTTTTCTTTTTTTACAGCACACAAACAAGATTACTTACACAACACAATTCACATAATCAAAACCACACTCTTACATCTCGGATTTGGCAGATGATTCAAAAACAATGAGTAAAGATATCCTTACATTATTTTCTTACATTTTACATTGGTTTTCCATAACTTACAAGCAGGTTTGTAGCTCCTTGTAATTTTTATTTTACTTCCAATTACCTACATTAAAACCATAATCTCAAACACATCTGAAGCACCCTCTAAGGATTTTGTGCAGACCCAGCTATAACCAGCTCATGATGCCTCCAACAGTATTGTCAAATGCTTAACATATCTAAGAATAAAATTCCAATAAATTTTATATGGGCTGATCTCTGAACCTGACTTTTTTAACCTATGTTCTCAGTACTTGCAACATATAAGCACACATAAGTGGTGTTTTCCCAGAAATGAATAGACAGAATTATTATGTTGGTACTTGAGGGAGGAAGGGCAGGAGGCAGGGAAGGACTGACTTTATGAAACATTTCCATAAGTCATAACTATCAAATCTTACCAATACTAAATCAGAAAAGTCAAGTAAGCTTTTCTAAAATAAGGGATAATGTCTTGACATCAGATACTCAAGAAAGTTTACAAGAATATTGGTAACAAGGAAAAGAAAGTAATTATTTTTATTCTGTTCCCCACTGTTTAGTCTGATTTTTTTCTAAACTTTTCAATATTTAGTACAGATTTCCCTTAGATAAGGCATAAGCATAGAAAGCTTTCATCTCCACAGTGAATTAAACAAAGAATTCTAAATGGTTGAAGATGAGGAGCAAAATGACATTTACAATCACAATGCTTTGCATCAAACGCAGAGTAAAAAAAAAAAAAAAACAATTATAGATTGCTTACAATTGCTAAAATGAGCAGTTACTGGTATGTTATTGTATTTCTTCATGTGCTATTTGACTATCATGCCATAACACATTAACCCATACAATATAGAATTTTACACTGTAGTCTTTATCGGCAGCACCTCAATGACAAGAACATAGATGAAAACACCATGGTGATACATGGCCATTTTCATTTCTCATCTTGATAGCAGCAGTTCACTAAGGAGTCATTGCATATCCCAGCAACCTCAGAAAAACAGGATGCGTGGTAGCAAAGACCTCGAGTCTCTAGAGATAACTTAATAACTTCCCCTACCAACTCACTTGCGATTTATGTTGTGATTAAAAAAAAGAGCGCTGGGAGACAAAGCAGTCTATCGCATGTACTGCCATAGTCACTCAAACTGGAGACTCGAAGAGGGGGGAGAGGGGAAGGGGGAGAGGGAGCGGAATCTTTCATATAGGCATTTTTTCCTCTCATCCTCATGATGCCAGTAGCACAGACCAATCCACTTGGTTGGTAATGGCCAACTCCCAGTCTATGACCAGCTCAGAGCTGGTACTGCTACAGGGACACATGGCCAAGAGAAGACATATCCAAAATGACCAGGAAGCAAGGGTTGTACCTCGTACTCCCTGGTACAGCAAGGGACACAACCGCTAGCCCAGTGTCACAGGTTATTTATGAATTGGCACTTACATGACACTTCTCAGCTGACGCGAAATAGCCTTTTCATAGATTCCTTAGAACTGAGTTAATTTAAAAGGAAATGTTCAAATAGCTCATCTCATTCATTTCTCAACTCCCCACTAAATTCACTTGCTCAATTTATTAAACCTGCCAACATAGCACGACTGAATAATCATCTCTACTCAGAGACATTGCTCCACTTGAAAGATTAGAGAGAACATTTTTGCTGCAAAGGCTGTGGGGAGGGCAGAGAGCCTCTCCTGCAACCCCAGCTGCCTCTAGAACAGTACTGATACTCTTCAGCTTGGTTCTTTGAGGACTCAGTCCTCAAAAAAAGCTTAAGCAAATCACAGTTGTTGTTAGAGCCTCTACGAGAAAGAGTACAATCAACTGCCTCTCCTTACTAGCAACTTTTTCAGACAAGAAATTCCTATAAGAGCAAGAGGTCAGTCCTGTCTATGGGGTCAAGCTACAGCAAACTCCAATCCATCTTCCCATGTGGCATCTGCCAACTGTAGACTAGAAAATACAGCCATGGGGTCACCCACACAGTATACACTTGCTGTAATGCTCTCTATGATATGCCCTTTTCTTGGTTAAAAACAAATTTAATGACTTACTCCTTTCCTTTCAGAAGCACACTGATGACATCTGAACTCCAAAACTCACCCTTCAGACTGCTGTTTCACTGCTTAGGACAGAGGCAACTGCTGAAATTAAAGTCACTAGTGAAACAGGTAACTGTTAGAGCAATAAAATGAAAAACCTATCTGCTACTACCAAATATTCCAAACAAAGACCAGAACAGTTCCTGAACCTTTTTCCATGCTACTTGAAAAAGGGCAAAATAATTTTAGATCTATCATACTATAATACCACCCATAGTTCTCCCATTCTTCCCTTGTGCTCCCTTTAATAGCTAGTTTGCTTTATATTTTAAAACGCAGATTTGATGGAACAAGGACTATCACCTTGCTTCAAAGTGCTGATTCCTGTTATGCAAGCACGCTCCCGGGCAAACACACTTATTTGCCTGATGGGGTAAAACCACGCTAGTATCACAGGCCCAAAAAGCCACTGAATCACAGAGGATTTGTGCATTGGTATTTGCATTTAGAATCATAGAATAGTTAGGGTTGGAAAGGACCTTTAGATCATAAAGTTCCAACCCCCCTGCCATGACCAGGGACACCTCACACTAAACCATGTCATCCAAGGCTCTATCCAACCCGGCCTCGAACGCCACCAATGGAGCATTCACAATTTCCTGGGTAACCCATTCCAGTGCCTCACCACCCTCACAGTAAAGAGTTTCCTCATTATATCCAATCTAAACTTCCCCTGCTGAAGTTTGAACCCATTACTCCTTGACCTATCAATACAGTCCCTAATGAAGAGTCCCTCCCCAGCATCCTTATAGGCTCCCCTCAGATATTGGAAGGCTGCTATGAGGTCTCCACGCAGCCTTCTCTTCTCCAGGCTGAACAGCCCCAACTTGCTCAGCCTATCTGCACATAGGTGGTGCTCCAGTCCCCTGATCATCCTCATGGCCCTCCTCTGGACTTGTTCCAAAAGTTCCATGTCCTTTTTATGTTGAAGATGCCAGAATCGTACACAATACTCCAAGTGAGGTCTCATGAGAGCAGAGTAGAGGGGCAGGATCACCTCCTTTGACCTGCTGGTCACGCTCCTTTTGATGCAGCCCAGAATACGGTTGGCTTTCTGGGCTGCAAGCGCACACTGCTGGCTCATGTTCATTTTCTCATCGACCAACACCCCCAAGTCCTTCTCCACAGGGCTGCTCTGAATCTCTGCCCAACCTGTAGCTGTGCCTGGGATTACTCTAATCCAGGTGTAGGACCTTGCACTTGTCATGGTTAAACTTCCATCAGGTTGGCATCAGCCCATCTCACAAGCATTTCAAGGTCCCTCTGGATGGCACTCCTTCCCCTCCAGCGTATCAACCGAACCACACAGCTTGGTGTCATCAGCAAACTTGCTGAGGGTGCACTCAATCCCACTGTCCATGTCACCAACAAAGATGTTGAACAAGACTGATCCCAACACTGATCCCTGAGGGAGACCACTCATTGAGCCATTGAGCACAATTCTTTGTGCGTGGCCATCCTGCCAGTTCTTTATCCACTGAGTGGTCCACCTATCAAATGGATGTCTCTCCAACTTAGAGACAAGGATGTCATGTGGGACAGTGTCAAACACTTGCACGAGTCCAGGTAGATGACATCAACTGCTCTACTCCTGTCCATCAGTTCTGTAGCCCCATCATAGAAAGCCACCAGATTGGTCAGGCAGGATTTCCCCTTAGTGAAGCCATGCTGGCTGTCACCAAGCACCTTGATGGTTTTCATGTGCCTTAGCATGCCTTCCAGGAGAATCTGCTCCAAGATTTTGCCAGGCACAGAGGTGAGACTGACTGGTCTGTAGTTCCCCGGCTCATCCATTTTCCCCTTCTTGAAAATGGGGGTTATATTTCCCTTTTTCCAGTCATCGGGAACTTCACCTGACTGCCATGATTTTTCAGATATGATGGACAGTGGCTTAGCAACTTCATCGACGAATTTCTTCATTCTTCCAGCTCCATTCAACTGTTGTGTGGAGAAAACAAAAAAAAAAAAAACCCAAAGAAAAAGAAAAAAGAAAGCCTGCTATGCCAGCTTCTAACTGCTACATTTCTCCAACACCATGTCTTAGCTCAATTCTCAAATACTACTGCTGAGTGTTCTTCACATCATACACTGGTTAAAAAACCCAGACAGCTCATTTGTTTCATTTCTATGAACTGAACAAATATTGCACCATCCCAATCAACAACAGCTGATTATCTATCTGTGTTTGCTGTCAAGAACACTACTATTATCAATATAGCAATTTAAGTGCTCCAGACCAAACTGAAAGTGTGGGCTAGAGAAGAGAATAGACATATCTAACCCGTTTTGATCTCCAATTGCTCAGTTGTAAGTAAGAGAGTGTGGAGTCCCAAGCATTGTGGGAGCAGAAAAGACAGTGGAATTGCTGTGCTCACCACACAACACAAGCTGCTGCACTTTACTCAAAATGACACTGTAGGCCTCAAAAGTACTACTGTCCGGTGGATCTTTCATAAAAAAAAAAAAAAAAAAAAAACAACCAAAAAAAACCAAACCAAAACAAAACCACAACACCAAAGCCTAGACACTGCATGATTATTATTTTCTCAACTTTATAGTTTCCCTGACTTTTTCAGATCCAGGTTGAAATTACAAGTGAGAGAACATTAAATTTCAGTGGTTTTTTAATTGTTTGTCTTAACGGAGATTAGGACAGGATGCTTCAACATTGGTTTTTCAAATCCAAATGAAATAAATGAGGTTATTAAAAATGTTTAGACTGGTTAATGCCTTTGAATTTTTCTTCAATAAGGTAACTGTCTCTAATCTGAACTGTTTCTACAGAGATGAAATAAAGGATTCCATATTTCCAATGAGAATGTGTGTCTTTGAGTTGCTGAAGTTTTACCACACTGTCATCTCAGGCTGATTCAAAAAACCTTTTAAAAGAATACGGGAATGCAACAGTGTAAACAACAAATTATCTCAACACTTTCATCAAGAAACAAAAATACTGATATATTCTAGATACAAGCTAGATGAGGCCAGAAAGGCTCATAAATCCTTGGTCAAGGATACAATACTTAAGTATTCCCTAGGTGCAGACCTTTATAATTTCTTCTTATTAAAGTTAGCATTTTCATAAAATTAACCCCTTGGAACAGACTTAGCAATATCAGATTCCATAACCCTTTCCCACAGCACATTTAATTAAACAACACTTAATTATATGGCAGCTGGTCTGGACACTTCATTGGGTCCCAAGAACAATGAATGCAAGGTTCTACCTGTGGCAAGGTAACAGGCTGAACAGCTTTTATGTATTGATGGACACTATATTTAAGCAAAAAGAAAAGAGATGATATAAAACAAGTCAGAGGAAAGAGTGAGCACAGCTCATTTCATGCAATCTAGGAAGCATTTCTGTTACTAGTGAGTGATGAGGTAACAGAGAGCAGAAGCAGTGTCACTGCAGGGGTCCATGCTGCCTTTATGAGCTTTCTCACTATGAGAGCCCGAAATGACATCAACAAGTAACAAGACTCTGTTGACAGTAAATACAAGACAGAGGTTGTGTATACACAGCAGATGTTATCAAATCTTCAGGTGTTAGCTTCAGTTGTGTACAGATTAAACACAGCAGGCAGTTTAACCTATAACAGGCAGTTCATTGAAGGGACACCCACGCTGTTTGCTAAGAAAAGAACTGCTTAAGCTTCTCAGCTGATTGAGTTGTTATACATTAAAAGCCTCTGTAAGGCTACCCTTAACACACTCATATTCCTTAGATCCCTGGTTTTATATACAGGAAGTGATCTGCTGCTTTGCCAAACCTCAGCAGTTCCATTTGGTTTTGGCCCCATGTTACCTGCCCTGCAAGGCTGCATTGCACTTCAGTCAATGTGCCATATGCTCATTTTTGGAGGACAGGGTCCAACATCACACAGAGTAATGCTTCATTTCTTGGGTAAAAAAGATAACCAGAATTATACAGCACTTTAAGATGCAAATTATTAATTTTACAGGAAGAAATAAACATTCCTTTTATTGAAAATTAAGTTTCCAAATCACAGCAACCAGAAACTGTTGAAATATAACTTTTGATTAAAAAGTCTTTTAATGAAGCATTTCAAGACAAGAATTGCAACTAGCTCTGCTTAGAAACCAGCCAGTATCTTCCATAATCAGTCCAAGAAAAAAAGACTGTGAATCAGACAAGAGACAAAACACATGATCAAGCCTTTGAAATGCTATCAGTTTATTTTTAACTCTTTGGAGCATAAAAGGTAGAGACCATAAAGGTTAACAGGACTTTCCTATCAGCTAACACAGCAACAGCTCTGCTGTGCTAGGTCAAAGGTTAGTGTTTGCTTTCATTGACAGAACCAGTCACAGAAAAATTTTCTGCATGAGTAATGATCAATCAGATAACTTCAGGACAATATTTCTTCTTAAAACAAATCTATTTTTTTAAATTTCTAGTCAATTTTTTAATTTCAGCAAAATAACCAAATAAGTCTCCCGCATGCCTCAAGACGCCCTCCAAATGTCACCCTTATTAGATATAGGTACATGGGTACATACCAGGGAACACTAGCTGAAGACACATGCCGGAGACATTCTTCAGTGTACTCACTGACAGAATCCAGTTCACTTTTTCCTATATTTTGGAAAAGACTTCGAATCCCTCCTCCATATCATTCCCTACATCTTGGGTTTTCATAATGGATGTAGGATGTTCAGAAGACTCACAAGTCCTTTTTTCTACTACAGTTATCATGTAAACTGATCAATTTACTGAAATGAGAAATGAGTTTACACATTAATTTTACACACATTCCTATCGAGCACAGGCTGTTCTCATAGTGCTTAAGAACTGTTTCTCCTTGAAAGGAAAGTGGGTAAAATAATAAACATACAAGTTTATTCATACACACACTTTCTCATCTTGGGGACTGCATAACTCTAAAATACTGCAGCTGTGCTACTGTATGCTTCACATGGCTGCACAGGCTAACAAACTGTCTACAGGGGCTAACCATATAACATAGTCAAAACCTACTCAACAGTCTAAGTGAGATTTCTGTCTCATAACAGCATAAGTGAGAACTTGTGCTGGTCTTCTGTCAGAAGGTATCTTTACAGTTACTAGGAAGAAGTTTTTTACTGTGAGAGAATGGTGAGGCACTGGAACAGGTTGCCCAAAGAAGTGGTGAGCACCCCATCCCTGGAAGGTGCAAGGCCAGGCTGGACAGAGTCTTCTAGTGAAAAGTGTCCCTGCACATGGCAGGAACAGGGGGACTAGAACTAGATGATCTTTTAACTCTAACCACTCTATGATTCTATGATTAGTCCCTTAACTGATGCAGTATCATGAACCCTGTGATGACCACATTTCTGAAGTGTTTCAATATCACAGACTGGAAGATACTGAATACATTTTGTATGCATTACAAATGAGACTTCCAAAGTACTCTTAAAGCTTTATCCTTTTTGTTCCTGCAGTGGAAGGTACTAGTGTTACCTAACAGACGTAAATTACTTTCTCAGTACTTCCCTTTCTATTCCCTTTACACAAAGCACAACTAGCAAAAAATTCCTAGCTAGCTTTCATATCAGGTAAGTCCCTTTATTCCCAATGTTCCCCGTTCTACAAGCCTTACATACCTCGCACTTTCTTAAGCACAAAATCATAACAGAAAACATGCCTTAGCAGCTGAAATCAAACAAGATTTATAGGACAAATATTTGTTGGCTGAAAACAGAGTTCTCCTTGATGCTTCCCCATCAAAGTAATTTAGAATCCACTTGTGTTCAAGTCACTTTTTACCATAGTGAACGCAATGTGGGCCTCCTTATGAGAGCTAAATTGAGCAGACCAAATTGATGACCGGGTTAAAAAAAAGTAAAAGTAGTATTTGCTTACAATCTTAATTATATTACATTACTGGAAAGTCACCAGAAATCTATGCAACATCACAGTGAGAGAGTTTTTTGGATCATCTGATTGAGAACAACTGCCAGTGTAAAAATGCCAAGGAAAGAAATACAATCACATGAAACAGGCAAGCTCAGGAAATAGGAAAGTGTGGATAATCAAGCATAGCACATGGAAAACACACTCCCACCAGCTTCAGATTCCAGTCTGGTTCAGGCTAGTAGGAGCTGACAGTAGTACTAGAGGAGGTGGAAGGAAGACTATTTTTAGTTTCATTCCAATTCCTACCAACAATTATATCCTTCTTCCACCTTCTGATTTCACCACATAACAAATCATTGAATCTAAAGGAGAAGGTAAAGGGACAATTCTAGGATTCCTACCCAGCTACTTTCTAGCCAGCATAATTCTACTACAAGGACAAAAGTAGGTGGGGGGATAGGGATGACAAAACTTCAAATCCATGCTGACCTTAAACAAAAATATATCCCTGAAGTCCTACCCCCTTTATTAAGCTTGCTTCTGCTAGATGCAGATAACCAGCTGTGTTCAGGACAATTAACATTTTAGCCTACCAGTTGTTCCAAGAAATCAGAATCTACTCATCAGTTAGCCCTATCTGTGCCTGATGTGCTAAAAGCCTATCAAGGCAAAAAGCTGTCAGGGCAAATGCAAAAACCCACAACACTGTTATCAGCACCTTGATTCCCCAGCCACACCTCTCCTCCCACATCTGCTGGAGCTATTCTCACAACAGAGTAGGACTAGTTGAAGCTCATGGTCAGACAGGCAGTGCAGCAGTAGCCTAAACCAAATACAAAGACTTGTGTGAAATTCTGCCATAGGAGCAAGCAAGTGAAAAAACTTCCACTGAGGCCACAGAAGGTGTGAAAGCAGCATGGGCAATCCCTGTCAATGGCTTCTCTACATAATTTATAAATCTAGGAGTGTCTGAAAAGCACAGGAAAATAAACACTCTTTTAACATGGCCTACACCAAGCACCAAGAAACAAATTAGTTTCAGCAGCATCATATGAAGCTGAATTTGGTCTCAATTAAGAATACAAATCACAGCTTGGTGCATCAGACCTTCCCCCAGAGTAGCTAACCAGCAAGACAGGGCACTGACTTTTAACCTCCCTGATCATATTAGTAACAACAGAAAAGTTATATTAAACTTGAGAGTTAAGTTTCATGCAGATGGATGCACACAACCTTTACGAAATATGTTTTAATCTTCTACATGGGTTAAGAGAGTTGATCAGAAGAAAGAGTTATAACATTAAACAGGAATGACTTAAAAATAGATTTTCAAAATAAGACAAAGATCATGAGAGGGCCTTTAATAGACTACTTTTGAAAGAAGCCCTCAAAAAAGTCTTCCTTTATCTGCAGGTTAAAACCAGAAGCAAACGTAAACCCCTGTAGTATTTCCTATCCAAAATTCAGGGGTATTTTGCTCAAAGATTTTTACCTGAGCCTGTCTCTATAAGGAAGAGTAAGACACTTTCATCAGGTACCACTCAAAGAATCTGGGCATTGACCACTCAATAATAGACTGAAATACCAGATACACCTTTATCTGATCTTTCTCACTCCTGACACATCTCCTGAAAGGGAAAACTAATTTCAGTGTGTATCCTTCTTTCTAATATAACCAATATTGATACTACCTCAGGTCAGCGTGCTTTTCATTTAGCTTTATTTTTACACTGCATTCTTTAAACTTCACGAACCTTATGGAGATTGACAAGTGTTATCCTGATACAACTGTGATATAGCCTGCATCTGCATATTCACCAGAATTCCCCTGAAGTGTTTATTTTGCCGTTGTCTCAAAAAAAAAAAAAAAAAAAGTGTGCTAAATCGCTACATTTTTTTTTGAGGCAAACTTTCAGTCTAGTAAGAGTACACCTTGCTTTTTCCAAAGTTTTGCACAAGAAATAACTTCTCTCCCCTCTCCCCCAGTTTTCTCCATAACTCAATTTCAGAGAGCTTTCAATTACTGCAAAAGAATTATTTTCAGCTGTCAGAAAGTTAAAACATTAAAGAGCTCATTTTTCAAAGTCCAAGCACATGAATGTTTTTGAGTACTATGATTTTTTTTTTTTTTTTATAAAACGTTTTTATAATGGTTTTGAGTACTTAAAAAGAGATTGTTTTCTACCAGAGAAGTTACACTTCTCTTTGGGCTCATATATAACCTGTCCTTAGAGCTCCTGGATCCAAACTATGAACTTGCACCAAAGCAAACAGGATGTCGAGGGCTGGTTCTGACAGGCAGCCTCCTACAGAAACCACCTTGGGAGTAACTGATAATCTGCATGGAGACAGGAGAATTACAGTATCTTCACGCTGGTCAGACACCGCCTCTGCCTCCTATATCAGCCTCTTCTAGACACCTGGGAGCTCAGCCCTTCAGAAAGTATTCAAAAGTCCATCAGGACATAGAACAGATGAGGAAAGACTGTAGCCATTTCAACAGCCTTCCTGAAAAAGAAAAGAAACAACTACTCCCCCTTATGCTTAATACACAATCCATTGTTTCTTCTTTTTCTCCACTAACGAGTTAAGTTTGTGGAAGTTTATTTTTTAAGCATACGATCACGCACAGAGATAGCTTTTAGGATTCTTTTTTTCTTCAAAAATGAAAAAATGAACTGCAAAAGAAGCGACGGCACCTTCCGGAGGGCTAGACACTGCACACTGGGGGAAAACAGCCCCGTTTCCCGTTCCACTGAGTCCTGTTCAAACAGAAGGCAGTTCAGACCGCAGCCGCGACCAGCCGGCGGATCCCGAGCCGCCTCCTCAAGGGCTGAGAGCCTGCTCTGGCAGGACCAAGCCTCGCCGCACGGACCGGAGACAAAGGGAGAAAGGAGGGGGCCGCCGCCTCAGTTTCTGTGCCACCGCCGAGGGGCAGTTCGTTACCTGTGCGCTCCTCACGGCAGCCTCCGCAGCAGCACAGCCCCATGGCAGGTGACCGCGTCTCCAGCAGCCCTGCCCGTCCGCTGCGCGCCCGGAGGGGCCGCTCGCAGCATCCCGGGCTCCCAACAGGCTGCGCAGGGGGCGACGGCAGGCTTGGTGCCCTGAGGCTCCCCGCCTTCGGCGCCTGTACTACTAGCCGGTCCTGGGCAGACCTCGGCCCTTCACGGCTCTCTTTGCCCGTTAAGCCTCATCGGTTTATTAAGTATACTTGCCCTTTCGAAGGGGTGAGAGCCACCAGCGTCTGCTTTATGCGAGTGGCAGATGCTTGCCTTCAGTCGGCCAGAGGGCAGCAGACGCCAAATGTAAGTCTTCAGTGTGAGTAAAAAGGTACTAGAAAGGCCATTTCACCTCTTGCAAATTATGTCAGCACAGGATCATATCATATGCTCCCTCTACCAGGGTTAGACACTTAACCATGTATCTCTGAGCATCTCTGCAGGGATTGCAAGTACTGAGAGGTACAGGGACTTTGCATTGTTGCAAAGGTCAGCACTGTGCTGACAGTATTCAGAAAGTTTGTTTAAACACTTAATTGCATTAACCTAACTAAATCACTAGACATGAAGACAAGATAAGAGTTTTGTTTTGGGATAAGGAAAGAACAACATCCCTAGAACAGATGTTTGCTGGTTCTGTGATCATTCAGTGTTTGTTTTCCAGACCCCGCAGCACTGAAACTAGTAGGGACCATGCTCATTGGAGACTCACTGCCTAGAAGCAGTAATGCCCTAAGCATTGCAGCATAGTTGAATAGCTTTGATTTATACAGCAACTCACAGGCAAGCAGGGTTCCTTCGCAAAGCTTGGACCAAATATTAAGAGTTAGATGTTGCAAGCAACAGACTGAATGATGAAATCTGTTCCAGGTTTGGCACTGCAGAAGAGGATGCTCCAATAGCAGTGTGCAACACACAAATGACTGAGGGTGGAAGAAGAGACATACACAAAGAGAAGTTTGGTATGTGGAGAAGCAGGGGTGGTAACAAGGAGATATATCTCTAAGTTCAGTTCAAATACCAGAAAGAGCCTGAAGTTGAAACCCGGGGATAATCTGCAGCTCCTGCTCCCATATATATTCAAGCCCTCTAAGATCAAGCCAATTCTTCAGACCAGGACTTACAGAGTAGAAGCTGAATAAAATAAAGGATAGACATCTACTGAGTCTGTAAGATTAGACTACAATACTGTTCTACAAAGAGGTCATCCTGCAGAGTACTGAACTGTTACCGCACACTTGAGCTACCCCAGATAATAAGCATTCATTAGGTTAACAACAAAAAACAAATGAAAACCAGATTCCCCGCAAGATGATAGGTGGATAGGGCATGAAACTTTTCTACCCTATCACTAAATATGGACAAGGAAACTCAAGATATTCTGAAGGAAATACAGGATTCTGGCTTTCCTGGTTTCAATTTGTCCCTCTTGGAGGGGCAAGAACTCATCTCAATTGTTTTGTTGAGCCTCTAAACTTGTCAAACAATGCCAATAGCTGCTTAGAAATCTCTTGTGCAAAGTATTACCTTCTGTTTGGCTAGAGGAAGATTTGATCTCAAAAAAGAGGCACATAAATTGTCTCCAGAGAGCACCGGGGGGCGGCGGGGGTCGAGAAAACTCACACAAAAGTGTTTAATAATGGTGCTGTCAGATCAGTGGTAGATAAAACATATGGAGAAAACATCCAGCTCTCCAGTATTTTCACCCTGGTAGCCAAGTCAGCTCTGGGGATTGAGTAGATGCTATTCCTCAGAGCAACCCATAAACTAAACCAATTTTAACAATTAAAAGTTGTTAAAATTTGAACATTTAAGAAGTTTTAGGACCACTATGCACATCACCTCCCATTGACAGAGATAGGCTGCTGTGGTGTTACACACACACACACACACACACACACATTTTAAACAACCAAGCTGACAGCTTCAGTGAAGCAGGTCATAAATATTTGCATTTCTGTTACTGAAACATCACAATTCTAAACTCCCTTTATTTATATTTGGAAAACTGACAATGTTCATCTTCCCTTTTGATTATGTTACATTACTTGAGAGAATTAAATGGTCCCAAACGGAAACAGCAGATATTAACTTACTGCAGTAACTATCACCATACATTTAAAGAGAATAATTGTCAGCTGCATTCATGGCAAGAAAGAGGCAGAGACTCTAATGTCCTTATCACATGGACATAACGTGACATTACTGAGAGCACCACTACATTAAATGGAGTTAAAGAGCACTTATATCTTCCCTCACTTTTGCTTTGGATAGCAATAATAATTACACTGAAGTTCAGCAATAAAACAAGCCAATACTGACAGCTTTTAGATAGCCATCAGCACATGCACGAACCATCCACACTTTCGATTTCACAGAATAAAAACTTCATCCAAAATAAATCAGTTTAACACTGGTTCATCAAACAAGAAAAAAGGGTGTTTCATTTAAGAAACATCTTCACTGTATTGGTGACTTCGATATATGTTTGCGTCAGAGGTTTGAGAGTAGAAGACTTGGGAAAACACCCAGGAAACAAAACCACGGAAGAAAAAAAAGTGTGTGGAAGGGTGGCATAAGGCAGGGGCAGCAAAGGAAAAAAAAAAAACCAAACCAAAACTACACCAAACCAACCGTTTTAAGACAGCTGAGCAATGTCTGGGAGGTATAGAAGCCAGATCTGTCATCCCATGGGAAATTCAAGAGTCTTCAATGGCTAAACTTCATTTAGTTTCTCTTTTGAGTGCAGCTGGGCCCAGACAGATACCTCAGAAGCCACCTAATGAAGGTAAGAGTGCAGAACTACCACTCAGAACCTCTAAATATAAAAGCAACCCTAGAAACTCTCATCCTGTACCCTAACAACTTGATTGTCCAGTACTGTTACAGTATACTGCTCCTGAAGGGACTGAAGGCTCAACACAACATTACAGAGATACAGGATCAAACAAAATTGAGAGTTTTGCATTTTCTAATGTTGCATAAAGTATATTTATATTTACACACACTGAAAGTTTCAAGTAGGTATTAGCCTACTCCTATAATTTCTGCAATTGACAATTTAACCTTTTACATCTATGGTTAGCTTTGCATGTCTTCTTAAACTGAACATATCAGCTTCAGAATAAGGCTTACAAAATCAGAAGCAGAGTTCAATGTCTAAATCTCTATTTCAATTACTAAGCAATTAGGCTTATCATAGGCTGCATCAAAAGAAGTGTGATCAGCAGGTCAAGGGAGATGATTCCGCCCCTCTACTCCACTCTTGTGAGACCCCACCTGCAGTCTTGCATCCAGCTCTGGGGCCACCAAAACAAGAGGGAAGCGGGCCTGCTAAAGCAAGTGCAGAGGAGGCCAACAAAGATGATCAAAGGGCTGGAGCACCTCTCTGGTGAAGACAGGCTCAGAGAGTTCGGGTTGTTCAGCCTGGAGAAAGAAGGCTCTGAAGACATCCTGTAGCAGCCTTTCAGTTCCTAAAAGGAACCAACAAGAAATCTGGAGATGGACGGTTTTCAAGGGCATGCAGTGACAGGACAAGAGCTAATGGCTTTCAACTGAAAGAGGGTAGATTTAGATTAGACATTAGGAAAAATTTCTTGATTGTCAGGGTGGTAAGGTACTGGAACAAGTTGCCCAGAAAAGCTGTGGATGCCCCAGCCCTGACAGTGTTCAAGGCCAGGTTGTATTGGGCTTACAGCAACCTTGTCTAGTGTGAGGTGTCCCTGCCCATGGTAGGGGAAGGTGGAACTAGCCGATCTTTATGGTCCTTTCTGACCCAAACCATTCTATGATTCCATGACTGGCTTACCTTTCAAGAACAAGTCTCTGCGAAATGAACTGGCATAGAGCGAGTGCCCTAAATTTCTGTGAATAACCAATACACTTCACACATTTTTTTTCCTCCAGCTCTCAGCTTCACCATCTGAAATTCTTGACTTAAATTTAACACTCCCTCCCATTTTCTAAAGAAATACAATAGTGTGTTGGCTGCCGCTGAAAAGGAAAGCTGGCTGCTGAACAGTGTTGTGCGAATAATGAATTTTCCTATTTAAGGAAGCTGAAGATTTGGAAACCAGAGGTAAAGAATTCACTTTTAGTTAAGCCAACCACCTGTATTCTGGGAGAGGGAATTACAAAAACTAGGCGAGGGGAAAAAAGAAAAATAGAGGGGAAGGGGAATATACTATTCTATTTCAGTGATTCATTCCAGATGTGACAGCTCACTGATGGTTGAGATTATTTAGTTTTCCTTTTCTTACTAGGAGACAAATGGTTTTTGTGAATCCCAAATGCATCAGCATTGCATCTCTAGAGCTGGGCAAATGTTACTTTTCAAACTTTAAAACACAAGACAAGGATTGTCAAGTTTGGGGTTTCTCCCCCACCCCTCCCACCCCCCACAAAAAGCACAAACTTGTCTGAAGAACACAAATGTTGGCAACACCTTGAATCACCAATATGAAAACAGGTGAACTGTGTTTCACAGAGAACAGGTCTGAGTCACCTATTACAAAACAAACGCACTTGTGAAGAGCTGACAATTTGCGTTAATACCCATATTCAAAAATCCAGGAGAATTCAGACTTTGCCAATAAATGTTTGTTTTGTCTGATCTGCAAAGTTACTTATACTATGAGCCTCCCCATATCATTCAAAAAAAATCTATAAGTCAAGGAGCTGGTAATCTACAGGCTTCCTCTTCAAAAATTAGAGTCTAAAATGGCAAACTTGCTTTTTATGAGAAGTCAGAGTCAACCTGGATTATTCCCTTACTGGATTACCAAAATACATGGTGAAGCTCATGTAAAGGTGGTTTGCCAGGCCACAGTAGGAACACCCTATGACTATCTACAGAATTCCTAACAAACACTGGATTTCAGGAAGAAAAGAGAAAATTCTGGCAATATAATAATACAGGCAGAAGAGTACTTTACAGTCAGTCTCAGTTCATATAGCTCTAAATAGTGTAAATCCCTTAAAGACCAACTTAATCTCTCATAAATGGCCTAAAACTAGAAAGCAAGTTTTCTGTGCTACTATTCAGTAATAAAGTGACATACTGCCTCCCCCAAGGCTTCTTTCTTGTGAGATCAGAGAAATGTAAGCCATTCTCCCCACCCAAGCCCCTGTCTCCATCATTCCCTTACTCCAAAAGCTCAGCCCTCCAACTACACACTACTAATGCCTTTACTATAAACTGTGAAGGAAATGTTTTTGCAAATTCCAGTTCTCCAGGCTGGTGAGACTCTGAAAAATAACCTGTTGAGAGAAGAATCAGACAGTTTAAAGGAACAATTTACAGTTCATCTACTCCTCAGGGAAGACACTAGCACAGAAGAACATGAGTTGTATGTAGCTATATCACTAAACTGCATGAGATGTAGACACTTCACGGAAGTGAAGAATCATCCAGTGGGACCTTGACACGCTTGTGAGGTGGGCTGATGCCAACCTGATGAAGTTTAACCATGACAAGTGCAAGGTCCTACACCTGGGTCAGAGCAATCCCAGGCACAGCTACAGGCTGGGCGGGGAAGAGATTCAGAGCAGCCCTGTGGAGAAGGACTTGGGGGTGTTGGTTGATGAGAAAATGAACATGAGCCAGCAGTGTGTGCTCGCAGCCCAGAAAGCCAACTGTATCCTGGGCTGCATCAAAAGGAAAGTGACCAGCAGCTCGAGGGAGGTGATCCTGCCCCTCTACTCTGCTCTCGTGAGACCTCACTTGGAGTATTGTGTGCAGTTCTGGGGTCCTCAACATAAAAAGGACATGAAACTGTTGGAATAAGTCCAGAGGAGGGCCACGAGGATGATCAGGGGACTGGAGCACCTCCCGTATGAAGACAGGCTGAGAAAGTTGGGGCTGTTTCAGCCTGCAGAAGAGAAGGCTGCATGGAGACCTCATAGCAGCCTTCCAGTATCTGAAGGGGGCCTATAGGGATGCTGGGGATGGACTCTTCATTAGGGACTATAGCAATAGGTCAAGGGGTAACTGATTAAAACTTATACAGGGGAAGCTGAGATTGGATATAAGGAAGAAGCTCTTTACTGTGAGGGTGGTGAGGCACTGGAATGGGTTGCCCAGGGAAGTTGTGAATGCTCCACCTCCGGCTTTGGTCAAGGCCAGGTTGGACAGAGCCCGGGGTGGCATGGTTTAGTGGTAGGTGTCCCTGCCCATGGCAGGGGGTTTGGAACTAGATGATCTTAAGGTCCTTTCCAACCCTAACTATTCTATGATTCTAAGTATAGATTTTGTATTCACACATTGCCTTCTCCCAAGTGATATGGCAGTTTAAGCCCATTAGCCAGGCTAGGCTAGGCTTATAATAGGGCACAATTGTATTAAGAAAGAGATTCTGGGTTTAAAAAGAAGGGGGAAAAAAAAAAAAAACAAAACAAAACGAAAAAAAACAACCTAACCCCCCCCCAAAAAAAAACACAAAAAAAAACCACACACAAAAAAAAACCCACACAAAAAAAATCCAAAACACACACAGAAAAAAAAAAAAAAAACCAAACACCAAAACACCAAAGCCTCACAACGTTTTAAAATGCAAGATCAAAAGTCACTTAACTGCTCAGTCAGGAACAATATTTCAGAACATATGTCTTTGTCCTATTAAAAGTTTCTAGTCCAGAGAAAGTCACAAGATAGTACACTTACAAAATGTTATTCTGATTTGACTAGGTCTATTTCTTCCCCTTATCCCTCCAAACTCAGTAATTCCAAGCAAATTTCATCATCTGCAATCATACCTTCTGGCACTCAGCTGACAATAATTTACACTGTCACTTTCACATTTTTCCATAGCACTGACCATATTTTAAAAGATATTCCCAAGCATCTACCTTCTTTATTCCTTCTGTTTAAATAATGATACTGCAATCCAAACCACTTGTTGAAATAAAAAAGAAATCCCACAAACTCTAATGGACCACCTGCTGTACAAAAAAAGCTCACAGCTTCCTAAGCATATTTAATCAGAAGAATTTTAGATACAAGCATCAACAAATATAGCAAGCTTAATTGTAAATTCAGATCTATCTTTAAATATACTGTGCTAGAGAGTAAATCCCCAGGTCTCTGCTTCAGGAACATTAGTATTCTCTTAGAGTTCTGGCACTGAAGTACTGAAGAATCATGAAAAAATTCCTGAACAGTCAGCCTTACTTCCTCTATTTTCTGCTGTAAAGTGCTCAGGTCACAGATATAACTAAAGGTGGGATGTGTCTTTTAGGTTCTGCAGTGTCAGTAACAGATAACACTGATGATCCATGTTCAAGACCTATGGGAACAGAAATAAGTTGCTGAACCATAGTTTGTCCACTCAAAACAGCCACAAGAAATTTAGTCTGTAAAAGATCTTCTGCTGAACCCCTTGGAAGGCATCGTTTTTACTCTCTGATTCACATACAAACCACATGGTCTCAAAGCAGAGTCTTTATAGCCTCTGCGGAGTGGGAGGATTCTTACACTTGTGTAGTTAGAAGGCTGCTAATCAATCCTTAACAGAAATACGAGTGTCTACAAAGTAATCTTTGTCCATGTTAGACTAGTATGCCAGTACAGGCTTTCTTTTCACACAGTTATACCAGTGCAGCATTCTCAGTGTAGACAAGGCTCTTCATCTTCCTGGTTAGCAGCTGCCAATGTGCGGGTAAATCCTATTAAAATCCACAACTCCAAATGCAGGGAAGCAGCACAGTTTGTGCATTGATCCTCCAATGCAAAGAATATATGGTTGGTTATAACAGTCTTTCCTCATGGCTTCACAGACACTCCATTTTAACACTGTATACTTCTGATTTCATACCTCTTTCTTCTGTTATCTCAAATTCCTCCTGCCCCTTCCCCCAAGTTTTCATGAGTGTCAGACAGCTGGTGATTAAAAGCAAACTCCAGAACTAACAACATTTCATGAGTTCAGCAGGATATATAGATCTTCAGTACCACACTGGGGCATGGATATCAACATCTTAAGAGGATTTCAGTTAGATGAGAAATGGTTTATTGATGTCAAATGCACTCCCTAATCCTGCAGTTAGAAACACATCAATCTCCTCTGGCTGAGATTCAAAGGCAGACTTTGAAAGAGTGTGTATGCACTGTGCTGTGCACCTGCCAGAAAAGAGCTAGAAGACACAAACTCAGAAATTTAACATTTGCCTATTAAAAGGAAGAGTTCTATAATTACAAGTGACCTGAACTTTGTCTTCCTAATGGAAGAAATCACATCCATTTCAATTAGAGTGCTTGAAGAAAATGAGGAAGACTAAGCTTATCAAGACGTGTTACACTAGACAGAAAGCAGTCCTGATCCCAGCTTCCTCACTGCTTTTATACAACAGTACCTGTGTACAGCAATGGGTACTGCTGAGATGCTGTGAAGCTTATATTAAACTTTATCCTCATAAGTTTCAGGAATGCCACTAAGTTCAATACAGAATAGCCATGTTGCAGTAAGTGCTCTTAGTACTTGCTATGTTAAGGACCTTTTAAAATCTTGAAAATAAGACAGAAATCTGCAAAATACAGCTTTTTCAGCTGCTTGTAGTCATAAGAAGTATTTTCAATATCTGGTATAGAATCATGTTATACGACTCTGATATGTTACACCTGTTTAGAAATAGACTGCAAGATAACAAAACCAGCATCATTAACACAGAACTTAAGTTCTTTACTGGCATAGCTCAGGTCTATTAATGCAGCGCAATGTAAAACTTCAAATGGTATTGCATCCACTATATAACAGAGGATACATCTTGGCATACTCATGCATGCTCTACAGGGAAGCTAAATCCAGATAACTAGCACAGAGAGTTAAAACTATTCACAGAAAAGGATAAATAAAATATAATAAAAATCAACAGAAAAGTGAAACACAGTCATGCTGGTTAAAACTAGGTATCAATCAAAACTGTTATACTGTCATGATACCTCCTCTTTAAACCAAAAGTTTAATCAAATCAACAGGCTGTGTTCAAGTTACTTGGATTCAGTGGAATTAACTTTGCTACAGTGCGTAAAGCCATCAGGAAGGAGGAATTTCTCCCAGTGTCCTAAAATGTGTGAAAAATCCAATATCCAAACATCTAAGAGATCCTATCTGTTCGAAAAGCTTGCATTACAAAAAAATCCCACACATTCTGAACATGCCAAGGATTCCCTCCCCTGTTTAATAAATTTCTTTTAACACCCAGAACTGATGGAAAAAGACTGGTAATTCTTATGATGTATTAAAACACACAAAATAAGTTTCTTAGTTTGCTACTCTACAGGGGCACTCTGAAGTAATAAAATGTCATGCCTCATTTTTCATGTGATTAGTGGCAGTACTTATCTTGGATATACCAGGGAAACTGATCTGCTCTGCTTGTTTCATGTTTTACCATTTTTCACGTTGCGTTAGTTCTTCAGAGCCTGCATTTTTAACAATTCAGGTGCCAGAATAATTTGTTTCCCTACAGTCACTTGCATCTTTTAAAATCTATTCATAAACATTAAGCCCAACAGGGAACCATACGATGATCTAGTCTAAGCTCCTTCGTAACACAGGTGAATCTTACAAGCAAGTTCACAGGCATATATTTTGTGAGCAACCAAGTTGATAGGACCCTATCCAGGGATAGGGCCATGTACAGGCATGTGCATAGGATAAGAATCTGAAAATCATTAAAAAGAAGCGTGTAAGTTACTTCAACACCCAGGCTTCCTCCCCCATTCATCATACCTAATCAGTACTTTGGAAATAATTCAAGTAGCATGCTAAGGCTGAAGAAAGCTTTTACAATGTAGCATTAAGCTCCTGTTACTTTACACCATGATGACTTATTTAACAAAGTATAAATCTTCAGTGTTGTGCACTAGGCAATACACTTTTGCTGTATTTCCGCCCCCAACCTGTGAAGTTCAGAAAGCCTAGTGCAAGCTGGTTCTCACTGATAACACACAAGTTATCCCTCAAGCATTCCAAACACAGAGTGAGTTTTGCCTGCGAATGTTCACAGCTGTTTGACACTGGGCCAGCTGCCACTTCAAACTGGCATTAGTGTATCATTCAAAGGCATGGTTTCATAAACACCCCAGATAACAGTTTCCCAATTATAATTCCTTTTGGATGCTGGAGCAGCACATTATCAGCTTTGTCTCCCTTCCTCCATACACTTTTATGCAGGCTCCGTGAAAAGGAAATGTGTTTTACTTTTCTTATTTTTGCTCCCCAAAATGACTTCCAGCTGGTATTGTCGAGTCAAGATGTTATACTGAGTAGTTAAGCTACCAGCACTAACAGGTACCTTAACAGCATAAGCAGTGATGCCTTAAGGATTGCCAGTACATAGCATAAGGATGATAATTCTTATCTAAAAGAGAGAAGGGAAAACATTTTAAGAAGTGTCAAAATTCCCTTTTGGCACAGTCTAAGGAACAAATATTTCAGTTCCTTTCACTTATGTGGTATCCTGCATTGGCTTAGAGACCAGTCACACTTCGTGCCCTCTTTTCAATTAATGAAACATGACTGATGCAGTTTCAGATTGTGTGTGTGTATGTGATATTCTGCATAGCCTGCACCCGCTAATCACACCACAAAAATCAAACCCACACATCTCAAAGCAGACTGGAGATCAGTCATTAAATGCTACAAAATTTACAGCAGTTCTGTAGTGACAATAGCAGAGGCATAGCAAATACACACAAAAATTCAGTTACTGCTCCCTGTCCACAAATTTACATTTGGAAACAAAGGAATGCTTTCTTTGTTTTTTCTATTATAGAGCATGAAATCTGCAAGCAGACACATGCATCCACTGACAGGTTCAGGATCCACAGAGTACTGAAAAAAAAAGAATAACCACCTCAACAAACAAAGAATCATCATCCAACCAATATACAGCAATGTAGTTTTCCTAGTATCAGAGCTAAAGAAAATGCAATCTGGAAACATGCTAACCCTTAAAAAGCTTAAGTACAGAAAATAAAGCAGGCCCTGGGAACACTGAAGGAAAAGAGTGAGCAACCCTGACTGCATATCCTCAGCTCACACAATCAATACAACCCTGCAAATGCATTATATTTGTAATTAAACACCACTGTGCCAGATTAACTAAGGACAAGAATTAACCCACTGAACCACACAAGGCACAGCAGATAAACAGGGTCCAAACCCACAAGACTTAAGGATCAACTTACCTCAGTAAGGCTGGCGAGCTGGTAAAAAAGTTGTGGAGTGGGCACCTGAGCAGTAAACTTCCTTTTAGCTTGATGTTTTCTGTCTTCATGCTGATGTTGACCTCTAATGCTTACTTTTACTACCTCTAGAATTTGCCATGTGCTGTGAACTACATTGCCATGTATCATGTGTCTTATTTTACTTCCTCATGATAACCTGAGTAATTTTTTAGCATCAGAGATCCCAAACATTGCACAAGTCTTGAAGAGAATTCACCCATCCTTATTGCAAATGGGAATATAGCTGCCTCTGATGTTCAACAAAGCTCAACCTGCAGCAGTGGTATCACAGCCACAGGACAGCACTAAAGACCTGATTTTTGAGAAATTAACAAAAAGTACAGGGAAGATACAATGTAAGCGATCATGATGACAGTCCAGTAAGCATATCTTATGGAACAAAACTGTTCTTACACAGATATGCTTAACCCCACCCCCCCTTAACTACACATGCCCTAGAGCTTAATATATTACCCTTATGATGAAGAGCTTACTGTGGAACATACCAGCAGGCAGAATTCAAAATCTTGCCTAATTTGCACTAACAAGACAACCTGATGTCATCAGGTGGTACCTTGTACATTCCAGCAAGGACATGCCATCACCTTAGAGCTATGTTTCTATATCCAAAGGGCAGCCTCCATAAATGTTATGCAGACATATTTGATTTTGAGGAATACAACTGACTAATGAAAACTACTCAAGAACAGTCAGAGATTATGTCTTAGTGCTGCACACTAGCAGAAAAACCTATTCATGAAACTCGTTAAGCCTCGTGCTCCTTTCCCAGCAGACCTCATGCTGTTAGAATTGGAAGTGGTAAAATGCCAACATTCTTGCTGAAATCCAGCACGTGTTGAAGACAGCTAGGTGCTACTTATCAGGGATCAGATGCAGAGCTTTTCCTAGAGATGCAAATTCCAGGATAGCAGAATACATAAGCTCTCACAGCCCATATCCAGGCCTATTTTAAACTGTTCAGGGCCCCAGAATGCTAGGGGGTGTAGATAGTGTAACATGGAGGAGACCAAACATTTCTAAAGTAACAAAGCCAGGATCTTGTTTATTTCATGAACTGGGATCTTTACTTGCCAACTGCAAACATAAGCATTGGGCACTGCATATGCTAGAGAAACAAACAAAAAAAACCCAAAAAATACAAAAAAGCAAGTTACAGTCTGCTGGTGCCTCCTGATGCCCTTCAAAATGTTTTAAGTTGATAACATAAGGTGTACCAAAACATTCTTAACTATCAGAGAGCCTCATAGCCCTCAGGGGGAAAGAGAAGCCTAATAACCTTTTGGTATAAAGGTCTAGATGCAACCTGAAGACCTTCACCAGCCATAAGTCATCACCTTAAGTAGGCAACAGTGTGCTGGTCAAGTTGTCAAGGGATACACCACTGGACTGAATGCAACATTTTAAAAATCAATAAGGTTACACGAATCCAGAGGGCAAAACTCAGTCTTTTTTTCCCCCCACACACTCTTTTCAGAATTATTCAGCAACATGCTACAGTCAAGTATTCAGGGAAAATACAGATCAGAGCAGTAAGCAGAGGTTCCATGCTTGCAGAACATTTGCATTGTTCATGTCTAGTTGCTTAAGGGAAACCAGGGCCTCCATGATCTTATGCAAATAATAGTAATTCAATTCAAATCCACTTATCTAGCAAGCCTGGAAATATTGGCAGCTGACTGATACTTCTGTTGATGATGACTGAAGTCGTCATGGTCCACAAAAACTATTTTTGCAGTTGGATAAAACAATTTCAGTAGAATTACAGAAGGGGTAACCTGTAGGAGAAAATTAGTACCTTCCGTATTTTCTCAGAAGATCCCTAAACAGCAATGCAGCAGGAGGTCTGATCAAACTCCTTCACCCCCATAACTGGATGGAAGAGGCAAATTCCAGCTCCTTAAAACTGTACATTTAGACAAAGGCTCATGGTAGGGCAAATGTACAGAAACACGTGCAGTACTATATTCGGCCTACAGAGCACAGTATTAGCTTCACAGGCGAGGCAGTAACACTATTAGGGAACTCTTGCTTGCTGATTTGCCCCTGAGAGACCAATGAACAATAGCGCCTGATTTCCTATTACAAGCCTCACTCACACTCCAGTGACGCAAGGCATAGCCCACAACTAACAGCAAGTGTCCAGTCACAGGATGGAAAGAACCAGCACCATCTAGTGCTCAGGAGCAGGCGGAGCAAGCAGAAACGAGAAGAGATCAACAATTTTTTGGCACGAAAGTACAGAATACACACTTCCAAGGAGATTCAGGCTGCACTTACCTTGCAAGTAAAAAGAGACTCTGCAGCTGGCAGAAGCTAAGCAGATTCACCTGTCACTACCTTCATGCTAAGATTTTATTAAAGGTCTTCAACCAAGCTATAAAGTAATAATAAATAACAGTTTCCAGACGGTGACTGATCAAATTGCATGCTTTGTTTTTATTTTGAGCACTCCTTCAGAAAGACTGTTTAGAGAAGGCATTTTAGGTTTCTTCCTCCTTGATAATGGAAAGTCTATCTCATGTTCCAAAAGACAGCTATCAACTTCTAGTGACATACAAATATTTGCATGCTCTCAGCTGTACTCCAGACATCTAGAACTGTTAAGCACAGATTAGACAGTGTCCTACACTATGAAACCAAGGCCATCAGTCTTCTCCTGCTGGTCAGTGCAGTGCATGGACACTGACATCCACAGATCTCACTTGCCAAGTGTTTCCACAGTACACTGCTGAAACTACGCTGTCTCATTCTTTCTAGTAGGACCCAGAGCTACTTTATTTTGGTGCCATTTCCCTAGTCAATATGCTGAGTGACAAACCCCAGAAGCCCAAATAAAACTCAAATATCAAAATCATCACATATTCAGATATGCACAGTCAGCTATCAGCCGTAGACTTCAGGAGAAAATTTAATTACCACTGCCAAACTCAGTTTCCTGCTGCTAGTTAGAAGTGCAATTTGCATTGAATAATAGAGCACATGGAATGATTTTTAATGTCTGAATTTCTGATTTTCCCAGCAGGTATTTTAATTACACACCATCTCAACAGGAACAGAGATTAAAAGGCCACAAAAATAACTTAATTGGCGTTGATCACCAGGGACACAGCACTGTATCAAAGAGCAGACTGCTTTGCAGGCATCATTCAACCTATTGGGACAAGACAAACAAGCTGTCACTCTGACTGCTCAGCATGACACTGCCAACAACACTGACAGACTCCCTACAAGTAGTCAACAAAATGTTTTTGCAAACTCCAGTTCTCCAGGCTGGTGAGACTCTGAAAAATAACCTGTTGAGAGAAGAATCAGACAGTTTAAAGGAACTATTAACAGTTCATCTATTCCTCAGGGAAGACACTAGCACAGAAGGACGAGTTGGATGTAGCTATACCACTAAACTGCATGAGATGTAGACACTTCATGGAAGTGAAGAATCATTCAGAGGGACCTTGACATGCTTGTGAGGTAGGCTGATGCCAACCATATGAAGTTTATGACAAGTGCAAGGCCCTACACCTGGGTCAGAGCAATCCCAGGCACAGCTACAGGCTGGGCAGAGAAGAGATTCAGAGCAGCCCTGCGGAGAAGGACTTGGGGGTGTGGGTCGATGAAAAAATGAACACGAGCTGGCAGTGTGCGCTTGCAGCTCAGAAAGCCAACTGTATCCTGGGCTGCATCAAAAGGAGAGTGACCAGCAGGTCGAGCGAGGTGATCCTGCCCCTCTACTCTGCTCTCGTGAGACCTCACTTGGAATACTGTGTGCAGTTCTGGGGTCCTCAACATAAAAAGGACATGGAACTGTTGGAACAAGTCCAGAGGAGGGCCACGAGGATGATCAGGGGACTGGAGGACCTTCCTGTATGAAGATGGGCTGAGAAAGTTGGGGCTGTTCAGCCTGGAGAAGAGAAGGCTGCATAGAGACCTCATAGCAGTCTTCCAATATCTGAAGGGGGCCTATAGGGATGCTGAGGAGGAACTCTTCATGAGGGACTGTAGCAATAGGGCAAGGGGTAACTGATTAAAACTTAAACAGGGGAAGTTTAAATTGGATATGAGGAAGAAATTCTTTACTGTAAGGGCAGTGAGGCACTGGAATGGGTTGCCCGGGGAAGTTGTGAATGCTCCATTGCTGGTGGTGTTCAAGGCGGGGTTGGACAGAGCCTTGGGTGACATGGTTTAGTGGGACGTGTCCCTGCCCATGGTAGGGGGGTTGGAACTCGATGATCTTAAGGTCCTTTCCAGTCCTAAATAATCTATGATTCTAAAAGCTGACAGGTTGGGAAAGAAGTGCCCACCTGGAACCAGAGGGCAAACTCAAGTCTGCAGGATAATCAACCAAGCCATGGCTCAATTAATTATTTCAGATCACCGTCAGAACACATGGGATCATTCACAATCACAACCCACACAAGTGCTTTCACACCCAATGTCCACAATCATTCTACAACAGTATGATCTTCAGAAAATGGTACAGACAATGTGTCTCATTCAGACATTGAATTGCAACTCCTAGGACATCATCTACACAAGCAACACTGTAAACCCAGCTCCCTGCTGTTTGTGGGACTCTGCCTATGAAGAAAAACAAAAAGGAGGCATTAACAGGTACAGTGATAAGGAAGAGGAAAAACAATAATTTTTTCCTTTCCCAAGTACCTTCCTGTCTGTCAGAACGCTGTGACTGGGTTACTGCAAAACCCTGCCTGCTGGTATAATTGAAAACCTTGCAGCACTGCCTATTTTTGCACTGCCTAATACACTGTTAAGAGGGGTGTGCAAAACAGGCATTTTAAGCAAACCTGATAGGGAGTAAGAGAAAGACCTTAAAGATATGGGTAAATGCTCACCTGCCTCCACAACAGGAGCATTCAACTATAAGGACTATGTGTTCCTGGTGCTCTCCATTCAATTTAAAAATAACACGGTGGGAAAACGATACCAAGAAGCATGGATAGGTAGTCCATGCAGGAGAAATTGGCTGTAAAGCACGACTGAACCAGCGCACTCATGTAACTTTCACAGTAGTTAATTTTGTCTCCCTCCTTGTTTTTGGAAACTCAGTCTTCAGGTACTGCGAGATACCTGTGGAAGGACTATCCTGATTCATCATTCTCACTCCGCTGGTCTAACACTGCTAGTGGTGCAACAGCTTTCTTCTCTGTAGATCCTGTCACCTGAAACAATCTCCAAAGTATCTGCATAGAAAGATGGTCCTCTCTCAACCACAATCAGAACTGAATAAAGCGAATACAAATAGTCCCACGCTGCAACAGAGAACTTAACTCTCTATATATCCTAGAAGTACTAAGCCAGTGCACAGGACACATTTACATGGGAGCTAAGATGCTTTCAAGAAATTTACATTAAGTTTATGCTGACAGATCATTAGTTTTCCTACCTAACAAAATCTCAACCTCTCTTCCACAGCAGGCCATTGAGTCTCTTAAACCATTTATCCAAAAGTGAAATATTTTGAAATTCTTTTTTCCTCTCCATCTTGAACTAGGGAGGACTAGTACATGCGAACAAAATACATGTGGATACTGCACACCCTTTTTCTATTAGTTCTGTGCTGTCAGCCTGGGAGACCACATAGCACTCCAGAGAAGGAGCCTCCTCAAAACAGAAAATCAAGGAGCACGATGCTTCTCAACTACTATTTTTATGAGGTACCACAGTAGCAGTTACATCCAAACCGAAGTACACCAAGTAGTCGGTCAGTTTCCCAGTCTGGCTAGTGTATCAAAATGTTTAGAAGTGATCAGTACAGTTCAATTATCATTAATGACAACCAATGGGAACGAGATGATGTTATGTTGAAAGCACAAGGAAATGCTGTCCTACCTGGGGCAATTTCAAAGAGATGTTTCCCTGGTTCATCAGGATTAGGTGGCAGCTCATTCACCTGATTGCCTTGCAGTAGTATCAAGCCCTGTAAGGGACACAAACACCAGTGAAGGGGGAAAGGCTACAGAGAGGATGGCAAAAGTAAGATAAACACAACAGACATAGCAGATTTAAGCCCCAATTTTCCACAGAGCCCATCTCCTTTCCACCCTTCTGAGCAAGAAAAGATTGAGCTGGGCAGGCACCTGCCTCACCCATGTTTTCTCTCACACTGAGCACTTCTGATAAAATGATCTTTCCTCTAGAATAATACTCTGAACACGCATAGGGGATTTTAATATTCATAGCTTATAGAACAATAAATATTACTCTATATCCAACAGATCTGCATCACCCCTCCAGTGTTGCTATGTTTAAAAAAAAACCCAAAAGATGATAAAAGTTCCAGAAACAAAATTAGCCTGCCCACATCGCATATATGCAGACTGTTCAACAATGCAGATTATTGCTATTCCATCTACAGAATATAAATGCAAAAATTATCATGAAAGAAAAAAAAAAAAAAAAAAAGAAACTGTGAAGTAATTCTTTATTGAGGCCTTCAGTTTAGATATCCTTGGTTTTCCTTTAAGGAAATTATGTGTTTACATTTTTATCTCAATAGTTTCCTTGTATTTAAAAATTAAAGTTCTTTCCTTCGTGTAACAGCAAGAGAGGGGGGTGAATGTTCTGTACCACATTGTAAATTTGTGCATAATGCATTTGATATACATAGATTTGAAAGGGAAAAAGAGCCCGAATGATGACAGAAGGGACCCCTCAGAAGACAGCCAGAGATATTCAGACAAACTCTGCAAGGGGCCAGAACCAGCACCTGCTGGCTCCACAAAGCATCCTAGAGGGGAAGAGTGAAGTGAACATTATGTATTTTAGTGTTTATTCTCTCCACATCATAGCTGCCTGATGCTGGTAACTACAGCAAACTGCGAGCAAGGCATGCTGAAAGCAGTGGAAGACTATTAAATACTCTAGGCTCTATGCCACTCAGCCCAGAAATTTGTTGTTCACCAGGAAATACAATAAGAAGAAAAAAGATTGAAGATAGAGTTTAAAAAAAAACAAACAAAAAAAAACAAAACAAAAAAAAAAAAACAAAACAAAAAAAAACCACCCCACAAGAATCAAAATTGATACTAAACTAAGCTCCACATGCTATCTAGCAGTACTTTCCTCTGTGCCCCATTCTGCAATAGACAGCGCAGCCCAAAACAGCAGTGTCTGCAGACCCACTGAGCAGACACTTTTCTTCTTTCTTGCTGCAGTCCCTGCACTGAACATAGATGTTGCAACTTGCACAGCTGCTGTGCTCCAGGAGAGAGAAAGGAGAAGGATTAGACCTGAATGACATTGTTCTTCCTCCCTTTCCTATGCTGTAGGAAATAAGGAGCATTGCCCACCAGAATTCCAGAGCAGAGCTGCTATGTGATCAGCTGGAATGTGGGTAAAGGGCTGAGATAGAAGGAGACAGGGCAGATGGGCAGAGAAGCACCTCGCTGCACTGTAACCTCCACCATGAATGCCCAAGCTTCTGAGTAAAATCAGACCAACCATGGGACAAGAATTCCTAAAAGGATCAAATCTTGTCATCCTCATAACTCTGACACTTTAATGAAAAGGACAAAATATTTCTGATACCAGCATCCTGAAAAGTTAAAATCATGTCATCACCTACCACCATATATAAACTGCCTTCTCCCAGAAAGCAAAGAGCAAAATTCCCAAGCAAATTAAAGCCCTATGCACACTGCTACTCATGAGATACACGAAAAACTGAGGCAGTGTCAGGGAATATTATGTCAGACAGGAACAAAGACCAAAACATTAATCACAGAATAGTTAGGGTTGGAAAGGACCTTAAGATCATAAAGTTGCAACCCCCCTGCCATGGTCAGGGACACCTCCCACTAAACCATGTGATCCAAAGCTCTGTCCAACCTGGCCTTGAACAAAGCCAGAGGTGGAACACTCACAACTTCCTTGGGCAACCCATTCCAGTGCCTCACCACCCTCGCAGTAAAGAACTTCCTCCTTACATCCAATCTAAACTTCCCCTGTTTAAGTTTTAACCTATTACCCCTTGTCCTATCACTACAGTCCCTAATAAATAGTCCATCCCCAGCTGTAGATGATTTCTTGTTAGAGAATGGACATATGCCTGTTCTGAATGAAAGCAACTATGTGCAGCTGGCCATGTAGCAGGAGTAACTCCTTGTTACCTCTGTGCAGCCAACTGTGGAAAAGAAGTAACTCCTGGATAGCTAATGAAATAAGAACGCAGGCCTGGAAGATAAGAAGGAGCTAAGATAAGGAGGTTGCTAAATTGGACTGTAAATCTTGCTTGCTTACAAAAACCACACTTTAGGTTCTCATGAAACATATTAACCAATAGTATGTCTGTTGCTAAGTATATGTAACCAACCGTAGAAAGACATGCAATGTTAGAGCTGTAAGCCTAAAGTATATAAACTGTAACTGCGTCATCAATAAACGGGCTTTTGTCTAATCATATTGATTCCTGACTGAGTCCTCACGGCACCCAGCATCCTTATAGGCCCCCTTCAGATATTGGAAGGCTGCTATGAGGTCTCCACGCAGCCTTCTCTTCTCCAGGCTGAACAGCCCCAACTTTCTCAGCCTGTCTTCATATGGGAGGTGCTCCAGTCCCCTGATCATCCTCATTGCCCTCCTCTGCACTTGTTCCAACAATTCCATGTCCTTTTTATGTTGAGAACACCAGAACTGCACACAATACTCCAAGTGAGGTCTCACAAGAGCAGAGTAGAGGGGCAGGATCACCTCCTTTGACCTGCTGGTCACCCTCCTTTTGATGCAGCCCAGGATACGGTTGGCTTTCTGGGCTGTGAGTGCACACTTAAGCTGGCTCATATTAAGTTTCTCAGGGACCATTGATCAAGTGAACACAGCACAATTTTCAAAGACAGGACCCTGAGTTTTGCTCCTACCCAAATCTGAGGGGTTTTTGACATTGAGCAGCTCTCCTTCGACAAGGCAGCTCTCTGAAACAAAAATGGTTTAATCAAGTATGATGAGGCCCACACTCCCTCTAAGCAAAACTACCCAGTCTCAAAGTGGGTAGTGCCTACAGGCCAGTACAAAATAAAAATTAGGTCTTCCTTGTCCGATAATGCATGCATAAATCCCCATTTGAAACAGTTACCTAGACCTCACATCTGTAATCAAGCAGAACTCACGGTTTGATTCAGAGTCCTGTATTACGTCAGAAAAGGGCATGCTTTTGTGGCCTCCTTCAGTGAGAAAAATCTTTGGTACATGAGCATGACGTTTACTCCAGAAGAGATTACAGAGGCATAAATTGGTTGAACTGGCATCCCTAACCCTAGCCAAAGCATTTCTGAGTAAAAATACACTTTCTTTTCAATCCTTTTCAGGACATATTTGATTCCATATGGCCTGTACAAAGTCCTCATTTGGGTGACCTGTTTCTTAGTCTCGCTTTTCCATTTCATCAAAGCTGGTTAAAGAGGAAGACCACTATGAAGTAGAGCTCATTTAAAAAGACAAACAGAAAAACAAACCACAGACATGGAACAGTGGAATGAATGCAGGACTTGCTGGGGACTGTTCTTCAGTATAGCTACTTCGTCCTTATCACTGTGCACCTCATTCAGCTTGCAATGAGGTTGCAGCAAGTTGAACTGGTAGCGTAACAACTAGGAGCAGGGAAATAAGAAAATTAGAAGAATGATATTTCAGAAAGGAAAATTGAGGGATGCTTACTCTACCTATGAAAACAAGAGAAATCTGCAACCTAGGCTCATCTCTGGAAAGTATTTTTAGGTCATAGGTGTATAGACAGCAAAGACCTTCTGAACACCTCCTTAAGCATTCCTCTCTGCACATGGCAGCGGATTGTGCTGGCTCTCTTATCCTGTCCTTTTAGGGCATAGGACATTTCTCCAGAGGGTATCATAGCACCTAGCTCACAACTGTCCAATCCTTTTGGCACACTGTGGAAAACTCTAAATAAACACTCTGAAAAGATAGAAAAGAACCCAGTTCATATTTTCAGGAAGAGTGTATCAATTCTGACAGTTCCTGTCACTGGTAAAAAGGCATTACTAAATTTAAGCAGATTGATGTGTCCTTGTCCAGCAGCCACTCAGACTGCATTAGCAATCTTGCCTGGGAAGTAAATTAATGATGGATTAAATCAGTTTAAATTCTCCAAGGTCTAACTTGACATATGGCAAAGCATACCCCAGAAATAAACTTCAATTCATGACTAAGTTATTCCTCCCTCCCTCAGGCTTTGGGAGCCTGAGGTGGCTGAACACTCCAGCAACAGGCAATATTTTGCAGATCTTCCAGTAAGCTGAAGTTCCAAACCCAATTTTTGATGATAGAATCACCTTGTACCCTTTTGGGGCATTGATGCTTTTAGAGAAAGTCTTAAGGTATTACTGTAAGAAGACCAATTGAGACATTCTTCACTGAACCAGGCTCTGGAGAGCCAGGGCTTGGAAAAGAAAAGCTGTGACACAGGAAACACAAACAGAAAGCTTCCTTTTCTTGACGGAGTCCCTGAAGAAAACACGGCTGGTGCCAGAACACTGATCATCCTAATTCTCATGCCATTACCTTTAATACAGCACAAGACACTGCTACAAATGCTTACAAGATGGGAGACGGAGAAAAGTGGGGCTCAAATCTGCCCTCAGATACGTATTTCTGAATCCCAGGCCAAGGATGATGAACTGATTACATTAATTTCTTTATTTTAGCTGAACATGGAACAAAATTTCTACAACAGCTTTCTGAACCCAAATTCTAAGGTTCAAACAGCCCAAGCTAACCAACAACCAGACTTGGCCTTAGTCTCAGATGATGGACAAGATGGAAGTCAAATTGCCCCTTAGCAGGTTGAGGATAGACTGCCTACAGTTCAATTGATCTTAGCAGAACAATTAATTAACTGATTAACTGAGTTAATCACTGTCTTAGATCGTCATGTCTCAGGCTAGGAACAGAGAGCAAAATAACTTAAGGAAGCCTAAGCTCAGAGCAATATTAACATTCTGCTTACCTTACAATTTTCCAAAAGAAAGGAAAAAGTGAATGAAGATTCTGAGAGAAAAAATAACTCTCACCTCAGCATTAATTTCTGTGTTCTTGACATCCTCAGATTTGTCAAAAAAAAAAATTTCCCCCAAAACAAACATCCCCCTCCCCCAACAAATCCACAACAACCAAACAGCGAAACCTACCACCAAAACACACACCAAACCTTTAGTTTCTCGAGTAAGTTTCCACCTGAATTTATCTGACAGTCCAGTTTTGTCACAATGCCCTTTCTAGAAAAAAAATTGAAAAGTTCCTAACATTACTGGAACTGGATTTTGTTTGGGGGAACATTTTGTGAATAGCAAACTTTAAAAGCTTCTAGAGTCAATACTGGAAATAAAGAGAAGACTTCTGAAGCTGAATGCATGTTAGAAACCCCTAAACAAAGGGTATAACAGGTTTCTGTTTTGTGGAGGATTTTGGGTTTGTTGTTGTATTTTTTGTTGTTCTGGGTTTGTTTGCACTTTTTTTTTTTGTTTGTTTTGTTTTTCTGTCAAGCTATGCCTACAAATCACACTGGACCAAAGAGTTGCAGAAGCACCTACGGGTGTGAGTAACAGCAAGTAGCAAGTTTCACCTGCTTATTGCTCATGGAATAGATGGAACAATGAAGTCAGATTATCTGAAAGATTTTCCAGATACTGGCTGCCTTTCTCAGCCAAAACAAAACCCTCTTCATTAGAAGCTAATAATCTCCACAATGACTTGGAGGATGAAATTCCGGTCGGTTTCATATACAAGTACAGCTTTGCTCCTTCACCTTGCAAAGTACACCTTAGACTGGAAAGAGAAAGCAGATGGCCACGAGATAGATTTTACTGACAAGAAATGTTCAGAAAATCTGTGGGTGGTCTGAGAGGACAGAGGTGTTCAGGCTCACACAGAACCCTTGGAGAAGAGGGAGAAATGTCAAAATGTCCTGTTATTATGAGAGATTGCCTAACATCCAGATAATTTCCATTACCAGCCTCAAGGGTCACAGCTGTCTTTCAAAGGTAAGTGGCCATGCTTGTACTACTATCCCTTCATTCCAGAGAATCCCAGACAATAGCCATCTATAGGTTCCAAAAGTACATCTCGTATGTGGGATACATGCAGTCCTAGTCAAAGTCAGATATGAAACCTAATTTGCAACTGTTAAAATAGTCAGAGCATGGTCTTGCGTGATCCTATACAAAATGGTTTCCCTCAGTGACAAATGCATGGCAACCCTGCTCCCAAAGAGACAAGGTTAAAGAAATTCTTTCCAACACGACTATCTGAGGCAGCTCCTTCCTCATCATGTTCACTGACACAATTCAGAAGTGGCCAGCTCTCCCCATGTATTATCTAGGAAGATAAGGTACTTGTCTTAAAAGTGCAAAATCCAGTTGTTGTTTGCAGAGTCCTGAGCAACAGCAGGTACATCATCAAGTTCAAGTCTTTCTAGCCTTTACACAGCAGGTTATCCCTAATGATGGATCAAATACCTGATTAAGTAAGAGCAAGATGCAGCTAACTAACATCCTCATGCACTTACCATGCACGTGTCAGGCTCACAGGGGAAAACTCATTTCCATTCTCACTTTACAGTGAAATTTAGGTGTAGCAGTTAAGCACACAGCTGCATCAAGCAGTTTAATAATAGACTATAACAAGTGTGTAGATTGTGATATTACACAGGCTGTCTGTCAGCCTGTAATGCTTGTACTGACTCATCTGGAGGCAGCAGTAGAGGGACATTATCTGTCTTATTCAATTATATTCCCTCTGTTCAATCACACTGGTTAAAGGCCTGACAGTCAAAACAATGACTACATGAAATATGCTGCATAATATACTACATCAGCTAGGAAAAAACCTTAGCTCACATGCTGCAATAATATTTTACAAGCATGTTGAAGAACCTGAATAAGAACTTCTTCACCTCAGCTGTAAGCTTTATCCCATCCTGCAATATACCTCCTCCCCACAAGTGCTGTAGATGTAGAATTGTCAGAGAAGCAGAAATTAATCCTGAATCTAGTGCCAAGTCTAGACTGCCAATTACAATGTACTCAGCTCTGCATTTCCCCTAGGTACAGGAGCACTGTTCTTTTTTTATAACTTGTTCTAGGGAACACCTTTAATTGTAGTAAGTTGATACTAGAATAGCAACAAGCTTGCAAAAAGGCATGCGAATAAGCAGGAAGTTCTTAAAAAAAAAAAATCCATTAATTAATACTTGGTTTGAGACATACTTGTGCAATATTCACTTCATTAAAAACTGTTTAAAATATTCCGTACCAAAAAGTTGCAAGTTACATGCCCATGGGAAAGTAGCATGGTGACCATCCATTACCCTTTATGACCCAGGAACTGTTCTGCAGCTACTCAGGACATAATTAATTAGAATCTCCTAAATCATTTGCAAGAACAAATGTGCTTTGGAAAGCTTCCCTGCACACGTTTGTTGTCCTGTGGACAAACCAATGTAGCTAATCTAAACTTTAAATTAAATTTAAATTACTAAATTTGAAGTAGCCCTACTGTGGTTCAATTTACTCAATTATCATTTAGCAGTTTCTAAATAATGTTTGCCAGCAGGCTGTCTAGCCACTAGCCAACCTCTACTCTCATTGCTAGCTCCTAATCATTCTGACACTCTTTCCTCTGCCAGTTTTCTTCCCACTGTCTGCTTCGGGATGGCTCTATGACACTGTTTAATATGTATTGCACAACAGGACTTAACCTGTTTCCAGCAGGAAAAGTGTTCTTTCATGCATGCTCCATACAGTATAAAAGTTTTGACTTCAGACAGCTTGTTTTCCCCCCACTATAGACATTTTTCCTCAGTCTGCTAAATTAGTTTTCCCTATCAGGCTCACACTTTTCCCAGACACAGACAACACAAAGCCTGCATACATTCTTTCTCCTCAAAATTTGCATAGAAAAGCAATCATTCCCAGGTGCATATAAACCACACTAAACCATGTATTACACAGCCCATCCTCAAATCCTGCATGCTAGCATATAACAAAACCTACATATTCTACTCACACAAGCCAGTCCTAAGTGGCTGGCTCATCTCTTGGTTTGACAATGGATAGTTGGGAGATAATGAGGCCCAGCAGGCTAAACAAGGTTTTTCACTCCTGCCTCAATAATCTAGGACTCCATAGCTCTCTCTGCCAAACTTCAGTTTCATAGATGGCCATAAGCAAGGTTTGGAGGTCAGTGTGACCTAATGGGCAAAGTAACATCTTCTAATCTTTTCCCAAGTTGTACTACTTGCCTGGGTAGTACCTAAGTCTCCCTCCAATGTCTCTTGCCATTGAGCCTCTTTAAGTTTGTATGGTTTTGGCTAGGATAGAGTGCAATTGAAACGAGCTGTCAATCAAAGCAATGACCATGACCCACATAGAAGTCACAACACACCCTACAGTTCTCTAGTCATACCTGAGGTTTAGTTTCTTCTTCATCCTTATAATAGAAGAGCTGGTCCCCACGCAACACAAACCACCGCTGCTGCCAGTTCTTCATAATGCTCCTCTGTTTCTTCAGCCAGCCACACTTCAGCACACGTTCTTGAGGGTTTGGAGAAGAAGGTCTGGGGGGAGGCCCAACCTGTTCACCCATCACCAAACTCTTTGACCGGGCTAAAAAAGCAATTACAGAGCAAATGAAACAAGGAAATAAGTATAAGTCACAAAAAGACTAAATAACTGTTCCATACTTTCTTCTCGGACATGGACAGAACATTACATGCATACTCACTCTTTGAATAGGTACCTGTTTTTCAAGCTGTACATTCAAGTTCTTGATAGTCAAACAAGACAAACATTAACATTTTGGGGCTACTCACTCCAGCAACTTAAGTGACACAATACCTTCATCAAGGTTTCACTGCTCATGCTACCTTTTTTTTGTGATAAATCATTACTGCCTTCCAGTTCTACATGGAAATAATTACATTACTGTCTCCTAAAGGGAGATTTACCCAGTGAGAATGTTTAAGTGTGGTAAGGGAGAAATGGAAAAAGAAGGAAGGGGAAAGTATAAGAAAATATTCTCACTCCACACCCTACTATCCAGAACGATTAAAATCACCTCATTCTTCAGCGCTTTCTGACACTGACGCAGAAAACCACAAGGAAAATTAAAAAAAGACAAGGTAGAGAGAAAAACCATGTAAATCTCAGGCAAGACTTCACAAGAAGAAAATAATGCTTGGTTTTCTCCTCTTCTCCTCTCACAATCCTGCAGTAAGAGTACTGAAGCTTTGGGGCATTTGAAATTAGTCTAGAGTAGCAGATAATGATTACATATTGCAGGCAGCAAGCTAGTCCTCTAGAACAGATTGGTTAGATAACTTTATAGGTCTTTTCTACTTCTACTTCCTTTGGATTTACAAAGTATCTTATAGTTAATATCTCATACCATTTTCCTTCATTGCTGCCAACATGGTCCTGTTCCTTCCCATTTTCTACATTCCACAATCAATGTAGAGATTTTATAATTGACCACTTGAAACAGAAGTACAGTTTACAGGCCAGTACCAGTGAATCTACATCACTGATGTTTTATGTTAGCACCTAAGAACCAGGCGAACTTCTTATTCAGACATCCCTGATACACTACAGCTAATTCAGCCTGTAACAAAGGGCAATCCTCTGCCTCTCAACATGCTGTCTAGTTTTGCCTCTTTTGAGGTCAGACAATTAAAACATCTTGCCTTGATATTACCATCTGGCTCTGGTTTCTACCCCTGGTTCCTCACTACAGAGTAATGCAACTGACAACATACGCCAAAGAAAGAAAAATAAAATGGAGGTGGTGGTTGGGGAATAAAACACAAAAAAATTATATCCCTACAACATTAAATTTGATCATATTTCTTCTCTTCCACAAAGCAAGCTGCAATAGAAGGAGAGGCAGATATAGAGTACTGAGGTCAGATCTTTGGAGAGCCTTCTCAGTATAATTTAGTAAGGGAAGTCATATTGGTGTTCATGATGAAAATCTATTTTGAAGTTCCCCATGACCTGGAAGCCAGGACATCATGTTCTGCTTTGTAAAGAAATATAAGCCCAGCACTTTTATACACTAAACATTTCTGTCAGGGGAGGGCAGATCTGAATGGTAGCACATCATCCATTACCAAAGTCTCAATGACAGCCATCTCCACTTGTCTCATAACAAATACTCCGCTCCAGCTTAAAAATCCACTCATCTCTCTTTTAACAATTCAGTAGGTTCTCAGTCGGGCCTCTGACAACTTCCTGGTTTTATAGACAGAAGATGGCATCACTTTGTTAGTCTTAATTTTCAGTGAAAACCCTGTCTGATGGGCTGAAGGGTTGCCTCCCACACACATTTCTCTGAACTGATAAGATAAATTCTGCTATTCTCAACAGATTAATAACAGGTTTGCCTTGTGCCTCAATCAAGAGAAAATAGGTTTCACCCTGTAACTATTTAATGCAGTTAGAAATTAAGGTTTTATTTTGTTTTTAGTCTCATATTAAAATTGAATTAGAAACTGCAAATGTTATAAGAAGCACTGATACAGTATCACAGCTTTTTCAGAATTACACTTCTCTTACTTTTGGTTAAAATACCCTGCTGAATTTAACCTGAGCTCATATACAATATTGGTCCTACATTAGTGAAGTTTACCAGCAAATTTCAGATTTGCCTAAGTAACCCAGCACTGCTCAATTTGGATTTTTACATAGCCAAAATAATAATTAAAAAAATATTAAACAGCATTCACCTAAAAATCAGGCTTATTCTCTAATCTTACTTGCTATAGCCTGAACTCTCACAGACAGGCATTTTCATTCCAGCAAAATTTATGAAGAACCACTTTTCACCAAGAAGTGAAGAGCCTTATACCTTAATATATCCCTTTCTGGCAACACAGTGCCCTCTAGCAGGTTATTACAAAATATACTAGAATGGCTTAACCTCCTTCCCCATCCCCTATAACTGCCAAGAAATGAAGGACCCTATTCATATGCATGTAGTAAGAAAACTTTTCATATTTAAATCTCAACTGTAGAGGCTCATAAGGATTTAGCTAAAGGAACCACCTCTGCCTCATCACAGGCCACATTTTACAATAAGGTCCAAACTGCAATCTGGTTTAAACCATCCCAGATTCGCATTACAACATACGTTACTACAAGAATATCCCAAGAATTTGCTTTTCAAAATGAAACTATAATGTTTCTTAGACAGCATCTTGGCTATTAACCTAACCTGTTAGTCTAATAATATCAAAGTCCATACTACAGTGAGCTCCTCAGAAGTCTCCAGATTGAGTGCACAACTCCCAGCAGTTTCTAGTCTTCCTGACTTGCATATAGTGATATAAACCATCTCCTGTCTCACCTCTCCATCTAAAAAGAAACAAAATTTATTTAAGTGGAAAGATACCTTTATTTTTGCATCTACACTAGCACAGACCTCACAAAAGACATCAAATATCCAGCTTTGGAATAACCCAAAGTATGCTATCTCATACCTCCTCTGCACACAATCTTTGGTAATATTTGTACAGCTCTACCTAGTAATTGCTTATTAAAGTGCAGAATTAAGGCTTTCATAATCAGTCACTGAAGAACATATCTTTGTGTTTTTATTTTAAGCAGCACCATGTCTTAGTCAATCGCTATGGCTGTTAATTCTTCATGTTTAGCTTTCCATTTCCTTAGAGTTTCTAGTCATGACTGTAATAGTTAATTTAATTAGGGAGCTACTTAGCAACCTCATCTGTAAGTCAACAGCATGGATCAGATAGAAATTTTTAGGAGGATGAAATATTTATGGCTATTAACAACATTGATGTTTATATTGCATGCTTCATGTAATACAATAATTGCATAGAGGTCAGAAGAAAACTTCCACAGATGAGCACAGTCTGCCTTTAAAGCAGCACATTTTTCATACTACTGGGATCAAAACATCTCCTTTTATAATCTATTCAGTACATCAAGCCCTTGATTCTTAACAGTAGATATGTATTCTTAGTGCTCATCCATTTAACAGAGTTATGGAATCAGCAGAGCATAAGAAAGAAAACAAATCAATAAATCAGTCTCGCGACAACTCATCAAATACTTTATGTGCTGTAGAGCTCTGATCCAGTTGTGTCTTTTCGATAATACCACACAGTTGTGTTTTGCTCTTTACATTTTCATTTATCGATTATTAATTCCATACACATTAATTTCTAAACCAAAATCAGTGTAGAAAAGATTCAACCTCTCCTTGGAAAAAGGTTTAGGATTCTTTTACACAGCACAACAGTACTAAAATACTGACTACGTGACCTAGTCAGTAGCAGGGACACAAGGCAATCACAGCACAGCAAGATTACAACAGACCATATAGACTCATATCCCTGCTGCCCCATAGGTGGCACTAACAATGGTACAAGTCCGCTTTTTTGGCATGACGCATCATTAGATGGCAAAGATCAGAATTGCCAATGTTGAAAATACTCCTGTGACTGGAAGTGACACTGGCATATAGAAGTTCTCGTATCTAGATGAATATCAGAAGAGGAATATAAGGAAAGGCAGTGGGTGACAATCAATGCTCACTGTGCAACTTCCTGAGCTGCACTAAATAAGCTCCCCATCCAAAGATTCACACTAGGTTGGCATGTCTTTAATAGTAAACTCAAAGATTATAATAACCAGTAGAGGGATCAAATCAGAGCCATGCTGCCTTTCTTAACAGAGATAGCAACCCCAATTCCCATCCCAATTCAGTGCTGTCTAAATCTACTTTCTCCATTTCTCTTCTTTGCCCTATTAACAGAGCACCATATAGTTCTACAAGAGTTTCTCTGCAACTTTGACCTGCCTCCAAGCAACATACATATTCCCATTTTCTCATCACATCTATTTTCTACCCTCAGAATGCACATAACAGAGACAACTTCTTCCCCACCTATACCGTCCCCCTTCCTGAGCTCAGTCCTGCCTGGCAACATTATTCAGTCTTTACCACTGTCCTCTCACTCACAGCTCCAAACACCACTACAGATTTGAACAATCAATAAATCAGGGGCATGGAAATCAATCAAGTCAATGCAATTCAATATCAATTAAAGCTGTAATCTTTTGAACTTTTGTAGGCAGTTAGTTTAAATCAATACAGTCATTAAAATTGATTCTGGCTGACAAACTGCCCTACAGCAAAGGCACTTGGCCCTAGTGTTTCTTCAGTCTAATGACAGTGACACTATATTATTTCTGATACAGTTTTTGTTTAAAGTACCAGCCACAAAGGGAAGTGGTTTCACACACTATAAACAAGATTTTCAGTTGTTCCATTTAATTAAATAGATTTGCCTCAAAACCAGATGCACTTAAACACAAGAGCCATAAAAAGAGATACTGCCTTTTCTTTCACCAAATTGTAGGTGAGAAAATACTTGGTTTAGATTTGTTTTCTGTGTCCCTTACATATCTGTATTTCTGTTTGGATTTGACTGCTAAGATACCACAGACAGTAAGCACAAATGAAAGCAAGACACTTCCTCAACACAGTCTGAGAATTTAGCATCTTGAAACACAATTAGCAAGGAAATTACAGGCAGAAGTGATTGGTGATGGGATGTGTTTAGGGAACTAGAAGGGTATTGGTTACAAGAAACTGGCAAGGGCTTTTAGTTCCCTCAAGCCAAATAAAATAGTAACCTGTACAGAAACTAAAGGGTGATACACTGCCATGTGCCTGCTAACATTCTATGACTTGGAGGACACTTACTACATTCAGAAATATTACTTTAACAGCAGGTTGTGCTCCCTTACTTCTATGTAATAAAACTACACCTGTTTCAGAACACGCACCATGCTCTACTTACTTTCCTTGATTTTTCTTTCAGCCAAAATAAAAACTTGGTCTGCAAAACTATTATTCAAAGCCACTCATCAGATGGGGGGGGGGAGGGGGGGGATTTTTTTCTAAGAGAAGACATACATGCATTACACTGGAAGCAGTTCTGAAACCTTACTGTCCAACTGAAGGAAAAGTGGGGAGATGATTAATTTTGCATATGTCTGTCTAGTAACCCATATTTTCTGCAGTGGTTGGGATACCAGACTACATGACCAGCAGGTCAAGGATGGTGATCCTGCCCCTCTACTCTGCTCTTGTGAGACCTCACTTGGAGTATTGTGTGCAGTTCTGGGGTCCTCGACATTAAAAGGACATGGAAGTGTTGGAACAAGTCCAAAGGAGGGCCACGAGGATGATCAGGGGACTGGAGCACCTCCCATATGAAGATAGGCTGAGAAAGTTGGGGCTGTTCAGCCTGGAGAAGAGAAGGCTGCGTGGAGACCTCATAGCAGCCTTCCAATATCTGAAAGGGGCTATGGGGATGCTGGGGAGGAACTCTTCATTAGGGATTGTAGTGATAGGACAAGGGGTAACGGATTCAAACTTAAACAGGGGAAGTTTAGATTGGATATAAGGAAGAAATTCTTTACTGTGAGGGTGAAGAGGCACTGGAATGGATTGCCCAGGGAGGTTGTGAATGCTCCACCTCTGGCTTTGGTCAAGGCCAGCTTGGGCAGAGTCTTGGATGGCATGGTTTAGTGGGAAGTGTCCCTGCCCCTGGCAGGGGGGCTGGAACTAGATGATCTTAAGGTCCTTTCCAACCCTAACTATTCTATGATTCTATGTACCAAAGCAGGTAGGTTTGCCAAGAAAAAGTTCTGACAGTCTGAATGATTAAATTGTTTGTACAAATATTTACTCGACATTATTAAGCTTCTGCAAGAACAAATGCACTCCCAAAGGCCACTTTATATATCTGAAATACAACACAGACTAGTACAATTTCACTCCCAGACTAGGTATGACTGCTGATAGAAACTGGCTATATATACAGGGTAAAATACCTTTTGATCCTTACCTGAAGGGCAGAAACTTTGCTTATAGATACTTACCTATAGGTAACACACATTCTGTTTAGAAACAAAAAACAAAACCAACCGAACAGAAAAAGCTCCCAGACCAACCACACAGAAAATCTTTTACGCAGAAGGCATGAAAAGACTGATGAAGGAATATCCAAGTAGCAAAGGAATTACTAACAATAACATTTCAGCTGCAGAGCACGTCTATGGCCAAAGAACTTAAGCCAGCCTGAAAGAACCCGAAATGAAATTCAGTATCAATCATCACAAAAGATGCATCAAAACCCCCAACAAGGAGCCCAAGTAGACTGGAAAATTAGACATGTTCATGAAAGAGTGCTCTGTCTCATCCCCTCTCAGAACTCATAAGACCAAAAAGCTTAGGGCTCTGCTTTTAAGAAGTTTGATATTTTATAAAGATTGCTACCTCTTTTGCACTGCCAAATCAGCCAGTGCTCTTTCACTGGCAAAAGGGAAAGAGAAGTGAACTACACATGCACCAAGGAATTCTGAAGGATAAACCTGGTTTGCATAAATTCTCTCTACCAGCATGTTTTAAGAATGGGCACACTGACAGCACCCAACAGAACAGGCAGCAATATTTCCTGCTAGGTAGCAGGTTAGCACGCCAAACAGCACTGCTGTACTACACATACTCCATCTGGTACTGAAAGCATCATAGCCCTCCCATGCTGTGAGCTCAGGCACAGCAATGCAGATTTAAAGTTGCGTAGAGTGATCAGGGCTGGCTCAGATCTTTTCATCAGCCTCCCATAAGCATGCAGCATTTCCTTTGTAGATCATGTAGAAAAATTATACCTGTTTTCCATCTCCAGTACAGCATTTACAGAACACAGTCAGAACCAAGAGGCAAAGACATGCTAGTTTGAGGGCAGCTGTTGCCTGACTGGCATGAAGGAATTAACCTTTGTCTTCTTCATAGAGTCCAAGATAACAGTGATGACCTTTCACAGCCAACAATGTTAGGCAGCTCTCTATAAAGCATGTTCTAAACTAGAAAAATAATTCTATACTCCAGTGACCTGTGCAATGTGACTATAAATTACTGATCAGAGTTACTTTGCAAAAGTATGCAGGTAGCACAACTAAAGAAAGCAGTCAGGAGGATCAGGCAGAAGGAAGACAAGAATCAGCTTCAATCTTGGTTATCTTCAAGAATGACATAAGGCCAAGGCTTCCATGAAATACACTAACAGATGACCTGGTAATGTCTTGGCTTTATTGCATCAAAGAACATACACACAATAGCACATATTGATAAACATTAATGCGGGGCTTTTCCAGAAGTCAAGAAAAACTCATGTCTATTTGATAATTAATGCAACCCATCCCACAGTGGAAAAAAAAAAAAAAAACAACAAAAAAGACCCAACAAAACACTCACATAATCAGTGGATTAGTTTAGTCCTTTTGTCCTGAAAAAAAAAAATATACATTAATCTTCAAACTATTGTTACAAATTTGTATCATCTTGGACTTCAGAACAGGCAAAGGTTTTGGCAATTCATTGCTGCCATGGTGTAAGTAAAGGGGCATTGGTTTACATTTCACTCCAGCTCTGAGACCTCATTAACCTCTGGAGACCTTTGACCTATTGTACAAAGAAGTCCCAAACTCATTTTGCTGTCACTAACAGCAAAGCCAGCAGGTTTCAACACCACACAATAGTAATTTTAAGATTTTAAAGTTGTATTTTCAAAATTATTTCAATTACTGCCCCAGGTTGTGGGAATATGTGGGTGCTTTGGCACCTACCAATGAATAAACCTTAAATTCCACAGGTAACCTGCCATCAGCTGCTCACTAAAGTGCCCTATAAATACACAAAACCATGCTAGCCTTATCGAACCACTGGCATTAGATTATGAATATGTGCCAAGATGGAATGGTGATGGCTTGATTCTTTCTGCTACAACAGACCAGCCTACTGATTTACCACCTAGAGTAAAATGCTTTATTCTAAAAAACACAGTCACTTGCAGGAAACCACAGAGAACCATCAGCATTCAGATGAGGTAGCCTGCATCTTCTGTACAGAACTGGGGAACTTTGCTAGTTCTATATTTCAAAGTAGTGCAGCACACTGGGGGTAGGGTGGAAGAAGTAGGAAGGAACAGCTGGTACCACAGACCCACCATCTACATAACACTTATTTCAGGGATTTCCTTTGGATTGATCATGGAAGCATACTGCACATGGAGCATATTTTCATTCAGAAATAATTCAAGACTATGCTAAAACACCAACCAAAGCGTGGCAGATAGGAAATACCAGATCTGCTCCAAAAGCATCTCAGTTATCCAAAACTAAATGTATACTTATATAGACAACCATAACTACTCACTCCAAATGAAGACAATGGATAGGGTCTACCTACTGAGCCAGTAGCTTAGAATAAGAACAACTGGTAGAACTGACAATAGACAGTGATGTTTTTAGATATTATGGCAGAAGCTAATAACTACAATAATTCCTTCATTGAAGTCTTAGCTGTTGAACCCAGCCATTCCCATCTTCAGTTTTACTGCTCCCAGTGCACCTGAAGTGGCAGGATGGCTGTGTTTGTACACTGTGAATAAAAATGCATACAGAACAGGCAACAGAAACTATTGCAAAAATGTCTGTGGTAGGACAAGGAATAAAGAAATCATTCATTAGCACCCCTAACTACTGGCTCTTTATTTCTCAACAGAAAATACCACACTCAGGGATACAATGCTTATGCCTTCCTTTAAGTATCAGACACTCTGCTGCAGGAAAAAAAACCCTCAAACTCATGCACTAGTATGAGTTAGCTTCTCTATGACAGAGCACACAAAATACATTGGAGCATAACCATTCAAATTTGCCTTCATCATGCTCCCATTTTCTTCACTAACAATGGCCTCCTGTCCCTCCTAGAAATACGAGGATGAAGTAGATTTGCATGGCCTGTTGCAGGTCATATTTTAAGCACGCCATTTAGCATAGCATTCTCCAAGTCAAGGCAAGGAACAAGAACGTAATACTCTGTATTCTTGAGGCAGGGTTAGAGAGCTACAAAAGCGCCATGACTTGAACACTCATTCATGTGTCCCTTTCAGAAGCTGGAGGGCCAGGCCATTATAGGTATACGCTAATCTACATTAATAGACAGCAGGTTCGGGTGAGCTTCATTACCAAGATTAAATATGCTTTAATCTTTTCTGGAAGAGGAGGGGTGGAGCAGATGGAATTCAAGGATGTTCTTATCAATCATGAATGAACTCTGTAACCTGTGGATTACAGCCCCAAATCCAATCCACTATTGTAAAATCAGAGTTACAAACTATATTAATGGGCAGCCCAAGTACACAAAACTGGTCACAGCATGAGACTGCATTTTAATTTTCAGGTCCTTTTAACTGCATCATCCTCTGATAGTTCCCAGCTGGATCCACTGCAGGGATTCAGAGGACAGACACATCAACACTTACATAGCCATTTGGTCAGTCAGTTTAAAGTGCACCCACTCGTCACACAATGAACTACAAAACTATCTAGCAAACCCAAGCACCAGCTCTCACTCCCAGAGAACCCTGGCAGAATCTCTTGAAAGCTGTACATCATCTCCAGCTGGTTGGTCAGAACTGCCGACCTGAGAAGCACTGCTGAAGGCATCTCTGCTGCTGGAGAAGCTTTGTACTTCCACAGGCAACCAATCACACCGAGCTACAGCCCATTGCTGCCAGAAGAGGGAAGTCTTACTCCCTTCTCCCTGCACTCGACACTGCTCTGTCCTGCTGATACACCCAGCCTTTCATTCCTACACTTCATTGACAAGGCGAGACCTTTCTATAAGAATAGTTACCCATCAGAAGAGCAAAAAGGTATCTCAGATTTTTTATTTCCTGCTATTTTTGTGAGTCAAATCGGGTCACAGAAGTGAGACTGAATGAATACCTTGTACTGCCTCCACAGTCAGAAAAAAACCTCTTGTAATCTTTCCTACAGGTACAGCTTTAAGACTTCAATTTAATAACATTCTCAGCTATAATGGACTGAAGAACAAACAAGAAGTGCTGACCACAATAATATTCAGATTGCAGCTGAGACTGTAGCCTGAGCTCATACAGCACAAAGTACTGCAGTGTCCTGGTCAAGATTGCAGCTCTTCAGAACTACAGATGCAGCACAGACACAACTCAAACTACTCATAGGTCCTCCAAGCACAGGGTCTGTATTATTCAGACAGGACAGTGGCTGCATCACTAGTACATTTCACTGGACCTGGTATACGGATATAAAAAGAGGCCAAGGCAACTTGCATGGGGCTAGATGCAGCCAGGAGTCAGGCTTCACTGTCATCAGCTTGGTGGAGCCTCATCACAGCTCTTCCCCTTCGCAGGAAGGTATGAAAGGTGTCCCTGGTCCTCAGGGGCTAGCAGTGACCTCGGCCTGTTGCTACTTTGCTGTAGTCCCTATCGCAGCTAGCAGTGCAACTTGGGCTCTGTAAGCAAGGCAGCCTGCCTGCAACATCCACAGACCCTTTCAGTTTGCCCCTCCTTTCATCCCATATCAGTTTGGTCAGCTCATATGGAAGAAAGGAGCTCCGAATGCTTTCCATGCCTAATAAAATCCATCAAAGCATTTCCAGGACTGAGATGAGGATATACACTGCCGCATGCAGAGCAGGAAATGGGCTTGGGTTTTCCAAAGCTGCCTCTTCCAGCCAGAGCGAACCACAAGATCACGGGAGGACAAGGACACTGCGCTTGTGGCTTTGTTTGCTCCAGAAGGAATTGATTTGATGAGAAAGGAAATTGGCTTTCTTTAATCTGCCCTTGTGCTAATTCTGTAGAGGAAGGCATGAGCATCGGCAGTTCCCAAAACTGAACCACCACTCAGTGCCAGTTGGTTCATGCTATTTGCAAGGAAGTTGTGAATGCTCCATCCCTGCTGGTGTTCAAGGCCAGGTTGGACAGAGCCTTGAGTGGCATGGTTCAGTGGGAGGTGTCCCTGCCCATGGCAGGGGGTTGGAACTTTATGATCTTAAGGTCCTTTCCAATCCTAACTATTCTATGACTCTATAAGCACCAAAGATGTTTGTCCACCACTCTCCATGAGATATCACTTCCCCAAATTATTCTGGACTCAAAAAATAATCAAGAGGACAGAAAACTTTATCAAGGCCTTTTGCCAGCAACTGGCTGCAAGACTGAAGCAATATCATGACCAGCCACTTTCAGCAATAAACTCGTTCAAATTCACATGTATCACTGTATTTCACATTTCCCTCATATAGAATCATAGAATCATAGAATAGTAAGGGTTGGAAAGGACCTCAAGATCATCGAGTTCCAACCCCCCCGCCATGGGCAGGGACACCTCCCACTAAACCATATATGACCATTAGGAAGCTATTCATTCCCACCCTATTCTTCAGGGCACAGCATTGAGCCAACAGTTCTATGTGCCTGTTTCAACATTTGTTGTATCTATTTTAAATGTGCAAACCCTGCTTCCTTCTCTAGACAACAGGCAGCTGAACGACTTGCCCTACTACCAGGGTTGACAAAGGCAGAAAAAAAATACAGGAATTCTTACTCCTACATTAATTATACTCTGAACATAGAGTACCCAACTTAACTTTATTTAGCCATAAGTATTTGTAATGAGATGTCACTGGTTAATAAGGGTGGCTTCTCCTAAACTAGGGGTCTGCAGAGGAAGCAAGCATTAAAACTGAACATACAGTCCTCCCAAAGAGATCATGATCAACTTAATCCTTTCCCCTGCAAGAGAATCAGTTCTCAACTTAGAACCAACATATACAGCTTCTTGGCATTTTGTTTCTTATACCATAGGTTTGCTCTTTAAACTTTTGATACTTTTTTCACAGGATGACTATCCTACTGAAGCATAATAATGCTTAGCACTTGCATTTAAGAGAAAGGATATTACAAATACTTTTTCCAGCTGCAGAAAATACCTAGTATGTCCTCTCTTTAACTCTTCATGAAGACCAGTTTACCACCTCTTGCACACAAGGGACACACAGATGATGTCTTTAGAAAGACTACACATTAGAAGGACTGTCAGCCACAGCTTTCCTCCCCCAGGTTAGTTTTAAACACATGCAGGCCTTGGCAGAAATTTGGCCTAGATCATTTCCTCTTCCAGTTTACCAGATAGCTCATACTGCAGCCTCATTAAGTGGTATCCCCTTCCTGCCAGTGTGCAAGTGTCTTCATTGTTGCCTCAAGCTACCTCTGCCCATAATGCAAGGAGCTAGAGAAAAGTTAAGCTCTGTGTTTTATGCTGCTGTGCTTGCCTATCAACTACTATGAATGTAAAAGGACAGCCAGCAAGTAAAAAACTAATTTTTAGCAGTAACCTTTCAATGAAGAACAATACACTGATACAAGCACTGAAATTAGCAGGCGACTCTCCCTGCAGGAGAGAACTACTAGCATTTGTAATGCTTCCACTGTGCTCTTCCCAACCCTGCCAGGTTCACCCTGTACTCACTCAGTGGGTGTTTTACAAGCAATTAGAGAGCCTATGGCTTTTTCTTTTTTTAATATTTAATATAGTTCCCACAATTTCTCTCCCCAGCAGTCCAGCTACCCTTTGAGCTGCATTACTGATTTTTCTCAAGACCCCTTCACCTCCCCAGGAGGTGAGGCCAGGGCTTATTATTCTAAGTTCAAATTGCCTGTGTTTAATAAGCTAGTGCCTGCTTGCAAACATCTCAAGGCTTTTCTAAGCAAAGCTGTTTCCTGCCGAAGCCTTTAGGCAGCGATAGAAAGCTACTATTGCCAAGAGCAGCACTTGGTTCAGCACACCCCATGAGCCCTATGTGGGAAGAGAAAGACATCCCTTTAGAGATGACAAGATCACACCTTTGAATAGGTTAGGTTCTTCATCATGAGACACACCACAAAGCTAGAGTAGGAATTTGAACCTGTGCTTGGAGAAATCTCACAAATACCACTTTTTTGACCCTTTCTATACAGGCACATGGCCACTGAATCAGGACAACAGACACGAAGTAATTACAGCGCACAGCTAATAATGCAGCTTACTGCTGCACGCCCCTGCACCAGAACAGCACAGTTCCAGGAGTAGATCCTGGAACTAGATCCACAGATCTAGTACCAAGGGGCAAAAGCAATCTCCAGCTTCATTCATCTCCCTACGGCTGGGATTGCTGAGAAGGAACACCCTTGTTCACTTTTTCTCCCATGCTTTCCCCTTGAATCTGGGCCTATTTCTTCCTTGCCTCCAGGAAAATTAATCCAGCAGTGCATAAGCTCCAGCCTCAATCCCTCCCTCCACAAGCTCAGTACCATTGCTTTAGGACTTTAAACTCCCCTCAGCAGCTTTATCTCACATTCCTCCAAAGCAAAAATAAAATTCAGACCCACATCACAGAGAAAACCACCACCTCCTTTTCTCTAATGCCTTACAGACTCTTTCCTCCACCAGCTCACAAACTAAGCCATAAACCAGATCATATTTACCAGCATTTCATCCAAGCCTTTCACCCACGTACCTTTCTAGAGCACAGCTCCTGAAATGACTCCTTCTGCCCTAGAGAATCACTTATTTAAGGGAGGGGGTAATGAAACTCCCACTCACAGCTGGGCTCCTTGTTAATGGAGGGGCTGCCATGCCAGCTGCAGCTAGTCAGATTGATTGCTCCTGCTGGGGCTGGTGTGCTCCCAGCTATGTCAATGGGCTCTTGAGGGCTGAAGGAAGTGTTTGAAGAAGTTCACAGCCCAAGAGCTGTTTACTTTGGCTCCAAAGTAAGAAGTTGGGTGTTATTTTCCTGATAAGCTTGAGGCGCCAAAGTGCTGTCCTCCCATGTGCTCTGGGATAGCTGTGTGCATCATCAGCCCCTCAAACCACAGCTGCGGCATGGGGTTACGGAGACATGAGTGTTCCTCTTTGCAGAGCTAACAGGCTGCAGGTGCTAAGCTGTGGTTTGGCGAGGGGGGCTAGACACATGGGAGAGTTCCCCTTTTTTGCTTTCCACGGGCCGGTGAAGCAAGGGCACTTCACATAGCATGATTTTGAAAGTGACACAGCCTGAGAAGCTGCCCCCACTGAGCAGCCTCTGAGGTTCAGGACTTGCTCCAGCAGCATGGTACTGGCCTCTGCCAGAATTGAGGGGTAAGGTGCCATCAGTTCTCCCTGAATGCCAGGGAAAACAGAAACATGACAGTGAACTCCTGTTGTGCATGGGGCAGCAGAATTGCCTCCTCTCTGTGGAGGACTTGGTCTACAGCAAGAAGCTGAAGAGTTGATGTATTGGTAAACTGAGAAGTCTTGAGTGCACTTGGGACTTTTTTTGCTGTCTCTGGGTCCTATGAAATGTATTTATTTCACTGTTCCTAATTTCTTCTCTCTGCCACGTCCTTTTTCACAAACTGAATTGCACACTGCTTCTTTTTCTCTTTTTTTTTTTTTTTTTTGAAATCTCCTTTAGATCACTGTTTTTTATTTCCTTGCTGGGTCTCACATATTGTCCTGCTACCTGTGCCTGCTACTGGGGTTGTGGAGTTGCCTCTTAGATGAGGTTCAACTCCTAGAACCTGAAGTGTGTTGGTGATACTGAGGAATTATTAACTGGGCAGGCCAAATATGACACTGAACAAGCAGCATCTTCTAACAGAGTCAGAGGTCACCTTCACTGCTCTAAAAATGCCTAATTAATGTTTCCTAAGATGTTGTTCATCATCATCAAGGCTGATTCCTCAGCCTGGCAAACTCAGGATAGATGAGAACTCTCAAAAGCCATGACTGGCTGATAGCCTTCCGCTGTGATTAAGACTGTCTTGAAGAAGTGATTAATAATTTCATTTCCTTCAAAAGACAAGAAATCTCTAGAGAGATGACCCCAATCATTGCATGTTTCTGGTATAGAAAAAAAGTTCCTGGAGGCATCCCCACAATTTCATAACAGTATGTTCACCCTATTATGCTAATGCCTTCCATTTACTTAAGCAATGAAGTTGCAGGGCTGCATTTATATGTCTAAACTGTTCCTAACTGGTGAGTTTTTATGAAATCAGATACGTTCTGATGACAGAAAATGGCCAGTGAAATGTTGTCGAATAAGAAGAAAGGTTAATCCAGTATTTTGTCATGTACACTAAACTTTGGGAAACTTATTTCAAGCCCCAGCACTGCCTTGGACCTCATACGTGACCTAGGGTTTTTGCCTAATCCATGGAATATCAAGATGTTTGCATCCAGAACTGATAATTTTATGTTAATCCATTACTTCAGTGGCCAGCATTTTGCTACCATAGTATCTCAGGACTTAACAATTAAAAATGTATTTATCTTGTACATGCCACATTTCAAAAACACCTAGTTCCTTCCATATCCCCAACAAACTAATATATTCCTATATCCCTTAGCTTTTTGGCAGAATTGACTATATGTGTGCTCTTACACAACAGCCAGTATGTGTCTTTTGGATGGTCCCTTGGACAAGAACGTATCTTCCTTTAGAGTTCTATTTGACAGTTTCCCTTCGGTGTGCAGATACAGTTATCTTTCCTTTGTCCTGTCACCATTTTTCTTTAAGGTTATATAAGTCAAATATACCTTGACACTCCTTTTTTGCTTTCAAATCTGGTTGAATTTAGCCAAGCAGCTAAAAAATTGGCAGGACAGAGATTGATAGAGAAATCATGCAATCATGAGGTGGGCTGATAACAACCTAATGAAGTTTAACCATGCTAAATGCAAAGTCCTCCACCTGGGTCCGAGCAATGCCAGGCACAGCTACAGATTGGGTGGGGAGGAGATTGAGAGCAGCCCTGTGGAGAAGGACTTGGGGGTGTGGGTTGATGAAAAAATGAACATGAGCCGGCAGTGTGCGCTTGCAGCCCAGAAAGCCAACCGTATCCTGGGCTGCATCAAAAGGAGTGTGACCAGCAGGTCGAGGGAGGTGCTCCTGCCCCTTTACTCTGCTCTCGTGAGACCTCACTTGGAGTATTGTGTGCAGTTCTGGTGTCCTCAACATAAAAAGGACATGGAAGTGTTAGAACAAGTGCAGAGGAGGGCCACGAGGATGATCAGGGGACTGGAGCACCTCTCGTATGAAGATAGGCTGAGAAAGTTGGGGCTGTTCAGCCTGGAGAAGAGAAGGCTGCGTGGAGACCTCATAGCAGCCTTCCAATACCTGAAGGGGGCCTATAGGGATGCTGGGGAGGGACTCTTCATTAGGGACTGTGGTGAGAGGACAAGGGGTAATGGGTTTAAACTTAAACAGGGGAGGTTTAGATTGGATATGAGGAAGAAATTCTTTACTGTAAGGGTGGTGGGGCTCTGGAATGGGTTGCCCAGGGAGGTTGTGAATGCTTCATCCCTGGCGGCGTTCAAGGTGGGGTTGGACATAGCCTTGGATGGCATGGTTTAGTGGGAGGTGTCCCTGCCCATGGCAGGGGGGTTGGAACTCGATGATCTTGAGGTCCTTTCCAACCCTTACTATTCTATGATTCTATGATTCTATGTATCCTTACTGCTAAGAAAGCAGTCTAAATATAGGGTATTCATGCTCCTGTAACCAAAGACACAGTACTTTCATTAAAAATACAATGACACCATTGCAAAGGCATTGAATGTTAAAACCTAGCTGTCCTCACTGCAAGCACGTGAAGCTTACATTGTAAATGTGCATGCTCCCAGAGGGTTACAATAGTACTTTACCCCCGAAAGACCCTCCTGGCAGCATTACTATACACCATCCTTGGAAATGTTTTAAGTATGCTAAAAGCCCACTTTTCATTAAAATTGTATTATGACAAGTTTCAGAGAAGGAAAAAAAGAGAGAGGAATATAACTCTGTAATACTACAGCTATATGAAGGATACTTGAGGTAAAACCAGCTAGCTGCAGCAGGCTAGCTAGCCAAAATGTCTCCCACCACTTTTCAGGCTCCAAGTTTTAAGTAAACAACAAAACAAAAGTTCAATTATTATGACTGTGAAGAAAATTTTTAACATATTGTAGCATATGTATGAGCATGCCATAAATAGAACTAACAGGTCACAGAAGTGCAGACAATTCTGTAATGCCCATGGCAGCAGGGCTGGAACTAGATGGTCTTAAGGACCTTCCTAACCCTAACCATTCTATGTCAGACACGCATTTGTACAAAGTCCCAGTAAGGAGACAAGGTTTATTCTTGGTACCTATACAGCTGAGACAGACTGTACTGAAGACAGAAATACTGTAAAGAACCTATCACATCAGCAGGCCAACTTTCTTGCTATAGAGGGCAATCCCATCACACTACTTATTAAAAAAACAACACATAAGCTTGTAGTCAATCCAGTTTCCATTTCCTAGCACATTTAAATACAACTGGGCAGATATAACCTGTTTGAGACTTTTCAAACTAATGAGCAAATGCTTTGTTTCATTTTTTTCATCTCTTAAAAGCAATGAGATGAAAATTTATTCCTTGATACTGATGGCTGCAGTCTGAAAACCGCTTTCCCTGTTCTCCATACTGAAAGTTCTCTTCCTTCACTCTGGAAGGCAGCATTTCTATGCTTCAGCACAGAGAAAAAGTATGAAAATAGGTATTTTCCACTGCAGTCACTTATTACAGAATCCCAGACTCGGCCAGTTGCTGTACATAAAACACAGTAGATGAAAAAATAATGCAAAATCCATTCAGGCCTAGCCAAGATGAATGATTTTCCAGAAGGCCCATTTATGCACACTAAGATTTTCAGCCTGTGAGATTTTACACCTTCCTAGGCCTTATGAAAACATAATGTACCCCTGAACACGTTTCTGAATTACAGATGTGAGCTTGCTGATGGAACAGCACAGACTACGTTACACTGACAGTCACCTTTAGTAAGGCAAATTATCTTTGTTCTATACTATACCTTTCACAGATAGTAAGAACTATACCCCAGATGTCAGGCTCAATTTCAGACTCATCTTTTTGAAATTCTGAATGTCTTTAAACCCAGGAGTTTTCTTAAGGACCATCCACAGCAGAGATTTGGAAGTACAAGGGAAGCTGATGAAGCATTCCTATTTGCACAGATGCAGGAAGCCTGAAGCAAAGAGATGGACAGGTACAAAAAGGGGTTTGAGTAGCTCAACCTCAAGAAATCTACACCAAATATATTAACATCTTTAGTGAACCTTTATGGCTGTCACGACACGGAGCTGTTGGAACAAGTCCAGAGGAGGGCCATGAGGGTGATCAGGGAGCTAGAACACTTCCCACACAAAGATAGGCTGAGAAAATTTGGGCTGTTTAGCCTGGAAAAGGCTATGTAGAGACCTCATAGCCTTCCAGTATCTGAAGGGGCCCTACAACAATGTTGGAGAGGGACTCTTCATTAGGGACTGTAGCAGTAGGACAAGGGGTAACAGGTTTCAACTTAAACAGGGAAGTTCTGGTTAGATATAAGGAAAAAGTTCTTCATGGTGAGGGTGGTGAGGCACTGGAACAAGTTGACCAAAAAAGTGGTGAATGCTCCATCCCTGGCAGTGTTGAAGGCCAGGTTGGACAGAGACTTTAGGGCGACGTGGTCTAGTGTGAGGCACCACTGCCCATGGCAGGGAGGCTGGAAGTAGATGATCTTAAGGTCCTTTCCAACCCAAACCATTCTATGATTCCATCACACTCATGTGAAATCACAGGCTATACCTATAGTATCCTTCCTTGTCCCTTCTCTTCATTCTGTCTGCTCAGAGAAGCCATACTGCCTTCCTTACACAACTAAGCCCTCAATGGCAAAGTTAACAGCCACTACTCTGAGAAGCCAGCCAAGCTCATGCAGCAGTTTGCAGCAGATCTGCTGCCCTTATTGATATTCACTGTCAGCAACAGATTCTTGCATCTTTCTCAATATTTTGCTTGCCTGAACCACCTGAACCTTCACTAGCAATCCCAGCTGAGAGTCCAGGAAGCATGAGCTAGCATTTCACATTCAGCTTAGTCTCCCAAGTTGGGATACTTATCTTCCAGAAGCGTTCAGCATCTTCAGCACTGCCTGTTTACAGGTCCTGTGAACAAGAGCTATAGAAGAACCTTACAGGATTAGGTCATACTTCGGAACTTTTTTAAGAGGTTACCAGTGCTTTGCCATAGCATTGCCAAAGTAGAAAAATTCCCAAAGTTTCAAAAGCCATCAAGCCAGGTCTTTTCATGAATTCTAAATTCACTCAGAAATAAAACTACTATTGGCAGTTAATGAACCAAACAGAACAAACCTGAATTACATATAGAGCGATAAATTGAAATTAAATGACAAACGTACACTACAGTTTGTTCCCCATAGCATCATTAGCCAACAAAGATCTAGAATATCTGTCCCTAACTAAACTTCAATAGATAATAATGGACAACTTAGTCTCTTCCAGATGAATTGAAGAGAGTGAAAGAATGGCAGGCACACAGTTGTGAAAACAACTGTGAAAGCCCTCCCCCGACACAGACTTCCTGTACCACTATAGTCACATCATTTATAGCCCATCAGAGCTATAACAGCCTGCAGAAATACTGAATAACAAAGATATTAAAGACTGGAAGGAGATTCAACACCCCTTAGAAGAGGGATGGCACAGAGACAGCACCTACGAAGGAACTTCTGAACTTCTACAAAATTGTGTAACTATAAATAAGCAGTTACTGACTTTACTGTGGGTGAAGCTGTACATATCTGATCCTGACACCTCCAGATGGCAGAAAACTTCTTCCCTCCAAGACAGTAATAGCTATTTAATGGGCTGTTGGTATTTTAAGGACTGTTCAGTGTTTAATACTGCTTTTATATATATCTGATGCGAAGTGACATTCAGCTGGAAGTATCTGTCTTGGAATCACAGCAGCTAGAATCAGTGACACTTTTCCATTTTATAATGCTGTCATGGCTGAAGAAAAATGTTGTCTTTACGTATTCTTTTGGCTGTGTCTGCTTTTGCTCCTAAATGACATTAATCTAGCCTCTGTTTCAGATGGGCAGAAAGATATCCCTCTGAGACTGTCATGAGGCTGTGAATGGCAACGATGCTCAACAAATGCCATTTCAAAGGAGGCACTGGTGCTGCAGCAGGAGATCACACAATACATCCTCTGCCAGAGCATCTTCTCCAGAAGAGCTGGAGTGGAGATACTGGCTGTGCCCAGTCCTTGCTGATGGCTTTACAAACACTGCGTACTACACCTCGAGGGTCTGAACAACTGCTCAAAGCAGCTGTTGCAAGCCCCAGACAGGTTTTCCTTCCTTTCTTTGTCTTGCCCACAGCTCACACAGAATGTTGTTTCCCACCTTCTGCTTCCAGCCCTGGAGAGATAACATGCTACAGGAAACTGCTTCTCCAAGATGCTGTAGGTAAACTTGTCATAATTGTCTCCAGCTGTTATAATGAATTTCAGCATTACAAACACAGCAATAGCAACCACCACAGAGGTGTAAAGGTTCCGCCGAGTCCTAGGATGGAGTACAGTTTATTAATTATCCCTGCTGCTCAGCCCTGACATTGCAGACGATGTTAGTGACCACAAGCACAGGTGCTCGCCTCCTCCACTTCATTTTGCTCGAATCGTTGTAAGCTCCGCTCACTCCCGCTGCCCCTCTCCCCTCCCTGGGCCGGGTTCGGCCAGCTGGGCACCCCCCTCACTGTGCGTGGTGCAGCCGCCGCAGCTCAGGGAAGTTGCCCCGTGCCCGGGGGACGGTCTCTCCGCAGGGCGCGGGTCGCACGGGAAGGCACTCACCTCTCCTGGCCTGCCTGATCTTGGGGCTCAGCATGCTCCCTGCTGGGCTCGCCGCGCCCGCCAGCCTCAGCGCCCGGCCCCGGCCGCCGCCCCGTGCATCGCCGCGCTCGCCGCTCAAACGCCGCTTCCCTCCACTGCCAGCTCTGGCTCAGGAGCGACGCTTCGCAGGGGGCTAAATAAGCCCTAATGCATCATTTATCCGGCCTCGAATTAATTCCCATCCGAACTAGGCATTAAGTGATTCGGTAATTACTGTCGATATTTCACTAGCACGCAGACGCGAGGGCTGGACCTGGCTCCTTCTGCTAATTGGCCATGCATCAGTGTTATTAATATATCTCTTTCAGGGAGCAGGGGTGATCCCGCTCTCCCCCTCAGCATCTTCCTCCGGTCGCGCTCAACAGACGCTTTGACTCGACAACGATCACATCAGAAACTGAATCTCTCCAAGCCCGAGCCAGGTGGGAAAAGGGCACGAGGCACACGCAAAGAAAAGCTTGAGCATCTGATACTGTTGTGCGTTCCAAGAAATACCGAGTACGCTGGTCCAGAGGGCAGCGGCTTGCTGGCTTGCCTGCTGAGCAACGCGTCCCTCCAGGGGGTATGCCGGTGAGAGCCGGGGAGCTGAGAGAAACGACCTGCTGCTCTCTGCAAGGAAGAAAAATGTGTCTTGCCTGCACTGACAGCTTGGCAGGATGGGCACAGAGAAATGTCATCATTCTGCTTTAGCACCCATCATTCTTATTTGTATCCCTTGCTAAGCTCTCCCTCGGAAGGCGGGGGAGACTAAGTCTGCAGTCAGTAATAGGGGGAGGAAAGGACAAACACTTGATGAAACAGAAACTATTAAATATTATCTATAAACAGATGGATGAAAATTTAATCTGAGTAATTGACACGTCCTGCCCCTGGGCTGTTTCTTGGCACAACATCCTTCCTCATCATCCCCACCTGCCTAGCAGGTCCTTCTGCAGTTTAGAAAAGGGGGTAAATACTTTCTTAGCAATGCGCATGCCTTGCAGTATCACCCTGCAGGTTTGTATTGCTGAATTGCATTGACAAAAAGTATCTGAGATTGGCAGCTTCCTCCTCTGCCAAGAAGATCCATCACATCTTGGATACTGAAAACTGGCCGTCAAGTCATATCTGTAATAGTGGAAGAGGTTCTCTGGCCCTTTACAGAGGCTGTACTTCTCACTGTGCAGGCTGCAGCAATGGCCAAGATCTTTTGGATCTTTAGCTGCTTTAGCTACTGGTAGAACTAGCTGCTTAAAAGTAATTATAAATCTTTGATTTCATGGTGGCCATCTCACATTTAAGCACTTGTAAATGAGGTTACAAGTGGGATCTGAACTTTGTCTCTGGTCTGAGTACATTGGCTCCTATAATTACCTCTCCATTAATCATCTATGTTAGGTGGGCTTCAGCAGTGAAGAGTAGCTAATTGGTGATCCTGCGGCAAACAAACTTAGCAAGTGTCCTGATACTGTAGATAAGCAGCAGGAACATTGGCTGAGGGAAGTTATGTTTCTGCCTTTCTGCCCAACCTCAGTCTCAGGATCAGAAAGTCATTCCTAACAACCATTTAACAGAACCAGCTCTCTCCATATTTTTAGCATTTATTGTCTGCACTGGTGCTGTTCAAACACATTATTTTGCAGTTTGAGCAGGAAAGCAAAAGGTGTGTAAAGTCAAACATGACAAGAGATACAGTTAACTGAACTTTTAACCTCATGGGCAACGTGGGACATCTCATCCTGCTAAGTCACTTCCCATGGAAGCATGATTTTCCCACTGGGGAAAGATGTTATATAGGGACCTATACAAATAATTATCATGTTCATGGGTAAAATAACAAAATTCAACACTAAGTGCTAACTCTGAAGGTTTTTGGTTAAATAAAAAAAGTATTCAGTGTAAAGAGAAATATTCCATTTGTTCCTGTTTGAAATGTTTTGCTTCGACATAAACATTTTCAGCCCTTCTTAAAGCAATTTTCAAAAGAGCAGCATCATTAAAATGATTTTTTAAAAGCTAGAAATTTCCTGTTTTTTCCCCCAGCTTTAACAAAAGAAATGCAGACCAGAATTTCTCAGATGTACTCTTTGGGACAAATAAACCATTTGCTGGGGAAAGAAAAGAAAAAGCTACAAAAAATAACCCCACCATCTGAGAGAGAAAAAAACAGTCACTTCCAGAAAGTAGTTCCATGTTGGCTGCACTGCTCTGCTCTGACAGTTTAAAGAAATACTTCCTGAAAGAAACACTGAGATTAGGTCCAATAGAAATTTAGCCTAACAAGTGTCTAAAAAGAACCAAGACCCTATGGGAATGTTTAATCTCTCAAGTGTGTGTGTGCTGAACTAGTTAGCCTGAGCAGCATAATTAGGACAACATATCTCAATGATTTGTGTTTACCTTAATTCTCCTGTGTGCTTCACAGCTTCTTTCCATCCCACAGCTTCTTTTTCACGGTGTGTGTTCCTCAGCAGCACTGGCCCTACAGAAACACAGCCCACAGGGGCCCTGCTGGTGCAGCAAAGCTGGGAATACACTATACCTGTAGCCCAAGTCAACTCTTCACCTGTGTCTGCCCCACACCACTGCCAGCTGCCCCTTAAACACACATACCTGGCAAGAGGCATTTTTGAACATATACAAACATATAGATATATAAAGCCCTTGTGTAAGAGGTGTCAGAGCAGCCCATGCTGATGCAGGAAGGAAAAGAGCTTGAGTAACAGCTGATTTAACTAGTTCACCCTACATCAAGTTTGTCTGACTCAGATGCTGCTTCTAAATGGCAACAGTATTGAAGCTTTTAATTGCTTGTGAAGGACAGTAATTGCAATCTGAAGAGTGCATAAATTAAGTATACTGAAGTTCATCTGGCGGTTCATCTAGGGACAATTTCAGTGCAGTAATTTTTCTAAAAGGAAACGATTGTAAAGACATGAAAAATGAAGGAGTAGGCTTTGAAAGCTTTACATCCAGTGTATTTGCATCAGGTCTCTCCATAAATATGTAATCATGTAGTAGAAAATAAAGGATATCCATCCCAGCCACGGATATATTAGCCCCATATTTCATTGCTAAGTAAAAGTAAGTACAGGGGTGGTAGAACTCAGTAAAACAGAGATACAGTTCAGTGACACCAGTTCTGCCCTCTCATCTAGCAAAGATACTCTTTGAGAGGAGTTTGAAAATACCCTGATTTAAAGTTAGACAGAAATGCAATAAAAAGCACCTAAGGCAGGCTCCCCAGCTTGAGAGTACCTGAAGTTGTGTGCTAAGTCTCAGACAGTCATTGCATCAGCAGTTTAGAGTAATGCCTGCCTGCTGTTTCAGAACACAGCTCATTTCTCTTTTCACTATTGAAGCCTAGGGCTATGATATTAGAAAAAAACCTTACATGAAGGGGCAGAAGAAGTTATAATGGAATCACAGCAAGCATCAGATTTGTTCTTATATCTAAGCACACTCTACAAAGACTACAAAAGCCTTTATTATGGCCCTGAACTGCATAAATAGCCTTAGGAGCCTGACTAGCCTCACCTGGCAACCACCCACACCCTATGTCCATAGGCTTAGAAGTTTCATTTAAGCCCAGGCTTGGACCTTTACTCCTAGTCTAAGTTATCTTGTAGGAGTATTGATCTTTAACTCAGCTATACTGACATATAGGTTTGGACTATGGCATGTTTTCTCAGCTTGATCTTTATCTGCCTTGTTGTTGTGGATCTATTTTGTAATTGCTAGATTGTGGCTGATACCGGTAACTTTCACCCAGGCTAATTCTGACTAGGACATGTGGGTGGCTTTCTTGGCTTGACCCTAGACCTGTTTTGTCATCATGAATGTGCTTGATCTGGACTCTTGATTGAATGTGACTATCATGTTGAAGTCCTTCTTCCTTACCTCACTCAGGTACTGTGGGAACTACCTACCCTACTGTGCTGTTTCTCCTTTTCCCTTAGGGAGTAAATGGGTATTGCTGATCATCCTATTTCTGAGCTAGGCTAAAGGTGTCCCAATATGTCAGGCTTCTCAGAGAGACTTAAGCTACTGGGCTGTAAGCAATAAGAATTCAATGACTGACTGATCTGAGGCAAGAAATTCCTGATGGTTTGAGATACCAACATCAAGGTGCGTACCAGTTGCTGGAAATCACTGCTGTCATGGTTATCTCTCTCTGCTTGTCCAAATCCAGCCTGGCAGTCTAGTTCTAAGTGTCTACAAGGCTAGCAAATAGAAATCTGCTGACTAACCAAGTTTTAGAGAAGCACTACTATTTATCTTTCTTTTAATCTAAAAATAAATGTGCTAATTAATTATCTGATGCCCTTTTGCAATGTGTAAAGACACTTCTGTATATCACAAGTGTTTACCCTTGATTGTTAAGCACATATAATGAAGAAAGGTGATATGGCCTAGGGATTAGAAAATATAAGAGGAGTGGGGAGGTATGGTCTCCAGCATTAGTGCCAACTGATTTCTCATGGCTAAAGCAAGATATTCAGTCCCAGGTCCCATTCACCTCCATGCAGTCCTTTCAGACCTGGGATTGGCAAGTGCTATCTAGTTGCAGAGGATGATAATGATAACAAGTAACTTCAGCAGGGACACTCACTGAATATATGATTCATCTGTTGGTGCCAAGGCTGATGGCTGGAGGCTATGAAGCATGTCGGGTGCTTGAGACGGAAGACTGCATGGGTCAGTGAAGTTGCTGAATCTGGGGGAGACTGAATGGATCTCTGTTTCCCCAGGCTGTTCACACAGCATGTTGTCACTTACCAATTATTATATTACATATCCTTTTTTCCTCCTCCTCATCTTCTGCTTCCATATGCAGGCCAAGGACTTGTTGAAACTAGCTGATTCTTATGTTTTCTTCACTCATCAGCAAGATGCCTTTGGATCTAAGCCCAAGATCTAATCACCCTGGACTTTGGCACTATTGAAATCCAGAGACAGTTTATTTAGATTGCAACTTTGGTAACAATCTATTCTCATTTGGCATAAAATGGAGTTAATGGAAAAGGGTCCAAAAAAACAAGGAGGACCATGGGGTGCATTTTGAGATCAGTAACTGCAGCAGCATTGCCTCTGCAAGGCAAGCTAGAATAATTATATACACAGGAACTGCAGGAATTCTGCTGAAAAACATTGGGCATAAATTGACAACTTTTTGAGTATCTAATGATCAGAAGGAATTTCAGTTTCATATGACCATTGCTTCCAGGCCAAGAGATCGCTGGTTAGAACTCCTTGATGATGATGTTAGTGTGGTGAGGCACTAGAATGTGTTGCCCAGGGAAGCTGCGAATGCTCCATCCCTGCTGGTGTTCAAGGCCAGGTTGGACAGAGCCTTGGGTGGCACAGTTTAGTGGGAGGTGTCCCTACCCATGGCAGGGGGGTTGGAAGTGGATGATCTTAAGGTCCTTTCCAATCCTAACTATTCTATGATACTATGTCATCTGGCTTTCCAGGTGAAAAGGGCCACTGGTCTTTCGGCAGTCAGTAACTAGCCATTTTATTGACAGTCTTTGGAGATACAGCAAGAAATCTGGAGACTGTGGAGAGAATTCCCATGTTCTCCTTTTAAGATGGCCTCTCTAGTACCAGGTAAAAAACTTTCTTAAAAGCAACAAATCTTCTATAAATCCAAAGATTCTAGGCTTCTCTAAGCCTTGTAGCTAGTAAGACAAAACATGTTCCTTTGTCATATTTAATTGTGTACACTTTCTAATCTGTAGTAGTCTTTGTGGTATCATCCTTACTGCACCAAAGGCAACACCAGCAATGGAGATAACATGTCACCTTAAATATCAGAAATTCTTTTGCTATTGCAGTATTCGTAAACATGTCTGCAATTGAAGTTTCCATTACTAATGAAGGCATAGGACTACTGAGACAGGGTGGCTCCATGTATTGCACTTCATTTGTCTTTCACAGGGTAAGGAGAAAAATTGCATATGGAATGGACACTAGCTCTATGGACAGCCAATACCTATTTTAAATGGTGTCTAGATGATAACTTTAATAATGAAGCAGACAGAAATCTTTTTACCTTTGCAATATCTACTGAAGACACCCCAAGGCAGATCAGAAATTTTGAATTAATTGTTTCTGCTCCATACAAGATCTAGTAGATATTTTCCAATCTGAAGCAGAATGACAATGACACTAGAACTTGTCTCATAGCCAGATAAAAATCTGAGTAACATAATTAAGGCAAATACAAATATATTGTGAAACAGATTTCAAACCAAGCACAATTTGGTAACATCTGAAGGGCTACTCAGGTGTTTGAGGACTAAGGCACATCACCTACAAGGGTGAGGGACACATTTCTTTAATCTTGCACAGAAACTAATAGGGGATCTAATAGAAATTCACAACTAGGTAAGGGACAGCTTCAAAGACTATGAAACCAAACTATTTTTGGTAGTGGTAGATGCTAAAACAAAAAGCAATGCCCCCGTATTTCAGGTTAGAAACTCAGATTGGAGCTTAGAAAAACTTTTTCACCAGGAGAGTGGCGCAGCACTGGGGCAGATACCCACAAAGTAGGTGAGGTATCAGTCTTCAGAGGTTTTCAAGATGGCTAGATTAGTCTGGATTTGGTGCTAGCTCTGCTCCAAACAGAAGGCTGGCCTAAGTAACCTCCAAAGGTAATTTCTGCGAGTCTTTCCAAAAACCTGTTTTCTGATGCTATATCTGTTGGTTGAACAAAGTGCTACTTTTCTCTCCAAACTTTGCCTTACTATCACCTTCAGAAAAACTCTTTTCAGAAACTCTGTAAGAAATTAATTCTGATTTTCCCTGAGCTTAATTTTCTGATTCCAATACAGAAAAGCATTTAAAGGCTTAACTTAAACCATGAGAGACTATTCACATGCTTCACATCAAAATACATGGTTAACTGATGTGCTGGATCAGAATTTACTGGAGTAGTTCATGTTATTTGGATTTTGCATTATGTAAGTAAAGAATAGAGCCTCAAAATTCAAAGGAAGCTGCATGACTGCCGCAGTTAACTGCGCTGTCCAGCCCAGGTCTCTGATTCTAGTTGTGTTATCTACACAGGTGTGTATCCAGATGAGCTTGACATCAGCCTGCTTCCACTGACATCTTCCAGTAAAATTTGTCTGAATTTCTCTGAGATTCCTGGGACAGGTGGGATGTGAAAGCCTGGAGATATTATCAATTTGTCCCTCATTCATCTGTTCCTCTATACCCCGAGACCCTCCCTGCACCTTTGAGAACACTGACAGCAATATACCCTGTAGTCAGGAACTGCAGGACCTCATGAATCAGCCACATTAAAATGTGGTAAGCTGGGCAATCACTTACCCTAGCTGTCATCTATGGGCCTTGAAGAAATGAGGTCCTTGATTCAGAGAGGAGATACAGAAACGCATTATTTAAAACTTAAATACTATCCCTGCAGAATGGACTTTCAAATTTAGTGTTTTTTTTTTTTTTTTTTTTTTTTTTTTTTTTTTTTTGGTTTTGTTTTGGTTTGGTTTTTTTTTGTTTTCCTTTTAGTAGCAGGAACTAAAGAGCAGTGAATGCATATTTTAAATACTGGGGACTGAGGGTGGTATCCTCAGGAACATATCTCCTGCTGCTGTCTCAGGGAAAAATAGTGCCATTTAGGTAGATCTGATTCAAAATGAAACCAGGGTGAAAACTGGAAGCTAGGTGAAAAATGAAGTGAGCTAAAAATTTCAAACGTGCTCTTATTTTAACACTGACCTATTTTTCTTCTGTTTCAAATCATTTTAAGCAGAGGAGGAGAAAATAATGAAATTAAAATAGACTTGCAATTATTGATTTCTGGACTTAGGTTTTGGAAGCCCAGGTAATATCTGTGGCTCTGCCACTGGCTGATAATGTGGCCTTGGGTATGCCACTTCAATTCTTCATGTCAGTCTTTCCAGCCTGTGAAATGGAGATTGTAATATTGATTTCTCTCATAAACTTTTCAAGATGTATGGAAGAAAAATACCCAATAAAATGGGTTTAGTAGAAGTAATATTACTTACTAAGCAAAAATGTGACCTGAAAATTTCTTCCTGTAAATATTTTTGGATCAAAATGTAACAGAAAATTGTGAAAGGCATTTTGCTTTTTAATTAATGATGTTGGCATTTCCATGGGTGGGGGGAAGGGAGATTTAGGGACCATAGTCTTTTAAAATCATCAGTTTAGAGCAGATATAATCCTAATAAAAGTGATATAAATTTTGGTAATCGGCATCTTGCTTACAATGATACTTGTTTCTCAGCAGTTGACAAATACTTCTTCCCTTTCACTACTCCAGATTAATATATAGAACATACTTATTTGGACTATCCAACTGTGTATTTATACAAATGTCTGCTCAGAAACAATCTCCTCTGAAAGCTGTCCACTCATAGCAGCTGCAATGTAATGAGTCTGCATAGAAATACTTCATTTGAAAATCATTAATTTCTAGCATAAAATTCTCCCATGGTTCTAAATCCTTAGCAAGATAGTTCCTAAGTATGTGTTCATTCCTACAGGGAATTTACAGCTTGGGAGAAAAACATATACTGAAAAGCTCTATATTACTGGATTTACAGAGACAGAACCAAACTGTTAATTGAAGTTGTATGAATAGAAATTTTTTGTTTGTATGTTTAAAACCAACCAAATAACCCTCTACAAATTATTAATTTCCCACAAATGACACTTATTTCAGGATAATCTGTTTCATATAGTCATAGAATGGTTTGAGTTGGAAGTGACCTTCACAGGTCATCTAGTCCAGCCCTCCTGCAATGAGCAGGGACATCTTGAACTGGATAACTTTGCCCAGAACCACATCCAGCCTGGCCTTGAACATCTCCAGGGATGGCACATATACCACCTCTCTGGGCAACTTTATTCAGCCTCACTCATCTTTTTGTTCAATGTTTAAATGAAAAATTGCATTTTCAAAACTAAACATCAACTGGTTTAATTTAGAAGTATCGAAAAATGCTCTTCTATTAAATATTCCTTATTTTTTTTCTTTGCCAAAGCTGACCCATTTCACCAGTAACTTGCTTTCCCCTAAAAGTCCATTCTTCATTCACAATCTTTTATCTCCTCTGCTACGTGCTGACACCTGTGTAATCCGTACACCTACAGTAAGAGGATCAAAACAGATCACTGTTTTCCAAGCGGCTTCTCTGCTGGGTGCCCAAGTGAAACCAGTCCATTCCAGAGACTGGTGGGAGTCTGCAAGTATCATCCTATAAATGCTCAAATTGCTGAAAGTAAATAAACAGGAAAGTAAATAGTTATCTTTTGTGCTACGATACTCTCCTGTCTCATTTAAGATGGACTGAGGAAAAGAAACATAAGCTGCTATACCATGACAGTGAACTACATACCTGCAGCTGTGTATCATTTCTGCTGCCTCATGCGACGGCAGACCTTGGCAGCCCTTCTGTCGTACTGCCATCTGGTGACGTTCGAGGAGGAAGGTGCCGACACAAAATGCTCTGAATTAAGGCGGTCCCTGTTACTGCTGAGATCCCAAAACCAGGTAATGTCTGGAGCTCGGGCAGAGGCTAAAAGGCTGTAGGATGTTGTTTTGTATTTTGTGGTCTGTATGGACAAAACAGGTGCGTGGGAAAGGAAGAGCTCTGAGCATCTCTGCCAGGAATGCCTGTACTTTGCAAAGGCAGGCTGTTCGAAGTTTTTATCTTTATTCTCATATCACTTGAGCAACAAAATATGAAGTAGAAATAGAAAATAAAAGTTTAAAGGAAATTAAAAAGGATAATAACTTAAATATAAATAAAAATACCATTAGAACCTGGCATGTTTACACTCTTCAGTCATACACTTGTCATGTGTCTATTTTGGATGCCTTTTAAGATGGCTCCGATCTCTGAGCTGTTTCTACAATAATGCAGAATAAAACACAAACCATGGGACTAACTCTGGCAATTTTTTTTTCCATCGGTAACTTTACCGATGGTGTTAACACAGGCTCTGGTATTAATTTGTTGTTACATAGTTGACATGAAGGAGGCAAACCTTGCAGATTACATTCTGAACGTATGTTGTTTCCAGACTTTTACAAGGTAGACTTCTGCTTCATCCAAGTTAGAGGCATCTTGCACATTCCTCTAAGCATGGTACAGTGAGCAATACACTGCACTGTGAAATAATTATTTAAGTTTCACCTCATGACTGCTGTCTGGTTTTTAAACAGCTTAACAACTCTTACTACTGAATAAGCCTTCTTAGACCTCCATATGAAGCCTGCTGTTCACATTTCCCTGCCTACAGGCAGGAAATTTTTACACACAGGGACAGCCCTAGAGATGCTGTATCTGAACTGGTATCTTAACATGCAGCTTTGCAGAAGGAATTTGCCCGTTTGCCAGCTATGAACCACTGTTCTCTGGGCTTGGAAAAGTATTACAGCTGAAAGGACTCCTATCTGAGCCTGTTGCACTTCCCTCTTGTGGTAAGCCTCTCTGCAAGGTAACTACAGCTTTCTTTTACCAGTTCCTCCTTTATTCCATGTGGTAGCAGCCTCTGCTCAAATGAGAAAGCTATGCTTTCAAGTTCCGCTGCATACACTGAGCTTGCAGAAGATCACACAGCCAATGACTAGCTTCTTATTGCTCTATTTTGCTTCTTTAATGAAGTTTTTCTGTGTGTTTAGAGCTAGGGTTTAATTTCAAGTCAAGCACTACCTTTCTGCTAAGCATCAGTAGCAATTTTGTGTATCCCTATAGGTCAAGTTCCTAGCACAAAAGAAAACACTAATATAGAATCTGGGTATACGTTAAGTAGAGATGAAGTTTTTTCTTAGTATTTGCCAGTCTAGAACAGAGTCATCTGAACGCCTTAAAAGCAGTCCTTTCCTAGGAAAAAAAGAAACCCCACTCCCCAGGGAAACCACTTGGCTTCAAGAAGTTTTTTTAAACCAGACCATACCAGGTAGCAAAACCACTGGTTTCATCAGTTTGTCCCCATTCCTTCTGCCCAGAATTTTGTATGGCAAAAGCTAGCAACCAAATGAAATTGCAGTATATTAGTTCTATAAATAAAGAATTAAAGAGATGGGAAGAATACATGAGTATAGTGAACATGAGCCGGCAATGTGCGCTTGCAGCCCAGAAGGCCAACCGTATTCTGGGCTGCATCAAAAGGAGTGTGACCAGCAGGTCGAGGGAGGTGATCCTGCCCCTCTACTCTGCTCTTGTGAGAACTCACTTGGAGTATTGTGTGCAGTTCTGGTGTCCTCAACATAAAAAGGACATGGAAGTGTTAGAACAAGTCCAGAGGAGGGCCACGAAAATGATCAGGGGACTGGAGCACCTCTCGTATGAAGATAGGCTGAGAAAGTTGGGGCTGTTCAGCCTGCAGAAGAGAAGGCTGCGTGGAGACCTCATAGCAGCCTTCCAATACCTGAAGGGGGCCTATAGGGATGCTGGGGAGGGACTCTTCATTAGGGACTGTGGTGAGAGGACAAGGGGTAATGGGTTTAAACTTAAACAGGGGAAGTTTAAATTGGATCTGAGGAAGAAATTCTTTACTGTGAGGGTGGTGGGGCCCTGGAATGGGTTGCCCAGGGAAGTTGTGAATGCTTCATCCCTGGCAGCGTTCAAGGTGGGGTTGGACATAGCCTTGGATGGCATGGTTTAGTGTGAGGTGTCCCTGCCCATGGCGGGGGGGTTGGAACTCGATGATCTTGAGGTCCTTTCCAACCCTTACTATTCTGTGATTCTGTGATTCTGTGAGAGCTACAAGAATATTTGTAGAACTGCTAGACTCGTCTATGAATAAGGTGTGACAGCTAATTAAGGATGCTGATTAGTTATTTGAAGGTACCTGAGTAGTTATCACTGTAGGAAAGCAGACTTCCTGGGTATGTGCAGAGACTCTTGGAGTACAGCTTATAGGAGAGCAAGGTCACAGGAGCAGGCAGTTCTAAATGGACTTGGGAGCTGAGAAGAAAAGAATAATAGTAGTTAGTAGGGGACACATCAGAGATGGAAAAATGTCTGCTCTCATACTTGAGTTGCAAGGATTTTGCTTTATTCATTTAGCATGAATTTCAGTCTCCCTATTTCCTCTAAGACAACGATGGGAGTTACTGTAGCTGTGCAAGCTATACAACACCCTTGCAGAGAGTTAAGAGGTGTGTTAAACAGGAAGTAGCACCAGTTTCTGAGACTTAAGAAAATTGTGTCTGTAGAGGTTTTGGTCCTGCTTTTGCAGAGAGAGTAAGAAGAGTAAATCTTCTAAGAAAACAGCTCTTGGTCAATATCTACTTATGTAATTATATCTTTAGTCTGAAGCTGTGTCCAAGAGTGGTATTTTCTGATAAATACTATGTGCTAAAGTCTACCTTTCTGTTTTGTAAATATTCATAAAAAATTTCCTGTATCATGACTTTTCCATTTGATAACTTTTGAGTTGATCATGAAAACAGTGAATTCCTATATATCTGATAGTACAAAGTTAATCCAAGGTACAGGAGAGGGGAGAAATGGTATGCCATTATATTTTGCCTTTCAACTTCCTCAGTCTTCTTAGACTAACATGTCTTCCAGTGGGGAGATCGTGTGTTCAGTCAAGCTGCCTTAAAACTTTCCTGCACAACATTTTTGCTAGCCAGTAGGTGGCATTTAATCAAAATAGCAGCTTCCCAGAGGAACTTTCATATTTGATACTTTTTTTCTTATGGGGGAAAAAAAAAATCCATTCATTTGATCAAGATATTTGGGCCTGACAGTTTGAAACCACGAGTGTTTTTACTTTTGTTACAAGCCCATTTTTAAGCGTGGTTTATTATTTCTTGTGTCTTTAAAAGCTGATTTTGTTTTACTAACTGTGGAGTAATTTTGGTAGCATTTAATTGCACACAGAATTTAGAAAAATGTAGTTCAAAGTTGTTTAGGGTATTTCTGTGATTATACAGTCCAGTGATTTCCCCTCCCTCCCCTGCCCAACTACTTTTAAAGGAACCAAAAGAGATGAACAAAGTGTGTGCGGGGAGGTTGTCAAGCAGCAGGCTTCCGCTTGTTGTGTAAGCATTCACAGGAAACTACTTCAGGATTGCACAGATTGAAAAAGGCTGAAAATCACTGCTCCAGCCTGACCTTTAAGATGCAGGGTATTGGATATACTTTGGTTCGTTCCTGTTTAAGCAACAAAAGCATTGGAAAAAATCCCATTTTAATTTACAGATTTTTAAATTTTTGTTGATGGATGGAATTTGTTCTAATTTCCAATGAAATGTTTTGAAATAGCAGAATTTCATGTAACAAAATTTTTCTTAACATGCAACATTGCTACTGCTGATCAAACCTTACCAATGCCATGGAAGGCTAGATACCTGGAGACAAAAGATGGGTTGCAGACTGCCTGGCCTTGCTCAGGTGGAAATGACAAGGGAAAAAAAGGGATCCCTTTCCAGAGACAACTTAGGAGCTTGAGTCCAGCACTCTGCATTATGCTGTCTTTTAACAGTCTGTCAGCTGTGCTGCCAGAGTAGCCAGTCATATAACTAGACCTCCCGATCCAGACCAAGAGTGCTCAAGTCCAATGGGTGATGGCAGGCAATAGGCAGAGAAATGTTGCTTTGTATATACACTGTATGTCTTTACTGGCTATCAGTCTCTTGGTTTCATCAGCATGACCTCCATTTAGTTTAAAGCTGAGATTTAGTTGTCTGTGCAGGTGTACAAATACGCAAGTTACCTTGCAATCTGAATAATGTGGTCATGCCTAGCAGTACTGGCAGAAGCCGGCTTGTACTTCTCACCTCCCCAGGGAAGTTGTCCAGAGAAAACCAAGCCAAAGAGGTGGGGTAGCCATCCCTGCGGCCCTGGACCTCTATAGTGGGCATGATGTGCTGAAGAATGCAATGAAAGGATTTCATTCCTCTGTGTCTGCACCAGAGGGAGAGGAGCTGAGCTGCTCAAGCACACAGTCCTGTGGCTTTTCACTTCATAGCCTGCTGCTTTCACTTCTTTGGTAAGATTTGCTGAAGGAGCTGAATGCCTCTTTCATTGCAGATTTCAAGGTTGCTGAGAAAAATGATGAGTGAAAATGATGGTTAAGCAGATGGTTTAAATTTTTGCATTGCCTTTCTCTGCGGTCTCTCTGGCAGCTTCTGTTCTGCCATTGAAACAAGGGGAGGAGAATGAAAGCCAAAGCTGCTTCCTTTTATGATGTTAAAGAAATGAAAAACGATTTGAGGAACTTTTTTTAATCAACATTCTTTTTACCAAGAAAAAAGATGGGTTTTAGCAGGAATGTTGAAAAGTAGGAATAAAAGCCCTGCAGTTAACTCAACTTTTGGACACTGCAATGTTGAAAGGGGCATGTGTTTAACTGGCTTTATTTTTCTAGATTAAAGGTTATGAATGTGCAACAGAAAAATGTAGTCTCAGCAAAATCAGCTGCATTTGATTTCTTACATCTACAAGGAGAAAAAACTTGCTGAAGGGAGAGATACAGGCTTTTCAGCAAAACTCCATCCTATTTGGGTTTGCAGTTGGGTTGAACTATTAGCCTCTGGGGCAATGTTAACTGCACAGCAATTGCCAGAGGAAATGTGTTGCTCTTGGTGTAGCTAGGCCGCCTGTTTGGTGAAGCTAATGCAACTGAATTGTACTGCAAGCCCGTTTTCTTCAGAAACCTGTAGTAGCTGACCTCTAGCCTTAAGCTGACAGCTGCTATGCTTCTAGATGTTCTGGACCACCAGGATACCTCAGTGTGGGTGATATTAATGTGAATGAAACAGGGTTTTTCCACTTGTGGGTGGAGGTTGGAGTGACAAAGAAAAGAGAAGTTTAATAAGAATCAATATAAGGGACACTATTTGTGCTACGAGACAGGTGGGCCTTATAGTTATCTCCAGATCCTTGCCTCAGGAAGCTCACTCTATGCCCAGCTCAAATAGGACATCTCATCTCCACTGGGCTCTGCATGATCTAACAAAGAATGCTGCCCCTACTAGATAGCAGTTTCCAGTTGGTACTGGTAAAGGTAGCTCTTGAGTGAGAGAAGTTATTAGGGATCTTTCTAGAAACCTTAAACCAAGATGAGGGTTCCTTTGAACTAGGTGCCCTACGTATAGATGCAAATGCAAGCATGTGGGGGACATGCCTTTTTTCTTCTGTGAGATTGGGTGAAAAAGGACAAAGGAAGGATTTTTCTCTCCATTTTTGTAGGTAGAAGCGCAGTGCAATGGGTTGTAATATAAACAGCCCAAACTGACACAGAGCGTTGTGGCACTGTCTCCTACTACACTGGCTATTAGCTTCTCTTTGCCCCTTGCGTTATTTTTACCACAGATAATTTGGTTACAGTTGTTTTGCTCTAGTGGAGCAGAGATTAAGTGGGAGGGCATGTTGAAACTCCCGACTTTTAACCCCATCAGCAGTTAGTGGACAATGGAAAAGAGAAATGGTGCTTCCTCTGCTATGTGGATTAGAACTCTACCAATGACTGTGTGGCTGCTTGAGCCCTGACAGCATCTAGTGAATGGAGCACCATGGGATAGGTTTCCCAGGAAAGCTCTTGGGAAATAAACTTCTCTGATTGAACAACATGGAGAGGCTGCTGCAAATGATCTGTTTTGTGATTTCAAACTGACACTATAAGGGTGGAAATGGAGTACATTTAGGCTTGTTTCTGAGTTAGGAATGGGAAAACAGCTATGTGCTGAGATGTTAATATTCCCTTCACAGTGTCTGTGCTTCTGCCATTCATCTTGCCACCATGGTTTTGGCTAGATTGCAATTGGGAAAGTATCAGCCAAGAATGAATGACTTCAGGCAGAAAAGTAGTGGGTGTGTTGGTACAACCTTTCTCAGGCTGTATGAGCTTCCTTAGCCTGTGCTCAGAGGTGCCCTGCGCCCTCACAGCCGTGTCGCTGCAGCACTGTGCTCAGCCAGACCTGCTCATGCTTCAGTGAGGCCCACGAAAGTGTAACATTCACTTGAGCTACCCTGGATGTGGGTAGGGCAGTTTGACCTTGCATCTGCTTGGAAAACACTCTGTAGATTATACTTGGTTTTGCTAATTCTGATGTTTTCCAAAACCTGGTCATCTTAAGGCTACTGTCTGTACAGACTGGAGTATTTTCCTCAGGTTGTATATTTCTATTTGCAGCAAAGCTATAGAGCTGCTGAATTCCTGGTATGATCTGTAAAGCGGTGAACTAGACCCACGAATTTGCTGCTGCCTCTATTTTTGATCTTCCTTTCAATGAGTACATTTCCACAGTAAGGGAGGAGAACAATCCTCTGGAATTGTTCTGGCCAGAAACATCGCTGCATTGAGAGGTCCCTGTGATGTACAGACAGTCTCTGTCCTGTCTTACTACTTAACCCTATCAAACAGTTGAATTGATCCCTTCATGGCTTCCCACTTCTACCTGCAGAAACATCAGGAGTCTCCAGTCTAGATACTGCTCTACCTTAGCTGGAAAGGAAAGCTAGTTTTCCTCCTGAGTACTTTCTTAGGCATGTGAGTGCAGTAGGTGTTAACAAAAACCAGATGGCTTTAACCACCAAGAATAAAATCTCCTCAGGTTTCAATCACTCTAAGGCTATCATCCCACGGATTCTCAAAGTTATCGTAAAATTTGCAGGGAAAAGCAGTTTAGAAAACACTTGAATTTCCTGACTAAAAATGTTTAAACTCCACCTCCCCTTAAAAAGCATGTATAAAGCCTTTCAGATGCATTATTATAGAGAGCAAAGAAAAAGCATCCAGACAACTGAGAAGTAGCCTTCTCCCAGCCCCGTAGTTAATCTAGGCTCCTATATATTGTCAGTGAGTTGCTGTCTTGACCACTTTAGTAGTAAGGTCAAGGACTTAGCATTCACCTCATCATTCAAATGTATTTATTTTAAGGATACTGTCTTTGAGGAAGGATTCCAACTGTTTCCTGTCCTTTGGACACAGGTTGCACAGAAAGCATGAGCTTTGTGGTACTGTATTCCTGTAGCAGTCTGGAAAATCTTAAATTTAAAAACAAAATGAAACAATACCCCCCCACACACATACACCTCTTATTCGTGAGTATGGTATGTGGGGAAATACCTGGTTACTTTTGACCCAGGGAGACGCATTCAATGCCTGCCACTTTTGTGCATAAACTGAATTATTTTAAGTTGCTTTGGGAGCTTGGTGGGTCTTGAGCATGTGGTTCATTCGTTCTTCACTTCTGCTTTCCTCAGGAAATAAGTGCAGCAGCTAATCAGGTGATTCACAGTGGAAATTTTAAAGAGCAGAGTGGGAGCTTCATGCAGCAAGACGCCTAGTAGGACAGAAGCAGTAACACTCATTTCCCTGGATGTTGTTATTGACTTCAACAGGAGCTGCGGAATCTAGGAGCCTAGGTATGTCAGAGATTTGTTGTGAAAACAGAAGGAAGAGACTATAAACTGTTGACGGAAACTGCAATACTGTCTGCAGCTCATTTGTTGTGGTAAGATTATTTTTAAACAGCAGAGGTTTCAGTCAAAGTTCACGCTAAACTTTAGTACAAGGAGGAAAAAGGATCAGTGATTTGCTTGTATTTCTTAATCTAGGGGTGATAACAGGATTGCTCCTGCGAGTGGAGACTTGTTGAATTTAATTTAACTGTATGTCTTTATCTAACGAGATGGTCAGAATTGCCCTGGTCTTGTTGCGACTAAATTGTTTGTGACTAACCAGAAGTATTCTGTTTGCTCTTGAAATGGGGGCATTACTTCATTTCGAGAAGACTACATCTCAGAATCGACTATACCAGTATCTTTGTTTCTCTCTTGGCTGCAGTAGGGGTGTATAGAAGTCGAAGAAGAAACTGTTCTCGATTAGGTACTTAGAAGCTACTTTTAAAGCAGAAAAAAATGTAGAGTGGGTACATGAGGGAGGGCCAAAGTCAATTTTATAGCTCCTTCTGGATTGCCTAAAGATGTTCTTTAAACAAACATGAAAAGCAATGTAGTTAAGTGTTCAAAACTTCATTACTTGTGAGATTGTACTGCAGAAATGACTTGTCCAGCTTAATCGCACTCAAGAAGGAAAAATATGCTTGGACATATGAAGTCCTAGTGTAAATGAATGCCGCTCCTTTGGTAGTGTCATATCTTCTTGAAACAAGTTGCAATTATATTTACATTGCTGAAAAAGAAGGGGCCATGTCCTACTGAAATGGAACTAGTTCTCTGAACACTATTAAACCTTCTCTAAGTAGACAAGTGTTTCAAAACCCCTCTGCTATTTGTATTTTGTCAGCTGTTTGTATTTCAAGGCACCAGGCAGGTTAGGCTCCTGTTGTCTAAAGAACTGTGCCAGACTTAGAAAGAGAGAATACCTTTCCCATAGAATTTATTAAATGGAGTTGGCATGGATTGGCAGGATATTGAATTTTGCTACTTGTTTTAATTCATTGCAGCCCTCTTATTGGAGAAAATAAGTAGAGCAACATCAAAGTTTAACTATTTTTGGTGATGTGTTTAGGTTTGCTTCATGAAATATGTGAAGTATGATGACTAGGCATAGAACTAATAGGTGCAGATAATTTAAGAAAGGCAGTTGTAGATAATTTAGGAGGGACAGAGTTAAGAGAATAGTAGATGGTCAGTGTCTGGCATAGTGGTCATTATGAGGTACTGTTATTTCTTGTGAGCACAGAGTGGTGTGAGCCACAAAGAGGCATAGAATCTGTGAGATAAAACGGTTCATTAAAAAAAACTTTATTCCCTTTTGTCTTACCAGTTTGAAAAAGCATGGCCACTTTGCAGTGTGATTTCATACAGGCTTTATTTAGATAGAACAAAAGGGAAAATACATGAATAAGTTCCACTTCCTCTTTGTTACCTGACACTACTTTCTGAATGATAGCACCAGGTTTATTTGATATATTTTCACTTTTGTGTCTTCAAAAATCTTTATTGTTTAGACATTACTTTTTGTATCATTGTGATATTTACAACTCATCTAAACTGAAATAAAACATTAATTTACACTGATGATCAGGACAAATTGTGAGATGTAGGCAGGAGCCAACACGTAAAACTTTTTTGAAATATCTAAGCTATCCTATTAACTGAAGATACTGGAATGCTGGACTCCGTGATGTTATGAGTAGTCTAGGAGAATAATTATCATCCAAGAGGAATAGAAAATTTGAAGGATTTAGAAGTCTGAATGAAACTGTAGATGCAGAAAAGGCTACTTGAAGAAGGAATATTTAAAGCAGGTAGTGCAAGTGAAGGCAACAGATTTATATCAGAAGGACTGATATTTAGTCTAACGTGCCTCTTGTAGTCTGGACAGTTAGAGTAAATGAGGTCAATCATAATCCTATTTTGCTTTCATGTATTTCTGGAGATTAAGGATTTCCATGTACAGTCAAATGTCTTGCAAAGTCTGTTGCAATTAGGCTTTCATTAATGAAGCTGTGTGTGCACATTTGGTTTTAATAGTTTCCACAGAGAGGGGAAGAATTCTTTCATTACATAGATTCATAAAGTGAGATTTTTTTTGAGTGACCAGCCCTGCTTGCCTTAGCTGTGCCACCAGCAAGAAAGGCCTGATAAATAAGTTATGACTAGAAGGAGAGAAAATTGGTGAACACCTTTGCAGTGCCATCCAGTGTAGTACAGTTCAAGCAGTGCTATTGACTGGTCAGTCACTGACCTTCTGAGGCCAGCATAAGCACTTCATTTCACCTCTCCATGCCTCAGTTTCACCATCTGTAAAATGTCTCTGTAAAGGACTTTGGGCTTCTCTATACAAATGACTAAGGTGAATGTAGTCACTGGGGAGTGAGTTACTTGTTACTTAGCTTTGATTTAGGCTTAGCAGAGTAGCTTTGAAGGTGAGAGATTTCCCTTAGGAAGAGAATGGTGCCATTTGGGATGTAAGAGCATCTGCATTAAAAAAGTAACTCTGACCTATGCTGAAGCCCAGGCTTTCTCAATACACTGTATAGCTTCACGATGACTCAGTGGGCTGAAAACCCATACCAGGGTTAAGTATAACATATGACAAATGTAACTCCCACACAGTCATGAGGAAAAGAGTCTTCCTGTTTACTCTGCAGTCATTGCACTTTTTCTGCTCACAGAGCTGTGTTGTCTTAACACAGATAAATAAGGAAAACAACGGCAGCAGAATATAAAGTGTTGTTGAGGTAGGAAGTTCCAGATTGACATCCTTGGAGGCTGAGCAAAATTTCATACCACTCCATCTCCTGGTGAAGGGTAGAGTATGGGCTCTGGTAGAATAAGTTTCCCTCTGCTGTACTGTGAAGAATCAGCTTTTACATCCAAGCGTAGGTGTCTGCTGGGACCATCAGCTTGCTGCAGATGGTGTGGTGCACTGTGACAAGATAAAATCACCCTCTTCATCTCTGCTGTATGGAGCTACTGTGTGAGTGTGGAAATGAAACTGGTTCATCTGGCTTGGAGTGGGCAGGATGCAAGCAGTATGCAAGCTGTACAATTGTTGGTTAGTGAAGGAAGAGAATCCCAAATATAGTATTAGTGTTGGCTCAAAATTCCAAAACCAGGCTCGTAATATTGTTTTTTTTTTAAGATTTAAGAAGTGTATGTCTTTGTAGTGCAGATCTGACTAATTTTTTTTTAATTAAATTTGCTTTTTGGCATTTTTATTGACAAGCTAGGATGGCAATCAAAGAGGCACTGTAGAGAAGGAACCTATTTCCCAAAAACGGAGGTACTCTGGTGTTTTTCTTTGAGGGAGTGTAATGTTTCTCGGCTCTTAAGAGACAATATATTTAGTTAGTAAAGTGATGAGCTATGTTCATCTTGGTTAAAACTGCCCAACTGCCTGCCAGCACTGTGATAATTTATTTGTCATATTTTGAGTAGTCAGATGATTTCCTAGACATCAATAAGCATATGCCTGATTTTGCTGGAAACTGGAGGTGCCTGATTTCCGTTGGGGTAAGCATTGTTATCAGGTAGACTCTGGGTAGCATGTGAGTTCACAGAAGGCTATGGCAAAGGAGTAGGGTTGCTGTGGACTTAAGGCTGTGTCAGTGACCTCCCAGAAGATGAAGGGTGAAAACAGGGTTATAAAGTAGATCAACTCATCTCTACTTAGGGTTGAGATGAGAATGCCAGTAGGATTCCTCTACCTGTAGTGCAAAATGGACCCCTTATAAGTTCAATTTGATGTAAATGAGGTTGTTGGAAGCACCTTGCTCCTTCACTGAGGCATATCAATTTCAATTTACAGGATAAGCAGAACAGGTAATGTTGTGGTGAAAACACCTACCTCTCGTACAGAGCTGTACATCTGCAGCATGAAAGAGCTGAATATTGCTGCCTGTTTGGGCCAGCACACCCATGTGGGGAAACCTTGGCTTTTCCACTCAGTTCCTATTCCAGTCAGTGCTTCAGCCCCGTTCTAGGTGTGTAGTGCATCAGAGATGTGCAGCTTAGTTTAGCATCTGTGTTCAGTGAAATGTGTTAACCTGACTCTTAGGTAGTGTTCTTCTGTTGCAGGTCTGATGATGATAATAGCTATGACTTGTTTTGCAATTAGGATGACTGAAGTATACGGAGATTATCTGGCTCAGTGGCAAAGTTGGGGCTGAAATCCCTATTTCCTGCATGGTTTACTGGGTTTACATGTTTTTTTTCCCCAGTTTGTCCTGCCGAAGCCCAATGAGTTGTGTAGCACATGGACATGTGTCTCATGGGAGAGAACTTGTTCATATGATTGCAAGGTGGTAATGCTCTTGTCCAGGAGCAAAGTGCTTTGCCATCATAACTGGGAAAGATTCAGTGGCTGCCAGTGTTTCCATACTTCTAAACTCCACACTTTCAGTAGTTAAAACTGTTAGTGTCTAGTGTCGTGGGACAGTTGACTGGTGAGAAATGATACTGACTGTAAGCAACACCATATTTTACCTTCAGGTCTCATTTCAGCATGGACAATGCAGCTGAACTCATGCGGGAGCTGGAAGATTTGCCTGGCAAAGCAGAACAGCAAGAGCAAAGCCCCAGTGATGGAGACAAAGCTGAAGTGCCAGGACAGCCTGTAAACAGCAAAGACAAGCCACCTCAGAGCCATACCCTTCAGTGGGAGACTCTAGGCAAACAGTTTGTAGAGTATGAGCAGCTGGCTCCATTTCTCATCCCAGAAGAGCAGCAGAGAAGGCTGCTGGACTTTCTTCCTCTCTTCTTAAAGGTTTGTTCTCCTTTTTGTTTTTGTTGCAGATGCCAAGGATGTAAATTTGAGTTTCTGTTGCTCTATCTGCCAGTGGAGTTAACTGGAGCATGATCCCTTTGTCTAGGGGATAACTACTTTTATTCCACTGGGAGTCTAGGGAAACAGTGTCTTCTCCTCTTATCTAACTAACCAGCTATGTTAGCATGCAAAGAATATATGGGGGAGCACTACTTTACTTTCATGAGTGACTAAATTCTGTTCTTGGTGTCAAGGGATATTTTGATGACACAGGCATGTTTCGAAGTGAGTACCCTGTGAAGAGATCACTTCATGTCTGCCCATTTATTTTGTATACTTAGTGGGGGGCTGAGCGCGGTCTGGGAAAATGTAGTTGCGGAATGCAGCCTGCTAGGGGAAATGCAGGGTTACAGACTTGAGATAGGATTTTGGGGTTAATGACAGTGCTAAAATCTAATTTTAGGATTTGAGAAAGGAGTTGTGTTAGAAATGAGGAAACTGTGGCATGAGGAGAGGAAGGTCATACTGTGGGTGAGAGACACAGCTAAGAACTAGAACATTTCAGTCAGCAGGATGGCCTACCTCATGCCCTTCCATTAGCAAAGAATTTCTGAGATAGTCATATTAAAAGATGAAACTGGAAGAGCTCTGTGTTGAATGGAAGCCTTATGAATCAGTTTTGCTTGTCTGTGAAACATATAGGAAGCTGAATGGACCATACAATGACAAAGTAGCAGAACTTATACTGAGAGGAGCAGAAAACGTTTAAATGTACTGTAGCCATGTTGTAGTACAGAAGAATTGTTTTTCTCTTGAATTACCTTGGGTATTTATGGGTATCAGATCTGAGTTTTTACACTTTCGCACTGTGTATGTTTTTCAGTAAGAAAATAAAAGCTTTTTTTCGTGAAATGATATTTCAATGATGGCATTTCAACCATCTGTACTTGTGAGTGACCAAAATCAGATCTGTCTGTTTCCTACCTTGCTGAGTTGGTTTTCAAAAAACAAGTCAGTCAGTAGGTGAAAAAATAAAATGTTAACGACAGGGTTACCCTGTTTGAATGGAACATAGAATGTACCATTTATATGTGACATAAAAAGTGATACTGTAGTGAGAGGGACATCTTGAACTGCATGTGCAGGGAAAACACTGTGCTCAGGGCTATGAAATCTTTGGTGTTCATGGCAGCAAAGCATAAGCATTTCACTCATCTGGATGGAGCATGAATCTATGAAGCTTGTAAGTCATTGTGCAGAGCAGGGCTCTGAAATTGCTGTGGACGCTAGTGTCAGTTAACAGTACTGAAACAGGTCACTCGCTGTCAGTGTGGTGCAAACAACTAAATTGTGAGTAGGATCTGGTCATGTTTATGGTGAAGAGTTTGCTGTGTTCAAGTAAAAGCTTGCCTTGGTCCGAGGCAGTCCAGAAAAAAATGAAGGTAACGGTCTGAAAAGGCAATGAGTTTATAGCCTGGAGACTCAGAAGCATCCTCATCTAAATAGCTTATAGATAATTGTGAATACTGAACAAAACTTGCATTTTTCACCACTTCCTCAACTGCTGGATTTGTTGGCATAGAAGAGTGTCTGTTCTGAACCAAAGGCTATATTTAAGCATAAGCAGTGTTTCTCTGCATATGTGCCTGTCACCAGCAACAAATCTCTCTCTGCTTATGGCACTTTTAAGTGCAATAGGGCAGGCTTGGCACTCTTGGGAGCTCACCACTGCTTTAACAGGCCACAAAAATTCTGGCTTTGCAAAGCAGTAGAATTCTTTCCTCAGCCTTCAAAGAACGTTCTTTAAAATCATATCAGGACCGATAATCTGAGTTTTCACCTTCTTATGCCATCAATCTGCCTTTTAAATGTCACACTGAAAACTGCACTTTTGTTTTTCTGAGACAGCCCAGCAACAAGGTACAATCCTTTTGCTTTGAGAAAGAGCCGTCTATTCTGCGTTTCCTAAAGCTGTTTTCAGACCTTCTGCCTTCTTTCCTCTCGAAGGTCTTTGGAAAACATATATCCTTCATGTTTTGAGGATATAAATTCATCACAAGAAAGATAAGCTTTGCCGTGGAAGATCCAAACTGTCTCCCCAAACTGTTCCATCCCCCTCTTGTAAGCAATGTATTGCAGACTTTTGTGAAATTCTTCTGTTGAGATTTTCCTGCCTGAAATTTACAATGAAATATAAATTTCCACATGTCAAGGTTTCTGAGTTCTGTGATTATTTTTTTTTTTTTTTTTTTTTGAATACCACACAATGAATAAGCAAGTCTTGGCAAGATGGGATTATATAGAACAACTTCAGATTTGCTGATCATTGACTAAGTGTGAATAGTAAGAATATCTTCCATGTGAAGGTCATGTTTTGGAGTGAAAATTTCAAAGGACTAAGGAAGTTGTTCCTGAATGAAGGTGATGAAAGCTATAAAATCTAGAAGTGCTAGGAATTAAAAGTTGGACAGCAAAGCAGGAAATTACTTATTTATTGTAACACATGAGAAATAAACTTTAGTACCGGTGGGATCAAACACAGCTATTCCCCAGGAGGCAAGCTGAGTATTACTAAGGGACATGCAATGTTGTGCATGTGTATACCATTTCCCTTCTGTACAGCTGATCTTCACATTCTTTAGGGTTGTAGGAAGTGATTTCCTGAATTCAGTGTTGCTCACAGTGAGGGGATTTTAAATTCCTAAAGGATATTTCAGCTACAGAATATATTCAAAATGGAGATGTGAAATTCTCATTAGCTTAACACTTGATTTTGTGTTCTAAGAGAGAGATTATTCCCCTTCACTTTTCTTAGATGTGTCAGTGGAGGTTCACAGTGCCCTGTGGCTGTTTAGATTCAGATGCATGGCTAGAGCAATTTGGCCTCACACCATTGATTTAGGAATACATTGTGGAGGATCTGGCCCCTTAGCTTTGAGTCATCATGTACTACCCCATATGACTTGTGTGCCCTTCATGTACCAGCCCTCTATGTTGTGCTAAGGCCCTGGGCTGGCTTGGAGAAACACATCTCAGTTTGAGTTATACATGTTATGAAGTTCTTACAGAAACTACTACACTTCCTCCTGTTTATCAGGGGACTCTGTATAAGTTGTCTCCCTCCTTGGGGATTTTCATCTCCTGCTTTTCCTTTTCTTGTTTGATCATGCAGATGCCAGTGCATCTCTGTCCTTTTGTTTCAGAGTGCTTTAGCTCTTATTCAGTTAGCTGGAGAGAGAGGGCACTAATCAGGAGCCACCTGGGGTGTGGGGGCTCATTACTCACTGATACTCCTTGATGTAGAAGGAAAAGGTGTAGGAGGAAAAGGTTAGCCATCTGCTTGTGATTCAGGCCTAGGCTGGGAGCGATTTTAATGTGCCTTCTATCTTTCCTTTGGGGGCATCAGAAAGTATCAGGATGTTCTATTATATGGATGGCTTTTGAGCTAGAGTCTGTCCATGAAACATGGAAAAGGAAGGACAGATGGCAACAGCAGACACGGGGAACTTGTGACAAAATCTTAGGCATGTAGAAACAGATATAAGAGGAAGAAAGAAAATCAGATTGCATTGGTACCATATTTGAGTTTCCTCTGAAGGCAGATATCCTAGAATGGAGTCAGGTTGATACTCTTCCAGATATATATGTTTTATAGGCTCAAAGATGACTATGGAACTCCTTAGGTCAGCTCTTAAAGGGGAGTGTATTCTAGAGGTTGGTGTCTGAGTCACAGGAAGATCACCTATAAAATCAAATCAGAACATTAGTGGCCTGGCCTGTAGTGAGATGGACTAGCTAAATATTTGCACAGTGATAGCATTGCTATCAGACGTTGATTACTGCTCTCATGCTGCATCTTTTAAAATTTAGTCTGCTCTTTCTGTTAGCAGAAGAATGATTATAACAGGTCCTTACTGAAGTGTTTAGAGGGTGTTCCTCTTTGAGGCAGAGGAGCAGGAAATCACTGCTTTCTTACGAAAAAGAGTATAGCTTAAGACAAACATTGTGTATTCTGTGGTTGTAGGCTTCTTGTCATTGTGCTTGCCCAGCTTGCTTCTGTTCTTTACAGATCTTCCCTCACTTCTGATTCAGAAGTGCAGGAATTGGTGAATTTTGCTCCTGCAATCAAAGGTCTCTTAAAGCCATTTGTGGTCAATATCTGAATAAAACTAGTGCTTTTTTAATAATGTTGATTGATTGATTGATTGGTTGATTGAAAATTAATTGATAGGCATTCTATGTGATTGCATTTCACTCTTTTGTAGCCCAGAAAAAAGAGCTGGGTGCAGTTTCAGAGGTCAATGCAGTAAAATGAATAAAGAGTAGGTGCTTGCCTGATTGCCAACAGATGACTGGCAATTTATGAGGAAATAGTTTGCCCACAAGCTGCAATCTGCAAAGAAAGAACACGTAATTGAAAACGATGATAAGGAAGGAAATAATGTTTGTAGAGGATGTTCTTTCACAAAGAGTTGCACTGATTTTTTGGCAGACAGTGTTACAGAGCATCTGCTCCGAAGTATTTTAGGAGAACAGATGTCATATTATTTCAATTACCTTCTTTTCCTCATCTGGCCTTACATCTTGATTTTTCTGAGCTTTTAGAAGAAGGAGACTTTTCTATACAAAATTTTCAAGGTTGCTAGTACAAAGGTGTCTCAGCCTTGTATTTAGGGGTGAATGCTGCATTATTGCTAGTACATTGATGCATGTAGTGTTAGATGTTCTGTGTAAAAGTAATGGTACGTGATTCTCAGAGTTGGGTGCAATAGTATTAGTCTACTGCAATATTTTTTATTGGTTTTGAATTCTCTTACTCCCTCCCCCAAAGTCAAAGCCAAGAAACATTTGAGAGGGGATCTCTTTGCCATACTCAGAGCTGGGAACCATCAAGACTTACTCTTGTTCCTCTTGTCAGTTTTGGATTTAATTGCTAGTCCTTTCTTGAATATATACATAAACTTATGTACAAATTGTTTCTAAACTTGTCTATAAATTTGTTTTCCTTGGCTAGTTAGGCATTTTGGCCTGTACCTTCCACTCTAAATAGGGGTGCTTATGATAGCACAGGAAATGTTTACAAATCCTGATCTGGTAAATATTTACTGCCATCATCTCAACATTTTAGAAGTTCATTTTTTCCTATTGGCACTGACCTGCACTCATGATGTAAGATGGCTTATAATGTTGCAAATTCTTAGCCAGATAGTGGTGTCACTCCAGGCCTGGAAGCCTACCTCATAACCTCAAAGGCAGATTGGTTAGGCAACTCATGTTGCTGCAAAATCACATACATATCCATATGGTTGTTTTTTCAGCTCCTTTCCCCATATTTCCTTTTAGAGTCATAGAATAGTTAGGGTTGGAAAAGACCTTAAGATCACCAACTTCCAACCCCCCTGCCATGGACAGGGACACCTCCCACTAAACCTCTACTCTGCTCTTGCGAGACCTCACTTGGAGTATTGAGTGCAGTTCTGGTGTCCTCAACATAAAAAGGACATGGAACTGTTGGAACAAGTCCAGAGGAGGGCCACGAGGATGATCAGGGGACTGGAGCACCTCCTGGATGAAAATAGGATGAGAAAGCTGGGGATGTTCAGCCTGAAGAAGAGAAGGCTGCGTGAAGACCTCATAGCAGCCTTCCAATATCTGAAGGGGGCCTATAGGGATTCTGGGGAGTGACTCTTCATTAGGAACTGTAGTGATAGGACAATGGGTAATGGGTTCAAACTTAAACAGGGGAAGTTTAGATTGGATATGAGGAAGAAATTCTTTATTGTAAGGGTGGTGAGGCCCTGGAATCATAGAATCATAGAATAGTTAGTGTTGGAAAGGACCTTAAGATCATCTAGTTCCAATCCCCCTGCTATGGGCAGGGACACCTCACACTAAACCATGCCATCCAAGGCTCTGTCCAACCTGTCCTTGAACACCGCCACCAATGGAGCATTCACAACTTCCCTGGGCAACCCATTCCAGTGCCTCACCACCCTTACAGTAAAGAATTTCTTCCTCATATCCAATCTAAACTTCCCCTGTTTAAGTTTGAACTCGTTACCCCTTGTCCTCTCACTACAGTCCCTAATGAAGAGTCCCTCCCCAGCATCCCTATAGGCCCCCTTCAGATATTGGAATGGGTTGCCCAGGGAAGTTATGAATGCTCAATCACTGACAGTGTTCAAGGCCAGGTTGGACAGAGCCTTGGGTGGCATGGCATGAGAGTTGGAACTAGATGATCTTAAGGTCCTTTCCAACCCTAACTATTCTATGATTCTATGTCACCCAAGGCTCTATCCAACCTGGCCTTGAACACAGCCAATGATTGAGCATTCACAACTTCCCTGGGCAACCCATTACAGTGCCTCACCACCCTCACAGTAAAGAACTTCCTCATTATAGCCAATCTAAGCTTCCCCTGTTTAAGTTTTAACCCATAACCCCTTGTCCTATCACTACAGTCCCTAATGAAGAGTCCCTCCCCAGTATCCCTATAGGCACCCTTCAGATACTGGAAGGCTGCTATGAGGTCTCCATGCAGCCTTCTCTTCTCCAGGCTGAACAGCCCCAACTTTCTCAGCCTATCTTCATACGGGAGGTGCTCCAGTCTCCTGATCATCCTCGTGGCCCTCCTCTGGACTTGTTCCAACAGTTCCATGTCCTTTTTATGTTCAGGACACCAGAACTGTACACAATACCCCAAGTGAGGTCTCACAAGAGCAGAGTAGAGGGGCAGGAGCACCTCCCTTGACCTGCTGGTCACTCTCCTTTTGATGCAGCCCAGGATACGGTTGGCTGTCTGGGCTGCAAGCACACACTGCTGGCTCATGTTCATTTTCTCATCAACCAACACCCCCAAGTCCTTCTCCACAGGGCTGCTCTGAATCTTTTCTCTGCCCAACCTGTAGATGTGCCTGGGATTGCTCCGACCCAGGTGTAGGACCTTGCACTTGGCATGCTCAAACTTCATCAGGTTGGCATCAGCCCACCTCACAAGCGTGTCAAGGTCCCTCTGGATGACATTCCTTCCCTCCAGCGTATCAACCGAACCACTCAGCTTGGTGTTGTCAGCAAACTTGCTGAGGGTGCACTCAATCCCACTGTCCATGTCACTGACAGAGACGTTGAACAAGACCGGTCCCAACACTGATCCCTGAGGGACACCAGTCATTACTGGTCTCCAGCAGGACATTGAGTCATTGACCACAACTCTTTGTGTGTGGCCATCCAGCCAGTTCTTTATCCACCGAGTGGTCCACCTATCAAATGGATGTCTCTCCAACTTAGAGACAAGGATGTCATGTGGGACAGTGTCGAACGCTTTGCACAAGTCCAGGTAGATGACATCAACTGCTCTACCCCTGTCCATCAGTTCCGTAGCTCCATCATAGAAGGCCACCAAATTGGTCAGGCAGGATTTCCCCTTAGTGAAACCATGGTGCCTGTCACTAAGCACCTTGTTGTTTTTCATGTGCTTCAGCATGCCTTCCAGGAGAATCTGCTCCAAGATTTTGCCAGGCACAGAGGTGAGACTGAGTGGTCTGTAGTTTGAATTTTTATTTGTAGTTCCAAGTTTTATTTCCTTACTTTGGAACAAAGATTATTTTTGTATGGCAAGAAATTCTGAACTTGAGCCTTACTTTCCTCCCAAAAGAGAGTAGAATTGAAAGGCAGAAACTTTACGAAGGTATTAAAAATACTTACAACAGGAACCAAAAAAAACACTCTGAACAACCCCAAACCAAAAAAGCTGTGACCTCTTGACAGTACAGGGTGTTTACATTGTATTTCGAAATGGGCTACCATGCTTTTTGATGTAAAAAATTAGTGATACAGGGGCTATGAGAAACACATTGTTTTGATTGTGTTCAGTGTAGAAAATAATATAAATGCTGTCTAGTAGGTGCATTACATGATTCAAAAGGTAGTTCCAGGTTGACTTCTATATCCATAGTGTCAGGACCCTGTCTGTCTGGAAAATACTGCTTAATGGACTACACTGGCTGGGGAGGGGAATTTTGGAGGGGAATACTAGCTTTATGTTTGTTTATTTATATTTATTAGTATTTCTCAATCTACCATAAACATGCTGTATCAGAAAGACCTAACAGTTATGCTTGGATTTCAGGCCTGGGAGCAGTCTGCTGGAGTAATTGTATTCCCCAACATTCAGCTGTTAGCAAGTGAGGTTTCCAAGCTGCTGACAAAAGAAATTAAGAGGACCCTCAGTGGCAAACCTGCAGGTAATGATCTGATATCATATCCACTGGATCCACTTCTGGCAATGTGCTGTCATTCAGCTGTCCTCTATGCTTGCCATGAGGGAAAAGAAGAAAGTGCTAAGAGTAGCAAGCCGGATCTTTTGGTAGGCTTGAGCTAGCATAAACATCCTAGTTTTGGATACAGCATCCTAGTTTTGGATAATTACCAGTGAAGAACTGGCCTTGTATGCCATGGTGACTTTGGTTTTGGAACTCCTGTAGGTTGAAATGTATAATGCTGCAGCTATGCAGTAAAAGAGTAGGCTATAAACTATTCTGAAGAGCTTTCTTTAATGAGAAAAATACTGCTAGCTACACATGGCTTTCCTGGTGGCTATCATACACTGGTCAGCTGGCAGACTTCAGGTACTGAGCTGCTATACCCAGTGAAGCTTGTCAGTTTGAAATATGTAGCTTACATGAACTAACCTGAGCCTGATGCTGAATCAAAATCCTTTTATGTCCTTCTGCTCACTTCAGTGGACTCCTGCTACTGTAATTCTGTTAAATTTGTCACATCTGTTAAGAAAGGATGAATACAGAATTTTCATCTTTCATTAAGAAATTAAAGTTTAATGTTTTTGTGGCAACAGAGGAAGCTCGTCTGGCTTTGGAGCAATTGCTGCAACAGAAAGGGGAAGCAGAAGATGGCCATTTGCTACTGAAATCAGTGTATCTGCTCTCACAGACTGACTTGGTAAGAAAAGTTATTACAGAGTGTGTGTGGGTGTGTTGTTATTTTGTCATAGTTTGTCTTTCTCCCTTTTATTTGAGAAGCTGGGTAGCCACCCCAACAGTGAAACACCTAAGTTTAATAATGTTTGTGTTATCTCCAATGCTTTGTGCTTCAGCAAGCCCAGGGTATGCAGTCTGATAGAGGACACACCCACAGGTTTTTAGTCCAGGCTTTTCTAGAAGGGGGAAGTAGTTCCTCTGTACTTTCAGGTACCTTTTGTTTTGATCATCAGGCAGTTGTTTGCTCTAGTGTTCCCCTGATTTTTATTTATTTTCCATTGTTTATCACTGCTTTTAAACATTTCTTTGTCACTCTAAGTTACTCATCAAAAAGGTTACTACTAAGGATCTGTCTGTCTGGTAATGCAGTGGTTGGATTTTCCATCCTGAAGCTTCTCACTTTGAAGCATTTCAGAGCATTTCACAAGCTCTACTCGTACAGCCATTCTGAACACTGAATGGCATCAACGCTGTGTTTATCCCCGACACTGAGCTGAGCAGCTTGTCTCATTCAGATGCATGAAAATAAAATCTCACTGTCAGCTTGTAGTGGACATGTTCTGTGTCATAAGGAGCTCTACAAAATTATATATAGTTAGTCACAGCATGACATTCCTGGTGAGGTTTACATTTTTCATGGATATAAGACATTGATATTTTTTGTAGCACTAACACTCTCAAAACTTCATATCACAAACCTTATGTTACAAAAACCCTTATGTTACAAAAAACCTTGTGTTACAAAAGAGGAGCTGTTATAGCTAAATTGCTATGGTGGGTCAAGGAGGAAATGGAAAATTTGTGTTTTTAATATACCAGGCCTCTATAGCTGCAAGGTGTCCTGTGAATTATTGATAAAGGGGTTAATGTCTGCTCCTGGACTTGCTATTTTAGTTGCTAGTTAGTTTGAAGTTTGTGTGCCTTACTGACTGTAGGCCTCATTATGCAGGATGTAGTAGGTACTTCTGTCAAAGTTGTAGTTCTGATGGAGTGGGAATTCCTGGGAGCAGCTATGGCAACACATAGTGTTTACTTCTGCCAAGTGGATTTGTACAGCCATGCTATATGTATATGTACACACAGTTGTATGCCCTAAAGGACTTGTATGGATACAATGCTCAACTTTTTCATCTACTGTGACTACACTCAGTGTGTTGAAACGCAAGGAAACTGTGGTCAGCTTATGGAGGATGTGATTTTTCTTTTCCTTACTTAGAGAACTGTGTGGAACATCATTGGATCTGGCCTTCCAGCAGCTCTGATGCAGTGCCTGTATCTTTTCTTTACTTTTCCTCTGAAGAAAACCAGTGATGGAGAGACAAGTGAGGATGACACCCAAACTCAGGAAATGCTTGTTAAGGTGAGGTGAACCCTCAAGGAGTTCATTTGCCCTGGGTACTGAGATATTAATTTAGGCTTTTAGCTGGTTATTGACTCAAACTGCCAAAAAAGCAGTAAATTTGGACTGAAAACCATTGAAGAAGCATAAGGAGAAGTATAAAACAACCTGAAATGGTGCCACTTTATATCTTTTTCTGTTGCTGCTAAACAAAACACCATGACTTAAGTGGGAAAAAATCCATGGAAAATATCCTGGTGGTAGTTCTATTTGTTCATTTCACTTCATCTTTTCTCCTTGTATTAGGAGGCATTATTATTGCGCATTAGTATCAAACTATAACCCCCCAATACCCCAGTCCCAACCCCCCCAATGGGTGTTTCTTTATCTCACAAGTATTTGTAAAGGTTTTTATTGTAGCTGATGTTTGTTTGCTTTTCAGATAATGCTTAACATGTACAGAGAGGAGGAAGGTGTAGAGGAACTCCTGGCAGCTGATAAGCTTCAGTCATTAATTATAGCAACTGCTTCCCTCTGGGACCAGTGTAGCCACTCCTGGAAAGTACCTACAGGCCGTGTGCTGAGAACAATTTCAAAGGCTCAGACCAAAAACAGCATTGTGTACCTACAAGGTTTGGCGTAGCAATTTGGCTTTTCATTTTCTGATAGCTTCACTGAGAATGAAATCTCAAGAAGAGTCTCCCTGGAATAGATTTTTATCTTTACACGCAATTGCAAGGCATGGGCTCTTGGCTTTCTAGACAGGAGCTTTATGTAGTACTGATAGCCATTTGGAAAGTGAAGTTTTTTCTACAGGAAAAAAATGAAATTACAGGCAAGGGCCAATCCCACCTGATCACAGTAATGTAGGAAAGGGTGATGGCATCATGGTTTTCTATGGTTGCATGACTCTGTGTGAGCCTAAGGCTCATGCATACCCTAAAAACAAAGTTGAGGGCACTGCCAGAGGAATGGAGTCTTTGGGGACAACATTATGACTGGTTTAACCACATCCCCATTTCTTCCTAGGCTTTACTAGTGTAAGAAATTTTTTGTTATTAAGTGCAAAGACAACGAGTCTCAAATTCTTAGAATTAAAAAAAAACGAAAGTTCTCTAATCCTGACTTTACTGTCAGTATATCATTTCATGGAGTAACTGCATGAAGGTAGTTTAATTTTTCAAAATAAAAATTTGGCTTCCTGGGTGAGACTGAAAGACTGAGGAATAATATTTCTTGAAGTACTAAACTGTTGAGGCATTTTGAAGCTGTCCTGGAAGGACTGGCCATCAGATTAGAAAGGAAAACTAGGCTTCATTGCTGAGAGCAGTATGTGTATATTCCATTGCATATGCCTTATTGAGCAAAGAATTAATCTCTGAACTCTGCATAGAATGTGTGATTGACTTAGTACAAGACAAATAAGTCAGCCTCTACTTACCTTGTACTCAGACAGCTGGATTCACTGCATATGAATTTTGGCAAGTGGATGTGTTGGAAGCTTATACTCCTGAGACTAAGATTCTCGGGATTAAGTAAAGAAATGCATTCATACTTTAGCACCAGAAATGTTCTTCATGTAGCCTCTGAAATGAGTGTGATGTTCATCTATCCTCTTGTCTTTTCTTTCTAGAAAAAGAGTTAACTGGCAGCTATTTTACTGGGAAATAACTTTACAGACTTGGTGTTCTGTTGTTACTGGTTTTGAACTTGTTTTGCTGTCAGTTCTTAAATACCTGCTATATTGTTTCCCCACAGCTGTGGACTGCATTAAAATAGCTATTCAGAATCTCTTTAAAGTGGCCGATACCCTACCTGCTTGTGATGTGTGTGAAGCTGTTAGTATTGTCTTGTGCTTTGTGAAGGATTCCTATCCCATATCACCAGCTTTATTAACAGAGTTTGAAAACAATGATGGCTACCAACTCCTGCTAAAAATTTTACTGAGGTAAGTAGAGAGGTTTTGAGTGGAATTCTAGAGGGTGATAAAACATTATTTTCAGAACGCACGGTGATCATTTTTGAAATATGGCTCATGAAAGTAATCCTGTGTGGATGCAAAGCCAGTAATAAAGACCCCGATACTGGATCTTTCATTGCTGTTTTAGGGAGAGAAGCAGTACATAACTTCTTCTACTGAAACCATAACAGAAATTAACAGTAGGAGAAGTTAGTCTACAAGTGGCTCAATGACTTACTGAACACAAGACGAAGGTTCTTCATCAATTAAATATTAAAGTGAATGTAGGTCAGAGGCACATGTCACAGTTAAGGTGGATACAGGAATACAGTCTTTTTGGGAGGAAAACCTAATCTCCTTGCTGTACAGAAAACAAACAAACAAACAAAACCCGCCCAAACTTATGTCTCAAAAGGTTGTTCTTCAGAGCTGAGATGAATATGAACATATTAGGAGAAAACCCCACTAGTTATCCTAATTAGAAGTACAAAGTGGAATCTTTTACTCTTCTTGTCTCCTTGCATTGTCTAACCAGGTTTTGAGTTTGCAGTGTCAAAACAGTACATTATACCACTTCCCCAGAAAGCACTTAGGAACTTTGTTCTGGTTTTCTTTTATATCATATGAAGAGAGCATCTCCAGCACTTCTCAGTTTAATGCTGTTTCCATTCTGGCTTTGCCTTTTATCGTAGACTCATAGAATAGTTAGGGTTGGAAAGGACCTTAAGATCATCTAGTTACAACCCCCCTGCCATGGGCAGGGACATCTCCCACTAAACCATGCCACCCAAGACCCTGTCCAACCTGGCCTTAAACACCGCCAGCAATGGACCATTCACAACTTCCTTGGGTAACCCATTCCAGTGCCTCACTATTCTCACAGTAAAGAACTTCCTCATTATATCTAATCTAAATATCCCCTGTTTAAGTTTTAACCCATTACCTCTTGTCCTATCACTACAGTTCCTAATGAAGTCCCTTCCCAGCATTCCTATAGGCCCCCTTCAGATACTGGAAGGCTGCTATGAGGTCTCCACACAGCCTTCTCTTCTCCAGGCTGAACAGCCCCAGCTTTCTGAGCCTGTCTTCACACAGAATCATCCTTGTGGTCCTCCTCTGGACTTACTCCAACAGTTCCATGTCCTTTTTATGTTGAGGACACCAAAACTGCACACAATACTCCAGTGAGGTCTCACGAGAGCAGAGGGGCAGGATCACCTCCTTTGACCCACTGGTCACACTCCTTTTGATGCAGCCCAGGGGGCTGCTAGCACACGCTGCTGGCTCATGTTAAATTTCTTATCAACCAACACCCCAAAATCCTACTGCAGGGCAGCTCTGAATCTCTTCTCTGCCCAGCCTGTAGCTGTGTATTCTTGTATTATTCTTGCTGTGTATTTCTTTGATTTCTTCTCCAACGCGTGCAAGAACTTTGGTCCCTGGCCAGTACATTAGACTGAAGGGAGTATTTTGTAATTTGGATCTAGGGGACTGTAATTTGAATCATGAATCCAAAGGTATCTGTAGGTGAGTGTGATTTCTCATGATTTTTGGATAGCACAAAATAATTAACTTACAGGTGGAAAAAGTTTTGTCTTTTTCTGGCAGTGTCTTCTTTAGTTACTGTAGATTGACTAACTCTCCCTTACAAATAACCTGTGTGCGGATATATATTTCTGATTAAATTGGGACCACATAAGGACAGAAACACCCAATCTTTTATCAGTAAGGGATATGACTCCCCCTATCCTTTAAAACTGATGTTGGATAGAAATAGCATACAGGTGCTCAGGGCTTCTGGTTAATCTGCCTTGTCAGCATATACTGGCAGAAGGAGGGAGAGAGCTGCTTTCCTGAACATTTTGTGTGATGGGGTTTCTTCTCTGATGTTTGAGATTACTTTTTCAGGTAAAAAGAATCTTGCTGACCACTTTCTTTCCTGCCAAAATGGATACTGGCATTTGCCCTGGATTTCCCCCCCCCCCCCTCTCTTTCTTGTTTGGATTAAACCAGAACATTTGTTTTGTTTTCTTCCAAAATTTCCACAGCTTCCAGTATCAGTCTATTGCTCTACTGCTATCTATGCCTAGATACTGCAGTTGTCTTTAAGAATTGATCCCTCTAAGCAGTACAAAATAGGGTGACATGATAAGCAGCTCTCTGCCTTTGACAGACTCTCATTTCAGTCTAAACTGTAGCAAATCTGGGGTTACAGTTCAAGCTATTTCCTTACTAGGAGAGACGTGCCATCTCCATGTCTGAGTCACAAAGCTCAGTAAATGCAATGTTTTTTTGCTTTCTAAGGGCTGAGATTTTTCTGGTATTTATCTCAGCTAGTCCCTTACTTTGCCAACAACATGCCTACCTTTTAATATGAAGTGTCTGTTTTAATTTTTTATTTCTCACAAAATAAAATTTTTTTCTCTCGAAAACAAGAATTTTTTGAGATACTTTTTTAAAAAAAAAAAAGTACATATAACTAGACTAAATTTCAACATTTATCTTCCTTTTCTTCAGAAGACGCTTACAGTGGTATTTCAGTTTTCTTCTTCAGTCTTTGTTCTGATTCAGAATATGCCACCCAGGTGTGGAGCCACTGTCTGTAAGATGATTAAACAAATCACAGAATAAGACAGTAAGACAGCAAAATAGGCTGGGAAGGAGCAGGGACTAAAGTGGGTAGCTCCTATGTGCTCAGTACCTGGTGATATATCTAGAATATTTGCATTACTAAGGCATGAGTATATGACTGTCCCAAATTTTGTTCCTAGATGTGAAGGGTTGCAGCAAAAAGAAGGAGACCCCTATCTAGATGAGATCTTGGACATGCTGACTTGCCTTACAACCTGTGGAAAAACTGAATTGAAAGTTTCTGGCAATATTGTACACCCGCAGTTACCACACTTTAATTTTGAATGGACACGGTCTTCTGGTACAGTACATATATATGTGGCTATGTAGGTGGACCATAGAAGAACAAAATTCTATTCATTAGTGTCTTAATATGGCGAGAAGAGTAGAAGATTGAATCTTCCGATCTATGTGCTTAACCCTGTGACAAACTGAACTGACTGTATCAGCTGTAGGGTCTTGATCCAAGGTTGAGAATCTGCCTCCAGATCACATCCCTTGTGTCTGTGATTTCTTTTTCTACTCTCAGACATGATTTAATATTGTAGTTATGGTGCTTGCAGTCTTAAATAGTATTGACATAAAAATGATCTCACCTGTTTTTATCCCACAGGAATGACGGTGAAAAACCTTCAGGCTTTTCAGGTGTTGCAGTCCATTTTCCAGAAAAGTAATGATCAGTACCTGTGCGAAAGAATCTTGGCAGCAATCAGTACCATATGGGCCTGGGACACAGTCAACTTCTTTCTTCTGGAATGGACACTACAACCTATCAACCAGTTTATTGACATAATCCATTTCAAACCACATCCAGTCCAAGTCCAGTTCTTCAAACTGGTGGAGTCCATAGTGCTAGACCTGTCTTATGTCCCCCATGAAATTTTAAAGAAGGTTCAGTGTTTGATAAAGGAAAACATAGTGCCATTCTGCACCTTAACAGCTCTCCAGTGCCTTCTCACCATGACCAAGAAAGACCTGTTACTCAGTGATATATTCCGTGACTCTGGGCTCTTAGGCCTACTGCTGGCACTTTTGAGGAAGCAAGCTAAGATCCTGAGGAAGTCAGGTGCAACTTAATGTTATTCATAATGACTATTGAAGTAGCCTGATCGATAGGAAGAAATTAATCTCTTTCTACAGTCGAATTACAAATTTTATATTCTGAGTAACTAGATTTTGTCTGGCCAAGTGGCCTAGAATGTATAATACATTGAGCTGGGTTTTCTCTGAAACCTTCACTATTTATCATTCTATTTACTAGTGTAAACAGTTCTGGGCTATTCTTCACTAGCCTGTTGTTAATCATTCTAGAGAGTACCATCCAGACTACACTTTAAAAACAGGTCTCAATTTGGGGTTCTCTAGAACTCCAGCTTGAGAGTAGAGGAAGAAAGAGTTTTTCATAGAGCTTAGTTCCTCTGAAAATAACAATCCTAATAACTGATTGAAAGCAGTTTCTTGAATTTTGGCCCTATATTACTACCACCCATTGTCATCTGACATAGATGTCTCTTATTATGAAAACAGGAAGGTAATAGTCCTGATGGGGTAACTGTGGAGAACAGGTGACTTAGGGGACAGACTCACATAATTTAAGGTTCATAACTGCTATTTTTTAAAAAAGAAATATGCATGAACACATTTCCTGTGCTATATGAATTGGGAAATGCCTTTAAATTTCAGTGCAATAATTGTTTAATAAAGTAGGAAGGACCCAAAATACTAGGTATAGCTTATGATGTTCTGATATTCTGATGAAGCACAGTTGAATTATTTATGCACATTTATTCCAAGCAACATAAGGAATATGAATTGCAGCAGAAGATCTGGTGTGCAGACATCCATTACTTGTGAGGACACTTAGATTCATGTTCTTGATGTCAGAGCACTCGTTTTGTACAAGAATACTTAGATAATGATTTTCAAGATTCTTGAAAACTTACCTTCTGCTTATGAACTGGTGCAGAGGGGCTTTATTTTGTCTTTGCATCAATTTCACTGCTTTAGATCACTTGGTGATCTAACTTTTATAGAATGAGTGACTGAATGGCTACGTAATTTGTAAATGTAGGCACACAGATAGAGGAAGTAGAAACACCGCTATCGCCAGTACTGCCTATAGTTATGCAGGAGGTCTGGACTGCAGAATGTGGAATCAGACCTGTGTTTTCCAATCCCAGACTAGACCCTAATGACTAGAGAATGTCTTGTCTGTATTTTGTTGCTTGTACTAGGGTTCAGTATGAGCAGTATTTAAGAGAAAACAGGAATTTGCTGGAGAACTGTTTTTCTTTCTTGGTTTAATATATTCCATGTACAGTTAACCAGGTCTTGTATAAATTGTATTATGAATTTTGATCTACTGACAGCTGGAACCCATCTTCCTGGTCTGGAAGAAGGCACTGAGAAGGAATTAAATGCTGTGATGCTGAAGATGGTGGCTGCTCTTACTGTGAGGTCTGTGAGGAACACTGGTAAGAAATGACATGACTACATTACTTTTGTTATATTTAGTGGTCAGTGACCACAATGCCTGTTAAGGAGCACCAACAAATTTTCCAGCTTCCATGCTTCAGTGAGAAGTGAAGGACAACTCTAGAAGAGTAGGGATAACAGTTTTTTACACCAGGAATAAATGTGTCAAAGGTATTCTCATCCTGCTTAAGGAGCCTTATCCCAGCAGTCACCCTTCTTCCCTCATCCATGGGATACTTCTGAATTGTTTATATAGAAAATACAAGTCGTCTTGTACAAAGCAAAACTGTGGGAGAGGTTTGTGTGCTGTTTGTTCATTCAGATTTTCTTCCATGGTATCTATCATTTGAAAACTGGATGGGATCAGGCACATGCTGAGTAACGCTTACACACGTAGAGTTGGCATACCTAACAGGTGTATGTGTAGGGAATCTTGTGGAACATAGTAATACAGAAGTGAACTCTTCTGAATACTGGAATCCACTCACTTAATATTCACTCTTGAATCCTAGAATCATCATGCTTGCAGCATCTTACAGTGCAAATACTGTCACAAATTATCAAACAGTCCCCTTAATAAACTGAAGAGATTTTTAAGCTGAAAACTAGTAAGCAGTCTTTTCATTCATGATTATATTGGGAAGCTGTCATCTCTGATGATTAGAAGCTATGTTCATCCAGAAATATTTTCCCTAGCTGTGCTTGTGCCGTTCAGTCTGTGTCATCTTTAGCTTAACTAGCTGCTCTTCTTGCCTCTCCTGCTGTATCTGTAGAAATGTGGCACTTCACACCAACACTGAAAATCTGTCTGTGAAAAGTATAAGTAAAGGATAGTTTAAAGAACAAATAACACTATGTTTGTCTCCAGTTGTCCTGAAGGACTATGGAATGGTGCCATACATAAAGATATTTTTGGATGATGAGTGCTACAGGAGTGCTACTCTCAGCATCTTGGAGCAGCTATCAGTCATCAACTATGAAGAATATATGAGCATTATTATTGGGGCCCTCTGTTCTTCTACTCAAGGGGAACTACATCTGAAACTAGATCTGCTGAAGGTAATTAATGTGGCTTCCCACTTGGTTGTTGTTTTCTTGGCAAACTGCTCTTAGTCTCATACCTAGCACTGTGTTTTTTTCCAAGAAATTAAGTGTGGAACTTATAAGAGCCATGGGCTAGTTTTTAATTCTGGTAAATTAGGCACTTTGATTTTTAGCAATGTGTGTAGTCAACACCTTCACTCAGTATCAGATTGTGAAGTATTTTGAAGACTTAAATAGGAAGGGTAGAGAAATGGAAATGGTGAAGGGCACAGTTGTATGAGCTGCTCTATGTAGTGTGACAGTGAAAGGAGAAACAGATGCGAATAAAAGTGGAGGAGAGGTAGAGGGAGGATGTGAGAAGAGGTAGAGGAGTAAGACTGGAAGAGACAGGATAGGCATGAGATGAACAGCTTGATTCTCTTAGGTTTCCAAGGTTGAAACTTTGCTGTCCTTAATTTTGTCATCTCTCACATACATCAGTGTCATGAAAAATGAGGTGTGAGATGATGGAAAGAAGGTGTTTTATGAATGTTTGGAGGAATAAATTAGAACTATTCATAGCCTGTATTGTGTTTATATAGGATATGATCTTGTTTATACCGGATCTGATAAGCAATGAAGCAGGGGAAAGAATCAGTGTGCTTTATTTTGGTTTAGATCATGGGCATCAAATTGAAAAGCAGCAATGGTATAAGCACTGGTTGAAAGTTTCATTTTACCTTCTCTACGAAGTGTGAACTGAATCCACGTTTCAGCACAACAATAACAGCTGCTTCTGTGATAGAAGAACCATGTTACTTTAAAAAAACAAAATGTGACAAAGTTTATAGCTTTGATTTAAACAGTAAACTTTAACAGTATCTGTGGAAAAGTTGAGTACAGTGTCCAAACTAATATGAAAATAATTGCAGCTTCAGTGTCTAATTTTGACAAATGATAACTGTATTAAGGCATAATGTAAGCAAATGAATTTATTATCTACACCCATTGGGACTGTGATTGTGTTACACACAAATTCAGATTGATTTGCTAATATATATTTAGCTGTTAAAGCCTGAGCCCAAATGCAATTAGCACTGCCATATTCCAGAGTGGCGCATGGACAATTATGAGGAATAACAAATAATGGAATGTAAAATAAATTCTGTTAACGTTAACTGAGTTAGGGGATTTCCAGCAGACATGAATTTTATAGATTCAGGACAGGGGAATACTAACTCATAGGTGATTAAATTCTAACTGAGTTAGAGCTTGAGGAAATGTGGTTACTGTTGACCTTCTCTGAAATGCGTTAAAACCATCCTGATAACTTCAATTCTGAGTTATTAAATTTACTCCCTGTTCAGAAGTCTCTGCCTGGTTTGATACATTATCATACAAAATTGAATGACAGTAATAAAGTTCCTCCCTCCCCCTCAAGTTCTGGTAACCCTTTCTCACAGTCTTAGATCCCATTACAGGGATATCTACTTGTGTTAAAACTGTTCCTCTTCAGCAGGTTGTGAAGTGGAATTCTTTCATGGGATATCTGTTGGGAAACTCTCTATGTAAAATAAGCCCTTTCCAATGTGAAAAGGTACAGCCTCAAATTTCAAAGGTCCCTGGTGCCTGAAAGAGCATTATATTTATAAAATAAATTGTGCAACATCCCCAAAACCTGGAATGGAATACATTCAAAGACAGTAGACTATTTCTTTGCAAGCTCTTTTATCTCACTGATCTTATTTCCAACACTACAGATCTGAATAATTTATTTTAGATTTGTTTTAAAATGGCTCATTTTAAAAATAATTCAAAATTTACAAGTGGTATAGGTTGCTTTTTATGCACATGTAATATTGTCAAGTAGCATTTGCTTATAACCTGCTTTAAGCCCATTGAAGTTAGAGAAAATCCAATTACTTTGTTATCTCGGGATCTGACTCTATGGCTATTTTCCTCTAAAGGACTGTGCAAACTTTAAAAACATGTCTGCTGAGAAAGAGAGTTATTCTTGCCTCTCTCAGTGAGCAGAGTCTGCTGCTTGCAGTATTTTTCTGGTCATCCTGAGTCACTCCTTTTTTGAAAAGGGTCTGCTCTGTCACGTGAGCAAGTCTAGTGTATTCAGGGATGTAGGAAGACTTGCCTATAGAGAGCTGTACATTCTTGACAGTTCCTGTATACGGCTATTTACAGTTGTATCACTCCTTTCATTTTAGGCAAGGACTGATTTCTTGGGAGAGTTTGAAAAGACTGAGGAAAGACTAGCAAAGATCTGAAACTACCTCTGGCCAAACTGACTAGGACATGTAATGCAGGATTAATGAATTATAATGATTTCTTTGCTCATTCCTATAAGCACTATTCCATACCTGTTAGGCTGACTCCATGGGTTGCTCCTGAGGGTGCATTCAAATCTCAGTTGTTTAACTCACTGGATATATAAGGGAAGGGAGGAGGAGAAAAGTCATGCGGGGGTGAGCTTCACTTTGACCAACTTATTTATTTATTTTGAAGAGTGACATTTAATTGAAAGAATTTTGATACAAACTTGGAATTTTAAAATACTCTAGAACTTCTTTGTCCCTTGGTTTAAGTGGGCTTTTTTTTTTGTCCCCTTAACATTTGTAGTCACTCCTGAGGATACTGGAGAGTCCCAAAAGCCATTCAGCTTTCAGAACCTGCAGTGGATTCAATGGACTCCTGTCCCTTCTATCAGACATGGAAGGTGCATTGCAGGACCCTCCATCTGGGCTGTGGACATCAATTGGACAGACTTGTATACTGGAGCTTGTTTTCTACACGCTTCAGGGAATAGCAGCAGCCCTGCACCTGGACCCTGTCAACAGCAGCTTCTTCCAGAGGAATGGTTTCTTCGAAAAGATGGCAGAGGATCTTGGGTCACTTGGGTGCTTCTGGACACAAGGGCAATATCAAATCTCTCTGAGCCTTGAGAAGAGAAGGACGTTTGCAGAATTCTTGGACGCAGCTTTCTGTTCTTCAGACCCTTTCCCAATGTGGCTAAAGAACTGCATATGGATTCTGAATTTTCTTGATCACATGGTTAAAGGAACCCTCCATCTGGAGAGCTACTTCAAGGAGAGAAAGCCAGAGATGGGAGAGGCATCAAGAGATGATCAGGAGGGATCCCAAGATCAAGAAGAGCATCCTGTTGCTTTCAAAAGACCAGGCAACAAATTACCTACCTCTGCCTTTAGGCTATGGGGAAACCCTGAGAAGTAAGTCTTTATCTACTACAGGAAATATAATAGCAAGACTGGTATCTGCATTTTATATAGCAATAAACTGAGGTAAGGTGTGACATAACCTGCCTAGAGCAAACAAATCAGTCCTACAGTCCCAACTCCCAGGCCTGCTGAGAGCAGAAATCACCTCTTTTTAAAAGATAAATGGTGGTAAATATTGGGACGCAAGTCCTTGGTGGAGCAGTGGGTCACACAAACCAGAGAGTTGCAGAGTTTGTGCTGGAGGTTCTGACACATCCAATGTGGAGGCAGGAATGGGTTGTAGGAAATGGTTGCTGGACTTGAAGCTTGTGTTTAGTCTCAGCTTGAATATGCCCTGATCAATTTTGTCTTTTTCAATTATGTGAAAAGATGTTTTCTGTCACCTAATGCATTAGAAATAAAAGCTATTTAAATTATTTAAGTGGTCCCCCATGCAGGTGTGTACAGGCACGCATGGACAGACACACACACTCTTACTCATTCGTTCATATAGCTGAAATAGAGAAAACTGGAAAAGGAATAGTCATGCTGCCTGCCTGGATTATATAAAAAATGTATGTCCTTTGCAGGAAGGGAAGACTACATCAGAAATCAGCATAGCTGTTAGCTGTGAATCAGTTCTGAATAGCTTTCATTTCATAACTTGTGAGATCGTCTGTCCCTTCATGTATCTGTAGCTTTATCTTGGATCTCTCAGTCCTTTTCTCAAAAATGTTTCTGGTTGTAGTTACACTTAAATGGCTAAATTTATAACTGAGATTCCTTTAGCCCTTATAGTAGGTTATTCCACAATCGTTTTCCAGGTTTAAGGACCAAGTCATTAGCTTTGCCACTTGCAGCTAGCAGTCACTGAAGTCAGCAGAACTTCTGTTCCCTGAGTACTAAGGCAGGCTGAATAAGTATTTATGGTCATATTTGTATGCATTTGAAGCAATTTGAAAAACCTACAGTAGATTTCTTTGCTCCTTGTGCTACTGTTTATAAATAGTCATAGGTATGTTTGCTCTCTATTATCATTCTTCCAATTACAGTTGAAACTTCTGGTTAGATACTTAGTGCTGGGGATAGGACTTGGCAGCTGAGAAAGAAAGTAAACTTGTTTCAAAGTAAATCTTTCTAGCCCCATTTGGGAGAATGTGGGTCAATGTCCATCGCCTGTATCTTAACTGTGTGTATAAGAGAGGCCCTGGGAAGACAAGGGAGAAAGAGTAGGTCTGTAGCAATACTGGGAAGGGTGTGGTGCTCTCTTCTGCTTGTCTTTCTCAAGTTGCTAGATCTGAAACATAAAACAAGGCTTCCTAGGTCCTTGTGTTGTTTTGCCTGCTGAGCTGTGAGGCTGTGCAGTAAGTGAATGAATACCATTTGTGGAGCAAATAATAATACAAATTGGGATCTATTCTGTTCACATTGTTTGGTTTTGAACAATTTGCTTTGGCTCTGGGATGTGAAGGCAGGAAAAGAAGACAGATTAGCTAGGGCTAGCTGAAGAGTGTTGAGGACAAGTGTGTGCAAACACAGCAGAGGGACAGCTGGCAAGCTGTTCATCTTCAAAGAATCATAGAACAATTTGGGTTGGAAGGGACCTTAAAGGTCATCTAGTTCCAAACCCCTGCCATGGGCAGGGATGCCTTTCACTAAACAAAGTTGCTCAAAGCCCCATCCAACCTGTCCTTGAACACTTCCAGGGATGGGGCATCCACAACTTCTCTGGGCAACCTGTTCCAGTGTCTCACCATCCTCACAGTGAAGAACTTCTTCCTTATATCTAACCTAATCTGCCCTCTTTCAGTTTAAAGCCATTACCTCTTGTCTTGTCACTATATGTCCTTGTAAAAGGTCCCTCTCTAGTTTTCTTGTTGGTCCTCTTTAGGCACTGGAAGGCTGCTATGAGGTCTCCCCAGAGCCTTATCTTCTCCAGGCTGCTATGAGGTCTCTCTGGAGCCTTCTCTTCTCCAGGCTGAGCAACCCCAGCTCTCTCAGCCTGTCTTCATAGGAGAGGTGTTCCAGCCCCCTGATCATCTCTGTGGCCTCCTCTAGACTTGCTCCAACAGCTCCATGTCCCTTTTGTGCTGGGGCCCCTAGAGCTGAACACAGTGCTGCAGGTGGGCTCTCACGTGAGCAGAGTAGAGGGGCAGAATCACCTCCTTTGACCTGTTGGTCATGCTTCTTTTGATGCAGCCCAAGATATGATTCAATTTCTGGGCTGCAAGCGCATATTGCCAGGTCATGTTGAGCTTTCCATTGACCGACACCCCCAAGCTGTCTTTCTCAGGACTGCTGTCAATTCAGTCTCCACCCAACCTTCATTTGTGCCTGGAATTGCTCCAACACAGGTGCAGGACCTTGCACTTGGCTTTGTTGAACTTCATGAGGTTTGTATGGGCCCACCTCTCAGGCCTGTCCAGGTCCCTTTGTATGGCATCCCATCCCGAAAACGTGTCAACTGTACCACACAGCTTGGTGTCATTGGCAAACTTTGCTGAGGGAGCACTCAATCCCATTGTCTATGTCACTGACAAAGATGTTGAACAAGTCTGGTCCCAACACCGATCCTTGAGGGACACCATTGTCATTGATCTCCACTTGGACATTGAGTGCTTGACCGTAACTCTGAGTATGACCATACAGCAAATTGCTTATTCACTGAATGGTCCTTACATCAAATCCATGTCTCTCCAGTTTAGAGAAAAGGATGTTGTGTGGGACCATGTCAGATGCTTCAGGCCACACAGCTTGTGTCATTTTCCAGCCGTAAATTTTCTGAAAATAAAAATAAGAAATCAAGTTCTCAGAGTTCCTGCAAGCCTGTGGTTCCCCGGGTGCAGCTTCCTCTTAGCTGTGCTTCACACTCTCACTTCCTCCTGAAGAAGGCTTCAGCCTGGGGCTATGCAGCCTGAAAGGAGGAACTTAAGTGCAGTCAGTGCAACTGGCCTGTGATTCCCCATCCTGCAACATGTATTTAACATCCCCAAAGAGAGGGAAAGGAGGTGATCTTGTGGGAACTTGTAACTAAGATACAGGAAAATCATCATTTTAACTAGATAATATTCTAGCCCCTTATACTGCCCTGTGGTCAGTGGCACTGCAAGCTGCTGAGCTATTTGGGAATCAACCCTTTCATTCCCATCTCAAAACTGGTCCTCTGTGTTTCTGCTCCTGCATTAATGTTTGAAACACCTTCTGTGACAGATGGGGTCTGTTTCTCTCTAGCTCCTGGTGAATAGAGATAGCTTGCTGCAAGCTGTTAATTGAGGCTAATCTTTCTTTGGAAGGGAAACCTGTTCTCATGCCCACCCTAGCAGAGTGGCTGCTACTGCTGCAATTACCACTGTGTTTCACTGTGCTAATGGCTCTTCGCATCCTTTACAGCACCTCATTTTGTCCCCAAACCCTCGTATTTTTCTTATTTTTAAGTAGCAGCCAGTGCAGAGAAGATTTGGGATTCATACCATAGTACTGGTGGGATAGATGGAGTGGATCATGGGGCTGACTGCATAGCCCTGAGGCAGGAATGAAATAAATGGGTATTTGTGGGAAAGAGGAATTGATACACAGAGACTGCTTTTGTACCAAGATAAGCCAGAAAATGAGAGCAACCACACTGGAAAACCACACAGAAAGCTGGGGATAAGGCTTATGTAATATTCTTAGAGGGGAGTGAGTGTGCAGTGCTGGCAGGGAAGTTGAGGTGTAGTTCAATGCTGGCCAAAGGCTCTGGATTATCTTTAACAGCCCTGGAGAGTGCTAAACCTGCCAGGCAGTGCTCAAAAATAAGAAAACATCTCCTTATAGAGATGGCAGTTTATTGACCATTTCCTAATTTTGTTTAGTTTTTAAAGGATCACTTTCTATTATTGTCTTCTAATAGTCACATTTTGTTAGCTCATATTTTACCTTTACCTTTACTTCACATTTACTTAAAACTGGACACATGGCTTGGCAATGTAATTTTACAGTGTTAAGATAGAAGTTTGAGATAAATTGGAAATTTGGGAAGTCAGTTCTTGAATACAAGGCTTCCACTAAAAAACGAACTTGCTCTGGGGAGCACAGCTACAGCAGGAAAGCAGATGGAAATTTTATAGATCTTTTAGGTTGGAAAAGAACTTTAAAGCTATTGATTCCAACTATTAATCTAGCACTACCAAGTCTACCAATAAACCATGTGCCTAAGTTGACCACATCCTGGAGATCTTTTAAATACCTTCAGGGATAGTTACTCAACCACTTCCCTGGGCAGCCTCTTCCAATGCTTGACAACCTTTTTGGTGAAGAAATTTTTCCTGACGTCAAATCTAAACCTCCTCAGTGCAACTTGAGGCCTATTACTTCTTACCTGGGAGAAGAGACTGATACCCATCTCACTACACCCTCCTTTCAGGTAGTTGTAGGTCTCTTCTGTGCCTCTCTCCAGGCTCCCCAGTTCCCTCAGCCATTACTTGTGAACTCGCTCCAGCACCGCAATGTCTTGTAATGAGGGGCCCGGAACTGAACACAGTATTCAAAGTGTAGCCTCACCAGTGCTGAGTACAGGGGGATGATCATTTCTCTAGCCCTGCTGGCCATGCTGTCTGTGATACAGGCCAGGGTGCTGCTGGCTTTCTTGGCTGCCTGGGCACAAGTTCATGATCAACCGGCTGTTAAACAAGACCCCCAGGTCCTTTTCTGCTGGGCAGCTTTCCAGCCACACTTTTGGTCCTATTATACTAGTGGGCCTGGATTTTTGCTTTTAAAGGTGGTTAGGTTTTTCCGGAGATGTGAAGAGAGTTTAATTTCAGTGTTCTTTTTTCTTGCTTGCCGTTTAAAAACTCATACATATTCATGTCCAGTAAAGGTGTATGTATCCACACAGCAGCCAGTGCTGCAGTAAGTATTTATATCAGATCTGATTTTGAATCATCACACAGAAAATACTGCAAATAAGCAATTTCTTTGAAAGTCTATTTCTTGAGAGTGCAGTCAGAATTATTTGTCACTGTGTGGCAGTGTGCTACACATTACTTGCAGCACTGATGTCTTAAATGAGGCTTTCTGAAAGTGGCTGATACGTTAATTATGGTGTTCTTACCCTCCTTTAGATCCCTTGTAAAAGCTATTTTTTTCAATATTCACTCTTTTACTTGTACCCTTGGTTTTATGCAGCACATAAAGCATATAGTGCTTTTTTTATTTTTTTCAGTCTAATTATGGCTGTTAGATGTTGCTTTTGCTTTTCTCATGATATCTATTTCGGACAGATGTTTCTAACAGTGCTCGTCAGAACTCCAGTTCAGGGGTGCACCCAGAAATGCTGATGATACTCTGAATGTGACGAACCTGCAGTGCCTAAACTAGAGTTACTGCTATGCTGTGGCTTCATCATTGAGATATATGTGACCTCTGGCCTGCATCATGGCATAAGCAGCAAGTCTGCCGATGACACCAAGCTGTGTGGTTCAGTTGATGCATTAGAGGAAAGGAATGCCATCCAGAGGGACCTTGACACCCTTGTGAGGTGGGCTGATGCCAACCTGATGAAGTTTAACCATGCCAAGTGCAAGGTCCTACACCTGGGTCGGAGCAATCCCAGGCACAGCTACAGGTTGGGCAGAGAAGAGATTCAGAGCAGCCCTGTGGAGAAGGACTTGGGGGTGTTGGTCAATGAGAAAATGAACACGAGCTGGCAGTGTGCACTTGCAGCCCAGAAAGCCAGCCATATCCTGGGCTGCATCAAAAGGAGAGTGACCAGCAGGTCGAGGGAGGTGATCCCGCCCCTCTACTCTGCTCTTGTGAGACCTCACTTGGGGTATTGTGTGCAGTTCTGGTGTCCTCAACATAAAAAGGACATGGAACTGTTGGAACAAGTCCAGAGGAGGGCCACGAGGATGATCAGGAGACTGGAGCACCTCCCGTATGAAGGTAGGCTGAGAAAGTTGGGGCTGTTCAGCCTGGAGAAGAGAAGGCTGCGTGGAGACCTCATAGCAGTCTTCCAGTATCTAAAGGGGGCCTATAAAGATACTGAGGAGGGACTCTTCATTAGGGACTGTAGTGATAGGACAAGGGGTTATGGGTTAAAACTTAAACAGGGGAAGCTTAGATTGGCTATAATGAGGAAGTTCTTTACTGTGAGGGTGGTGAGGCACTGGAATGGATTGCCCAGGGAAGTTGTGAATGTTCCATCATTGGCTGTGTTCAAGGCCAGGTTGGATAGAGCCCTGGGTGACATAGAATCATAGAACAGTTAGGGTTGGAAAGGACCTTAAGATCATCTAGTTCCAACCCCCATGCTATGGGCAGGGACACCTCACACTAAACCATGCCACCCAAGGCTCTGTCCAACCTGGCCTTGAACACTGTCAGTGATGGAGCATTCACAACTTCCCTGGGCAACCCATTCCAATATCTGAAGGGGGCCTATAGGGATGTTGGGGACGGACTTTTCATTAGGGACTGTAGTGAGAGGACAAGGGGTAACGAGTTCAAACTTCAACAGGGGAAGTTTAGATTGGTTATGAGGAAGTAATTCTTTATTGTAAGGGTGGTGAGGCACTGGAATGGGTTGCCCAGGGAAGTTGTGAATGCTCCATCGCTGGCTGTATTCAAGGCTGGGTTGGACAGAGCCTTGGGTGTCCTGGTTTAGTGGGAAGTGTCCCTGCCCATAGCAGGGGGATTGGAACTAGATGATCTTAATGTCCTTTCCAACACTAACTATTCTATGATTCTATGATTCTCTGTGGTAATTCTAATACCTTAGTTCCCTGCTGTGCCTGAATATGTTAAAGTGGTACTCAGCAAAAATGAAAACTGGTGAGGAAGCATTAGAGATATCTATCTGGTTGTCTGTTCTCTGTACTGCAAATACCTTCAAAGACAAAGGTCATTTGAAGAGGCACACCTTTTAATGTGCTGGTCCCTAAGATATGAGCTTGTAAGCAGGTTATATCTTGTCTTTGTTACTTTAAGAAGACCTCCAGGTGCTCCAGGTCATCTGTATTGTTTGTTTAGCTTCCAATGCTGACCCTGGTTACTGCCAGAAGGATTTAATGCTGTACTCAGCTGGAACGGTGTTAGATCCTCTTTGCTGCTGTTAGTAATGATAATTATGATGGTATGTCTTATGCACCTTTTTCCTGCAGGTGGGAAACAGGAGACTACACTATTGTTCATCCGGGTGCTGTCTGTGTCATGGTGAGGTTGCTGCCAAAGCTGTACAAAGATGGACACTCTCAGGTGAGCATGAGCATATCAAAGTGCCATCTAAACAGCTACTTTTCTGTAGCTTCATTTCCAAGAATTGCTTGCTCTTTGTGGATGTGGATGTACAAAAATTTAACTAGAACACTGGCAGGAGGAGCAGCATAAATTTTACTGAGTCAGCAGTTGTAAGAACAACAGAGACACTTGGCTATCAGTTTGACTAAGTATTTCTATACCTGTCTGATGCAGTGCCTTGTGCCAGGCAGGCCTTGGTCCCAGAATACTCACTGTAAAGGTATAAGTGTGTAAGTCTCTTGAAAATTATTTAAAATACTGCTAATGAACATAGAAACCAGAATAATTTGCCTTTTAAGGCCAGCAGTCCATAAACTTTCAATGTAGCTTAGAATCTTCTTTGCTTTTTCAAACCTTTCATACACACCCCCACTCTGAACATTACATTGCATGTATTGTATCTGCTATCTGGTCTAAAATACTTGAATACAATTAAAGTACATACAGAGTGATTGAAATAAACACAGGCTGTTCATCCAGAGCTATAGAAGGTGGGATTACAACTAACTGCTGGCACATTCCAACTCTGTGTACCAGAACCAAGCCATCAGCAGTGAAATTTTGTTAATTACAGTAATTAATTTCTGAAAGAAAGTAGAACAGTAAATTGGATGAGAAAGAGTGTTCTCAAGAAACTAGGACCTGGCTGTAGGGCTGAGCTCTGTGAGAGAGAAGTCCTCTCAGACCTTCAGTAGATGGCAGTGTTCTTAAAAGTATGAAGGACTAGAACGCAAATTCCAGCAATTTTGGTTATATATTTGAATGCATTAATGTTTTTTCCCTTCTTCTTTTTTTTTTTAGTCAACAAGAAATTATTGCTCAAAATGTTTTTTCAGTATTGCTATTGTGAATAAGACTGCCTCAGGTAAAATGGGACCCCTGTTATGCAGGGTCTTGAGGCAAGCTCTGGCTAGGAGTTAACACGTTCTGAAGAGGTTTTCATCAAATGATCTACAAAAAAAAAGGAGTAAAATTAGATTTTTTTTTTTTCCTCACAAATTCTGTTTGAAAGCATGTGAGAGAATGGGTGGAACCTTATGTCACATAGCTTGGGCAGCTCACTGATGCTGCCAGGTAGTGGTACAAATTACTGGACTTTAGCACCTTTAATCATAACATGTGCCACTGCATGACCCCTTGTGCAATGACATGCTAGTTGGAACATGAAAGTCAGGAAAGATCTGATGCAAAAGGTGGACCTCAATGACTAGTGAAGGGCAGATACTTGGTTGGATAACTGAAAGAATTTCTCTCTGAATAGCTATAGCCTTTTCCAAACAATGTACTTTTCTTTCTTTTAGTGCAATAGTGTTTGACAGCTATATGAGAGATGAAATAATTTCTTTGTGGATGGAGCTTTTTTACTGCAGACATTCACTCAAAAGTATAGTCAAACAGTGCATTTTTTTAGGAGCAATGGTGAAGAACAGACAGTAACTCACCTCTTTCTGATTATTTTAGTACTGTGATATATCTTTCAGGCCCAGGTGCTCAGGACTAAACTGGAAAAAACTTCAGAATAAATTGAGGTCATGTGCAAGTCCTTTGCTTTCACATAAACAGCAATGAGAAAGCTCTGCTTTTGCAGAAACATTAATAGAACTCAATAAAATTAATGTACTTTGATTCTGACCCTCACAGATAATATCCATTTCCTGCCAAAATTGCAGCTTCTCAGTGACCTTTGTCAAACCCAAGCAGTGATGGGCTGAAGCAGTGTCAAGCCTGCAGCACAGAAAAAACAGTAGCAGACAGCAAAACAGGTGGTCTTGCACTTCAGCTATTTCTTCTGGCTGTCTACAACAATAATTAAAAGCTGAAGCAAATAGATTTGCGGTTGTGTATTACTGCCATTCCTATGTATGATCAAAAATCATTCGAATGTCCCATGGGTGTGAAAATTTGCTTAAAAGCTTTAAAACCACTCCAAAAAGACAGACTTTGAGTCAGTAAGTTGTATATAGAGGATTTTGCTCATGTTGATGCCTAGCACTGGTACTAACCTTCCCATCAGTTCCCATCAGACAGTTTGATCAAATGCAAGGTGGATTTTCCCTTTATTAATATGCTGCCTGTTCTGTGACAAAAGATAACATTGTCACATATTTCAAAAACTAAGTAAAGTGAGAGTTAGGGGTTAACATCCTACTTCAGATATGTGGCTCAGGATATTCACCGGAGTTTTTTCCAACCTTAAAAAGAAAGAAGTTTCCCCTCAGGTTATATCTCATTCTTGTCTGGCATTTTGGAACTGTGGCTTTTAAGACTCCAGTGTCATGTCGGGTCTTTCTCATTTGCAATGTCAGATGAGGAGCTCTAGATCTGACAAGACTGGGTAAGGGAAAGAAAAAACTTTTGAGAAGAGAATCAAATAATTCACTTCTGTGTCGTTATCCTGCCAGGTTTATTGTATGGACAAGAAAAATCCTCACATGATCAATTATGTAAATTTGGTATACTTACATTAAATAATAATATTGCTTCCACAGCTGGATTTGTCCTCTACATTTTTATCCATGTCTCTACTACAATGAACTACTGTCATTCACTGTTATAAAACTAAACCACTGTGCATCAATAAGGACTATGCACCTTTTGTAAAATATCTTTATCCCTGTTATAAATTTAGCCTTACTTGTTTTCACTGCAGATATTAATAGCATAATTCTTGTTGAGTATTTGTATTTCTTGAAAGTGTAAACTCTTTCTAAACTAAAAAGGTCTCTGATAGAATTAGATACAGCCTGACTCTGTGACATGTGAGACTTGTTTGCCTTTAGATTTATATTAGTGATATCGCTGCTAATGTAACTGTTATTAACACAGTGATTTCCTAAATTACTGCACTACGTTATCTGCACAAGGAAATTCTTTGGGTATTTAGCCTGAGCTTCATTTGCCTTTGGGTTGTGCAGCCAAAGCACTGAGAGAAAGGAAAGGAGAATGGATCAGAACTCTGGTAGGAGGAAGGAGAATATAAACACCCTGGCAGTGGGTCCTCCAGCCTGGGCGAGTAACCGAAGGTCAGCTCTTTTTCCCTGAGCACTTTCCTGTAGGCTTTGCTCCAGCCTTGTCTCCTGGGGGGGGGGGGGGGGGGTTCTTTGCTGAGCCTGATTACTGCATTGCTTTCTTTTTTTTTTTTTTTTAGTAAGAAAATGCACAGCCTGTCTGTATGTTCTTTTCCAAGGTTACTTTGGGCCTTTAGTAAGAAGTTTGTTTGTTCATTGATCAACCAACTTCTGAAGCTTTCACTGTTGATTCAGACCAGTTTTCTTCCCATGCTTCCAACCCCATGGCCTGGCTTTTTATTTGTCCTGTTTCTCTTACTGTTCACTTTATCCTTAAAAGGCAGCCAGTGCCTCTAAAGTTGCATTAAAATCTTGATACCATCCCCTGGATTGAAGACATAGAAGCTCTGCCAAGAAACCCTGGCTAACTATACCAGAGATAATTTTCTACTTTGTCTCATATCAGTTATAAGGTGGCACACAGACACAGCTTTGCCTTCCTTTAGGGTGTTTGATGAACATCACATTATAGCACTGCAGAGTCGCTTAGAAAAATGAGGAGGCACTGCATTCAGCAAATACTGTGGGGAAAAAAGATACTGCAACTAAAGATAATTTGATGAACAAGGGATCTGTCAGACCACAAGAATTAACAAAAGGATTATTAACATTGCAAAGAGATTTTGTTGCTTGGCTTCAGATGGGCAAGTCTTGTTAGTGTATTACTAGGCAATAGGAGCCCTGATATTCGTATGAGGAAAGCTCTGCAGCTTCTCTTACACACAATCTGTACCCCAAAGGGAAATGTGAAAAGCCTGAAGGAGGTTGTATAATTTACATGAGGCATTTAACTAGGCCTTGTGTAGGTCCATGGGATTTTCTGAAAAGTGGAAGCAGTTCATGCAGTTCATAGTGCTTTTTCCCCTGTCTACGTGCAAGGAGTGCATGAACACAAATTATTCTGTAACTTTGCAAAACCCAGTTATACATACTGTCAGCAAAGTAAGTTTTGTTTCTTAAGGTCAGTAGGTGAGAGTTAATCAGCAAAATATTGTGATAGAATGGAAATGCACATGTAGTTGAGAACTGTGCATCAAGAATTTGAGCTGTTATAAAATTATGAATTTCTTTTATAATATTCTAAGAAAAAAAATTGCACAGATGATTTTCGTAAGTGACTCAACCTCTCTACAGACAATGGGTTTTAAGGTGATGAATTTCTACCTTTTCTTTTGAAAACACAATTTAAAATCCTAGGTTGCTTGGAACCTTTTGAAAGCATTATTTTCAATGCCAGAATTGCTTCATTAGTAAAACTATATCTCTGTGATGTGATAGGAAGTTAATCCTAATTTTCTATGAAGAGCTCCTAGCTTTTCAAGTGTGACCCACATCCCTGGCAGTGTTAAAGGCCAGGTTGGACAGGGCTTTGATCTACCTCATGTAGTGGAAGGTGTCCCTCCCCATGGCAGGGGGGTGGAACTAGGTGATCTTTAAGGTCCCTTCCCACCCTAACCATTCTGTGATTCTAGGTGCTCTGAGATTGAAAAGTAAGTTTGCTTTTTGCAATTGCACACAGAATTATTGTTGTATAATTGTTAAACTTAAGGAAATTGCATCCTTTGGAAGTGAACACATACTGCCAAAGGCTCAAAGTTCATGCTTGTATTGAGCATAGCATAATCATCTTGAAGATGGGTGACAGTGAATTAAATAAAGCTACCAAGTTTTGAATTTATGGGCTCTAGGGAGGAAGAATCTGGGAACTCCTTGAGCAGATTAGGCAAATTGCTAGGTTATATATTGCACTTTAGACTTTAATCTGAAGTAAAGCTGTGAGCTCAACTACATTCTAACTGCACCTTCAATGTCCTGATTCATGGTGCAAGTAATATGTGTTAGGAAAAATCAATCCATGCATGTAGAAACACACAGCCTGGTTCCTGGCCATCATTAATATTTCTACTAAAATCTCATTTTCCTGGAACTAAGATCCATGAAAACAACACATTTTATTCAAAACAAGACAATACTGGTATTGACAAAGCTGCTAAGCTAATGAAAGCAATCAATTTTTTTGTATACCATTATGTTTTTATTGGATTTATTTTAGATTAAGACAGTAGTTTCACGTTGTCAAGACCTGTGTCCTTCTCTGTTTTCTGATGGTTTTGTATATTAAGATACTCTCCTGCATCCAATCAAAAAATGAGTAAAATAGTAATTAAAAGATCAAAAAAGATATAAGTGAGGCTTTGATATACTGTAGCAGTAAGTGCCTTTCTGAAGAATAGTGTAGTTTAGTCTGGTGAGTGGTTTCTGCATGTAATGAGATGCACAGTGAAACTTCTGTCACTGGGAATGAGCAGTCAGAGAAAAGAAAATGTTGTCCAAAGGGCTTGCCCTTCAGATATCAAAAAGAGTTACATTTACAAAAGCAGTATGCATGCTCCATTGTGTAAGTGTAGCTGTTGGGGCTTTTGATTGCTAAGCACTTTGAAAATAAATTGCTTGTTGGCTTTGAAGTTGTCCTGTACTGGTTTTATTCAGTCTAGATGCAAAAGATCTGGATTCCTCTTCACACTTAATAAACTAGCTTCTCATTCATGTTATGAAATCAAATACCAATATCCTAATCTGTGTGTCTGCCATCATTGCTGTCCTTTTCTTTAAAAGTTTGCATAGATATTTCCTAGAATAGCATATAAAAAAGACAAATAGCTCTTGGGGGTAGGGAACACTTTATCTTTGTAAGATTTGTGTTTAAATATATGATGTACTGTTACTTTTGTGTCAAATCTAGTTAGGTCCATAGGGTAGGCTCCATTCCTAATTCCTCTAAATATAATTTATTAGAATTGAGGTGCTTCTTGAAGACCATTAATAAGCAATAATGAAGTAAAGTTTTAATTCAGCAAAATACATAGGTGTATTTAAGAAGTATTTCATGCAATTGCTAAATACAGTTTTGTTTAAGAACACTGCTTTTAGAATAGTGTCAATATGACACTCCATATGCTTAATGTTAAGTATATTCTGAGTTACTGCTTTGGTCTTGGAGCTTATGCCTAGTAACCTGACGTTGATGATGGTCCCTTTTGAATAACATCTGATTACTCTCTTCCTTCACTACCATGGGGCTGTGGTAGGAAAGCTCAACTGTAGGTGGCTGCAGCTACTCAGATAGATACATACGCACTGTTCAAGTCAGAGCTTTACAGGGAAGCCATGCAGTTGCACGTGAGCCTCTGACCTTAGAAGCTTCTTTTTTTGGGGCCAGATTTTTACACACAAAGATAAAAAATCAGTCATCATGTGGTTTTCGCTCCATTCCACTGACTTCAGCTCTATGTCCATTTCAGCTTTCACAGGAAATCCAATGTGCTGTGGCTGATCATATCCAGTCCCTGGTGAAGTCAGAGAAGAGTCGCCAGATGATGTGTGGAGCTGGCTTGCTGAGCACTATCATAACCTGCTGTGAGGATGCCTTCCGCAATGAGAGCCATCCACTGCATCTGCCCCTCAATAGAGTGTTTGAGAAGCTTGCATCACAGGCTATTGAGCCAAATGTGTTAAGGTATCAGATTGTATCTAATGAAAGCAATTTGCTTCAGTGGTGCAAATTTTTTGCAAAGTTTGTGTAATAATTAGGTACTTCGTGTAGGACTGTAATTCAGCAAGACTCTTAGCCTTTTGTTTCAAGTCTCAGTTTATGCTTCTTACATATTGATCGCAGGACATATGCTTAAATGACTTGCTGAAGATAGTATGAGTCTGTAGTGTTCTGCTGCTTCATCTCTGCAGGGATTGCAAAGCTATTTATGAATGGTAACTAATTAAGTAATGACAAAACAACTAGTGTTATTCCCCCTTGTTATTCGTATGAAGAAGCTGTTTCTTGAAGAGTTAAAATTACTTTCTCTTAGCTAAGATCCATGTCAATGACAGATGTATAGTCTTGTTTCTAAACCTCTGTTTTGACTTTGAGAATGTACTTCTTCAATGCTAACAAATGCTAGGCATAACAGTACTTAATAGAGATTGGAGTGCAGATGAAATTGAATATGAAGTGGAAGGCTGGATTTCTTTTACTCAAAAATGGAACAGAATTTCTTTGGGAAAAACAAACACACACACAAAAAAATTAGTAGTATTCAAACTTGTTGCTGGAGAAAATAAAACTTGATACCTAGACTGTTTTCTTTTTTTTTGTACTTTCTTTCTTTCTTCTTCATGTTAGGCAATTTCTTTGGTTGGGAGGCTCACCACCACTACCTTCCAGGCCCAGCACAAAAAAGACTGAGGTCCTTTCACGTAAGGGTAGTGATTCAACTAACACAGCTTGGAATGAAGGTAAGCACACAATGAACAGCCTGTTGCTGATACAGTGGCTGGATTATAGATGTCTCTGTAATTACAGGAAACTGCTGTTGGAGTAGGTTGCTCCAAGACAGTCACAGTAAAAGTGGAGTATGCCTGGCTATCTTAGACTGGGTGTTGCCCAGGTTGGGTGGTACTTGATCAACACTGAGCTGATCTAAGTATCAGCAGAGGTCAAATTATAACACATGTGCTCAAGACAGATGATAATATAGGCTCAGTCTTTTCTGGATCAGACATGGAAGTGATCTATAAAAATACTTATCACATTCCACAAACCGAGTGGAGTGTCTTCTGAGGTTGTAGCATGTTTTCCCTGTGTGTTATAGCTAGAAATTGAATAAAGATGTGAATAAACAGCACTGCTTTTTGTAATCCCTAGGGATATCCTAGTGGTCTTGCTTATACAGGCCATTTTCCATCCAAGTTCTTTCTCTGTTTTAACACATTCTGTAGGTGAAAGGCTATAATAGCAGTATTTGGTGCTTAAACTACACTCGTGACTATGAGACACCTGATACAGCATGGTACAAATTTGAGTCTTATGTTCTTTCCAGTTATTCTTCAGATCCCCTTCCATATGTTAGTTTTAAGTATTTTGTTATGGCAGAATTGAATGGTCTATGTAGAAATAAAATAGAACAATGTGTCAGGAACTATTTTTTACTAGAGGTGAAGTTTGGAGCTGCCTGCAGATGTGTGGGGAGAAAATATGGCTATCAGTTCTGTAAGCTCATTCTCCTACCAACCTCCCAGTTTGAAATTCCATCAGTGCAATGTTGCTGAGGATTTCTGCAAGTTGCCGAGGATGTGTTATTTGAAGAGCATGCAGTGCTATTCTTAGCAGTCATGAATTGAATATGGGCAAAGCCTGTGACTGAAAAAAGTATTGCAGACACTGATCTGGTTAGGCACTATGTTGATCTTCTAGGTTCAGAAGAGGACATGGTGGACAATAAAACTGATCCTCAGACAGTTGTACCTGTCAGCAGCTCTCCTTGGGTGTCTAGGGGATCTGCATTGGCACTCCAGACTGCAATGAGTCTCATCTCCATGACGTCACCTAGAAACTTCCAGCTCCCCAACACTGCTTTGGCTCCATCATTTGTGGAGTTTGACATGTCCATTGAAGGATACGGGTATTGCTGCTGTTGCTTTTCTCTTTAGCTGCTCTGCAGTCCCTGAGCTCTTATTCTGGACACAGAAACTAATCATTTCTCTCTCCATCTTAGTCAATCCTTGTGCCCTATCGCTGCCTTCCTTGCAGCAGTGTTGCCAACCTATTTTGTTATTGTCTTATTGCTGATAGCTTAGGTTCTTGTAACCTTCATGGAGGAGTTTACATTTCTGATGAACGGATGCTTGCTTGCTTGCTATTGTAGGTGTTTATACCTCCCTACCTTGGCCACTGTCATGGGACCCAGTGCAGAGAAGTCTGTCTCAGGAGGAATTGGCACTGGTAAGCACTTTGACTCACCTACAGCTTCCTGAAACCACTCAACATTTGTAAGAAATGGCAGCAAATACATTGCTTATGTCGATACATTTCTGCCTCTGTGCTCCACTCCAGATCTGAGCTGTATAACGAGAATGCTAACCAGAATGTAGTATCTGATCCAGCTTAATAGTATGATGCATTAGCTTTAATATTAGCAACACAAACTTAAAGCAGGCTGCCAAGAAAACATTCTTAGCAAGTAAGAGCCACCAGATTTAGGGTAATCTCCCATGGAAGTAATAGAAACTGTCACTTAACATGAAATGTGATTTTCCGATAGACTAAAATCATCTATTGGGTGAACTGGGAAATGGCTGTAGATTTTGCTTCCTGATTTTTTGAGAATTTTGATAAAACTTGTTTCTGGCTTAGTGCTTCCCAACTGATGAGCTAGTAGTCATTTCCCACCAGTCAATTTTAGGTCATTTAAACATGGGCACATGCTCATATGAGCAGTCTCTATGATATTGAAGATAGACAGTGAAGTCTAATAGAATGGAACAGAAATTAAACCTCATATTCTAATGTAGGTTCTTACATGGTTTGGGCTAAAAATGAAACAGAAAGCAGTTTGTTAATATGTCTACACAGGGAAACCAACTCCCTTACAGCATTTTTGTTTCCTGTCTACAGGCACCAGAATGTTCCCTCCCTCAAGTGGCCTGACACTCTCCTGCTGGTTTCTGGTTAGCAAGTTCGGTTTGTTGCACAACAGTCACCCACTCCGTTTCCTCACGGTTGTGAGGCACATGTCAAGAACAGAGCAAGAATTTGTTTGCTTTTCAGTAAGCTTCCTCCCACAAGACCTTTCTTTGGTCATTTCCACAGAAGAAGTAGAATTCCAGCCACTCGGTAAGGCTCTTCTCAGTCAAGCTGCAGTGCTGTGTCCCCTGATTATCTGGATTTTTTCATTAACAAATTTCCACTTCTTCAAGTACCCAGGACATCAATGAGACTTTTTATCTCTTCAGTTTTATTCTGGCAGCCTTTTGTGATTGTAATTCTTGGTCATATTTCAGTTTTAAGTTTGCTGTAAGCATTGAGAATTATTTTGTGGCCTACTATACCTGATAAAACTTACAGATATTTGAAGAAAAACTTCTGGATGTCACTTATATGGTTGTGTGCAGTTGTGGGAGCTGGACTTGAACCAGCTGCCTGTTCTGTGTGGCAGTAGGCAGGTTTGGAGATGCGGACTGACGAGTTTGAATGTGATCTAGCTTCCTAAGCAAACAGCTGATTTCCTTTCCTCACTTTTCATGCCAGATGATTAAACTTTTTTCCTTGTTGCCATTTATCCTTTTCTACTTAATGGCTATGGTAAGTACTTCAAATGTGAATGTGATTGAACATTGCAGAGGAGGTTGGAAATGGAGAGGGAATAGTAGCTGGGATTTTTCATGCACAACTGACATTGTGCAAGTGACATTGTGCAAGCGCTCTGATTCCCTTGGATGACATTAAAAACCCCAGCTTGACTCTTTCCTAAAAACTGCAAGTTAATGTACAGAGTTTTATCTTCCCATGAATTCACTAGGAAACTTTCTGTGTCAGCTAACTCAGTGAATATCCAGAGTGGTTCTCCTCCTAGAGGATATGTTACCTTTTTCTTAGTTCACTCTATGTTTGCAGCATTGAGGCAGCCAGCAGGTGTTATATGGGGGGATAGGATAGCACACGGTATGCTGGAGAGATCTTGCAAGTTGTGCAAGTCTCAGGTCCTGATAATGTACCTTCTGGGAATGTCTTAAAAATGTTGAATGGAATAGCACCAAATGACTCTATACAGAGAGAGAGAGTTGTGTTCTTTTTGTTGCATTTGATAGTTGTGTTCCAGAGGCAGGGGAAGGTGAGAGAGACTTTCTGTTGACTGCTCCCTGGTTTTGCTGTTACAGATATCATGGAACCTGAGGATGAGGTCCTAAATCGCTCCCCATTTCCAGGACAAGTCCAGTTTGGCTGTGGCAAGCTGCTGGTCACTGGCCAGTGGCATCATCTCACAGTGACAGTTGCTAAGGAAGCAAAGAAGAACTGCATTGTGTCAGCTTATATAAATGGTCAGATGCTTGGCTCTGCAAAGGTAAAAGATGTGTGCACAGATCTTGTGCCTGACATTTGCCTTTTATTGTTTTTCATTCTCATCCTCCTATGCACACTCCATGACGTTTCAGTATTAACCTGAGACTCACAGCATGGTGATTTACAGAGAAGATGTGCTACACTGTGCATCCTAACCAGGATGTATTTGTGCTGCTTTTCAGAAGTATGTTGTCAGCTCATATTGGTGCTTTGAACTAGTTTACCTCATCCCCCACAACATGTAGATAACCAGAGTAATTTTGAGTGGTGACACTCACCTGAAAACTGTGGTTACCTAGTTTGCTGGTAGCTCACAGTTATGTTAATGAAATCCAGTTGTACCCTTAGGGCAAAGTTTTCTGAATTGGCTGGCAATTCCGAGAATATCTCAGTTTAAACCCAAGATTTTCACAAGCTGTCAGCTACAGGAAGTACCTCACATTAAGGTGTGACCAGTGAATCCTGAACCAAAGGTACTGTGGATTTAGGCTGAAACCTGTAGATGTGATGAGTTATGTAGAGACCCTCAATTTTTTTGAAGAAAGGCCTGGAAAAGCAGAAGGTCGCAGAGGATTAAGCTTCTGTGACTGGCCAGCTCTTTGCAAGAATCCCAAGATGGGTACAATTTCTTCAGTTATCTTATGTGGGTATGTTTCAAGCTATCCTCTTCGTGTTGCACCCATTGAAAAATCAGTTGATGAATCAGTGGCTTTTTCCCACTGGCACTGTAAGTATTCAGGAAGATAGATGTTCCTCCGGGTTAGAAGTTTTGTGAGAAAGCTCTGTAATCACAATAATTATTTTTTTTTCATTATAATAGAAATGAAATAAATGTTCCAGTCAGGAGAAATTTGTAAATTTCAATGATATCAACTCATGAGTTAATTGCAAATGTTGGTGAAGCTAGTGTTTCCCCTAGTGTGCCATTTCTTGTGATCTGATTGCACAGGAATCAATTCTCAAATGGTGAATTTTTCAGGTTGTACGAGATATCACAAGAAAGCAATCTGAATGTGCCTGAAGGGTTAATAATCTACAGGATAACTGAGAAAATCCCTGGTTTATATTATCATTATTATCATGTTCCTGGTTTTGAAGTTAATCTGAAATTGTTTCTGAAATCTAATTTTTGGATTTCGAATGTTGTGTATTGTAGCTCTGGTTAATGTAGTATGCTTTTTTATTTTGTTTTTTAATAGAATCCTTTTATTAATTACAACTTTTAACCTTGTTCTCTTCTTTCTTTTTCCCATATTTCAAATCAATCTCAGTATATGCAAAGTGCACTTGTGTGTTTTATACTTCCCTTGTAAAAGCAACCTGTTTAATTCCAAATATTCTCTTTCCCATACTTGAGAAAAATTATCTGTCTTCTAAATACCTTTTGGGACCTATATTCTTTTCAAGAATGAAAATTTAATTTAATTTGCCTTCCTTCAAATGAGACTGTGAAAGTCATCAATAAAACTAGGCTTAAGCACTGCAATTGATTAAAGAATTCACAGCAAATGTGTTTAACATACAATGAAACAGCTCATAATAAATAAAACAAGCCTTAGTAAATAAAAGATTGTCCCAGTGCTGGGGTCTCTGACATGATGCAAGCTTTCATCTTGATATGTACAGTAAAGAAATTATTATGTAAGAAATTGGAATTGCACAAAGGCTGCAAACAGTTTTGAAAGCTGTATTTGGGTGGTTTACTGCATTGCTTCAAGCCTAATATTTGTTCACTTAAGTATCAAGTCCTGCCTCCTAATACTGACCAGCCCTGTCTTCTACATTTCAGTAGACAGAGATCAGTAAATGCTAAGAGTCTGTCATCCTAACAGCAAATTATTAAAGGCAGGACTAAGCTCTGAAGTACAATATAGTTTCTCTATACCAAAATATTGAAACCACTTCCTATTAGTGTTCTCCATATTTAAATAAAATTATAGATTGAATTTAGGAGGCTGAAGCCTTATTTTGACAAAAAAGTCAATGGTCCAAATTCCTAAACTGTGTTGCTTTCACTGTAGCTAATTGATGCACTTGGACATTCTACACTCTTCAGAAACTGTTTATTCCCTGGATGCCCAGCGCAAGGTGCGATCTGTAACTTGGCTTTCTGCATTGAATGTCGCAGTCTGTGTTACAAAGTTTAAAACAGGAAAAATAAATCCGGGATCAAGATAGAGTTTTTCTCTGGCAACACTTGAAATGATTTTGGCTGTGCTTTTTGAACAAGAAGTAGGCTTGAATTTTCCAAAATACTTACATTTGTGATACTTCTGAAAGTCCAATTTCTAAACAATAGTTGATAACTGTGTTGCACAGCTGTCTGAGGCTTCATTGAAGAGAGAGGTGGCAGGCACTACCTTCCAGGAAAAAGGCCTTAAGGTACCCCAAGTGTATTGAGTCCCCCAAGTGAATACTTCTTTGTTACAGGTGCAGTATCTCCAGCCCTTACCAGGTACCTGTATTTCCATGGAACCCTCTTCATTTATTGATGTCTATGGGTACATAGCTACTCCCCGAATTTGGAAACAGAAGTCCTCCTTGACCTGGCGCCTCGGCCCTACATACTTGTTTGAAGAAGCCATCTCTGTGGAAACCATGGAGGTGATTAGTAAGCTTGGCCCACAATATTGTAGCAATTTCCAAGCAGTACAGGTTCAAGGTATGTGATAATTCTCATCTACCAGTATTTGTTTGTCAGGCAGTGCTCTTTTTATTCTTATAATCTACCATCAGTATTCCAGCTGTGCCTAAAACTTGCTCTAAAAGCCTGGAACTCTGTGTTACTGAGTGCTGTACAAGACTGTAGTAAGATATCATAAGGATCTTGTAACATACTGTAAATTGGGAAGAAGAAGAAAGCAGAAATCAAGCAACAGAAGGAGATGGAAAGTAAAGAAGGATAATGTCCTTCAGGAGATGTAAGACTGCAATTCCTGTTGGACAAGTGTTAAAAGAGCAACTTTAACTGAGATGTTCTGCATTTATGCTGCTAAAGAAAAAACACATCAGAAAAAGTATTGTCTTTAATTGCAAATGTTTGCAGTGTAGGAGAGAGTGCAGAGGAAAGAGGAGTAGGGGAATAAGTTGCATTCCATTTAATGAAGAGGCTTTTTAACTGAAGTATACTGTGAGCTTCAATTATTAAACAGGCAGACAAAACGTTTCAGTTATTGATTACTGTTTGTTCAACAAGTAGTGCATTCACCTCTGTACTAGAGCTTGGGATGAAATGGGATGGTCATGTCATGTTTGAAAAAAGCAGAATAATCTCACCTGCTGATGCTTCAGCCTAAAGCAAAGAGTGTGCTGTCTACATAGACAAACAACCCCAATAAAATCTCCAAGTCAAGCTTGGGAAGGGGTTGTTGAAAGAGAAATTATATCAAAATAAAGCCCTAAAATAATATTACCACCAATAGAAGTCATAAAGATTAAATTTTGGAAGTGGTGAGTCTATGAAGTCTGGGATGTTTGTTCTCTGCATGGTGGTCTTCCTAGCTGAACTACTAGTCATGGACTGTGGCTGTCTGATTCCAGCAATGCCCTGATGCAGGGGAATCACAGGGCACTATACAAGATGTAATCTTGTAACTGTGAAATTTTGCCTCTCTCGCCACTCCAACTCTTTTTTGGGGGGTGTGCAGGTGGGATACAGGAGCAGAGAGGGAATATGGTACCTAACATCTCCCTGATCTATGAAAACACTCAAAGAATCTTTTCTTATGGAAAATTTTACTTAAAAAAATGTCAGCCTAAACCCCAAATATTTTGGTTCATTTGTTGAAATGGATTTAAGACCTTGTTGCGAACAGCAGTTTGAATTGATCCAGCAGTGTTGTGTCCCATCTCACTAAGCAGCAGCAGCTGTGCAAAGACTTAGCTGTAACTCTGTGATCTACTGGAAGGAAAATAGGTGACACAGTCTTTGCACATTTACTTCTAGTTAATCTTCATGAAGGATATAAGCTAATTCATTGTTGCCTATAAGGCTGTGTCACAAGCATTATTAAACAGTTTCATAAATCAACTACTTTCCCAGTCTATAAAATTGTCAAAAATACAAGATTTTTTTTTCAAAGGTACGCATAGTTTTTCCAAGTACAAGCAGAAACAGAAAATTATTGAAAGAAAAGTATTTGAGAATTTCATATAATCATTAAGCTGCTGAACCTGGTAATTTTCAGAAGCTTCCCATGTCTTGTTGAGTTGGCAACTCTGACTTTTGCCTCTGTCCTTTTTCTTCTACATGAATCTTTGCTCCTGCTACTCCTGAGAAACCTCACAGTAAGATGGAAGGCCTCTGTAATGTTCTCTTTGTCCAGAAAGTTTGTTTATATTGTGTGGACAGAAAAGGTTTATTCTGGACTTTACTGAGCTTTCTGAGATCCTGAGAGAAGTTGCAGGATCTATACAAAGCAGTGACCAGAGGAGACAAGTAAAGCATATTTCATATTGGTGCTTATGCTGGCAAGATGCCATGGATTGTGTTGCAAAGGGCAAAGTTTTTTTTTCTCATTATAGATTAATCAAAATCAAATTACTATCTAAACTTTGGTTAACTTCAGTTATTTTTCATCTCCTTCTTCTGTCTCACGTGCTGAGGATGCAGAGTGCCTCCAGAGGCTTACAGTCTGTCCTTGTTTTAGGTGAGGACCAGCACAGTGATCATAATCCGACTTCTCTGGTGGCAGAAGAGAAGATTTCTTTTGGGATCAATGCCATGTGCTCATCTCTTACTACAGTCCAAGATATAAAGAGCTTCTACAATGAAGTGGATGGCCGTCTGATTGCCAGAGAGGTCACAAATTTCCCTCAATTGTCTTAAGCATACTTTTTCTTGTTTCTAGAGCAACTTTTTCACTTTGTCTTAGTTAGGTGCCTTCAGTGATCCCTCCCCCACTCAAGCTTCTCTTCCCATTCTTTAACTTCATTCTACACATCTGTGGAGAGGAATAGACTGGACACTGTGAGCACAATATTAAAAGTCTTTCTGAAAACAGCAACAGAAGCCGTAGTTTTTAGGATTAATGATACTTCTTTTCAGTCTGCGATTTCACAAAATCTTCAAAATGATCTTTCACATGCTATTCAAACATTCCTGCCAATTCCAGGCGTACTGACATGTCAAAGTAATGGGATTGTGGGAAATTTTAGGTGGGTGAATGCTTGTCCTAACAATCAACTTTGAAGGAAAAATAAAATGTTTTCATAGCCTAGAAGTAACAAAATAAGCTAAAGTATTAGAATGTGTGCTTGTAACTTTTCTTCTTCCCAGAAGTACGAGGGTTTTTTTAAGATGTCTTTTATCTGTTTTAGATTGGGATTAACTCTCGGGACAGTTCAACTCCAATATTCCTAGCTAAGAATATCGCTGGACACCTCTCAGGTTCCTTGCGGACTATTGGGTCAGTTGCTGTGGGCCAATATGGTAAATGCACTATGCTTTAATGTTTCATGTTTCTTAAGAGTTGGGCCTTTCTCTGTCCAATAACAAGTTTAGTCCATGTAACTTCCTGGTAGATTAACACTGTGATTTCCTAGGGGTAAGAGTGTTCCAGTCCTCTCCAGCAGCTACTAGCCTGAACTTTATTGGAGGCCCTGCCATTCTCCTGGGTGTCATTGCTATGGCCTGTGATGACCACACCATGTATGCAGCTGTCAAAGTCCTGATCTCCATCCTTAACAGTAGCCCAATGAGTGAAAAATTGATGAGGCGCATGCATGGTTACCAGGTAGATACTCTTTTGTTCATTCATTCCAGTTATAGTCTTTCTCTTGGAGAACCTTATCCCAAAACCTATTGATGGTAATAAATCAAACATATCCTGGCTCTTGGCACTTATGGTTGGAGCTTAACCATAAATTAGGTTAGTAAGTTAAGTAAGTTAGAAGATCTTTGAGAGAGTGATATAGGATAGGGCTCTAAATACTGTGCTTACAGTCTCTGGGAGCCTCTATAACAGTGTATCTGCTGATGGGAAGGTGGGGACAGATGTCTCCTGGTCAGACATAGTTTAATAAACTAAATAAACCAGTGCAACAGATTTGCGAGCTGTGCACCCTTAACTTTTTATCAGACCCTTCTGCAGAAGACCACTTCTCAGGAAGATCTCTCTCTTCTTGGTTCGTCCAGCCTAAGATTCCTCTTTACAAGACTTCCCAGCGTAGGGCTGACAATGAATTCCTATGGTTCAGTCTTCACTGTATGTTAGGGATTGTTCTGATATAAGTGCTGTCTGGATTTTATTGATTAGGTCTTTTTGTAAATTCACCTTTCAAACTGGAAAGCTGTGCAAACTGAAGAGCTTCGATGTATCTAAGCACTATATACATAGTATTGCATGAGTTAAGGCTCACGTGAAATTTCAGTTCAGTATCATTTACTTTATGCTGTGTAGACTACGTAGACTTGTGGAACAGAGAAGACTCTTTAACAGAGACAGTTCCAAATGAAACTCTTAACATTAGAGCTTCATAAATTATTTATTACAAGCTTTCCATTTTCCCAATTTGTGAACTGTTCATAAATTGATCCTGATTCATATGAATATATTTATAATACTTAGATATTGCTTGCCCAACCTTTTCTTGTAGGTGAATGCTTGTCTGTAGATTGTGTACAAGCTGTTCCTTTCAACTTTATGGTATATAGTGTTCTTTCCATGTGACTGATCATCATATTGTAATGGATGCTCTTTGTTTGGTTGTCTGAATATTTTTTTTTCTTTTTAATAGCCAATTAACAAACATGTCTTTATTTATTTCCAAATGAATTCTATTCCTCCTAACCTGTTAAAAGGTAGTGGCTTTCTGAACATTTTTTTTCTCACTGTGTCAGGAATTCATTGAATAATCAAAGATAGACTCAGTTGAGAGGTTTCACACAAATGTCTCATTTGAACAGGTCGATGTTCATATTTGTTTCAAACTAACACCATTTGCAAGCAACTAAGAACATACCCATGAAGAATAGTGTAGAAACCTACTGTGGTTATTTACAATTATACTTTCATGTTGCTTTTTATAAATTCCATTCAGAAAAATATGGCATGTAGTTTGCTCCTGTTCAATGCTGGAGAGCTGTCAAACTCCTTCAAAAACTTACCCTTTCACTTGCTATACAAAATTTCATGCTTGTACTGAAATCTTCACTTTCTTCATGATATTCATGTGCCTTTGTCTTGAATTAAAAAATAGTGTAATATATTAGTTTAGAAATACAAATTTGTACTCAGCAGATACTTAAGTTGGGTTTTTTTGTTGGGTTTTGGGTTGGTTATTTTTCAGTTGCTGGCCTATCTATTGAAGATGAAGACACAGCTATTAAACGACAGGATTTTGCAGTTAGTTTTCTCCCTAGTGGGCACAGCTGAGCTTGGCTTTGAGTCCTCAGTCATAAAGAATTATAGTGCATTCCAGTATGTTCTCTGCAACTTCGAGGTAAATCTGTTGATATTACTTTGTGGGTTTGGCCTGTTTTTTTTCTAATGACTCTATAGTATGAGGTTTGGTTTGTTCGTATCACCTCCTGGATCCAGTATTTGGGATGAGGTGATGCATGATGATTTTCCATGCTGTGGCTCATGGTCATCTGTCACCACGGCTCCCGACTGTCCTCCGGTGCAGTTTCTGGAGTGATCCTGCAGACCCTGAGGGTCTGCTCCTCAGGGCTAACTCAGGAGCAGCAACTCCTCACGCTGGTAGGGATTTCCCAGCGCTTGCAGGTTATCAGTGCTGACTGAGAGTTTATGACGTTATCTTCCCTGAAATACTTGTAACTGCCACAGGTACTGTCCTCTCAGCTCAGCAGAGCAGTAAAACCTCTGCTTTCCTTTGTCTTTCAGCTTTGGATGAAAGCACCAGAAAACCTTGACCTTGTTCTTTTTTCACATCTTGTGGAAATCTTGCAGTCCTCCAGGTATACAGCTAGCATTTGAATCAGAAACATGTGGGAAAAGCTTATCTGTAACCTGAAGCTGGAACTGTGAGGTGGATATTAAGGGTCCTAGTTGGAATCAGTGAAATCTGGGAGTGAATCATTCCTTTATTGCTCTTTCAAGGCTGGAGTTAGTGATTTGATCAGCCTCTTAGTCAGCTGTGGGGCCAGATTGGGAAAAGCTATCTAGTAACCTGGTTCACCAGGTTACCCTGCTGTACTATGAAAGTTTAAATGTCTGCCATGGAGGGGAAATCTGAGTGCTTGAACTGAGTGTGAAATAATTAAAAAATAAATAAATTATTGAAGGTGTGTTTAAATCCAAAACAACCCAGAAAGATCTTTTAAAACAACATAATTTTTTAATCGTCTGTACTGGAGTTAACTGTATCTGAAGAGAGATTGCGTAGCAGAGGAGCTGAATAGAGCAGGATACTAGATTCCTTCTTTTTGGTACCAGAAAGCTTTATGCAGAGCTGTCTGGTGTTCCTTTCTGAGTTTTGCAGGAACAGCATTTTTTTGCCACCAACTCATTGCTTGAAAATTACAATTTTCACCCACAAAAGGGTGTTTTCTTTGAACTCATCGAAATGCAGCAGTTTCTAGGGGAGAAGACAAATGGGAAGGGTAGAGAGCACACAACGAAGTTTTCAGATCTCCATTGCTGACACATATTCAATTTGTCTGAAAGTGTTTGAAATGTTGCCAAGGCAACATTAGAAGCCAAAGGTGCAAAGTATCGGAGCAACCTGAGAATTTTTGTAGCTGAAATCCAGCAAATTTAATTCCTTCCAGTAAAAGCTTTTAATAGTCCCTGTGCTTTTTTACAGAGATGGATGTCAGAATGCTGCAGTTGCCTACCAGGTGCAAATGGTGCCCAAGCTCATTTTCCTCTTCAATGATCCTGAAATTAGTAACTCCAGGATTACTGTGGCCTGCACTCTTCTCTCCCATCTTTTGCAAGGATACTTTAACACAAGGGATGTTCTTAGGTAAGCTTCAAGTCTATAGCTTTTTCTCAGTTTGCAGATAAGCTATACCTCTGCCAGTGTTGGAGAGCACTCTACCGTAGTAGAACTTCCTTCACCTCATCTTTGGCAGGAGCCCCCATATCTTTGGCAACTGAAGGATCCCCACTGATGAACTCTCTTTCATGCCTTCAAAACAGAGTTCAGTCCAACCTTACATTTGTGTGAAGATGGCTTGGGTGATGATCATTGCAATAATGTACAAACAGTTCTGCTGGTATGACTGGAACTAGTCAAAGTCTGTACTTTGGTTTCACTAAAGTCTGCCCTGAAACTATTGCAATCGCTATAGTATTGCAGCTTGGCCCCAGTCAACTATGTATCTAATCCTCTTGGTTTGGCTTATATTCCAGTAACTATCATTTTTGTTCTTGAATTTCAGTCAGTTGAGATATGTTACTCAGGATTTCACAAAGCAAAGAATTTAAATCCTTGGTTGCATTCCACAGAATGTAAATGCTGTTCTATTTTATATTCCTAGTCTAGTTGCATCAGTCTGTAGCCTATGAACTGAGGAAGATCTACACAATGCTGTCTGCAACCACCTAACTCCAGGGAAATGAGCTGCACAGATGACAGCTCTGTTTTTAAAGTGCTTTGTCCAAATAAAACATAGAAACAGAGTTGCATGTCATAGAATCATAGAATCATAGAATAGTTAGGGTTGGAAAGGACCTTAAGATCATCTAGTTCCAACCCCCCTGCCATGGGCAGGGACACCTCCCACCAAACCATGCCATCCAAGGCTATGTCCAACCCAGCCTTGAACACCGCCAGCAATGGAGCATCCACAACTGCCCTGGGCAACCCATTCCAGTGCCTCACCACCCTTACAGTAAAGAATTTCTTCCTCATATCCAATCTAAACTTCCCCTGTTTAATTTTGAACCCATTACCTCTTGTCCTCTCACTACAGTCCCTAATGAAGAGTCCCTCCCCATCATCCCTATAGGCCAGCCTTCAGATATTGGAAGACTGCTATGAGGTCTCCACGCAGCCTTCTCTTCTCCAGGCTGTCAAACCTGCTGTCTCTGCAGTCAGCCTTCAGCTCTGTTGAAGTGTGTAAGCACCTCAGGTAGTTACTGTGGAGTAAGCTAATATGTGAACTCACTGCCTGCCAGCTGTCTCGTGGAATTACCTGTATGCATGTTCCTATCCTGGGCTTGCATGTGTTAATCTATTATTTTCTCATACAGGTGTGAGTAGTGGATTTAGTATATCAAATTTGCCATGTAGTGTGAGTGTGAATGAGCATTTTTCTTGAAAGATCAGAGTCTTTTATTCCATGGTAATTTGATTGGTTGTCAGGCCCAAGAGTAATGAGCAAGTGGATAAAGACAGTCCCAATTCTTCCAGCTCCGGGACAGCAGAGACTATAGCATGCTCTCAACGTGCAACACTGGAAGGTGTTGGGGTTTCTGCTGGTCCCAGACTTTTGACACATCTAATGGATGTGGACACACCTAATGCATGTGGACTGTTCAAGTGTTGTGTTGCTTAACAAATGTCCTTGTGGGCAGGAGGAGTTATGCACTTTCACTAAATGTGTACTTCACATTATCCATCCTTAGAACCTTACCTTAGGTAAGGTGTTAAAGCAAACTACAGGTGAAAATAGATTGCCAGTCCTCCCTGAGTACCTGCTGAGGTTTCTCTGCTCTTCTTTATGTGCTTGGAAGCCAAGTGGTGACAGCAGTGATATCTGAATGTCACAGGCAATTCAGTCTTTTGTATGAACAGAGTGCTAAACTCAATATTGCTTTTCTCATGGTGAAAGATCTTTAAAATCAAGAAATAGGTAAAAATGTTTCCATAGTAAAAATAGCTATATTTTGCATTTGTAGATAGATATTCTTTTTATTTGCTTCCTAGTGCATTCCTATTTCAACCTTATTTCTACAGTGATTAGGATTTCCAATGGTTGCTACTAACAGTCATTGCCAATGAGTACTGAGATTTGCATGTAATCTCAAAGAAATTAAATGAATGTTTGTGTTTCTGCTGACGAAAATTGCTTCCCTCTTTCTCTGCAAGGATTGGATTGTTCCTTGTTTACACTTTGAAACCTTCTTCTGTGGATGAAAATCATATTTGCCTGGATGGTGTGGGTGAAATGCCAAATGAAGGTGAGAAGCTACCATTGGTGTATATGTTCTGATAGATCAGTAAAGTATTACTTTTCTTCCCCAAGTCACAATGAACCCTAAATGCAACATAGTGCTTCTGCCTGCACTGGCAGGAAGAGACAATTCAGATGGCTTAATATGGAAAGGAACAGGCTGCATTGAGGTGATCTGAAATTGCAGGAAAAACTTCTGTTGCTACAAAGCCCTGATGTGAACAGCAGTGAAATGACAGTCACTGTGTGTATACATATCTCTCCAAGAAGACTTGACCTACTGCAAGATCCTCCTTCTGCTGAGGGAGTTTCACTTTTGTCCTCTCTCTGCTAAAAAGCCAACAGTACTTTGGGTGCACTGTCCAGAACCAACATAATGTTGGGTTTCACAGATATACAGAGGGATGAATGCCATTAAATTAAAATTGCCCCAAAACTAATGACTAGGCTGTTACAAGGAATAAGATTTCACTTGGCATTCTGGATTTTCTGTGAACACTTTGCTACATTTACAGTTGTAGCACATAATAATGTGGAACTCTGCACCTTTTAAAGCATCTGCATATTTATGTCAACTTTGTATGTGGCAGCTTCCAGGCAGCTGACTTGTGATATTTCATTTGATACAATATCAATTATTATACCCCTAAACAATGTATTAAGGAGGCACTGATTACTGTAGTTATATCTATAGACATCACAGCTAAGCATTGCAAATCAGATTGCCTATTTATATTTCCATCTCTAGTTAAACTGAGATTGCTTCCTGTGGATTATTATTCAACATGTAGCCTGGATGAGTTTCAATTAACTCTGAAGAGAGGACTTTGACAATGTAAGCAGTGGTCTGATGTTAGCAGGAATTCTTATATTTAAAATCTGATGTCTGCATCTTTTTACTCTACAAAAGACTGATATAAATACTTCCACTGGGCTAATCTAGTGCAAACAAGGTTGTTCATCAAAGCAATGGAACATGTGTTTTGTCTCTTCATTACTCTTTATTACTTTCTGATATTTGTAGCCTTAAGCCAAACATCTGGAAGGACAATCTGGCTTCGAAACCAGTTACTGAAGATGCTGTTAGATGTAATGCGCTCAGACAAACTTCATCTGTCGTCTGAGTAAGTAGGAACAATTTAGGAAGGCATATGTAAGTGTCTCTGTCTTCTAGATTTGCTCCTTGTTGGTGCTTGATCAGGACACACTGATAATATTTGAGTCTCAGCAAAATAGTAAGTAAATGCAGGCTGGATTCAGAGTTATTTTTTGTCAGTGATTTATCTGGCATTCACACAGATGTGTGATAAAATCACACATCCGATACCCATTCTGAAAAAAATTTAGAAAATGTCTCAAAGGAGGAACTCGCCAATTCCTATTTGTTCTGCATTGCAAGGGTTGAAGAAATCACAGCTGTCTTTGAAAGTTAAGTTCAAGCTAATGTGGGATTACTTGCACCCCTCTATTGTAACCATGAGCATGCAGTTACTGTTGTTCTACCTTGTATAACTGAAAGACAGAGGCCTTACTGCTGGGGGCTGAAACTGTACATTTTTATTCGTTAAAATATGTTGGACTTCAATATTTAAACAGGAATTTTAAATTTCATAGGTTGAAAAATACAGTCTTTGTTGTAGTTTACTTCAGTTCTTGATACACGCTATCAGAAGGAGCTTTATGTTAATGAACTTTTTTGTCTGACAGTAATAGAAAGTTGGATTTAGTAGGAATTGAGCACCTTGCATTGTGTGTTAAATTTTATTATTCTTGTTGCGGTATGCCCTTAATCAGATTTATTTTTTTTTTTTCGTAGAGAAACTGAGGTTCTAGATCACTTAGAGATAATTTTTAAATAAAATCTCATTTCTGTCTTCCACCATGTCTCCTTTCATTTGTTTTAATTTCCCTGTTTGTCCTAGGCAACAAGAAGAGACATTTTTGGCTCTGGGACCAGACTGGTTTCTGCTGTTCATGCAGAGCTACCTGCACTCTAGCACAGTTGTGCTAGGAATCAAGCTACTTCTATGCTTCCTCCACAATCGTTTGCTGCTGAACAAGTTCAAGGAGGGGATAGTAGCTGGGCACTGGCTGGAGAACAGCTGTGCAGGAGTGACTATTCTTATGGGTATGTGTTGGTTTAATGTTCCCAAAACAATCCCTTGATCCATCTCAGTGATAGGAGATTGCTGAAATGATAGGAGAGTTCCTACTGATCTCAGCAGACCAAGAGATGATATTACTTTCTAGGGCAAGTCTGTCCTAGTCCTTCAGCTTTTCTGTGCTGAAGGGTGGAGAGCATTGTTTCTCCCTTTCATAACAGTTGGCATTTCCAATTAGCAGTTGCATGAAGATGGCCCTTTTTGTCCTGAATAAAACTGGCTAAGTTGGTAGGCTTGTGAGGTGTTGAGATGTCAGCTAGTGCCCTGAAACCTTCTGTTTCTATAATATTCGTTCAGCTTGCTTTTTGTTAACTAGACCTGTGATTCTGAGAAGGGGAAGTGAAAGGAAGAAGGATTAAGGAAGAATCTCTTGAAGCAAAAGTGATAGTTGGAAAAACTGATCTGCTAGTCTAGGGAAGTTTTATAAACTGTTGTTATTGCAGCTTAGCAGAGTACTACATGGCCTGGGACACATACAAATGAGGATAAAAAGTTGGGTCAGTAATCCTTCCTCTGATATGACATTCATTTTTGCACACTTCCTCAGAATGTTTTATTTTTCTTTTCCTTTAAAGATAATTTAAAAACTCATCCTCCAGTGCCTGACAATGGCTCCTTCTTGATTTTTGGGTTTTCTGTATTACAAAGATGTCTGACTGATCATGTCCACATCCCTGAGGTCTACTTGCTTGTGGCAGGGCTCTTTCTGGCAACTCCACCGTCTGAACCACCTGAAGTGGCTAAGGTATGAAAAAAATAGTAGACAAGCATGAAGCTGTTATTGCTTCACTACTTTGGCATTTTGTGGCCTTTTCTGTGAGAGGATTTTCAAGCAAGTTGACCCTACTTGGTTTTTGTGGTACTTAAAATTAGTCATTCATACTTTAAAATTAAGTAAGTCAACTTTGTTTAAAGAAATTTGTGTTCAAATTGTTCATGTGGGTCTTAAATGCCGTTTACTGTACTTCAGAATGTATTTTAGATTGTCTTCCTTGTCTGCTCTTACATTGTTAAGACTCATTAAAGTCTCAGAATCAGTGAATTTGGTAATTCCATCCAGTATCCTGAGAAGCCATAAGGCAGTTTTGTCCCAGCAGTGCCAAAGATGTATTTCAGAAGACAATCCATTAGTGTTATCATGGGAAACATATTTAATAGGTAAAGGAAGAGCTGCTGGAGATGAAAATGTTTTGGTGTTTTTTTCTGATGTGGAGAGCAGGCATTTTTCTTGATGCACCCTATAAAATTCACATCTTTTCTTGAAATAACTTTCCTCCTTTTGTAGAAAGATCTTGAGTCTATGTTGCAGTGGATCTTACAGCATCACCTTATGGAGAATGTCCTCCAAATTGGGTTGTGTCCAGAGGCAGCTGCTTTACTGCTGGAAATGGTTAGAGTCACTGTGGACAAGGTAAGCATTTTATTGCAAGGACAGTGCGGTGTGAAGGGCAGAAAAAACTGCCTGAGAATGTCAGATGTCAGTAGCAGTCTTCACCTGTAGCCACTAACCTTTCTCTGCCCTCACAGGGAACTACTGAGCATAGCAGTGAGCAGGTGCTTCAGAGCATCAGCATAACTATTGGTCTGGTTATGTACATAGCAGATGATGTGATGGGCTCATGTTTAAGAGCTTCTGAGCACAGAGAAGGATCCTACACACAGCATTACCCATTTTTTTTTCATTCTTGAGAATGAGAATATGCCATCTTTATGATTGGGTGTATCTTCAATCTGGGAGGTGGCTGCTTGTGCCTTGCCTGACTTCTATGGCCATGTCATGTTTTTTTAGTTGTTTAGGAATACCTAGCGAGGAGCAAATATGAGCTTATATGAGCAAGAGGAGTGGTGTTTGACTAAATGCACATTTGTCTGTGTTCAGCCTGTTACAGATGCAGAAGCCTTCTGGGAAATTGCCTATCCAGTGAACGTTATCCAGTTTCTGTCCTTGATCTATCACATTTATACTCAGGACCCCGTTTGGCACTGTTCTGACTTCTTGAAAGCTTTGGCTATGGTTGCTTTCCATTCTGGACCACCCAAGGTATGTGTATCTAAGCCATCATGATTCCTTCAGATCAGAGTTGGGTTGCTAGGAAGAAAAATCAATTTCAAGATGAATTAAAATGCATTGCTGTCTGCTTCCACAGGGAGGCGCTGAAGGCCTTTTGACTCCTGATGGTCCAGCCATTACTGAAGGGAAAGGCTGTCTTGATCCCTCCTCTCTCCCACTTCTACCACACCCTGCCAAGAAACAAGTGTGGGATTTTGTGCGAGTCCTCCTGATGGACAGTCTTGTCAACATCCCAGCAAACAAACAAGGGCATCCACTTGACCTGCTTCTTGAGGTCTCTGTTGTAGTCATCAGGCTTTGCTGCTCTACCTTGCACTGGGGGTGGAAGGACAGGAGGTATCCTGCTAGTGTCCTAGTGAAAAAAGTGCTAACAGTGAATAAGACTTGTATTCATTCAGCATTTTCAATAGTCTAGGAAAAGGATGGGATCACAACTCTTCGAAAGATCCTGGCAGATCTGAACAGCCAGCTTAGTGGAATGGAATTCCTACCTTTTCAACAGAGGAGAAAGGTCTTTTCTGCCTGCTCTGTATTCATGTGTACTAAGAAAATGCTGCCCCTAAACAACAACAAAGGCATTTTTCAAGCAATATTTAATATTGAAATATGGTGTGAAAAAATCACTCTTTTCCCTAGTAATACCTGCTTGTCACTAGGGCAGCCCTTGGATTTGCTGAGAACAGAAAATTTCACATAAAGCATTCCCATGTACTGTTTTTTGAGACAACAATTCTTTTTCATTGCTCAGATAAACCAAAACCAACTGTCTTCACTTTTAGTACAGATTAATACAAACTGTAGCAGCTGAGTCTGAATCATGGACTTCAATAAGTCAAAGCACTGGAAAGAGTCAGAGTTGCCTGAAGAACAGGAAAATGAAAAATCTGAGCTTCAGCTCCAATTGTCAATAGTCCAGGTGTTCCAGATGTGAGTTCTGATGCAGATATAGCTTAGTAATACAAATAGTAATGAACTTAAGTTTGACTGCAACTGTAATGAGTTAAATAATTTTGTGGAGCAGCAGTTCCCAAAAGGCTTAGGCAGTAACATCCCAAGGGTTGGTACAGTTTAAAATAGAGTATGACTCTTTTGGCTATCTGAATCCTGAGCCTGCTAGTAGAGCTGAAGTTCCCTGAGAGCAAGATCTCTTGGGAACCATCTGTGAGCCTGGGTTCTGGCTCTGTGCAGAACCTTGTTTGTATTCAGTGTGCAGAGGGCAACAGTGCTGGCTGTCACCTAGAGAATGTAGACCTGTGTAGGATTTCTTCCTGTTTTCCCACCTAGGGTGTGAGGTTCTGTCATCTCATCTGCTGCCCAGTAATTTTCCTCACATGCACTCTTGCTAAACTCTGCATGAGAGGTGCTATGTTGCATTGCACAGAGGAGCACACCAAATCTCTGCATTTTACGTATTACTGTGGATTAGCTGTCAGAGAAAACTTCTCACCTTGCAGCAGCTGTTTCATGTGCTCACAGCAAGAGCTAAGGTGTGTGAGGTGGAGTAGTTGTCCTTGCTCTTCTTGCCTTTCCTTTCACCTTCCTAATATGGTGTCTAGTAGTTTATGAGAAATATTGGACATTTTGGATTCTCTCAGGTAGTACTGGGTATCTCTTGGAATTTCTACTTGTTTCCTTGAGCAAAACTTCTGAATCTGATTCTTTGACAGACATAATCTGTCAAATATCCAATTAAATCAAACTGAATTTGAGTCTGATTTCCTGGCTGGTTTCCTGGCTGGTTTCCTGCAGTACTAATGTGTATATGATCACTGTATAGGCTTCTCTACAGGATGCCACCAGTGACCAGAAGAGACATTTTCAGACAAAAGTTTTGCTGTCTGCTATGGATGTTTTCAATGTTACCAGCCAAGGCGAGGGGAAAACAAGACCAAGAGGTGAGTGGTGAGAATCAGGTCATTAGCTAGCTGGTATTTAGAATGTAGCTGTAATTGCTCGAAAGTTTTGGCAACAGCAGCTAGAAGGACAGTTCAGCTAGCAGGCTGGATTGTCCATTAACTCCTGCTGTAGGCCAGTTTGTGTAAATTACTGAGGTTTAACCATTTTTCTGGAGAGTCTCTTCACTTTTTTCTCTTTTAGAGAACAGATTTTGAACATTAAAAAGGGGGAGTACTTAGAAAGAAACCCAGCTTTATTCTTGAGTGCTTCTATAAATAACTGTGATAATTTAGTGGTTGCTACTTTCCTTTCTGGGTTATTAGTTGCTCCAGTCCTTCATGATTTTAGTGAGACTGATTCTGCCCTTAGAATGGAGCCATCATTTCCACAGAGTGAAGCATTTCTGCTAGACCTGGAGTTTCCTTAGACATGTCCATGTCTGAGACATGGCATCAGGCTGTTCCTTCTCAGCTCTAGTAGCCTCACATATCACATCATGGGAATTGCATTTCAGCTTGCTTTGGAATAATCAACCCTCTTGTATCCTCTCCAGGGAGCAGTGATCCTCATGGCAGTTCAGAATCAACTATGCCTGTATCCATGATAAATATTGCTTACTTTGCTCAGAAGCTGGTTGAGAAACTGAACGGCAGTATGTTTGCTGCTGACCCCAAGCAAATCCTAATTTTTTCTGCCAAACAGATTGCAGGGGTGAGTTACATGATTTTTTTTCCCAACTGTCAGCATGTTGTAATGGGCTCTTTCACACTGACATTGTGATACCACAGTTCTCAAAAAGGTGGCCGTAATCTGTTTGGTAATTGTGCGTGTTCCTGTTTTCTTACATGAGCACATAATGGCTCTAAATGACAATCAGGACTAGATGGCGCAACATAAAGAAGAGATAGTTAGCTTTTTTTGTGCTGCTGTCTGTTGGCTATGTACATGTTGCTGAACAGGAATAAATCTTTTCTACAATTCTGGGGACTTCAGCAGAAATACAGAAAAATTGAATTTGTATCCAACAGGAAGTTAAGAGGAATTTCGCTGAAATAAGGTTGCAACAGCTTAAATGAAGTGAGAGGAGAGGATCCTTGGGGAGGGAGTTCTTTGAGCAAGCCAAGTACTCTGCTGTTTTATTTTTGCAGGTCTTAGGAAGCTCCGTTTCTCAAAAGGAAGTTCTCCTCAATGCCCTGTACAGCTGTCTAAACAGAGCCATCCTATACTGCCTGTCCAGACCGCAACAGTCGCTGCCAGAACAGTTTAATGTCCTGAACACTCTCAATGTCCTGCAGGAGCAGTGGGACCTTATTTTTGCAACTTACAACTCAAACAATAATTTCATCATCTGCCTAATGTACTGCCTTTGCCAACTGAATTCGGGCAGGTACAACTATTCATCTCAGTATAATGTTCGTTTACATCTCTGTGCTGCTATCTATGGCAGTGTATGTAGAGAGGGAGCTTTCACAAAACTTGGCCAATAGCTGTTTTGGGGAATCACTAGAAGCTGAGACTGAGCTATGTTTAGATAGACTAAGGACTTTGGATGTGGTACATGTACTTCATCCTAGGAAGCATTTGACCCATTGGGCTCAGTGCTCTGAGGGTTTAAAACACCAGTTTGCTTTAAATATGACAAACCTTCCACTCGGATTTGGTGTCTGTTGAAGTGGCAGAGTAAAGCCACTTAGGGAAAGACAGCTGTTTTCCTCATACACTTAAAAATGAAAAACAACAACAAATTTTTTGGCACCATTTTTATTATTTAATTTAGAAGATGGGAAATTTACTAATGTGGGCAGTATTCTGGAGGCAGTGAATTGTCTTTCAGCAAAAAAGTGGAAGGGATAAACCGTTCTTCAGTATCAGAAGGCTATTTTTTCCTTGGAATATGCTAGTGAGCAGAAAGTTTCCTACCACCTCTCTTTCTCACAGGCAGACTAGCATGTGTGTTTGTGGGTGTAATAAGCAAGAGATATTGGATGGTAATAACTTACCAGTGCCTTTTTGGGTTGTTGGGTTTTTTTCATTTTGAAAGGGCATCTCATTTCAGAGACTCCTAGACAAGCTTGCATGTTTGTCTAAGTAGAACTCTAAAATTTGTACTTGGTTTAATTGCTTCTATTTATTAACCAAAGCATCTGTGTTATATCTGTTTTACCCATCCAGCATTTCCAGCAGTTTACTCATTTCAGAGGAGTAACTGCAGTTAACAAGGTTGAACTGATTTCAGTGGAGCTGGCTCACAAGCCCATCATTAAAATTGGAATCTGGAAATCTTACTGGGGTGTCGGCTAGAATCACTCCTTAAGACTGCAGGTGGCCAGTCTCTGAGACATCTGCATGAGCTAATTTAGGGAGATGCTTTTTCTGATCCAGCAGCTATTCTTGTGTGGGTACTTTAAAAATGTACATAAAATTGTACATGGATCATGCGAATCTCTTATGGTTACTGTTACTTGGATCTGAGCTGCGAAGTCCTGGTCATACTGAAGATGGGAGTTTTGCCATTAACTTGGATAGGGCTAGAACTACATACCCACTCTGTTCACTATTTTTACAGGTGATGTATCAGAGGTGCTGTTGCTAATGTAAGAGAGGGAATTATTTTAGAAACTGTTTTGTATAAAAAAAAAAAAAAAAGAAAAAGAACAATATTAGGTAGTGCTTTATTTACTATAATGATGTTTGCTGTTTCAATTAAAACCTTCTGTGCTGCTTAGACGGTCTGAATTGAATACAGTAACACAGTATCATAACAGAAATAAGCTGCACTTCCTGTGGTCTTTTCTTGATTGTTCTCATTCCAGTCAGATAATAATTTCCAGGGCAAAACTGTTGAGATGGGGTAAGGGTTGCTTGTATGTAGCAAGGGCAGAAAACATACATTTTATTTTTTTCTAATACATGACAGTAGCGTTGGTGTTATCCAAAACCCAAACATAGCAAACCCATGGAATCAGAACTGTGGTCATTAAAAGAAAATCTAAAATTGAAATGTCAGCTTTGCATACCCAAGAGGTCTGACTCTCCCATGTGGTAGTGCCTTTTTGTAATTGAAAGAACATAGTATGTTACTAGTGCTTCTATATAACATGTATATTATTAACAGCACTTCTGTGGCCGAGTCCAGGTTCCCTTCACTAAGCCTGTTGTATTTATTGTAAGTATTACTGCTGTGCTGAAATTCCTGGTATCTTTTACCTACTGACTGGTAAATTACCTGACACACATCCCACTCCCAAAGCACCACTGACTTTTTATGGCCATGGTGACGTTGTCAACTATAATCTAAGTGATACTAATATCATGGTGCTAAAGTTTGCAGCTTGTTTGTGTAGAGTGCTTTATAAACTGAATGAACTACTGGTGCAAAGAAGCTTGACTAAGCAAGCAGTTCAGGCAGTGTTTCCCACATAAGGATACCTCTTGTGAAGGAATTCAGAACAAAGTGACAGCACATAAGGTGTTCAGGGGAAGTGTAAGAAATCTGGATGCAATCTGGCTACATTAGTACAGCCCCTGTGTTCTAACTAATTGAGATTAATGGTACATGGAAGTGCACTAAGAGGTGCAGGGGTAAGGCATATATACAATAGAGTGATCCGTAGGATCTTGGTGACTGCTCCTTGACTTCAAAAAACAGACTGACGGTGGTTTAGTTCCCACCTCTTGCAAACCCTGCAGTATCATGTGATTGTAAGTCCTCAAACCTGGGAATATTGATCTACTAAATGAATTGGAGTGGGTGTGTAAAAATAACTCGTGCCCTCCTTTTTTTTTTTTTTCGTTTTTTGTCACAGCTGCTCAGAAGGTTTTGGGGTGGATGCAAAACCAAAGCTGGCTTCGTATCACAAAATTTTCCTCACACCCAGCGAAGAGGAAAGGGGCAACCTGCCTACTCCAGATGATGGTAATTTACAGCACATGTTGCCTTTGGCTTACTGAGAAGGAAAGTGCCTGGTCTCAACAGTCATCAGAGCAGCTTGCGCAAGTGCTACTTAATTGCCTCTTCAGTGTATAGGCATTGCAAGCACAGCATAGAGAAAGTTGTGCTAAAAATTACTCGTGCTTGTATCATACCTCTTAATTCAAAATTCACACCCCACCTGTTCAGGAGTGATGGGTATCAGCCTGGAGATTTCTTTCCTTCTTGTGGCCAGTATCAGCGTCCAGATACGTACTACTTGTAGCTTTATTTCTTTTCTTAAGGCCTATACAAAGCTTCTGTCTGTTGTACACAGGAAGAAACATTTTGCTCTTTTAAGGGAAGAGCTGTAAAATTTGGGGCTGGATTCAGTGTGGGGCTGTCAGCTGAAATGTAGAGCAGAGTGGTGCTCTTTTTGTATATAAATATTGTCTTGGATATGATACAACCAAATAAGTCTGTTTTGAAGGGAAATACAGCAAAATAGATCAGCACTTCCTTACAGAGCATCCTGTTGCTATGTCAAATTATTCCATGACTCAGTTACTCTCCACCCACCATCTCTAATAAAATTTGGCAACGTAAAAGAATGTCCTTTATGTGCTTTAGCATTCTGTGTATGATAGATCATCAAAATTCTGATGAGATCATTTTCAAAGGCAGAAACAAGTTACAATCATCTGTCTCTCCTACTTGTTTCTTTTAGGGAGTTGAAATACAGTAAAAGTAATGACCTGCTGTTTTCTGTTTTAGCCTAAATAGTCTGTCTTAGAACCTATGGAGGCGGTAGGCAAAATTGAGTAACTCCTCTGACTCTAGCAGTTACTCTGGACCAGTGCTGTTCCAAATGAGATGCTTTTCCTTTGTCTGCTGCTTGACTTGTTACACAAAAAATGATTTTTCATTTGTAGTTTCTTTTGTTTCCTAGTGCGTCAGGAGATTCTGAGAACAGTAGAAATCATCTGGAAGCAGCTCATTTCTCAGAGGCGGCAAGCTCTGGAGGACACTTACAAGATGGATCTTTCTGTAAAAGGAAATGATAGAGAAAGGGACATGAAGTTAACAGAAATCACTCCTTTGTGGGATGAAATTATGACTAAAGCTTGGCAACACTTGATAGGTCTCTGTCTTTTATAGAACACTTATTGTAGTAAACAAAGGCATTGCAGGAAATGTAGAACTCAATGGAAAGTCGCTGATGCTTTGGTTATACCCTTCCTCTGCACATCACCTGCTAGATAAAGCAGGTTATCAGTGACTGTCATTGAGGACTGTAATTGTTTTCTGTGTCATGCCGTAGCCCTTCTGTAACCACAGATGATAATGGGTGAAGTTGTAGGGCTCAACAATTGTATCCCATAGGAGAATTTAAAAGGGAGGATATTTAGGTGAAGAAGAGTGCCCCAGTGTGTGTAGTGCTGCAGTGATTCAAAGTTCATGTCTGTATAATGAAACTGGTCTATGGCAGACATCTGTGAGGTTTTTAAAGATTTGAGAAGTACCTGTTAATTCAATGCTTCTCCTATATATAGGACAATCCAGCTGGAGTGAGGCACTGCTGTTTTCTTATGCCTTGTGTAATGGAGATACAAATCCTCTACCTTCCCACAGGCTCAACTTCAAGTCTCACAAGCTTTTTCTTTGTCTGTTCTGGCCCACAGCATCTGAAAAGAAGCTTCTCCAGCATAAAGCAGGGCCAGGCCTGACACAGAGCAAGCACAATTCCTGGAGTGGAAGCTTCTCTTCAGCTATGAAATTGATGCCTGGCCGAAACACAAAGGAAATTACATGCAAATCTGAGGTAACTTCTGCTCTTTGTCTTCTTTGACTGTGTCACCAGTCTGCCTCTTATACAGCTCTGAAGAGTCTGCGCTTGGGAGGATTCTCAGTATGTCTGTTGAAATGTTCCATTGTAAACAAGACACCCACTGCAGTTAAAGTTCTTTTTCTGGGCTACTAGAAATAATCACTAAGAAATAGTCATTGATATGAAGAACTTCAGTTGGGAGACTTAGCATGTGACGTACTAAAGCATATTTTGTTTCATGAGGCCTAATTATTGCACTTGAAAGGAAAAACCTAAGCAACCTGTGTGTTTGTGCTCAACAACCTAACAACAACAAACAACCTAAGCAACCTATGTGCGTGTGCTTGGGTCAGAGCAAGGTGAGAGGATACTGTCTTTACTGCTGCTTTTGACTGACATCGCTTATGTAAATCTTGTCCTTCAGACACTAAATTAGTAAAAGCCATCAGGTATTACCATAGTGCTGTCATTTCACTTTATACTCATTATGAAGTATTAAAGGTCCACATTTTGGTTTAGCCTCAAGAGATAAAGAAAGAAGTGCTTATATAAACCAGGGTTGGGTCTGTAAGGTATACAGCATTCCCACTGCCAGCAATGCAGCTGGATTATGTTTTCCATGTGTAAGCTCCTTCTTTGCTGGGAGGGACATTTCCACTTTTTTGCTGGGCATCAGAAGCACAAATAAAAAGCATCAGTTGGATGTTATTTAAGTGAGTTAGGGCTACGGTAACTAGCTATAGGGTAGAACAGCAGTGCAATGACAGAATATTCAGAGCTTTGGACTGGGCTTGTGTTATTGCAGTGCTGAACATATTAAGGTCTTTTTCTCTCCTGCTGAGGAGACAGTGAGTCTGCTACAGCATCAGTTTGGAAGTCTAAACCTTTTAACGCAAGTTACAGCAGATTGCAGCTTTAAACCAATGATGGCTGTTTCAATTCCAGATGTATTGGTGAGGAAGTTCATGATACCCAAGTAATGTGTCTGATAGTACCTTACTGAGCTGCAAGCTTTTTCTCAGCATGTCACAGCATCCCTCTTTTTCCTTAAAATCACTTTGCTGCTTACAGAATGAGCAAGTTCTTCCCAGGTACATATGTAGACTGTGATGTCATACTGCAAGAGCATCGACTATTTGCCTTGGGGTCTGTTTAATTATTTTTTAAAATTAATTTTGATTATTACAGCTGATTACACCTCAGTGAGCAATGTAATTTATATTTGTAAATGTATCCCAAGGAACATTTTGTACAACATGCTTTTTGCTGTTGAAGGTTAAAGACTCCGTTATTGGTTTTTCCCTAAATATGCCCACATCATTAGTTCCTCCAGTGAAAAGGTTGCCATCTGGAAAAGGCAGCGTGGAGACATTATTCAGGCACAAGTGCATGAAATTGGTGTTTCTGCATCTTCTGTCTCTCTTCTGCAAGGAAGCAGTTTGTAATTAAAGGAGCTGGTTTTGGAGGAAACATTACTCATTTGGTGTTATTCCTTATCATGTCAAAGACTGACAGCTCCACAGCTCTGACAAATTGTTCCTCTCAATGAGATATCAAACTACAGCTCCAAATGTTCTTCTCCCTCTCCCCCTTTCTCCCTCCAGCCTCTTTGAAAGAGTTTGATGCACTTTTCAGGGAGATGACATCTAAGAGGAAGAAATTAATTTCTTTGCTCCTTAACATCCCTCTTCCTTTGTACACTTCACAAGTAAGGTATATAGTGAAAATTTCCGTATCAAAGGAAGTTGGGAGCACAAGTTACATTAAAAGTACATGGTATTTGTGCTTTTAACTTGTATTTTTGACCTCACTTAGGTAGTCACTTCAGAAAGTGTTGTAATGTGATTTTGAATAATTTGCTGTCTCAAGTGCCTTCTGTATTCACTTGAGGAAAAATCTTCACATTCTGGCCTCTGCCTTCACTGCTACTCCTACGGACCTTTACGTCCTACAGCAATAGGCACCTGGCTGAAATATTGAAATACAAGGACAAATAGCAGCATAAACTACATATTGAGAGACAAAGCATTTAAATCCCATAGTGAAATAAAAAACCTTTGCATTTGCCAAGAGCTAAGCATGACTGTTCCTAACTGAGCAAAATTTATTAAATTTTACAGAAGTGCACAAATTCAGCCAGGATTTCAAAACTTTGCTCAATAGAAAAAGGAAATGAGTTGGTTACTGCATTATTTGTTAATTTTCAGTCAATAAAGGAATCAAATTAGGAAGTTCAAGCAGTAGTAGCATTTGCTGCAGATTAAAAAACAAATAAACAAAAAAGCACGCAACAACAACAACAAAAATCCTCTTCAAAACTATTAACTTTTTCCCAGATGTCATTTACAAGATAAAGAATGCTTTTGAGACCAAATCCTCAATCTGTAAAAAACAACAAAATTCAACCTACTCACTCTAGCAAAGAGTCAGGCCCCATGTTTCTGCTGTACTTTCACTCAGGATCTCCAGCACCAGTGAAGGCAATTCCCTGCAATTTGGTGACAAATGTCAGAGTTGGCAAACAAATGGAGCTGTGTCTTCCCAATATTTCTGAATCCACTTTGCTATCTCATGCTGTGATCTGGGCTGTGTCTGGAAGGTATGATCATTCAGAAGAGAAAGCATGATCACATTTCTGGTAGTAGAATGTCAATGATCTGCTCTGGTAATTGCTTTTTTGTGCTTTCTTGGAAGTCTGAGTAGCCATGGAGGAGCAAGAGGAGCACTGTAGAAAGTCAGATTTTGCAATGCTTACAGGTGACAGATAAATTTGCCAACAGGAGGGTCTATAAGACTGAATGCAATGTCAAAAGCTTTCAAATCATTTACTTTCCTGTTTCAAAGTGAGACTTCTGATCTCTTGCTCTTTGTCCTTCCTTCTTCTTAGTCCCTATATCCATATCTAGGATATGTATGTATTTTTTCGGTTAGCAATGGCCGATTGGTTTTGTCATCTTCAACAAGCTGCAAAAGCATCAAGAGACCACTATAATGATCATATTTCAGTAAGCTATAAATCAGTCAACAGCTTCTGTCATGCATTGTCCTGAGGTTCTTCCTGAGTTTGAGTGCCTGAGCAAGGATATAAGCAGCATACTTCTAATGACTGTAAGACACACTGCTTCAGGAGTGTAGATGTAGCTGTTCTTCTATACAAGAAATATAAAGCCTCCCAGGTTTTACAGTAGGCCTGATCATGCTTTGTCGGTGACATGGACAGTGGGATTGTGTGTGCCCTCAGCAAGTTTGCCGATGGCACCAAGCTCTGTGTGGTTTGGTTGATAAGCTGCAGGGAAGGAATGCCATCCAGAGGGACCTTGACATGCTTGTGAGGTGGGCTGATGCCAACCTGATGAAGTTTGAGCATGCCAAGTGCAAAGGCCCTACATGTGGGTCGGAGCAATCCCAGGCACAGCTACAGGTTGGGCAGGGAAGAGATTCAGAGCAGCCTTGCAGAGAAGGACTTGGGGGTGTTGGTCGATGAGAAACTTAACGTGAGCCAGCTTCAGTGTGCGTTCGCAGCCCAGAAAGCCAACCGTATCCTGGGCTGCATCAAAAGGAGCGTGACCAGCAGGTCAAGGGAGGTGATCCTGCCCCTCTACTCTGCTCTTGTGAGACCTCACTTGGGGTATTGTGTGCAGTTCTGGTGTCCTCAACATAAAAAGGACATGGAACTATTGGAACAAGTCCAGAGGAGGGCCATGAGGATGATCACGGGACTGGAGCACCTCCCATATGAAGACAGGCTGAGAAAGTTGAGGCTGTTGAACCTGGAGAAGAGAAGGCTGCGTGGAGACCTCATAGCAGCCTTCCAATATCTCAAGGGGGGCCTATAGGGATGCTGGGGATGGACTATTCATTAGGGACTGTAGTGATAGGACAAGAGGTAACGGGTTCAAACTTAAACAGGGGAAGTTTAGACTGGATATAAGGAGGAAGTTCTTTACTGGGAGGGTGGCGAGGCACTGGAACGGGTTACCCAGGGAAGTTGTGAATGCTCCATCTCTGGGGGTGTTCAAGGCCAGGTTAGACAGAGCCTTAGGTGACATGGTTTAGTGGGAGGTGTCCCTGCCCATGGCAGGGGGGTTGGAACTAGACGATCTTAAGGTCCTTTCCAACCCTAACTATTCTATAACTCTATGCTTGTCCTCTTCTGTTTTGGTTAATTAATCACATTCCTGTATGCCAGAGACCGATGTGCCATGAGAGAACGAAATAGAAAAGGCACTTTTAATCCAAGACTTCAGAATGAAGAGTTTAACTGAGACCTTCTAACTTGTATTTGCAAAACCAGAAACTTTAGGATAGGATTTTGGTCAGCAAACATACATTTTTGAAGACACCTATAGACGGCGAGCCAGTATCTGACCACCTTTGTGCTAGTTGTGTCACTCTGTCCATTGCAAAATAATTCCTCCTAGTTAAATGATGGGAGAAGGCAGCCTTTGAACTCTTAAGGATTTTTGAGCAGTTTGATGGATAGCTTGGTTTCTGCTTTGCTGCCCTTAGTGTATGCAATGCAGAGCTAACAGCAGAAAAGAATTTAATGGCATAGCTCTATGGACCAGAAGATACTGGGTGCAAAGTTTGGCTTTGCTAGGAATAATTAATTTTTCTTTAGTTGACTGTATAGTAATAGCCCATCTCTTGTATTTACTTTTGTAAGTAACAGCCAGATTGTTAAACCTACAGCAAATCTGTAAAAGATAACTGCATCAAAATGTCAGTGAGAGTCTTCTCTATCCCTGTGAATTTCTTTCTGAAGTCAGGAGCTTTAAGAAAGGACATCTTGGCTGAGACTTCAGTCACTGTCAGACACAAAATCTATTTCAGGGCAGTCTTGAACAAAAAAAGCTTGCTAATTTGGGGTGGAGGATGAAGAAGCTCAACGTAGTTCACAGTAGCTGAAATGAAGAAGATGATAGAAAAATTTGAAACAAAGTCACGATTATCACAAATACTTTTCTTACCACTTACTTGGGATTTTATCGGCTTTTCAAGTTAGCTAAGTTAAAAAGAACCAAACATAATGATATTTCTTAGAATAGTTCATCATTTGTGTAACATCTTTATCTTCATAATAGAAGAATAGTTAACATCACTAATTATCTAATTAAGTGCATTAACTATCCACCAACAGTGCACCATGAAGTTGACATTATGTTCTTCTGTCAACAAATGCTTTGATTTCTTAGGAAGTAATTAAAATGTAAATTAGCATGTCATTAGATGCACAAGGGAAGTTTGGAATCAAATATTCATTTCAAAACTGCTCATAGCACACATTTTTTTACTTTGATGAAAGTAGGCACTTTACTATTAATGATGTATATTAAACAATTTCCATTATAATATTATTGTCTTGTTTAATAACTGGCTCAAAGCTAAATTACAGTATGCTGCAGCAAGCTGGAAAAAGTTTCTTTAACTTTGAACAAAGAAGTTTTTATGTCCTTTTAAGCAGCTATCTGACACACTGCTCATTTTTCATTTTCAGATTGTTCACAAGATCATAAAGAAATAATTCAACAGGTCAATAAGTTAAATAAGAGCTGTATAATAATATCAAATGAAGAGCTGTCTGATTTTATGCAATACAAATCACTAAACTTTCTGTAATATATGGGAATAATTTCCATGTGCATTGAAGATAACTGTTTATCAGAGAAGTTGAAATATAAGGGTTGTATGTTTATGAATACAAATGATTAGGCTGAATCAGATCCACAAGCCGCTCTCCTCACAGTATGGCCCCTAAAAATCCAGTACTGGTTGTTGCAGGAGATGGTATGTGATGGCACATTGCACAGTAGAAAATTTATCCTAGCAAAATTATTTTTTTCTTAATCTATATCAGTTTCATATTGAAACCTGAGTTAGAAGACATAATATCCCTTCCAAAACTTTTTGTGGGAAGCTGGTCAGAGGAAGTTCTATGATTTTAAACTCAGTGGCATCCTATGGCAATGAAGTCCCTTCATTTAATTAAACAAATGTATGAAAAGATGTTTTCTTTTTACTTTGAGCATACTTTTCTAAATATACTTCTGCCTTTCAAGCTAGAGATTATGTCTGGTTCAGGTTTAAGCTTGGATAAACAATTTCAGTGAGTAGGGTTAAATGTTTAAAGTTATTGATATTGAAATCTCATCTTTCAAGAGCTGCTGGTTGCAGTTTTATTTTCACGTAACAGAGGTGATGCCAAGAGAGTTGAATTATATTAATATGGAGGAAAGCAGAGTTTTATTTGGTTGCAGAAAAAACCCAGAAACAAGTGCTAGCCACAGAAATAGAATTACTTTTTCTTTGCTGAGTATATGGAAAGACAAGTATTTTTTCATATTTCTTGGATAAAGTATGTATTTTATATACAAAAAAGTCTGAAATAAATTATTTTAATTAAGTTGCTCTATATGGATTGTTTGATTCAGAAGATTCAGAAGCCTGAAGTGACAATTTAAACTGATTCAAACTTACATTTTTGTTTTAAAACTTTGAGTGGAATCAATGTTTTCATCCACAGTTTCCCACAAGAAAATTATTTTTCATTATTCATTAATTTTTAAGTTCTATGTTTGTTCTATTTTTAAATTAAAAGAATGCATTTTTGAATCATGTTAGTTATTATTAGAATTCTTCAGAAGGAGAAGAATTATAAATAAACATGCTTATCAATAAGTTATGATTTTATATATGGTGTCTTATCTCATGCAAGGAGTAGTACAAAATGCACACAGGAGTATGGATGACCAAAAAATTAAGTATAAGTCTTTATATAAGACAGCAGGGGCTGAAAACTGCAGAGCATGGACTGGATGGCGGTGCATGCAAGTGGAAAACAGGATGTCAAGGGAGGTTATAGAAATCTCTCTAAGATGAAATTAAATGTTTCTTCTAAGTGAGGGTAAAGTTCTCTACCCTGCGCTGAAGTCTGTGACCATTGATTTCTTGTTCTCATCCTTCTTAACCAAATTAAGGAGAAAGCTTGGCTATGCCTATCTGTGTTCCATTGGTGCTTTCTGCTTGTAGAGTCCAGGATTGCTCTACAGGCACTAAAAAACTCCAGAAGTAATCTTGTCATCTTTAAATGGATGTTATTTTAGGAAAACTGATAATTTTAGGGACCACAGAAGAGATGTTTCTTTGTATTCCGTACTCTGATCTCTAAGCATATGCTAGTGTTTACAGAATTCTTTTGTCAGCTAAAGGATTAGAAGTGCACATTTTTCTTACATAAAAGCCATGTTTCCATGACCCCATTGCTGGTCTCCATAATGACTTCACCTTCACCTGTCACTAGAAGTAAAAAGTAATACTTCTGCTGTAACAGGATGGAAATATCAACAGGAGTCCATCAAGAGGTTGAGCGAATTATCCCAAAGTCACAGAAGTAATTCTCAAAGATAGGATTAAAGAACAAACATGTCTTGCCTCCCATTGTGCTTTTTTGGTATTAGGGTACAAGTTATTGGTTCTCCAAGGAATTCACCTCTTCAGTAGTATCATCTGTTGAAGGAGTGTATGTATGCACACATACATGCATACATATATACAGTTGCTATAGTAGTAATGCTGCTTCTGTGCTGCCTGAGTTTAGCTGATAAATACAGTTTGGAAGTCTCAATATATGAACACTATACTTTGGGTTTATAATCTTGAAACCCACCCCTCTGTGTGGGTACATTTATGATGCACTGAAAAATTGAGGTTTTTCTCATTAAATTTGCTATTCCCCAACCAACTGGTGATGCCAGGAATCCATCCATGATCCTTAGGAGCAGTTGGCACTGTGCATTAACCTCCTAGCGGGTTGAGGCATGAAGCTTCCATGCAACGCTTAACTGCTGGAACTACAGTCTGTTGAAAAGCTAAATGAATTTTGGCAAAGCAACAATAAAATCTGCATGGCAATAGCAATTTTGTGATTCAAAAGAGTCTGCAAACAAACTGTAGTGTGGAGAGTGTATGCAAAGGACTAGCATAAACTGCTCTTTAATCTGCTAAGGAAAATGCTATCTCCCTTAGATTAATGCTTGTTACCTGGTGACAAACAAAACATTTTTCCTCTTTAGAAATGAACCTACTCACTTCTTAGTGCATAGTCAATTACTTAAAAAGTAGTCTGATCACAAGATGGGTGGGTTATAGTTTGCACAGGGCATCTGTGTCTCTCGTTCACCATGTTAGATTCAGCAAGAGTAGTAGATTTGAAGATGTTGTGCACTTTGTCCATGTATCTGAATACAACAAGGGTGGTAGATGGGAGACTTCACCCAGCTCTTGTAATTTACTCTAACACTTGCATTCTTCTCTGTAAAACTGCCATGTTAGCTGTAATCTTATCCTCTGCTTGTGATGCAGAGGAAGAAAGGATTGATTCATTCTCTTTGATTTAGTGGGAAAGGACCAGAAGTATTGGGCTTTAATTGTGCATGTCAGGAGGGAAAAATCTGGTTAAATGTGTGGAAAAAGCAGGAGCATGAGAACTGAAGTGAATACAGGATAGTTTTCAGACCTTAAAAGAGCTTAGGCTCGAAATTTAGCTGCTGATAATCTGTCTCTGTAGCTTTGTAAGTCATAGCGGTTTAGGAACTTTCCATTAAAAAGATAATTGGCTTTAGGTGGTGACTGCAAAAATCAATTGTTTTTATGCGAAAGTGTCTCCTTCCTGACTAAGTCAAGTCATTGATGACAGGATAATCAGGATTGGTGCTGGCTAGTGCTTGAAGTCCAGAGGACAGGACTAGGATGTGGGGCTGTCAAGAGGAGCAATGCTGCACCAAAAGTGGATGCCATTTAATGTTGAGCTGCTGGGAGATACACACTTAAGGAAAACTCAACAGTTTGCTCTTTGCAAAATGGCGTTTTCTTAGCGTTCTTCATAAAAAAAAAAAAATATCAGATTTTGTGTTTGTTTTGAGGTGGGATGAGTTATCACATTAGTATCATGTAATTTTTCCCATTCTAATGATGCTAATTTCCTGTTTCCCTCTTTTGCAGTCATCACCCATAGAGATTTTAAGCATGTTAATTTGCTGCTTTCGAAGTTCAGGTGATGTGTATATGTTGTCTGTATGTTTGTGCCTTAAGTGCTTGGGCTAAAGGCAAATCTGCCCCTCTTCGGTAGCAGACAACCTGTATATGAGTTGTGAAGTATATGCCTAAACCCATCCTGAAACACAGTTATTTCTTGAATCTGTTTCTGCCAAGCATGAACTCTTTGCCACTGGCACATATGCTGTTTACATGAGGTTTGTTCTGTCCCTGAGAGCTCTTTACCTGCTCTTCAGTTTTTCTGTGCCCATGGAATATGTTCCTAAAACCTAGTGATTGCTTGAATAGCTGTAGTTAGATCAAAAAAACCTTACATATAGAATTGTGAAAGCACAAGTTAGAGTAAAAAAATATGTCGACTCTTCTTGCAACATAAGATTAATATCTGGTAAATCAGCTAAATTAGAATATGATCTGGCACTGGGAATGTAAGAGTAAAAGGGATTTCCAAACTGGATCATCAAATTCTTTCCCCCTCTCACTACTGCTTGTTGTCACTATATGCACGCTCTTTATTGGTCTATCAGGCTGCTTCAAATTAATTCAGGTTGGGTTTGCCCCATCACCAAACCCCTTTCCCCTCAACCAGCTCATAGTGACAGGATGTTTCGGAAACTCATCTTAGTTTTCCCATCTGTAAGCTAAAGAATCCGAGCTATTTCATAAAGACCTCTGAGATGTACCAGTAAAAAGTGTTATACAAGTGTAGTTATTTTAGTTGTAGCTACAACACTATATGAATGCTTTTACTGTGTGAGCTTGCATATTGATAATATTCATTTTGCTCAGAAGAGCTAAAGTTGTAAACTAATGTCACTAGTTCTAGTCCTCACCAAAAGATGACTAAAGCACATGCATCAAAACAAGTATATGGGTATTCTCACTTATCATCCATAGGATTATTTAGTTAGCACAGTGAGGGATCTGGATATCTGGGCTTTCCTTTAGCTCTCTTTGCATGCAGCCAAGTGCCAGCTCTTCCAAGCCCAAAATTGTTTTGCCTTTAGGTTTATTTTTATTTAGTAAGAATTTTGGCAAATACGTTTGTGTGCATGTGTGTTCTGTAATACAACACATAGCCTTTAATTCCCCAAAGACAGCCTCAAACCGCAGAGCTCCAATGACATAATGCTTCTTTAAGAATGAACTGTGGCATATGTGGTGTGTGTGTCATGCAATGCGAGTTTATTATGGCAAGCCTAAATATCTATGGGGTGCAAGAGTGTTAAGTGATATATATATATATGAATAATAAAAAATCAGACATAAAACTTTCCAGAGCTCAGTAAAGAATTGTTAACTTGGAAGTGACGCTTCAACTTTTTGGTTTTTTTACTTTTTTGTTGCAACTTCCTCTTATTACAAGCAGCCTTGCAATTGCTTTAGTTGAAAGAAATGATAGAGAATTTGCTCTCTGGTTTTGGTATGTTTTTTTTGCATGCTACTTTCTTTCTTTGACAGCATATTTCTTCTTGCTGGTTTTACCTTTCCGCAGTGATAATCATTCTCTCTCCTATTTGCATGAGGTCTCCATGCAGCAAGAGGAGAAATGGGTTTTGATTCTGTGGTTTGTTGTTTGTTTTCTTTTTTAACGGGGAAATAGCTTATAAATGCCATCACCTTTTCAAACTCTAAATATTGGCTGTGGAATCTGAGGCAGCAAAACAACCTGATTCCACTTAGAATGTGATTATCTAAGGCTGTGAAGTAGAGAAATCTGTAAAAAAAAATACAGCCTAGTAACATACTCAGATTTTTTTTGAAAGGATGGATCAAGATGGCCTTTTAGTCTGCTCTTTCCTAGAATGCAGATCTTATTTCCTGCATTTATACCTGCTTTTATACATATAAAGCTCACACTTATGTTACCAGTATTGCAAGTGTGAAAGCTGGCATATTGTTTTGTTCAAGACAGATATTACAGTGTGGCACTATTGTATTTTATAAAGGGTTGCCATTTTAAAGGATAACCACCTACAGTTCTTAATGGAAACTGTTAATTTGTTAGAAATTTGTTTGCATTTGTTGTTCATAAGCATTACAGTGTAATTGCTCTGACTGAACGCTTAATAAATAATAGCCTGATCTATATTCTCCATGTTTATTTCAGGTTTTGTTTTTGTTTGTTAGTTTTATTGGGTTTTGTTTATTAGGGTTTTTTTTTCCAGTCACAGAGATCTCCAATTCTGTGAACTGTTCATTTCATTTTGCAACCAGATGGTTTTCCTGTGAGTATGATAATCAGGGACATGTTCATCTGGTTGAAGATGGCTAGATATAGCATTCAGAAGCCAAAATGGTTAGTCTGCAGTTCACCAGATGTGGCTAGCAGAATTTTTCCTTCTTAGGAATTTCATATGTTTCAAAGGCTAGAAGCTGGGTCAGTGAAGTCTGTGAGAATCTTTCAAATGTGGGCTTTGACCTTAGGGGTCCGATCGGTGACCATGAGCAAAATACAAACTACAAGCAACTTTGAAACAGCTGCCAATAGAGCACTGACTGGGCTTGAATAGCCTGTGGGTATCTGAAGCAGTTGTTAATACTTGGAGGAATTGGTTCTCTACTCTGAATGTCTTTTACCCTGTGTTCACATGGTGTTGAGAACTCAGCTTTTCTCCTGTACTGAGGCCAGCGCAACAGCACAGAGATGCTGTTGCTTTCCAGGTCAGCCTTTATGAGAGTTTTATATGAATTATGGAATAGTTTTGTGAGGCCACAACTGTGATTACAGGTTTAATGATGCTTTAAACAAACAAAAATGTAATGACTTTCATCAGTGTAAAAACAGGAGCTTCCTGCAGGGAAACACCAATAAATGTGACTTCGCGGCAGGGGCACAGACCTGGCTGGCAGCCAGCAGTAATCAGCGCACCACATAGACCTTGTGTGTTAACTTAATTATAGCACAGTGCAAGCAGCAGCTAGATAGTTTGCTGTGAGGAATCACTGCCAGTGTGGCACAGAGTCCATGCATTTAAAAGTTACCCATCTGATCCATGGCTTTAGGTAGTGAGAGTCTGGGACTTTCACAGCCAGTTTAGCTTTGTTCTGTGACTCATACCACTATCACCTTTGTCAGGGAATTTTAGATGGGCATGAGAGCTTTGGAATGGTACTCTAACCACTCCTGTATAACAAAAAAATGTATTAGCTATACTTGTGTTTGCATAGAAAAGTCTGATTTACAATACTCAGACTTTCGTTTGGTTTGGTTACTTGGGTTTAGTTGCAAATCAGGGGATTGGTTGCTTAGACCATGGTACTTGCTTTGGGAGGCCAAGTCTACTGGAAGCAGATGGGGTCAGTCTGACGAAGAAGGGGAAGAATTGTTTTGGTAGGAGATTCGCCAGGCTGGTCGAGGCAATTTTAAACTAGATTTGTTGGGGAAGAGGGGCACTGATCCATCTCAAAACTACCAGTCTGATGTCAGCACCTGTAATGAATGTTTGGAGTGATGCAGAGCTGCTCCAGTCAATGAGTCAGATTTATTCAGAGCTCAGCTCAGATGCCTGTATACAAACACTTGTAGTATAGGGAATAAACAAGAGCAATTAGAGATGTGTGCACGTCTACAGGGATATGATATCATTGGCATCATGGCAACATGGAAAAGAGAAGACTGCTTGGAGACCTAATAGCAGCATTCCAGTATCTGAAGGAGGCCTACAAGGATAACAGATAGGGACTCTTCATCAAGGGCTATAGTGATAGAACAAAGGGTATGGGTTTCAACTTAAACAGTGACAGGTCAGGTTAGATATAAGGAAGACCTTCTTTACTGTGAGGATGGTGAGGCACTGGAACAGCTTACCTAAAGAAGTGGTAAATACTCCATCACTGGCAGTGTTCAAGGTGAGGTTGAACAGAGCCTTGGGAACATAGAATCATAGAATCATAGAATAGTTAGGGTTGAAAAGGACCTTAAGATCATCTAGTTCCAACCCCCCTGCCATGGGCAGGGACACCTCCCACTAAACCATGCCACCCAAGGCTCTTGTCCAACCGAGCCTTGAACACCGCCAGCGATGGAGCATTCACAACTTCCCTGGGCAACCCATTACATGGTCAACTGTGAAGTGTCTCTGCCCATGGCAGGGGTGTTGGAACTTGATGATCTTAAGGTCCTTTCCAACCCTAACCATTCTATGATTCTATGACTGTAGAAAGTCCCGTGAGTGTTGGACAGCCTGTTAAAGCAGGGTCCTGTGCTGGTTCTTCAACTAACTTCATGCAGTAAGATAAAGCAAGCCAGTAGCTTCCTCTGCAGTTGTTCAGTGCTTCAGCTATACATACAGCCTTTCCATATGCTTTGTCTTTCTGATCAGGCAAAGTAAATGTCATGAGAACACTTTACTTCAAGTCTCTTTGGTAACCAGAATTTCATAAATGGCTAGTAGAAAGTGGGGTACAAGCTTAGCATTTTCAAACCTGGAAACTTGTCTTTGATTAAACTTTGAATTTGATGAATTAATATGATAATTGATTGTATTTTGTAGTTATTTGCATGATGATTTGGCACCTGAGATATTCCATTGAGTTTAATAATGTTTCTGCTGATCTTTTCAAAAGGGAGGCTAGGGTAGCAAGTGGTTTGTGTTCTGTGTAGATCTTGGCTATGTGAACTTTGTGACCCCAAAACCTGTGAGTTTTGATGAAGTAATTAAGATAATGAAACCCATTTCATTTTCCGGCTCCCTAAGTTTAAGGATCCCACACAGTAGCCCACTGTTCATGATTTTAGTATGTGTTATACTCTGAAGTTACTACTATAGTCTCTGGCTTGTGATTGGAGAGGTAGCGATTTGGGGCAATAGCATGTCTTGCTGAAGATCACATAACAATTTGCTTGCATAGTGGGGACTGCAACTTGTAATTTCGTGACAGCAATTCATCAGTCTTGTACTTGCACAGAGACCCTTAGCTTGAGGAGTTAGTTCCAATAAAACATCAGATGAAATGCATGATTGTTAATGAAAGTTCATTGTTCTGTGAGTCTAGTGCATTCTCAAAGGAAAGGAAAGATGGCCAGGAAGTTCTGTCAGACTGCTTTGGAAAACATGTATTACCAGAAACACCTGAATAGCACTGGAGTTTAGGGCATGTCTGTGCTCTGTAGTGGAGCAGAGGCAGTTATTATAGGTGTCAGCTCTACAAATTTCCAGTTCTAGTGCTAGCTTAAACATGTCTACATCACAATCCCATTAACTAGTGTATTTATACTCCAAATCAGTAATTGCCAGAAGACAGGCTCCTAAATCTCAAAAATGTTTCTGGAAGCAGTTGGTTTCCTGCCTGTGAAAAGGGGACATGGACTGTTCCTTTGCAGTTAATGTTTATGCAGCAAGGAGCAGGCCTATTGTTATGCGTCCTTTCATCAACTGGGGACTGTACAAAGAGATTAGTTCTCTTTTATGCTACTTGCAGTTCTAATTCAGCTCCAAAAAGAGGAGCCTTAAATTTTATTTGCTGTTATTTTTCTCCTTTTGAGTAGCTCCATTAATGACCCTTGTTAAGATCATTATATGCTTATCTTTGTGGTGAAAGTGTGCAACTTGCTCTCAGATGATGGCCTTATCACTATACTGTCTGGAGAGTCGTCAGACTTGCAGTCACAGGCCATAATCCCTAATTTTTCTTGTAAAAGAAAGGGCAGCTAATGGCATCCTCTGCCCTTCAGAGTTTACACCTGCAACACTTTGGTGTAATGCATTGTAATGTTTCTTCCAGGGATTTGTATTGTGTATGGAGCGATACCGAAGAACTGGGCAGGAGCTGTATGCCTCTTTCCACAAGAACCACATACAGGTAAAGAACAGGAACGTTGTGTAACAGCTTTCTGTTCCTTAAAGGATGATCTTGGACTACCCTGAGAAAGTGGGCATTTCAGAAGTGAGATGAGTAGTATGCCCAAAGGAACGCTGAGAGTCTATGAGTCAATACTCCATTCCTGATATTACCACTGAGGTGTGATATTGCATTGCTCACCAATCAGATTCCTCACTTTATCTTCAGAAGCCTTTTTTATTTGTCTTAAATTATTCCACTCTCACAATGGCAGAAAAGAAAGTGAGAACTTTGACCTTGTTTTCTTAGTAGCCAGTAAAACTTATCAGGAGGCTTCAATCACACAGACATTAAAATCTCACTGTTTCTGTTTCAGGGTTGGGTATCAGAGACCAACAAGCATTTATTCTTTGAGATTCTCACCTCTTCTCTCCTTTAAATTGCTATTTTAGGTGCTCCCCAGCTTCCTGCACACACTTCCTAAGTAGAAATAATTGAATTTTTGCCATGCTTGGAGGGAGTACAGTAGACCTCTGACCTAAACTTTCAGGCTGTGTTTGCAGTGAACATAGTTGTTGCCATTTGACACAAACATTAACCAGATAAAAATGGAGTGATGCTGTTTTCCTGGCTCACTGCTTTTGAGTTGGAAATGTAATGAAAGCAGCCATTTTCAAGGTGGCTGAGGTTTACAACATGTTTATGTTGGTCACTGTATCTTAGTTTAAGTAGTAGCATCTCACACAGCACACTTTCAGTGGTCAGCTGGACCTGTGTTTTCTGGGTCTGCACCCCTCCCTCTGTAGTAGTCCTATAGGTAGGGCAAATATAGTATAGCAAATACAGTATATTATATAGTAAATAAAGTATAGTAGTCCAGTAGATTGGGTAAATTCCTCTGAATCATTGGAGTGGTGCCACTGCTGGATGGGAGGAGGGAAGTGTGCAAAAGACGGCACAAGGTGGTTCTGTCCCACAGATGCTGCAGTGTGGTTACAGTAAAGCAGCCAAGGACTGGATGATACTTGAGGAGCAACTTTTCTATGGAAGGGGCCCATGGAGAGATGCATCACGATCGTTAGAGCCACGATGGATTCTTGATTGTTATGAAGGGCCTTCACGAATGAGGAGGAGGATTCAACTTGTAAACACCCGAGCAACAAGGATGCAAAAGAAGAGTGAGGTAGAAATCATTTGCCGGGGGCACACAGTTTTCATAGCAGTTGCTGGTGACTCTTTTCCTCTGGTTCTCGTCACCTGACTCATCAATATGCTGTGACATGCATTGAGAACCTACTGAACAGGTCTAGTTTTGAGAAACTAAGAGAAGCTGCAATGTGTTTAGCAGCCACAGAATTATTTTTACTGCTTTCTAAAAGATCTCCCCAGACAGATGAGAGCATAACCCAAGCATACTTTATGTCTTGTAATCTCATAGGCATAGCACTTCCCAATGGATGCAACAGAGCCCAGTTAGAAGGCTTCACTATCCTATTAGTTTTATGTTTCTTAGGGATGATCAAAAAGGGGATTAGAGTGGTTTGAACTAAGCATTGAAATGTGTATGTGGGGTATTTGCTACTGTCTGTCTGTTGAGTGTCTAAGTGCCAAATCGTACCAACCTAACAAATGCTTAACCATTTTAATATTATCAGGAAGTTCCCGTCTCTAGCACATTTCCAGCTTTCATGTGAAGCTTGCATTCTGGCAGTTTCTTGTAGGGTCTTCTTTGAAAAGACAATATTCCTTTTGCCTAACTGTTGACATTTGTTCCTACATTTGATTGTTCCTTTGGGTCTTTTCAAATAAGTTTATTTGAATTTCCAAGACATAAATTTGCAACATAGTTCCAAATCTGTGTTTTTCTCTGCAACAAGGTTCTGAATTATGTTTCCCTTTCTGCATATTGCACTCTAGTCATACTTAGTCTCTTTTCAGGTTCTCATAGGAAACAGAAATGAAACAACCTCCTCTGCTGAAGCGAATCCAGGTAATGTTTTAGGGCTAAAATCACATCATCTAGAGGGTAGACACAAACAGACAAAGAGAATTAGAGTTAGCGTGTGGAGTTCTAGGTCAGAATTTCATCTCATGAAAAAGCCCTTGTTGTCAGTTCTCTGGACTAAAAAGTCTTTGTAACATCAGGGGAAAAAGCAATGCAATTGTCATAGGTGGTGTATAAACTGCCTTCAGAATTTGTTGCTCTCTTGTTGCCACCAGAAAGATCTCAAAGCAGAAAAGCTATCTTGAAATTGAAGTGTTGAGCATTCTTGGCTACCTGGAAAGCTTCCAGCTGCTTAAACTCAGAAGGAAAAGTGTGGACTTTCCCTCTAGTTTTAGTGGACACTCCAGTTCTATCTCTGAAACAGCATTTAAAACCAGGTGATAGATGGCTCAGAGAAGTGGTAATGGGAAATGTAACTTTCCAAGAATGTGGAAAAAAAGGTGGAGAGTGGAAGGAAATCATAAAGAATATTAATATGTCAAATTGTTATTTAGCATTCAAAGTAGAAACAGATTTTTCAAAAATGATCATTATGTCAACACTTTTCTTTTTCCAAGGCCAGGTTTTCTGTTACACGAGATATTAAAAGAGGATATAATGGAGTGAATATATGGAGGGCATACAGTGGTACAGAAGTCAATAATTAAGGGGGGGAGGGGGAGAGAAGACCCCAACATTGGGAAAGAATTGTAGTTTGGAAACGTTAGCCAGGTTTAAGGCTGTGGATATCAGCCACCTTTATGGCTGCTTCACATCAAGCTTCTAGTGTATGTAGTTTAAAGTGTTGGAAATAGGCAGTGCTGTTGTATGCTTTTTATTGTGATAGGGCCTAGCAAATGAGTGAGAATAGAGCTCATTGTTCAACAAGACTGAAGTACTATGTAGTTTCTGTATGAAAGTGATTACACTCTACCCCAATAGGAAGGCTGATTGTGCCTTCCTTAACTGTGTGCACCACATAAAGTTGCAAAACCTGGGACACAGCTTGGACAAGATATGAGTGGATTGTCTCTCCTTGGGTTCTTTTCAGATCCTGCTCAGTGCATGTTCCCAAAAGACTACCATTTTCAGTTTCTCTTTATTTTTTAATCATCAGTGATTATAGGAATTTAGGTTGAATTATGACTGACTGCAGCTATGTGGTTTTAGTTCCTGAGCTAAATATCCTTCCTTAGCAGTCACAGATTCTACTTCTTTCTTGCCTGTTTTTTCAGAAAAATAATGTTATTTCCCAAGGTAGAACAGATTGAGTTACAGTCTAAATTGCAAATGCTTTTGGTGTCATCCTGCTGCCACTAAAACTGCAATCTCTTTTATACTGATATAGGAGAGCTGACATTAAATGGAGCAGAAAGGGAGATGGATAGGAAGGGATTGGATTGTAACCAGCTAACATTCTTCCCTGCTCTACATGAAAGTTTCCATTCAGAAGACTTCTTGGAACTGTGTGTGGAAAGACAAATTATATTGCAGGAGTTCGCAGAGAGTGAAAAGGTAGGAAATATGAACTAGAAAATTTTCTCTGGAGAGATGACATTTTAGAGGGTGAATTGAATGTGAAAGCCTGCCTGTTCCTTTCAGTTTGGGGTTCAGGTTTATTTAGGCTACAGTAAGTATCATCACTGTTTCCTAAAAGCAATCACAACAACTCCTATATGGACTTATTATTGAAAAGTATTTAACACTGACTCTTTGAAGTAACAGAAAAAAATCTTGGCTTGTGACCAAAGTATTCTCATACCTGTGAGGCAGTATTATCTGAATTTGCCTAAGACATGGCAAATTATGAGACTGAGAATTCATATTCTGCTTTCCCACCTTTACTCATGCTCAGAGCAGTGCTTGGATCAAATTATTTTTTGTATTTATTACCTCTAGAAAAGTATGCCAATTTGTATAGGCTGCTAGCTCAGTGATGTTTGAACCTCTTCCTGCTGAATACCAGAACATATTTTCCTCCTCTCCTCATATGCCTTTTTCTTCTCTGCTCCCCCATGTGTACTGGAAAGATCTGATTTTTTGCGGTGTACCTATTCTATCCAGTGGCATCATTAGCCCAAGAGTTAGCATCCCAAAGCAGAAGCCGAGGGTCAGACTTGAAGTATTTAAACTCAGCCATCACAGTGCTGTGATAGTCATACACAGATATCAAAATAATTATTTTATTTTTATGTCTCAATGCCATTGCTAAATTTTCTTAATGCTTTGCTAATGTCGAGGGGGTCACATTTATATTCTCTAATATGAAGGCTTCATCCTGCTATTAGAGCTGTTGGTACACTGTCTGTCTATACAACATAATTAATTTCCCTGCCCCTCCTCCTTTTTTTCTCCTCACCGCCTTCTCTCCAGCAGAAGGAGACAGGCATGAAAATGTAAGGCATGATTTCCATGCACTGATCTCATTTTGAGCCTTAAGGCTGTCTGTCTCTTCTCCATGTAACTCCACGGGAAGCCATCAGAAACGCCAGGCATGGTTTTTTCCAGCAGCAGTCACCATGTTGCCGAGCTGACAGAAGTATTAAAAAAGGCAGTAGGGGGTGACATTAGCTGTCCTGAGCTCACTTAGTGCGCTGCAGTCCTGCCTCGTGAATGGCTGCCTCGTGGGCTGTTTGCACTTTAAGCAGGCAACTGGAACCGTCTTACCTACTACACTGCACAGGAAAGTCATTGCGATGCTTTGGCAGATACTAGATTGATTTCTGGAGCACAAGGGTAGCCCTTGTTTGGAAAGTGGTAGTTGTTTTTATAATGTTACCCAGTACTGCTTTTTTGCATTGCTATTAAGCAGACACTTTTGTGTGTTTTGTATTCAGGTACATGAGATGGCTTTTTTGCAGAAGCAATAGATCAAACATTATTGACATTGTTGGTTCAGAGTCTGTTCCTCAGCAAGTTAAATATGAAGAACATACAGGTGCAGATGGGGTATTCTTATTGCTAATGTCATCTAAACTTTATCTTACTTGAAAAATAAAGCAGAAAGCATTTCTAGGCATTCCTGTGAAAATAAATTTAAGTATTCAAACAATATGAGTTTACCACTTGGGCTGCAAGAGAAAGTGACTATAAAGGAGAAAGCAAATGGATATAGTCTGAGCATAGGCTAAAGGATGCTACTGAGTGGTTAATCCCTGAGGGAGTGGGGGCTAATCATGTGAGGAAGAAGTCATGCTCTGCAAGTTTGAATATCACCCAGACCATGCAAAAGAGGCCTTTAAATGTGTCCTCTTTTTTGTCCCATTTTAAAAGCAGTATCTAGCCATGGACTAATGTATTTCCCAGATTTCAAAGTCAAACACTCTAAATTTAGAATATGCTAGAAATCAATAAATTAATGCCAGATCTGTGCAATTACAGTACTCGATGACATATTCACTTGCTGATTTTATTGTAAGACTATACATTCTGCTTTACCAGTACAAAGAGTGGAAGGCATGTATATCCAAATCCATACCTTCAAAGTAGTATTTAGTTATATTATCCATAAATCTGTCTCTTCCAGCCAGGATCTTTGTAATATACATAACTAGCTTCTGTGTTCTGCAGCTAGCAGGAATGCTGTAGACTCCAGTCATCTTCCTTACACAGAGTTAATATATCACTAAAATATGTCCCTCCTGAGCAAACTCTATGAAAACATAGTATTTATTCCTGTAGTTACAGAGTAACATAATACATATACAAGTGGGCTGAATTCAGGCTGACATCTAAGGATATGATTTTGCAATCATAATAATACTTTTTTTAATTGTGTGTCATTCCGAAGCTTAAAAACAGAAGCCTCTATCAGACCTCCCAGGAATAACAGACTAATGGCAGGGATGGAGGCTCAGGGCAGCTGCTTGCAGACTAGAGGAGAATGGTGGGCCTATAGCTGAGGTATTTTGTTGCTTCACCTCCTCCCATACAGACGGGTTGAGCAGGGACTCCTTGTGAAAGCTGGGCAAGAGGATTCTTTGTGGTATGCCTGGGACAAATGTGACTTCAGCCACAAGGCTGGGAATTGAGTCATGTCATTGCTGAATGTTTGGAACTGGTGTTGTAGTTACAGTAAAGTGGTATCTATGGTATTATGCCCAAAGCACAAGGAGGTGGTTTTATTTCTGCGCACAAGTTGATGTATCAGGATATATCAGACTGCAGGTGCAGATTTACAGATTGTTTCTGTTAGGGCTGTCCCTTCAGAACTTACCGAGCTGCTATGCTCTCCCTGCTTGGTTATAGTTTTTGCTGAGAAGTCATTGAAGTTATAGTATGTGAAGATTATATTTTGCATTTATCTTTAGCGTACTGAGACTGCACACACCATATGCATGGAAGGAGATGTTACAAAAGATGTGTTGCTGCTGAATTTTGCAAGAGAAATGCAAATAGGATCCTATCCTGGCCTAATCTATCAACATGCCAATCAAAAGCAGAGCCAGCTCTTTAAATAACCCTAGCTTACCAGCAGAGACAGGGAGATTGGATTCCTATATCTGCAATCTGAGCCCCCAAGTGTGAGATTGCCTCCCTGGTCTTTACAAGCCTAAAGAAGTCCTGCCAGGTTGTTAATGTGTGGTTAGCATGTAATAGATGAAGAAAGTGTTGAAAGGCTTGGGGAATGGTTTTGGTGTAGAAATTCTGAATTTTGGAAAAAAGTAAATCTCTGTTTGCGAGCAAGTCATTCGAGGCTAAGAAATCCAAGCAGCTGGGGTAGTGAATCTGAAGTTAACAAGAGGGCATGGCCTAGCAGAAATCTGGGCACAATGCCTTTCCTTGAAAGAGGGACTGGAGAGATCACAGGAGATGCCAGGAGCAATAATAGAATGGACTAGCATAAATCAGAGGGAGTGGGATCCATGACTGGGAGAAAGGAGCTGATTAAAGAACAGGCTCAATTGAAAGAGGGAGCAGCTATGAAGTTCTGCCTTTAGGACTGGTGGAATGGTGTAAGGGGTCTGCACCACTTGGTGGAGCCAGTGTTTTTAGGAGCATCAGCCCTTCCCTCTGCACTTCTTAGGAAGTGAAATGCAGAACACCAAAGCAGCCTGTTTTTGTGGGAGCACCCTTACACTTCATCAGCATGAGGATGTAGCAGTACAGAACTTTACGCATGCTGACATGCAGTAGGAGCAGAGCCTAGCTTTGTGGTCAACGCAAAGAACTCAGAAGCCAGGTCCTTGTCACAAGCCGTTTCCCTTTTCTGTGTCTTAGTTTCTCATCTTCCCTGTCTGCTGCAGGAGCAGATGTTGTGATGGCTACTCCACTGCAGGAAGGAGTGCTAAGCAGTAGTAAGGGTTTTCAGTGTGAAACTCTGTCTGTGTTCAAATGGGAGCATATGAAGAAGGACATAGTGTGGCAGATGATTACTCCTCTGACTTGCTCTATCTGGGTTCCTGCTGTAGTAGAGAAGATACTGGGAGCCCCTTCCCCCGCCTGTGCTCCTCCACCCCTACCACAGCTCAGTGAACAACTTTTCTAGTGGGTGCAAAGGACAGGGTCTGACTCATGCTCTAAGAGTCACAAAAAAAAAGAAAAACAAGCCCAGAGCATCCTTAGCCAGATCTCTGCTCTTCTGGGTGTTCTCCTTCACTACACTACTTTGTTCCATACATATACTTCCTAGAATTCTCCCTTCATATCTGCTTCTGGGTTGGTTTGGTTTTTTTGCTTGGGTTTTGCTTGTTCTTGTTTTTGTTTGGGTTTTTTTTTTTATTTTTTCCCCCCTGCTGTTTTTTTGGTGTTTTTTTTCTTTTTTATTTGCTTGGTGTTTTTTTGTTTTGTTTTGTTTTGTTTTTTTTGGGGGGGGTTGTTGGTTGTTTTTTTTAAGTGTTCTCCTTAATGAAAAATGTCATTCAATTGTAAGGCTGTAGCTGCCCCCTGGATTTCTTCAGAGATCCAAAAACCCGGGGCCCTGACTGCCACCTCAAGCAAGCACAGCTGATCCCCAAACACTTGCTTTCTGCAGAATGATGCAGCAAGGAAAGGAGCAGGCAGGCTTTGCGGGGGTTCTTTCCTAGAGAGCCACAGGAGCACTGGTAAGGGCATGAACTTGTGTGAGCCAAACTAAGGGGAAATTTAAAGGATCGTGTTAGTTTTTGGCAGCTTTTTTTTTTTTTTTTTTTTTTGAGAGGAGCCTGGAGTGAGACAGAGGTGTCTTAGTGTGCAAGAGGTATGAGCACAGTGCAATTGGAACTGACTTCCAGATGCTATCATCAGCTAAGGGGTGCCAGCCTCTCAGGCTCGTGATGGGCCGGGACAGATGTCAGCTTTCATTACAGAAGGCAAGCACAAAGAGCAGTACCAGCGTCCACAGCCATGTACAAGACAAGAACCACCTTCTGCCACCCTCTTTTCTCACAGATATCTGACATTCTTTCCTTGCAACATTTGGGAAGTTGTTAAAACCTGAGAAGTGCACACAGAAACACCTCCTACATGGGGTTTTTGCTCCAGTGAAGTAACAGAGGGAGGGTGAGTAGAGGCTATCTGCAAGAAAAGGGATGTGTCCTGGGTCTTCAAAGCTGTAACCACAAGAATTGCTTTCTAGTGATTGCAAACGGCTTCACTCAAGTATGAGCAGAAGAAATTTGATCCCATGTTTGTAACAGTTCAAATGTGACAAAACTTGAGCCTAGAGCCCCCACCACTAAAGACTGGGTCGAGTGGATTTAGTTTCCTTTGATCACTGAGCAGCTGGCAAGAGTGAAGCAACCTTTCATGTATCCTTAAGTTGTGATTTATGAGACTTGTGTGTGACGGTTTAAAAGTAAGATGAGACTTAAACATCAACCAAACCAACAATCATTGCAGTGAAGGTCTTGTAAGTAGCACAGAGAGGATGTGGGACTGTATTGCTCTTGCCATGATAACACGCATTTGCTTCCCTAACAAAAGCTGTGAAAGCAATGTATTTGATTTCATCTACTCATAGTCATTTTAAACTCTGTGGCCCTAAATAACATTAACCCTACTTTATGGGCAAGTTCTTTGTAGCTGGTGCACCCTGGGATCCCGCAATACACCAGAGAAAGGGCAGAGAGAGTATATAGTTTCAGGTTTCATAGAATCATAGAATCATAGAATAGTAAGGGTTGGAAAGGACCTCAAGATCATCGAGTTCCAACCCCCCTGCCATGGGCAGGGACACCTCCCACTAAACCATGCCATCCAAGGCTATGTCCAACCCCACCTTGAACGCCGCCAGGGATGAAGCATTCACAACCTCCCTGGGCAACCCATTCCAGGATTGCTGATACAGTGGTACCTCAATGTGTTGCTTTTATGTGTATCATGCAAAGTTATTGTAGCTTTTGCTGAGTAAGTGATCAGAGACAGCTATGAGTCTTTATAGAAAAACATGTGATGTGACAATGAGTAGGAAGGAGCTTTAGGAAGTTCCCTGAGCCACTGATGTTGAGAAGGTATATGAAGATCAACAATCACTCCTTATCTAGCTTGTTTCTTCTACTCTTTCCATAAGCTTCTGCTACTAACATGCAGGATAGTTAATTAGATGGGAGTCTGAACTGACTTGGAGTAGCCATTCTTTTATCCTTATTCTGTAAAAATGCTATGTTCAGGAGATTTGTATGGGATGGGTAAATGTGTTCCACTGACATGGTTTTGAGACTTTGATTTTCTTGCATTGTATTTTTCCCTGGAGGGGCCGTGTTAACGCTACTACAGTCTGCAGGAATAGATGGCTAATTCTAACCTGCTCCAGGGTTTTTGAAAACTGTGCGGAAACTGTTTGCGCCAGGTAATTCCTTTGGAAATCTGCCTCTTTAACTCCAGAGCAGATATGCTTTTGTTTTTATTTGCTTAAATGCAACCGGAACATTTACAAACAGCTCTTCTGAAAAACAAGAAAGAAAGCAAAAGAACCAAAATCGTATCTTTAATTCACACTTACATCTGAGTGAACAGAGCAATCAAGAGATGCAGGGCTTTGGGCAGTACCTTAGAAGGTAATTATTCAATTATTTTTTGTCATGTTTGCTTCATTGATTAATGATTTTAGTGGCTGGTGGACTGGATTTTGTTCTGTTTTGACAGAAAAGGAAAGTTTTTATTTAATCTATGGTGACTTCAGGCTTCTTGGTGTTTCAATGCAAGACTAGGAACAAAACTGTTGTGGTGGGGGTTCTGTAGTACACCTCTTTGACAGATCTGTATTACTCACCTGGAATAAAATGAGCACTGTTCTCCAAATAAGAACAATTGACTCAGCCGGAGGGCCTTAGGATTTCTAACAGTGCAGATGTGTTTAATTCTATTGGGGGTGATATAAAATTGAAGAAGTGAATTTGGCACTGGTGGCTATTACTGGTTGAATAGTACAGAAGACAATGTACTGGGGCTTAGTGTTTTAAGGTTTGAGAAAGAGTGGTACTTGCTCTCTCTCCCTCAAGGCCTGCTTAAGTGTCCTGCTCCTGCCTTAGGTGAAGTAACAAAGTGATTAGTGCCAGACCATATTAGTGATCATGAGCAGGCCTCCTTCACAATCCATGTACCTCGCAGAACCACACACACAATCTCTGGCACAGGGGCTGGATTTGCTGAAGTGGATTTCTTAGAGGCCTGGATTTCAACTTTGCATCCATTTAGCTATTTTGCACAATTGCCTGAGGTTTCAATATTCAGTTACCTTCCTTTGGGAAGAAGAGGTCTTTCTGCTATTTAATTACTTCAGGAAACCCCGTGGTTTGCTAATGTGAGCAAAATTCCCCAGTACTCTCAGCACAAGCATACATGCCTCTAACCACGTAATGTCATGCACAGAGGCACTCCAGTTCAGAGACTTCTGTCTACAGAGACAGGCGTTCCTTTGGGGTCTGCAGGAGAGGTGATGGAAAAATGCTAGCTTCCTCTTAGAAATAATTTAGATGGGAAAGACAAAGAGATTGACGGGATTTTCATCAAAAATTACTTACAGAAATCTTCCATAATTGTTTTTTGCAAACCCAGAATAAAAAAAATCTCTGTGCCCACGAAGTGACTTGAAAATGAAAGCCCCCAGTTTTGCTGGTAAAATAATTGCTTTTCACTAGGAAAAAAAGAAAAAAAAAAAGCAGAAGCAAGATTTTATTTCAATTATGTATCAATTTATCAATTATGTTATGCTGATCCAAGACTGAAATCTTGTGTAGCAGTGCAGACCTGAATTAGCCTATGCGTATTTTGGGATGGAGGCAAGGAAGGTTGTAGACTTGGTTCCAGAACTAGTGAGGTAGCAACAAAGGTAAAAAGTGAAGGAGAACCATATTTATTCTACATATCATCATGTAGACTTTACATGGTGTAGTAAAATTTCTGGCTATTTTTGCATGCACAAAAAGTAATACACAACTTTTGTTCTTATGAAGTTTGGTAGAGCTGAGATCACTCAGATCTTAAGAGTAAAACCAGGCATTGTGATACTTCTCATACTTGCCAATCAGTTCTCTCAGGAGCATTGCACTAGATTTCAGAACCAGCAAACTTCTATTATGTAAATACCTCTCAGATCTAATCCCTCTGTATGCAGCCATTTGGTCATAGAATCATAGAATCATAGAATAGTTAGGGTTGGAAAGGACCTTAAGATCATCTAGTTCCAACCCCCCTGCCATGGGCAGGGACACCTCCCACTAAACCATGCCACCCAAGGCTATGTCCAACCTGTCCTTGAACACAGCCAGCAATGGAGCATTCACAACTTCCCTGGGCAATCCATTCCAGTGCCTCACCACCCTTACAGTAAAGAATTTCTTCCTCATATCCAATCTAAACTTCTAAACTGTTTAAGTTTGAATCCGTCACCCTTTGTCCTATCACTACAGTCCTAATGAAGAGTCCCTCCCCAGCATCCCTATAGCCCCCCTTCAGATACTGAAAGGCTTCTATGAGGTCTTCATGAAGCCTTCTCTTCTCCAGGCTCGACAGCCCCAACTTTCTCAGCCTGTCTTCATATGGGAGGTGCTGCAGTCTCCTGGTCATGCTCATGGCCCTCCTCTGGACTTGTTCCAACAGTTCCATGTCCTTTTTATGTTGAGGACACCAGAACTGCACACAGTACTCCAAGGGAGGTCTCCCAAGAGTAGAGTAGAGGGGCAGGATCACCTCCCTCAACCTGCTGGTCACGCTGCTTTTGATGCGGCCCAGGATACGGTTGGCTTTCTGGGCTGCGAGCACACACTGAAACCAGCTTATGTTCGTTTTTTCATCAGCCAACACCCCCAAGTCCTTCTCCACAGGGCTGCTCTGAATCTCTTCTCTGCCCAACCTATTGCTGGTCCTTTCAGGTGGACTCGGGCTGCAAAGTTCTACACGCGTATCTGGATTGTATATAGTTCAGATTTTGTTGATTTACAGGGGGAGCTCAGCAGTGAGAAGTTTTTTTTAATATATAAGGTAGTATTTCTGTTTTAAGATTATGGGAGCATTTGTGTTTTGTTGTAGTATGAATGTTTGAAAGGATTTTTTGCAAATAGAGGGTGCTTCATCTGAGATACACTAATAGGCTGATAATCAGCTGCTGCCTCCTTCCGTGAGAATGTAAGAAGTACTGCTTGGAAGTTTTGTTCCAAACTGGGCACAGTCAAGAGAGGTTTCTAAACCATTCCAGAATGCTTAACTGAATCTTTAAAACAGCTAGAATCATAGATTCATATATTTTGCTTTGCCTTCTGTATAATACAGGAAGGGAATTTACAGTGCAAGGAGTTTTGTGTTACTGAGATTTCAATCCATTGTATGCTGATTCAGTTGGCCATGATGAGTTAGATAGTAGATATATTAGATTTTTTTCCTTGTTCATTGGTCCTTGGGATCCTTTTTCAGGGTTTTTTCAAGCATAGATTTCACTGGGATCAAAATGAAAATATTTGCCTTTTCTCTATATTCTAAATATACATTTATTTATTATATGCCACTGTTTTTCTCTGTCACCTGTTTCCTTAGTGCTTCAACCTCCTGCCTGTATAACTGTCCATATTTGCTGTCTAACAAAGTTTTGCAGTGCTAGGTCCTGCAATATGTGGAAGCTTTTCATATTCTGTATTCATGTTGCTAAATATAGCCAGAGAGATGGGGAAGGAACAGATTTACTGTGGGGAAAGAGCATCAGACTCTCCTACTACTAATACCACAGAAGCATGCACTGTCAGTCATATGGCGATTTTGTGGCTGCATCCCTATAGACCTCCCAAACAAGATGACAGATGGTTTAGTACATACGTATGTCCTTCTGCACCCTTGGGTATCGCTCTTTGCTGTCCCTGTCTCCCGTGTTACTCACCCCTGCCTTCGCTGTACTTGCTTCCATACTAGGTCACGTTCAAGTGCTCTGTGGCAGTCGTGCAGGGGCATAGAGCATTGGAAGGAGTGCTGCTCTTTGGAAAAGAGCACTTTTACATCTGTGAGTGCTTTGTGTTATCCCCTCTAGAAGAAGTGTACTGCACACGTCACTGCTTGTCCAGGTGAGTAATTCATTCCTCCCAGGGATCTGCTTGTTTAACTTCAGTAGTGGCACATGGATACGTAGAATTTGCACAGACTTTGAGGGAATTTCAAAAGGGATATTTGCACAATAGTCTGCCATCCTTTCCATTTGTTCACAGAATTGTTTAACCTAATGTCCTGGGTTCAGCAGTAGCAGTCATTTTTCTCCTTGGTAGCTGGTGCAGCGCTGTGTTTTTGATTTTCAGCCTGGGAACAGCGCTGATAACACCAGTGTTTTCAGTTACTGCTTGGTGATGTTTTGATCTGACCAAGGACTTGCTGAGTCTCATGTTCTGCTAGGGAGGAGGGGAAGCCGGGAGGAAGGAGAGACAGGACACCTGACCCAGACTAACCAAAGAGGTTATTCCATACCACAGCACGTCATGTCCAGGATGTAAAAAACGGAGGGCAGAGACCCGGAAGGGTCGGGGTGCACGGTGGGGTGTGCACGGCTTTGTCGGGTTGGGATTGATGGTGAGCTATTGTATTCTTTCCTTGTATTTGCCTTGTCATTGTTATTACTGGTGGTAGCAGTAGTGGTTTGTGTTATACCTTAGTTACTAAACTGTTCTTATCTCAACCTGTGGGAGTTACATTCTTTCAATTCTCCTTCCCATCCCTCCAGGAGCGGAGGGAAGAAAGAGGGGGAAGTGAGTGAGTGAGCAAAACTGCATGGCTGAGAAGCTTAAACCACGACACCTAATTAACACAGGCGCTTGTTCACGGGCTTTGTGAACTCTTATCTCCAACAGATGGAGATGGTGGGCCATCTAGCACACACATTGCTATTTTTCAGTTCTTTTAAAATGTTGTTAATGTTTCTGATTGGCTTTTGTTCATATGGAACAGTCATTACAGGAGCTATTAGCTCCATTGTCTCATAAGGTTTTTGTTTGTTTCTTCAAGATAGGATTGTAGTTAATACTTGGCACACTACTACCATCCTTGCCTCATGATTTTTGAAACTGATCAATATGGAAAATGAGTCTGTTAGACTTAGCTCTTTGTACATACTGTGTGCTCATGTGCAAAGCCTAGTGAGAGAGTGAATAACTTAGTGTTTTTACACCCTGTCTGTTCTGCATCTAATTCTTATAAAGTCCAATATCAGTCAATCTGATCAGGTGGATTAAGGATGAATCGAACTGCTTCTGATAAAAGCTTAGGTTGTTTTTCTAAGGGATTTGCTATGGGGTAGGCTGAGGACAGCAATAACAGTACATATACACAACTAAAGTAATAATGAGTTAACTACTTAATTATTTGATCCTATTGATTGCTATTTATAATAACTGTGTGTCCATCTGATGATTGTTCTTGACAGAGGCTTTCAGGTTCTCCCACACAGTTCCTTCCCCTGTTGCTTGTCATACTTCAGTGTGTGCAAAACATTTCTGTCTGCCTATTTGCCTGCACTAAAATGTTTTCAAACCTACCCTTAGCCTCCACAGGCCCTTTATTCCATTTTGCGAACTAGTACAAAATCTACCTTCAATATTTAGCTTTGTTTTCAATTCATGTATTCCCCAATTGATAATGCTATCTTAGTATTTTTACTAATTTTTAGGGATTATGTGGATGTTCATTAGGGTTCTCCTGACTTTTTTTTGTTTCAAATTAATTTTAATTTTTTTATGTTTTTCACTTCCAGCATCAGTGATCCATTTATTTTCAACTTATGTCATAAAGATCATGCTGTGGGAGACCAGATGTGTTCTCGTTATTCGTATCATGGTATAAAAGAGATTCATTTGATGCGCTTTCTTCTGCAGGTAGGAACACTAATGGAACTAATGCCTCAGTCATTTGAGAGAAAGCTGCAGCAGGAGTAACAACTTGTGACTGAAAACTACTTGCATGATTTTTACTAAGACTGCTGAGATTTCTTTGCTTGAGTCCCAAAATGCTTTTGCTCCCATCATTGCTTCATTAGCCTTTGGTAATACAAACTCCTGCCTATATTCACCAGGGTGTTTAAGCATCCTCACTGAAGTGTTTGGCTTATTTGTTGTTAGGCTAACAATGTTCTTCACAGCTTATCTCCACATTTTTGAAAATAAGACAAAGTCAATTTCCTGTGTTTAATGGAAGTTCCCAGTTAGTGTCTAACTTTCAGTAATACTCAGCTCCCACAGACCAGTAACTTTGGACATCAGTGGATTTATGGGTATGTCTAACTTACTCACTCTAGGCCCCTTGGAATAACTTTCAAGTTGTGCAAGTGAGTCAATAAACGAATCATAAATTGAAGCAGAGGCACGAGAGCCTGTACTTGCTCTAGAGGGTTTTGGTACAGCTGAAAGAGTAATTCACAGATTTCATTTGGCAAAAAATATGGAGTTTTGAAGCAGCCATGACTAGTTACCTGTTATTTTGAACCCATTTTTGGAAGGTTGAAATTCAACACAAATAAGAAATCGCTTGGAAAATTCAAAATTTGGAGAAAATAGGGCCGATAAGTATGGCCGTAATCCATGGCTCAGACCCGTTTTATTTTATATTTAATTATGTATGCAAAATGGACAATTTTAGTAGGTGAGATTTGCTTTGGAATAGAACATATTTCAGTGGTTTGGTCACTCTCTAAGCATGTATAGGAATGTTAAGTCTTGTTCTGGACAACTGCATGAAGCTTATTTTCTTACATCACTGATGAGCAACCTGAAGAACAGAACTGTAACCTCTTCTGGGTTTGTGAATAGCATCAAAGTTTGCAATGGAATCTTGACACCACCTCATATATTCACATGTCTGTGTATGCATGGATTTTTTTAAACATGTAAATTGGAAATGCTTTTTGTGACCCAAAATGAAAAATGGAGATGAGTATAAACAGTCTTTGAATGAGCCTGGTGCAGAGATGGGGCTTGTTGGTTTGAGGGGCTTTGTGGTTTCTTGGTTGTGGGGGTTTTGTTTGTTTATTTTGGTTTTGTTGTGTTTTATTATGCTTCAGTTAATGAACTGAAAACACAGGTATCTGTATCAGGCTCTCAAAATCTTGTACCAGGACTCCATGCCACAGACTGCTTTGAAAAAAATTTGCAGTAAAAGAAGAAAACTGATTTCTTGTGCTTTCCCTGCAGGGCAGGTGGATCAGCTGTTTGGGCAGCTGCTGTGCCTCAGAGAGCTGATCTCCTGTTCATGCACATAACCCTGCTCAGAGCAAAGCACTCTGGAACTACCCGGCCCAGTTCTGTAATGCTGACACTTGAGCAGACTTGGTCTGGAAAGCTGAGCTTCAGAGCAAGTGGAGTAAGCTGTTTATTGTCGTAGCTGCTCTCATATTACCTTTCTGCATCATACTTCATTTGTGAATCATGCATGGGGCAGTTGCCATTGTGGTGTTTTTCTAGGTTTGTATTGCGCCTGCCACATTTGGATTAAAACATGTCTGGGTTTCACTTGGCTGACTTTGGACAAAAAGGACCACTCACTGAGAAAATAATAGGTTTATATGCAAAAGCCCAATATAATGAGTGGAAACATTGTGGAAAAAAGGGGACTCATTTTTCAACTTTTATTATTTAAAGCATCAGTGAGAAATGCTCCAAACTCACATATCTGCTCTGCTGCTTCTGGACAGGAGAAACTACTTTGGCATTTCTGTTGAGTTCTTTCTTCATTTAGAAAGCAGCATGGGTGCTTTCTTGAAGAAACTGTTATTTAGCATTCCCTTTTCATATTATCTTTACCACTAATTATAAATCAATGCTACTAGTGTCTTGTTAATCACATTGAGATTTCAAGAAAAATGCTTCAGAAGCAGCAGAAAGAGGCAGATGATGGAGCCAATATCTGGAGTTTATTTTTTCCTCAAAGCATTTGAACTCCTAATCAACCCAGTAGGACCATTCTTACTGTTGGAGAAATTTGGGATATTCAACATATTTTGCTATATTTTTTCACACTAGATACGAAGTCAAGACCTTTTCTTTTCATGTTTAAAGCCCTGAAGAATTGGACAGGCCATGACGGACTCTTTGCAGCAATAGATTTTTTTCTGCAGCTCTTCACACTGTAAATTTATCTTTCCAGGAGATCGCCTTGGAAATATTCTTCAAAAATGGCTATTCCAAATTTCTTGTCTTCCATGACAGTGACCGAAATAAGATATTTAAGAGGTAACCATTTATCCTGGCTTCAAATGTTTGTCTTGTTCTGCCCCAGGGGCTTTTTCTCCAATTGCAGCTCCTTGGTCTTTAATGAGTTAAACAAAGCTATGAAATTTTTCTTTTGCTGACCTGTAAGTTCTCCAGAGCCATTGATTTAATAAGCGAGCTAATGCATGCACAGGTCTCTTCTAGCACATGGGCATGTGTTGCACGTGCCTGCATCCCAAGAAATTGCAATTATAGATGTGTTGCTGCTTCTCACTGAGATAAGAGCCACCTCCATCTCACTTCACAGTACTGTGTGAAAGAAGGTTTTTTTCTTGCTTTCTTCTAATATGAAAGTTTCATTAGATTCTTTAGGGGTAAGATGTTTGTGTTTTTTTTTTTTTTTTTCTCTCTATCTCTGATTTTGGTGTGGAGTTAACTTTTAACAGTGGAATTTTTTTTTTAAAGAATTCTCTTTATGTGCTTGTTGTGTTTGTTGGAACTTTAATGCAAGACTATGAAGTGAATAATTTGCACTTTGTTTTCTTGCTCTTTTTTTTTCCTACTGCAATTCTGGCAGTTATATCAGGTTTACTTTCACCGTCCTTTACACAAGAAAAATACTTCACTATGTAGTACTTCTGGTAAATTTTGCATCCTGGACTGAGGACGGGCACTGTTAAATTCTAAACAATCATTGAAGTTCCTTCTCTGAGCAGTTTCTAATGGATTGTTGCTTTTTGCTGTGTTGTCTTGCAGCTCTGTCCTAGGTGCGAGTCTCAGTGAAATGCTGTGGTGTCTTTCAGAAAGACAGTTGCTATCAGGATATGATAGAGATTACATACACAAATGTAATGTGTACAGATAACCATTTAAATTATTGTAATGTGACCTTTCATATCTTCTGTAGATTTTGCTCTTTCCAACCTGCTTTGAAGTCAAAGGGAATAACAGAAGAGTCCCTGAATATAAGGTAAAACATAAGAAACATTGGATAACTGTAGATAAGTGCAATTATAAAATCAGTGTAATTTACACCTCAAAAAAAAGCATCTAGAAACTTACCTATTTGTGCCCCTATTTTAAAGACTGAAAGATATCCACAGGACTCTGAAAAGTATTCTGAAGCGCAATGTCCACAGTATGAAAACATGAAGAACGTGTTGAGTAGCTGCCTGTGCATAGTCGATTAATAATTATTATCTCCCTGATATGATTCATTAGTAAACTCTACACAGATGGCTAGTGTGGGAAAGAGACAGACAGTGAGCTGAGGTTAGGGCTAATCCATAACCCTTCTGCATAATGAACTCTTTATTGTGTGGTTAGGGCAGACAGTGATAGATGTACATATGGATGTTTTGGAATGTTATAGTAACTGTGTGGTAGAGATTCCAACTCATTCCTCAGATTTACCACTGTAGGAAAAAAAGTTTTCTCCTGGTGGGACATGATTGAGAATATGTTCCATGCTGACCTTGAGTTATTTGCATACCTGTAGCTCTTCTCAGTTTGGATACCTGAGGAACACAACCTGAAGTGCCTACTTGGTGCCCCCTGAAGTGAGCACCTGGAGGCCAGAATTGATTGAGACCTGAGGGGCAGATTGACACTATGAGTTGTTGTGTCCTGTGTCAGATATACTCTTTCTCATTTTCACTCTCTCTGTTGTAGATCATTACTGATCTTGTAAGTGAACATTTTCAACCTTAAGTACCAGCCACCAGCTTGCAAATAATATAAGTGCAGTCTTCAGTCAGCTCTGGCTAGAGCCTAACCTATGTGAGAGGTGATGGTTGACTCTATGTAGGTGTTCTGTGTGGAGTAATCAGTAACTTTCCCAAGGATTTCCTTTCCCTGTGCTTGCTGGGTGCTCAGCAGGTGGGAATGTCTTGTGATAAGATCTGCTATGGCTGTAGGAACTTTGGGCTTTAGCTGGGCTCATGCTTATTGTGAGAAACACTTGACTTGTGTATGTCTTGGACATTAAAGCAGGCTATATGTCTAGGTTTAAAGTAGACTGTCCTGAATTCCATGAGGCTCTGCCTTCAGTTTTACTCCTCTTGCTGAGAGAGGACCTTACGCACTTTTAGCATATTTGAGAGTGTAAGCTGCCTTTGGCATAGCTTTGGCAGGGCCATGTTAGAGCATGGGCTAAATTAAGGTAAAGAAGATACTACCTAAGAAAAGCAGCTCTTCAGTGGAAAGTTAGAGAAAATTACCCCAGTGGGCATGCTTCCCTTTACCAAGCTCCAGCCTGAGAACTGAAGGACTGAGGACTTGATGAGTTTACTTTTCCCTTGTTTGAATTCTGGAGCCTCTTCTGAGAAAAATTCAAGAGCAGCACAAGGGGCTCCTTCCCCGTCTAGAGGGCAATGGCCATGCTTCCATAGCATCCCAGCTTTTCCTGCCCTACCTGAAACAAGGAGGCAGGCCAAACAAAGCTCTTTGCCCAGACACGCTATTAATAAGTGTGCAGCTGATGCATGGAAAAAAGAAATTGCTAGTTTGATGTATCATATGATGTTGAGGTGATAATATTTGTGGGAAATGCCATACATTTTTTTTCACCTAGTTCACAGGAATAATACACAGTTCTGACTCGCAGACTCTACTGTAGCCATTTAAAAACAGTAATGGGCTGTTAGTGGACAACTGGGTATTTTGCCCCTGGGGCTTTATTCTTCATTTAAATATACTTACACGTTTGCTGTTACCATATGCTACTGCAGCCACAGCCAGCACCTCTTCTCATGTCATGCTTGATTGTTTTTATAAATTGCTCATTGCTTATACCTGTATATTGCTATTCGCAGGCTGTCAGCACTCTCTGCCCTAGGGATGTGATTTGAGCAAGTGGATGCATGTGCTCAGGTGCACTTGTGCATGCACACATACGAACAGACAGCTGAAAGTACTGTGGGGACACCAGACCTGATTTCATCAGTTCACCAGCTTCCTCTTTCATCATGGAAGAGGGCAACTTTTCTTCTCTTAAGCATTACTTAAGTGATACACCCAGGACCCTTAAAAAGAGCAATCTTTTCCCTAATCCTCCTCCCTTCTCTGTGTTCCTTGGAGGGAGAATCAGAGTCAGATGAAACATGATGAGTATACGTAGTGGTGCTGGTTGTGTCATGCAAGTTAGAGATCACTGCACCCAGGTGTAGCACTCAAAATCACACAGAACTTGCTTATGCAGAGTCTGGCCCCTTGATGGCAAGAAGGATAACTGGATTCTAGCTTTTAAGATTGTGTTTGCCCTGCTCAGTTACTCGTAAGTGCAACATTTGTGTCTGCTGCCTATGCTGAATTGGAACAGGCTCATAGTTCCTTTACTGATAGTGCCTATCTAACATTGTCTGAGGCATTGGTGGCAGCCACCAGCAGCAGAAGATTCCAGGTCTGTTCCTTTTCCCCAAAACCGTATTTACTGAGAGTAGTTCAACTGTGTCTCACCCTAAGAAAATGGACAGAACTAATATTTAGTGTTCAGTGGAGTGCGAGTGAAGTTACCAGAAAAAAAGCTATCTTTGTTAAAGATTCCTTCACCAGATATGTGCACACACAAAAGACAAAAAAAAAAGAAAAAAAACACCAAAAAAGTCCACAAAGGGAGAACATGTAGAAACAGGCCCAGATGGAACTAGTCCTTCCTTTTCCAAATGCACCCTTTCCCAAGTATCTATCTGGTTTGGTGGGTTTGGAGAGAGAGATCTGCTGCTTCTAAAACGTAATAGATCTTTAAAGAAAGAGAGCCACAGAAAAAGGGAGGAGGAAGGTCAGCGCTTTATTAGCTTGGGCTGGACTTTATGGGACATAATCTGTGGAGTACCTTGGTATGTTTCAAGCCTGTGTGTCTTTTAATCTCCATTCTTCTTGGTTATCCTTTGCAGTGGAATTGGGTGTAAGGAGTAAAGGGAAACTTAGCTTCTTTGAAGAGCTAGGTGTCTCACTGTTTAACTTACTCAGCTTGTCCTTCTCACCCTGACACACCTTCAGGCAGGAAGAGCACAGGTCTTTCTCTTGTACTAAGTAAAGGGTTTCTATGCGTTTAACGGAGTCGGCATACTCTTCTTGCTGTATTGAATCTGGAAAAGGATTTCTGTCTGCATTCAGTTTCTTGAGCTTGGGAAGATTTTTCACACTGTTTGGGATGGTGGTCAAGGAATTGTCAAAGAGACCTATCTCCTGAAGTTCCTTCAAGGCCCCAAGGCTGGTGGGAATACAGTCAAGACAGTTCAAGCCAAGGTTGAGAATATGAAGGTTCTTGAGAAGGTTCAGCTCCTCTGGCAAATTTTTGGTGGTCAGCTTGTTGTTGGATATATTCAGGTAGAAGAGGTTCTGAAGTGTGCCTATTACCTTGGGCAAATCCTCAAGTTGATTACTATGCAGGTCCAGCCAGCGCAGTTTCTCGAACTTCTGGATGCTGCTTGGAATCTTTTTTAACATGTTTCTGCTCAAATCAAGTTCATCCACATCAGTCAGTTTCAGAATGCAATTGGGGAAGGTAGTGATACCCATCTTGCTTAAGTCAAGACGACGTGCTCCATCAGGACCTATTCGGATGGAATTTTTGGCAATTTTCAAGGTGATCTTCTTCCCTTTTGGTTTCCCCTTGGCCATCTCTCACTGAAAGACAGACAGATACACCAGACTCTGTGGATAAAGTGTAGAAACTCCAGTAAAGCCTTTTAAAACAGTGGTCGCTTGTCCCTAATTAAAAACAAAGTAATCACATAGTTAAAAATTTACACATGACTGCTGGACTCTGTTCAGAGTTTGGGGGTTTTTTGTGTTGAGTTTTTTGTTGAGATCAGGACTTTTCAACCCTGAAGCTGCAACTCTGAAAGTGCTTCCTGAAAGTACTTTGAGTAGGTGAAATTCTAACAATTTACAACATTGTTTTATTGCATTGTATCACCTATATTACATTAAAAGGTGAAATTATTGCTTTCATCCCTAGATACTGATTTGAGCTCAGCATGTAATGAAACTGAATGAAATGTGTTATTATCCATCAGCTGTTTGAGGACCTGAGCAAAATGTTTTGTGGGTCTCAATCCAGTCCTACACTTTAGGGCCTGCACTAAAAGAAGCTATCCAAAATTGTGTTTATTATCCCAGACTGAGTTGCCTTCTTACATGCCTGGCACCTGTTGACAGGTTGGTTGAATGTCCTCTTTAATGGACCTAAGTTTGGGCTCTGTCTGATGTTGGAAGATTTAGATATTTAAAGCAAATCATTAAGAGTATTGTTTAAACCAGGAACATAGTAGGCTCCCAGATTTGCCAGACTGCTTGCAGTTCACACATCCCCTGCAGGGCAGACTGTAACAGGGGGTCTGTGTCAGTACTGCTTAACCTTGCCTTTCCAACCATGCTGTGGAATAAATGAACTCACAATACTAAAGTGCCCTGCTCCCAAAAAATGCATGTAAGTGTCATGGTCAGACTTTTGATTCATATTGATGCTCTCAGCATGTGTCATGTGCTTTGTTGGACTGAGCCCTGTATGAGTAGTAGTCTACTGTAGTTTTAGGTTTGATGAACTATCTCTCTAATCAAAGGTCACCAAATATGGCTGCTAATTAGGGCTAGTGACAAAGGAAATAGCCTATTCCCTGAAAATGGATGACAATGTCCCTCTCAGACAGAGCACAGAAAGGAGCGTGGGTTACAGCTGGCCAATCTCAGGATGGTACTGGTGCTCTGGCATTTAACTGAGATAAGACTCAAATCACAGCTTTGATAAATGGTTGTTTAGGACAAAATGTGAATTTATCAACAATACATTTCCTTATTAGAAAGGCTTCACTACAAACCCTTGAGGCTTTTTGGCTACTCATTAATCATGTGAAAATACATGAAGGGGAAGTTCAGGCTGCTACTAAGGCACTTCAGCTCCTTTTCAATTATATGCGATAACCCAAAGTAATGCATAAGCAAGGAGGGAGTCTGTCAGTTACCACTCAACCTTCCATGAGCTCTGTAATGAGGTAGATGTTTTAGAAAATCCTTTAAGCAGCACAGTCTTGCCCTAAGGTTATGTTCCCAAATTGAATCTTTGTTATTTTATACAAGAATATTTAAACACAGTCAAATCTTTCTGTCTGTCACTCCCACATTTCTATCTCTCACTAGTACTTACAGGGCCATGTTACCATTGTATTTGAAGCCCTCTCACTCTTTGCTGTATTTAGCCTTAGAGTGTTCCTGTGGCAATACTAATTCTATTCTTTCTATAGTGTAGACTAGTAACTGAAGTACTCTACAGTGAAAAATCAAGAACTTTTTTTACCTTTGTTGATGTTAGTTTAGATAATTTGCCCAGGAGTGGGTAGGAATTTCTAAAGATTAAAAAAGCAGGGTTTTTTTATCACAGTTCACTCATTTTAAGGTTTTGATGCAATATTCTTGCTGGCAATTCTGCAAAGATGAAGTTCAGCTGCAGGGGAAATGCCAGAGCCCTACTGCTGGTACATGATACCCGAAGTCTCTTACCAGTACACAGAGTGTGACTACCATGCTTCAGAAAAGATCTGCAGGGCAGCTTCCTTGCATTTCAGCATGATGAAAAGAGAGTTTCTGCTTCCTGCAATTGATGTGAACCTTGTGACCTGGTCCAGCTTTCTCTTTGTCTGTTTTTGTGTTGGATGAGTTGACCAAAACATTTTGATCGGTGAAGCTTTTCAGACAAGTTTGTCTTTAAAAATATGAAAGGGAGCCTCAAGGGAAATATTACTTTTTTTAATTAAAAATCTGAATTTATTTTAAAACACTTTTTAAAACAGCTTTAAAACTCTCATTAAAAAAAAAAACAAAAACATTTTGCTCAGCTCCTAATAATTTTTTCTATTACTTTTCATTTAAAATCCAAGGGGGAAACACTGATTCAAACCTGTTCTTTTCTGAAGAATCCCAGCTAGCCAAAAAGTCAGCCTGCTCTGCCGCTGTCTGCTATTGCGGGTTCCCAGCATGGGCGTCCCTCCGTGCTGCGCGGGCCTGGGAGCACTAGAGGGAGCCTGGTGTACAAGGTTGAGTGCGGCAGGCTTGTCAGGCGTGGCAGTAGACGACCTTTTGGGCCTGACTTCTACTCTGCCAGTAACCTTCACGAACTTGGTATGAAGTTTGAAACTGGACCTTTCAGGTTTTTAAGAAGTCCAAACAATCAGATCAGCGTAATTTTCCTGAAGATAGATGTCTTTGTATGGTGCGCTGGCTAATGCCCGGGCATCAGAGATCAAATACCTCCTTTAGTTGGATTTTTTTTAAATCCTACTGTGGATCTCTAAGATGCATTGATCATGAAAACATGAGTCCCTAGGGAGTGTTCATGCTTTCCAAATGCTATTTCCTTTGGATTAAAAGTTGGAGCCATGTTTCAAACTTAGAAAAAGGTGATTTGCCATCCCAAAGATAGGGATTAGAAGCCTGCAGAAATACCGCAGCGCACCAGACAGCTTGGAGGGGATGAATAGCTCTCTTGCCTCTGCATGCTTGTAAACAAATTATCAATGTTCCACAGGGCTGTAGATAGAAATAATGGTGCTTACTTAGCCACATCTCATTTTCTTTAGCTCTATATAAGAGGGCTCCAGTTCTGTAGCCACTGATATTAAAAATTCAGGAATTGCAGGAGCCCTCCTTGGTGTAAATCTTAATTATGCCTGTTCAATCTCATGCTCACAGTACATCTCCTGGAATAGCACAGGGAGAAGTACATGTGTTGCTCTACTACCTAAGAAATGATGGTAAGAGAGAACTCTCTTATTTGCTTTAAACCCTCACCCCTCTGCCAGGTTCACCTTCTGAGTTGCTGGCAAGCCTTTGCCTAGAGGTGGTGCGTTTCCATGTGGTATAACGTCTTGCTAAAGAGGATCTTAACTAGAAAACACTTTCCTCTTTTATCTGCACTTGGCAAAATCCTTGGTCTGGATTGAGCTTTTGAAAGCCCAGGGCTAACTCCAGAGCTTTAGGAGTGCTTCACAGGCAGAAACCTTTAAGGCTGAACTGATACAGAAATAAGTAGAAAATGTATCAGGGGCATTATGCCATCTATGGTGCTCTGCGTTGCTGGGAGCCAAAGGAACAGAACTGACCTTGAATATAAGGGCTAGGACTGTCAGTGTGTCTCTGAGGCAAAGGAGGATTGGAGATTACTCCTTAACTGCACTTAAGCAATTGCACAGGGCCCAGTCGTGACCAATTGTAACTTAAGTCTGTTTTGAGAAGGAGATCCAGTCCTAGAGGAATACAGATTTGGACCCTGGTGATGCGTATCTTCTACCTGAACCTTTCTTCTTTTCTCAGTATAGGGCTGGTAGGACCAGAACAAGCCTTCTGCCTGTGACACTGTCTGGGTATTTCAGGACCTCCAGCTCTGTGCCTGTTCTTTTCCTCTCATAGGTTACTGCTTCCTACTTCACTGCACCCAAAGCTGGACAGACCCATTTTGGACTCATCTTGAGTGAGAAAAGTTTTCTCTGTCTTTCCTCCTGAAAGCCTGTGTATTACAGAGCAGGCTCGCCAAGTCCACAGATCTATATGTGCTCTGCACCTCTCTGGGGGCAGGAAAGCAGTGAGGTGGCGTGTTCTAATCCACCCATAGAATAGCTCTGTGGAAATCATAGAGTCATAGAATGCTTTGAGTTGGAAGGAACCTTAAAGATTTTCTAGTTCCAGCCATGCTGCCATGAGAAGAGACACTTTCCACTAGACCAGATTGCTCAAAGCCCTGTCCAACCTGGCCTATTGGTACTTTCATAAAAAACTTAAAACCAACATTCATACAGCAAATGATTTTGCATGAACCAACTCAGTTCCACCTATAGTAGATTTTTATTTCCTTGCTTACAAGCCTCTTACCATTTCTTTGTTGTTGGATACAACCTGTTATGGAAGAGAGATAAATTCACTGACCATCTAAAATGTACTCTCTTGTTAAAAGGGAGGCTTAGACTAAATCCTGCCATGAGCAAATAGAAAAAAAAGAGGTTTTCTTTCTTATTTTTCTTACTTTTCTAGATCGCTTCAGAGCTATCACAAAGTGCAAGGTCACTTATAAAACCAAGGCCCACCAACAGTTAATAAAAATATAGTTTAATTTTTACAATTCTGCCAGACTGCCCCCCTGCATAAGATCTTGCCGGCTAGCAGCTAGGAAGACTTACAAGATGAGGTATAGATGTCATAAGCTCCTTGTGGATTTTTCAGTTGTGTAGGATGGACCTTCGTTACTGCGCAGTTGTCCTCTACCAACTCTTCTCTGAGTCATGAATTAGTTTTTCAGTCTGTAAATAAACATGCGAGCAGAGAGCACAGGACAATTTCCTTTTTGCAGTCCTGCAAATTCCGAACCATACTTCCTTGATGGAAAATGGCAGTCCTTCAAGAAACTTGTGTATGTGAGTGTGCAGAGGGAGGAGGAGTGGCAAAAAGGACTTCCCCTGCTCTGGTGTCTTTCTATTCAATTCTTCTTCCACAGCCTGTGAAACTTCCGTTCCTAAGCAACAACAATGCTAGTCCTTGGAGATCATTAGCATAATGTTTGGTTCCAGCATGCAAGTTCAAGCTGGAGGGAAAAGAACTGAATGACATGCAGTGCCTGGAAATGTTAGATTTCAAACTATGCAGGAAGAAAAAACATCTGGACCTCGTTAGAAGCTGTTCATCAGCTTCTACCGTCACCTTAACTGTCCATTTTAGTCATTTGGATATTTCATTTTACTTGGCTATAACACAGTATGAGATATTTGTATGTGTATTTTAAAACTCACATTTGTGATACCACCCTTGGCACATGCCAGATCAGATAGATAAGAACACAGAAGGGAAGGTTTATTCAGCAGCTCAACAGGGAGGATATGAGCTGCAGTTTATATTCCTCTATCTGTGACCCTTCAGAAGTGCAGCTGGTACAACAATTCCCCTTTGTGGCATGTGAATTTGCTGGAATTTCTCTCTACAATTAGGGCTACCAAGCTCAAACTTTTAGTAATTGGTTGTAATAATTTCAAAATAGCATCTGGAAAAAGGAACTATGAAAGAGACATAGCCGTGTGTTTCGTGGTAGGTATTGTTCACAGGAGATGCAACATTGAGATCCCTCTCTCGCTGATAATGGGTCACAGATATTATTGGCATCAAGAAACTGACAATGCTGATGTGCTTGCCTGATTCCGGGGATGGAGATTGCATTCTGCTCACCTCAATGAATTAATTGAACGTACTTGATGTTTTCTTCACAATCTGAAGTGTGCCTGAATGCAGCATTTCTGCAGCAGAAATGTTATCCCTTTTTCTAGTTTAAGCCTGTGAATATACATGGTGCACACAGTGTTCCATAAAAGAGGCAGATTCCTTTCTCCTTCCCTAGCCCCTTCAAGACATCCTACTTCAAGGAGCCCTACTTTAATATTATACTTGTTTATAAATTTTTTATTATATTGCTCTATTCTTTGAGCACAGAGTTAGAATACCTAGAAGGTAGACCGGTACAATCAAACAAGGAGGACACTGTCTGTACCTTTAGAATAAAGTAATGTAACCTATCACTTTTCTAAGTTTGAGAGAGACTTGATTGTTTCACAGAGAGAGCTGACATTGCTTGTATTCTCTTCCTTCCTCTTTTTGCAGTAGGATTTAGGTTGTGGCTTACCAGGAAGGGGATTTTCCTTTGAGTATTTTTGGTAATTGCAAAGATTCTTTAAGAGAAGTGGGTTAGGAGAACCTTGGCACTGTTTTGCAGACTTAAGAAGTCTGGAGGACGGGAGAGAAAAAGAAAATGAAAGCAGCTTTGTGATGTCTAAGAACCCTTTAACTTTTTTGAGATTTTAGTATTAATTTCAGTGGGGGCAAAAATCTTATCGTTTGAGATTATCTCATCTGCAGTGAATCTCCAAATGCATTGAGGTCCACCTGTCTCTAGCAAATTAGGAGCACTGGCTATCATAAGAGTGAGATCATAGTCTGATGTTAATGGAAGAGGGATTAATAAGTCACTTATGTATAGTGTAGCCAAAGGTGGATCATCATTAGTACACATCATGCTTAAATTCTGCCAGGGCTGATGCCCTACAAATACCTTGTAGATTTAGATATAGATAGCATATATATATGTATATATATATATACAGGCACATCTCTTAACGTCGCATAACTTCACCTCCTCTTGAAATTTAGTTATTTACATTTATAAAGCACTTTTGTTTCTTTTTCAAACCAGCCTTTGATTATCTATTTATTTTTAAATGCACTTACTGTGGTTGATTAGCTGCAGTTGATCTGCTTTGAGCTTTGCTGTGCTGGCTAGAGAGGTGTTGGCAGGAGGAATGCTGATGGATTACCATGGAGAAGTGAGGAACAGGCTTGAGCTGCCTGCAGTGTGATTCGTGTTCTGAGCCCTTGTGAGTCAACAAGGGAGAATATAGAATTCTAGATCTCTGGGGAGTTGAAGTGAGCATCCTGCATTGTCCCCTGAGACCCAGAAGGGTAGCTGTTACAGTGGAGTGTCTACATTTAGCCTTGCCTGTTTTCATGGCGTAGTGAAGTTGTCAACATCTTTGAGTTGGCTTCCAAAGTCCAATTGGGGGATTGTTTTGACCCTTGTAGAGTCCTTATTAACTGTTTAGGGCTTGTGACAAGCAGAGCAAGAGTTCCACTAGAAGGTCATGGCACCCACAAGTCAGCATATATATATTTGCATGATATACACACAGACTTGCCCAGCTTAGTCCTTTGTATAGTATTTTATAATGCTCCCACTTTGAATGCTGGAGGACTGATGTATTGAGCAGGCTTGTACATTACAGTATCTCCTGCTTCCTAACTCAGCCATAAATCCAAAATAAACCTGGGTGGTTCTAGTTAGCCAGTCTGCCCTTGTGGAAACGGAAGAACCTAACTTGATGACAAACCTAACTTTGGAGACAAACACCCTAATCCAAAACACGTCAAGCAATGTCAGGAATCCTGATCCTGTTCTATCCCTTTGAGATACACTCTTTGAGTTCCGAATATCTGTTGGATACCTTAGAAAGGGCAGTGGGGCAAAGCTCTGTGAAACCTATAATAGTTCCATGTGCTGAGCAGGAGAGCTAAACAAAACTTAAGAGTTATAGACCATGTGCTAGAATTGGTCCTGGGTTTTACATTTGTTCATGGAATAGGTTGTTACTTAGGCCATGTAAAATACTTCCCTCAGATACACGATTTTCTCTGAAGAGTGTGCTTAAGCAAGGAATAAAATACTGTGTTGAGAAAATGCTAGTGTTTTATGTACACTATTAACTGGTCCAGGACTGAATAAGCAGTAAAATAATGAGTCATAAACATGAGAGGTTGTTTGCAAGAATTTACTACTGCAAATTCAATAAAACTGTAATGATCATGGACTATTCTGATGTTTTATTTAGATCTTTGAGGCTGCTTTAAGCCTACCTTTTCTGTGGGTTTCTAGTGTGATCCAATACAGAGCACAAGAGTGCAAAGTAACAGCTAGTTATTCCTGTAGCAGTTTTTTAATCTGTGGCTGAATTGATTTCCTTCACTTCAGGAAGCTGGTAGTCCTGCCTCTGGCTGCCACCTTAGTTTAAAAATATACACTCAGAGGGAAAAGCATCTCCTACCACCAGTTATATCGTATCACATCAGTAACCCTGTTTACTTTGGCAGATCAGAAGTTTCATTAATACGTGGTTTTGGATGGGATAGAATTAATTTTCTTCATAGTAGCTAGTATGGAGCTACAGTTTAGATTTGTGCTGAGAACTGTTAATAACCCACGGGTGTTTTATTGCTGAGCAGTGGTTATGCAGCGTCAAGGCCTTTTCTGCTTCTTATCCCACCCCATCAGTGAGTAGGCTGGGGGTGCACAGGGAGCTGGGGGGGAAGGCAGCCAGGACAGCTGACCCCAACTGACCAAAGGGACATCCCATGCCATATTACATATGCTCAGCGTATAACGCTGAGGGAAGGAAGAGGAAGGGAGGATGTTTGCAATGATGGTATTTTTCTCCCCAAGTAACCGTTGTATGTAATGGAGCCCTACTTTCCTGGAGATGGCTGAACGCCTGCCTGCTAAGAGGAAGTAGTGAACTAACTCCTTGTTTTGCTTTGCTTGTGTGCACAGCTTTTGCTTTACCTATTAAACAGTCTTTATCTCAACCCATGAGTTTTCTCATTTTCACTCTTCTGATTTTCTCCCCCATCTCACAGTGAGGAGAGTGAGCGAGCAGCTGTGTGGGGCTGAGTTGCCCCCTGGGGTTAAGTCACTACAATCCAGAAGCTGTCACTTGTCTCAGTTTGTTCTCTAGGAATTGACAGAGCAAGTCTAGATACTGGTACACCTTCTAGTTCAGTGTAGGTGAAATGTGACTTTTGTTTGCTCAGAACCTTTAACCCTTTCATATTTTCAAATGATTTACCCTGTTTAGAACCAGCCTTCAGCTGGTTTGGTTATTTATTAAAACTTGTAGTAAAAAGTTGCATTTTGAGAACAAATGAAGTGAAAAAAAACCCCACATTTACTCTATTACTTAAAAAAAAATACAGAAATGGCAGCCCCCTTTTTAAGGACTCTATTTGTTTCAAAGTGCTTTGTGCGAAAAGAACATCATTGATATGGAGACTGAGATACTCCTGTCTTCAAGCCAGTATTTTCAGAATGCTTCAGAAAAGCATGAACCTTTGAGAATCAGGCTTCAGAATAGAAACAGACAGAATTAATGGTACCTGTCACTAGCACTCTAGATCTACAATGAGATGAGACTGGGAGCAGACTGATTAACAGTGTGGCTTAGCTCAGAACAGCTGAGGAGGTTGCTGTTCCCATCTGTCCATCTGCCTCTGCTGCAGGGGTATCTTCTCTGCCTGTGAGTCAGCTTCTGAATTCTTGCAGTTTACCATGTGGCATCACCACCACAGTTCACTGTGGTATCTGAGGGCTAAAAGAATCCATCCTTAGCACCACCACCCTACTTCCTTCTTTTTCCTTTACTAAATATCATACTTTATGTGGCACTTCATTCAGGGGCAGACTGGCAAGTAGGAGAGTCAGCATGTCATAGGGAGAGTGACTGACAGTGATGAATTCATCAGCTATCTGAAGCTAGACTGTCTCTGTTCATCCGGCAGAGCCTTCCTTCCTAATGAAAGCAGTAACAATATTTGATTGTGCAGCACTAACCTGACTGATGACCTTCTGGTTTTGGAACTATTTGGTCGCTAATAAAACCTCAATATTCTTCTAGTCTTGGTGGTCTCTCATTTCTGTGGGATGAGAGCAGGGGGAACAGGGAGCACAGACGTTAATGTTGACTTTTTCTTACTGTTCTGAAGCAGCCTATTTCAATTGAATGCTTGTTCCATACAGGAAGCACTCAGGAGGGGAAAAGGCAATGCTCCAGAAGTGGCAGGTAAGCTAAATCTTGGCTGCACATGGTTACGCAAGGAATTTCAGCACCTGTCTGCATGTCCGCACACAGATATGTATGTGTGTGTGTGTATGTACTTCAAGGCCTAAGCTTTTGTTTCGCTGCTGGAGGTGAGGTTATTGGCAAGAGAAGCAGAGTATTTACATCTGGTTATTGAAGAAGTTTTGCTCCTCCTGCTGTGAAACATATGGTGCTACTGTCTGGCAGATTAAGTGTGATTTTATGCACATTTTTAAACTGACACCAAAGATAGCCACCTAGTTGAATGACTTCACAGATCATCTGTACATCTAAATCAATGCACCTGTTGTTTTCCCACATGTTTTACTGAGCTGAGAGATGCATTTACTTTCCTGTACCCCTGATCTTGGTAACCCAAGAAACACTGAAGAAATCTATACCTTCTTGTTTATATGTAGCACTTAGTGCAGCCTTTTCTGTATAGGCAGTTGTCCAGGATTTTCCAATATGCAGACTACGTGCATTTGGCTCACTTTTAAACTGGGAAAAAGTGCTCTGTTATGCAAATGCAGCATAAAAGCACTGAGTGATTATAGACAAATGCAAATGGCCTATCTGAGGAAGAGCCAGAATAAGGACAGACTCAATTGAGTAGATCACTGTATGAGAGATATTGTGCTTATCTGAATGGCAATGGATGATTAATTACACTATTTATAATTCTTGTTCTGGTGGACCTGGGAACCACAGGGCTCTGAGGGTATCTTTGAGGCATGGTGTTCAGGGGTGGAGTTAGGAGATCTTAATACTTGTTTCCTTTCTCTGGCAGAAAAGGGAGATCAGCAACTTTGATTACCTCATGTACCTGAACACATTGGCTGGCCGCAGCTACAATGATTACATGCAGTATCCTGTGTTTCCATGGGTCCTTGCTGACTATCACTCCGAGGTCAGTGCTTGCTGCAGCTTTCTATACTTTCTGGGGCAGCACCTATATGAAGGTTTGTTAAATGATGCCACTGAAGCAAAGGGGCCTAGACCAAGGGTTTGAAATTTGAGATAGTTAATTTGAAATGTATTGATTCTTTATAGAACAGCCTTATCTTCAAATCAGCATGCTGAGGACTCATGTTCTGCCTCAGAAAGGTGTATGAACATCTGTTAAATACATACCTAGTTAAGGAAAGGCTGAATTGGCTCAGCACACAGGCTGGGACAGGTTTCTGTGACCCCTGACAAGGAGGTTTGAAGAAAAATGCCTTGAGAGGAATTTGCAACCTGGCAGATCATTTGTGAAGCTCCTTGTGCATCTTTCAGTGGCACATGCTACCACTCTTTCCAAGTGCAATCCCAGTTCTGGAGATGGGAGTTTTAGTAATGAATCTGTGACCTTCTTGTACAAGTGAAACTTCCCAATGCAGCTGTGCTGTTATCCAGCGTCACTGAGATAAACATGGTATCTAAGACTCTAAAAATCTACATCTTTGCTGGTTTTGTTTTTCAGATACTAAACCTTACTAATCCTCATACGTTTCGGGACCTGTCAAAGCCCATGGGAGCACAGACTGCGGAGAGGAAACACAAGTTCATCCAGCGCTACAAAGAGGTGGAGAAGAGCGAGGGTGAGTGGTTTAGGACATTAACAGATAGCAGAGGCTTGAGGCCCTCAGGCCTTTAGGGATGCTCATGAAACCCTTAAAAATGCCACCCAAAAACTTTCCAGAACTGTGGCTAAGTGAAGCACCATGTCGAGGTGATCCTCTCACTTCTGGATACAAACTACTTGAGGATTTGGATAAAAATTACTCTCGCAACTACTGCCTTATGTGCCTTTTACTGCTGCATTCTGTTCACTTCCCTTGGTCAGGAAGAGAGGCTACAGCAAAAAGCAATATTCCCTGGAAAAGTCTGTGCTGTTAGCCAAGCTGAACATGTTAGTCTCATTTGTTAGCTAAGCTACATATAGAAGACTGCTGCATGCAGCTTAGCTAACAGCTACTTTAAGAAAATGAAACAGGATGCTGAGGCTGTTGAACTGCGGAGATCAAGACCTTTTCTGGCACTAATGGGAAAAGGGATGGTCTGGAAAGTAAAAGGCCTTATTTTTCAGAAAATGAAATGTGGAAGGCAAAAAAAAGAGCATACAGAGATGGTAGTAACTGTGCCCATTAAATGCAAATATGCAAAGTGCGCTTTTGCTCATGGATCCTTGAACATATCTGCTTTACAGACCTGCTACCTACTTAGTTGTGCTATGGTAACTGGATGCTATGGGCTTGAATTAGTGATATTTTGCACTGGAACATGATTTCTGTCCAATTTCCAGGAGACCTGTCAGCGCAGTGCCATTACTGTACTCACTACTCATCAGCAATTATAGTAGCATCTTATCTGGTCCGAATTGAACCATTTACCCAGACCTTCTGTTCTCTGCAGGTAAGGGGCAAGATAGCTTCGATACTATACCTCAGTATGAACCGTATAACAGATTATAGTGGCTGTGTAATGTAGAGGGACTAATTCTTTTGACATTTTCTGTGGACTCTGGGTTCAGCTAGGGCTCTCTGCTATGTCTGTTGAATACAGTGAAAATACCTTCATGGGAGCATGATTGATGCCTGATGATATTGTTTCCTTCAAAGGGAGAAGGTTTATTTACTTTTGGTCCTGTGATGCCTTTTGCGAGAGCTGAGGCATATAATCACTTACACAATGTTTTACTATCTGTCTAAACGTAAGCTTCTGACATTGGGGCACATGAGACTTTCATAGAAGGTATTCTAAAATCAAGTGTCCATGCATTACTGCAGCCATGGCCAAGAACTTGGGGTTGGCTGTGGTGGCATAAAGAGCATTCCTGGGCCATTTGAGGATGCACAAGTTCTAGTGGGTGGAGAATGATAGGGATCATGGGATCAGCTCCCTGACAAATCACGAAGTGGAGTGAGAGTACATCCACTGCTCCAGAAGGAATATTTTATTTTAGCTTGTTTTGAACTTGATGCTGTTTCACGGTGCCAAAAGCACTCACCATGAAATTTAATTTCATAGAAAATGAACTTTGACCTTACCTTTCCCAGCTGCTCAGCATAGAGGGGCACCAAATTTCCTGATTGCTCCCTTCAGCAGGCCGTTGATGATGCACAAGCACAGACACGGGCTTTAGCAGACAGTTGTTCCCCTTATTTCTGTATTATGTGTTGTGTTATAGCACGGTCTGCCAGGAGGACAGATGCTTAAAAATGTATTTTTTAAGGGGTATCTTGCTGAAATGTACCTATTCTTATGGAGCAATGTGAGACAACAAGACCAGAACATTCCACACTCAGAGACTTCTATGTATGATAAGGGCTGGCCATGCCTCCTGCAGCTTTCCAAGCACTTTGGTGTTGTGCTAGTCTTTATTTTTTTTCTTTTAATGAACTAATACAAATAAAGTGCTGTGCTAATTAAGTAATAAGCCCTATGATATTGGCTGTTATCAGCAGTAGCTGATGGGTTAGTGAACCACCTGAGGCAATAGTTACCATTGCACTCTGTGAGCCATATGTTAGCTGCAGTCATGAATGACTGTGGAGCAGTTATTTCTTGTTGTAAACAACAAAGGCTGCTGTATCTCACTGGCACACTTTTCATGCATAACAAGTTCCCAGTCTGAGTAGCTGCTTTATGGATGCGATTATGTGTGATTAGCAGGTAACCAGTGTTTTTTGTGGGGGTAGTTGTCTTCAAAGGCTGCTGAGAACTGAAGCACTCAATTTTGTTTGGATATTGATCCACTGAAATTGTTGAACTTTTTCCATTCTCATTCCTTTGCTCTTATGTTGTTGCATGTTCAGCTGAGCTCATTCCTGTCAGTTCCCGCTGGTGGCTGGTCCTATAGTGGCATAGGAACTGCTAACTGTGAGACCTAAGAATTGTATTATCAAGGCAAGAGAAGGCTGGAAAAGGAGCACTCCCAAACTTAAGACCTTAAAAGGGTGCTGAGCTGGGAGCTGTGAAGGCTTCTCTGGATCTTAAAAAGTCGAACAGCAATGCTTATAACTGCAAACTGCCAGTCTGACTGTACAAGGAAGTGCAACAGTTTGGGTGCTCACCTTGTGTGAAATTGGTGTTTGCGTAGCATCCGGTTTCACAACACCACAGAAGAAGGCAGTGGGGAAGCTTTGCTTCTAGTAAGGGAACTGTACAGTAATTTACAAAACCTTATGTCATGTTTCATGTAAGTGCATTGAGATCTGACTCTGGAGAAAAGTGTCTATGTGCTTTGCATTACTGTACTGGAATGGGTGAAAAACTGGCTTGTCGAACTGCTGTTGAAGGGTGCCTTACACTTCACCTTAGTCAAGTGCCCCCTGCAATCCTTCCAGGACTTGGTCTCAGTATGACAAAAAGCAGCAAAGATTTCTGTGTTTAGTGTCTCTGTTGGAATGGAATTCTAGAACTCCATGGCCTCAATAATTAGTGAGACTTGGTTTTGATTCAGCTTGGCTTTTTTTTTTGTCCCTTATATTCTTATCCCACTAGTGTTGCATTTCAGCTAGCAGGCTGATCTTTCCTGGCATTTACCTCTCATAGCTACTTACAGAGAATAGGGCTCTTACTCTTCATTGTGTGCTGACTCTTGAGCAGTCATTTTAAGCACTGTCTGAAGGTAATTGCTTCTTAGCATCTCTGGGCAGGTGGTAAGACTTTTCACCTTCACAATTATCTCTTAGAAACACTCTGAGGTCTTTGGGTTTACAGCACCACCAAGTATCAGTGATGCTTCAGGTTATAAGCATGAGAAGTTCTAACTTCTCTCTAGAGATCACTTCAACTAGTTGCTTTGTATATAACCCACTGAGCTCTAGTTTTAAAAAGCATATTTTGATAGTATTTCTGATGGCAGTGTTAGGCCTCTACTGAAAGCAAAGGTAACAGTGACTTGCTGTGTTTCAGAAAAGCAGTGAGAGTTTGTGCCGACTTGCAATCTAAAGGCATAAAGCAATTCTTGATACTCTTTTTCCCTTTCAGCGCAGTTTTTGCATTCATAGAGAGAGAAAACTCATTAATTCTGATATAAATATATGCAAATAAATTTATTAATATAGGAAATGGGAAAATCAGTTATTGCTTCCTTTATAAATAATACAGGCTTAAGTTTTAAAGATATTACTTTTCCCTAAAATGAATTAGACAGCCAGGGAAAAAATCACATTTTTTCATGGTGGTAATATCTTTAACCAGGTTTGTCGAGCTAACAGCATTTCCTATGTATATATTATTTTTATTTAATACAGGTAATCTTTTTATTACAAATCATATTGTTTCTCAGGAGATTACCATCAGCTCTCATAAAAGCTGCAAAAAAAGATGAAAAAGCATCAATCACCACCAGACACAGCATGCTGTGTGCAGATTAAATATACAAAGCCCTTTAATATGCTTCAATGAGATACTTGTTAGCTGTTGATTTATTTATAGTCCTTCTTCTACTCTGTTTTAATTTCAATTTGAATTTGACTCCAAGGGTCTGCCTAATAATGATCAAGAACAAGATGACCTTGTGCATCAGATTAACTCCAGCTAGGCTTACTCATGTGATTAGCCATTTTCTTACTCAGTCCCTTGAGTGGGTGTGGGAAGGCTTCACACTTGTCAGGGGTATAAGGAAGAAGGACAAGGGGATAGAGCAGAACTATGCTGTCATTTAGAAATGAGGCTGAACCAAAAGCCAGGTCAGAATTCACCTCAGGGGAAACAGGACAGGTGTTTCCATCTGGAATATATGTTGACTTTTGGTGGAAGTCTATCCCAAAAGACAAGCAAAGAGTTGTGGCTTCAGAGCTTAGGGTTTATTGCCTCCTGTGTTTTAATAGATTATCCATGAGGGTAGTTTCTGCCTAACAAGAGATACTGCAAAAGTTATTTCTTGACTTGCAATTTGCAGACTTAGTAGAGTTTGTAGGTCCAAAGGAGTTGCATTGTAAGTGTGCAGGTACTCAGGGAGTCAAAAGGGCAGTGCTTCTTGCCATCAAAAACCAATCTGGCATCTGCTGTACAGGGTTCATCTGGTTCATGGAGTGGGATCCCATCCATACAGCATGAGGATACTTAGATACTATTTTTCTAATATATTGCAAATCAAAGCTTCAGCTGACTGTTGTGCAGGACAGCATCCTCCTCATCTGGCACATGCAACAGTCTACAGGCAGAGAGAAAAGTAACCAAAAGCTATCAAATTTTCCTGAGAAGTCAACCACAGACAGAACCTGACTGCATCTCACATTCATGAACAGATTTACTCTTGCACCAGCTCTGGGTTTTAGTGTCTTCATTCTGCAGTTTCAGTGGCTTATTCATTTTGCCCAGTGAAACAGCTTAGAGGATTGAATGGTTGAAAATAAACAGTCATTCATACATTTTCACTGCACTGTAGAACTATTTAAAGATACTTGTTCTATCTTTGTCAATCTCTCTTGAGCCCTGACAGTGAGATGTAGTGCTGTGTTTGATGATGTATAATACAAATTAGTTAACCCCAATGAAAAATACCTATATTAGCTTGGGAGCATGCAGCAGCTGGGCAACTATATTGCTGCCAGAACCTGAACTAGATATTAAGAAATTATTTTGTTCTGTCACTTTATACTGTTAAAAAGTCAGCTATTTCCTGAAACAGCTTGTTCTTTCTGACAAACTCATTCAGATAATCTCCAAAAAAACCTGATTTGGATATTTTCATTATTATAGAAATTTTATGTTAAAATAAATCCTTTCATGCTTAATGTAGGAATTCTTATGTAAAGATAAACATGGATTTTCATAAATGCAATAAGTATCTGCAATCCCATTAGAAAATCATGTATGGTTCCAATGTAAGGCATATAGGTTTCATTAGCTGAGCTAGTTATTTTCACTCTTCTTGAGGCCTTGCTTCAGAGTATGTCCTCTGCTACTAAGGCTGCTTTTGTCTAGTGTTTGACTCTCATTAAATTAAATGTGTTTAAATGCTCTCAGGCTGTGAGGTAGTTTGCTTCTCCTTCCTTACACACCAATTCTACTTGTGACCCAGATGTTCTTCCTTTCTTCTCCTCTTTATGCTGTCCCTCCATCCCATAAGGAAAGAACAGTCCCTGCAGGTTCCTGCTCACTGTGCCTTTCCTCTTTGGCTGTATCTGATTAATGTTATTTCAGTGGTACCCCACTTTCCCAGAGTTTTTTCTCATGTATGATTTTTCACAACTGTTTGGGTCACAACTGAACTGAAAGCACTGAAGTTGTGTCTACTGCTTGCAAATCACTTTGGGGAGAAAGGAATTAATTGCCCTCAGAATCATTAGTGATGGGTATGCTGATATTCTCAAGCTGCCCATGATCATTCCTGCTTGCCTTGTGTTACTGAAAGCTATGCTAAGACCAAGCTTCGCGGTATTCTCAACCTACATATGTACAAATCAGGTCTAAGACAGTCCCTAATAAAAGGTCAGTAAATAGAGCTAGGACAGATCTTGAGATATCACCTAATCAAATATGTGACAAGGTAATTATTGCAAAGTTCATTAGGATTCTTCACCTGCTTTTTATTTAACAGATTATTCACACTGCAGTCTTTCTGTCTGTCTCCATTTCACAGGGCGGGAGTTTTGACGTTGCTGACAGAATGTTTCACAGTGTCAAGAGCACGTGGGAATCAGCATCAAGGGACAACATGAGTGATGTCAGGGAACTCATCCCTGAATTCTTCTACTTGCCAGAATTCCTAACCAATGCAAATCACTTTGAACTTGGTAAGTTCTAGAAGGAACTTCAGTGCTCTCCTTCCGCTCCCCAGCATCCTGCTGAGGAAAATGATGCAGATCATATGTTGAGAGTTGGTCCCTTGACTAGGTGGACTGATGAGGCTTTCCAGCAATAAGAGATCAATTTTTATCAAAATAAGGCTACGAGAATACAAGCTTCTGATAGCTGAATGATATCAGAAGAACCAAGTTTCTAGCTCAGAAAGGATTGTGTTTCCTCTTAAGTACTGTGCAAAGGAATTACACATTTTGTCAGACAAAGGCAGATTTTTAGATAAGCAATCTAGGTGACTGTTTTTGAAAATTTGGGCTGTATCATCACATCTATGTTGCTGTGAACAATACATTAATTTGACTTTTGGAGGCAGATCAATTATTAAATCATGTCAATGAAAGGTGGAGTTTTTTAAAATCTGATGTGAGATCACAAGATGATTAAATTTGCTTAATGTCCTCACTGTCATCCTGAAAGATTCTGTTCAAGTCGCATGAATTTGATATGTTGTCCCTGACCTCAAACAGCATCATAATCCCTTCTGGATGTACACTGTCTCTAGACCTTTCTGCATCAGTGATGGAAGGTCAGAGGGAATCCAGAAAAAAAAAAAAATAGTATTCAGAAATCGGTATGTCAGTCACAATTCACTTCACTTTTCAGGAAATTCACAACTCAGTGAAATGAGACATTCTAAGATAAGAGCAGAATGGAAAAAAGGGTGTTAGAAGATTGTTAAAAGATAAGAAAGCATTGGAGTAGTTTTATGCTGAGAGGAGGCCAATAAACAGAGCCTGGCTGAAATCAAGTTCCAGAGACTGACCTGGGTGGAATTAATGGACCTAAAAAAGACATGAGAATCTTGACAGTAGAGGACAAATATAGAGGAAGACTTTACAACAGGCAAAGCCAAGGACCTGAGTTTGTTCATCGCTACACCGTCAAGAAACTTGGAGTTACAGACCTGAGCCTCAACTTAGATTTTAATTCATCCAGTTGTGCAACGCTGTGCTCTGATCTAAGAACACATGCTTGCCTTCTGAAAGGAATCAGATTGCAAAAGACTTGAGAACATAATCCCTCTGAGTGGCAGATTTAGTAGGAATATCTGGCAGTTAGGCCCACAGGATTATGTGTAAAACCGAAATTGTGCCAACGGGTTTGTCTTGTCTGAGTTTGCAATCTATCTGTGCTAAAATGGTCTGTGCTGAGAACATGGTTATTTTTACTGTATTAGTGACAGTTACTAGAACATTTTCTCAGTGCTTTATTACTGGTTTAGAAGTCCCAAGGAAAATCTTTTCTGCAGTGTTCTATGGCACTATATTTGATGTACAACCTGAAACTTCATGCGAGAAAATCAGCTCTATTTCCTTTGACTTCAGTGTTTTAGGAAAGATGCAATATAATTCTCCCTCTGTGATTCCTGCAGGCTGCATGCAGGATGGAACAGTGCTGGGAGATGTGCAGCTTCCTCCTTGGGCAGATGGGGACCCCCATAAATTCATTCTCCTACACAGACAGGTCAGTGAACATCAGGATTTCTGATAAAATGCTGAACTGGGTCTCAATAAAAATGAAATTCTGAAGGCCAAAGTCACAAATCAAAACGTTATATACAAATACATCCCGCCAGTGTGGAGTTTGTGTGGGTTCTTAATTTTGCATGTCTAGTCATCTGCCTAACAATTCACCCTGAAACAAGGCCAACTTTCCACACCAGGTGAGGTTTATATCTAGGTCTGTGGTGTGGAACTATTTCAGCCTGTAAGTGGATGTGAACATAACAAAATGCATACAGATAGCATTTATATGCATACAGTTCCATGTGGTTGCTAATCAGCTCTGTTTTTATTTAAACTATCTACTTCCATCTGAGTCATGCCAGGACTACAATTATTTTTTTTTTTGTTTTGGAGGGAAAAGCTAATGTAACTTCCTGCCTTTAATGGAGTCAGCCTTGGCAATTCGAAAGCAAACAACTTTTAAGTTCCTGAGCCTTACTGCAATTAGTGCTATCTATTAACAGCTAGAAAGTCTTGACTTCTGTATGATGTCACCTGCTATGTAGTAGTGAGTGCAAATGCAATTCTATATGAAAGATGGTGCATTGAACACAGGCTGCAGCAAACTATCTTGGTGCAGGTCTCTTTGTTACTGCTAAAAAGAGGAGGGGCTGTACTACTGTGCCCCTGTATTACCTCATCAGATTTCCTCTGGCAAAAGGAGTCAATCTGTATTTGCGAGTGCATGCAGATTGTTGATGTGTACAAAAAATATGATGATTCTATTTGTTAGCATTGGTAGAACTAAACAAATAGCAGACGATTTTCAAGTCATTGCGTCGTCCTGCTTTGTTGAGTGCCTTTTCAGTGGGTTCTTCTCACCTCTCCTGCGCTATGCAGGCCCTGCCCTTGGGTGTTCAGCTTTCACTCTCTGTGATCTCTTTGTAGGTGATTGTATCCAAACCTGTGGGTACAACTATCTTCTCTATTTTGATATCTCCAAATAAGCCTTTCCTCAGCTGACCTCTCCAAATGCTGTTTTAAATTCTCTGAACTCTGACCAGAGTAAACATGGATATGATCTAAGTCTGTGCTTGCCACATTTTTGTGTAGTAGTTCTGTTTTCATTTCTTTTTAAGGACAGTTGAGTATATAGTGAGATATTTAATTTTTTGGCTTAATCAATTAAAAGGTTCCTGTTAGTCTCTACTGTGAATTCATGACCTGAACACTTCATATCTGTATCAGAACAATAACGCTAAAATATATTTAAAATAAGTTAAATTTCTGTCTTGATACTTTACTTTTTTGGAATGGATAACTTTTCCCTATATTTATTAAAAATGTTTTTTTCAATCATTTGAAATTGCAGTTGAAAGTAGACATCTATGACTTTTTTCCCCAAAATCCTGCCTCTAATATATGAAAGATTGTGAATTTCATAGTATTTCATTGGTATTTCAAGTTATGTTGTGTGGAGAATAGCTACTTACTATTATTAGCAGGTCTCAAGTATCTCCATGCCTAGTGGCTTGACTGTGGTATGCTGCCAAACAGTTTAGTAACCTAAGCCAAGCCAGCACATTGAATTTACAACATATTCAGTAACTAATTAGTCCCTTTGCAGAAGCTACATTAATCTTCTTGTCCTTTGTTATAACTTCTATTTGTGTAGCAGTTACCTGTGTAACTCAGATTACAACCCCATGTTACTGGGCTGACAAGCACATAGTGGGAAGACCTGCCTGGGGAAAAAAACGTGTGGAAGAGCTTTTCACCAGAAAACTAGCCAAGTTGAAATGGGAGTGTGTCAGTAGTAACAAGAAAATATCTCAATAAATCCTTTCAACTTTCTTTGTTATCAGAAAAAATCAAAATGAATTTTTCATTGCTATGTTTGTATTAGCTTACAGGTTGAACTGAAATAGTATTTTATAATGTAGCTGTTATAACTAATACTGTATGGTATAAGTATATAGCCTCATTATTAGTAGAATAAAAGGATGTATTTTTTCCAAATTTAGAACTGGGGGAGGGGAGCAAATTTCAATGCATGAGAAAACTTGAGAGTTGGGCTTTTTGTTCTGATTTGGAAAGAAAACAGTAGAATCTTATTCTCATTTTTCAGTCATACCCTGGCTCCTGCTGCCTTTCCACCACATATTAGATTGAGAGGATAAGGAGAAAATATTTTTGCCAGAGAATGGAGATGCAGAAGGATCAAGAGCCATGTTCAAACTGCTTAAGTTCCCATAGGTGCACAGTAATAGGTTATTACTGAGTCAGGCGTCTCTGAAGCTGCCTAGAGAGTGATTTAGAGGCTCAGGAATCTAGTCACACTAAAGGATAGTGGAAGGGAAGAGAAACATGAGTTTTTGTCAGTGCCTGTAACCACATGATGATACATCTACACTGAGGAAGGAGGTCCTTGTGTAAGCGCTGTGTGCGCTGCAGGCTTGCTGCTTAACATACAGTCCTTACTAAAATGAAGAGTTGAGCTTAGGGAGTGTCCAATTAATTTGTAAAAGTCGTGTGGCTTTATCAACTGTGCCAATGTTATCAAATAGTGCAGCTCAGTGGAAGCAGGTCTACAGAACAGAACAGATGGTAGAGAGGGCCCAGTATACCCATTACATGCACTGTGTGCGCTTTACAATCCATTCCCTTGCAGGGAAGCAAGTCAGGGCTACCCACTGCAAATAGGTTTTGACCACTGAGGTTAAATATGCTGGTGTTCCCCAGTGACTCCAGCAAAGGCATGGAGGTGTAGGGGCTCTCTGGTTCTTTTCTCTGCTCTCTCTCATGCTTTCCAAGGTGCTTAGTCTCTGTTCTTCAGTTTCCCAAATACGGGAAAGACAGTGCTGTCCTTCCCTAACGGAGGTGCTACAGATAGAAAAGCATGGATGTCTGAAAGCTGCTGCAATTTTATGCTGATGTTTTTTTTAAAGAAACATAGGAAGAAATGCTGTTTCTTATATTGTGACTTGTTTGGAATGTGAAGTACTGAGCTGTACTCTTTGCTGCTTGTGTAAAGATGAGCACTCTGAAGGCACTTACACACAATGAGGAACATCTGCTTTTGCCTTGCACTTTGGAGTAAGGGTGCAGATTGGAAATGATTCTATCCATCATCCCTGCGTAGCATAGGTTTGCTCTCATTGTAGAGCAGTCTCAGATTGTGTGAACTAGATTTAGTTTGGATGAAACAAAACCAAAGGCTGCACTCCAGTTGTGCACTCCAGTTGTGCACTCCAGATGCTGGTGGCAGTCAGCCTGTTGAAGCAGACTAGACCTAGTTTCAAGTAAAGCTCCCACAGTGCATGTAATAGAGATACTGGGCCCTCTCTACCATCTGTTCTGTTCTACAGACCTGCTTCCACTGAGCTGCACTATTTGATAACATTGGCACAGCTGATGAAGCCTCACAACTTTTACAAATTAATTCAAATTTCAAATAGGAACTGTTTAGCACATGAAAGATCATGCTTATAGACTCATATTCTTAATGATTTGACAGATCTGATTACACCTTATGTATGGTCAGTGCAATATTTTCTCTTCAACCAGGGCTAGTATTAGGTGTTACACAGGATGGTGCAAGAAATCTTGCTGTGGAAAGAAAATTGATTAGACTGCCTGGGAAAGTTCACCAAAATGAAGAGCTAGAGTTCTTAAATTCTGAAACATGATAGTTTCTGTCTCCTCTGAAATCATCCACCAGATGAGGATGTACTTGTTTCTGGTATCACGGTCATTTTTAGGAGGCTTCACAAAAAGTTTGGTGCATTAAACAGATCCAGGTCAACAGTGTTTTGAGGTTTGGTTATTGTTTTAAAGAATATGAGAGAGAAGAATTGTTCTTGACATACAACTCTGAGTAGCTCCTTGTTTCACATTTTATAAGTTAGGAATCTAATCTACTCAAGAATTTATTTACTTCCTCCTTAGACCACAAGTTCTTCCTCCCTGGCTGGGCTTGTCATAGTGCTCAGTGAAATACTGAGGGGCTGCACAGTTGCAGCTCTGTTGGTTGCTTTGTTTTGCTCTGGCAGTGATGCCAGGCGAAATTTACAGTTTGTAATTCATAGACTAACTGCTTTTATTAATAAGGATGAGTTCTGAGCCTGCTCATAAGTGCCTTCCTGTTGTTTGCGGGGGACAGATTGTATGCTGTGCTTGTTCTCTGAGCTGCTGTGTGATCGTTATAGCTGTGGGCAGGGTCATTTAAACCAGCTGCACTGGGCTAAGTGTCTGCTCTGTGAAATGAGCCATTGTTCTGGATCCCATTAGTTTGCTTATTTCTGCTGTGCTTTGGGTGGGATGGTCTGCTTGGGAGACCTTTAACTGATCATTGGGGAGTATTGCACAGTCAAATGATTCAGAGATAGGAAAGTATTTTTAATAACGCTGAACACTGCTGCTTGAATCATTGGGCAAGGCCATTTGGGAGTGCATAAAATTTTGGTGAGTCAGGTGATGGCAGTACCATTTAGTGAAGCCTCATGGGTAAGGCTGGCTAATGTGAAGGTGGGAAAAGGTTCAACTCAGACTTGTGCCCACTGTTTCTGAACTTGTTGTCTGGGTCTTCTGAGCACAAGTTTTCTGCTTGATTACATTGAGCTTTCTAGGGAGCCCACATTAGGGTGGATATATCACCTTACAGTTAACCAGTTCTCTTCAGTAGTAGTTGTTTCTTCTAGTCTCATTAATCCACACACCTGCCACTGTGGGTGTCAAATCCAATCAAAATTGACAATGTCTTGTTTTGGGAAAAAAGATCGGAGCCCAAGTTTTTCCAGGATAAGGAAATCTGATGCTGCAACCGTCTGCGCTTGGACCCTGCAAGGGTAGTAAATTTTTTATCAAACCCAGACAATCTTGAAACCTCTGTCATACAGCTGCCTTGCTGCACCCCAGCTCTGCTGGTGCGAAACACTTCCCTGTCTTGACTTGCAGCACTCCTTCAATTTCACTACAAGCTCTGTATTCTCTTTGCTGGCTCATGGCATCCTCTCCTGATGTATCCTTCAGACCCAACTCAAAGCCCCTCTTCTAGTCATCTCACTTTCCAATGTATGTTTATATGCATGTTCTTGAATAAAGTCTCTGATATTCAGTGTGTGTCTTAACTAAGACTGATTTATTTCTACAAATAGAAATTCACCTGTGGTTTGTCTGTACAGCTAAGTGGTGGTACCTAATGCTAACAAAAGTTTTGCTCATTTGAACCATCTTGTTTATAATAGCAGTATTGGGGAAGACATGATAGCACAGGCTTTAATGTGTGCTGGAGGTTGGAGGATGTGCAAAGATCAGTGGAGTGCTTGCCCTTTGATTTGTGGAACTTGTCTATGTTGTCTCTGAGGATACTGCTCCTGCTGTCTGTTAAGTCCAGAATGCTGCACAATGTCCTCTCTTTTTCTGTGGGGATCCATCTTGTATCTCTTCAAGAAGTCACATTCTGTGAGAATGTGCTGAGAATGGTAGTACTGGAGGAACAGAAAATGTGAAGATTTCTTGCCGACAATTTAAGTCTCCAGCAAGGATAAGAAAGAGGTAATGCATTTGTAACTGATACACTCTACTGAATTAAATAATTTTCTTTTGTTTTCAGGCACTAGAAAGTGACTATGTCAGTGCACACCTTCATTGCTGGATAGATCTGATTTTTGGCCACAAGCAACATGGCTCAGCTGCAGTGGAGGCGGTTAACACCTATCATCCTTACTTCTATGGAGACAAAATGGATCTCAACAACATAAAAGATCCTCTGATTAAGAGCACCATCCTGGGTTTTATTAGCAACTTTGGACAGATACCAAAGCAGGTACCACTTTATCATAAGAATAAAGAGCATAATTTATTTTGAAGTTATAGTATTTCAACTGGAAAGCAAGAATAGAACCTTTTCTGATTTCAATCTGCTGAAAGATGGGCTATAGATGTCTCCAAACTGTGCAACGCATCAGTATGCACCCACACGTGTGATTCAACTTTCCAATCGTGCTATTCCTGTTGTATGCCATAGAGCTGTGGCATCAAATTTGGGTTCTCCTTTAGTACAGCCACATGAGTAACCCCTAGTCTGGGAATTGGTACAGTCAAATAAAAGCAGCTCAAAGTCTCGCCTATGCTTTTATCTCTTCTTCCTAATTGCTGAGACTAGCTTCCTATTTCTGTGAGGAAGGGATGTAATCTGATGAAAATGTAATAAGGTTAAGATTTTATTGTAATGAAGAGGTTCATGTCCTAGAGTCTGTGATTAAGGATTTAAACAGTGCCTCTCCTGCATGATCTGTCAAAGAGAGATTAATTTTTCAATGCCATTCATTTGTTCCAGCTCTTCACAAAACCACATCCATCCAGGAATGCCCATGGGAAAAGTTTGTCAGGGAGAGAGTCTGTGCTGTCCCTTCATTCAAGTGGAATTCTTCCTCCTTTCATGAGCAGCCTACAAAATCTGAAACTCTCACCAGTTACAATAAAAGGTGCTGTGGGGGCTGTGCTCTATTTTCTGAGCTAATAAATACAGAATTCTTGGATGGGGCAAATCTGGCTTTTCAAGAGTACAAAAATAGTCACACAGCTTTGTATAAGTGGGTACAATCAAGATCCCTTCTGCCAATCACTATTTGTGTACTGTGAGTAGGCATTGGAAATACTCAAATAATCAGGAGAATTCTTGAAACTTCTGCTGTAGAGTTCAGCACAGATTATTTTATTTTATTTTATTTTGTTTTGTTTTATTTTATTTTATTTTTTACAACACCTAAATCTTTTCTCTCTTCTACGCTCTGAGTATGTTAAATTGAAACATAAATCTTACTGTTTTCCTTTCACATTCTCTTTTTGTTTTTAACAGCAAAGTAAATACTGTCTGTGTTTCTCAACTTCTTGATCTTCAAATCTTTTATTTTTCTTCATCTTTTTCTTAGGCTGCTACTTTTCTTACCATGAATAAGCCTGAAAAATTTCAGCGTCTATGTTTTCATCCCATTCTTTACATCAAACACCTTTGTGGGGACAGAGGGGCTGTACTACAGAGGCTGTGAGTGACATGCCCAGCATCCTCTGTAGTGCATGGCATAAGACAAGTCTGCCAATGAAAAGAAGCTTAATGGCACTGCTGTTAAACAGTGTCATTATCATGTCCTCCTTTGGGGTGCATCACTCCCCCTGCATGGATTTATATGGTCCATTGGCAAGAAGTGTTTCCACTATTCTGTCTGGAATCTCAGTTGTAGACTCCATTTCTGTCTGTGGACCTGGCCACAGCACTGACCCCAGCTGTGGGACTTGCCAGTCTCACCACACAAGCTGTGCAAGGAGGAAAGTTAACTTAATTGCTCTAAACCCAACAGGATTAAATATGTTTTCTGTCTTGACAGACTGCCCCAAGGGAGCTATTGGGCACATTGTTCATACTGAGAAAGGCATTCTGGCTGTTGAAAAAAATAAAGTTTTGATTCCTCCTCTTTGGAGCAAAACATTCTGCTGGGGATTTGAGGACTTCACCTGCTGCTTTGGCAACTATGGGTCTGAGAAGGTAAATAAGAAAAAATCTGTGAAGAAAAATAAATTACTGATATGTTGTGTTTTTTGACTGCTTTAGACACCCGTTTCAGAGGCTACTGGGAGCTGGTTTCAGAGGATATTGTATAGGACTTCTCACAGTCAGGCTTCTCAAGGTGGATATTCCAAGAGAGTACAAAGTCATTGTACATTGCTCAAAAATGTAGCATTTCCTCTCTAAATTACCTCTAGTTTTCCTTCCAGTGACTGTGTTGTCCAGCAAAATGAAGGAGAAAACCCATTTCATAGGTTGTAAGGATAATACAAGGTCTCCTAGCCACTGATAAGAAATTTCATTGTGCAAAACTTCTGGTTGAAATTGAAATAGGACCATCTGTCAATTCCCCTCTGGCTCCCAAGTTTAGCCCAGTGCATTAATTCAAAATAATGCCTTCTATTCTAGAAAGTTAATACTCTTATTTCTTTACCGTTAAAAAATCAACGGCCTGTGTCATCACATTGCTTGCTAGGGCACTTGACAGATCTGGTTTCTTCCTCTACCATAAACACATTGATTTTTAGGCATGCTTGGGACAATGTTATGACATGTGAAGTTATTGGATTTAGCTTGGGTGCCACAATAGCAGATTATGTCATTCAGCAAGATACTGACTCGGGTATTTGTGGAAGCCTCACCATTATATTTTTAGACATAACCACAGTCAATGGAAATGAAAAAGCCATGAGATGTATTTTACTTTCTGCTCCCTGGTAAAAACTATTGAGAGTTTTCTCCACTGATTTCAATTACACTCAGTGCTTAGCAATTCATAGTGCTGCTGTAGGTATAAATTATTTGTTTTGGCTTTTCAAATGTCAGGGTGTCATTGAGCCTAGTGACACTGAGCACAGTGAGTGTGACTTCTCACAGTCAACTGGGAGAAGTAGTTGAGGGTCCAACTTAAGTTCTCTCAGGGTCACCCACGCCTCTGCACATGAGCTTAAAAGAGATTTTTTGTCTTCCTTGTAAGTAGGCAAAGGTGTGTTCTGTCTGTGGTATGATTTTGTAGCTGTGCCATCCAGTCCCACCAGAATCATTAGCATCATAATGTTGCTCCCATTTTGTGGGACAGAGCTAATGAAGAATATGAGCAAAAGGATGTTTGTGCTATAATTGTGGCAATGTGTGATAGACCTGGCTTTGATTTGGGCTCTTTTTGATGCTACTAATGGAGACGTTGGCACCGAATGGAATTTAATGCTTTAGCTTTTGGCTTTTCAATCCAAGTAAGAGGAAGGTTGCAGAGCCAGGCACTGTTATCAGTGGCTGTCACAACCTGAACTTTCACTTTAATCTACACTGAATGTTTGCATTCTGTCACTATATGGTGGCAGAATGAGCTTGCCTTATGTTATGGAGGACATCTGTGGCACAAGAGAGATTGGGACTCAGGTGCCCTAAGACATTAGACACTGACTTTTGTCCAGCCTTCCTGTTTGGCCCCAAGAGGATGGCACAGCTGCATGCGAGCAGAAAGACTGGTTAAGATGAGCTTTTCTTTCATGGATTTGAAGAAATGGAGGCTCAGTTCAGAAAATTGAATCTACCCTTTGGTATTGGTAAATGCATGATATCACCAGATGATCACTGATCTTAAAGCTGCTTTCTCATACAGAACATGACTACGTTTGAGTGCATGGCAGACTGGGGAAAGTGCCTTTGCGCTGTGTGTCCTTCAGCAACTACCATAATCACATCTGGAACAAGCTCAGTTGTGTGCATCTGGGAATTTTCCTTGGTCAAGGACAAAGTGAAATATCTGAAGCTGAGACAGGTCAGTACTGTGGTTCTTTTGCTATAGAAACTCAATGAAAGCCAAAAGATTTGTTTATTTCTTTCATATGACTGGCAGAGGAAATACCTTTGGGTGAATGGAGAAGGCAGAAAATACACCAATCAGCAGTATCATGTGACAGCCTCTTACCAGGACAGGAGCGACTAATATGCCTTATTCCCACAGTTTATATTCACAAAAATGGTTGTTTTTTATCCCGCCTTTGCTAGCATTTCCAAAGTTTATTATGATCACAGAAACAGTGATGTTAAGGCATATGCTCTCCTCACTTGAAGTGCAGCCAGCCCTTGGATTACTTTCAAAACCCAGTATCACCTGGTAATGCTAATAGTTCTTTCTGGCCTGCTACAGCATTGGGCAGAATGTCCAAAACACCCTGCAAACTTAGCTGATAAAGATGAAGACTCAGCTAGGCAAAGTTCTTGATTCTTTTCTCTCAGACTGAATTCAGAGCATAAAAAGTTTATCTGTCACTTCATGAGGTAGGGTTGCATCCAGTAAGAATGATATAGTTTGTGTCTTCATTGTCCAATAGAATCATAGAATCATAGAATAGTAAGGGTTGGAAAGGACCTCAAGATCATCGAGTTCCAACCCCCCTGCCATGGGCAGGGGTACCTCACACTAAACCATGCCATCCAAGGCTATGTCCAACCCCACCTTGAATGCCGCCAGGGATGAAGCATTCACAACTTCCTTGGGCAACCCATTCCAGGGCCTCACCACCCTTACAGTAAAGAATTTCTTCCCCATATCCAATCTAAACTTCCCCTGTTTGAGTTTGAACCTGTTACCCCTTGTCCTCTCATTACAGTTCCTCATGAAGAGTCCCTTCCCAGCATCCCTATAGGCCCCCTTCAGATATTGGAAGGCTGCTATGAGGTCTCCAGGCAGCCTTCTCTTCTCCAGGCTGAACAGCTCCAATTTTCTCAGCCTATCTTCATACGGGAGGTGCTCCAGTCCCCTGATCATCCTCGTGGCCCTCCTTTGGACTTGCTCCAACAGTTCCATGTCCTTTTTTTGTTGAGGACACCAGAACTGCACACAATACTCCAAGTAAGGTCTCACGAGAGCAGAGTAAAGGGACAGGAGCACCTCCCTTGACCTGCTGGTCACGCTCCCTTTGATGTAGCCCAGGATATGGTTGGCTTTCCTTTAGTTGTTGATTTAGAGCTCATCTATAGTCATCAAACAGCTGTGTAAATGCTATTTCATTTACAAAAGCAAATTCTCATGCAAGGTTTGTGTGGTGCAGCTGTGGTGAGTTCTCAGCTTTAAAAGTAAAACAAGTCTGCACCTCTATTATTGCTGAAAGGCAACACAAGACTCTTTTTCCCTAAGAAATCAAGAGGCAGAAAACACTGCTACTTTTAGGTGAACTAATGAAGGGTTCACTGATCAGCAAGTTCTCCCAATGTTCGAAGCTTCTTCTATTCATTTGCTCTGAAGAAATATTCAGGTGATATTTCAGTGCTTTCTGTAACCTGAGCCAAAACATGTTTTATTTTTCGTTAAAAGATGTGAAGACTTCAGTGTCTGTTGGGATGCCAGAGAAGGGTTTAGGTCTTCATTTATCTAAAATTCTTGTGTTTTGAAATTAGAGGAGAAATTGTGTTTAGAGAATTCTCTCTTCTGAGGTTTACAATGTTTCCTGCTTCAGAAAAAGCCAGACACATGAGACAAGATCTTCAGTGATGACTTTTTAACCAGTTGATTATTAATCCAAAGCAGGACATGAACATATAAATGGAAAAGATAGTAATAAAGCATAAGCAGTAATCTTATCAACATCAAGATGATACCAGTCAGGGGTCAGTTTAGTTTCACGCAACTGTTTGAAGAAGTTGTATTTTATCTCCAATATAACACCTTCCTGTTTAGCAATCTAAAATCAGCTTTGCTGATGTGTTCCACTGTGATTAATCTGGTATTATCCAAAGTCCGCAAAGTGACATGAGGTCATTCAATGACAAATACTGCATCTTTCCTTCTTTTTGCTAGCAGAAGCTTTTTTTGATGACCGTCTGGCATAGATGTAAATTTGAACTATGGTTCTACATGTCTTCAAGTGAATTATTTGCTGCTTTCACATAATTCACTGTTTTGTGGTGGCTGCTTTTTCTGCTGAACAAAAAAATTGTATCATCTTTCCTGAGAGAGTGAGTTCTGCTTAAGTAAAGCTGATGTGCTATAAAGTGGATGGTATTCACTTATCAGCTGTCTCATGGGACTGGCACATTCTAGTGTGGAATGTAGTAAAGTAGAAAAACTACATTTCAGCAGAAAAAAAGACATTTCTCTTCCCCCCCCCCCCCTCCTTTTTAACAGGGGCTGCTTAGACAGTTTTGTGGAATACTGAAGATTGAGCCTAATAGCCTCAGTATTGATCCATGAGATTTACCAGTCCCCTCAGTGTTCATGAGGAGAGCAATATGTGCAATTCAGACCCCAGAATTTCTGAGCCAAATGAAACACTAGACTGGGAGAAGCATGCAGGCAAGATGTGCTGCCTGCCACACAGACCTCTCAGGGACATGTTGAGCGTAGCTGTGAAGTGTCTGTGTCCACGTCAGCCAGTTCAGCTGGACAGTCAAACTTGGTTTAAATTTTCGTGGACTAAGTATTCCTGCAGTGAACCTGGTCTTTTGCTGTCTTTTGCTATTTGTGAATTACCTCTGGAGATAGGCCTCACAGTTCTTTCCGCAGGTATGCTATAGAACGTTTCCCATTAAGGGGAAACCTGAGCAAAAATGAGAAAATGGTAGAGAGCTGAAAGCATGCAACAGTTTTTGCATGAATATGCAAAACTGGTGGATTGAAGCAGGGATTATAATTGTGCTCAGGTCAAGCCCTCTGTTCCACACTCAGCTTTTATTTAAAGGACTTCACTGCCAGGTAAGATCTTACTGTACTGGCTTTAAAAAAAAAAAAAGTTAAGAAAGGAAAAAGGGGGTTTAATTAGAATTTGTGCAGGAGCTTAGCTTGGCTTGACTTAGCAGTTTGGATGCTGTCACAGTGGGTTTGTTTTCTTACATGCTTTGGATGAAGGAAGGGAAATTTGAAGCCCTTGAACCTGCCTCGTCCCAGCTCTTTTTGCAAAGGTCTTGTGCAGTTCTTGAGCGCAGGTGCTGGGTTATGCCTGGTCCTTTGTAAAAAGACTGTTCTAAAGCCAGTCCAAAAATCCCATTTAGTGCCAGGATTCTTAGTCAACAGGTCTTGCAAATGGAATAAATCACAAGCTGAAATTCATCCCTCGCAGTTGCAGTTCGCCTTCAGTAGTACGTAGCCTGCTGCGGCTCAGCTTCTGCACCAGTGGACTGTTTGAATGCTGCTGTCCTAGTAACCTTGGCAAGCAGCAGCACATGTTAGCCAGCAGGATTTCAGTCTCAGAGTCACAAGCTGGAAAAGAGTGGGAGATGTGTTTGCAAAAACCATCTGGGACATAGAATCATAGAATCATAGAATAGTAAGGGTTGGAAAGGACCTCAAGATCATCGAGTTCCAACCCTCCTGCCATGGGCAGGGACACCTCCCACTAAACCATGCCATCCAAGGCTATGTCCAGCCCAGCCTTGAACGCCGCCAGGGGTGAAGCATCCACAACCTCCCTGGGCAACCTATTCCAGGGCCCCACCACCCTCACAGTAAAGAATTTCTTCCTCATATCCAATCTAAACTTCCCCTGTTTAAGTTTAAACCCATTACCCCTTGTCCTCTCACCACAGTCCCTAATGAAGAGTCCCTCCCCAGCATCCCTATAGGCCCCCTTCAGGTATTGGAAGGCTGCTATGAGGTCTCCACGCAGCCTTCTCTTCTCCAGGCTCAACAGCCCCAATTTTCTCAGCCTATCTTCATACGGGAGGTGCTCCAGTTAGTCCCCTGATCATCCTCGTGGCCCTCCTCCGGACTCGTTCCAACAGTTCCATGTCCTTTTTATGTTGAGGACACCAGAACTGCACGCAATACTCCAAGTGAGGTCTCACGAGAGCAGAGTAGAGGGGCAGGATCACCTCCCTTGACCTGCTGGTCACACTCCTTTTGATGCAGCCCAGGATACGGTTGGTCTTCTGGGCTGCAAGCGCACACTGCCAGCTCATGTTCATTTTTTCATCAACCCACACCCCCAAGTCCTTCTCCACAGGGCTGCTCTGAATCTCCTCCCCGCCCAATCTGCAGCTGTGCCTGGCATTGCTCCGACCCAGGTGTAGGACTTTGCACTTAGCATGGTTAAACTTCATTAGGTTGGCATCAGCCCACCTCACAAGCGTGTCAAGGTCCCTCTGGATGGCATTCCTTCCCTCCAACTTATCAACTGAACCAGACAGCTTGGTGTCATCGGCAAACTTGCTGAGGGCGCACTCAATCCCACTGTCCATGTCACCCACAAAGATGTTGAACAAGACCGGTCCCAACACCGATCCCTGGGGGACACCACTCTTTACTGGTCTCCAGCTGGACATTGAGCCACTGAGCACTACTCTGCGTGCGGCCATCCTGCCAGTTCTTTATTCACCGAGTGGACATGTGGCTCTTCTGCTCCATGCTGAACTGAGATAGAGCCTGAAGATGTGTTAATTATGCCATGTAGAGAAAGACAGCAGGAAATATGCATTTACTGCTAAAACTGACATTAAAACTGGCGAGTCTGATTTTTCACAGTAAGACAACTAAAAACTGGGCCCTGAAAAGCTTTTCAGGAGGTCTGTGAAGGACTTTTTCTCTGTTGCCCTACAGGCTTTACTGTCACTGGTGGTTATGCAATAGAAATGTATACTGTTGTCACTTGAGAATGCTGTATCAATCAATTGTCATCAGTATACTTCAATCCATGACTTCTATCTCTGCTATTAAATTGCTTTAAGTGTAGTCTGTCATTATGAAACTCTTTCAGTAAGGCTAAACTGGGCATTTCTTATGTCTCTGGAACCTATAAAACAACAAGCAAAAAGAGAATGTTGTGTAATGACAGAAGAGAAAGGAATTCCTATCTGGCTTTAAAGCAGAATTTCCCCCCAAATGCTCTTTTTCTTCTTAACTAAACTTGGAAAAATATTAGGACAAAGATAAAGATTGAGAAGATCACTGAAATGCATCCTGATAAGTTTCATTTCAAAATGTTTATTAAATATTGAGAAATAGTAATTTCCAAGCATGAATTTTACTTAAAACTGCATGGACTTCAGTGAAAAATGGTGTGTTGCTGAGGGCAAAGCGCTGTTGTAGTCTCAAATGTATGCCAAGGGCCTTGAGTTACTGTGCAACTCATATAATCTCTTGGAACCTCAACTTTTTTCAACCACAAGTTAAGAGCATCGGTATTTCCACTTATACCCTTTCCAATTCTCCAAAGAATGACTAAGTTGCTTGCTCTTACTAAGCAAATGACAGTAAGGGCTGTGGTTCCCTAGTAAATCAGCCAACCTCTACTGTGGTTTATTGGTTGCTTTTCCCTACCAGGCTTTGTATGGGCACACTCAGGCAGTGACCTGCCTTGCTGCGTCTGTGACCTACAGCATCTTTGTGAGTGGATCTGATGACAGAACCTGCATCATTTGGGACCTGAACCAGCTGATGTACATAAACCAGCTTCCTGCCCACAGGGCAAGCCTCTGTTCTGTTGCCATCAACAATTCAACAGTAAGATCTTCATTTATCATCTTTCTTCTGATGCATCCATGAACATTTCATGATAATTTAATGGGTGCTCTTCCCAACATAAAAACATCCTGAGAGTCTGATACATTGATTTTTTTTCTTTCTACAGAGATTGCTAATAGTTTTCTTAATGATGAGATGCGAGCACTAAAAGCAACATCTTAGACTGAGTAGCTAAGTCGAAGCATCTTTGGATGGGTAGATAGTAGGATTAAACAACTTTTAGTTTACAGAGCATAAAGTATGACCCTAGTAGCTCCTGGATTTGGCTCTCCTGTAACCTTATTGCCTCCATTATTTCATTCATTTCTCCTGACATTCATGCAACAAGGCCATGTGAGCTGAGACATGTTAAACCTCAGTCTGGCGCCTCAGCTAACAACTACCTTACACCTTTGTGGTGACAATGTTGGCTTTTTGCTTTCCTGTCTACTCTCAGGTTCAGGGGGAGCACTTGATAGGAGTGGGTATAAGTAAGTCTGTTGTGGTCTGTGTCTTGTCAGAATTGCATGCATATTGATAGGAAATTATTCTGTACTGTATTTTGCTGTAAGCAGTCTGAATGATTTTTTTCCCAATCATCTATCTCCCAAAAATGTTGATTGCATAATTTGTATTTTCTGCCTCTGTTAATATACTAGACCAGGGTTCCAGCTTCTCAGACAAGTTGAGGTTGGATCCAATAGTGGAGCTTGTACCAAGAGAGGCAAAATTGAGTTCATAGCAGCAAGAAACCAGGCAGACATTCTCTGTTTAGTCTGTGCCAAAACAGTCATCTCCTATTAAAGTTTTATTAATCATGCAGTCTGATGGTTAATACTTGGAGTGGGGGGGAGAATTAAGTAGTCTGTCCAATGCCAGCTCAGCTCCCAGCGCCAGGAGCCCTGGTTAGTGTAAAATGTCCAATGCAGCAGGACAGTTCAGAATTCCTTGGTGGTGCCTTAAGAAGTCTGCTGAAGCAGTGTCAAACACTCAAAAATGAGGAGGCGGGCTGGCACAGAGCATGGGCTTGAGACCCAAAAAGGATGGAGTCCTCTCCTTTCTAGGTACCAGCCTAAACATGCCATTAGCTTTTTTAGCTGTAGCTCCTCTTCTGGAGCTGTTCGAAACAGAGATTGTCTGTGCCAGGAACAGTCTGGTAATTGATCCAAGTGTAGTTCTCCAGCTTGTTTGGGTGTAGATGGTTAAACTGATTGGGCACTAGTCTGCAGAAAGGTTCATTTAAAAGAGGAAAAGTCTTAGGAAAATATGACTGAAACCTCAAGGAAAAAAGATGAAGGAGTCCATATGTTGTGGATGAAGAAATTCTTTTTGGCATTAGCCGAAAAGAATGCTAAATTCTGAAATGTGGTTTTGTTTAAGTTTTAATTTTTAAAATGTTTCCATTGTGCTAAATTAAATATTTTGATTGACACAAAATTACATGTTCAGCAACAAGGTTTTTTCCTAGAAAATTCAGAGCAATTTGAAGCAAAGCTTTGAAGGAAGCAAATCTCTGAACCACATACATTTCTGCAAAATAAGAACCCTAAATCTTGTTTGTGATTGTTGATTTTTATATTTGAGCATCTAGAAGCTACGTTTATAGATCCAAATCTCACGGTGTTTGTATCACTTAGATACAAAATAAAAAGGCTGTCCCAAAAACTTTATAAGCTAAGGAGGATTGTAAAAGCTTGCTGTGACTAATGATTTCAGTTAGTTTTAAATCCCTGGTCTAGACCTGGGAAACACTGTGGGTCATTACCAAATGCCTGGACATTGTGTGCTCACATGCAGATAAGGTAGCTGAAATTTAATCTCTTTAACTATTGGCAACTCTGTTTCAAATGTGCTATTCTTGTTTTATCTTCAGAATTCTGACCTGCAGTATGAAGAGCCCAACTCAGACAGGGGTGAAGTATGGTGTTAGTTGATCTTATCCAGATGCATGCTGCTAATTTAAGGGCACAGTGGCCTTTGCCAGAATCAGATGACTTTGCTGATGGTGTTCTATTTAGCTGGCTCTTAGCATGCATCGAGGATGGAAAGGTTAGGTGGAATTTCAGTTAGTAACTTGATCAAAATGCACTTTTGAAAAAACCATTTAAAATTACATCATTGTCTCATGTTTCTTGCCCCTAAGGGATTACCTTTGTATTTGCTCCTTAACCATGCTCCTGACATGTGTAAGACTGCAACCTGTATGGAAGGGAGAGGAGAGAACATATTCAGTTGCAGAGGATGTTTTCTGCGTCAGAAATGCAGACCACTGAATGCTGAGCTGGTCATTGGTCAAATGCAAAACACAGTCTAAAAATGCGATGACATTTAGCTCCCTGTGAGGGGCAGAGGAGGATTGTGAAATCACCAAAGGCTTCTCAGCAAAGCAGGTGAACACCATGTCCTTGCTTAAGAGAATGCTTATTTGTAAAATTTAAGAGCACTTGTGCTGGCCCATTGCCTGTGCACAGTCCCTGTCAGTAGGTCAGTCTGACAGTCTCTTTTTTTTACTAAAAGCCTGATTTTTGGGAAAATAGAAAGGGAAGGTTTAAATAAATGTTTTCATTATAAAATGTAAGAAACCTTCTGCATTATATTGCTAAATCTGAGAAAGTTGGTTTGGATTTCTACAATACAAAAATGTCAGCATCTTTCATGAGAAAAAAGTAACATTTTTATTTCTCTGGTTTACATCATCTGCCCAGAAGCAAAACAAAGGTCAGAATCTAAGTCAGACCAACACTGTAATTTATAATCAGCATTTAAGAGTTGTGAGGAGGATGAGTGTAGGATTTTGAGACATTGCCTCTTGCTTTGTTACAGGGTGATATTCTCTCTTGTGCTGGATCTTACCTATACTTGTGGACAGTCAATGGGCAGCTTCTCACAAGCATTAATACCACGTGCAGCCCCAAATGCCAAATTGTTTGCTGCTGCTTTGCTGAAGTGATGGATTGGGACATACAAAGCATCGTCATCACAGGAAGCACAGATGGAGTAGTGAGGGTAAGTAGATGGGAGAGAATAAAGCGAATCTTGATTCACTGTAGAACAGAGGCAGCATTTTGTACCCTAAATGGAAGTACAGTGCCCATGTCACTTTCATAACAGGGTAGCACAGGGCAGAAACTGAGAATCAAAGTAAAATGTTTGCTTCCTATCGACTTTTATCCTCCCGAACTGAGGAGCTTTTGCCATTTAGGAAGAGTTTTGAAAATGCGCTTTTCATTCTGGTGTGGTTTTGAAAGAAAGAATTATATCATCCACTGGAAATATGTTCGAGCCTGGTTTCTGAGACTTGATTCACAGCTCAGTTTATGAAGTCATAGTTTCTCAGGAGCAGGATTCACTTCTGGTTCTGCCTCCAGCCTGCTGGGAGAGCTTCCTGGGTTGCACCAGATCCCTGCACGCATTTCTCCAATGTGACACCCTGCAACATGGTGGCAGAGGGACTGATGACTGAGAAATCCAATTCTGATGTTAGAAGTCCATTTTCAACCCCTTGCTGGGAAGTGGGCAGCAACTTCTCTCTCTTGTTTCATTGTTATAATCCATGCTTTTCCACTTTTACCTCCTTGCTGGCACAGCTGTGGAAGACTGAATACACCAGTAACCCACAGCAAGCTGCTGGACTGGGACCAGAGAAAAGCACAATGGAAGTGCCTGACAACACAGGTATGAACACAGGCTGGGCTGTGAACTGCAGTGTGATTGTGTGCGGCAGACCTTGTTTGACTGGGAGGAAGAAAAGGTGAGCACAGTAGTGTGACTGCGAGATGGTGCTGCTTACTGGTGCAACGTTGCTGGAACCACAGCAGAAGTTGTGGGTAGCTGCTGCCCTACCTTAGAGACAGAACATCCCTGAGCCACCAGTTTTATGGGCACATCTTGCCTGAATGAAGTTAAAAGCTTCTTCATAGGCTGTGTCATGGATTCTGCTGAGCTTAACAGACCACCTTTCTGCATAACCCCATGAAACTGATCAATTACCCTGGCTCCAGACAGCCTATCCCCTTGGCATCTCTGCTGGTGGCCTGTACTAGAGTGTCCTGGAATCATGTTAGAGAGGACAGTGCCAGATCCTGCCCTGGTATGAAACATGGAATTTTGTCGTCTTTGCCACCTTAAATGAGGTCAGAGGCCCTTCAGACTGGTTGGAGGCCAGCAGCAGCTGAGCCTGGTTTCTGTTAGCATGGAGCTGTTTATTTAAGGCCATGCCAAGCTGAAGCTGATACACTGGAGTTCTCACAGAGCTGAGGTTAATAAGATGATGGGGCTGTGGTGCTGACTGGTATTAAAAATAACTTGAGCTCGCTTCTCTGTTCTAACAAATAGAGGAGCTGAAACCTGCCAGAGAACTTTAAAGGCACATCCTAAATAGCACAACATGCTTCTCTTCACAGCACATTTTAGAAGAGAAAGGAATTGTGGTGTTATCATGTATAATTTACACCACTTATTTGCTATGATGCTCATTACAGACAATCTCTATTGCTTCAATTTTAGGCACACAATTTGCATAAATATAGAGATATAGATGTAGCATCTGCATAAAAAGATATTATACAGTAATTGGGCATTACCACTGAGATCTTCACAAGTGCTGTTCATGGAACTTGGCATCTACATTACTTAGATTGCTGTATGAAAATATTTATACGTACAGAGGCATATTGGAAAAGCCAGACCAGGTGCCCATCCTACATTTTGTCATGTCTCAGAGTAGCTAGAGCCACATGCTTCTATGGAAGGTGCAAGAACACCAGAGATACCAGATGTGAGTTAGTCTGGCTGCAATAGCTACATATTCTGTTTCATTGCAGTCTCTAATCAGAGACAGCTGTAAGTCAAAGCTAAAGACTTAACATTTCTTCCAAAATCCTTGTAGTATCTGTAGGCATTTTGCAGATTCTTTTTACATGTAGGAATATCCCATTTGTTTTAAGAATTTTCTAAGCTCTTGTCCATAACTTCCTGTGGCAGATGTTTCCATGTCCTATGTACTCAGGTACAACTGCTTAGGCATGTCTTTAAACAAACTGAGATTTTGGCTATTTTAAAAATGTATACCTTAAACAGTTTTCTAAATGAGGACTTAAAAGCTGTCCATGGGAGCACAGCGAAATACTCCTGTTTGTGCTTTTTTCAGAGAGGACCATAGAAGACATGCGCTGAGTGCAGGCATCTCTTGATGTGTAGACACACACATCTGTTCGTACATGAGCGATGCGTGTTCTCAGATGCATACAGCAACAGCATTCTTTATTAGAGAGGTGTAATCAGAGCACTGACATGTTCTCTTTAACTATTCAGATGACTTCAGGATTATTTTAAATGGCCAAATATTCCCAGATTTCATTCTGTGCATTAAAGAAAATAAAATTAATACAAACCACAATCATTAAAAAGACTAAACTAACTATGATTATGTTAGGGGTGTGTGTGTTTGTGTGTGTGTATATGTGAAATGTTCTCAGCATTTAATTATTGGTTCTGTTATGAGCGGATTTAGATAAGTTGATAATACCAGGGCTTTATGTAATTTCTTTTTACTAGGCAATTATGGGCTGTATTATATCCTGGCAGCAAGGTATTGTGGGGCATCTTATTAAGCATAGAGCCAGTGAAAACTGATGAACAATTTTGCTGAACTAGGCATGCAATTTAGAAAGCAATAATACACAAATCCAATTTAGTACACAATTGATACAGCCACACGTCAGCACATGTAACTATCATAGCCACAAATTAAATTGGGATGGGCCTATTTTGCAACAGCACAGGCTGAGATTAAATATATTTGTTCTCAACAACTTGCTGACCGTAAATAATAACAATCCCATCCATGCTGCCCCCAGATACTTTCTAAATATTTATTTTTAAACCACACAACAGGTAACAAGTGTGGAAAACATTTTGTTCTCTGTCGGGAACTGAATCCCAGCCTTGCCTTGACTGGAAAACCAAGTAAGACCAGCCCAGCAGTGACCGCGCTGGCTGTATCCAGGTACTGTTCTTCCCTTTGCATTCCAGCCGGGGTCCAGCAGAGGGCACGGTGCTGGTCTTAAGGTCTCCACTGCTCTGCCCTAGATCCTCAGGGGTTTGGTTTTTATTCTGAAGTTTCTAATACTGATGGAGTTTTGTGTTTGGGGTTTGTTGTTGTAGGGTTATTTGTTGTTTGTTTTGTTGGTTTTTTTTTAAATCTCAGTCAAATCACTTTTAGCCAAACACAGTCATTCTGGGAGCAGGTCAGGTAGGAGACGACACGGGAGAAATAGCAGGTTTCAGCCAGAATTCTTGTAAAGATCTGTAGCTGCTACGCTGTCTCTGCTCCATAGAAAAAAAACATGATCCTAGGAGTTGCTACTTCCTTAAAACGTAAACTGGAAGTTTTTTTGGCCAAAGGGCAACTTTGTTGTTAAACAGTTTGCACAGCCAGCAGTATTTTATTTTACTCAATCCCCTCCTGCAGTTTCATCTAGCTGTAATACTTGTTATCTCCTTCTCCCAGATGTTATGATATACTGTAAAACCATTGCTGTCTTCCTCCCCACAAGTGTTGGCATTTTGATAGTTGCCAAAATTATCCCTATATTCTTCATTCTCAGCTTTAGAGCACTTAGTGAGTGTGATGTTTATATGTATTGAAAGTGGGAAACTTGGGAGTGGGTTAGTTTCATTACTGTTGGTGGCATTGCATGCAGCAGAGATTTCAGGGGGTGATGATATGCCATTATTTACTAACGAGCCTGATTTCTGAATCTGACCAGCAGATTATTTAGCATTCATGGAGTCTCTGAGACGGGTAAGAGCTTCTGGTCTGGCTAGATTGTCCACAACTAACCCACTGAACTCCAGGAAAATTTGGATGCACTTCTAAGTTCAATCTTGGAAATACTTTGTCAACTTACAGTCTTTTTTTTCTGTATCATTGCTCTTCAAATTTAACGTTAAACATAACCTACTCCCCTGAATGTTGCATCCTCCTAATTGCTACACATGCAGAAGAAAGCCTTGATCCCCTTTGTATATTGTTCTTAAACCTTTCTCTCTTTTCTTTCTTTCTCAAGAAATTCCTCCAAGCTTCTAGTTGGTGATGACTGGGGAAGAGTCTGCTGCTGGTCTGTGGATGGGTAGGAAGAAATAGGCAAGAACTTATGATTTTTCAGCCTTCTGGATGGAGAGAAAATTACCCTTCAGAGAATGAAAGAATCAGAGAAACTGGAAGCCTATGGTTAGGGACTGAATCTCAAAGGAGTTGTTGGACTGACCCTACAGTGAAGTCCGATTGGAATTTTGGAGAATGGACTCCAAAAGTGTGTGAGATACTGACAGACACATGGACAATGAGATTTTGCAGTATTTGTCCTAAGAAAGCTTTTGTATTTTAAATGTTATTTTAGATACAGAATGGCATAATACATTGCATTTCATAAATAATAGCTAACAAATAAAACTGCCTTGATTATGCCAAAGAGCAACGTAGCTGTTAATAAAATTAACATTCTAATTTTAATACAATGAGATCAGAAAATAGTGGAGCTTCATACAGATGTAAGGTGAGTTTGTTGCAGTGTCTTTGTTCTTCCTAACACACAAGCACACACGTTAATATCTCCATTACAATCTTCCTCGTTCCCTGCATTTAAATGCATGCATGCCTCCTGGAAAGCTATTTTGTTTGCAAAGTGAAGGAAGGAATTCCTAGGTTGATAGTAGTGCTTTTACCAAGCCCCATTGTGAACATGTGTCATGGTGCAATCTTTGGTTTCCTAATCTCTGACTTGTTCCTTTTCTTAGTAAGCAAGGCAGGCAACATGCCTGGGATGGGTGATGATGAAGATCTGACACAGCTGGTCAGCATATTCTTTCATTCTCCTTCACTGCCTTCTTTCCTGGCCTTGTCCCAATGTTCTCTGGAATATTGGTATATGAGACATACTTCAGGATTTACTTTCACAATCACCCTGCATGGTAGAAGTGGGTATTTGTAATATAAGAAGGCTGAGGCCATAGTGTAATAAATTTAAGTGCCATTTGTGTTCCTAGTGGAAATGGAGAAAGTGCGAGAAATCAAGCTCCTTCACATTCTGTGAGAATTTGACGGAGCTAAACCGATAACTTTATTTCCTGTCTGCCCTGCCCCTCCTTGACGTGGTAAAGAAATTGAGTATCTTATCTTAAACACAGAAGGGCTGAGTAGCCACGTAGGCAGGGCAAATTCCTGACACTATAAACTGGGTCAGGACAAAGCCAGGAAGAACATGAAGGTCAGGGATCGGTGTTGGAACCGGTCTTGTTCAACATCTTTGTTGGTGACATGGACAGTGGGATTGAATGCGCCCTCAGCAAGTTTGCTGATGGCACCAAGCTGTGTGGTTCGGTTGATACATTGGAGGGAAGGAATGCCATCCAGAGGGACCTTGACATGCTTGTGAGGTGGGCTGATGCCAACCTGATGAAGTTTGACCATGACAAGTGCAAGGTCCTCCACCTGGGTGGGAGCAATCCCAGGCACAGCTACAGGTTGAGCAGAGAAGAGATTCAGAGCAGCCCTGCAGAGAAGGACTTGGGGGTGTTGGTCGATGAGAAAATGAACATGAGCCGGCAGTGTGTGCTTGCAGCCCAGAAAGCCAACCGTATCCTGGGCTGCATCAAAAGGAGCGTGACCAGCAGGTCGAGGGAGGTGATCCTGCCCCTCTACTCTGCTTTTGTGAGACCTCACTTGGAGTATTGCGTGCAGTTCTGGTGTCCTCAACATAAAAAGGACATGGAACTGTTAGAACAAATCCAGAGGAGGGCCACAAGTATGATCAGGGGACTGGAGCACCTCCCATATGAAGATAGGCTGAGAAAATTGGAGCTGTTGAGACTGGAGAAGAGAAGGCTGCGTGGAGACCTCATAGCAGCCTTCCAATACCTGAAGGGGGCCTATAGGGATGCTGGGGAGGGACTCTTCATTAGGGACTGTGGTGAGAGGACAAGGGGTAACAGGTTCAAACTTAAACAGAGGAAGTTTAGATTGGATATGAGGAAGAAATTCTTTACTGTAAGGGTGATGAGTCGCTGGAATGGGTTGCCCAGGGAAGTTGTGAATACTCCATCCCTGGTGGTGTCCAAGGCCAGGTTGGACAGAGCCTTGGGTGACATGGTTTAGTGTGAGGTGCCCCTGCCCATGGCAGAGGTGTTGGAACCAGATGATCTTAAGGTCCTTTCCAACCCTAACTATTTTATGATTCTATGATTCTATGATTATGGCCATGAAGGCCCTCGTGTTCATACCAGCAAGCACACCCCTGACAGACAAAGCCAGGATTGTTCCCTGATTTCCACTGCACTGGAACTGGACAGCCCTGCAGGAGCGAAGCCCTGTGTGTGCTGCACTGGACTGCCAGAGACTGAAGAATTACCATATGCCAAAGTCTTGGTGCTAGAGACTTGCCAGCATCATTAGAAAGAATCTGTTTTTAACGATCTTCCTTTAACTATACCATCTACTTTCTTCTCACTGTAGGACACTGATTTGTTCATGACTCTTCTTTTGTAGTATGTTGCTAAATGAGCAAGTCTTCCTATGGCAAACAGCTTCCTTCCTTACACAGTGCTGCTATGTCCCTGCCCCGGCCCTCCCCAAAGCTTGGTCTAACCTCCACAGTGAGATAATTGACTGTGGAAATTGTAGTAATTAGAGGCTAGCTTATGATGCTAGACACTCTAACCTGGAAGTTTGCATTATGTCTACACAGATGACCTGGCTGGTTATCCTTTCTAACCTCCAAGTACATGACTTGATGACTCTAATACTATCCTTTCTGTGCTCAGCGAACCATACACTGGAAACAGGCCAAAACGCACCAATGTTTTTGCAAACAAAGGAACCCTATGGAGCAAAGGTGGACCGTGCCCATCTTTCTTTTTCCTGAGGACTGTGAAAAGGTCAGTTGTCATAGACTGCAGCAAAATTAAGTACAGTGCTTCTTTCTTCTTCCCCCTCAACATTCCATGAAAATAAGCTGTGATTGGGATACATGGAGAGCAAGACTTGGACTTCTGTCAACTGTGAATACAGCTTTACTGAACATGATAAAGCTGATTAATAGCAAGGAAAGGCACTCACTACCTGTGTTTTCATTTACCTACTAGGCATCTTGATAGCTTAATTGTGTATCCTCCCTTAGCTTTTTCATGCAGCCTGTCTTTGCCAATAGCAAATACTCTCTCTCCTAGAGCTGGCACTGGCACATACTTTGCAATCTGGACAGTCAAACTAATGACTTTAATGCTCTAGACATCATCCTGACTTTGGTGTAAGAAGAGGCCAGCTGTAAGCTAGCCATGCATGGATTTGACAGATTCATCTCCTTGTGCCTAAAGTCAGTTCTTTTACACCCTCAAGAGAAGGACGAGGTACCTCAGCCATTGGTTTGTACCATAGAAAACAAATCCAGAGTGTACATGTGTGAATGGAAGTCAGCAGGTTAAGAATGAATGTCTTCCTGGGTCAAGCTTGTTCTAATTTTCTGGGATTTGTAATTTGGGAGAATGTAAAAGGCAAATGGATAGAAATGGGTTGCAGTTTCCTTCTGGTGAAAATTCTGATAAGGAATGATTTTCTGTGCTTGGTTGAAAAAGTTTTGATTTCTTCTCTAGCCCTAGAGGATTTTTCCTCAGAGTCATAAGTCATGGAAAGGAATGCATACCATGAGTACCAAAAGAACCACTCCTTGCTTGAAAAGTTAAAGCACAAATATAAGCATGTTGCATTCATCAATTTTCTTAGGTAGAATACAGCCAGTGTGTGTGACAGTGGCAGTGCCATCTGACCATTTTTCTGCAGGCAAGTCCCTGTGACATGAAGGTTTTTCTAGAAATATGTGATATATGATTGAGCAATTAGCTGAAACTAACCCTCTTACAAGCACATACTTCTGTGTATTTGGTAAATGACTGGCTGTCAGCTCCAGATGTGGAGGTAGCTTTCAGCCCCACATAGTCAAGGCTTGGTGTCAGCTCAGGGTACTGCCTGCTTGGTGGGTATCCTGATGTGGGTATCCTGATGTGATACTGATTCTCTAGTGGCCACATGGGATGTAGGGGTGGCAGATCAAGAATATGCTTGACAAATTAAGCAAGTAGAGCAATTCCACATGTAGTACTTTGAGCACAACTTTATTGTTACTGCAAGTGATACAACAGCGTTGTAATTGTCTCAGAGCCAACTTTTTCAATGGGTAAGTAGCTCAAGGTGAGAATTACCCTTAAAAGAAATCCAGTCCCATTAGGATAAAATTACAGAAAAAAGGCATAGACTTGACTCCACCCTCTAGGGAAACCGAGCACAATCTTTATGAGACTTTGAGCATCAGTCTAAAGTAACGGAAGACCATAAACCCAAAAATGCATTAATTTCACTGTTTTGGTTGTGGCACAGTGCATCTTGCTCCCTTGTTTGGCAGTAGAGGTCTTACAAATTTTACAGTGAGCATTAAATACTGTCTGATCTCTGTAGCTTTGTATGCTAATAAACACTAGTGAAGCAATAGCTGCAGAGTTGCCTGTGCACTGCAGGGCCTTTGCATCCTCAGAAAAAAGAATTTGCTCAAACCTTTTTTTGAGAAATCCATGCAAACCAACCTGTAACTCCCACAGGAAAGTTTCCCCTGTGGTTGTCACCATGTGCTACTGCTCCCAAGTCCTTTTCATACAGGGATCTCAAAGATTGTTGCAAGGGCATATTAATAAGGTCATCTCATTCATGATTGCCTATGGCTGTGACAAGGGAATTCACAGTTACAGAGCACCAGAGCTGGTAAGCAAACAAAAGCTATATCTTTATGGTGACAGTGGGACCATGTATGTTGCAAACAAGGGATTCCAGTAGTGTTATTGAAATAACCAGGGTTGCTGCCAGACTATGAGGTGACTTGGTTGGGAAGGCGAAATCCAGTAACCTGGCATTTGTTGATATGAGCTGTGTAAAGACTCAATTGCCACCTTGCTATGTAGCAGTCTGTAGTGTTCATGGTGGCTGTCTGAAGCTTTGGGCGGCTCTTGGCTTTTCAGAGCCCTATTATGAACTGAATATATACTCTGTATTTGGGCTGGATATTTACAGGCCTTTCTATGGCAGTGCTGGGACTGTGATAAGTGGGAGGAGGCCCACTAGAAGTCTACTCAAGCAGGTCTAATTGTACCAAATAGAACAGCTCAGTAGAGTGGAAAATAGTCCTTATATATCTATCTGAAGAAGATAATGACCTTTTAAATAACAGAAGCAATTTTATTTCAATACCCCAATTACTCTGAACTCTCAAATGTCAAAGTGCCGAGCACTTTCAAAATAACTTAATTTAGACATTTATAGCACTTAGACACTGCTAGTTTCTTATCTAACCTAATTATGGGTTGTACAGGAAATTGCAAAGCATCCCAATTAATGTTATTTTTTATAGTGATATATAGGAGTGGCCTTTACCATTTGCCATTGTCATGTACATAATGATTTACTAATTTTGGCTTTTGAGTTAGTTCCCTGGCAGATCAGAGCTCTTCTATCCTCTGGTTGCTTTTTGAGAGAAAGTAAGGAGGAAGTCAAGTTAGAAGTGGGCATAACTATGTTTGCTTGAGGATTATGAAGGGCACATGTCCTATGAGAGTAGAGTGCATGTGCAAGGCAGGACCATTTAAGGCATAGAGGTGCTGTATAAAATAATAATGGCTGGCTGTCAATCTTGTTGATCCAATCTAATCTGACTACTTAGGTTAGGATTCACCACTTGCTTGTCTCCCACAGGACTAGTGCAGGGGAATGAGATTGGTAAAGCTGCTTAACTGGCTGCCTGAAAAATCCCTTCACAGATGGTGCTGAGCAGTTTCCCTCCTAGTTGCTATGCACAGCAGGCAGAATCAGAGGTGGAGGAAATTATGTAGCATGACTGAGCAGTATCCAGTGATTCCTTGTTTGTTTTCATTTTAAAGGGAGGGCATAGTCCAATTACCATGTTTGAAAGTGATAACTGTTGCCCATCCCCAGGTGCTTTTTGCCCTGTATATTTTATGTGATCTCTTGGTCTTGCGCTGTGCTCTTCTCTGATGTCAGGAGAGAACTGTTAGCAGTTAGAGAAGTTCTGCAGGCCATCTCTTTCCTGAGAATAATCCAAAAGGATCAGTGACTAATTCCTTCTAGAAAGATACAGGGCTGTGTGTAGCCACTTTAACTGCTGTCAACTGTGCCCAAGACCTTGCCAGCCCAGAACCAGAAGGCAAAAGCCCTCAGAGGTGACCTTGTCTTGTGCAGCTCTATGTACATACACCTAATGCACCACTGTGTTCTGATTCACTTCCTTATGATAAAATCTTGGTGCAGAAGAGATAAGTGGGATTTTAACATGGCTTAACAACTTAAATCCAAAAGGGAAGTTTGAGTTCGTCTCAACAGCTTGCATTCAAGAGGGGCACAGGGAGCAGGCATGCAGGGAGCTAAGAAGTCTTTTTCCCCCCAGAGTTTTTCCCTAGCCAGAACCAGAACCCAGGTGAGCTTGCCAGGGGAGTCTGTACACATGACTTCCTGCTTTCCTGGTGTGAGATGCAGGAGAGTCCCATGTCCGGCACGGCAGACAGAGATACAACTGCAGTGACTAGCTGTGTTCCGTACTACAGCAAAAAGCTGAACGTGTCTCAGCTACAGGCTCAAAAAGGGCTGCCAGAACATTTCTGACTGGGGTGGTCAAAGACTGAAAAGCCTCTTGTGGCATTTGCAAACAACCCAGCAACGCTAGTGAGGAACAAGAGAGCTTTAGCAAAATATGGTGCCGAGACAGTAAGATTCTTGCCCTACTATTGCTATGTCATCCATAGAGTACATTGCTTCAGTGTTTAGCCTCTGAGTGGAAATGCTGGAATACAAAACTGCTGTGAAGTTTGCTTGAAAGAGCTGGGACAGCCTGTGAGAGGTGTTGTTTGAGATACAAGTGTTGGAGCTATGGTGTGTTTTGAGAAGTTATTTCAGCAGTTTTCCTCTGTGGGTTTACTCAGAATGGGATCTGGGAAGCCAGCTCAGAACCCAACCTTAACCATCCCCTGAATTTCTAGGGCTGTTTTTTCTGGAATAATTTATTACACTTTTCAGATACTGGGAATCATTTGTCATTTACAAGAAGAATTGAGGTTGTTAATTCTGTTTGCAAACTTCCCTCCCATAGAGCAGGCTGTTAAGAGGAAATGTAGATGTTCTGAAGAAAAGGCAAAAAGATACAGCCTGTATCCTAAGAAACATGAATGATGTCTTCACATGGCTGTGGAGATAGACAGTGCAGCAAGTATTGAAAATTATCACTGTAAGCTTCTAAAAAGAGGTCAAACTCTTTTTAGATCAGCCTCTACCATGTTCACTGAGGCTGAGTTGGTCCAACCTTGGATGAAGAGCTAGACTAGCTGACATCTCAAAATCTGTTCTGTCCAGTGTCTTCCAACCAAGGCAGTACAAAGGAGTCAAACCAAGTGGTGGAACAAAGCACACCAAATGAATGTATTTCAGATTACTGCAGGAACTCAGAGGAGCAATTGCTCTACAATGGAATTTTGGAATTTGATGTTTTGCCCTCACCTGTTAGACTGAAGCCAAAAAAGATTTTTGCACCTTGATGTCACTCACCAGAGGTGTTGTGAAGAAGCCTCCAAGAAGCAGAATTTGACCTGCAAGTCAAACATCACAAGACCTCATCTGGTCTGATTCTTGCTATGTCAGCAGAACTCGGCCAAACCCTGGCTAAGGACACAGGTTTACTGAACTTCTTAATGAAGGGAACCCCACAATTATGTTACAGTTATACTAAAACAAATAATTTGCTTGTAATTGCAGAGATAATGACATTCTGACCACATCTTCCAATTAGAAAGTTGTAATAAAGAGTAATAAAAACCCTTTTCTTTGGGCTGCAGAATCAACCCCCACACGTCCCACAACACTAATATGATTTACTCCTATTTGCTGATGGAAGATTCCAGTAATAAAATTTAATGTGGAGGAACAAGGTGCATTTAACCAAAGCTGTAAACATCTCTAATTCTATTTGAAGTTATAGGGTGGAGTACATTAACATTTAACGTTCCGATACTAAATCGGTGTGAAGCTTAATAGAGCTGTATTTGTTAAAATTTAAGCATTAGGCAATGTTTTACCAATGACAAACCAAAGTAGTATGACTCGGCAGACTCCAACTGCTGCTTAGTAAGGTATTTAGAGTATTCATGGGAGCTCCTGTCATAAAAGAGCAGCGGACCACATTCAGCTTTGCTGCTGTTCTGCTGAAGCAGGAGAGAGTTAGGCCAGAGATTAATTCAGCCTTGCATTTCCTGTTAGAAGGAGCTAAATCAAACTTATTCTTCATTTCTCCCACAAATGAAATTTTCTTCTTCATAGTATTTCAAGTGAGTTGCTTTGATACTTAAAGTTGTGAAATTAATTACAAGGTAAACTATGATGTTTTTCTGTCTCCAGTTATATGATCTGACATTATTAAAGCTGGGTGGATGCTGCATAAGAAAAGGCATAGGAAATGTCTGCTCAGGAAGATGGGTGTACTCCTAAGAAGTATTTCTGGCCTCCTTTCACTCAGCTGGTCTGTTGTCTTCCAGGTTTCTGCTGTCATCTGAAGCCAGTCAGAAAAGGAAAATATTTTAAAATCATGGAATTCTCTGCAAAGTAAAAAATTCAGTTCCTACTTATTGGTATTCTCTAAGTGCTGAGTATGAGACCAACACATATCCTCGAATTGTTCTTTAAGAAGCAATAAATCCTCCCCAGACTAAGAGAACTTATCTCACGAAAAAAGGTAATTTATTTAGCTCAATTGACTATTATTTGGGTGAAATGGATATCAAACACAAACAAGAATATATAGACTATTAATACACAAAGAATGGTATTCATTAAAATACAGGGCATAAACATACAATAGAGGATTTTTCTGAACAATGGGCACAATGGCCAGTTGTATGTAAAAGGAATGTCCATATGCCAAACTTTAGGAAGCTTTCACAACCAAGCGGTCAACTCATCAATGTGTTAGGCTTTTATTTTTCATTCCAAAGGAATCACTAATGATTTTTATACTTCTCTAAGGCCTTCCTTACAGCTGTCTGAGTGAGAGATGTCCTCTCTGAACAGTCAGTCAAACCCCAGCTCTTCCAAAATTGATCCCTGAATGTTTGATCACTCTTTAACACCGATTTATTTTGGTCAATGAGTTGATTGCTTTTTTTTTGAAAGCCTATTATCCAATCAAAGAACAAGGAAATATACCCTGCCCTTTTGGTGGGTGATTAAACTCCTGGGGTAATGAAAAGGTGAAACGAATGTTTTCTTGACATCTCAAAAATTCATAAATTAAAAATGCAAATAATTACTAGGAAACCTATTGATAAAAGCTGGCGTTAGTTTGAAAAGAACTGTTTTGATCAGGGACTAGGGTAGGAATTAGTACTGTACATAATGGACAGCATGACAAACTTTTCTTAAATTCTTTTTTTATGCAAGAGGTTTTTGTCTAACATGGAAGCAGGTGACTGCATTTTACATTTACACATCCTGGCTATGCAGTAACAGATTATGTATGCTGCCTAATCTCTACCCCATTCAAAAAAGTTAAAAAGCAGTTGATACAGGCTTGCTTAGTCTGGTGAAACCTTCCAAAAGGTATTTATGTGCTCTCTCCCACTGTCACATGTCCCCATCCCTGCATTGTCACCCCTGCCCTCCTCTCCTGTGCTCCCATGCAGTAACATGAATAAGGGCATAAGGTTTTCTGTGATGGCTCCCAGCTGTGCCTGAGCCCTGGTAAGAAGTTTCTGTATCGCTAAAAAGGCCTGACCTATAAAGGAGGAAGCAATTTGGATCATAACTTCAAAACCCAAGGCCTGCAAGTTCTACTCCAAAATCCACACTCAATACTGCTGAATGCATGGCCTGTCAAGCGGCTCCCTCACAGACCTGGAGAGGACTTGCCACGTGCCAAATATCAGCTCTCTATGTCCTGATGGCGAGCTAAAGAGCCCATGCTTTTGCGTCTCCATTAACTCTGCAATTACTCAAGGGCTTAATCTTCCTAAGGGCTGAAAGCTGTTGGGTACCCAACTCTCCCTGAGCTTTGGTAGAACTTGGGCGTTGGAGATTTGGGAACTTGAAAACATCGGTCTAGCTATCCTGCATGACTGAAATGCCCAGTTTGCCACAGAACAGCCCGTTTTCCATGGATGTATATCAAAGGAAAAGGAAAACTCCCTTCTCAGTTATCAAGAGGTGAAGAAAGAGTATTTTGTGTTCTCACCTTAGGCTTGTTTCACTAACTCCTGAGCCTTGGTCTTTCCAAAAAAACTCCAAATAAGTGAGCAGGATGCTGATGGAGTCTGTTCTGTGGCAAAGGAGAAGCTCTGTAATTTTTCCTCTAGATCAGCAGTTCAGTAATGTAGGCCACAGGAGAAAGCTTTTGCAGGTCTGGGAGCACCAATCTAAATCAAGGCCAAAAGCAGTCCTAGTTCTGTTGAAATATTTAACTCACTAGTTTTTCCTATTCTCAATCAGAATTTAAAAAAAATAATAATAATGTTCCCAAGCTATAAAAATTCTCCCTTAAATTCGTTGGGGTTTAACTATGAACGTTTCCTCTGTATTATTTTGAAATGTTTGATTTCACGCACCTAAGAATAACTTTACTAAAAGTAATACAAGTTTTTAAAGATTATGTCATTTAGAAAGGGAATTTGAAAATATAGAAACCAAACCTTTTTACAACTATTTCTGGAGGGAAAAAAAATCAGAAAAAGTAATTTTAGCTTTTTCTTTGCTATAGGAAGAATATCTCAGCTTTGCTGAGCTAGTATCTTTCTTACCAGAAAAACAGCATTAAAGGGACAAATTTCTTGGTCAGTGGTCTTTGTCTTCAAAATCAGATTTTGCGCATGGACCCTGCCACTACTCTTCCTGAGGCTTGCTAAGATGTTGATGTTCGCAGTTGGACCTGTCGCATTAGCATCAAAGAAGGAAAAATTGAAAATGCCCCAAGTGGAACTTCAGTCCATTTAAACCAGGGGGCAAACTCTACAAAGGGTGTTTCTGGAATGTCACTTGTAGGCCAGCTGCTTTTTCTATGATTACTTTCAATTAAATTTTGTTTAAAAGTCTCATAGAAAAATAGAAGTGCATGAATGGAAATAAAAAAATAAGGATATTTGTAAGATTTTATAAATAAACAGCACAGCAAAAATTAAATAGAACACAGACAAAGGACATTTATACAGGCATGAACTATTACAGCTTGTTCTCCTCAAAGAGTATCTGTGCGTAGACTGTCATACTGGGAGTGCCTTTGGCTTCCTGAATCGGCTTCATAAGCTCAAGTTCAGCGTATGTTAAATTCTCCTCTGCAATTTTTGGCTAGGAAACAGAACCAACAAATTAGTTATAATGTTATTACCACTGAATATAAATATTCTACAGAATGGGATATATTTCTTCTCTCACATATGATAATTCTACTATGCTGTTAACCAGTTCAGTCTGCACTGGAGTTAGTTCATTGAAGATGAAATAGAAATAATATTAAAAATCAGAAACAGGAAATAGTAAGATTTTCACATTCATTTCCAATTTCTCCTTGCTTCTCAAACACTAAATTAAATAATTGAAATATTGCAAATTTGAAAAATTGGCAAAATATTCAGCATCTTTAATCCCAAATTTTCCAATTTAATTTTAGTTATTACAGATTTTGCAATTTGAAATGTATATGCCAAATTTACTTCCCATTTGTAAATCTTGGACTAGTTGCATCGCTAATCACAGCCATTCTTAGTGCCTCTCATTGCTTCTTAACAGAACCAAAAAAGGTGGCAAAAATATGTGGAAGGCAGCAAAAATAAATTGAATTACTGTCATTCTAATGGGATTTCACCACTTTTGCCTGGTATAGATGAGTTCAGAGTTTAGAAACAAGGCCATACCACCAAAGCTGTCTAATTCATTGCACCATTGAAGTTTAGACTTAAAACTATAAAAGTTAGCTAAGAGAGATGTTATCAAAAAAATTTACTGAACAAATTTTACATGGGTGACAGAAGAGCTGCCTACTGCTACTGGGGACTGGACTACATCCAGACTCAGAATGGGGGCTTAGAGGAGGAAAGCCTTGTCTTGTGTTCCTTTGTGTATGCTAGTTCATCACTTGGGAGTGGGCTGTTCATATCACATTCACCTCAGAAAATGTGGCAACAAGCAAAAGAATTGCTGTGGAATCGTATGTGTAGCCCTAGTACTTTAAATGGATTTCAGTTCATCAGTAGAAGATTAAAGTCTCTGCTCCCCAAAGAAGGATGGAAGTGCTAAGGAGAACTGGAGAATTTGTTCTTTTATCTTCTTGGGTACTATGTGTTCTATCTGAGTATAACTGGTCATCATGTTTAAGACTAAAAAGGACAATTAAAAAAGAAACAAGAAACAAGACTGTACCTTATAAAAAAGGTTTAATATCTGAGAAGAAGAAAGGTTTTTTCATTTGTAAACTAAAATCTGAGTGAAAGTTCATAAAGCAATGATTTTCCATACAGTACTTAAATCTTATAATAAAGAAATTGACAGTATTTTCTAAGAGTTTCCTTTATAGTTTATTTACTGCTATTTATTTCTTTCTGGTTTAACATAAATGATTTTTGCTTCCTTGAAATGTGTTTGAATACTTACTATATTGTCTTCTGGCTAAAAAGATAAACATGTAATATCCTCTGAAATCAGTCCCTGTGCTCCCCTGCTTCCTGTCTTTTGCACTGCTCTGGAATACTCTCATTTTGCCTTGACAGCTGCTCACACTCTGCACTTCACATTGTTTCCCCTGGGTGGATCACTTTACACTTTTTCAGCATTAATTTAATCTTATTTCTTCTCTGCAGATATGACCCTGAAATACTTTCTGCAGCTGCTGCTGCAAGTGGTAACATTGAAGGCAGTTGATCTGTGCATGTGTGTATAGGCCATTTGCAGGGCTAACTGTTCAAAGGACTGTAATCTTTGCATTTTATTATTCACATGTTCTTCCCTCCCACACTCCTTCCCCCTCTTGCATGGGTACTCCTATTTGATCTCAGCTTCTGGTCCTCATTCGCTATCATATGCTGCACTGTTGACCACACAGAAAATTTCCTACTTTAGTTAAATTCTCTTGTTTAGTGATATAAAAGGAGTTTCTGTGGATCCCAGCCCGATGTTATATGTAACAGAAATAAAATCAGGCATTTCTTTATTCATGTACTTGGACTGAGCCTAGACATTTGACTTATCCTGGCTTTGCCTTAAAGAGGTAAAAAAACCCATATGATCAACTGCTCTGATAATTAAATTTTGTATTCTCCTCTTCTTTCTAGCCTAAGAGTATTAGGCTCAGTTTCTAGGCATTTAAGTTGGTTTTGCTTTTGCTTTTTGTGATATGTTGAAGATTCCTCTTGAGATTTCAAAACTGTGTGTGCCCATCCACTCAGTAGCTAGTTAAGATGCTAAATACAGGAGTTGAGGCTGGACAGCGCAGTAACACCAGCAAATACTGAAGATTTTATTCACAGTGTAGGATAGCACGTCCAGTCTCTATTTGAAGTTAATAGGAGTTTTGCTGCCAACTTCAGTGAGTGTCATCTCAGACCCTCAGTACACTGAATGTGAAAAGCCTCCTAAAGATGAATCTGATAAAACTTAACGAACAAGTTGCTGGTCACTGCCAGAGTTAAACTCTACACTTCCGAAGATTGGCCCAGTGCATCTTTTGAAGTAGAAATATTTTCATTGTTCTGTAGAAATCAGTAGCTCAGGGCAAGCTGAATCTGTATATGCTTTCCCCTTTGCTGTTTAATTCCATTTCATGTGATGCTTCCATTTAGAAAATGCCTCATGTCCTAAAATAGCCACCCCAATGCCCAGCTCATGTAAATTTTAGAACTAAGATTTATGAAATCATATTGTCCAGGTGTTTTATTATATTATCTTAAAATTGCATTGTTTTCCAGTGTAGATTATTTCTTTATTCTTACTTTATTCTATTATGTTTGGATATGAAAAATAACACTAGATTCCCCAAAACAAGTCATGGGGCAGTAGTGGCTGATGTGTTGCTTTCATACATTTTTATGATGTTCCTATAGTAAACATAATTTAATAAAGCCAAAACACACTAAATAAATAATTGCATCTAGAAAAGCAATAAAACCAAATAAAATTAGTACTTTCATAAGTGGAAAAGGTACTTCAATTACTGCTACAAGCAACAGCAAACCATAAAATGTGTAGAATAATTTCCCTTATGCATATTTCTAGTATGTAATAATTTGATTGAAAATATGAGGAAACACACAGGAGGTTCAAAATTGTGAAAGGTATACAGTTTTCAGCAAAGGATGTGCAATAACAGTGCATGGAAGCCAACTCTACTTGAAAATACCTGTGGTAGCCAGGGTTTTATTCCGTATACTCTTCTGTACTTCATTTATGAACCACATGTTTAATTTAATTGTGGTTTGTTTGTCCAAACCCAATTTTATTTTTTTTTTTACAAGCACAGAAAGAAAACTTTTTCTATGATTTCATCTCTCATTTGGATTGGATAACGTGTTGGCAGTGTGAACCTGGAACCCTGCCACCACCTCTTTTTTTGGAACGATAGCGTGACTTTAATTTACTGATGTTATAGGTGGGACTGATACTAGGGCAGAAGAGGAAGAGATAATGACTAACCAGCCATTCACCTCTCTCTTTCCATCCTGGCTCTTCACTCAGGAGGTCAATGGAATTTCTATGGTTACAGCATCCTTTCCTGAAAAATTACATCACTGTTCTTAAATAACACTGCAACGATTTCTTCAAGTAGAGTTCCATTCCAATTTGACATTTCTAGATACGGTCTTTATCTTTTATGTCTGTTTTCTCATCTTGGGATCACACACTTTGCAGAAGTATAAATTAGGAAGACTCATCATTTTTCTGTGTATCTTCTGGCAAATACAAAATGATTTCTCCTTCGGATTTCTTTCAGTTTAATTTTAGTTCATTCCAGCCACAGGGCTTCCCATGGGCAAAAGTCTGATAGATTTCACTTACAGGAACATTTTTCTTAAGAAACAATCTGCAAAGTCTATCATGTGAATACTTAAAAGAAACTAAAGTACACATATACATAGCTTTTTTTTTATTGGGTTTGTCCAATATACAAATGTGTTAGGAATTACCCAGAAGGGTTGGGTTTTTAATGAAAATTACTCAGATTTTTATGTCATAATTATCAGGAATGTCAATTTTGCTCTTCCTAGGCCTAGCTGGTTTGTTTCTTAGCAGTCTCAAGGATGCCTACTGTAAGTACTATCAGACTGAAAGTTCTTGAAGTTTTCACTAAGGACACTTTAATCCAAACTTGCAATTACTTATGAAGAAAACAAGCAAATAATAACATCATAAATTTAACTTTTCTGGAAAAATGACTGATGCCAGTGCCAACATGCACTTACAGATTTCTGCAATGTTGCTGTTCCATGATGACATCAGTTATCATGAACATGACAAAATGAACATGAAATTTTGAATTTCTAATTTAAAAAATAGCAATTTCTCCTGATTCTTGTTAACTATCAAAAAGCAGCAGAAAAGGGCACACTTTCAAGCTCACTTCAATCTTAAATATTTTAGTGACTACTGCTGCAGACATTTGCTTTGGAATTCTGTGTCTGTATGACCGCATGTGATGGAGCTTCTCGGATATGAAGCAGAATGACTTTAACATGAGACCAGGGCAAGAAAACTATGTTTTCTATGTATATAGAATATCATAGAATCATAGAATAGCCAGGGTTGGAAAGGACCTCAAGATCATCGAGTTCCAACCCCCCTGCCATGGGCAGGGGTACCTCACACTAAACCATGCCATCCAAGGCTATGTCCAACCCCACCTTGAACGCCGCCAGAGATGAAGCATTCACAACTTCCTTGGGCAACTCTCATTCCAGGGCCTCACCACCCTCACAGTAAAGAATTTCTTCCTCATATCCAATCTAAACTTCCCCCGTTTAAGCTTAAACCCATTACCCCTTGTCCTCTCACCACAATCCCTAATGAAGAGTCCCTCCCCATCATCCCTATAGGCCCCCTTCAGATATTGGAAGGCTGCTATGAGGTCTCCACGCAGCCTTCTCTTCTCCAGGCTCAACAGCCCCAACTTTCTCAGCCTATCTTCATACGAGAGGTGCTCCAGTCCCTTTGGATGCTAGACTGGCCATCACCAGAGTGTCAGTTACATTGGTGAGGGCAAGAGTGTGCTGAAGTGAAGATTCAGCGTGTTTGGTGGGCAGATTGCAATTCCCTTGTCTGGGCCACCAGGACAGGGGAAGACCCCACATGCTAGCAGTCAGATTAGTCAGGATTTTGCAAAGTTAAAAGCGGGAAAACTGAATGTAGCTTCAGAGAGAAAAGCACTAACCTTTGACAGTCCTGTTTTTTAATACACACCAGAAAGCCACTCTCTCTAGGATGCATAGTTTTAGCTGTGCTGAAATCGGTAGTGCTCCTCAGGGACATAGATACACTTGATGCTCAAATCCTACGAACTTGACTGGTATAGCTCCCTCATTAAGGTAGTAAATTAACTCAGGAGTCAGAGAGGTATTTTTCTTTTTAGAGCCCTGTGTGTTTATCACTGTCAGTGTCCTGACTGCAGGCAGAGAGACAGAGATTCCCCTGGAAGAGAGAATCTTCAAAAATTACTTCTGCAGACCTTCATGAAAATCTGAAGCTAGATCTGCAAGATCATAGAATCATAGAATAGTTAGGGTTAGAAAGGACCTTAAGATCATCGAGTTCCAACCCCCCTGCCATGGGCAGGGACAACTCCCACTAAACCATGCCATCCAAGGCTATGTCCAACCTGGCCTTGGGCACTGCCAGCGAAGAAGCATTCACAACTTCCCTGGGCAACCCATTCCAGTGCCTCATCACTCTTACAGTAAAGAATTTCTTCCTCATATCCAGTCAAACTTCCCCTGCTGAAGTCTGAACCTGTTACCCCTTGTCCTATCACTACAGTCCCTAATGAAGAGTCCCTCCCCCGCATCCCTATAGGCCCCCTTCAGATATTGGAAGGCTGCTATGAGGTCTCCACGCAGCGTTCTCTTCTCCAGGCTCAACAGCCCCAACTTTCTCAGCCTATCTTCATATGAGAGGTGCTCCAGTCCCCTGATCATCCTCGTGGCCATCCTCTGCACTTGTTCCAACAGTTCCATGTCCTTTTTATGTTGAGGACACCAGAACTGCACACAATACTCCAAGTGAGGTCTCACAAAAGCAGAGTAGAGGGGCAGGATCACCTCCCTTGATCTGCTGGTCATGCTCCTTTTGATGCAGCCCAGGATACGGTTGGCTTTCTGGGCTGCAAATGCACACTGCCGGCTCATGTTCATTTTCTCATCGACCAACACCCCCAAGTCCTTCTCTGCAAGGCTGCTCTGAACCTCTTCTCTGCCCAGCCTGTGGTTGTGCCTGGGATTGCTCCAACCGAGGTGTAGGACCTTGCACTTGGTAGGCTCAAACTTCATCAGGTTGGTATCAGCCCACCTCACAAGCTTGTCAAGGTCCCTCTGGATGGCATTCCTTCCCTCCAGTGTGTCAACCGAACCACACAGCTTGGTGGCATTGGCAAACTTGCTGAGGGCACACTCAATCCCACTGTCCATGTCACCCACAAAGATGTTGAACAAGACCGGTCCCAACACCGATCCCTGAGGGACACCACTTGCTACTGGTCTTCAGCTGGACATTGAGCCATTGAGCACAACTCTTTGTGCGTGGCCATCCCGCCAGTTCTTTATCTACTGAGTGGTCCACCTATCAAATTGATGTCTCTCCAACTTAGAGACAAGGATGTCGTGCGGGACAGTGTCGAACACTTTGCACAAGTCCAGGTAGATGATATCAACTGCTCTACCCCTGTCCATCAGTTCCGTAGCCCCATCATAGAAGGCCACCAGATTGGTCAGGCAGGATTTCCCCTTAGTGAAGCCATGCTGGCTGTCACCAACCACCTTGTTGCTTTTCATGTGCCTCAGCATGCCTTCCAGGAGAATCTGCTCCGAGATTTTGCCAGGCACAGAGGTGAGACTGACTGGTCTGTAATTCCCCGGTTCATCCATTTTCCCCTTCTTGAAAATGGGGGTTATATTTCCCTTTTTCCAGTCATCAGGAGCATCACCTGACTGCCATGATTTTTCAAATATGATGGACAGTGGCTTAGCAACTTCATTTCCCAGCTCCTTCAGGACCTGCGGATGGATTTCATCAGGTCCCATGGACTTGTGGACATTCAGTTTCCTAAGATGGTCTCGAACCAGATCCTCTCCTACAGTGGGCCTAGGGTCTTCACTCTCACCGTCCCCGCGTCTGCCTTCCAAGACTTGGGTGGTGTGGTCAGAGCTGAGTTACCCCTTAGAAATGCAACTGCTGGCCAGTAAGAGTGATGAAATATTAAGGGAGACATTGTCTTCCCAGTGCTAAAGCTGAGGAATGTGACATTGGAAAATATGGGAAGTAGGAAGTATGACTTTTAGTGGCACTATCTGTTAGAAACGATGGGTTCTTTCCATTAAGTTACGCATTTTTTTACTCCCTAGAGTGAAAAGAACTTCTCAGACTCCCTAGGAACAATATCTACAACAATTTGTGAAGTCTCTTTCATTATTGCATCTGAATTTTGCTTTTGAATCCACACAAGTTATGATAATAAAGTCAGGGACAAAAAAGATTTACTAAGTCCTATTGAATGATTTTATTTTAAAGAAACAGAATCCCACAAATGCAGGGCAGGTGGCGGCTCTAAGGGGTGATCCTGTCCATCTTTCTTCATTGATAGAATTAAATATAACTGGCAGAAATTTGTCCAGCCTGTTTTAATGGCTTTTAGGGAACATCTTTACTAACACTTTATTTCTTTTACACTTGCAGTTATTCCCGGATTCTAAACCAACATTGCTGGAAATCAGGCTGGTTTCTTCTTATCCTTCACAAAGGCCCAAGGAAGTAATTAACATTCTCTGGTGACACTTTCATTACTCCAAACGTGTCATCACACAAAAATCATCTGCTGTGTGATTTTGTAAGTGCACAAGTCTTGACACAATTCCAGCAAGAGATTTTCTGTATTTATAGAAACTCTTCCTTCTTGGGGGTAAATATAGCAACCTGTGATCTGAATGGGAAAGCAGCCATATCTCGATAGTTTTGAATATGTTGTGTTCTGAGTGCCAACATGAATGTCAGAAAAAAAAAAAAAAAAAAAAAAAACAAAGAAGAAAAGGATTATTTGTTTTTTGGGGAGAGAAATCACGTGGACTGGATGGAATATTCAAGACTCATAGGGAGTCAAGGAAAAAAATGTTCACTCCTTTGTATATCATATACACAATGTTGCTTGACATCTGTGGAGATCAATAAAGCTTTAAGAAATTGGGAGCTTAAATCATCACCCATATTGTGGAGGAAACAACTCTTCTAACGGAGGGTGGCACAGCTTTTAATTTAAAATCATCCAGGAGAAAATCAGACCTGATTGTTTCCAGATCCAGAATCCACAAATTACTAAACAGATGTATGTAAGTTCCTTTTTCTTTCTCTAGGAAAGGTCCAGTGATACCTACAGGTTAAGACTAATGAGGAATCCTACTAGTTGTGCAAAAAAATTATTAGTCCATTTTTCCCAGCTAGCTTTATGCATATGGTATAAGACTGCTTTCAGTGATGCAGTGCTTAATTGTAATATGAAAACAAGAACAGGGAAAAAAGTCAATTCATCCATCAGGAACAATCTTGCAAAGGATAAATTTGTTGTGAGGCTAAAGCTGTCAGACAACAGGCTGGAGTACAGCTTAGAAGGCACAAATTTGTCAGCAATCAAAACCCAAAGCAGCTCTTTACATTTCACAGCTCTGACATGGTAATCACTAGCTCACCTAGACCCCTTTCCAAAAAGGACTGCATGGTCACTGGTTCTGATGTACAGTGGATCTGGCTGTTTTGTTGTGCAATGGGAAATGCACTCCTGAAACATAAATCTTTCAAGTAGAGGAAATTTAAGCTTCTGGGCCGCTTAAAGGGCACCTGCCTTCATTGCTTGATTGAGGAGTATACACCAATACAGAACACTGAGCCAAATGTGTAATGCTGAAAGCTTGATTTTGCTGAGTACGTGCAGATGATGAGACCAAGCCACAGCCGCCTTAGCTCCACAGATGAAACCTATGTCAAGTTACTGGTCAGCATCCTTCTGCTTTAAGGACACAGCATTAGCAGGGAAGCTGTCCTTTGAACAAATACTTGCAAATTTCAGACTTTCAGACATATTACTCATTACAGAGTAAGCACTTTCAGTGCAGGGACTATCCTGTCCTGCAGTCGCTGGTACTCAGTACACTGTCAGCACCTGGTCTATAAAGTAAATAAAGGTGGAATTTTCAAAACTGCTGAAAGAAACCTGAGCTCCCCGCTTGTTACATCTAGAAACAGCTGGGAATCCAGATCTCTGAGCTGGCTTTGTGAATCTCAGCATAAAATTTAGAGGTGATGCCTGAAAAAGGCAGGTAGAATGGGTGCCAAAGATCATGCTTTCACCCAAAGTAAACAAAATTACTTCCAGAAATTTCCCTCCATCTTAAATAACCATAAGTCCTTCCTGTTTCTCAAGCAGCTTTTGCATCATTATCATCATCAAAAGAAAATCTCAGTCATCACATGGCACTGGGCCACTGGTGACCGAATCAATTCTGAGATAAACAGCCCTGTCTATGCTGTATGATCTGAAGGTAAAAGGATGCTTCCCTTAATTAGCTCAGCTACCGTCACTGAGAGTACTTTGCTTCTCAAGTCACATAGGACCAATACATGTTCTGTGGTGGGGAACAAAAGAAGCCAGATACACTCCAGTAAAGAGGTTACTCAGTGTAGGAACAGCAGAAGCCAACTCTTACAAACGGTGTGCTTTTCATGTACAGCATGTTTGAAGAACTAAGTTCATTTGTAACACACGATATGTTTCCCTGATTTCAAAGTGGGATGATTATATGATTTAGCAGAGGTCACATAAGTCAGCAACAGAATCAGGAAGATTTGCTATAGCCTGTCTTGTCAGTGCACGTATTCCTCTCCTTCAAATTTAGTGTGCAGATGATGAAGTCAATGAAAATTTTGCACAAGTAAATATTGCAGGATTTGGTCGAACCTGAAGTCTCGTCCCTTCCATTGGTTCTAGTGAATCACACAGAAGCTCCTAACCTTTGGTGGTGCAAACCTTCAAGAAAAGACACTGAAACCTTTTCATTTAGATGATGTTCTGAAACTGACACTCCCAGGCTATGACAACTAATCTCTAGGAGGCAATGAAAGGCTTACTGGAAAATTTGTTTGAGGAAGTTTAAGATTCGTCTCTGCCAACTCAAAGGGCTAAGGCTATAGCAGAACAGCCCTTGGAGAGCAGAAAATGTGGGCCCCTGGAATTTTCTTCTTCCTAATGACTCTCTGTGCTTCTTGCATGCTATAAAAACCATCCCTTTTTGCATTTCAGCATCTCTATTTCTTTTGATCTGTACACATTTTTCATTGATGCTAATAGAGAATGACACTGATGGGGAATATTTTTGCAACAAGGGGAGCATAGAATTGTTATTCTGGCTAAAGCAAAAGCAATATGACTTAAACAGAGTTTTAAAAAGACTTTACTCAAGGCTGTGTAATTGAACACAATATTAGGCTTTCTCTCTTTTTTTTTTAATTTTCATTGAGATTATGTCCATATTTTATCCAGGTTATTGTATTCTTGTAAAATTATACTGCAACCCACTCCAGCACGTTAACAACAAAAGAAATTCTCTAGCTTATTATAAACATCTTTCAAGAAACCAGAAGCACATGTCCTCTGGAAATAATTTTGCTGGTATTTAGGTTATTGCAAAAAATTTCCCAAAACACTGGAATTATTTTGTAATGTTCCCTCATACTCTCGCTTGTTTGCTTAGGTTTTCTAGAACATTCTCCTTGTGCCTTGTGCCTTCCTTGGGTTGCACAAGGAAGTTGCAGAAGTCGCCCAGAAATACAGCAATTTGAGTCCGTCTTTGTAGTGACCATTATCATGTGCCATCAGTTAGAAAAAGACCTAGTGCAGACACCAGCTGTGCAATAGTTATAGCTGGAAAAAAAAAAAAAAACAAACCAACTTAATCCTGCAGAGATTTGGCAGGATGATGGTTGGGTTTTGTTTGGCTTTATGTTCCCCCAAAGCAGACTAAGAATTTGAAATCTGAGAATTTGTTGAAAACTAAAAAAATAAGGAGGCAAGTTTGTTGCAAATCAATATAATGCTTCATTTATATGAATTTATTACCATTTTGTATCTTTGTGGAAACTTCTTTTGCTTCAATTTGTTTAATTTCCTTATTGAAGAATCATTTAAAAGCAGAAAAAATGATTTTTTATTTTTTTTCACTGATAATACTAAACCATGGAGGTTTAACCACATTGTAAAGGGAGGCAAGAGGAACAGAAATGGAAAACAGCTCTAGGGAGTGTCCTGCTCAGCTGCTGAATGCAGCCTTATAGACTGACTTGGTTTTAGTTTACTTCACCCTTCATTGAACTTTATTGATGGGTGAGTTCAGGTCTTGAAAATGTTTTGGATATTTTTTTTTTTATTACTTTTTGACTTAAAACTAACTCACGTCCATAGGTTGTGTGTTTTCTGCAGGCTGCAATGCCTCCCCGGGTGCACTCTGAGGTGAATATGAAAGGGAAAAGAACAACATATGGAAACAGCTGCCAGACTCAAATCCAACTGCAAGACATCAAACTGAGTCTTCTAACTGGCAGCGTGTGGATCCTCAGTCACGCTAAGGAAGACAAAGCTGATTTCGTTGTTTGAAAAGGCTTATTCCTGCTCACCTCCAAGGAGGTTGAACCTTGACTGGTGTTGCATAGGAAGAAGGGGAGAGCCAACAGCTATTTGTGGCCTATATCCTTGGATTTATTCCAGAAAGAAAAAGCATCTGGAAACAGATTTACCCCAAATTCAGCACGTGTTGATGTGCCTTATTGACCTGCAGGAAGAGTTTGAGTGCTTTAGCTGATGATGGCTTTTCCTAAGAGGTCTGAAGACTGATTTCTGATATAGCTGTGTGCCTTGGAGAAGTGATTAATGTAGTGTGTGCACAGCAAAAGGTGGCTGTTATTCCCTGATGCCAAGTGCTCTTATCTGTGTGTTTGTACTATTAGCATAGCTTTGGCCTAACACAGTTACCTATATGGATATAAAGGTTTTATCATAGACTTTGAGAACTCTACCTCTTCCACTACTGAAATCTGACCTGCATAAGCAGTGCCTGGGCAAGGAGCAATCCCTGCAGGTCGAGGAGACATGAACTTCATACCCAAGCAACAATATCACCTAAGTTTTAACCTGAGCTGTTCTGAAGTCACCAGGTATCCTGGGTTGTAGCCTGACCATGCTTAAAAGGGCAGAGGGTATTTATTGACAATTGGTGGGAAGGTTCCCAAGTCTAACCCTCACTTGAATGTCAGTCATCATAGGCGCTTTTGGATTATACATATGGCTTAAATTTGGCACATACATTTTAACTTCATTGAAGTTAGGCAGTTACTCACTCTGGGCTTTCTCTATTGCCAGAGAAGAAAGGATTCCCAAAAGGCAATTCAGAGCATCTAGTCTGAATTAGTAGAAGCACCAGGCTCCTACTCTCACTCACCTCTCTTTCTAATAACTATATAGAAAGTCTAGAAGACAACCCTCTTTAGAAAGGCAGCTGAAGTTAGTTGTATAAACTCTATGACCCCTGGATGTCTTGCTCAGGTATTGCTTTGTTACTATAGCAGAGAAGTGCCACTCCATCTATTTGTTTTGTCTGGCATATATCTGCACAGGTTTTTTTCAAACAGAAATTCATATCAAACAGAAATTATCATGTGAGGCTTTTTTCCTTTGTATGAGCTACATACATACACATTACACCTGCAATTCAGTTATTCGTGACTTACACCACAGTAGGGTAGAGTCAGGCTCCCCATTTCTGACTTGAAAAGTCTCAAAAGCAGTGCGACCAGTACAGTTGTGATTCTGTCAGTAACTGGTGTTTTTTCCACAGCACCAGCTGCCAGAGGCATGTGAGAATCACTAGCAGGTTTTAAGAACAGGATACATTTGTAAACATGATGACCGCTAGAAACGTGGAAAACATCATCCACTGTAACCTAATGCTCAATATGAAAAAAAAACAAAACAAAACAAAACAAAACAAAACAAAAAAAAAAAAAAAAAAAAAAAACCCCAAGATAATTAATTACTTTAAAAAGTATTACTTAAAAAAAATACTTGTACTATTTTTTAAGCCAATTCATAATTTCTGAACCTAAAGTTCTGGCACCAATACAACCATTGTATTGAGGGAGAAGAATATGGAGAAACTGATGTCAGAAGATTACTTACCAGGATCAATTTTCTTTGAGGTTTCAAGAGCTTGGGCTTAGGAAAATTATTGGCTATTGGAGCTATAGAAATAAATATTAAGGGAACACTTTATATCATCATCATTCACTGACATTTTTAGTATATACATTAGCAGCTTATAAAATACAGATTAATAGCGGATTAGGAGCAAATATATGTATTTATACCAGAGTTTAACTACATTTTGGGTACCATTTTAAAATGAAGCATACAGTTTACAAATTAGGAAAAAGAGCCCCATAGGATTAACAAATACAATATGCAGAACATGCTGTTTGTGTGCAGAATCCAAAGCAACTATACCTCTTGAGAACTGGCCACTTGTGATCTAACCCACAGTAAACCTTCAGGTCCTTTACCTCCTCTCTCCCAGTGGCTTGGCATTGGCAGTAGAGCTCAGAAAGTATACCTGTTTGTGAGAGTGACCCCAGAGGCAATCGCAAATCTTCTTTGAAAGTGAGGTCCCCAAGATCGACCCAAGAGGTTGATCATTGTTTGCTCAACTTGCTTGACTTCTCAAGTGACCTGAAATTTTAAGAGTGCAGTGTGCTGGCTTCCCTCAGTCTACCTCCAACATGAAAGTTCATCCTGCCTGAATATTGCTATAGAGGTTCCTCTCCCTCTTCTGATTAGTGAGAGGTGAGACCTTTTGCTTGGACTTGGTGACTAGCTTCTCAATAGCTAAAGCTGCAGGGAGGCAAAATCCTGGTCCCAGGAGCAGGCACAGACCGTTTCTTCCCCCACTGATGGGAGCAAGCACAGGTCACATCCCACACTTCTGTCCTACTACAACTGTGCTCAGGATCTGAAACACTTCTACTTCTCTGTTTTCATACCTTTTGCTGGGATGGCTGGTGGCTGCTCCAGATTCTCTTTCTTTTTCTTTACCTTCTTGGGCTGTAGAGGGGACATGCTTGTCACACTGGTAACTGTCTCCCCGGAGCTGCAAAGCAGAGGCCCATATGTGAGGGAAAAGTGAAGGCGATGCAGGGAAAGATCGTTCATTCCAGTGAGTTCATGCAAACACATCACCTCCTACTTGTAAGAGTCCCTACCCAACAACTTGGATTTTGACATGGGGATATAGTGAAAAACTTCTTACAGGGATTGGACATGCTCTGGGTCTTGCATTTTTTCAACCATACAACTGAGAAACTCAAGAGCACGATCTGTCCTGGGCCAGAAAATGCAGAGCCAAGCATAAACAAGAGTCATTTTATAGCACCTATTCCTTAAAAACCTGTTGACCCATTGCTTCACGCAAGATGAGCTTGTACCTGTCTGTCCTTGAGGGCCAGAGGTGCAAACAGGTTAGGTGACTTGAATAAGTTCACACGGGACTTTTACCCTTAGCATCTCCAAAAGCCTTAGATCATAAATCCTGCTTTGACTATCTAGGGTTTGGATACACAGATTGCAGTCACTCTCACCATGTGTCAGCTGAGCTGTGGTAACTGTGCAGCACTCCTAGCTTGCAACTAATGTGAAATAAAATCATATTTTCTTAACAGGTAATGAAAGATAGCTTACAGCTGGGATGGGAGGAGAGTGTATAGCAGTTAGTTATGATGACTATGGTAGTGGAGGTGACTTGGTAAAGCAGCTGTTGCTAAGGTGTGTTTGACCATACCTGGGACTCTGGGAAAAAATAAGGCAGTATGGCTGTAGAGACCTTTCTGTTCTGTGCTGGTGAGTTACACCACTTAATAGGATCCAACCAGGGTCTCCACAGTCATAACACTGACAACACTGATTTCACTGAATCTTAAATAATTTGTCCCAGGTTGCTGTTCCTCTCCAGGTTCTTTTGCATAATGAAACATACTCTTTATATTAATAGAATAAAATACTCAAACTGGGCCAAAAACCTTAATGAAAGTTAAGATGTCTCAGCTATTGCCCACACAAGAATAACAAAAGAACAGATATCATCATTTTACACATCCAAATGCATGTCACTACCATTGTTAAAATCACTCTGGAATTACACTTGTGTAGATTACAAAAAGGCTGGTTTGCTGATTTTCCTGACTTCTATTCCATGTACACAGTCCAAAACCTAGGTTTGCTGCCAAGCTTTTTTTTTTTTTTAAAGTGTTTAAAAGGTAAAATATTTTCATGATGCATAAATAAATCACACCCATTATGTAAACTGAGGGTTGCATTAAAATAATTTCAAAGTCTGCCTGCACTGTTGTGAACCTATCCCACAACAACCATTTGTTTCTACATTAAAAACAAAACATGAAATGGTTTTAAACCAGCAGGAAATGAAGCTGTCCTGACTGGCTCCATTGCCCAAACCCAGCAAACTGCAAAGAACAAAGAATACCAAAAAGCGGACAAGAGTGCTTTTTTTAATGCTTTTGGTTTTAATAATCCAAGGTCATTAAGGCAGATATGTAGCTTAAGGATATTATTATTCTGATATAGCTACTTTAAGCATAGTATATGAAAAGGCTTAGTGTCAATTCATTGCATTGGTTATTATTCCTGCTTTGCTCCTGAAAAATGTGAAGCTACAGAGAAATGCATCTGTGGCTTGCGCTTTTCTTTTAAATGCCAGGGCCATACAGGGTTAACTAATTCTGGGAGATACAATAACTGTACTTGCTGTCTTAGAACTGAGCTCCTCAAACTAAACAAGAAGGCTCAGAAAAGCCTCCTTGGCTCCGAAACACTGCCTCTTTGTGAGCCTGTCTTGTTCTATTTCTAAAAGGAAAGTTAGTTTTTTATCTCCAGCTCCTCCAGCCTCCTGGCTTCTATTTCAACAGTGTCACATTGTGCATTTCTTGTGGTATCTAATGAGTTTTTTGAGACCAAGAAAAATAACATGAGTTTGGGGGAAAAACCTGTGGAAGGTGTCTAACAATCACGGCCCTGGGGCAGCAGTTTCTCTGGAGGTCATGGCTGTCCCAAGAGATGTCAAACTGCTACAGTTTTGGTTTTACTAGCCTTATTAGAGTCAAGGAAGTTGGACTTTTCCTGTTGTCATCTAAGTCAGCTATTTTCTCTTGTCAAAGGTCTGCAGAGGGATGACAAAAAATCCACTTGAGTGAACTAGGAGCTGCTTTGATATTTTCCAAAGAGGGGAGCTGTATGAAAGGTGCCAGGGATAGACTGGGTTCTCAGTTCTGGTTCAGCCTGAGTGAATTTGCCCCTGCAGTGTTGGATTGGCAGTGTGGAACCCAGATGTCCGTATGGGCAGATTTCTGGGTGAATACTTTTTTCACCTCAAGCTATTTGTTTCCAGAAGAGCAGTCACCAAAGGACTAGGGAGTTCAGGCCAAAACAAATACAAAAGATGGAAAACAGTAATGCCTGTTTTCAAAGCTACACCTCCTGAGGCTTTCTGGGTTTGAAAACTGACCAAATGATCTAATAACAATGAAGAAGATAAGAAGGATGATATTTAAAGAGGAAAACAAAACAAAACAAAACAAAACCAAAACAAAAAAACAAAAACAACAAAAAAAATTGAATTACTTGGCTTGAAAAACCCAAAATAGCTATCCTTTACATTTAGGTATTTATTTTAAAAATGTGGGAAAGAAATGTGTTTATGTTAACTCATTTTTTTTCCTTAACTTGTTATTGGTCAAGTAGCAAACCAAAACCTAAACATTTGCTTTATTCTGCTCAGGAAATCTGGATTTAATTTTCTTTTCTACCAAGGCCATTTTGTGAGACCAGGGGCAAGTTATTTAGCCCTTTATGCTTCAGATTTCAATAAAGTAAAAACGCCATTATGATGTCAAGACATAAAATATTTTAAGATGCTTAGGTATTACTGCAGTGGGAGCACAGACATTTCTTAGACACCAAACTTTCAATGCAATTTTGAAACTGGATTCTACTTGGAGTTTGAAATATCACTAAGGGAGTTGGAGCTGAGTCTGTCTAATCAAGGCTGAATTTTGCACAGCATAGTCATTTTCAATGGCAGGAATCGCATACAAACGAGTTCATCACTTTGGCCTAATGGATATTTAGACACTGGGGTTTGGGTCTAAATGTGTGAATCAAGTTTCAAGACAAGGAATGCACAGGTGAAGAGAGATGAGTTCGAAGAAATTAATGGTTTGTGTTTTGAGCAGAGAGTATAAAATAAGTGGTACCAAGTGTGAAAAATTATGATACTGATAAAACTTTCATAGCTATTTAACTTGCAACCCTGGAGACAATGCACTTTACACATGTACTTGTGGGAGTGGGGCTTTCATTACTATATCTTGTCATGCTTACATGCATGAAACTGTATTTTTATCCATATAGAGTTATGCAATTCTTGTGCTTCCAGATATTCCATTTTACAGTGAAGAAATCATGTTGGCTTGTTTCCCCCCTGATATTCAGCCGTTTAAGTTTAGTGTTTGCAGTAGTATCACACATCATCTATTCCCAGAGAGACAGATTCCATAGCACAAGCCCTTTTATCTGAATGCCATGCTCCATAGTTTCAGTCATCTTTTCAGTCTGGTCTCATTTTTCTCCTCTTCTTGTGTTCTCTACTGATTTACTTTGATTTCCTCCCTCTTCCCTTTCATTTTTTTTTTTGTTTTCGTAATTCCAACTTTGTCCCAGCAGCAAATAAAGAAGAGGAAAGAAAAAACATCCAGGGGAAAATGAAAACTGCTGAGCTGTCTGTAAATTTTTGGTGTGGTGCAATGGCTGGTCAGGGTCACAGAACAAAGATCTTTCCATGAATAACATGAAAGTTTCAGTTTATACTGGCCTTTCCTGAACTCTCTTTTATTTTATTGTGACTTTATTTATATCTGAGTGTCAGTTAGACTTAATACAGAGACAATCCCATGAGAATGCAGTAAAAAATACACTATTTGAGGATAAAGAGTATGCTCTACGTGGCATTGAATCTCATAGAATCTTTCTAGATACTATGAGAAATAGTATCTGTGATACCAAGTGATACTGGGTTTAAACTACAAGATTCGAAACACATGTTTTATGTCACTGAAAACTGGGCAACAGCTGTTCTTCTGAGTTGCTATAAAGCATCCCTCTTTAATCTTTTTTGTTTGCAAAATACTTCTGTCGTTTTTTTTTTTTACTTTTTTTCCTTTACTGCATTTCCAGCACAATTTATATCTCAGGAAAATCATATGATGGAAATCAGTTTTATAGCACTATATCAAAAACTTGTGGATGTTGGTGCTATTTAAAGAAACAGGGATTAATGACTGAAGCAGAAGTAGAACTTTTCCCATCACTTGGAGTCTTCAACTGCGAACAGCCTGTGGGCCTTGAAAAGCTGCTTTTGAACTCCAAGGTGTGTTCCTGAGTGTGGGAATCACTGGGTAACATTGTGGCTTGTGCTATATACATGGATGGTTGAAGTTATTACCATCTAGTGAGGTGTCAGGAAAGCCTGGAAAACCATACAGGATGAAAGAGGCTTCTCCAGAAAGCAACTCAGAGCCTCAAGGAGCAGCTTGCCACTGAAGCACCTGCAGGACCTACAGCTAGATAGCCCAGATAGATCCCTCTTCTCACGCACAGCAGATGTTGGCTTTCCGGCATGTTCATGAGTCATGGGCCTGGGACTCTATCTTCTTGTAAGCATTTTGGAAAACATTACTCATCTTCTTCAGCACAGATAGCAAAACAAAACCAAAACTGGTGCCTTGGGTTATAGCAAAGAGAAGTGTAATCTCCTACCTGTTCTGAGGGCTTTTCACCAGGTAATGTTTCACTGTTAAAGGAAAGAAAAAGAGAAGGAAAATGTGGCTTCACACCAACACAGTTTACGAGTTACATGAGGCACTGCAGATAGACCTATGTTGCTGAGACTGTGGAGTTGCCAGGTTGTTACACTAGGAGAGCTTCTAATTGTCACCAGGCATTATATTGTGCATTAAAAAAACTGACTAGGCTTGGGAAAGAGGAATGTATCAAACAACAGCAAAAATTTGCTGAGGAAGTGCTGGGCAACACACATTCCAGTGGTCAGCCCAGCCAAAAGACAGCTTGGTAAGGACAAGCACAGCAGGCCAGTAATTTTACTTTGAAGACTTTTATTTCCCTTGTGGTTCCTCTACTTAAATTTCCAAAAGCCTGAAATAAACCATTCACCCACAGGAGCCACTACTGTTCCTACTGTAAGCTAGACTGTGGCCTCAGGCACAAAGGGATTGCCTCCTGGGATCAGATCAGAGGTCCAGTCCAGCCACTATCCTGTCCCTAACAGCTGTGTGTGTGAGCTATATAAATCCTTCTGCTTCACATTCCTTTGACTCAGTAGTCCTAAGCAAGGGCAGCTGCCCTCGCTGCAGCCATTCAGGAGCCAGGGTTATTAAGATGCTCTTTGCAGCTCAGTGGCTTCTGTGCTCTGCCCAAGCTGTGCAGCATGCAGAGACATGCAGGCAGGAGGAGAGGCTCTGGCTCTTCTTGTCAACCTACTGCCAACTTATTTCTCAGAAATAATGAGGGTGCATCCCTGGGCCATGATATGAAGTTGGATACAAAATAGACACCACCCTCCCTTTATGTTCTCCATTCTTTAACAGGCCATGGAAACCAGACTATAGTGTACTACATGATCATACTCCTCTCCACAGGAAAGGTTTCATATTTGGTCTTACCTCAATTCTTCCATTCTAAAAAAGCTCCTAAGGGGTGTATTTCAGTTCTAAGGAAAGGGAGCTGAGAGCACTAGGAACTGGGGCTAACACAGGGGCCAAGTCTAAACTAGCTTCTATCTGGCAGTGCTTCCATCTGTCTGTCTGGCCTTTTAAAGATACACATGAGAACAGTAGGTCTGACCCTTCAGGGGTAAGGGGATGCTCATGTACGCTGTTGACATGCTTCTATTGAGCATCTCTAGGTATGTATTATTTTGTTTCGCCCTGCACTAAATACTCCAAGCCTTTGAACCAGGGATTGGGAAGAGCAGCCACTCCAGTAATAAATGGGCATAGGCTTGTGCATAACCACAAAGGAGTTGCCAGCTGCAACCACTGCTGCTTCCCACAGAATCCCATAGCTGCCCTGCGCTGTGAGCCAGCACTAGCTGCATTGCCCACCTGGTCAAACTAAGCGACCTCCTTTGGTGAGGAACTGAGTTCAGTATTACCTTTCTTACGTCAGAGCCCTGAGGCGAGCCAGAATTTGCTCAGGTTTCACAGACGGACACTCCAGAGGGATCATTTCCAGCTTCCTCTACTGCAGATCTCAACTTTTAGTTTGGGTATGAGTTGCTCTTTATCCCAGGCTGGGCTGTTCTTGTAGAGGGCTGGGCAGAGTTTTCCCTCTCTCTTCCCCCCTTATTTGGGTGTCTGCCTCCACTCCCTATACACAGCGCTAGGTCAGGGCAGTTCATCCTCTTTGTGGTGTTAGGGCTCAGGAACTGGGAAAGAAAGCTGGAGTGGTGGGAGAGCAGAGCAGGATGTTGTTGTCTCTGTGACAGGGTTGGGGTGACTGAAGAAGTTCAGGGAAAAGCCCTGATGGAAATCTGCCCAGCAAGGTGAGGTAAGGAGATAGTTTTGGTTGTCCTGGGCCCCTAACCTGGTCTGAAGGGGAAGAAGAGCCAGGCATTCCTTGAATGGCCTTAGAGGAAGGTGATGTGGCAACAACCTCACTGAAGGTGGAAGGCAGCTGTGCCTGGAGCCTGCCTTAAGGTCTGGGGCAATGCAGAGGGAGAATTGCTTTGCTGTCCCTGTCTTTTCTCCTTTTCTCAAGGAAGGGTAGACTTCATGATTTCACTGCACACTCTTTTCACATGAGTACTAGCATCTGCCTAGTCCAGCCAGGATGGACATATAGAGTGCTGAGGATGGAGGGGAGGTAAGATAACACTTTTTGAGGAGTGATGCCTTATTCTAACAGTCTGAATGAGAGAGTACTGCTGTTGGCTGGCAGGGGGTTATCTTACAGTCAGACCCTAATCCCTAGAAGGTGCTTCTAGAGGGTGTAGAGGAGTGTTGAGAGAGCAGGGAGAAATTTGTGCCCTATGCCCACATGGCAGAGTGGAAACAGCAGCGTCCAGAAACTGCTGCTCCCTGGAATAGAAGTTCAGGGCTTGTTGCCATGGCCCAGAGGCTGTGGAGAGAAAAAGCAATATGGGGCTGGTGGAGACTGTGTTTGTCACTGCTGCTTCTTCCACTGCTGCTTCAGAAATTTTGATTCCCTGATGCCTGACTGGATGCTGAGGCAATTAATGTGATTACGGAAAATACTCTGATCAGGTGGTCCTGGCTGAAAGACTTACATGAAAATCTTATCATTGCATCCTAAGTGCCTCTCTGCTAAGCTTTATTCTGTCATATTTCCATTGAATCCACAAGTTTAATGTTGCCAGTGTTTACTGGATAATGTCCAAAATCTAAATAAAAATTTGGTGAAGCCTGCAATTATTCAGATATTAAGGTAGTGAAGAAAGGATTCATCAGCTCAGAAGAAATTACTTTTTCTCTGTTGTATATGCTTATTCTGTATTATATTCTATATTAGTTCTCTATTTAACTGGTATTGATTCAAGGTAAAGAGATCTCTTCTCCAAGACGCTTCTATGTTTACACTAATGCAAATCAGCAAAAACAGAGGCAAAGTCTAGCCCAATGTTTGATCAAGAAAAAACTGGACACGTCAGCATGTCTAGTGCTTGGAGCTTCAGGGTGACTCACCATGACCAACATACTTAAGTGTGGGTACTCCCCTGGCACAAAACCAGGAAGAATAACGTTGATCTTGCTCCTTCCCCTTGGCAAGCAGAGTTGTTGGATTCAGTTAGAATCAGTTACTCTACTGAGTGCACTACCGGGAATACGGGGCCGCAGCCTGAAATATGTTTGTGGTCAGGCGAGGACTTCTGTATACATCTATTTTTGGTTTAAATGTCTTCTCCCTTGTGTATCTGAGTCACTTATTCCTTCGTGGTGTATGTATGGTGCTGAAGAAGCAACAAAGTCATGATTCTCTCCTGTCATTAACAGGACAAATCACTAAGCAAACTCTTTTTGAAAGCTTCTGTGCAGAGAAGGCCCTTATGCTCTCCTCTATCATGGTGGCTGCTAAGTATGCTGGTATCTCATCCCCACGGCTTGTGTGAGGTCTCCAAATAAACCACTCTTAAATCAAAATTAAAGTAGAGCCTGCTCCTGTTACTCCACAGATCTGAAATAGCGCTTTTGATTATAACAGGGCTGCTTTCATGCAGATGTAACCTCCTTGAGAAACTCTCTCTGAGGAAGAAAAGAATGAAACAGTAATCCTTGATCTTAAAAGATTATTATGAAAAGTCAGATCCAAATGATGAAATGATACTTTAGTTTCAAAGATTGTTACAAAAGAGAAAGGGCTAGTAACAACCCCCATAGTTCCAAGAATATTGCCAGCTAGTCTGGAAAGGAGACTAAAACAGGACAGAATAAGACTGCTTTGAAATCCCTGTAAACGTCTGCAGAAATGTCACTCATGCAAAATGTTAGCTAGATCTGATCAGAATGCAATTTAATGATACAGCACTTTGTCTTCCTTAAAAGAAGTTCCAACAACCTTCAATCTATGTTTATGCAAAGCTGAAAGGTTTTGAAAAGCTCGGTGCAAATTTAAAATACCTTTGCTCTACTCTTGATGGCAGAAATGTGGTTTTTACTACCAATTTGTTGTTGTTGTTTTTATTAAAATCAAGGCAAGGAGTTCCTGCTTTCCTGCTTTTTCTGCATTCTATTTGTACCCCCTCTCCGTCTTTGATAAAGGCCTTGAAGACAGCAAGAATGACATTTCACTCACCTGCAGACCTCCTCCTGTTTAGAAGTGACTGACAGAGAATGACAAGTGTAAAAAGGAGGACGCTGATAATTCCTATTGAGCACACAAACACTGCATACACGTACAGATCTGAAAGCCAAGCAGAGATGTCAGTCAGAGTTGCAGCTGTATGCTTCATGTTTACAGGATAGAAGAAAGTTACATCTACAAGATCTAAATTGGCTCAAAAGATTTAATGCAACAGTTCAAAGTAATTTGACTCTCCTGAGACTTTCATATAGTATCCTGCTCAGTTTAAAATTTGGTTGGAGTTTCCATAAATGCAAACAGGTGCGCTTAAAGTAAAATAAAGTAAGAGGGCTTACTTTCATGAGGGAGGAAAGAAGTGCTGACTTGGTGGAGCTTTCTTCCTTTTATTTTCTTTCCCTTTTTTGTTTGTTTGGTGGCTGGTTGGTTTTGTGTTGGGTTTGGTTTGTTTCGTACACCAACAAAAAACTCAAAGGAGCTCAGTTGGATTACTTCCCAGTTAAAACAGCTGTACTTTTTAAAACAAACAAACCAAAAAACCCAACAAGCAAACACAACAAGAACAGTGGCAGTGGGGAGAGTACTGAGCGGCTGAGGAAGAAGAAGAAAGTCTGCCATTGCTTCTTCTGGTAGCAGCACTAGCTTGAAACTTTTGTATATATTTTTCTTTTTCAATTTACGGCCTCAGTCTCCCTTTATGGCTGTCATTTGGGTGCCATAACATATTCCCAGTGGAGCTGACAGGAGTTGTACCACGGCAGATCAAGATGAAGTATTTTGTTCAGAAGGAGAAGAAATCTTTAATGACTTATTTCTGCTTTTACTAGAACTCTAAATAGAGTACTTTAAGGATGCTCTACCCATTAATGTTTTGAAACATCCTTAGGGAGCTTTACTGGCTTCTTTCCTGCTTCACAGAGAGGAAACTAAGCCTCAAAGGTCAAGTGCTCTTGTAAAAAACAGCATTGCTGGAACTAGACCCCTGACCTGCAGTTCTGTGCTTTGTTCCCCTTACACAGTACAACAATATAGTTTGTAAATTGTGGTTTAAACAGCAAGGCTCCCCATAGAATCAAGACCATCCTGCAAGCAAGTAATCCTGCCTGGCAGGCAGCGCAGTGGCTGCAAATGCTGTGTTGGCGCTTTGTTGATGTTACGGATTGGGGTGGGAGGAGTAGAAGGGAATCCCAACTGCATGCAAATTCTGGATTTCAGTCTTCTGTATAGAAAATACTGCTTGCCTTGAATATCAAGGGAGCTTTAAGCTCCTCTTGTAGTGCAGAGCATGTTTAGTAAGCAGTTTCTAAGGCTAGAAGGAGCATAATGGTTTCGGTACCACTTCAGGCATGCTCAGCACCTTCCCAAATAAAAGTTTGCATTTGTGCTGTGTGATTAGCCAGGCATAGGTTTTTTTCCCATTGACCATCACAAATATATGAGAAACTGAAGCTGGATCTTCCATTCTCTTTTCTCCATCACACCTTGTACCTTGTGGGATGGTTTCTCAGGCAAGGCCTGAGTTTGCACAGGAACTAGCAAAATTGATCCTGATTGGGGCATTTTAGTTGTCCTGTAGCACTGGAGTAAATTAACATCTTGCATAGAACCAATAGCAGTTAGATGCATCTTTACCTTCAAAAAACTTCCAAGCTTCATGGTTTTTCTTGAAAGCAGGATCATCATCAGATTTTGATGAAATCACTGAAAAAAAAAAATCCATGGCAAGATCTGAAATTATATGGCATAAAAAGTTGTGACCTCTTGAAGTAAATGTAGTTCTGCCTTAGACTTCAGAGCACCATGATCTTGTTTGGTCTCACAGGACATTTACCTTCCAATGAAACACTTCACTTCTAAAACAGCATTATAAAAATGTCTTCTAGCAGATCTCATCTGTCTTGGTGCCACCATGAGGGCTTCATTGCTTGATACTGCCTCCCTGTTGTCATCTTACTCATTTACACATGCCATGTGTGGCTCTTCAATCAAAAGTTAAATTCGGTGAAGAACAGCAAAAGAATAGAAATGCACTTCAGAAGAGCCTAGGCCTTAGAATAGGATAGCATGTGCCTGTAAGGTCTGGCTTTGTGGGAGCCTCAAGTATCCAATGGAAAAAGCTGCCATTGTGTATGTAGCTGGCTCTGTATTATTCCGGCTCTGCGTTCTAAGTTAGACAGAAAGACTGCATGACCACAAGTTGTACCAGCTCACCTTTACAGCTTAGAAAAAATGCTAACTGAATCACTATGTTCTAACCCAGTTAAGAGCGAAAATAGCTGCAGAGTCTGCACAGAATTCTCTCTGTTTTAGAAGGAGGAACAGACTACAGAGCTCTACAAAGAGCAAATGGATGAATGTCAGTATCGCAGCTGTACAACCTAGCACTAGAATCCAAATGCTCTGACTGCTGGATCACTGTTCAAGATGTTCTCTGCTCACCCCAGCCAGACTGTCTATGCATGCTGACTTTCCTTGATGACATCAGATTAGATGATGTCACTCATGTTAATCTATGATTTTTTCTTCTGCTAGCAACCATTGCAATGCAATAAGTCTAACGTTGTCCTCCACATTGCAAGTGAAGTCTGAACATCCAAGAGTTTCACATAGCAAAGCATTAACGAACAAGTATCTTACTGGAAAGTAATCCATTAAGGTGTGCTCTGTAGAGGTGTGAGGTGTGGAGCTAACTCAATGGATATGGAACTGCTTTCAGGACTAACGAAATCTTGTGTTCAGTTGTGATGGGAAGCTCATCCTGAGTATTTTAACATATCTACTAATTCATTACAAGAAAGTATCACACGTGTAGATTTTTGGCAAGTGTTTTAGAATAACTGCCCTGGGAAAAAAAGGCTTTTGTTCATTTTTAGAAATAAAAAAAATCTTGTATTCCCGTATCTTGCGACATTTTTACCGTTAGAAAATACCACATGCAACTAATATTTAGTATAACTCAGACACTGTTCTATGGGAAACTCTGACACATAAACTTTCCAACAAGACAGATTGTTGCGATCATCTGTACTTGTTTGTGTTATCCATGCCAGTAGGATTATAATTGGACTGCCTGATTTTCTGTGTTTGTCCTCCTACTTGTAGTGTCTTCCCCTGAATTGTAAACCATTTGGAACATGTATTGCTCTTAAGAAATGTGCAGTACCTTGCATAATGGGCTTGAGGGATTACTAAACTGTAAATGACGGTTTGAAGGTGCTGCATATTGTTATGAACAGACTACTCACTATTTTGAGTTTTCTGATAGAAAGGCAGTGGGGCAGTGGGTGAACCATCTCTCCCACTAATTTTTTCCTCAAATATACTGTTTTCTAGTGTATTTTTTACTCGAATAAAGATCAGTAACTTGGTTTTCGACTAACATTAACTACACAGGTCCAGGAAAAGGACAAATGTCTTTGATAAGAAGATGTGGGAAGTGGAAAAGTTTGACCTTAGCTTAGAAGGAAGATGTTAGCAGCCTTCCAATATCTGAAGGGGGCCTATAGGGATGCGGGGGAGGGACTCTTCGTTAGAGACTGTAGTGAAAGGACAAGGGATAACGGGTTCAAACTTAAACAGGGGAAGTTTAGATTGGATATGAGGAAGAAATTCTTTACTGTAAGGGTGGTGGGGCACTGGAATGGGTTGCCCAGGGAAGTTGTGAATGGTCCATTGCTGGCAGTGTTCAAGGCCAGCTTGGACATAGCCTTGGATGGCACGGTTTAGTGTGAGGTGTCCCTGCCCATGGCAGGGGGGTTGGAACTTTATGATCTAAGGGTCCTTTCCAACCCTAACTATTCTATGATTCTATGTTGCATGGCTGGAGTAGAAGACACTTCTTGGCCACATCAGGACATGGATTTCTCTTGGTTTTACTACTAAGATTTAACAATAAACTTTTTATAAATCCTACTTGATATCTTGTGTTCACTACACATAAAACAGCAAACCAACAGTTCAAATTTCAGCTGGGCCTTCTGAAAATACTACAGAGTTGCTGTAGCTGACATGTGAGTCCATGAACAGAATACTCTAAAGACTCTATCCCCATCAGATGAGGTTCCTTTTCTGAAGAAATGTATTCACAGCAGCCTTCCAATATCTGAAGGGGGTCTGCAAGGATGCCGGAGAGGGACTCTTCATCAGGGACTGTAGCGATAGGACAAGAAGAAGTTCTTTACTGTGAGGGTGGTGAGGCACTGGAACAGGTGCCAAAAGAAGTGGTGAATGCTCCATCCCTGGCAGGGTTCAAGGCCAGGCTGGACAGAGCCTTGGGTGACCTGGTCTGGTGTGAGGTGTCCCTGCCCATGGCAGGGGGGTTGGAACTAGATAATCTTAAGGTCCTTTCCACCCCTAAATATTTTATGATTCTGTCCCTAAAGGAGAAGCCAGGTATGTAGCTAAACTTTTGACTGCCATCATTGCACATTTAGAAACTATTGCCTGTAACTCAATTGTTTCTCCACAAGTCTGATATGTGTATCTGTATAAATTTATGTATTGCAAAAAAATGTATTTGCAACTTCTTAATGGCCTGCATAAATTCACACCCTCAAACTTACTACCAAGTAACATCTGAATAAGTTAATAGCAGAATATATTATAGACCATACTGCAACCTGGTAAAGCATTTTGCTTTGTACAATGCTATGTTAGGCGGATGACAAAGGCTATGTACTGAACTGCTACAGGTTTTTTCTGCTTCAAGATTCCGAAGAAGCCAAATGTCCCTTTTCCATTCCCTCTGGAAATTTGTCTTACACAGTCACCTCCTCTTCCTGTGTGAATAAGAACAGGGATATAAATGCTATTTCTGCATCCATATGATACACAAGGTTGCAAGAAATTTACCTGGTGCTTTAACATAAAGATACTATTTTGAACTTGGGCATAACTGTGGACACATTAAATGGAACAAAATATTACACAAGACGGCAACGGTGATGTGTGTGAACACTGTTACCTTATTTGATAAAGCACAAGCAGTACAACTTTAGTATCAAAATGCTCCAGGTAATTTGTATTGCTTTTTTCGTTTCATCCTGGATCTAACTGTAATATAAGTAAATCCCTTTGCAATGAAAAGTGTAACCGATCATAACATAAAATACAAAATGTGTTTGGAAGAAAATTTCCTTGAAAAGCCCAAGTGTTACCATTGGGGAAACTGGAGACTTTATCACCACTCTGGAAAGAGTTGCTTTCCCTCCCACACGTAGCAAGTCCTGTACACTCACAGTGCATTAACGGAATGCTAGCTAAGGAGGTCCTTTGCAGTAAAGAGGCTTTTAGCAGTAAAACAGTTGCCATGGCATTTAAAGATACCTCATTTTTCAGATGTCTTTTAGTATCTTCAATCTGGATGTAGAATTAGAATAAATACTCTTTTTGGGGGGCTGGGGTGGTGATGATGTCTGCCTCAGATCCCCACAGGGCTTATTGTTGCTGTGTTTAGTCTATAGGTGGGCCTGACTTCCTTCCTTGTCTCAGGATTCTGGCTCTGCTTTGGGTCACGTTTGAAGCATTGAGAAGCAGTACAGCTGACCAGTGTGAGAAAGATGAATTCATGAGCAACCTGGTGTAGTGAAAGGTGTCCCCTCCTATGGCAGGGGCTTGGAACTAGATGGTCTCTAAGGTCTTTTCCAACCCAAAACATTCTGTGATTCTGAGTCTCAAATATCCACCCTGATTTTGTATTCATAAATCATACTAAAAATCCGGGGAGAGGGGGGAGGGAATGGTATTTAAGGGGTAGACTGAAAATTTACAGTTTCACTTCTTTGCAGTAACTAAATTGATCTGGACCCATACTTTGGATATGACGAAAAATTAGAGATTTCTGTGTTTTAGTTAATAGCCTGAGCAGCAAAGAAAGATGCAGAATGGTTTTTTTGTAAGGAGGGGTATGACAGGTGATCTCACAATATTTTATATTGCTTTTTCTTCTGCCATCCATGCTGGAGCATGTCCTTCCCTTTCCAAGCACTCCTGACAAATCCATGTGTTTTCTTATAGGTATTTAGGAAAATCCATCGTTCAGTGAATGAGAACACTCTTCAAACTGCTGACCTGCCCCCATGAAATGACATTATCACAGAAAAAATCTAAAAATTATTCTCCATCTGATTTTCTCTCTTTTTTACTTTTTTTCCCATAAGCCTGCTTATTATTCTGCACCTTTTGGGTACATCTATTGGTCTATTTTGCAGGTTCTTCATGCAAGAAACACATTACTTGCTATCCATTGTATGTTTTAGTGTACTGCTCTTGGAGACAGCTACCTGTTCTGGTGCAGCTGAAACAGCACTCTCCTCCTTCATTACTTCTCTCTGTCTCTTCACATCATACCTGGCCTTCCCTTCCCTCAAATTACTCCCAGAAATTCTTCTTTAAAACACTGGAAAAAAGCTTAGTCTATCCTCTGGAAGACTGGGATTCAACCATGGCCTCCCAGGCTTGCTTGTAGGCTTGCAAGCTTCAGCCCTGACCATTCCTTCAAGGCACTGTTGGAAGTGGCCACATTTGGTAGTTACTTTCAGCCTCTTCTCCTCTTCTCCCCTGGCACAGCATTTGAACCACTTGTTCTTTGTAGGCTGAGATGAGAGCCTTGGCTTCCCTTCCCCACACCAGTCACCAGCTTTGCCCCTTCCCAAAGGTGGGAGGCTGAGGCAGTTGGGTTGATCAGAGCTCCTGCTTGCCAGTTATTTCTTGCCAGTGGCTGAATCTCCCCTTTCAGTCAAATCTAGAGGAATGAAGGAAGAAGAGATGGGGAGAGGAGGAGAAGAGCCAGTTCCTAGCCAAGTGCAGGAACAACAGGGAAGAACAGCTGCTGAGCCTGAAGTCTGTAGGGCTAAATCATGCATGCAGTGAAGTTTCATTTCATATCCCTGTGTGATTACAAGACTAACCACTGTGTCTTGGCTCCAGCCACTCAACATGGGGTCAGTGCTTATAAAACTTAATGCCCTCCAGAGATTAAGATGGCTGAGTTCAGGAGATGTTTTTACTCTAGTATTTTTACTCTTCCCTGTTTAAAAACAGAAGAGTGAAAACAGCAACAAAAATCAAGCAAGAAACTTTTCTTTCAGCTGTGAAGCTAATGAATCCTGTGGTACATCCAGGAACCCCAATTACTGACTGTGATGTGGAAGGTCACTAGACAGAAAGATGGCAGCTCAAGAGCAATAATTACCTTTTTTGTTCTTACAGCTTTCCTTCAGTGAGGAAGCTCATATGGATCTTCTCCTTCCCCCCCCCAGACAATTTCACATTACTTGTACAACCTTAATATCTTTAAGACAGTCATCTCAAAAATCAGTCCATGGATTCAGAATGGTGCAGACTAGTTGATAATGTGATCGTGTAGGCTTTGGTTTCTTTAGGATATCAGGTTATGGATTACAGATGGCATTTGGCTGCAGGATTACATTTCTGACTGTACTGATTGCCCTGGCGATTTGTATTTAGGAGTCTAATGTACTTTGGTGGAGTTTTCTTTTAAGTCCTGGTTCTGTAATCTTCTGTGCAGAAGAAGTGTGGCTGGGGTCTGGGTGTTGGAGGGATGGGCATTTCCCTGGTGGAGACAGGTAAAGAGCTTGGGTTCCCATTTGAACTTGGGTCCTGCTTTGTTGCTATTTATATTTCTGTCTGCAGTCAGGAAGCAGAGGAAATACAAAATGAATGCCATGGAGGTTTTCCAGACAAGTTTTGTGTGCCCAATAAGACAAAATAGTTTAGACTAGGATTTTCTTGCTGTTGCTTATATGCAACATGTTTATATGTTGCTTATCCATGGTCTTTGCCACTAATCCAAACAGAACTTCAGCTTTGGATCATTAGTGTCTTTCATTGTTGCTGGTAATAATCAGCTAATTACATTATGTTAATACCATGATTCCTCAAGTCATATTTAAACATTGCTGGTCAACATGAAGCTGCTCTGTATCTCTTGTTATATCGTATTTTTCACATCTTTGTTCTCAAACTTCTGATCGATCAAAGTGAAAGTTTGTGGTACCTGAAAGCTATCCATGGGAGATAATGCACTCAAAAATATTTTTTTTATTGTCACATTTCTCTCCCTGCTGTGTTTGCAATCCAGAAGTAATTCAAAAACTTGAATGACACTTGTGAAGCTGGTATTGAGGGAATATGCTTTAGATTAAGATTACATAAACATGTTCAAATCCATCTTGAGAAGGCCTATAGTCAGTAGAGTTCCCCCAGACCAAAACTGCTTTCAGAGGAGAGCTAGGGTCATTTTCACCAAAACACAACATAGATAAGCAGTTAGGGTTTTCCAGCTAGACGAATAATCTTTTGGGGTCTAAACACAACAATAAATTTAGCACAAACAGGAATGGCAGAAAGTTTGTGAAATGCAGCTTTCTCCTACTAGTTTTTCTGTGGTTGCTGGATGAGCTTCTTGAATTTCCAGACCCACGGACCAAGCACTCGACCTTGATTTTTGGCAATATCTTTAGAGATGGTCCTGTGGTAAGCCAACTTTATTGTTTATAAAGCCACAATCAGGGGGCTAGCTTGCCAGCTAGCCCTAACAGCACAACTGCTGAGCTCAACCACCTCTTCAGAGGCGTCTGTTCTCTAAGTTCAGTTTTGTCCATTTCTGAATGTGTGGGTGTGGCGGTGTTATAGATTTGAGCTGACCCATCCCAAAGAGGAAGCTTGTTTTCAACTTGGTTTAAACCCACACTGTCATGAAATGACCAATGCTGATCATTTCTTTATCTGAAGTTCAATATCAGCAGGCATTCACTGCTTTTCTAGCTCTGCTTTGTGGCTATAAGTACTATAAACAAAAGTAAAAAAGTGATACTAGAAATGTTACTTGCCAAGTGCTGCTGGACTGGAACTAAAAGCAATGAAAACACCAAGAGAGATGCCAAACACATATCTAAAATATAGTGGTTCTATTTCTGCCTGACCCACAGCATATTCTTCAGAAAATAAGTTAATTTCTCTCTGTTTCTCTTTCTTTGTATTAAAATAATAATGACATTCGTTTATTCCTACTGGCAAAGTTGTAGAGACCTTATATTGTGTCTGACTGAGTTCATTTTCCCCACAGCAACCCTCATAGTGCCGTACTTTGTGTTGGTAGCTAACAAGGTGTTGATAACACACCAATATTTTGCCACTACTGATCAGTGCTCATAAAACATCAAGGCTGTCTCTCCAGCATTGCCCCCTCTCTAGTAGGATGAGAATGGGTAAGATCATGGGAGGGGACATAGCTAAGACAGCTGACCCAAACCAACCAAAGGGATATTCCATATCGTATGGAATCTGCTCAGTAATAAAAGCTAAACAAAAGGAGGAGGAGGAATGGCATTCATTATGACAGCGTTTGTCTTATGGAGCAACCACTACACATACTGAAGCCCTGCTTCCCAGGAAGTGGCTGGACATCACCTGCTGATGGGAAGTAGAGAATAATTTTTTGGTTTTCTTTTGCTTCTGCACATGACCTTTGCTTTTACTTCATTAAACTGCCTTTATCTTGACCTGCAAGGGTGTTTTCATCTCATTTTCTCCCCTCCCTGTCCTGCTGAGGAGATGAACAATAGAGCGGCTCGGTGCGCAGCCAAGCATCCATCCAAGGTCAACCCACCACAAACCTGTAGTTGAATGCAAAGGAATTTTAATTACTGTTATTCTGGTAAAAGGCAAAGAAAACAGACCATCTGCTACAAATCTATCAACCGTCTCACTTCTTTGCATTTTATCATGGGCTGAATAATGTTTAAATTGTAATGTATAAGTAAAGAAGTTGAGTATTATGTTTTCTTTTCACATCCTCTTATAGCACTTCAAAATAACCTAACTTCAGCTGTTTTATGGATGAACTTGAAAGAAAATTTTAAAAGGCCTCATGGGACAAGAAAAATAATAAAATTGAAATCAGTAGTCTCTCACCTCTTATTTCAGTAGCTGCTGTGCCATTTGACCATGCTGTCCATTTATTCCTGTGTTTGCCAATTTCCTGGACTTTGCATATGTAATGTCCTTGATCTGTTTGCTGGAGACTTAGGATAAGAAATTTGTACATAGTTCCATGTTTCTCTTTAAGAAGATGAAGTCTTTGCTTGTAGAAATGATGAGTATAATTTCCATAATACTGGACAGACCCAAACTTTGTCATTTTGATCATCAGATACTCCTGGGTAGGTGATGCAGCGAAGACCCACCGCACAGCCAGCAAATTGTCTGTCTTTCTCTTTTGAGAAATGTGGCAGTAGAGGGTAGCATTATCTCCCTCAGAGTATTGCACTGTTGGTCCCGGAGAGACTGTTACATTTAAAGCCTCACAAACATCTGCAAAGGAGATAAAAGATAGTGAGAGCCCTCCATACTGGCACAACAGCATCTGTCCCAGTGTGCAAGTCCACAGCAGGTAAGCTGCTGGTATCCATTCAGTATGCAGCAATTTAATGAGCTTTTAGAACCTGACATCATCTGGCTGTGAATATTTAACTTGGTATGAGGCCCTCCTTCAGTGAGTCTCCTCTAGTATTCTTGCTGTTGCTAATAAATAAGATGGAGCTGAAGTGGACACCTTGCTGCTGTCATAAGCCCAACATCACATAATCTTTTATCAGTCTGAATAAGTGTTAGTCTAGAACTAGCTTGGGGTAAGAGCCAAGAATATCTTTTGCAAAGCTGTTCCACAACCAGGTATTCCAACGATTTGCATCCTTCTTAGGATTTCCAGACTAAATTGTTTCAATAGCCACCTTATGCTCTTTTTTCCTGTCCCAACTTTAAGCTTAAATAGTGTTTTCTTCTCTAACCCTTGCTTCCTGAGTCTGTATAGAAAGCAATTATCTGGTGCCTCAGCCATTGCTTTGTTGAGCTGAAGAAGCAAAGCTCTGTTGGTCTCCTTTAGTGAAGTAGTGTCTTCACTTCCCTGTTCATCTTAATATCCCTTCTCTGTATTGGTTCCTGTTTAAATTTTGGGTTTGATTGTAATTATTTACGTCTTTTTCTAATGTGGGTGACTGGAATTATAGGCAGTGTCTGGAAAGAAGCTCTCCAATAGTGAAATAGTCATGTGAAATAGTCATGGTACTTCCCAGATTTGTCTGGGATATACCTTGTCCAGTATATCCCAGAATTATGTTGTCCTTTCTCATGATATTTCCACATGTGATTATATGTCAGTTTAAAATTAAATAATAAACTTGAGCATCTTCCCTTCTTTGTCAAATTCTTGCTAAAGAAATTCTTACTAATCAGGAAGTACGTGACTTTGCTTTACTAAGTTCTGCTCCATTTTTGTTAATTGGTCCTCAGTTTTTCCTACATGCTACCCCAATCTTTTGCTAACTTTATAAGGTCACATAATTTCAATGTGCATGCTTCTGTCTACTTCTTTTAGATATCATTCCTGCAAAACTTACATGATGCTGTTGCCTAGATTATTGCTGAAAGTGCTAACGTCCCTACATGATTGTAACCAGCTCCTCACTTTGCAGTTCTCCATGCCCTCTTCCTGTTGTTATCAAATGGTCACCTCAAACCAGGGTTAAATCTGTCAGATTAGTCCTTCTGACTATAAATTCAAATTAAACTGATGTCATTTGCATGACAAAATATGACATGAGATTATATTGGGACAAATGATTATTCCATTGTTCCATTTATTTCTGACTCTTGTTTTTCTGTTCTTCATCATCAACTTAGCTTAAGCCAGTTGTTTGTCTCTCTGCTTTACTCCTAACAACAGCCAGTATAGGTGAAGGCTGAAAGAAGCCCATAGGTGTTCATTACAGGAAAATTTTTTGTCTTGACCTAACTGATTTATGCTGGACTGGTTTTCTGAGTCATGGGAATCAACATTCGTTTTATTACCTTCCTAATGCACATTAACAATGTTCTTATTAGTCATATCAGAGACTGATCTTTTTTTGACCGATGGTATATTGTGGCAATGTGTTTCCTAAATGACTTGTAATGCATAATCTACTGGTCTGATGGCAATCACCAGAGAGAGCACCATATTTCAACAGTGAGCAAGCATGCTCTGCGGTCATAGAATCATAGAATAGTTAGGGTTGGAAAGGACCTTAAGATCATCTAGTTCCAGCCCCCCTGCCATGGGCAGGGACACTTCTCACAGGCAGGGACACCTCCCACTAAACCATGCCATCCAAGGCTATGTCCAACCCCGCCTTGAATGCCGCCAGCAATGGACCATTCACAACTTCCCTGAGCAACCCATTCCAGTGCCTCACCACTCTTACAGTAAAGAATTTCTTCCTCATATCCAATCTAAACTTCCCCTGTTTAAGTTTGAACATGTTACACCTTGTCCTATCACCACAGTCCCTAATGAAGATTCCCTCCCAGCATCCCTATAGGCCCCCTTCAGATATTGGAAGGCTGCTATGAGGTCTCCATGCAGCCTTCTCTTCTCCAGGCTCAACAGCCCCAACTTTCTCAGCCTATCTTCACACGGGAGGTGCTCCAGTCCCCTGATCATCCTCGTGGCCCTCCTCTGGACTTGTTCCAACAGTTCCATGTCCTTTTTATGTTGAGGACGCCAGAACTGCAATGCATGTTGACACCAGAACTCTGCAAAGCATGAAATGTCCTCTAAAATGTGAATATTAAGCTTCCTGTTATGTGAATATACTGTAGTCAAATACTAATGAGAATTGCAACTCTGGGAGAATTATTTTTCATTTCTAGACACTTTTCAACACATCAGCTAGGAACATTTTAACAACGGGGATGAGCGTTTTGGCAGTCTTTTGTCTGACATCAGCTCCTGAAACGCAAACGTATATTTATCTTCAAAATAAGCAAGTAAAGTATTTCTATGCTATTTCTGAAGTAGTATTGGAGACAGAGACTCTGTTTTTATGTTCCCAATGAAGCCATGAAATGGAGTGATGAATTGTAGCACCTTACTTAAAGTAAATCCACTAAATTAGTTACATTGCACTTGTTCGAGGAGAACCCAATGAAAATTAATGGTACAATAATTATTTTGGTTTCATTTAAAATACACAGAGTGATATATTTTTTCCAAGTAGACATTATTTTTTCTTTATGAAGGAGAAAATAACTTGTATAAAGGAGGAGTTTCTAAATTGCTTTAAGAAAGTAGTACTGAGCATGGCCTAGATTATAGTTATAATTATTTGTGCATGATACTTGTGTATGCAACTCATGTAAGTGCCAAGGCAAGAGATTATTTTGGATTGTAGAAAGAACACAAGTAGAAGAGGATGCGGAAACTTAAAATTAAGGCTGAATACCACAACGAGCTTTCCAGGCATGAAACTCCAGTTACTACTTGCTGAAGTTACCTGACTTGACGTTTTACAGGCAGATGTGAAGATGGCTGCCCCTGCCATCAAAATAAGATCAGATTTTGAAGGTTATGCTGCTCAGTAAATAAGGAATAAGTTTAAGAATTTCAGCACTTTTAAGGTTCTTAAATACTTGGGCTGTAAATATTTAATAATTCATTTATAAAAATATGGTTTGGGTAAATGAAGAACACAAACTTTTTCTAGTAAAATTATGAGCATATCGTGAAAAACTGTAAAGAAAAACAATTATGTCATTTTCCTGACATGTGAACTTCTTGTTTGAAAAATCTGGCTAGGATTAACTGTGGAATACAGTCCCAAAATAAAAGGCCAAAGAATCATTGCTTAATTCAAAACTAGGCAGAACACAGTGCCAAAAAGTACCCAAGAGAAAATACAGAAGAACTCAGATACGGCGATGATGGAAGCCTATGCAAGAAGATAAAGAAGTGCTATACACAGAGTCTCTGACCCCTTTCTAGCTGTTTACACTCATACAAACATTAGTATTTTATACCTAAGGCTCCTACTTTTCCTCTGGGATATGCCTTTTTCTAAGGCAATATCAAATTTTGCATGCTTTATGTTGTCTGATTAGTGGGAATACATCTTCTTGTCTTCCTCCTGCAGCTTCAATTGGTGTGGCTGTACAAGTGTAGCAATGGGCAGAGTTTTGGAAATTTCCTGATGCTTTTATTGTGATCTCATCTTATGTTGAACAGTGTCAGGTGATGCTTTCTATAAAATAGAAAAACAGTGTCCATTTGACTCTATCGTCCCACTGCCTTTGGAGCAGGAACAGTGGTGGGTTTTGGAGGAAAGGGGTCATTTACGTCTTATGTGGAAAAGAAAAACTTCATTTAGGGCTCCCAAACACAACTGGAAATGTTCCTCTTGTCTTTAGCAGGCACTGGATCAGCCCCAGCGTGAGGCTTACCCTTGAAATGGGTGCCTTGCCAACACAGGAGACTCCTCCACAACTTGAGAGCAGGCTTGTGTGCCAACAGAGCACTGAATTTCTAGATTTCAGATTACTGCTTCAAGTGAGGAATCACTGTTTTTCTTCTCCTGCCTTCCCAGTATAGCATGATGTAGCCACTCAGGTGGAGCTTACCACAAGTTTTAGTTGTGCTTTTGCTTAGAAAGGGAAACTATTTATAGAAAAAGTGAGAAGAGTGAGTCAAAGACTTGGGGATTCCTTTGCAGCGTGCTTAATCATTAAATACATGTCTCCTATTTGCAACCAGCTCACTTAGTTGCCCTCATCCAAATGTTTTAGCTGTTTATTTCATTGGTACCCTTCACCTGCATGGCTCACTAGCCTGTAGGGAATCAGGGAAGGTTATTGCTGGTTAAAGTCTGTTTTGAAAAGTCATATTTTGCAAGCAGTCCACTTCTGCTTACACCAGTTCAATTCCAAATATTAGCTAGATTTGACTTTGTTGTCTGCCATATTACATTGCAAAGCACTTTGACCACACTGTCAGGAGCAACAAATTATACTTTCAGGAGCCAGAAACCTGTCATTGCCAGGGTTGTCCCCCCTCTCTGTGCTAGAATTGCAGCAGAGGACGTCAGTCACTGCTGGGTCCTTGCGTTCGGTGAGTAGTTTCAGCGTGGCTGTGTTTTACTGGAAGAACCCCAACTACATGAGTGGAGATAGGAGTAGAGTTGCCTCTGTGCGCTACTGCTCACAATCCAGATTTAGTGTTATGTATCAGCACCTCTTCCTTCCCACATGGAGTCTGACAGGCAGAATCTACAACCCATCATCCTTCAGGGCTGAGAGGACTTTTATCCTCAGCCTTTGGTGATAGCTGAGGGGTTAGAGAGGCATGCCATCTGGGTATCTGTGATCTGGTCTCAGATTCTCATGACCAGAAACATATGGGATGGCTTTCATCTGTGTTGCAGTTTGTTCTGTGAAACAATGTTACTGTCAAAGCCTGCTTTATTTTGACTCCTCTACAATTAAAAAGTAAGAAGAGCAGATGAGCCAGCAAGAAGCAAAGCTCTTTGTTTAAATGAAAATAATTAGGAGCTGGCTAGCAAGATCAACAACAGCAGCCAGCTGCTTTCAGTTGAATCGATCTGTCTGCAAGTTTCACAAGTCTGAGGCTCTTTCTCAGGGAAAGCTTCTGCACTGACTAAAGATGGACTTGAACCAAACCTCTGCCTCCGCCATCTCCTGCCCTTTTGAGGTGAGGATTACAGGCTGAATCTTGAACTCTTGAATAAGCAGGGCTTCCTCACTCTTCTAACCCTCACTGCCTCTTCAAGTTCAGATCCGGCCTCTGTGTCTCTTTTGCAGCTTTAGGACACAGCACTGGCCAATGCACCTTTGATTTTGGAGGGATAAAGGACTTGAACGGAGAAAGTTTTTTGCAAGTGACCTACGGGTTCCGTTTCACTGGATGTCTATGGGACCTAGGCACCTGTGGAAAAAAACAATGCCGAATCTCTCTTTGCCTCAGCTTTGCCTGCAGTTCCCCGGGGCAGCTCAGCGCTGCTCCGCCTGGCACAGCCGGCAGCGGAGAAAGTGTTTCCATAAACTTCTGCACGGGAAAGGTTTTCTTTTTCAAGCCCACAGTTGCGGGTCAGGTCACTGTGCAGAAATGCTGCCGCCGGGAGCCCGGGAAGCGGCGGCACAGCGGGGTGCGGGACCCCCCGGCCCGGGGGGATTACCCGCCGGCTGCAGGGGACTGCCGGGCTTCCCCTAACATCTCAGTAAGCTCCCTCTCCTGGCGCCCAAGCTCCGGGCGCTGCGGCTGCTCGGGGCGCTGCGTCAGCCCCGCTGCCGGGGGAGCCCGGACACAGCTCCAATGCGCGAAGGGGAGGGCGGCAGCCCGAGGCGGAGGGGTCTGCCGGTACCGGCCGCTAAGTGCCCGCGATGCCGCTTACCTGGGGCCGGGGCCGAGGCCAGCAGGGCGGCCAGCGCCGTGGCAAGGAGGCGCATGGCCCGCGGGGCGCCGGGTCCCGTCCCGTCCCTCTCAGCGAGCTGCCTCCCTTCTCTCCTCCCCGGCCTCTCGCCTCCAACCAGCCGGTCCTCCCTTCTCTCTTTGCCTTTCATCTCCTCCCCTTTCTCCTCCTTTTTTTCCGCTTTCTTCCTTCCCTCCCTACTTCTCTGCTCTTCCCACCGTCCTGCCCCCCTATTCAGCTTTCCTCTTTTTCTCGACTTCTTTCCCTTTATTTTCTCCCTACTGAGCTCAGGCCTGTGGGGTGGCACTAGGGCTAGACAGGGCTGTGACCCCTTTCCCGTGCACACACCCCCTGCCTAAGGACACGGATCTGTGCAGATGGTTAGTGGGAAGCTCCCCTCTCTGAGCACCGAAAGCCTCTTTGCAAGGAGGTGGGAGGCTGGCAGTAAGCGGTTGTGAGGCAGGGTGGTGGGATGGGAAAGGCTGTTATGCATCTTCTCTGTTTTCCTGGAGGTGTTTGAAATTCTGCAGGCCCTCATGCCCGTTCCCCACCCCTTAACTGGAACAGCACCACCGTTTCTAGGCATTTTTAATGCTGTCCCCCTTTTCATAGGCTCTCTTGATGGCAGCATGGGAGCAAGGAGGTCTGGTGGGCAGGAATGGGCCATCAGCAGGCATGGGTATGGATGTTGTAGGCAGTTTGGACATGTTTATTCAGGACATTACACACGGTGCTCTGATGCTGGAAGGATTTTGCCCTCTGCTGTGGCAGCAGAATTACTGGCCACTGGCATCCACCCTCTGTCTAAAAAAGTCCTAAATTAACTGATGTTGACATCTTAAAGTGCATCACCCCAAGGTTACTGTGCCTATTTTGCCAAATGGGTATATATTTCTAGGCCAGAAAGGACAAGAGGAGTTGCCACCTGGCAGTCTACTCCTGCCTGTTCGCTTTGCTCCTCTGAAAGTGTTTGTCACTTGAAAGCCCACAAATCTCCAGAGACATTGACTTAATCCTTCTACTAGCAGATATGATGGGTTATGACTGATTTTAGTATTCACATTTTGTGAAGTGTGGATGATACAAACATTTTGGCACTCCTGCTTCCCAGGATAGAGCAAGCAGGACTGATATAGCTACCCCACCTCTCTCCTAGTAATCACTTAGGCAGGATAATACATGTCTGCTTTTAAGCATCATAGAAAATTTAGGGTGTGTTTCATACAATACTTATGAGACTGAACACTACCTTTAATATAATGCAATTCATTTACTTCAGGAAAGAATTTTTATGTCTGTACAGCAAACATTCCTTGCAAGAGAATGACACAGCTGGATTATGAACAGAACGACCAGCAGACCTGAAGAAACAGAGGGAGCTGTTAAAAATTGTACTGCCTGGGAAGCTAATTAAGATTTGTAGATTCAAGTCTACCATAGTAAAAGGAAATCATAGAATCATAGAATAGTTAGGGCTGGACAGGACCTTAAGATCATCAAGTTCCAACCCCCCTGCCATGGGCAGGGACACCTCCCACTAAACCATGTCACCCAAGGCTTTGTCCAACCTGGCCTTGAACACTGCCAGCAATGGAGCATTCACAACTTCCCTGGGCAACCCATTCCAGTGCCTCACCACCCTTGAAGTTGCTAAGCCACTGTCCATCATATTTGAAAAATCAAGGCAGTCAGGTGAAGTTCCTGAAGGCTGGAAAAAGGGAAATATAACCCCCATTTTCAAGAAGGGGAAAATGGATGAGCCAGGGAACTACAGACCAGTCAGTCTCACCTCTGTGCCTGGCAAAATCTCGGAGCGGATTCTCCTGGAAGGCATGCTGAGGCACATGAAAACCAACAAGGTGCTTGGTGACAGCCAGCATGGCTTCACTAAGGGGAAATCCTGCCTGACCAATCTGGTGGCCTTCTATGAGGGGGCTATGGAACTGATGGACAGGGGTAGAGTTGATGTCATCTACCTGGACTTGTGCAAAGCACTTGACACTGTCTCACATGACATCCTTGTCTCTAAGTTGGAGAGACATCAATTTGATAGGTGGATAAAGAACTGGCAGGATGGCCGCACGCAAAGGGTTGTGCTCAATGGCTCAATGTCCAGCTGGAGACCAGTAGCAAGTGGTGTCCCGCAGGGATCGGTGTTGGGACCGATCTTGTTCAACATCTTTGTTGTTGATATAGACAGTGGGATTGAGCGTGCCCTCAGCAAGTTTGCCAATGCCACCAAGCTGTGTGGTTTGGTTGATACATTGGAGGGAAGCAATGTTATCCAGAGGGACCTTGACATGCTTGTGAGGTGGGCTGATGCCAACCTGATGAAGTTTAATCATGCCAAGTGCAAGGTCCCACACCTGGGTTGGAGCAATCCCAGGCAGCAATCCCAGGCACAGCTACAGATTGGGCAGAGAAGAGATTCAGAGCAGCCCTGCGGAGAAGGACTTGGGGGTGTTGGTCAATGAAAAAAATGAACATGGGCCGGCAGTGTGCACTTGCAGCCCAGAAAGCCAACTGTATCCTGGGCTGCATCAAAAGGAGTGTGACCAGTAGGTCAAGGGAGGTGATCCTGCCCCTCTACTCTGCTCTCATGAGACCTCACTTGGAATATTGTGTGCAGCTCTGGCTTCCTCAACATAAAAATGACATGGAACTGTTGGAACAAGTCAAATCCTAATAGATAAGCTAATTCAAAAAGAAACAGACAAATTCACAAAAGATGACCCAGCAATTATTTAATTTGATGGTCCTGATGAGAGCTTCATCTCAGGAAGCTATTGGACTGCCAATTGAGAGGAAAACCAGGGCTTGACATTGTTGAAGAAACTTATTAGTCTGGATAGACATTTTAGACCTTCTCATATAACTTTTCTATGTTCAGTCATGCCTTACTCTATGTCTCATAATTTCCTTCAGTCTACTAATCTTTTAATGGCATGTACAAAATACTGATGTAAAGATATCAATAAGGACTGCCTAAGGTCTCTTGTGAGTGGCTGGACAGAGCTTAAATATGCATTGTGAGAATCACTACCAATGTTTGTCATTGTTTATTAACCATCCCAGTTACCAATGGCACTAACAGTTCTTTTAACTGCATCAAGAACCCAAATGAGCTTTGGGGCGGAGCTAGATCGATCAATTGGTGAGAAGGCTTCATATGATGTATTTGCATGTATTTGTGATAGAAGATAAATAGAAAAAGAAGAGTCAGAGACACAACTGGGCATCTCCAGTCTCAAGTGTCTGCCAGTTTACTGAAAACATATTCTTTCTGGTTTGTAACTTGTGATCTTTGTACCTTTGACAGTTCCCTGTGTGTTGTGGGTTCTCTCCTTTGTGTAGAATTATTTAGTTAATTTCTCCCCCATTGAAAGATCTTCATTAACATGAGAACATGTAAAATGTTCCTTATTTTTAAAGGGACATTTCTTTTAAATTTCAGAATGTGCTTTTAAAAGTGGTTTAGGCTGAAAGTCTTCTGCTTGCCATTGTACAAATAAGCTCTGATGATTCTGCCCTTTTATTTTTTTTTTTACCAAAGGAGTTTTTATTTGCATAGCTATGAACAGGACCCATAAGCTTCTATGCACAGATTTCTCTCTTGCCCCTGAAATGTACCACTAGCAGCATTCAGGCATCCCAGCACCTAACATAAATAAATAAATACACATTTTGCCAATCTCTTGGAATATACTCATGGGCCAGACAGCACTAGTCAGGTTGGTGAGATGTGGGGAAACAGGCTGCTGACCTCCCATGTTCTCAGATTTGCTGCTGACTTGTTGGATAATTTTACACAAATTGGTTCCAACCTCTGGGCTGCAGCTGAGTGATCTGTAGCCTTCCATTGTGCTTGGATTGGAAGGGTTTGCTAATGGAACTGAGGCAACCTGCATGAAAGGTTGCAGTTATGTGGTTTTCATTATTTCACTGTTAAAATCTTTCATCCCTTCAACCCCTTTGTAGCAGCTGAGATGTTTCTGCTTTTGTAAAATGTTTAAGCTTGTTGCAGTCTTACCTGATACCATCACAGTTTACCCATACACCAAAAATTCCAGAGGCTAAATGAACATGCAGTACAATTCCCTTTTTCTCTTTCCCCCACAGGCCAGACACACAGCTCTGTAAGCCAGTAGACGTCCCTTAGCCTCTCTGGAAGTGTGCTGACGCACATGAGAGGAGCCTCTGACCCCAGGATATGGCTTTCTCAACTTCGGCAGCACCTTTGTGGCCTCATTTCCTGCTGGAACGGGTCTGTTCTGATGAGGAAAAGTGCCTAATCAGCACTCCAGTGCAGCTGACACAGCTCAGACTGCCTGTTGGCTCAGAGCTTGGAGCATTTGCTCCCTGGGGCAGTATTATTGAAATCATCAGCCTCAGTCACTCTGGGTGAGACTTGCTGTGCAAATCCCCTTTGCCTCTCTGCAAGGTCACATCTATCAGGAGAGGTAACCACAGCTTCTTGGCTTGTGCTGTCCCATTGTCCCTCCCTGGCTACTATTCTTAGCTTTCTTTCTTCTATTTGAAGGTTTTACTAGTGTCCCTAAATCTGTCTCCTGCAGGATTCCTGTGACCACAATAATGGCTTGCCCTTACAGCAGCACTGCAGTGCAGCAGTAGGATACAGTCGCATCCACTGCAACTCACACAGGGCTGCTTTGGCTGCGCTCTAGCCCTGAGGAAAATGCCTCCATGACACTGCAAATCTCACCGTGTGTAGGTGGATTGGGGTGGGTTGATCACCTGCTTGCATACCCAATATATTGTTAAGGAGTTATGCCTCTTCTGGGTGACGTATGGGAGTTTGCTATGCACCTGAAGCAATAAACTGTCTCTCTGAATTTCTCTGAACTTTACCTGGACTGATCTGCACAGCTACAGCTTGTCATCCTCCTACACTTCAGATGTTACCTGGCTGCCTGAACCTTATCACGGAGACATGAATTATGGCCAGGTCTGCTTCAGAATCCAGTAGCTGGTTGCTCCCATGATCCAAGGAATCCGAAATACAAATGAATGTTCAGTGATCAGAGATGGATAAGATCCAAGCCAATTCCATGTTGCCAAGCATGGAGGGAATTTGGATCTGTATCCAAACTTTTCCATCCATTTGATGAGCAAAATTAACTTCATACTGTAACAGTGCAGAACTTGTGTTTTAGGATTAAAAACTGTACCCTGCATTTTTCCATGGCTATTCTGTGGACTGATATGTAGGAAATGCTGTCTTGTGGATCCAACTCCATGCCAGTGGGAAAGACACTGTGTAAATCTTCCAAAATGTAAGCATCATGGGGTTTAGGTCTCTGAATATCATGTAATGTTTACACTGTGTTTGGGGCTTAGATGCTAGTTTACTTGTTGCCATTTATTTCTGACTGATTGGCAAGTTGCCAGGCAGGGTGATGTTGTTACTGAAGGTATCCTTTCTGCAAGTGTAAACTGGCCTTCCTCCATTCCCTTTTCCTTTTCCTTTTTGGATTATGAAAGATACTGATCTATCTGAGTAGTTCCTGATGTTTCATGTAGTGCAGCCATACTTTCCTGGATGGGTGAAATCCTTGCTATTGATACTGTAATGTTATTTTCCCATTTGCTTTTCTTCAAATCAGAGCACCTTTTTTTTAGTTTGGGAAACTAGCTTTTGTTACTACTTTTATGATTATGTTTGGGACTACGTAAAAGCACATGGGATTTATGATGTTTTTCTTAGCTCTTGCTTCAAGTTTGATCATTCCAGTTTGCAGGGCACTGATAATTTGGGGGGGGGGGGGGGGAAGAGATTTGTGGATGTTTTGCAAGAGTGTCATGTGTACTTTCTGCATTCTTAGGTTTGTGCAAGAGTTGAAACCTGATTAAGTCTTACTCTATGCTCTTCACACAGCCTTTGCTGGCATCATATTTAAAACTTCATGTCCATAATTTGCCTCTGGATCTTCAGTCTAAGAGAAGCCCCACTGCTTGCTTGTCAACAGGAAATGTAAGAATGACTCTACTGGGAAAGAGCAATGATCTACCTCGCTCAGTGTCCTCTTTCTGGCAGTGGCCTATAGCAAGTACTTAAAGTGTAGTATGGGCAGGGCAAACACAATACCACAGGAGACTTCCAGCTTCATATGGTTTGCAGCACTCGCTATCTCAGCAAGACATTGCATCTCAGACAATCACTTATCAGACCCAACCACATTATGTGCTTCTTTGTCACTTCGTTCTGGGCTGAAGGGGCAGAAGTTTTCCAGTGTGTCCCTCCTCCCTTGTTAGAGTGCAACATGGCTCCCACAGTACTAGGTATGGCTCTGGTAGGAATAAAGCTTAGTGATTACAGAGGAAGGATTTTCTGGGCTGATCAGGAAAGAATAACTGAGACCGCACAGGGACACTCAGACAGCCACTGCTGTCAATTGGCACTGCATAGCTCATGAAAAGTCACACTACAAAAGCAGCAAACTAGTATCAGAAGGTATAGTGTTCTTGTCTAGCAGTTGCTTGGTCATGTTTGGATTTATTGTCTTAAGTTTTCAAACATTTCTTCAACAATTTCTCCAAGTCAGCAAATTTAGCCTGCACATATCTTAAGAATAAAGGCTTTCACATAAAGTCCTTGGGCCTACCTGCTCCTGCTCAGGCCAGAAATATTACAAGAAACACATCTCTTGCCTGCACTTGGTATTTCAGATCTGCCCTTACTCAGCTACATCGGTTGAGAAAGATGACAGTAGTGTCCAAGCGGAGAACTGACAGTTGTGGAATTCAGGGTTTGGATGAAGGTAAATTAAGGTGAAGGTGTGGGCAAGATATGAAAACAGCTCAGGTATTGCTCCTAACTGATATTACGTTACATTACATACTTTATTCCTATACATTAGTTATCCCTACCTGCAGAGCTCTGATATATGCAGAACCTACCTTCTCCAGGATGTGTGCTTGGAAAATTGACTGTGAAGCTCATATAATTTTAACATGTAGAACCAAATTACTATCTGCACTTTACAAACTTCTAACTCAGCTTTCAAAAGAGCTGAAGTTCACAACCGGAAAGCAACTACAAACTTTGAAAAAGCTTACGCACCAACTGGGAGACCCCAGAGGAGAGCCCAGCAAGGAAGATCACAGCTGTAGAAAACACAGCCTGTGGGGGAGCATTGAAAAGCTGGGATTGCTCAGTGAGGCCTGGGAAGCATAATAAATCTCCAGGTACTATAATACTTTTGCAAAGAGAGGGAATAAACAACCATCTGTTTACTGACAGTAGAATGAGAAACTGTGGATCTAAGTTGAAGGAAGCAAGATTAGATATTAGAAAATGTTTCCTAACCATGAGGTTAGTTAAGGAATGGAATAGGGAAACTTCTCATTATAAGAAGTTTTTAAATACAGATAAGACAAATATTCATCAAAAGCAATCTAAGTATACCTGACTGGCTTTTCAGAAAGATGTTAAACTAAATAAGACCTGAAGAGCTATTCTAGCATTGTTTTCTTTGATATTTTATGCTGTCTCCTTTAATAGAAATACTAAATCCATAAACACGCCATATAAAAGACATTTAAGGTCTTCACATCCCAAGGAATAACATTTTGACTCTGACCTACTTTGTCCTACTCAGACACAGATAACATCTTGCCCTCTTATCTCCATTTTCTACCATGTCCCCTAAAATTTTCTTCTGTTTCTGCTTTTCTCAAGTTTGGATAATAAATCCTGCATCTCAGTGTTTTGAATTTTTTAAAACATTCCAGTCTGGAAACAAAGTACCCACACATGTACCCACAGCGTGGCGTTTGTTGTCGGAAAAGCAGGGAATCCTTCACTAACCTCAGGAATGTCCCTGGAATATGTGTTTGCCTTTTGCTCTGTTGTCAGGAGTGGTGTCACCACACTTTGGCAGCAGCTAACTTAAAAACAGATTCTATAAACTTAAAAGCAGAAGTAAAACCCTACTGTTTCTTAAGGAATTCTTTGAGTGAAGATTTTTACCAGACAGTACTTTAATCAGTAAGCTCCAGTCAAATTTTGTATGCTCTATAGGGTTGAGTAGTGGTTGAACTTCAATCTCTGAGCTTCGGGAGGGGTTATGGATGAGACAAGTGCTTACGTTTCCTGCTGAGCAGTGAAATAATGAACAAATATTCATCCAAATATCCAGCAGGTCCATGAACTACTTAAAAAGTTACCTGTTTCTAAGATGATCTCTCCGAAGAATATTTGGCACAGCTTTGAATAGCAAAATATTTCATGTCCCTCAAATACTGAGTATTTTAGGATAGATTATCTTTCATGTTGTAGATGTGGACATATAGTATCTGCTTTTAAGTGAAAAATATGCTGATACTGTAGGAAGTTAAAGGCATCTCCCTTGAGCAGCTGTCAGATGCTGAATATTGTGTGTTCTTCATCTTATTTCCTTTAAAGGTAAAAATAAGGAGCAAAAGAAATGCTTTGACTGTTCTTTTTTAAAGTACAGAAGTTCAGGTGCCAGTTGTTAAATGATTCTTTGCAGAGAATGTGAAAGAAGCCGCATATTGCATACCGTACATACCGTATGCTTGGATGCATCCTTTAACCAAACATAGACATTTTTCCTAGCAGTGTCGTGGCCATGCGGATAAAATGCAGGGTTGCCATATCGCAAAATTAGCTTGTATTTTTTTCTGTCTGAAAAGTTACCTTGTATAAACTCTCAAATTTGCACTAATTAAAAAAAAAAAAAAATCTGATTTTTTTTCCTGCATTCCTTTCCTTACATGAGAAGGCAATAGACAAAATTCCTCATTTATTTTCTAAAGCAGGGAGAAGACAACTACTCCAGTAGCAGGCCTTAGAAAGGCACTGAATTATTTGTGCTGTTTGATGGAAGAGGGGAGGTCCTGACCCATTACAATTAGTGATTTGATGAGGCGAATTATCAGCCAGATCCTTTATGGCTGTGCCCGGTCTGGTTTGCTAGCTCCATGGCTACGTGGAACAATAGTCTGTGCAGGGCAGCAGGGACATGGGCAGAATTACAAGTGAGCATCCGTCAAATTCCATTGTGCAAGTTCAAAAAATGGTTTATCCTCTGTACTTTCAAAACGATGGAAAACCTGCATGAATGATTCTCTGTGACTTGGTCAAGACAGCTTTGAACTCAAGATTGTCCCCTGGAAGCATGGCAAATGATTTTTCTCACTTATGAAGGTATTAAAAGTTTATTGTGTTGATTTTAAGTCAGATGTTGGCAAAGCTCCCTGTTTAGTTCTTTTATTTTCTTCAAATGGGTGACTAATATTTGCTCGGTTGAAAAAAAAGAAGCAAGCAGGTCCCTGTGGAGAGCCTGCACATAGAACATTTCTACTCTGATAGTTAAAGTCTGTTAAAAGTCATTAATAATAAGACCAGAAGGTTATGGTGGGGATTGAAAATGGAGAGTGACAATAAGCAGAGGCTGAGTACAATGGCAGAGGTGATATGGCAATGTGAACTTCAAAATGTGAAATTTTAAGCGGTCAGATACTGAAAACTTCAGGGAAATTACCAGCAAAGTTTACAACAGCAATGCTGAGAGTGGGTGTCCCACGCTTGGGGTTGACTTCACCAAACTAATGGAGAGGCTCAAAGGCTTGTGTGTCCCTTAATGGCTGTGGAGAGACACAAATGGAAAGGAGGGCTCAGCCCCTTCTCTGGAACTCACAATCATCATGCTGATCTTTTAGAGAAGTCTGTATTTGAACATAGGTAACCTCTGAAATTAAATGAGGTAGGGGGGCAAAAGAGTCTAAATTCTGCTTGAATGGCACATAGGGTATATTAATACCTTGTTCAATGTCTGCTGGTGATTCTGTTGCTGAGGTCTGTGTGGGATTTTTTATATGGACTCATCTCTGACTGTCAGTGCAAAGGCAGTCAACAATTTGACTGAAAAGAAAAGCTAGCTGTACAGTAGATGACCACAGTGCTAAATGACCATAATAAAAGTCATGGCGTATGCAAGTAATTTTCAAAAAGGAGTGTATTTGCACATTGCTCTGAAGAAAAAAAGATTGTAGGGAAAAAAGGGAGGCAGGATAGTATCTTTTAAAAGTAATAGCACACCATGCAGTCTCCAAAATGTTCCATAATTGTATGTGGTGTAGCCTCAGGGTACAGAAGTATTATCATTAAAAAGAAGTAATTTGAATGAAGCTGGAGATCATAACATTCCATTTACCAGTTGCAAATGCATACTGCCAAAACACAGGTTTACAATAATACACAGAGACTTTCTCTGGTTTTTTTGATCTGCGTGTAACAAATGTACTTTCCTTCTCTGACACTGAACTTAGGGAAGTAAATAAAATCAAAACCGTACTTAAAGCACTGACTCACAGAAAACATTATGCTCATATATGTCAAAGGCATACGTTATATTAGTCATTATAATTAAAATAATGCACACATCTGTTTTACAATGAAATGGGAATAATGTGCCACTAATTACTAACATCTGTAGTTCTTTCTGGCTATATTTCCATTTTTAAATGCTGCATATTCTGTGGATTAATAAAATGTGCAAAAGCACATTTAAAATTTAAACTTAAAAATTATAATACCCTGAGCCATACTTTGATTTCACTTATATCAGCATTTGTTGTCAGGGAGTTCCTGGCTTTCCATGAATTGTCTATTTTGTCCCCTACAGCAGCCAGAACAGATGTTCAACAACTGGACTGAAATTTCTTCCCTGCCTTCCCAGAGAAACAGGCCTAAGCTTAGCTCCTTTTTAGGGGAAGGGTAGCTTTCCTGGGGGTCTGTGTCTTAGAGTAATTGTGCTCTTCCAGAGCTTTCAGCACTCTTTGAGAGCTTCCTTATTTCCTGAAAGGTGTCCCTAAATCCTTCTTTGAGTTGTTTTGGTCACTCCTTCTCTGTGCTCAGTCTTACTACCTTAAGATCAGCAATAAGATTTTCCTTCTTCACCAAGTCTTAGAAAATTGTCTTGTTTCCAATTTATTAACTGTCTGTACATCTGATTCTCATAGCTCTTTAATGGTCTTTGCCTTTGACCTATTTTATCCTTAGTGTAGTGCTATTACAACTGTTCCTGGCATCACATTGACTTGCACATCAGAGAGAAAACTAGCAAGCATCCCACAGTTGGCAGCCAAATCATGTTTTGTGGCCACGCTGCCCAGATTTCCCCAGAAGTTGCTGTGTTGATGTTGCCATCATTGAACTTGCCAGGCCTTGCTTGCCGTCTTGTCAATAATTACAGCTCTCACATAGTTGTAGAATCTGGGCATGGTTTTGGCTCGCGTGCTGAGTCACGTACTGTTGCTTTGGCCTTAGAGCTCCATGGACAGGTTCTGTCTTCATTTCTTTACTTACAATGCTTTCTGCATACTGTCATGGCCACAGTATCAGAGCAGCCTGCACTCTGTAAGCTTCAGTCGAGTCTGGGTGACTTCCTTTGCTTGGCAGATTCCAGATGTTTTGCCAGAGTTTAATTCTGAGTCTTTCATGATCCCATCTCTGACTTCACTCTGTGTGTGCGTCTTAACACCAATGAAGAATTGTTCTCTTATCAGGCTCTTGGTTAGACAATTCCCATCCTCCCCAACTCCCTTTTTCCCTGCCTCCAGAAAAATTGCTCATCTTTCCAGTCTTGGGTTTGTTCTTATAAACTTATAAACAATTCTTATACTTTTCATTCCCCTTGCATTAACAAATCTTGTTCCATTTTTGCATAGAATGCAGTCCTCCTTAAGATTCTGCAATCCATTTTCATTGTGAGCCTCTTGGCTGTCTTAATTGAAAACCACCAAAAACCTCAAGCATTTGAGATCCAACTTTTATCAGAAATAAAATGACTTTCTGCCTAGTAGCCTTCTGATAGCATTCATTGTTCGTAGGTGGATAAACTGTGCAGGTCTTCTCTAAGGGTTTTTTCGCCAGTAGGGAGTTCACCCACTCCATTATTCATTCCTGCAGAACAGTTTGATTCTCCCCCAATACCATACTTTGTCCTGAGATAACGCCAAGTCTCGGAGTCTGACAGACTGTAAATGTGATGTCCGAACATGTCAGCATTGCTCTGAATGAACCTCCATCAAAATGAACATTTCCTTCTACATGTGTCAAACCAGCACTTTTTAATGGCACAGCCCCACACATGCTGTGAACACTCCTTTTTCCCTGGGATATTTACATTTCCACCATTCTTCTCTATGCCCCACAATAGCATTAAAAAAGCTTAAGCAGCCTGCAGCCCAGGGCTGTGAACTCCTCCCAGCTGCTTGCAGAGCGCTAATGGACACTATGCAGACCAAAAAGGGACAGAGGGAATCTGTCCTAATAGTTTTTAAAGCTTCACCTCTGCTGCTAATGACACCTTTGAGAGCTAAGGAAATAGCTGTCAGACATGGGTCTGGTCTCTGCTAATGCTCATGATTAAGAGCATACAAGTACGATTGCATACTCCAATGGGAAGTTTACTTGGGCAAAATTCCCACTGAGGTTAGCTGGGCTTTCTCCAGAGCAATGCTTGCCTAACAAATCCATTAATAGTAATAATTATTGAGTTTAGGGTTGTAGTTAAATATAAGAATATTTTAAATTAAAAAATACACAGACTGTGCTCTCTTCTTGTCTGAACCTGTCTTTCCTGCAGTAATTTCATCAAGTTACTCCCAGTCTTTGTTGGTGCATAGCTGAGTGCAGCATCATGCCTTTTATTACCACTTGAAATAACTCATTAAAAAGCCTCAGTTTTATACAATTTATTTAATGTATAAATTTATGTCTTTGAACTAGTGAACAGCATGGCATCTAATGAGTTCTGGACTATCTTAACCATAAAATAAAATTAAGGAAAGTTTTTATTTTCCCTAAATGAAGGTGCGATGCCAGAGTGGTTACAACATCTGGCTTTTTGCCAGAGGTATAAGCTCCCTTGTTGAGCTAGCGATGACTGTTTTCAAGACAGTGTCAGATCTTGCTTCTTCAAAGCTTTTATTCACCAACTCAGCTGTAAATGGGTATCTGTCATTCCAGCTGAGAGTCAGATAGGCAGCTGCCTGTGATAAAAACCTTTCTGTTTTCTTAAATGTGGTTTACCACAGAGTTGGCAGGTAATGGCTGTGCCACTGTGATGGGCTGAACTGGTTTGTCTTCAATTGTGGCCATTTTCCTACTACTTCTGATGGGAGATGTGTATTTCAACTGTAAGCAGATGCATCTTGTGAGCAACAGAACTGATAAAGTCTGCTTCCCACAGATTTGTGTTATATACTTGGTTGACATTAGCTAAATAAGGCTATGGCTACTATTAGGTGTCAGGTAATCTGTAAAGAGAGATCTAGAGAATGCCCCAGCCTTGCAAAAAGCTTCAAATGGGGTTTTGTGTCCTCTTGGGCACTAGGATCCACATTGTAGAGAGGACTAATACGGTCTTTTCCTAGCTTCTCATCTTCATAAATGTACTGGAATGTAAGTGTCTGGGAGGATTCTGCCCTTCTGTTGAGTTGCGATAAAAACCGGCCAATCTATTCAAACAACGGGAGAAGGCTGCCTTAGCCTGAGCCCCAAAATTCTCTGAAAGAAAAGATTCTCCAAATCTTAGCATTTTATGGTGGATTCATACTGTCAAACATGAACCCTCAAAGGATCTGATGTGGTGAGGTTACTACAAGGTTTGCTAGGAAATACCCTGAGTTCTGTTGTTCCTGTGGCCAGTTACAATATTCTTAATCCATGCTACAGTCAGGCTGCAGCCAGCAGTGAGTAGGGATTAGTCTGCTGAAACTGACTCTTCACATTCAGTTTAGGCAAAGTCTCTGTGACCCTGCTATGGTAAAGTAATTAACTGCTTTAAAACTGGATCTGCTTCTGCTGTTATGCCTTTTAAAATCCACACAACTCAATTGCTTTGGTTTTCTCTCCATTTTCCCCAGCATGAAAGAGGCTGATTTTCACTCTCAGTATGAAGTTGCATCGACTTCTTTAATGTCATTACATTAGTATCAATTGGCATTGTCAAAAAAGACTAAAAGGCATAATCCAGAATGAATCAGAGAAGAAATTCTCATCTGACAGGCCACAGTCAGGTACTCCTGTTGGACACTAGGATTTTCTCAGGAAATTGCAGTATAGAAAATAGGAACTTTGAGAACTGTGAGGAGAGTTAAATTCGTGTATGCTATAAAATTCCATGGTATGTAGAAACACTGAAAATAAGTCTGTAAATATTTCTCGTTGAATACTTGGAGTTCTTATCCAAGTCAGAGAAAGCCTCCTATTCCCCAGAGTCCTTAAGTATGTGCTTAAGTCACAGAAGAAGGGATTTTAAGGAGAATTTTTGTGGAGTCCTGTATACTTCCTATCAGCCTCTTGCATATGGGAATCAAGCCATTTAAGTATACAGTTCCTGACTCTGGGGCAATTAAAATCTCAGCCATAATGTTATATTAACACAGAATTTGGTGTGCCTAATGACATATTAAATCTTCCTAAATTATAGCTAAATTACAAAAAGGACTAATTTACCAAAACTAGTTAATAAATGTTTAGAAAAAGAAAGCTAATTGAATTATCTCTTGTTTGTCAGAGACAGATAATCTCCTTGAGAGAAATCTCATTTTTTCTGAAGCATGATTAATTGGCCTGACGAATCAGAGATTATGACAAATTACACAGGAGGAGATAATAGATAAGTCAGTAAGAAGGCTTGGGAGCAGAGAACTAGCAGCTGTTACTTGGTTTGAGGCTTGATACCTTCTGGATTCACCCTGAACTTTGTGTGGTTTCCTTACTCCTGTTGCAGACAAGCCATGCAGCAGTCAAGCCACCCTTTGCTCCTTTCTCCTACATGTTCTAAGCCTCAGCCCGATCCAGATCAATAGCATCACCTCCCCAAGAAGGTTGCCTGAAAAACCACATGCTTCTATGCTAATGACTGGTTTCTACTCACTAGATCATGGTAAATCAAGGACATGAGACGAATCTTTCATTTTTCCTTAGTCACGATGTGATGGCATTTATGGCTCACACAGAAGATCCAGGCACAGCTTCATCTTGTTCCCCTTAAACTCATTGGAGAAATAAAAATCAGTTGTAGCTGTGCCCAACTCTGAATGCAAAGTGTGTCTAAGCCCTTCAACATGGTGAACCTAAGGGACTATGCTGTGCAAGTCTATGCACCCTTAGGAAAAGGTTTCACTGAAACAGCTCAAATTTAGCATATGTTGCTAGGCCACAGTTCTGTTATGGCTCAAGCTGCAAGCTCCATCAATGAGCAGAGAAAAGCAATGGTGGGATGTGTGCTGGTGCACCAAGCTGAAGACTGCTCCATCCAGGCACAGACTGTGGATGTGGCCAGTGCTGAGGTGCTAAATAAGGTCTATTGCTCTTCCTCTCATGAGCATCTCATCTGATCTGAGTGTCTTTCAGTCTACTTCATGAAAAGCACAGGGCAAGGATATTAAAAGTTGGTCTTCATGTTTGAACTCTGTGTAAAATGTTGCCTGCATTCACCATCATCTCTGAAAAGCCTGGCAGGTGGTAGAACTGAACGAAAAGTTTATTGGTTTTGTTGATGTTATATTGCATGGGCTTGAGAATTGTTTTCCATTTTCACCCTCTTGGATGTGTAGATCATGCTATTTAACAGCAATTAGATTTGAGTTATTGTCTTATTAACATTATTTGGAAAGTGTTATGAATTAGATGCAAATTATTAATGTGCAGCATTGGTATCTGGATGATTGTACTCAAGGAAACTGACTGTACAAATCATTCCTATGCGGGGGATGCAAGACTGAGGCAGTGATCTTGTTGGGTAAGTGCAAGAGAGGTCTCAATATAGTGGGGGGGAAGAGAATGGAGAAGGGCAAACTCACTACTACTGACACAGCCAATAGTTACGTATACATGACATTTACATCTAAATGCCAATGCAATAATTTTCATTTAGTCTACACCTTTAACTCACTTCTGCCAGTCTCTAGTGGAAATCATTTGCACTTGAGTTCCCAGCAATATGCAGCTTCTTTCTTCTGGGCTTTTCCTCCACTACATCTTGGAGTAATTTTAAGAGGAGATGCAGGACTAGGCTTTTGTCCTTTGTAAGCCAGAAACCTCATGGGCTTGGTGTATGTCACAGGGAAGGAACTGCCTTTTGAGAAGAAAGCGGGTATGGGCCCCTTGTTTATTGCACTTGTGTTTGTAACCCTGAGGATTCAAAAACCTATAAGCACGCTCAAAATAATCCTGACAGTTTAGAGGTTTCGGGTTTTTTTAATTAGTACTACTGATCTCCAAGTTTCTGAGTCTTCATGATGTAGCAGAGATCAGAGCTTCTAACTGTTCCCTACAGCACCAAGAGAAAGGTATATTTTAAATTAAAGTGGGGATTTTCACCACCACATGATTTGAAGACCTAGTGTCTCAAGTAGAGTGTCAGACAGTGTAAAACTTCAGGTTAAACAATGACTGTTGGCAGCACTCTGCTTTTTCTGTTGCTCCCGATTCTGCTAAGCAGTGATTTGGGGCGATTGTAAGTTCACATATCCTGCCTTTCCTGTGCGAGCACTTTTTTTCCCTTCCCAGCTTAAGTTAGTTCTCTCTTATATTTAGTACTCCTTTATATCATCAGTTTACTCATCTGAAAAAGCAATTTACCACGCATCCCCAGCCAAGTCCCTTCAAACCTGCCACTGTCCCCAGTCCCATATCAAATGCATCCAATCAGCCTCTCACACCAGGACCCCCTCAGGTACCTCATAGCCTTTCCAGATCTACTTTGGGCACTGCATCCCTTTGGAAGGAAGGAGCAGAAACCTTCAGTGGGCACATACCCAAAGGAGACAGCTGGGTACCTCTAGTCTTTGATACGTGAGGTCAGGGGACTGATCCAGGATAGAAAGATTTCAACAGCCTCCCAAAGAGGGACCTGAGGTGGAATAGCAAGGCCTTAAAGCTGTTAGAGATAGCAGATGTGTCAGGGGCAAATTTACCAACCAGCCTGCCCAGGCTTCATTGTTTCTTTACCAATTGCTGTTAGAACTGCTCATCCTGCAAATAGGCAGCAGCCTTTTCTTCTAAGTAGTTGTTTCGTGTTTTATATGTATTTCAAGGTAGCAGCTCCTTTGAAGGGGTCCCTGCAGGAGCCCTTCTGCACTCACTACAGGTTTCTGTTTCTTCCCTGGTGTCACTCTCATGAGCTTAAATGTCAAGCAGCTTAAAACATACAGGGGTTGTTGTTCACCAAAGGGGTGAATAGTCAGTGTTTTAAATTCACTGGAGCATTTCAGACAGTTTTAACCACAACAGAATATGTTTGCATCTGGTCCCAGCCCTGTGAGTCCTCCCTCAGTACTGTGGAATAATTAAAGAACACAATTAAATATAATTATTTTAATTGCTCATTGACTCAGAAAGATTCCTGATAGTGCTGAGTAGAATCTGGCTGTAAAGGAAAGAAAGGCCTTGTGCGTTGTCTGCATCAGGACAGACTGCCATTAACAGTGGTATGAGGGATCCAAATGAAACATCGCTAACCTACTGCAATCACTGCTTGGATTACAGCAATGGGGAACACATTTTATAACTGAATTCAGGAAACAGAATGTGTGCAGTGTGCCAGTTTGCCTGTGACTCATTTGGGCTTATTATTAGTCCACACAGTGTTCAAGCCCAGTGTAATATCACTGACTTTGCTAAGGTCCTGTTTGATGCAGTTGTGAGTAAAACATAGGGTTCTTCTAGGGCTTAAAGCCTGAAATATGAGACTTGAGACCATATATATTCAATAAGGTGAAATACTTAACACCTACCCATTCCAAAACCAGCATTTTTGTGGAAGGCTGCAGTAAAGAAGAATGATGGTCTAATAACTAGGTCACCCACACTGAACTTGGAAAGCATTGTCTGTATTCTCTGCTCTGCTGATCCTGAATTGGCCTTTGGTGCAGCACTTGCACTGCTCTGTGTCTCATTTCCCCTCTCTGTAAAGAAATGAGAGAGCTGGAGGCCTCAGAGCAGCCTTCCAATATCTGAAGAGGGCCTACAGGGATGCTGGGGAGGAACTCTTCATTAGGGACTGTAGTGAGAGGACAAGGGCTAATGGGTTCAAACTTAAACAAGGGAAGTTTAGATTGGATATGAGGAAGAAATTCCTTATTGTAAGGGTGGTGAGGCACTGGAATGGGTTGCCCAGGGAAGTTGTGAATGGTCCATTGCTGGCAGTGCTCAAGGCAGGGTTGGACATAGCCTTGGATAGCACGGTTTAGTGTGAGGTGTCCCTGCCCATGGCAGGGGGGTTGGAACCAGATGATCTTAAGGTCCTTTCCAACCCTAACTATTCTATGATTCTATGATTCTATGTGCCTTCTTAGGAGTGTGCGAGTTCCTTTCTTTCTGTGTTAGTAGTGACCATGCAAATTCACCGATGTAGTGACAGGAAGGGCAAAGACTTTTGTGATTTTCTATTTCTTTTTTATGTATAAATATATGGTATCTGTGGAATAAACCACTTCCGACTACAGAAGGAAAGTACATTAGAATATAAGTAAATTTAAGAAGAACACTTTTGGCTTAATGACACTAAGCAGAAGCTTGCTGTAGGGTAGTGGGGTCTTGTAGAAAAGCACTGACATACGCTAGCAATGCTTTTAGACTTCATCTAGATATTTGCTATCAGCCTCTGTGGCAAAGAGGCTATTGGAGAGGATGGACTTCAGTCAGATCTAGGCTGGCTATCCTAATATTTCCTGTGTGTAATGAGTGTGATTTTCAGAGGTGTGAAGCCTGTATAAATCCTCTTTGTATAGTATAAACATCCTTTCTTTATCAGGTTTGCTAGGTAGGTTTGTTTTGCTTTTGTTTTTCCATATTTGGTTGGTGAGTCAAATGATTTTTAATAGTCTTAGTCTTTTGTATTTGATTAAGTGCAAGTATAAGAAACAAGCAAACAAACAAACAAAAAAAAACAAATACAAAAAGACACCCCAAAAAAAAAAACCTCCTGACAAAAATGACCTGATCTTTCACTTATAGGCACTAGAGAGGCCAAGAATGATTCAGGTTGCAAGTGTTTTGACTATTACATTTGCCATTACATTCTGTTTGGAAGGAGCTGAATCAGACTCTTCCTCACACAGCTCAGAGCTGGTTAATATTAGTGAGATCTGATTTGCAGGACTTCTCCCACAGGCACTTCTTTTCAACCCATGCAGTTGTATTGAGTCCAGTGGATTTATGACTGATTTATTTCTATGTGAACAAGTACTGTGCCAAGCTGTGTAACTCCTGCAGTTAGTCTCGATTTGCACCGATGTAGCTAACAGCAGAATTTGAGCTGAATGATCCCACTGTTACTGTGGCACATGCATTGTAACCAAAGCCAATGCTGCATCGTTATCTCTTTAGAAATGAATGCTGTGTATGCACCTCTTAGCTCACTTCTTGTGTCTACAACTGTCTTCTCTTCTGAATAACTCTATTCACAAGCATCATTATGTCGCTGTGCATCTGCCATGAGGAGATGGTAGGTCCAGCGTGACATAACTGGGGCATGTGTCCAAATGCCGACTCCAAAGGCCTTCCCACTGTTATCCATTCAAGGGAATGCCAGCAAGCTCAGAGTGCTCAGCATGGGCCAGCGTAACCTGTGCTGGACAGTAAAACAGGCGAGTGCAGATGTCTATTGTGCTGGTTGTGGAATGCCAGAGCTGCATCCTTGGTCAAGAATTAGTGAAGCTTACAGCTCCTTTTGTCTTTTGACTGAATGCCTCAAAAATGCTCCCCTTTCACCTATTTTTTCTTTACTGATTATTTCCAAGCAGTGCTGTGTTACTTGGCCCAAATTCAGGAGCTACTGATGCTGCAAGCAGTGTTGGTAAAACTGGTTGTAGGAACAGGCAAAACAAGCAGCTCCTTGGGATGGCAAAGGGCTGCCAGAGCAGCCCTGTGCAGCATTGGCAGTTACTAAGTGTGCTCAAACCTCTCAGTGGTAGCACAAGCAGCAGTGCCAGAGGTCTCTTGTCTTCAGCTGTCTTTCTCAGCGCTGTCCATCCTTTTCCCATACCGAGCGAGCCAAGGCACATATCAAGGTTTTGGGAATTCATAATCTACTCACCACCCCAGTACATTTGCCTGATGAAGATTACTGACTTTAATTCTCCAGGCTTTTCTCTTCTACTGCTTGTAGCTTAACATTTTTGGTTTATTTTCATCTTTATTTTCCATAGTGTACTGAAATGATGTGAAAGAAACACTTGTTCACACAAATAAGGGAAAGTAATAGCTTCCCTCCCTGACCACATGACCTCTTCTGTTCTAAGTCTTAATTAAATGGTACTAAAGGAAGCAAATCAATTAGCAGATACCTTACAAAATGGTTTATTCACTTACACATGTACACATACAATATTACTTACAAGTATCACATTACTGCTTTAGTTTATCTGTTAGCAAATGCAGCTAATGAACTGCAGTGTTACTGACCTGGGTAACAGACACCAAGGAATCCAGGGAAATCTATTATTTTTCTCTGAAAATAAACCTTACATTCTGGTGTTCAAAATGTACAAAAAAAAAATACCATCCAGTTTTCTTTGCACATTTGGAAAATTACCTGCTTTGCTAAGGTCAGGAGAAAGCCATATTCAAATCCTTTCAGTTAGTTACAAGTAATACACTACCTTGTTCTTCAGAGAAACAAAATTCTGATATATCTGCTTTTATGATCTGACTGTGTTCACTCTAAGTCCCTGACTCAGCACATCAGCTCTGGCTTTAATGTGCAGGGTTAATTGCAGCTCTTCATGGTCTGAAAGTTGATTATTGGAAGGGAGGCCCTGGTTTCCACAAGTTTTTGAAGTTATATTTCTTAATAATACACAGAATTTCTAGGTTGAATTATTTTTTATAAGTTGGATAACTTCTGTTACATCACAGTAGTGAAAAACTGGAAGGAACTTTATTATGATCTGCCACATGGCATAACTGAGAGCAAACACTGGTTTAAAAGTTAACTTTAGGAATGCATGTTAGATGAGAGATTAAACTAAATCCATATGTCTGCAGGCATTGGCCTCAATGTAAGTTTAGGAAGATCCAATCTATTTACAGTTTGTGGTCTTTGGATCTGGATAGTGGGTTTTGTAAGTTGCAATAAAATAATGTAACATCCTGTTTGGAGTCATCCTGTAATGTTACAACATAACAGCTATGCCTGTGAAATATTTTGACATTACTTGATGCTGTGTCTGATATCTACCTGAGGCTGTCAAGCCTTTGAGTCCTGCTGGGTTTCCTGAGGGGAGCGGCAGGAATAGCTGGGGATGCCCAGTGCATTGCTCCTAGCCAAGTAGCATTCGCTACCCTGTCTTCACAAGCTGAAAGGAAAAGCTGATCTGAAATATAAAAATCTTCCTGCTTTTCTCACACCTTGTGATGAAAATATTTGCTGTAATACAGCATCCTCGAAAGAAGTGGGTTAAACAGAATTATAGCATTTTTTTCTGAACTACAGGGTCACAGCTTTGATGAAGGTTGGAATGTGTTTACAAAGCAACTTGGGTTTAAACCATTTAAAATTATTTAAACTATTCTAAATATTCTGAGACAAAGCTCTATTTTTTCTTCTTGTCACTCTCACTATAATTGGAGTCAGGTAAAGTAATTATGATGAAATCAAATTCAAGAGAATATATATTGCTAGAACAAGAATGAAGGAGCTGGGAGACTGAGATTATTCACAAATTCTGATTGAATTTAGTGCATTCTTTTATACTAAAAAATAGGAGTGGGTGAATTTTGGAAGTGTCAGATTATCTTGTTTGTAGAACGATGGCATTAAGTGTTATGTTTCAGGTGCCCAGAAACTTTTTTTTTTCCGAGCATACAAAGCTGTTTTTATTTCAGTGTTCTAAAAACAAAACATAAAAACCATTATTTCAAAAAGGAATTTTTAATTTTAAATTATGATTCATTAAAAAGGCTGAGATTAGAACTACCACCTACAGTTATACAAGACATTAGTCCTAGAGCTAAAGAAGATATAACACTGGTGTGAATGAAATGTTTTCCTGTTAGCACAGATCATGTGTTTCCTGAAAAAATTGAGAAGCCGTGTCCTGCTTCAATGTCAAATGAATGATTTTTTTTTCAAGTTACTTCAGTCATTATTTACCTACCTTGAAATATGGGTGTGACCATGAATTCTGCTGCTGAAATGTATTCCTACCTTGATTTAATTGATTTTAGAAATCAATTGTATACTTAGCACAGACTAAACAGGATCTATTAATGAGCACAGCTCATTTATTTGATTTTCCTCATACATTTCCTTCATATACATGCTGCTGGGGATTACGGGCTTCTTGTGCGCAGGTGATTGAAGTCAGCATGCACCATAAGCTCTTCCTGTAATCAATCAATCGATCAGTCTTTCAATTAAAGAACAAAGAAAGGAATTGGTATTGGTGAGATTCCTGTCTTTGTACAAGAGATTTTTATTGATCCTCAGACCAGGTAACTGTTGATTGCAAAAGGTTTATTGATCATTTATACTTTGTTTTCCTGGCACGTTGATGTCATCTCTGAAAAGAAAGAAAAATCACAGGTTAACAATAATTTGCTGGCTTTGGTTTTACCTGGGATGATTCATAGCATCATTGTAAAAGCTGACCTAAGAGACACCCACATAAAAATTAGAAGAATTCTAGAAAATTATTAATAGAGTTGCTGAAATTACATTCATGGAGTTCCTTCCACTTAACTTTTCCTAGATGTATCTACGTATCTTTGGAAGTATCTGTTTTTCCTAAGTGAATTAACAGAACAAATGTGGACTATGGTGATAGGACAAGGGGTAACGGGTTCAAACTTAAACAAGGGAAGTTTAGATTGGATATGAGGAAGAAATTCTTTACTGTAAGGGTGGTGAGGCACTGGAATGGGTTGCCCAGGGAAGTTGTGAATGCTCCATCGCTGGTGGTGTTCAAGGCTGGGTTGGACAGAGCCTTGGGTGGCATGGTTTAGTGTGAGGTGTCCCTGCCCATGGCAGGGGGGGTGGAACTAGATGATCTTGAGGTCCTTTCTAACCCTAGCTATTCTATGATTCTATGATTCTATGTTTCTTGCTGCTGTGATGACTTCCCAATGCCTTCTTTGCTGCCAGGTAGGAATCCACTAGCAGCAAGCAATGCATTTTAGGGCAGCATCCTACTATAAGAACTGCAGACTCTGGATTATCATCATTTGGGCCACTTCCTAGCATTGCCTTGCCACATAAGTAGAGAGCAACTGAGCAGTCCCTGGATCCATATTATGTCTGCATCTTTCCAAGAGCTTACCAGTTGGAGTACCTGCTAATGTTGTGGGAGTTGCATTGCAGCTGCATAGGACAGACAGTCTTAAAGTATGCCAGGGCCTTATGTTAGGGTATTCCAGGTACACAGCTGGGAAGGATGAGGCAATTTAATTACATACCTTAGGCCGTGCAGAGTGTCTGGCAGATCTGGGCTGTCACTAGGAAGTTAGGGTAGCCTCACAGCCTTTATTGCTGTGCAACCTTTCCTTTACCTACGTGAATGTGTAACCTTTCCCTACATTGATGTGTTTTTACAACATCTGCGTGTCTGCCTAGTACTGTCACTCCATCTCTCTGCTTCTCCAGCCTCTCCCTTGTTCCCACACATACCTGTTTTGGCTTGATCCCATGTTTGACCTGTAAAGTACAGAAAGTGAGATATTGTGACTTTCAGAGCAATAATCAAAGATCAGCATTCAAAGAAGCAACACATTAGAAGCTGGGAAAATTCGGGAACTTTTCTTCTTTATTTTTTTCTTCACTGCTCTTAACCTTTTATTCACTTTTACTCCATCTAGCGTCAGTGCTTGGAAATAAGATCTTGCCTTGCAGCTTTCAGCTTATTTATATTAGATCTCATGACTCTACTGGGAAATAGTATTCATCATAATCCCTTTCCTTCAGTACTACTTAAGCAGTTTTCTGGTGACTTTGCTAAAGACAGAACTCACAGGAGATTTGGCAGGCAGGGAGGGATATCCTTCTTATTGTTTCCCTCAGTCTTTTTTCCTTCTCTTGAGAGGAGCTTCACCACGTGTCTTCCAGAAAGCTGTGCTGAAATTTTCTGTCCATGTGAAATTTACTGCACTAACCATTAGTGCCTGTGAGAAAGTTAAGACCTAATTCTCATTTTCGTAGTTTGAACTGGTCATACCACCCATGGGAGACTATATGGTGAGGCATATATAGGCAGGAATCGGAGGGATTTTTTTCTGTTTTGCTCCACTTCCTCCTTTATTTCTTTCTCCAGTTTGGGACTGGGATGAGTCAGCATAGGGCTATAAGGTGGCAGCGCCTGCACTGTCCTGAAGTGCTTTCACAGCTAAATTTCCACACTGCCTGCTTTGCAAAGTCCTTGAGGAGCTTCCAGAGCATCCAGAGGTGCCTCCTGAAATGCAAGCAGGGAAGCTCATCAGCACCTAGCCAGTATCTGTCTGCCAGCCCACTTTGCGTGAAACCTGGTGACCACACTGGAGGTACCTGGGGGTTTTCTCAACCCTCTTTTGCCTGCACTGGTGTCTGGCACTTCACACACACAGGGATTTCTTTTAGTGATAGAGCTCTGATGTTACTCAGGGTGTCACAGTTATACAGCAATGTTTTTCAGCTTGTTCCAAACAGTTTGTGGCAGCTCTTTCCCAGACAGGGGAGACATTTCAAAACATAATCAGGGGACCTGACATGGGGTGAGCTTATGAACATGTCAAAATTTCTTCAAACAAAATAACTTGAGCATGTGAACCAAGTTATGCAAATTCCTGCCTGTCTGGAAATGCAGCCATTAAAAACAACAATTCTATCCTCTTCTTCTGACTCTGATAACAAATTAATGCAAAACAAGCCAGTGCAAAATGATTTTGAGCAAACTGGGTGAATCAGGAATGGATTAAGTTCAGGGGTGTTCACTTCATCCCTTCCCCAGCCTGTGTCTGAAGAGAAGGTGGCAGGGAACTACTGGGAAAGGCATTTTCTGTCAGTATTGTTTCTAAGTGATGTCCTGCCTGTGGCATAATCTTAAGTAACTCAGTCCTCTGCATACAGAAAGAACAAAGAACTGGACAGGAAGCCAATGCTCTTCTCCATTTAGCCCAGTGTAATTGGTAAGTCATCTAAAGAGAGTGGCTTTCTTGCTGATGCTCTCAGGCAGCCTTCCCACTGTTAACAATGCCAATGCCAGGAAAGGATGGTCCAGCCTTCCACAGTGCCTCAGCTGTAATACTTTACTACTTCCCTTGTGACAGATGCCCTTGAACAGCCTGATCTCTCTGAAAATGAATTTCATGTTATACCATGTAGATTTTAGGCAGGGCCAGTTCCACGAGGCCATGGAGATGTGTGACTGCCTGACCAGAATATGCAGCTGCACAGGGAGGCAGGGGGAAGGAGAGTAGAACTGTATCTGGAGATCAGACACACTGCTGATCCACTGCTTTGATATCGTCCAGGGAGTCATGGAAGCTCACTCAAAAGAACCAGTTCACAAACACTTTAAAAACAGTATTTGTACCTAAAGGGGTAGTTATTTTTCAGCACTTGTCTCCAGCTCCTGGCCCTCTCTCCCCCACCTCTTGTGCCCACACAAGTATTTTAATGTCTATGTAGTAAATCACATTTGAGAGTGGGCCAGGTGTTGTTTTTAATGAAGAAAAACAAACATATATGACCCCCCACCTGATTACTTTTCAGCCAGTGATTTTTTTGTGTTTTGTCATTTACAAGTCCATTCAAATTTTCCATTGAAGCTGTGGGCCTCTTTGATGTATCTTTAAGGCCAATTTAAACCCATATGGAAAGCCTCTAAGCCCATGAACTTCTGTTAACCTATGAAAAATACTCCATGAGTCCCCAGGCATTTTCAGCCTGTAAGGCAGAAGTCATCATCATTGATCATTTCTTTCAGCTTGCTATTTGCTCTCTGACACCAGACTTTAAAGTGCCCATGGAATATGGAGATGGACAGTTATAAGCAACAACCAGAAAAAAAAACAACCTTTAGATTTGTTTATACCTAGTACAGGTCATTCAAGGAAGAATTCTTGGAGAGTAAAAGATCATGGAATTGAAATATATTATCTGTCAGACTACATACATGTGCTTAAAAAAGGATCTATAAACAATATTATTTACTGAAAAAAGTTCCATCTGAAATTAGTGATTCCTTTTTCATATGTTTGGTGTGAACTTGCTTAGAAATTGAATGCAGTACAGGAAATTCTGTAAGTTGGAATATGCATGAGTTCTGTTTTGATGCTTTTCTTTCTGGCTAAAAGCTGTAGAACTCCAAGTCCTTTGCTTCAGGAGGCCTTGTTTTGTTTTGTTTTGAAGCTGTCCTTTAGCTATGGCAGCAGCTTTCATTCCTAACTAATCCCGTGTTGTCACCTCCCTGACAAGCCCTAGTCAACATAAAGCTGCTCAGTCTGGATGGCAGACAGGTGCTGCCTGGAAGCAGGGGATTCTCTGCTCAGTGACATCTAATATTTGAGTTACCCTGGATGTCTGTTGACAGGAGTGAAGAGGGTGCTCTTCCAGAAACATTTATCTATCTTTTTTCATCCAGACTCACAGCAGCTCCAGGGAAAAGCAGAGTCACTTGTTTATTGCAGGAATCAGTGGCACCAGCAAGTTTGCCAGCAGAGACCACCATGGCTGTGGAAGGAATTCCCTCTAACAGGTGCCTGAGTATTACTCAGAAAGTATTCTCCTGAATCAGCAGGTTTGGCACCAACTCTTACAATCAAATGGTTCAGAGACCAGCCCCGAACAGTTGTGCAGAGGGGTAGGAAGGAGTAAGGATTCCTCTCTGTTTGGCAGCTGTGAAAAGGTCAACCACAAATGCAGCCCCCATATCTGAGGGGAGCACAGGCATCCTGGGCCAGATGCTCTCCTACGGAATGTGGAGGGTGGCCAGGGAGGAGCAAAAAATAGCCAGAAGTGCGGCTCTGCCCATCAGGCTTGTAGCTAGCCTCAGTGAAGTATGCTGTATCCTGGAAATGGGTTTAATGAATTAATGAATCAATCTTACCTTAACAGTCTGGGCTATATGTGTGTGGAGATATACATATATATACATATAAACTGTCTCTGCGTGCGTACGTGTCTGTATATGAAGTATTCCCTTCATTCAGGAACTGTGCTAAGAGGAATTGAGAGCCTGAAAGTGCCTACAGAGTGTCTTAGTACTGCTTTTAAACCCTGGTGTCCCCAGCACAATGCAAAACTTAATGTCCGTGGTTTTGAAATGTGTGATATGAAGATCAATTTCATTTTATGGAAAGAGTACCTGAGACAAAGTAACATGTCCAAGGTTGTTCAGAAGAACAAGTTTGGCTAGACAGGACAGTGACAGAACCAGGCAGAAAACCTCTGGTCACTGGTGGCCACTGCCTCAACCCAGAATGGGTATTTAATTTTTTTTCTGCAAATATATTGTGTGCAAGGAATTGAGACATTTTTGCTGAGATCATGTGCTTATCTTTTAACACTTAACACAAACATGCTTGGAGTTGTTTAGGCCATCTCTGTTCGTACTGACATTTATTTGCAGTAGCATGCGTTATTATGGCATTTGTGCATAGAATCATAGAATCATAGAATAGTTAGGGTTGGAAAGGACATTAAGATCATCTAGTTCCAACCCTCCTGTCGTGGGCAGGGACACCTCACACTAAACCATGCCACCCAAGGCTCTGTCCAACCCAGCCTTGAACACCACCAGCGATGGAGCATTCATAACTTCTCTGGGCAACCCATTCCAGTGCCTCACCACCCTTACAGTAAAGAATTTCTTCCTCATATCCAATCTAAACTTCCCCTGTTTAAGTTTGAACCCGTTACCCCTTGTCCTATCACTACAGTCCCTAATGAAAGGTCCCTCCCCAGCATCCCTATAGCATCTTTAAACTTATTAAACTCAATTCCCAAGATGTGTACTGAGAAAACCTAAGGCACTGAATGCAGCCTTCGTTCTATCAGCCATCCACTAATCCCTACAGTGCTGAGTGAACTGAGCCTGCTCTGGTGTATTAGGAGGGCCAGGCTCATCTTATGCATGCAGTATCTGCTCCTTTGGCAGAAATGCAAAAGCACTTCACTAAGAGGACTGTAGCCCTCCAAGTTGTCTTCCACTCTCATTTCCCCAGTAGTGGATATTTGGCCGTGGTGGTGGTCAATAGTGGATATTTGGATTAGTGGATATATTCCCCCAGTAGCGGATATTTGGCCAATGTGAAGGGAAACTCGGCAGTCAAAGCAGATCAGAAAGGAATCTTTTGGTCTGATTTTGCAAGGCTTACCATGGAGGAGGCCAAGTGTCTTTGCTGGCTCTGTATATCCTTCTTTGTAAACCACCAACAACTTATGAAAACTTTATGTTGACCTGATGATTGGGTTGTCTGTAGAAAATATTAGTTGGCAGAATGAAAGACCCTGCAAAGGGCTGCTTGGAGAAAAAAAAAGTGGCAAGTGAAAAAACAACTTCACATTTAGCTGAGGGGTGTTACGAAAAAACACTCAAGTCTTTGACCCCAGAGACGTCAAAGATTCTTCTGAATCTGCATGACCAGTTTCTCCAGATCCAAAAAGATGACACTGATTGTCACAGGTTAAAAGGAATATTCCTGGGAGAGGAAAAGAAAAAGGAAGCTTGTTTTAGGAGAGCAAAGACTGATGCAGGCAACTCAGTGGTTCTAAGGAAGATGAGGATTACTGAAGAAATCCAGGAAGTCGTCTGGATTACTGGAGACTTAGTGAGAACAGGGGTGCATGTAGGGTATGGCTAATTTTTTTTCTCTTCAATGCTTCATTTCTGTTGTTGCAAGATGCTTAATGATCATGCATGAGAAGGCTACTTTGAACTGGTCACAGCTCCTGTAAGGAGAAATTGGAACATTGAAACTCAGTTTTGCCTTTTCCACAAGTCCAAAAGATAGTTGGAGCACATAGGAATGGAACTGTGAAAGATGAAGACTCAAGGCACTCAGACCAAAACAAGGTCAAGGATGTGGTCAGTCTGTCCAAGAGCAGTGGTCTGCAAGGTATGGGGGGGAGCTATGACATACTTTGCATTGTATAGACATCACCATTTCTAGTCCTCCAAATAGGAAGAAATAGGTGTAGGCTACAAATGAGGGGGGAAGAAAGCTCAGGAGGGACTGGGAAAGATGGCCAGAATGGAGATGGGAGAATAGATGGATTAAGAAGCAACAGAGCTCTGTGATTTCCATCAGCTACAGTGATGGTCATAGGCAGGTGAAAACTGGATAGCCTTTGAAGCTTTTTGGTACCTTCTCCAGTTTGGTTTCTTTACTGTTTTCCCATATTCCTCCGCTGAACTGTTTTCCCGTATTCCTCTTTCCAGACCAGACAATGTTTTCTTTCTACGGCAGGAATGCCATGGCTGCACTCAACAAGGGCAGAACAGAACTGAGTGGGGAAAGAGAGGTAACCAGTGGGCTGGGGCAGATCCACTGGGGTGTGCTTTTGTGGGACTATATGAAGTGATTGTTGTTCCAGGGAGGCCCATCCATGCTGCAATGTGAGCTGGTTTCTGCTGGGTGTCTTCCTGGCAGGTCTAGTTTTTGATAGCTGAAGCTCTGGGTTTTGTTTGCTGTTATAAAGCAACTTGGAGGATTCTGTCTGTTCCAGGCACTGTTCTGCTAATGCAGAAATATGAGACCACTCAGGAAGGACTACCCACATCCAGTGTCAGTGGTGTTGGATGGCTTCTGATAACAGTTGTGCCTCTTCCATTCCAGTAGTCACCATCTTTTGGATGAGGGCTTTTCTTTGTTACATGTCTGAAGACCAGGCTGGGAAGAGACCAAGCAGCTGGGACTCTACATGAAAGACTATGCCACCTTTCCAAACCATTCCATACCAATACTTGCTCCTCTGGTAAGACTGGTAACACTCGAAAGACTTCCTCAGAAGAGTAGTGACTGTGCTTAACAAATTTCTTTCCTATGCCTGTGTTTGTTATTTGCATCCCATGTGCTGAAAGAGGTGCATCAGAAAGATAAAGTGACAAATGGTAGCAACTGAAGGGGCATGCATAAGCAAACAGAAACTTGGAAGGTGCAGGCTGTAATCTTGCCGGTAAAGATAGAATACTATAGTGGCCATTTCCTGGGGGCATATGACAGATACAGGTTTATGCTTAGGAAAATGTGTGCTTCTTCATATCCACAGCTGCAGCTGACAATGTTTGTTAGCACTTTGTAGTGATAGACAATGCAGTTGTCACATATTTTGTGTAATTTGTCATAGATCTAATCTCCCTCTGCAAAGGTGTCCAAACAAATCCTGTTAACTTCTTAATGGTGGTCTTAGAAGGAAGCCCATAACCTGAACAAACTGTGGAGAATGAACTAGCCCCATTCCAGTTGCTCCAGGTGGCAAAATGAGATACCTTACTGCCAGGAAAAATGTCCTCTTAAAGCCAGGTCAGTGAAATAAAACATGTCTCCAAGTCCGATGTATTTACAGAGGAGGAAATTACTTCACTAAAAAGTAATTAAAGCTCACAAAAGTTGTAGCATGGCTTAAAACATGCAACTCGAGCACCTCTTTCCTGTTCTCTTTGTATAAAAATCTTTTGTGGAAAGGACATCTTAGTTACTCTGATTAGGAACTGTATAAAGACAATTTCTTTGCAGATTTATTTTTGGCATCTTGCTATTTCAATTACTTTTGCCATTGAACATGCCTCTGGTAGAGCACCACTATGTTCTTGCATCTTAAGCAGATATAATTTCAATGGATAGTAGAGTGGGTGAGACAGTATCGCTCCCTGGCTGCAGATGGAATGTATAGTGTTACGTGCGAATAGCTGATGCAGTATCTGAGTCACTGTAATGCACTTCAATGCCCAGTGTCCTGCGCAACCTGTGTTTCTAGAACACTATCCTTTTTTCTTGTGCACTACTCTTCCAATGACATGTTCAGACAAGCCAAAATCTCTTTTCTTTCAATATGTGTGGATTTTTATTTGTAAATTTTGGGCCCGTTTTTGAAGGGATGCACTCTTGTGGCACTCTCAAGTACCTCTAGCATCAAAACTAGGTCTCCTGTTAAGTTTTCTTCTGAGCTCAGACTCTAGTGATTAGACAGGTTGCGTCTCTCATTTGTGGCTGATAGTACCAGTGATATGACTCATGCCTGCTTGACTGGCTTCCTGTTTGGTAAATGGTGCAGTCTGTAATTCACAGCACTACAGACCAGTCTGGACTATTTACATCAGAAGGAACTGCTCTCCTCTCCAAAACAGAAGATTTGTCTTTCTATCTGACTTTAAACCTGCTTGAAGGATATGAAATTTTTAGATCAGATCCCGTTCACTGTCTGCCTGTCAGTGCAGCTGGCTACAGACCTGAACTTGACAAAATGCTAGGAAAAAGGTTCTTGGCTCAAATGTTTAGGCTAAGGCAGTTATGGAAGTTGAAAGAAACAGCAGCTCAACATTCAAACTTGCATGTGATTGCCCCTTTGTTATGCCAGCCACCTCTGATGTTTATATTTTCCAAGTGGATGATTTTACCTAATGCATTACCATGGTACTGTTTTTAGAGTTAGGCAATGAGGAGACTGGAGACTTGCAATGTGCGATAATATTCCAAGCCTGCCTCCATTTGCCTAAAGAATGTTCCGATTCTCAAGAGTACCTTGTGTGTCCTAAGCATAGTCTAGCAAGGAAAGAGAAGTAGGTCCTTTGCAAGAAGTCAAGTGGGGAAAGTACAAGAGAACATCTCGATGCTGCTTTGGGTAGCAAGAGAAAATGTCTGATAAGCTTAGCACTTAGCCGATGTACCTTCCAAGCTCTTCCTCTCCTCCATCAAACACCAGAATGACTTGTACATGACTTGATCTCCTAATGAGTGATTTATTTGGGGGTCTGTAAAACCCAGTGAGTGGCACAGGGAGTTTTGGTGTGTGCTGTTGCCCAGGGTTTGTTGAGGCAACAGATTCCTTTTTGCTATTGAAGTAAGTTTAAAATATGTACCTTTGTCTTTTCAGTAAACATTCTCTCTCTCCATTCTTCTCCTTGTCTTTGTATGTCTCTTTTTTTGTCCCATGTCAAAATAAATCTGGCTGCCATGCACTGTAGTTAACTCAAAATACTGCTAGTATTAAATGTGCCCAGACATTTTTATTAATACATTAAACGTGCATGAAATTTTTAGGCATTATAATTTGCCAAGCTTACACCAAGATGGCATTTGAAACTGACATGAGCTATTAATTAAAATAGAGGACATTAAATAATTGTCAGTTGACATCTAAATTACTGTTTTGTTAGCTGACAGAAGCTTGCCTCAAGCCTCTTTCTCTTCTCAAGTGTTAGTAAATATCCCACTGAGTTTAAGGGCATCCCATTATGAATTGATTATTTAAATCTTAACATTATATACCTGACTAAATAAAGTTGTAAATGTTAATTATTTCACAATGAGCTGTCAGTGCCATGTGGGTGTAGAAGCACTTCTTCTTTAAGTGTTCAGGAAAGTATCAAGGGGGATACATCAGAATGCTTCCTGATTTTAGTGGAAACCTGTTCTTGCAATGTGTTGGTTAGGTTCAGTACCAGATAATTGGGGTTCCAGCATAAAAAAAGGTTATCTGCATCAAGGCCTTCAACTGGTATGAGGCTGAACAACTCCATTTGCTACGATAGTACTGTGCTGGGCTAAACCTACTCAGAGTGTATCCCAGCTAGGGAGAGAAATTACTAAAGGGCTTGAGGCTCTTGTGGGAATAATGATGTGAAGTTTACAACAAAATTTGGCTAAAGGTGAGTGCCCTATCAGTTGGATTAAGGTTTTTTTCTGAACAAACACTAATAATCATAACTGGTCAAGAGACAACAAAGTTGCCTGCAGAAGATACACCAGCTCTCGTCTCCAGTCCTAGAGAATCGGAGATTATCATGATCTTGATTATCACTGAGGGTTTCAGGTTGCCTGCATCCCTGAATGATTCAAGATGGCTGTGTGACTGTAATATTTAATATACATAGTTTTACCCTCAGACATTTTGGAATTATGGCTTCTTTAACTGGTTAGTGTCAGTAGCTCTAAGGCAAAGAGCTTGTGTATTGTGTCACATTTCCAGCTTTAAAACCAGGATTTCGGCATGAAGCTGGAAACTTCGCTCTTACCTTTTAGCAAATGTTTGTGGGCTGGGACAAGTAATCATAAGGGGTCAATATAAGGTCATTGCTAAAGATGTGAAATTTTAATGTGTGACAAAGTCAGTTGCTTTCCCTAGAAATATCAGAGGATGGTATCATAGATGTTCAAACTGTCTCAAAGGAAAATATCAGACATTATAAGCAGCATGGGGAGGTAGAAAACAAGGAGAAGTTCATAGATTGCCTGATTTATCATACCATCTGCATTTCACCCAGGCAGTAAATTTATTGCCTTCTGTGTCTGATCTTGACTTTGTGCCTCTGCTCCTTTTATTTCCTTTTCTCTTGGTTTTGGTCTCTGGCTTTTCTGCTTTGGCTTGGCTCTTTATAGAACCATAGAATATCATGCCCTTACCATTGTTTTTTTTGTCTATACCGTCCTTAATACACCAGAAAGTTTACTGGACGTTCAAGGTTTGTTCCTCTGGCCAGATAATAATCTATTTTAGGTTAATACACAGAATTTTTCAGTGTCTTATAAGAGAATAGTATGTTACTAGAAAGGAAACATTTTGTGACAGTTGTGTTAATTTGGGGAAGTTTCTCCCTGGTAAAATAACAGATGCTTTGCCTTTCTCTGTTGGGCAGGCAAAATATTGAAGTACTTGCTGCAAGGTGTGCCCTTGCGTTGATCTTTAATTGAGTGTAAGAGCAACAAAATAAGCAAGAGATGCTTTGCTCTCTTTATAAAGAATGACTGTGACAGGGACATCCTTCTATCCAGCTGTCTCAGGGAGGACAAAAGCCATTTTTCAGGTCACTGAGTACAGCTGTTGCCTTCAGTTCATGAAAATGCTGATTAATTAATGTCTAATGTTCTTTTTTAGTCACTTATAAAATGTCTCAAAGGGACACAAAAAAGCATCTGTAGATTACCATCAGTCAACAGACAACTTGCAGTCCAAGTTCCCTGCTCCTGTACATGTCTATCCTGTTGCTGGTCCTTGGAGAAGATGAGGAGTAGCAGTTGCCTATGCAGTCTAGCACTGCCTCTTCTACCTGTGAATCCATCATGTGCTCAAAACCTGATATGGTCTTGTTGTTTCTAGGTTAGGGGAAGGCATGTTGTCATGGGTTCAGCAGTAGCAGTGATTTTTCTCTTTCTTAGTAGCTGGTGCAGACTGTGTTTTTGACTTTCAGCCTGGGAACAGTGCTGATGACACCGATGTTTATAGTTACGGCTTAGAATGTTTGATTTGACCAAGGACTTTCTGAGTCTCATGCTCTGCCAGGGAGGAGGGGAAGCCAGGAAGAAGCAGAAACAGGACACCTGACCCAAACTGACCAAAGAGGTATTCCATACCACAGCATGTCATGCCCAGGATGGAAAAAATTGGAGGCAGGAACCCGGAAGGGTTCAGTTCACGGCTTGGTCGTTGGGTGGTAAGCAGTTGTATCCTCTTCCCTTGTATTTCCCTGGTCATTATCGTTACTGGTGGTAGCAGTAGTGATTTGTGTTATATCTTAGTTACTGAACTGTTCTTATCTCAACCCATGGGAGTTACATTCTTTTGATTCTTCTCCCCATTCCCCCTCGAAGTTGGGGGGAAGAAAGAGGGTGGAGTGAGTGAGCAAACTGCGTGATTTATGGCTTAAACCATGACACATGTGAAGGTCAAAAATACATTGCTTCCAGCAGGAACGATCACTGCATGACCTTGGCCTGTAGTTATGCTTTTGAAACAAGGGTTTTGGCTTTCATCCCTTAAAAATGCCTTTTTTTTTCTTTTTTTTTTTTTTTTAATGAATTTGCTATTATAATACATAGTACAAACACAAAAAAAGAAGCTTAATCAAAAGTGTTTGAAAGATTTTCTTTTTAAAAAGAATCTCAGTCTGCTGTGATTTCCCTTGTATTTCTGACATGTCAAAACCATGCTACAAGAAATTTCCTTTTTCCACACAGATCCACACTGCGTATCATGGTCCACTAAATGCTTGCATGTATGTTATATGTTATTCAAATCACAGTTGTGGGGAAACATCACGCATAAAGAGAGAAGTTAAACATTACAGTTTGTGTATCACACCACCTCAAAAAATGCATGGGACAATGACTCTTACCTTCTATCCAGTTTGCCATCTGACTCTATGAAGACAACAGGAAAACACGGTTAGTTAAGAAACCAGGAACAAAATGTGATAGGCTTGCTCAGAAGTTAAGAGGATGCAATCAGAACATAGCTGTAGCTGATAAGATCCACCCATTCTTTCTGAGGCAAAGCTCTTTGATATTAGTAGTGTCATGTAACCTTCCTAAAGTCCTTGCTTCTTCCAGCTATAATATCTTAGATCAATTTTCTCAGACCTGTATCTCTGCTAATATTTTGGATGTTTTGAGTATGATTGTAGCACATTTCCTGAGCATGATGAGAGGCAAATTTGAGGGCAGATGCTTGGTGAGAATGAGGTGGAAGCAGTTTCCCATTAGGCCTGCTATATAGTGCCACTAAAAAAAGCATTAGCCATTTGTCTTTCAGTGGCATTACGTTGTCATTTGTATCCTCATGAGGTACCTAGGCTGTCTGTATTCAAAATTACCCCTTAAAAGACCACTGTGTACTCTAAATGGGATGAAATCAGATTGTGATTGATAGGCTGAGCTAGCTGTCACAGTACTGGCCCCATAGAGCTCGGTCTGGTTCACTCCAAGCTTAATAGTCAAGATCATTGCTCTCCTCTTTACCTAGTCATGGTGTGCTAGTGGTTTAACAGAGTTAGACAGTTCTGGATGCCAGAAAATTACCTCTCATTTGTTGCATGATGGTTAATGCAAAGACATAGCCACAGAAGCAAACTTTTCTGGATACAGCAGATGGACAAGCAGCTCCTAGTCATAGAATCATAGAATCATAGAATAGTCCTGTGCTGCAGCAGCCTGACTGAGTTCTCTCACTGCATTTTCCTTGTTTAATGCCTGGTTCATCTTTTGTGGTGGAAACTGGCTACATTTATCAGAATAAATGATTTTTTATTGCGTTTTTAAGTGGACTGCAAAAACTGACATTTTGCATGCAACCAGAGCTGTAAAGGTGCGTTTTTGAATTTCAACATTGGGATTTTTAAATCCACCATGGCATCCTTCCCTATGGCAGCGGGGTTGGAACTAGATGATCTCTAAGCTCCCTTTCAACCCAAACCATTCTATGATTCTATGGCATACAGAGAGCAAGGCTTTCAGTCCCCAAACTCTTTTTATAGTTCCTCTTTCAGTAAGGATTATTTCCCCACGTATTACATGAGATTGCCTCACTGCTTCCATTTCTGCTATGGTTTACTTCTAAGCCAACTTCTCATGTACTACTAACAATACAGACCTCTCTTAACAAGCAAAACATAGGTTGTAAAGATTTGCCTTAGCAAAGCCCTGGAGCTCTTCTCTTGCAAAAAAGAATAACTTCTACAGAAGTTCCAGTCAACCTGCTAGGACTTCGATTTTCCTCATTTGCCACTAACTGTTGTTATTTTATGTGCTATTCTCTTTATTTCTAGTTCTTAATTGCAGCTGAATGTTACTGTGTGCTGTAACTTCACAGATGACTGTTGTATTTCAGCAGGGGAAGAAATCACAGTATTTCTTCTGTATTGCTCTGTGAAGCACTTTGGAATCCTGTCAAGCAAGAGAGCATCTGAGGATGGAGGGCAATGGGACAAATTCCACCTGTTACTAACTTCTGTCTACTGAAATGGTGGTCATTATTCAGTTTAAGATTTTGGTTTTGCATCTAAAAGTATGGGTTGTAAATTGCTGGTACAAACTCAAAAGGAACTGTTACTACTAGCAGTTATGATTTTACATCAAAGAGCCTTTGCCTGTTTCAGATGAAAGACATGCTTTCTTGTAACAACTTGAAAACCAGTCACAGTGGAAAACTTCTAATTTTGCTATGTACTCTGATGGAATCTGCATACCTTAGAGTCAGTGGCATTTGAAAATAAACTCCAGAACCAGTCAAATAAATAGTAAGTTTGGTTAGGAAGTGTGAGCAAGCCTCTTGCCCATTCTGAGATCCAACAGATTCATTAACTTATGTTGAACAGACAGAATTCTGTTAAAAATTAATTATTCTCGAAGATACCTAAGCAGTATGCTGAAGTGAATCTGTTTCATAGAGCTAAAGAACAGAGTTGGTTATACCAAAATGTGTACCTGCTGTTACAGGGACTCCAGCACTTCAGATGCTTTTTAAAATAGTTCTTCAGAGAAAAACTAGAGCTGTGGCACACTCACAATTCCTAACACTGAAGCTCAGATCTGCTGTGTTGGAGCACAAGGAGATCTAGATCTCTGACTAAAAAAGCAGGAGTATTTTTCTTACCTCCGAAAACATTGTCAATCATCTGGGTTTTGATCATGCAGATTATTACTGCTATAAAAGTGATTGCTAGAAACGCTCCCAGAGTAACTCCTATAATAACATATGTGAAATCTACAAACAGATTTGAAAACAAATCAGTGAGTATACACCGTTAAGTAATATATACAGTCTTTGTGTTTCAGATGTGACACAAAGTTTCCAAAGTTTAAATGCATCTCTAAATAAACAAACGTATTTATTCTTCAGGAAGGCTTGATAATGCTGAGACAGACTAGGTAGCTGAGAAGAGTTTACTCTTTCAGCCCTCTGCATATCATGAAACCATGTCAACTTGCAGCTGAGGGGAGCAAAGCCATTTTATGATAACGAATAATGTTAGCCTTTAGTACGTGCAGGTTTCAGCTGAGTTGTTTGGCTAGGGCTGTACTTCCCACACCCTCCAAAAGTGAAATTCCCCATTCTCACTTTCTCGTCATTTTGTATCCTGCCAAACTCTTATTCCTGCTTCCCATAGCTGCATGCACTTATCTTCATCTCCACCTCCCACTCCCCAGCCTTATGCCCTACCCAACTATTTTGCCTCTGTAAATCCTCACTGAGAGGAAGCAGGAGAATTTTAAGTATAAATTAGGTGCAATTTTTGTGATTTGTTGTTTTTTTTTTTCCCACCATTGTGTGTATGTAAGGGTCCACCTTCCCCTGTCAGGCAGGAGAATGCCTGTGTTGAGGGCCTGTGCTCAGGATCTGGTCTCCCTATGCTCATTTTATTAATCCAAAAGTGCTTTAAAAGCTCCAGTCACACAGCAGGACTCTGCTGTGCTAGGCAAAATACAAACATGCAATCAGGTGATTATCTTCTGCACATAACAAGTATGTAAAGTCTTCTAAGCACATTAATTTTTTTGTATTTCTTTGCCCCTAATTTCCTGTCTGGAAGCAAAACTGTCACTATGGACTCACCTATTTCCTCCCCTGAGTTTCCAGAAGCATAAACCTTTGCTCTCCAGAAATCTGAAATGGAAACATTTTGTCCTGTTAGGGTATCAAGGAGAATACTCTACATTCAAGAAGAATACCTTATCTGGATGTATCCAAGGGGGTTGTTGATCCTTGTAAAACTTAAGAAAGGATCTGAGGCTTCCTGCAGTAGTGAATAGTTATCAGTCAAGTTAATAAGGGCATCCTAGGAATGTGAGCACCACATGCCAGGTTTTGGAGAGAATCAAAAATACAAAATTTTTGTATTTTATGTTGTGTTAGTACTGTCTATTCCAGTTTCCTCCATGCAAGCTTGGAAGCTGAATATAAGAAAGTTGCTATAAATCAAGAAAAAGACTAACAATGCAGTAAATCTAATGACATGCTAACAAGAGAGAATATAGCACACCCCAGCACTCCTCTCCAGGAAACTTGTGAGCCAGTCCTTCTGATAGTTCCAGGCTCCAAATGTGATTTTTTGCTGGTAGACAAGAGAGTCTTTTGCGAGAGAATCTTACGGGCTGGAAGCAACCTTTTCAGAGACTCCCATGCCAAGTTCCATGTTCATCAAAAGAACACTGTCCTGGCCCTTCCCTTCTCCATAAAACAGTGAGCTGCGCTGCCTGACGCTCAAAGTCTGCAGGCCCTCAGCATGGAGTGGCTTTGAAGAAAACAATTCATTCCCACATAATTTTTTGAGGAAATATTCAAAATTTTCCAAAAAAAAAAAAAAAGTCAAGAGAAAGGTGAGGTTACATTTAGTTTTAATGTGCTTGCTTATTATAGGAAATGGCTAAAAATGTACACTCACATTTTCTTTTTCAGTGATGGGCATATTTCCACCGAAGTCTTTACTAGTAGCTCCAAATGATGTAACTGATGTGTAACTGCATGAGGTGCCTGGGGTATGCGGAGGCTTTAAAGGCAGATACGACTCCTGCATTTTAAAACAGCATGCTTCCTGAGGTTTGGGGAGCTGTGCTTTCATTTCTTGTCCCTTAAAATGAACACTAGAAATACAATTACTTTTAAACTTGAAGCACAGTTCTCCCACTCCAAAACCAGCCTTTTTGGTACCTTTACAGAAATCTATCTTGAGTCTGCTTTTCAGACTGCTAAAACTCTTGAGCTGAGTGTGGGCTCCGGGGCTTCCATGGTTATGTCAGAAATATCTGATATATTGGGTGGCTCACAACAGATTTGTTTTTATTTCTTGGTCTTAATCACATTTCTAATCCCAAATATTCATAAATTATGATCCAAACCTCAAAAATCTGGAGACAAGCTTAAAAAAAGAAATGTTGAGCTTTAAAGCAAATATATTTTGGGAACTATAATTCCGAGCTGAAAGCCCTTTTTTGCCAAACTTTTCTTCCTGATTAAAATGTCTGGAAACTTACTTTATACAAGCAGAAATGTTTTCTCTCCAAAGCCCCCATGATGCTTGGAGAAGGGAGTTGGGAGGGCTGGGGAATCCAATTGCAGCTATGATCGCAAAAACTGCTATCCCAAATGACCAAAATCAAAGTTACAAAGAAAAGGAAATTTAAGAAAGAAAAAATCTAAGACTATAGAGTGGGTGTAAAAAGCTCCTGAAATTCCAGATTGAAAACCAGTCTCTTTGTTCTCGCCTGTGAATTTATTGCATTATAAATTAAAAAAGAAAAAAAATACCTTTCTTCCATCCCCTTAATTATTCTTTGTGTTCATATGAAGAATGTTTTAAATTCAAATATAATAAAAGTGATATTGTAATATTTTTATTATCCTAATGATCATTATACATAGATCTTAATGTATGCTTTCTAATGGAATTAAACCAGTGACAGATTATGTGTTTTATGGCAGAAATAATATTTTACATGGAATATTTTACGTAGGTCAGTTTAATATATTGGAATTAAATTAGTAGTTTCTTTTTAAAAAGGGAGGAAAGGAAATCTCTGAAAACCCACAGGACTAGAAAGAACACTTCCAATTCATATTTTCAATACGGTTTTAATTAAGGTTTAATATTGTTTACTGGGTGCTGCTTAAATACTATTTGTTGGTGAGGACTGTGTTAGCTGGCTTCTGTCTGTTTCAGGCTCTTCTTAGGTGAAAAGGAGTGGGTTGACTAAATCAAACACATGTGTTGCTGTTTGACCCAGATCCCATTCAATTTAGATCATTTGGGGATGTACACAAACCTCCTGCTACAGAGAGGTTAGAAATTATGTCTTAAATTCTGGAGCGCTCTAGTCCCAGGGCTAGCTTTCTGACCCCTTATCGCTGTATTTAGATGAACTCCCACATCTTGAACAAGCCTGCTGGACTTGCAGAATATTTGCTTTTGGGTGGAAGAGACTTGCAGGTAAATGCAGTATCTACACTGGAGTGACTCATGGATCATTTTGCAAAGGGTCTTGACATAACTGATGGCGCTTTCTCACCTCTCTTATATCCCCGGCTCAGGCACAGCACACAACTGGCACAATAATAAGGATGTGCCCTCCGGGGCCCTGGCCGCATCAGCAGGATGATGAAAGGTGTGGGCTGCATCTCTAACTGGCCGTGGAATGTTTCTGTGTGTGTGATGTTGGCAGAGAGTCTGGAGATGAGGTAGCAGACTAGACAGGTCCTGCATTAGAGGTGGGGGGAACAGAGAAAGAATAAGTGTGGTTGTGCTGCGGCCACCTGCCTGAGGAGCTGGGTTTGGTGTGGTATGCTGGAGCCAGGCACCCAGTTTAAGAAGCTTTTACTTCTGCCTGCCTGCTACGGTCCTCTGCCACTGTGGTTACCTTCTCCAGAGCAGAGCTCCTGATAAGGTAGCGGACCTGCAAATAAATACACCAAGCGGGGATTGGGCTGAGAGCCCTGGTCTGTGATCGCAGTGTATCCCTGGGCTGGTTTAGCCCTCCCCAGATGGCACACAACACTGAGCAAAGCAGAAAACAGCTTTTGAGCTGCACTGAGGGACATCCTGTTCTCCCTGTGCTCTCTGCTATGTAACTGTGCTCACGAGGTGCCTTCCTCATAGGTCAGTGCAGTGAGGAAAGTGGTGCAGAATGCAGTTTGCACATAAGATCAGGGAACAGGAACAGCTCACTTTCCCACCTTATTAGACACTGTGAGCAACTCCCAGCCGTAACCTGGCAGGACAAATAGCAGTGTGTGCCTCGCCTTTCTCAGTGCACAGCACTTGCTTTAGTCCCTTTGCTCAGTGCCTCCTGCTTCCATGTGACTTTCTTCTTTCCTCCCATCTCAGATTTCTCCTCATTGCAGCATATAATGGCTGATCCTGTGGCATTGCAGCAGAGCAGGGTTCAGGACCATTTCTCCTTGGGGCAGCAAATGAGAAAGGAAGCAAGTATCTGGGGAACCCTGAGATGGGCTGTAAAAAGGGGTGGCTCACAGTGGGTGTCTGAGCAATTCCAGAGTGAAATAAGGAATGTGCATGGTAACAGAGGTTACTGTCAGTGAGCCTGCTGGACATCATCCATGAAAAACATTATTGAAAGAAGTATTTTGGCTTTTATTTAGTGTAGCAAAATTCCCAGCTACATAATAATTTCATAAGATAGGCACTGTTGGCATCCAGGTAAATGAGGTCCTTCCTTGGTCCTCAAATTAGAGGCAAAATCTTTCTCTGTAGCAATAGACGAAGACAGGAACCAGTCTTACATGGAGAAGGAAATTGTTGAGCTCTAGTCTTTGCCAGGCAGCTCTCCATCCAAGGCATATAGATTGCCTGCACCTTTCCATGTGTCAGTTGGAGGCATGTTAAATAATTTTCCTTTTATCTATTGCAAAGTGCCTTTTGTTATGGAACATGTTTTGCTGCCCTTGAATCTGCATCTCTTTGCTCTAAGCAAATGCTACTGTATTAATGGGACTTGTGTCATTTGATTGGTGAGCAGTAACTAGTCAGTAACTGGGGAGCAGATGTTGCTGACTCCGCATCTGTGAGAATGGTTGTTTATCTATGTCCTGTGTGGTGGACAGTTTCTATTTCTCTGGAGACTTGGAAGTGTCAATAGAAAGGTGCAGAGGGCTTGAAAGGCCAACAAATAGGATAGTGAGAGCGACAACATCCTGTGTGTATCCTGAGAAGGACTACAAAAGGATAAAGCACTGCTGTACATCTATGGATAGCTTTGCTCACAGAAGCTGAGGCAGGATCAGGTACCCAGTGGATGCAAGCAGGAATAGCTGGTCTGTATGCCCCAGGCTGGAGCAAACTGCCCTTGTGGGACTCCCCAAGAGTAGGTGATGAGTTTGTATGAATTTTTGCATGAAGTAGGATAGTGTGTGAGGTGTTCATTAGGTAAAGATGAGTCTTGCTTAGTGCCTCAGAGACCTCAGTAACCCCTGTAAACTTGTGCCTTTGTGGTTGCTGCCCGCCCCATCCTTCCCATTTGTCTACATTAATCCCAGTGTTAATATGACCCCTGCTGACACTTGCTATCCATGAGCCCCAGTTCTTCCCTGCACAAATTGGACGTAACTATGAAATAACAAGCAAATTGTGAGAAAGCCGTGCTTTAGGCTGGCAGGAAGCGTTAGAAGCAGAATAAGTCAGAAGTGTCCAGCTCTTTGAGTGAGAGTTGCAAAGACCAAAACTGGCTTCCAGACAACATGCACGTTGAGCAAATTTTTTCTTATGCTCTACTGAAGTACTGTTTTCTATACAGTGCCAAACAGGATGTTCAGCACCTCTGCCATCTAACCTGCAAGGATGCAGGTAATTAAGTTCACCGTATCTTCCGGATTCACACAGCAGACCCTTTAGCACTCAGTCTAGGAAATGCTAGCTGAGAAAACTCAGCAAAATACCTCACTGTCTCAAAAAGTGTTCTCTCCAAGAAACAGAGTTCTAAACAAAGTTTTAAACTTCATACATCGAACTAGGCTGAAAATAAATAACCCCACCAAGCTCAGGGAAAAGAAAAAGCCCTCAAAAAGGATTGAAAAGAAATATAATAGACAACTTACTTAAGAGAAGAAATGCCAGTAGCACTGATACCCAGCTTGTTAAGGAGGTCATTGTGAAGTTTTGACACAGAAGGTTCACCCAATTTTATGAATTTAGGTCTTCTGCAGTGTCTTCTTAAAAAAATATAAAACCAAAACCAACCCCAGACATCTGGTCATGTGACTATACTGGGAAACTTCAGCCACATCCTGAGTAGTTACATTTGCAAACAGGAGTTCCCCTTTCTGGGTTTCAGTTAAACATATAAATAAATTCCCCACTTGAAGCTGTTCTGTGAAAGAGGTGGACAGGGACAGTCACAGCCTAGTTCACTTGCTTTACTCTCTAAGGTACCTTTAAACACTAACCTTTATTTATTAAAAATTGAAGAAGTCCTACCACTCTTTGTGTTTCTTGTTTTCTTGTTTTTCTTTCTGGTCTTTGCTCATGTCTTCTAAATCCATGGACATGCAAGTGGATTTTCTGTCTTAGAAGGAGAACCTTCTAAGGCAGTCTCTAACAACGTTGCAGTATGTTTTTGAATTCAACATGAATGCCATTGTAACATTTAGCAGAGCACTGAGCTAAACATTTCCCTTTCATAATCAGCTTTTTAGGAGTGGAGTGGAAGAAATCCACCATGGCTGCAAAACCATTGCAAGCCAGTTCCTGGAAAAGAATTTATGCCTAAGAAGAATGTCCTGCCATAGTAGTAACTAAAAAGCAGGAACTTACTAGCAGGTGATGCTTCTGATAAAAGTCAAATTTATTCTTTGTACCACAATCAAAGAAGAGATTTTTCTTCAGGAAAATTCATCTTTCAAACAGGTTAACCTGTTCCAAAAATGAATGACAGCAAAGCATACGAGTATATTAGCCCTTTTTGCTGAGTGAACTCATTCCTCCCAACTCATTTCAGGTCCATTGTTCAGAAAAGCAAGGCTCAAAGAACATGAGCCCCATTTGTTTGCAGCAGAGATCTCTGGAGGGTCTCTATTGCTTTTACTTCTTGCCTGTTTATGTACCTTCCTGCTTTAGAATAGTCCTTTGTTGTCTGGTGTCTTCATCTCATGTAGATACTTATACACCAATCAAAGTAATCTGAAACACATTTTAAGTGAGAGGTTTTCAGAGAGAAAACTCTTGGATACTCATTTTTCCTGCTGTTGGTGAGGGAATGTTTGAACAATCTGGTCTCAACAGAATCTTGAATCTTAAGGCTGGATGAAACATCTGTCTTGCTGAGTAAATTACACTAACAAAGCCTCCTTCCAGAAATCTGTTTTTTAATGGGACCATTATAGTCCATAAGGAATGCTGGTGACTGCATGTGTATGGCTACCTTGGTGGAAAAATGTGACTGCAAATGAGCAAGATGTTCACAAACATTTAGTTGTTCTGACAAGCTTTTAGTGAAAAATTGTATTTATGACTACCAGGTGTTTGTGGAGGATTAAGCAAAACACTGTGTTAGCCAACAAATGAGACTCTTGAGGCACTAAAAATATAAATAGAGATGACCCATGTGCCCCCTGAGGTGGCCTCACTTCCTTGCCTGTTCTGTTGTATGAAGCATAGGTAAAACTGGCTGAGTGCAGTAGATGTGATATAAAGTACTTTTTAACGTTTGGACTTATTGTGAGTGTTTGCATGCACACATGCATGTTTGTGTAATTCATTTTTGCTCTTTCACTGTCCCTGGCTCTCTCTGGGATCAGAGTGGAAAACACTAAAACCAACAAGAAGCTCTGCACCAGCAAGATAGAAAAGATCCTTGTAAGGAACCCCCAATGTTTTCATGCCTCATTGTGTTTCGTCTGCAAATGATCCCATGCTCTAAGGCTCCTGAGAAGCTCTTATGGAAGGGATAGTACGAATGTCAACTCTCTCTTTCCCCTCCCCCCTTCCTCTTTCTTTTTTTCCTTTTTTTTTTTTTTTCTCTGTTTTTAATTTTGCCTTTTACCCCCTTTCTTTTTTATTTTTTCCCTTTCTCTTTTATTTTTCACCCTGGCCCAAGCCAGTGGTCTCAGGGGGCTTACTTCAGAGAAGAAACAAAACATCTAAACTGAACATTTGGCTGAACTCTAAAGCTGCTTGGTTTATTCTGTTGCTACTTCTCCACAAAATGCTTCAGACAGCTCAGCTAGCTGACTGCACACTGCTGACCACGTATGCTTCACTTGTTTCATTCGCAGCATACCTCCAGTAAGGAAAAGCACTGATCAGAAAAAGTCAGGCTTAATAAAATCCTGCTTTGCAATAGGTTTATTCTGTTTCTTGACCAAACTGAAGAATGTGGATTCCACCATAGTCATCATTATCAGCCTTTCCTCTATTACTCACTCTCCACCATCCAGCCACTGGACAGGATATATATGTTTAATTAATTCTGCTTTTACCTTCGACCTGTAAATAGTGGAGTGATGTCAGATTTATATGTTATATGAATAACAAGGATTTCTCAGGAGACCCTATCCTGGTGAAAGAGGCTAACTGTAATTTTCAGCTGTGAGTAATTGTATATAATATAATCCTAAATGATTTTTCTTCTGTAATTTCATTAGAGTTTAGAAATTTAATTAGATTTTGAATCACTCTGAAATAAAGTAGCAAAACACCCAGAGACTAAGAGCAGTGGTTATTTTGTCCTCTGAGGCCAGAATTCTTGGTCTCAAATTGGCATGTGTTCATTAGGAGGAAGTTTGCAGAAGTTCTTGATATATTATTGTCTTTCAGAATGGACTCTGAATAGGTCTTTGGAGAGCATTAGAAGAGCACACAATTATTATACAGACTCTTTTTGAGGTTTAAGATCATCTGCCTTGCATATACTTAATAAAAATATGCCTCTAAAGTTGTTTAAGAAACTGTGGAGATAGGAAAGATGCTCCTCCAGTGCCTCAGTGCTCTTCCTTGTTTATTAGCAACTCTAGTACCTGTGTATGATGATACAGAGAGGAGTTGTTTGCTTTACTTTAATGATTAGGTAGGCTTATGGTTATTTTTATTGCTACACATATGAACCTGTCATGGTGGCTGTAGTCAGAGGCACACTAAATTCTGTTCCTTCTCTTTCATCCCAGGTTCAAAAGAAATCTGTCCTTCTGGCAAACTTCGATTCTCTGTAGAATTCATCCCATGTGTGAAAAATTGGATGAAACTGCTCTGAACAGGGCAAAGCAAAGACCAGTGCAACAGCTTATGATTGCGTGGGATGTCGGGATAGTTGTGGTGGGTTAAGAAAGGAGATCCTCTTAAAAGATTCTGAGGGATTAAATATGCAAGTGCTTGTTCCCTTTTTTGTTTGAAGTGGTGTAATATAGTCTGTGTTTGTAGAGATTCCTAGATTTATATTGCTTAACTAAAAAAGGGAATTGGTCATTTAGGAGAACATTCTCCAAACCCTTTACCCTCAGAGCAGAATCTCTTTTCCTGTTAGAGTTAGTTGCCTGAACCAGGACTATCCACCTGATTTTCTGAGAGTAGGTCTTTGAAGGGCAAAGCATGTGACAAATTGAGGAGTTAAGCAGAGAGGAAGACATTCAGATTACTTTCAGCATGGCAACAATATAAGGAACCATAACAAAGGTATAGGCAGCATGAATTAAAGAATCTAACAGAAATGAGCAAGGCAGGAGAGAGCAAACATTGTGAAATGAAAAATTTCAGTAAGACAAATAAAACAAATACAAAATCTTTAAACCGTGGCAATCCAACCTATTTTGAAAGAAAGAGAAAACTCTAGTGGAGTGGGATGCATATGAGTCCCAAAGCAAGAATTCAAAAGGAAACCTCCAGGATGACCAGGATGTTCTGTTATTGATTGTCCTATGTCACCATTGCTAGAATCCTCTCTATTTGCCACTGTGAGCAAACATGGAGTGAAATGTTCATTGGTCTGATCCGAGGGGGCATTTCCTTTGTTTCCTTAACAGGTCTTGATAAGAGCTTGTCATCACATAAATCCAGTCCTGAGACTCAAGTATAAGCTCTTAGAGTGTGGCCAAGCAAGTCCTGAAGTCCAATTGAAAAAGATTAATGGATAAAGATTGACAGTTTTTGCACACTTGGCTTGGGTGGGTATCGATGGATATTAGACAACATCAGGCAGTCTGGTGTGCATGGACATGCTGCCTTCTTCCATTAACGTGTCATGTCATACCATGGAACAAATTGAAGAAAACATGTTCAGGCTGATTACTGCCAAAAATCAAGGTGTTTTTGCTATGGGCATCCAGAAAAAATGGAAACTATGCTGAAAAATCACAGCTGCTCTTCGTTTGCTATTTTCTCCATCTCCTCCTCTGTTGGGACTCTGAGATGCTGGGACAACTGGGAGGGATTCCACATCTCAGGAAGCAGCAAAATCACAGATATTGCATGTGTTAACAAAGAGAAACACTCCTGCACCAGTTATTTAACGCCTTCTTCCCCTGATACTAAGGAATACCATGGGAAACCATTCAAAATTTCAGTCTTGCTCTTTTTTTTTCCCCTTCCATCTCTGCTTCTTTTTCAATGTGAAGGAACAGAAATGCTGGTACACTTTAAAAACATGTTTTCTTGATTTTACTTGAGGAACACTGAGGCTCAGTCTTATTGTCAACTCAGTGAGATGCAAGGAGGTGAAAAAAAAAAGCCTTGGGGCGTGTACTCAAGTCTTTTTGTGCAACATCAGGAAAGAAAATGCCAAACTAGTCCATGTCTCAGCTGAGCAGCCTATTCATTTGCAGAAGTCCTGCCCCAGGTCTTGCCCAGTTCCTAGGTTTGTAAAACTGTGTGGTGTCCCTTGTAGAAGGTAGAGCTTTTACCAAAGTTAATTTCTTCCATACCAGGTGTATTTTAAATTACTCATTCAGATGGTCTGCATCTATGTGTCATTCAGTGAAAGGATTTTTTGTATTTCTAAGTCATAAGCTAATACTTTTTTGTATTTCTAAGCAGCAGTATAAAGGGGTATTACAACAGAGGGCAATTTCTTTCATGGTGAAGGAAAACACCAGCAGATCACTTCTGGAAGTTGCATATCATTCAGGTTAACACATAGCAATGAACATATGTGTTGGGATGAAACACACATAGGCAGACATAAATTTGGTTTGAAAAATAAATCTTTTTTTGTAGGAAACCTGGCTAATTTGTGTACTTGGAAGGTGCATACCAGATAGTTGCACGGAAATAGTCAAATTCATTCCAGGCTGTTTCAGACTCCTGCCAGTGTGCCATGGGTGTGGGTTAGGTTCTTAGTGGACCTACTGATGCTGTTTATTGATAACACAGTTTATAAGTCAGACATGAGTACAGGCAACAGAAGTGTTCATGATTCCTCTTCTCAGGTGTACTTTCCCACTACCCTTCAGCCGGAAAGCTTTGGCACTTACACATGGTGTAGCAGGGCTTTCAGTGAGGTGATATAATGGCCAGGGTGGTATGTTTTCTCACTCTTCCTCCGTGTGTGTACTTGGTGAAAGGACAGAGATCTGTTTAGAGCTAGCCATATTATAAGCCATTGAAAATCTTTCTTTCCTTTCTGGATCTTTTGCAGCATGGCCATTGCTCTAGCATTTTCCTTGTGTCTCTTATTGTTAATTTCCTACAAGCTGGGATTACAAGTAACATACAGGAGCATCAGCAATAGCAGCATTTTTTCCCATCTTCCTCTGCTTTAGACCAGAGGATTTAAATTCCTTTTTGGTTTCAGCCAGAAATTTTCTAGGAAATGTATCTTATCTCCAACTATTACATTGAGACCCATAGGTATGTTCTTAGGATAACCTTTGCTGACCCTTAAACATAGTCCACAACCTCATATGTAGTTGTAAACCACAGCTCAGAGGAATGATTTTACAGAAAATTTGATCTTACTTGTCTTGTTTTAGACAGACATAGTCCAATCTGTAGCCTATTGTATAAAATATTCATTAAAGTGTGAGGCAAATAGTCTACTATGAAATAGTTTAAGTTAGAAAGATTAATAATAAAGACACTTCTAGTATTCTCATGAAATCACCAGCTGTCCTGTCAGCAAAGCCAGTCTCAAAGTAGGAGGGTGTGTTCATGGCTGGTATGACTGGGAATTGTTTCAGTTAGCTAATGAAATAGGAAAGAGATCTAGATCCTGCCTTAGAGCAGTCCATGAGTAACTGGGAAGGATGAGTGTGGGAACACAAGGGGCAAATGTTAAACAAGTCAAAAGCAAAGGAAAGTTAGGCCTATGTTTCTCCAAAAGTGAGTGTTGTAAATAATAGTCAACAAAGGCTCTGTTTCATTTTGTAGATTGATCTTGCTTTATTTTCAATAGAACCAGATCACATTTTAGTAGCAACCTGAAACCACCTGATTTTACTTGCTTTTCCCCTAAAAGAGATTGTTTTTTCTGCTCTGATATCTTTCAGAGGGCTAGCAGGTGGGAAATTGAAAATTACAAAAGCTTCACCAACTGAAAAAGATCTTAACCCTCTCTCTGATTTAGTTGAAATTGTTCAGTAAGTTCAGATACCTGTGGGAGGACTGAGACACACACAGACAGTATGATCATATAAGCCCTGTTGCTGTATGGAACATACATAGTGAACCTATGGCTCCCCATCTCTCATCCACACTGTGTGTCACAGGAATGTCTTACAATATTTTTGTCTTGCTTGTCTAAAGAATGTGTATACTACAACGTGGATGACCCATTGCTTTTTTGACTGTGTATCCTTTTTAATTGCATGGGTGGATTTCTTGTGTTAAACAGAAAATATTTATTAAAGTATGGGAAATTCAATAGTCTAACTCTGCTGATGATACCTGAATAGATGTTGTTATGAAGTCAGAGAGCCAAATATGGATTTTTGTTCATCAATTGAAAGCCAAAACACACATCTCGGTAACACTACCAAAATGATGTTAGGAGAACTATATTGTGCTGAGAAAAGCTTTTAGGAAACGCTTTTTTGTGCTACCATGTGAAATTTCAGTTATGTTAATTCAGCCTGTTGCATATTTCCATGATAGCGCAGACTTTAGTAACATGGTCCCATGGTGAGAACATTCCCTGTCCAGTCTTCACCTGCTTCAGGAACAGATCCTCACCTCATTTGAAATGGATAACGAATGAGGCAGAGTGAAGAAGGCAGTTGTTCAATATATCTCTATAATTCCATCATTCAGTGAGTCTAACAGGCCTTATTTATTACCTACCACCTGTGCCAAACACAGACAAAATTTGTATTAATCCCAACAAAGCTACTCATATTCATCAGCGGATGCCTTTCATTACTTTGTTCAACTCCATCAGAAAGCTAGCTTTGGCTGGGGGAGGAGGTGTCTGCTTGTTTACCTTGGCTGGCTTTGGCTAACAGCTCCTCCCCATGCAGGTCAGCTAGAGGCTGCAGTCTACCCAGGGAGAGAAGGGACCCTCCTTACAGAGCATGTGGATTGCAGTAGACTCAGCATCCAATGGAAAATCCTCTCTACATTGCATTTGTCTCATTGCTCAAATCTATCTGGGTGAGCTACTGGAGGAGAAGATTCTTTTGCATACTGTATATTCTCTGAAGCACTGTATATCACAGTGGAGACACTCCAGCATTTGGAAAGATGCTAGAGAAGCTGGGAAGCTGCAGGAGGAAGCAACAGTCCCAAAAATCTGATTAAAAATGTCCATGGGAGAGAGTTTGGCTCTCTGAGCAATGAGTTAGGACTTGATGACCCTAAACGAAGGCTCCATTACTCACTGGATGACATTGCCTTCTCCTTTGACTATCAAACATCTCAGCTGCTGGAGGGCTCTGTGTTGATAAAGCTCCTTTACTGAGGCAGCTAATTTTTCCTGGGTAAGTTTTCATACGGCATAAATAAAATATGCCAGGCAGTCTGGCTTTGTCATTGTTACACGTTCTGATGCACTCAGCTGTGTCTTAAAATACCTTTGACACGTATGATGATAACTTAGACAGTTCCTAAGCAGCCTCTGAAAATGGCTGGGTGTTTACTCTTTGAAGGTGCCATATGTGGTGGTGGAGCAAAATGCTGTGCCCAGAAAAATTCAGAGCAGAAGAAAGAAAGGGTAAAGTATGTCCAATTTCTGTCCAATATTCTTGCATCTCCTATCCATCTGTACCTTGTACAAGCATGCTGGACTTTGTTAAATTGAAGCCACTGTGAGTAATTTGTATCAGTAAAATGGGGTAAGCACTTTCAAGGGCATCATGGTTATTGAAGTAAAAAAAAAAAAAAAACAAACAAACTAAAGAAAAGCCAAACACTAGAGACTGAAAATCTGAAGCTATAACTTTAGGGAAAGTTAAACTATCAGAAATTTTGAAGCAGCTGCAAAGGCACAAGGGTTTTCTTAGCTCTCTTCAGAAATGATGCAATTCTAATGCAAAGGAAAACTTGGGTTTGTATTTTTCAGATGATGTTTAGAGTTCTGCAGTTCACAGGTTCAGGACTGAGAGACAGATCCCAGCCATTCACAGGCTGTGTCCTGTTCACTGTAAATTTCTCCTGATGCTGCTGCTGTCAGTAGAGAACAGCATTATTTTCTGCCCTGTATTTCTGAAAATTATCCTGTTTTCTTCTACTACTAACTCAGGAGATGGAGCACAATCTTTAGCCAGTATTTGTAAGAATATGAACATAATGTTGATGGTAAACCTAAGGGTGCCCAGGAAAGAAATGAGGAAGTCAAACGATATGAAAGCAGTAGCACCATAGCAAAAATTGAGTGTTTCTGTTGTTGTGTTTCTAAAACACTTATGTTTTTCTGTATTAGTACTTACCTAATTTAAAGCAGGACACGAAATGAGGATGATGGGACACCTGGTTTACTCACAGCTCCTGTTTTTTAACTTTGCCTTTTCTTGATGTGTTTGCCTTCTAATTGTACAGCATCTTAAGATATTCACAAAGTTAAGTTTTTAGAGTACTAAGTATCCTTTTTTTAAGGGTGGACAATTTTAGGATAGCAAAAAAAATTACCCACCCATAATAACACTGTTTTTTAATGATCAATTAGGCTCTGAAAGGAAAAAACAAGGGAGGTGAGTGGGAGAAGGTGGCAGAGTTGACACATTTGCTTTCAGTTGCTGTAGTGGAGGTGATCTAGTGCTTTGCTCTTGCTCTCATGTATGTGTTGTCCTGTTTTAATTATACTGGTGTCAGGAAAGTGAAATAAATCCTTGGAGTCCTGCATAGGGCAGGATGAAGTTTCAAAGGTGATGGGAGAAGTGGAAAACTTAATTTAACCATTTTTGCTAATACAGCCACAGACACCATTTCTTCCATGCCATAGCTGCAGCCTAGGAAAGCGTTTGAAAGAACAGCCTCGTTGTTTCTCAAAGGAGGATTTATGGCTTCTCCCCACACTGGTCCAGGAGAATCTACGCTTAGTGGCCTTTGTGAGTAGCAAAAAGGTCACTTGTGCTGGGTGCTGAATGTGGGGAAAGCAGCTCTTCTCTGTGTGGTGATTCAAGCGGTTTATTAGTATTTCAAGAATAACGGTGTGAAAGGCATGGCATCTATCTCTGAAGACAGAGGATTTCAGGAGATAATGTATTTTTTAATGAGATATTGTTAATTTCTCTCATGAAAATTGTGCTGACAGCAGTTCCCCTTAGTACGTCTCAGAAAGCACAACTGTCCTTATGTCTCTTTAGCTTAGTAGGAAGAAAATGGTCTGTTGTTTGTCTGCCTACATCATGTCGAAGCCCAAACTTCATTAAGGTGAGAATAAATGTAAGTGGTCATGGCTGACATGACCACATGGCAGATTAAAGCCTGTCATGTAGGAAATTCTGGGCCATATCTAAACATGGAAGTGACAAATGCACTTAGTAACACCTGTTTTCAGGAAATGGCATCATAACACACTGCTTGTAGCTAGTACCTGCAGTTGCAGGTGCAGAGTAAGTACATGGTGTGCAAGTCTCTTTGCATCCTGATTGGCTAGGCAATGTATGGAAGTCTCAGTGTCAATTGCTTCTGGGCAGTAGCAGCTTGTTTCTTTATGGCCAAAGTCTGCAGGTTGTTTCCTCCAAATGACACACTAAAGAATGTGGCTGTTGGAATGGATGGAACTTTTTTTGTCTCTTCTGTTCCTAGATGTAAAATAGAGTTTTCAACAGAATAAAACTGTTGAGATTTTCTTCTTTAAAGAAAATGTGCTGTACATGCGGAAATGTTGAGCTTCTATCAGGAATGAACTCCTGAAATACATCAGTTGTAATGCAGGTAGTTCATGCCCCTGTTATACTATCTTGGCCGGGTCACCCACTGAATTACGTTCTCATGATGTACGGTAACCAGAGGATAGAATGATCCATTTGATCCACTGCACTGGCACAGAAAATATTTGGCGCACACAGAAGGGGTGTTTTTTGTTGGTTTGGGTTTTTTTTGTTGTTGTTGGTTGGTTGGCTTTGTGGGGTGTTTTTTTGTGTTTGTTTGCTTTGTTTTGTTGTGGGTTTGTTGGTTGGGTTTGGGTTTGGGTTTTTTTTGCACTGTTTTGGGTTTTTTATTTTGGTTTTGTGGGTTTGGGTTTTTCTGACTAGTCAATTCAACCATCAAAAGAGGGGACATGAAATGTCAGATATGTAATTCCACAAGAAAGCCTGGCAAGTTTCTCAGTAGAAATATTTACCTTGGGCTTATTTTGTGTGGGTGTGTTTGATGGTTTTAATGATAAGGGAATTATTTGATGTCAAGTCAGCTAGTCAAGTGCAGTACAGTAGTGGACAAACAGGCTCCTACAGCACATTTGTATTATTCTTCAAAAGTATGAACATGTCGCACTTTACTCTTGAAATCCTGTTGTTGGATGAATATATTTGAATGCACATTAAGCAGCCTCTTGAATAAACTATCCAGTTCTGCTTCAAAGTAATTGCCACTTACTTTGTTAATAATATGAGCAGTGCTGGTGACATGACATTAGACTTAACTGCACCCATTTTGGAGCCAGATAATATTTGCCCTTATGCTAGGCATGAATAAGCTGGGACTTCTCTTGAGATAAAGCATGTATTGCATCTTTAATGGAATATAATGTTGTGAATGCTTCATCCCTGGCGGCGTTCAAGGTGGGGTTGGACATAGCCTTGGATGGCATGGTTTAGTGGGAGGTGTCCCTGCCCATGGCAGGGGGGTTGGAACTCGATGATCTTGAGGTCCTTTCCAACCCTTACTATTCTATGATGCTATGATTCTGTAATAGGCATAAACAAGCCAATTGGCCTGCTTTGGGATTAGAATTATGTGATTTTTCTCCTTTTACATTTAAGAAAACACAGAAAAGCAGTAGAAATCATTAGGCAATCTTCATAAACACCAAGTTAAAATGAAACAACCATTTTTCATTCATTTCCATGCAGATTGACCCCAAATATATTATCTATCTGCCTATGAAGACAGTAATTTAGTTCTTTGTGCATGAAAGCTTTCAGCCCCTGGCAGAGGTTTCTAAAAAGTCTCAGTCTCTGCATGGTGGGGCTGTGCCTACCTTGCTCTGGCATGCCAAGCAATGTGAATGGAGAAATGTTTATGGCCAAATGAGGAATAAAGGCACCAAAATCCAAATTTGGATGCCTGAAATGAGAGATTTAAATGTGTTCCTAGTTACATCCCTTCTTTCTTTAAGCACTTTATATATAGATTTAGGCATGTAAACATCTGGTTTAGTTTCTTCAGTAGGGATTTAAGCACCTACATTATGATTTAAGGTACTTAAATTAGGTTAGAGAATTTAAACAATGTTGTCTTTCTGGTGGATCCGGCCAGAGGTCTTTCCTACGAAGGCAGTGTTAGTGGCGGGCAGTTAACAGAAACAGCATGTCAGTGCATAGTTACTTTGCTAGTAAAATCATCACTATGCATGATCAAGTGGCAGTTAAAGCATCCAACTTTGACTCCATTACTAACATTTGCCTGCATCACAACACAAATTTATCTTATGGGAGGGATCTCAAACAAAATTACCTTTCCCACTAAACCCTTGAAGCACCACAGTTTCAGAGAGATGATATTCCCCTGCACTGTCCTTCTCTGTCGAACCTGCGGTCTCCCACTCTTCTGTTTTGCCTCATACAGAGCACTTTTTGAGTTAGTTTGATTTATTTGAAGATGTCCTTAAAAGCGTTATGTGATGGACAGCAAGTACAAGGTGGCTGCTGATCATGGCTTATGTGAAGTTAATGTGTCCTCTGGTCTTCTTTGCTCTGTGGAAATCAAGCCGTTGGCCAAAACAAGGTTGTTTATTTCCCCCCCCTTGTTTGTCACTATCTTTGTTTGTCAATCAGAAGTATATCAGATGAACATGTTTAGGAGTAACACAGGGTTACTTAAAGATGTTGATGTCTGGGGAGGAAGGAACAGAACCAGCATGTGAAATATTCAAGGGCCGGCTTTGAACTATGTGAATTTGTACTATGCAAGCTGCACCAGGAAAGGGAATGTGAGGTTACTGCAGTCACTCAAGCCTCAGCAGATGTTTGTCATTCCAAAACTATGCTGTTGAGGATTTTGGTTGAGAGGGAACATCAGGGAGAGGAAAATAGAAAGTGGTATGTAGGATCTCAGGATTGCAGTCTATTAATAGGTAGAAGTGCCATCACCACAAACTCACCTATTTCTGCCCCAGGGAAAAAATAGAAACATTACAGATAACAGGCCTCTTGGTGTGAATTTTTCAGGGTTTGTATAAATCTGGTCTAGTGTACCTTCATGCTTCTAAATTTGGGATGGGACTTCTGTGTTCAAGGGCAATCTGAAGTATACTTTTGCCTCACTTAGGCTTTTGTTCTTTTTGTGGGCTTGCTGTAATCTGAGCCTTCCTATGGACATCAAGTCTCTTAATGGATTCAGCAACGCAAGTTTTCAGGGTGAGGAGTGCAGAAGAGGTCACATCTACATAGGCATCTTTTGGACAGAAAATGAAAATCATCTGCCTTTGGTGATGAGCATACTTAAATGCCACTGTCCACCACTGAGATGCCAGGGAAGAGGTCTCCACAAAGGTGTCACTCCTCCGGCCTTTGGGGCTGTTTCAGCCTATAGCACACAGCTCTGGGTTGTGGCTGGCAGCCTTTCTGTAAAGCGTTTCAGTTTGTTTTGTTACACAATGCTAAACAGACAGGAGGCATCTGTCATGTCTTCAATGTATGTGTGTAAGTTCCTGTGCCCCACACTGCTGGCACCCATGGGGGGTGTGCAACGGGTTTGACTCTTCAGGGTGTGCAATATTCTTTGTTGTCAAGCAGCCTCTCTGTGCCTCCCACCATGAAATGCTGCAGCAGAGGCATTTCTGAGGGTCTTCACTGCATAGGTTGAGTAGCTTGATACCTGGACATCAGATTTGAAAATTAATTTTGCACCTCCAGTGATTTTTTTTTTTATTTTTTTTTTTATTTTTCTTTTTTTACTTTTACAGCATTGTGGGTGAGGAAAAGAGAAAATCAGAGGTAAGAAGAGTTATCTGCCCATATGAGGATGCTGATGTTCACAAAGCAGAGGCAGGAACACCTTCTCTGGCTATAGCAAAAGTGGCATGGCATGGTAAAGAAGAAAGGAAATGCAAAACTGAGGGTCACACTAAAACTGCAAACTATGAAATGCCATAGCTAGGCATAGAAGGGCCCCTATATCATGGTTTAAGGACCAGTGATTTACAAGTAGATATATTTTGCAAAGCATCTTTTGGGGCTCTTAGACTATGGAAATGTCAGGTCAGACAAGGGAACAAAGTCATAACATTGCAGGAGGCAAGGCTGGAGTTGAAGGTCATGGTAAAAAGCATAGTGATGTTAGTCTGAGCAGAGAGACAGTAGAAGTGCTTGGCTTCTTCAACAGAGCTACAAAACTCACATAGTGCTTTCCAAAGAAGGACTGTAGCAGCCAGGTAGCTATCGCATTGCATCCCCTCGACTGGACACCTGTATCCCCTTAGCTCTTCAAACTATCCTCTGTTCGGTGAACTCTTGCTATTCCACTTGGTGTGATAAAAGAAACTGCTTAAACTGAAGGCTGCTGAATGCTGTGCTGCCTCTGTTCAAATCTCTAATGAGCTCCTCTTTGTAGCTCTAGGTTTAATTAGTTTTCATTGCAATATTAATGATCCAAACAAACCATTTTAACTTTCCTGTTGCACAGCTGGAATCTTCTTATTTAGCATTCTACTCTATAAAGGAATCACACCAACTTCCTTTCCCCTCCCCCATTTGTCCCATTAATATGCATTAAAATCATAGTCTCATTGGCACAGAGTTTCAGACCTGCTATAAAACTCTAATAATTTCTAAAAATGGCAAGGTTGAACTAATGACAGAGCCTCATCCAAATAATACAAAGATAGATTTCTCCCAGAGTTTGATGGCAGTGATGATTAATACTGCATTTATTTATTTACAGTCTATCAGCATTTACAAAGATTTGCTCATTCCTCTGAGCACACATGCAATCTCTCTTGAAACTCCATGGTATTACAGCAGAAATGTCTAATCTGTTAGTCTTCAACAAAAATGCCTTCTTGTTCTTTTTTTCCTCAGGAGAAGGGCATGTCCTCTCCTTCCCAGTGTAAATCTGAAGGCTGCACATCTCAAAGTCTACTCCTACCACAATGGAATAGATGCATCTTGCAATTCCTTCAAAATCCCTGATAGGAAAGACTTAGAGGAAAGTTTTTGTCACATTCTAGTGTGTTTCAGCTCCTGGACTCACTGTTATTTGTGGAGACTGAAGTAAATTGGTTTGCAGGTAATCTGGAAATTTTTGTGTTGAAGGATGCTAGAGAAGACTAGACTCTCCCATGATGAAGGACTGATGTGGAATCTTGCCAGCATCTTCTCCTTCCTGAGCCATAGAAATCATAGGAACATTAGTAGCAGAGAAGCTCCAGGGTCTCTTGCCCAAGCTCCTTCTCAGAGCTTGTCTATTGCTAACACTAGAGCTGGTCAGTTTTGCTTTTGTCTCGTTTAGAAATGAACATTTTCTAGGAGCCTGAGGAGCTGTGCTCTGCAGATAGGTTGTCGACAGCTGGATAAGAGGGTTTGCTAGCAATACTACCCAAGTAGAGGTCAAGATACAACTCTGAAAGTGCCAAAAAGATTTAATGACACTTGCAAAGAGTCATTTTCACCGGGACTTACTCTCCTAAGTGTTCACACTGTTTTAGAAAAGAGGACTTTGTAGTGTGAGTATGTCTGATTGCTTGCTTTTGCATTGCCTGCAGGGTCTAAGTTCAAGAGAGCAATGAATGACTTGATTACAGAGTGCCAGCCCCATAGGCCAGACAGTGGGGTGCTGGAAGTACCTTACTCCAAGCTTCTGCTCTGGGAGCCTGGTGCAGGCAGTCTTTCCTCATGCAGAACCCCCAGCTCACCAGGTCTCAGAGGTATGTCCTTAAAAACTGTTTTTCCTTATGAAGCTGTCAAGCCAGATGTGAGGTAAACACATGCTGCTCTACCTAAATCAAGCATTTATGGTATTGTAGACTGACTTAAAAATCCAAGCAATTCAGTAAGTGTGGGAAAGAAGTTGCATCATCAAGGTCTCCTCTGGCTGCTCCTGGTGTTGGGAGAATTGTCCAGGACATAGGTTGAGGGTCAGAACTTCACTCAGTGGACCCAGGGCTCTCTCCAGATATATAGGATTGTAAAAAATAAAACTAGGTACCTCCATGTAGCTGTTTTTTAATGTATTTTTTTATTAAAAATGTTTTTTTCTGCCTACAAAGCTGAGACCTTTAGTGGGTGGGTATCTTGACTGATGGGATTCATGACCCATTTTCATAGCTTTTGTGATCTTACAGGGGATAGACTTCAGTGTGTGGAGTTGTTTTGCCAGTACATTTCTCTGCAGCAGAAGTTTCTTGGAGGTTTATATCAGTGAGCTGGTTTTGATAATGTTCTAGTGCTTATTTCCTTCACGTTTATGAGAGTTCGTCATTCATTTGTTGTGCTGGAGTACAACTGTGAATGTTAACCTACAAAAGTGCATTGTCAGCAATGCTGGGAAGTTGTAGGTAACTAACTTGATTTTGTAGGAAAAAGAAAGAGCATATGTTATCTCTTCAGAAATTGTGAGAGTAGAAGGGGGAGAGAAGAGGACAGGAAAAGGAAGGATGCTATCTCCTTGCTCATCTGCAGAAAGAGGAGATAAGCCTCATATGAACTGAAAGCAGTATCAAAACCATATCCTGACAGCATGGCAGGGTTATGCAACCTGCACCCACAGGTATGTGCGGCATTGTGGAGGACCATTCCCTGGTCTGGAAGCACAACTCATAGCCGGGCCATGTCCTGGTTGGAAGGGTACCACCAAGAGAGGAGCATAATAGCAGCTGGGAGATAACTACCCCAAAGTTTCATGCAGCTAGAGCTGCCTGTAATATCTTACTGCAGTTGACAATACCACAGCATGAAAATGAGCAGTTTAGATGTATTTCTTACTCCAAATGCAACTGTTGTTTCAGATTAAAATCAGTTAGCTCGCTCAGAACTTTAAGCTAGGCACGGTTTACCACATAAATGTATCTCTTACTCAGTTTCCTTTCCCTATAAATGAATAGCTCTCTCTGCCTCTGGGAATATACTGGTGCCTCCCAAAAGCCCAAATTAAATGGTTCGCTAAAACCAACATGTGCAATGGATATGTCTGTTAGCTAAAACTGAACCCAGAGCATTGTAGCTTCTACTGGTATTTATGGTTAACCATGCCAACAAGGTTTCAAACAATAAGAATATGTCAATACAGGTCAGTGTGGCTTAATTTAAATGAGTTTAACATCACTCATTTCACTGAAATTTAGGAAAACATATCTTACTTCATATTTACTGTAAGCTGCAGCAATTAGTCTATGGCTGGTTAGCGTCTTTCAGTTTATATGTGATGGCAATAATAAATTTGTAACATAGTTTGCCAGAAAACCACGTCTGAGTGCAGGTTTAGTGTGTTACACAAAGATTTGTCATGAACTATCGAACCAAGTCAAACAATATGCCACGTTTCAAGCAGGATAGCTTAGGGCTCAGACTGATGTCTGAGTTCCTACAGCACATGGGTTATGACATATCACTACTTACTTACCCAGGGACTTATTGTCCTCTCTGCCAACATAATTATGTGTGGTTTCAACCTCACTCTGTTCCATCAGAACGATGAACTTTAGTTTAAGCTCTTACTGGGAGGACTTTCAGTCTGTGCTGTTTCTGTGGGGTCAGGCTTCGGGAATCTAAAGGGGTCAGTAAGATCCAGGGAGGGGAGATGGGGTAGTAAGGTTCAGTCAGAAAACTGCTGGGCACTAACCTCCTTACTGGCTTGGCAGCAGACAGCACGGCATGTGTAATTGCAGCTTCAGTGACCTGCTTTGCTCTTTCCTTCGTTCAGTTTCTTATCCAAAAGAGTGTTGTCAAGCTAAAATCAAAGTATCTATACCAAGGGACATATCTGTTTTAACAAAATTGTTTTCTAAATTGATTTAAATTGGTGTTCAAACTGTGTGCATGGCTTTCTTCAGTGGCAGAAGTATGATTTTACCTCTTTCCATTCCTGGAAGCTTTGCAGAGCTGAACCACCTGAGAGGGAACAGGCTTCTATCTCTCCATAGCTGGGCATTTCCACTGAAACTGAGACAACCTTTGATAACAAAATTGTAATTGTCAGTGACATTTCAATTAAGAGCTTTAGGTGACTTTCTGGTCCCAAACTAAATTATATGGCACTTAGAGAAACATCATTTTATCTCATACCAGAGCACATCTTTCATTGCTGGTAGGGCTGACAGCATCTTCTAAAAAAGAACCCAAAAAAGCAAACAGAAAAAAACAATTCAGGAGAGCAGATATTTCATATTATTTCTATTTATTTGGCATTTGAATCTTTGCAACACCAGCCAGCTTCAGATTTTTTTTTCTGCAGCTGTGAATATGACTTGGGTGGATTTGGAGGAGGGGTGTGAGATCTGACTGCCTTATGTAGAAACTATTTAACTACGCTATCCTCTTTTTAAATGAAAGAATCATTTCTTGTGCTAAAAGAATCATTTCTTGTACTAAAAGAAACATAAAACATGATATGTTTTGGGGACAAGCTGCTATGTCTGCATTAAACACTGAATCTTTTGACTCTCAATAGAAGCATTAGGGCCAGAAGCCTTGCCTTAGGTGCAGATGAAAGAGAAAACCCCAGACACCCACCTGTGATTTCAGCAAGGTCATTTCCAAAGACGAATGGTACTGCCGGACCTAGGTACATTTGTAGTTGTTTATGAATAATTAATAGTTATTTTAAAGGTGTAGGGTTGACTGGGCAAGCTTCCTCTTCTGGAACTGAAATCTTGTCTCAAAATCTTTAGCCATTTGACTTGTGATTGAAAGCTGCATGGCGTTTCCACATTGGAGCTCATTGCAGGGAAAAACTTGAAGCTGTCAATTGTTCCAAGAGCTAATGGAGGCATTAAAAATGCAGCAGCTTACTGGGGAGAAAGCAGAGTGGGTGTGGAACACTTGTTACTAGCATATGTTGTAACTGGACTGTAAGTGATCTCCACATATTTATGAATGATGGCTGACCTCTACTCTGCTAGGGCACATGTGTGCACGTCCATCATGACAACACACTCTGAACTTACTCCATCCGAGGCCTTTGGTAGCATAGCCCCTGTATCTGTTTCCAAATATAGCTCTGCTGGTCTGCAATATAAGGCAGTGCAGAGAGCTGCTGGATTGAGGAGCTGTTTGGAAACTGCTGCAGTGATATCCACTGAGATCTCTATGCCTAGCTGGTGACCTTCTTCACCAAGAGGCAAATGTCTGCAGCTTGTAAAAGAAAAAGATGCCTCTAAATGCCTTTCCACTTTTAAAAGCCCTCAGTGCCGGCTTAGCAGTGAAACCCGCAAGTGAAACCCAGAAGTGGCAGTGCTTACTGTACTCGTACTGTGTGAATGTATGCAGACATACATCTGGACAAGGATGCATGTCCCAGGAGGGAGCTGGGAATAATTCCTGGAGCTGCTTCTGACTCTGAGCTGGAGCTTTGACCTCTGCCAAATCAGTAACTAGGAACTGTTTCAAAGTTAGTTCTCGTGAAAATAAGGCCAGTAACCCCTCTCTGTCTCAATGCCCTTTTTAACCCCTTTGTAAAATAAGACTGCATAACACATCACAAGGGATTAGAGAAGACTCATTCATTTGTATTTAAAGTGCACCAGGATCCTTGAAGAAAAGTCCCTTATTAGAGCAATAATGTGTACAAACCATAATAATAATTCTGTTGTCACTGTGAAATTACAGCGATTTGGTCAACATCACTTGACTATAGCTTTGTTTGTCCTGTGGATTACAACAAAGAACAAATCCTCTCTCGCATCCTCTCTAAGTGTTTTTGAACATAGAGGATGAAAATGATATATTGCTATCTTTTAAAGAAAATTAAAACTTTAACTCTAAGGTGTGTGTAATAAAATGGCACTTTAATTCTCCAGTGTGCCGTGCAGGCTTCTGTTAATTTATTCTCTTCTTTTCTTTTTGAGCTTCATCTAATATTCTGAAGTTATTAATGTGGCAATATATTTGACCACAAAAACCTGCCTTCTGGTGTTGTTAAGACTGTGAATTAACTCCACAAATGGAAGGCATTTCTGACTTCAAGGCGAACAGATCATGCTTGGATAAAATGATTAGCAATGTGACAGATACGCAAGAACTTCTAGGGGAAGATTTTCCCAGGTGTCTTGCTATGATCTGTGGGCTTATGTCTCACAAGCCCATGAGACTCCAACTGTCAGTAATGTGCCTGTGGTGCTTGTGAACATCACCTCCTGAGCTGCTGCAGGCCCTGGGACAGAGCCGCTCGGTGCAGCTGGTTCCCTCTGAACAGCACTGCCACTGGTGTGCTTAGGTACCTTCCAGTGCCAGGGTGAGGGTGCTGGGTGCCAGGTTGAGGTCCCTGCAGCACACCTCACAGTGCACCACACATTTACTTGGTAAGGTGGCACCTCAGCCCTTTAATGGCTTGGACATCAACCGTCTTAGCGGGGTAACCCAAAATCCAGCAGCAGCCAAAAGCGTTCAGTGGGGTTGAATTCAGTTCAGTGCAATCTAGACCAAATGCTCAGAATTCTGCAAACACTTCCAGGACTAACATCTGGACCTAGAAATGATCAGTCAATTTCATCCCGGACCTATGAGCTAAGTCACCAACAGCTGATAGAGTGCTGCACCTTGTAGTGATTGTAGCGCTGAACCCAGAAATCACTAGTGCCAGCCTAGGTTGTAGGTGTTTGCAAATAACATTTCTCATCTGACTCATTCCTTTATCCCTATTGGCAGGACTCATCCTGCATCAGTGGTACAGTTTATACTGAATACAAATTAATAGGCATAAGTTCAGTGGTCCCTATCTGTGGGGCTTTGGCAACGAAAGACCAATTCATTGGAAAAAGAAATAGCTTTTCATTAGGATTAATATCAGGCATGGGGAATAGGGGTAGTTAACAAGGTCATGGACAAGACAAACCGAGTGGTATATTCCACACATGGCATCAGGAGTTACTATGGCCTTGATTCGGCTTTGGTTGCATCACACACTCATGGAGTAGCCTGGAGAGGTGCTCCTGGGAGAGATCTAAGAGGAGCAGGGTTTTCCAAGATGCTTTGCTGAAGTGTATTGCTGCGTTGGCTTTAATGTCTGTCTCTCTGTGCTGATAGGCTAGACCCATGCCTCCAAAATGTCTGCTTCACACTCAGCAGTTAGAAAGGCAAACAGAAGACTAGAAAAGGGATCAAGAATACTGTTGTTTCCCCATGTAAATCCATTCTGAATACTGTCTATGCTAATTGCTGTCACCTCAAAAAATGTCAAAAGAGTAGATTAGAGAAGGTACAGAGAATAGAAGTGTGGAGAACATCAGAATATTTTCTTCCATGAGAAGAGATTGAATAGGATTCTTCAGCCTAGACTCTTGGCACGAGCAAGTCAGTGGTTGGTTGGTGTTGTCTTTGCCAGTGGTTGGGTAGAGGCAGGTTGCATCACCCTAGCCCTTTGTGGAATTCTGAAGAACGAGATATGATTAAGGCAAATTTTTCATTTGATGAACGAATATTTGAACTGTAACTACTCATCCCTTCACTGCTTCCAGGCAGAGAGCTGCTGAAGTGGGGCCAAACCACTGCCACCCTCTCCTCTGTTCTCCTGCCTTGTGCTCAGCACACTGAAAGCCAAGGACATGCACTTTTTCCAGGGCTGTCAAATGGACAGTGAAAGGAAACAGACTTAAAGGCTCATTCAATTGGAAAACAGCACCTGTCTTTTTAGGCAAAGGCAGTGTTCGCTTGTGACTCCTGTCAGCAGCATGGGCCCTACCTGGAAGGCCCTTTAGGCGCTCGATTATGTAAGCGGGGAATCTATGTTTTCATGCTGCAGCACTCGCAGCACTGACAGGCCTTGGGCTGAGGTGAGGCGGGTTATTGTCAGTTGAGAGGCATATCGCTGCCCATGCTGCTCAGTACCCCTCACTCACTGTGCATGCTGTAGTGGCCCTACCAGTTCACACTGTGCTAGCCACAGTGGGGAAAGGAGGGTGCTGACAGTGGCAGATTTTCGCTATGAGAACAACCATGTATGTATCTCTTTAGTTCATCATTTGAGTGAAATGCCATTTCCTGACCGATTTTTGAAGTGAAATGTAACACCCTTCATGTATGTGAACTTGTTGCTGGTGAGGGATCGCACCCTGTCTTGCTCAAATTTGCCAGTGGTTTCAGGGTCTACCTTTCCTCTTCCTCTTTTTAGCCTAAATCTAAAATCCTGTTTTATTGTGATGGTCAAGAATGACACTTGTATCTGAAAGCAAAAGTTTATGGCGAAGGCAGCCTGGGGGTATGGTGCTTGCCCAGCACTGAGAGCACAGAAGGACCATTTATAGGGCTTCGCAGGCAGAGTGACACCTTAGTGCACCTTGCTTAGAAGGGCTGAAGTGAAGAGGCTTAGAAAAGAATGCTTAATTTTTTTAGGCTCCTTTGATTGATGATGTAAAATCTTAATCTGCTCATATCTCCTGCTGGAGAAGAAAAGAAGAAAAGAAAAACAATTACTTCTTTGTTGTTGGTGGTGGTGTTGTTGTTGCTCCTTGTTTTCCATTATATTCCCTTCATTCTTTCCCTACTTTTTTAGGACTTTACCAGTATCCCTACTCCCTTTACATCACCTTTTGTGCATATTCATTTGTATTTCCATGCTCTGCAGATCTTGGTCATTGTTGGGTTTTGGTCCCCTTTCTTGGGGCCAGAGTCCTGCCTCCTCTCTTCAGCTGTCTCAGCACCTGGTGCCTAGGCTAAGGCAGACAGGAAGGCTTTCTCTCTCATCTGCAGGGAAGACTGTGTCCTGAGGCTGTGATCCTTCCTGTGGGAAGAAGGGCACTTCACCTCCCAGAGATGCCTGCTAACCTCCATTGATGAGAAAGGGAGCCTTAATGGCCAGTTTAAACTTGTAAAAGGCCAGCACTGGATGTGGTGGATTTGGTGCATTGGGTCTCTTGCTCATACAGTATATTTTGCACTAGAGCTTTTCTCTTCCTCACATCACTGATTGTGAACCATCCATGAGCTCAAATGCTGAAACAAGCGTTCTTGACTGTCTCTGTCCCCTGAGGGTGAATTGTTGCATTCCTGCCCCCTCCCAATAATAATATCTTCTATTCATAGAGCTTCAAAGTTTCCCAAAGAATCGCCTTTGGGATGGAACATACCAACAGTTAGTGCATAGCAACCCTAGAAAACAACAACTTAAGACAGATGAATGTATCCAGTTGAAGCTGAAGATGAGATTTCATTTGGCGGAAGATAATTGCAAAAGTTATTAATTATTATTGTTGTTGTTTATGCAGCTCTAGACTCAAGAGGAATAGGCACTTTTTAAATACTACCAGTAGGTAGATAAAAGCACAAAGGCATCATGATTGTACCATGGTAATTTGCAGAAGGCAGAATGTGCTAATAAAAATCCTCCCTTGGAGGTTTTCCCATCTAGGGCTCAGCATAAGCTGGAAGAGGAAAGAGCTTCATGGCTTTTCTATAGCTTCCCAGTGTAACCTTAAATATATAGTCTAGCTGCTCTTGTATCTAACATGTCTACACAGCATGTTGTGGATGTTCAACTAAAGGTGAGATCTGGAAAGCATTCCAGTAGAAGTATTTGATACGAATCTCTATGTGTTTTGCAATGTCATTTCATTCACATTAACACGTGTTGGGTTTTTTTGTCATAAGCAACAGGACCAAGTTTACATGGATTTAGATCGTCTGTTCTGAGTGTAAGGTTAGGTGCTTGCTTGCTCTGGTACTGGACATAGTGAAAACCCCTAATATATTTGATGGCTATTATCAAAATCTCACGGATTTCACAAGCTAATGTAACTCAAATAGTAAACATAAGGACTGTGTGATTATAACTGAAGTATCCTGTGGAAACAGTGATTCTGCAAATGATGTTTGAAGGCAACTATGAGAATTTGGTAACTGTAGCTTTTTACATTGATGCAAAAATAAATAGCAAAGCTGTAAAAGGTACAAAGCAAACTGTGAATCAGGACACTCTAATTAACCAGACATCAAAGCATCGAATGTTGAACAATGTAAAAGTCTTGTTGCTTAAATGATGTTCAACTTTCATTTCTAGTTATGAAGAAAGCAAGCAAGGTGGTGTATTTTCTGGTCTTGCAGTATTAACATGGGTGTTTTCTATTTGTTTCTTCAATTGTTTTACTAAAATTCTGTAAACTCTCAGAATTGGTGGAGATTTTTTTTCCACTGAGATTCTTCATGCTTGTCATGCTCAACTAGGCTGGAAAGGGACTAGTCCAAGGCTGCATTAGCATCCCTTCTGTGAGGACAACACAAACTCTGTCTAAAACAATAGACAAAAAAGAGCATATTCCAGCTCCCACTCATGTCTCTGGAAGGGTTTCTGTTGATCGGAGCTGGCTCAGTCACATCTGCCAGGCTGGTCTGCAGTGAACTTCGATTTCTAAAATGTCCAGCTTCCGTGTGTCACATTGAAATGTCTGAGGGGCTGTTGCCTTTCAGCAGGGTTGGAATATTGAAATCAATGGGACTTGTGATCCCAGATGACATGGGCACTGCTGAAAGTGTCATCAGTGGAGACGTTGAGCCCTGCCTCCTTGTTCAGGCCTGCCTGCATACAGTTGTTTACTTAACGGATTTGAGGTACATCTCAGATTTGGGAATTACTGCTGTATTTTGAAAAATACTTTGAAAGCAATACTTCCTGACACTATCAAAAGATTGAAATAGAAAAGCATTTTGAGCTTGCAGTGCTTAAATGCTTCAGTCTGTGCTGTGCACTGTGTGTAAACACTCCTGCTGAAATCACTGTGAGTGTATTTGTATGAGTGACGTTATGGATTTGCTTAGAGCCTTGATTCTGTGAACGTGTTTAATTTTGTTCCAAACAGAAGGGCCCCTGATCTCTGCAGGAAGATAATTAACCACATACAAGTTTGCAGAATTCGAATTTTCGTCAGTAATAAATTTGGTATTTGCTTTATGCTTATCTTTTTGCCTAAAATTCCTTTGTAAAGTTTAAAGAAAACCAGTTGTGACATTCTTTTAAAAAAAGACAATGCTTATCTCTTTATTCCCATTGTATTTTTCTTCAAATATTTGACAACGTAAATTTTCTGAGTTTTGGAGACTACAAACATTTGAAAAGTGCCTGAAGTCAGCAGTTTGTATGATCATAATTCAAAACACATGCCTTTTCCTTACTGGAATGAGATTAAAGAATTCTTTTGTTTGCATTTGTCAGTTTATTAATACCAGGCACTTTAGTACATTTGGTACAGTATATTTCAGTCCCAGGAATCATTTTACTCCTAAGACTAGTCTCTAATTACCTAGGGCTCATCTGGTTAGTCCTCATTAAGGGGTTGTGACATAGTTTTAGGGCTGCAGGAATCCTATGGGGTTCACTGTCTTCATATCTACTTCAGATATCTCACTGACCCTGTTCTCCAAGTTTGGCTACAGGGAAAGGATGGAGATCCATCCACAGTTTTCCAGTACACCCAAATCCCTAGCCAGATTGTGCCAGGTCCAGCCTGTGTGGACCAGCCCAGGCACACTGGAGGCAGAATAGCTGGGCCTGAGTTCTGCAGTGAATCTGCACAACTGAACTCTGCTTCTGATCGCCACGTTTCTGTTTCCTCGCTTGTTGCAGAGGTTGCTTTCTGTTCCTCATTTGGCTCCTTTCTACTCAGTCATTATTTAGCACCGTTCTGCAGAGCACATTTGCTATCTTTCATACCAGGTATTTTGCTGCGGCAAAACACAGGCCTTTCTCTGTTTGGGTGAATTTCTCCTGCTAACACTGATAATCTCACTGTTTGTTAATCTTCCATTCCTGATATTCAGGAAAGCCTTCAACAATTACACATTGTCTTTTTCTGAAAGGCTGGACAGAAACTTCTAGTTCTCGCTCTGGTGCTTCCTATTTTACTGAATGCCAAATTTAGATACTCTTTTAAAACATTACTTAAAGTAATTTCATTTTAGAAATACAGTATTATAACTCCTCTGCTAGTGGACTAGGTTAGGCAATTGTGTTTGCTGAGGCTTGCATACTAGTGGTGCCCATTTTTCTGCCAAGGTATGCAAAACAGAAATATTTTTGAAAACCTTCTGTGGTTTCCAGTGCTCCTTTTCTGGGAAGGTTTTTGAGTTCGGAAGAGATTTGATTTGAGGAAGCACAGATTTAAATTTCTTCCCTGTCTGATTTATATCTGGGCTAAAATCTCTCTCCTAAGCCAAGCTGGCCTTCCCCTCACTGCCCACAGGTGCTCCAGCACAAAGCAATGCAGGTAGATATTTTGCACCTCAGTATTTTCTGAACGCATTCTGCAGTGCTATGTTTTTTTCAGATAGCGCAGGTATGTTTTGAAACCTCAGTGACTGCTGAGGAATAAAATCTTTGTATTTTCTTTTGCTGTGCTTCATTGTTTCCTCTTTTTGGCCCAGAGCAAGTGTATTCCACAAGCCACAAAATGAAAACCCATGCAATTCATCCAAACTCATTAGCCTGTAGCAGGTTTTAATGCTTCGTTTTTATTGTCTTCACCCCTCACCACCCAGAGAGAAGCCCGCATTTGAAAAGCAGCTACCTCTGTAGCACCAGTTGTACTGCAGCAAAAAATGATTTCTTCCATTGATATTCCCCAGCATCTGGGGGGAGTCAGCCCTGCGAACACTGCCCCAAACCCATCTCTCAGTTGCAAAGTAACCTGGCACAGGACAGGGACAGTGATTCTGTGGAAACTTCCATGGAAATTCATCCAACTTGTTGTGTAAAATGCAAAATATTGCATTTAATCTGCGTAGGGACAAAAATCATACTGGCTGGTTCACCTTGTGTGTGCTAGGGTGATACAGTGCAAGGACTCTAAGAGCAGCCATGTGACACCTCTGGGTTGACCAGACTTGTAGCTGCTCTCAAACGATCCCCTAAAAATAGGACTCTATGCTTCCCATCATTGCTGTCGAGCTATTTTAATTAGCCTGTGGTCTCCAGGTTTCGCTTTGTGGCTTGTACATTGGAAATATTTATGCTAGGCCAGTAACTCCACATTCCTCCAACCTCTTTTCTTAAATTAGACGGATTATATCTGTGTTTATAAAATACCTAATGCATTTGTCTTAATATCTTTAAATGCCACTGGCTTCTACATACTATTTTTAAAGAGAACTAATTTTTAGATCACTAAGACTATTTACAGGGATTTTTTCCCTCATCCGACCTGTCACAAGTGTGTTCATTTAATCTTTAGTTGAAAGACTGATTCACTGTGTGTCTTCAGAAAGGCTGAACTTCAGCAAATTGCAAAGTCCTTTCTGTTCCTGCTGATTTCATTGACAATTCCTGACGGGAAGGAAAAGATTTCAAAGGTAAATCAATGCGCAGAGGGCAGATAGGTACCTAATATGGGGTTTTGTTATTTTAGTAGTGCAATCCCTGTGAAAAATTGGCCTGGGTAGAACAGAATAATTTAGCCACTCTGCTACTTGTGTCTTCTGCTCTTAGCAGAGTGCTTAATAGGCAGTTACACAAAAGTATCTTCTGGGGGTCCTGCAGATATGGCCAATGTATGTGAGGCAGCTGTCTTACTGGCAATAGCAAGACAGCTCCTGACTGAAAAGTCAGTTTTATTTGGGGGAAATAAGTAGGATGGGGTTGTGACTGACATCCTTGCCAAAAATGTCACTGGGGCTGTGTCTTTAGACTCCTTCTAGGCTGTATTCTGTCCCTAAAAGCCATAAGAGATCTGCTGAGCCCCAGCCTGGTGCCACAGCCAAGCACCTCCCAGTTTTAGGATGAATGTTTGCGGCTGGAATCCAAACGAGTCATCTCTGAGTCAGCTGAGTCTGGGTGGTATTGATGGGACAGCAGGAAAAGCACAGCAGGCTATAGAAATTCTTTTAAAATGGAATTTAAGGTCGTATTCACAGATGGATAAAAGCATGGTGGAACCAATCTCTGCCAGTGGTCATGAACGCAGTCAAAGTTGAAATGTAGTAAAGTGTGTTAGTTTCATGAGAAATCTGATTTCAGAGAAGAAACATAGCATGCTTTTTTGTTGGAAAATTAATCTTTTACTACTTTCTGAAGGCAGGATGAAAATAATTTTTATATTGTATTTTATTAATCACCATATTATGAAACTCTGAAAGGTGAAATCAAGAAAATATTTCTTTTTGCTTATACCATGCTGAAACTTCCTTTCCATGCAGAGCTTCCTTTTGCAGGGGATTTTTACTTTGCCAGGCTTCATTCAAACCTGCAATAAGGGCAAATAGAGAAAGCTCCAAGGACTTCAAGAATTAGAATTTCTTTCTTTCCCAGAGCTCTACGAGTCCCTGGAGTTGTGACTGATAAATCACAGCTACTGACAAGTTTTGATCCCTAAGGCATAGCCCTGGAGAGCAGCTATGGATGAGTCCTCCACCATTCTCACTGCACAAATTCTGCACTAGGGATGGATAAGGAGCCTTTTCTGCAAGATGGAGAAATGTCCCCAAGGGAAGAAGCTGCAGGATTGCTACTGGTTCTCAGGTGCTGGGGATCTTTCTGTCCTCACCTACATCTACTCAGCTGGGTTTGCAGCTGGTTCAAACCCAGTTGTGTAAGGGACTGGACCAAGAAGATGATACAGGCAGAGAGGAATATGACAGAGATCTGCTTGTCATTTTCCCTGATACTAGGTGCAGCATGGCCTGTATTGGCTAACAGGAGATGCTGAGCAAAACAAAACAGCCTTGATCTTGTTCCCCTTTGGATGAGAAAATACCTATAGCAGTACTGAGACGTACTCCTCCCTTAGGACCCTAAGGTCTCTGCTGCTTCCTGGAGACAAGGAAGGGGGTTAGGTGTGGCAGAGCTTTTGCACAAAACGCAGCAGCAGGAGGAAGCAGTGATGCTTTCACATTTAGTAAAAACTGTGCAGATGCTCAGGAAGTCCAGTGCCTCCTAAAGGAGAATGCAAAACTGGAGACCTCAACCTGTTTGCAGTCATTCTCTTTGTTTAGCTAGGTGGGAAATGAAAAGAGTGCAAGAGGAAGAAGGAACAAGAAGCACTCCTTTCCCAGAAAGCGGGAGCATTTCCATCATCCGAGGACATGTGTATTCAGATCATGGAAGGAAGGGATTGTGGTCCAGATTGATGACATGCTGCAAGATATGCAATAGAACTGGCAGCCATCTCCCCATTCAGACAGGACCCATGGAAGTGGAGCTCTTTTGCTGAAAAGCAAGCTGGGGGGGAGCTTGGGCGGTTGCAAGGAGGCAGGTGGAGCACCATGATTCTTTGCTTAGCACTGTATTGCTACTGCATTCCTGGGAACACACCAGAGCAGACATGCAGGTGCTAGAAACACTTCCAGAGAAATGCACCTTGCAAGACTTCAGGTGGAGCACAACAGTATCTACCTGCAAATGTGGGGATCAACATGCAGAGCAGATGAAGGTGTTGTCCTGCTGTGGGACATGTTTTAGTCCTGGTTCACTGCTTTTGTTTAGCTCATATGACTCTGGGTTTGCTTTGTCCAGCTGATGCTCTGCACTCATCTGTCCAATACCCAGAGATCAAGTTATTGCACTGATTGCGATAGAAGTCAACAAATTATTCCGTGTGTGGCTGCCATGTAAAAGCTGAACCTGCATTGCTCTGCTGGACAAAAAGTGCTGTAAACAAACAACTGAAGACTCAATATAGTCATATTGCTCGCATGGGTTATTAAATAGGCCCCTTGCTTTCTAATGCCATGAGAATTATAAACCATTTGCTTTCTACAACCAAAACAGTTTGATGTTTGCGTTTTGCTAGTCTACGGCAGCACATTTTCATTTCTGTGTATAATCAGTTCCCCTTTTTGGTTTCCATGTACCAGGGACTTTTCACATGTGATTGGTCCATTGACCCCTCGGGGTCTGCATACTGCTTCTCTGGGATTTGCAGCTAAGGTAACAAAAAAAAAAACTGCCTCTCCCAGTAGGGCAGAACTCCATTTATTTCCCTGGAGAAAGTGTTAAGGGATGGGATACAAGTCAGAAAAGGCTGAAAACTACTGCTCTTGCGTAAGGCTGTCATGTCTGTACTTTCAGCCTTGCTAAGCAAAGTTTTATGTGTGTGTGTGCAAGAGGAAGCTCATTATACATACATACATTCATTTTCCATTGACATATTTATGCATATCACATACTCATTTCATATAAATTTAGGATTTCAATCCAAATTGCTGTCTACTAAAGTTCAGTGTGATCTGTTATTGCTCTGCACTCACTGAAAGGAAGCAGCAGGAATTTTTGCTTTTAAATTTCCTGGGAGCAGGGTAACAACATCTAAGTGCCACTGGGTTGTGTTTGCTGAGTGCTATTCAGTAATTTTCCCCAGAAGTGGCTTTATTTTAATGACAGGCCATCTGATCCCAGCGTCTCATCTGAGCGCTGAATTTGCAAATATGTGTATTTATTATCATCATATTTGAATAAGCATAATGCCTATCCCAAGATTTGAGCCCTTTCAAAGCTGGAGTCTGTAAAGCACATTCATCATTGATGAATAGCGTTAACCCCAGCTGCTTTTGGGTGGGAGGCCTGCTTTGGATTTTTCAAGCAACCAGCCACCTCTCCTGCACCAGTAGTTGCAATTTCCATAGGGCTCTTTCTAGTTGCAATTCAGCCTCTAAGCAGTTCACAAGTTCATGGGCTTACAGAAAGCAGGGCTATACCTGCCTCTCTTCATAGACAGCAAGGATAGGTTTATTTTTAGCACAAGTATTCCAGAAATACATTCCACCCCTCTTTAGAAATGTGTGGGAGAGACACACATATACAGACAGTTTTGCCTACATCAATGGCAGTGAGTACCTGAAAACTGCTCTTCCACTGTCTGTTTTTATCCCAAAATTGTTGTGGGTTTTTTTTTTTCTCCCAGTGTGTGCTTGTTCTGTCCAGTGTCTCAGTTCATAGGTGCCATGACTCCTGATGCATCAAATCTTTGTGCGTAAATGCTCTCATGGGTGCAGGGCATAGGTAGGAGTTGGAAGTGTGCAGTTTGGGGCCAGAACTTAGCAGAAGAGCTCTGATGATTGGCAAGACCAGCATTCAGTTTGGGATGAATTAGGAGAAGGACTTGAGCACCAAAAGCCCAGACCAGGAGTTTAGGAGGCTGGGCTTTGCAAAATCTTCCTGCTGGGACCTAAGGTGACCAATACACCTCTCCCAGATGGGGAATTCAAAGCTGAAGATTGCTTTGGAGAAGGCAGTTCATTACCTCCAAGGACAGGTAAACTTAGGCTGTTCTTGGGTCACTGAGAGGATTATTCATCACAAGCCTGCTAGTACTTGAAGATTCTCAGGCTCCAGCTCACTGGATGGTTGTTATTCATGCTGTAGCAATGTAATTAACAGCTCTTTTTAAAATGCAAATGTGCACTGGGCTCATTGAAGCCCTGCTCTGCCATGGAAGCAAGAGTTGAGCTGTAATAGTAAGGAGATTCAGCTCTTTGCTGCAGGCTGTAGCTCAAGCCCAGTGTGATGCTAAGCCCCAAGAGAGCCCCACAACTTCATTAAGGAGCAATGTGCACTCAGCACGGGACAGGGTGCAATCCATTGTTTATATTTTCAGTACAAAAACTTAGCTTGTTGACTTCATGGCATATTACCCGCATTATTCAACATCCTATTGTAGTTCTCCAAATGAAACCCAATGCTGGCATGTGCCTCCCAGGATGATGGCTGCTCTTGTTTGCTTTGGAAGGACAGTGGAATGGAGCCCTTACTCTAAGAACGCTGGACACATTTGTCCAGCTTTGATGATGAAATGAGCTATTTATGAAAAAGCACCAGCAGGACAGCAATGTGTTCCTCGTTCATACTCATTATCATATTTGTAATGGTTACCTTAAAAACATTTTGACTCCCACCTGTACATACAAAAATGCAGTGCTTTAAGGTTTGAATCACTTGCAGTAGCAAGCCAATCACACAGCATTACTTTCTGTATTAGTTATCTCTGAAGCATTACCAACGGCGAATCTGAATGTAAAAATAGCTGATGACTGTTTGTTTCATCTGTCTTGTTACTTGACACCGCATGGTTATTCCAATACGTATGTTTGCCTCTTCCCCACCATGATCTCCTCTTGGTTTCCCCTTGCCTGATAACTATTTAAATACATTTTAGTAACTTTGGATTCCTTGCTCACTTCACCTGGCTGGACAGGTCTGCGAGGGCTCAAGGGTTAGCTCCTCCACTTTTGTTGTTTTATTTATTTTTCAGGGGTTGTTTCTATTAAGGTAACCATGTTCAGAGAGTCCGAAACACATAAATAATGGGAAGTGCTAGTAGTGAGCAGGCTGCTGTAAAATGTGTTGGGGCTTTGACTTAAGGGAAGAAAGAGCAGCGCTGCACTGTCACTGATCAGGAAGCTGGAGCACAGAAGGTAAGGGGGAAAGTGAGTGGGTATTTTTAAAGTAGGGAAATGGTTGAAGAATGGTGGTGCCCGAGTGTGTGAATGTGTGTGCACTCAAGGATCAGTTGTGTAATCGATCAGATAAGAGAAATCAAACAGCATTCATGTCTTATTTTCAATGATTAGAGGAGGAAAGTCCTTTCACTTTGTCCAGCTTTTTTGTGCTCTGAAAAATGCAGGACTCTCTCTCAAAGTCTGCCTGTGGAAAGAGACATACATATAGATTTGTATGCAGTGGTTACTGTTTATGACACACAAGTATTTGGTAAAGGGGTATAATCTTTTTGAAAGACCACTAAATTGCTATGAAGCTTCATTTAATTGTCCTGTGCATTGTGCTGTAAGCAACTTTAAGCAAATATACATTGGTTTTATTTTCTAGATGGTTACTGCCTACAGATAAGGTATTCTTAAAAACTTTAGTGATTCATATAATGGTTTGAAGGCATTTTTATTTCTTCTTTTTTTTAACAAATAGGAAAATAATTGTTTAAATATTTTATAGAGAGCACTTAATATGCTACAGAGCTTGAGAAAGTAAAATAGTTCAAATACCTAGGCAGTGCTATGAGGCCACTATAAATGACTGTGGCTATGACTTGTATCCAATTTTAATCACTGGAAAATTTCTTAAATGGCATAAGCTTTTCTGAGTCCAGTTGTTGCAGAACTTCTTAATCTGCCATCCCAAGGAACTGCATTTTATTAGCCTAGCTGCAGAACTCATCAGCAAAATAAGAACAGAAATAATTAAAATCGAACTTGAGAAGCCAAGCTGCTTAAGCTTTTTTAATGGCCTGTGAACAGGCAATTTGATTATATCTGAATAGGGAAAAGTTTTCCAGCAGCAGGCCAGAGCAATCAGTTCACGCTGCCTTTGGAAATCATCAGTTAGAGGGCTCCTCACCAGTCTTTTGGCATTGCTAGGGGGAGGCTGGGGAGAGGGAAAACTGAGAAGAAATAAGGAGAAACAAGCTTTCCAGACAAGATCACAGTCCATGGCTCTTTTCCTTCACTTCTTTAAGGAGCTGATCATGTAAAAAGCAAATGCTTGAAGGATAAGGCCTGTGGAAAATACTAACAATTTAAAGATTTGCAGTATAGTGGAGCCCTAAAACAATTAAATCTCTGCATCCTTCCAAGTTTGTCACTAGGAAGATATTTATGTACTTATTCATAACTTACTTGCAAAAACAGTTGTAACAGGCATCACCAGTGAACTTGAAGGCCACAGCTGGGTGGAGGTACACAGGTGCAACTGCACCCCTGCACTGCAAACCAAAAGCATATGGAAATTTCACTCTGTAGCCTCTCATTCCTACATGCTTCTCTGAAATGTTTGTCTTATCTGTGCGTATGTTACTAGAGCTGTGCAAAGTGCCCATGAAAATGTGAATCCCTCCAGGACCAGGAAAAAAGCCAAATAACCCTGTGATCCAGGTTGGGAGAAAATACCATCTGTGTATCAGTCTTTCTTTACTCTAGCTGAGTTTACACACACAAAAAGCTGCTGTCAGGGGCAAATTCTGCAAGTGGAGTTTAGCTGCAGGCTTTGCTCTGCTGGCTTGCCTGCAGCCAGGGTTCCAGGTCACACAGCTTTGTCTACTATAAGCAAGCGAGTGAGTCCACTGCTTTTAGAGCTAGTGTGCATTGCTTGAGGTAGGGTTGCATTTAGGACCAGCGGTCTGTGAGCCAGCTGACAGGTGTGTGGGGAAATGGACCATAGTGGGGACTCCGTGAGTGCACTGATAGGGGAACTTTACCCTTGAGAAAAGGCTGTCTCTCTTCAATCAAGCCTGCGTTATGTTTTAGGGTGGGTCCATGATTGCTTATACATATATATTTAAAGGTATATACAAGTATATATATTTGTGTATGTGTTTTAAGCTTGGTATTTTGCGACTATGTTACTGGTTGACAGATTTTTATGGCTTTCAAGTGTATATGGTCAGAGAGGCTGCTATCAAGAACCCCTGTCCCTTAGCAGTCCAAGAGAAACTGAGGTAGCATTGAAGCCATAAGAAGACAGTGCTCCTCCAGAAGAAAAGTTTCCCTCTCCCTTGCGTTCTCCTGCCAAATGATCCTCTTTGGACAGGCATAGAAAACAGACATTTAATTATAGTCCTAGGCTTTTTTAACATCCATTTCTCGTGCTTGCAAATAATGGTACACAAGAAGGCATTAGCCAATAATGATTAATCTAAATCTATCATCTGGTAACAGTCAAACCAATCTTTTTATGATTCATGCAGGTCAAATAATGATACATATTTATTTTCAGTCACTCACACAGCTACTTCCCAGTAGTTTCAGGGGCGCTTTCCCTGTTGCTTACACATTGTGTCTGAGGCTGTTTGGGGAACTGTGATAGGGCTGTGACAGTCAGGTACATGAAGGCCACCTAACTCATACTTTCACTTGGAAAATATAGAGGTGAAAACCCCTGCAAATTTTTTTTTTAAGTCTCTCAAAGAAATGAATGCTGTTAACATTTGGCTACACCTTAATATGCAGAGTCAGCAAATGTGAAGTATCTGGTAATTTACAGTTACTGCAGGTCCTCAGTCTCAGAAGTGTCTCTATCACTTTTGCCTGGATCAGACTTAAGCTGGCATACTTTAAGGTCAGCTTGGCTTGTCTGTCAGCTTCATTATAGACCTTTGTACAATTCTGCGCACTTCTCATGGCTTCTGTTGTGTTGAGATGTATTTCATGTCCCTGTCCCCATCCTTTGCATGCTTCAGAGCATAGGGCTTTCAGAAATTGGAGTAAGTGCCCAGGTCTGTCTGGGATGTTGGTGCAGAAGCAACAGCATGCTCAGAGTGAACTGGACCTTGCAAGCAGCATCCAAGGTTTGTGCTAGGGCTGTGGGTCTGATCATGATGAGGTTGTTCACTGAGATTCTTTGTTTTGACTGATCTGTTTCAAAGTAGCGACATCAGATTAGTCTGTTTCTCCAAAAATAAGAAATTATTCTTTAACCAGGCTTGTGAGTTAAGTGAAGATACAGACAAATATCTAGAATTGCCTCTTGGTGTGTGGAGGAGAACTGAGGAGAAGAGCTGGTGAAGGAGTGTTTGGCGACAGCACTGATGATGCTATTGCTTGCCCGCACGGTTCTTCAGAGGGTCTGGGTCATCTGGGAAAGCACTGCAATAACAGCATTACTGAGGTTGCTGAGAGACTGCTTCAGCCAGAATCATTGGCCTGTCCCTTAGGGAACAAGTGTCGATTCTGCTTAAAACTCTTGTATTTTCCTTTCTGTCTTTTGCATACATCCTTTACAGAATAATCACAAGAAATGCCTTAGCATGTGCATTAACTATAAAGGAATGAAGAAGTGCCTTGGGGATGCACCATTAAATCATAACAATGAATCAGTCTCTGAATAGGAAGAGAGAGTCTGCATTTCCCAAAGAGAAAAAAAAAAACAAAACCAACCACAACTCCTTTTGCACAGTGAAGAGGGAACTGGAAGGAACTTCCTTCTTGCTCAGGACAAGACCACTGTCTGGTGTTTGCTCCTTAAAAGGAGAAAAATAGTATGGCCTCCAAAGGTAATACCTGCAGTGAGGGTAGGTGGGCTCTCCCCTGACCTCTAAAAGTCCTCACATAGGAGGGATATCTCTTCCATGGCTATCTTCCAGGTAGCAAGCAGGAGTAAGGCAAGCCAAAGCTTTTGTCCTTCAACTGAAATGGCTTTATTATAATCACGAATGGTTGAGGAGCAGTTTGTCATCAGAGGAAAGATGTTACGTGAATGAATGGCTGTGTGCTTGAGTCATATGCTCTGGCATATGTGTGTATTTCATTTCCCTCCCTGACACACTGCTTGCTCTAGAACTGAGCTCTTCTAGTTGCACTTGAAAGCACTCTGGCAAGGTATAAGTAGGAAATAGTTCTATTCCTGCAGCCTGAGCGAGAAAACTGAAAGCCAAAGCCTCCACCTTCTCTTCTCCGCTGTGGTACATATACCTATTTGTCTTCGGTAACATAAGACAGGTATTTTAGGATATTGCATGTCCCTAAATCCCATGGAATTTAGTGGGTGAGAAAACCACTCAGAACTTGAAATTATTTTGAACCCAGCATACGGAAATGGCTTGAATTCTTTTCTTTATAGAAAAAGGATTCATCAAAATCCTTGTCCAAATCCTGGTACCCAGAGGATAAAAAGGAAAGAAAGAGGTGAGACGACCAGTAAAAGAGTAATACTTGTTTTCTGCAAGCCTGTTATTTCCTGAGTCTGTATCCTGTGTGAGTGGGTATGGATCAGACTCTCCTTATTAAGAAGCTTAAATGGTATGAGTGTAAACTTGACAGTGCAGATTGTATCAGTGTGCTGGGGTGGATGAGAAGAGCAGTGTAAGTGGGGGACAGTTTCAGATTTCCCAGCCTGGAAAGAGAAGTGAGGCATGGTTTGTTACTAGCTGCAGATTTCCTTGTATAGGTTACAGAGAAGAATATGCCTGCTTTCCTTTTGTGTCTAACATACTTGCTGGTATCACTACAATTTTCCTGTGACGCACTGGGACTGTCCAGAATGCTCCTTTGCAAGGCATGCAAGCCATTACATTTGTTTTCTTGTCCATGTGTCTTTCTTCCCTTCTCCCTTTGTCATCTCCCATCTCTAGCCATTGCAATGCTGTGGTACTTTACAACTCTCTGTCTGCTGTGGGAAAACCTCATTTCTCCCACTGAGGAAGTGAAAACTCAAGCTTTCATCCTCTAAGCTTTGCTTAAGACTAAATGAAAGGAGATGAAAGCCAGTCTCGTGAGCCAAAATCCTGTTAGCACTCAGTGATGGGGCTGTAGCAATGCAAATGTCAGTCATCACCTTGAACTAGTGAGGAAGGCTTGAGTCTTCATGATCTCAAAAAGATATAGATATCAAGCACTTGAGGCAGAGCTGAGATCTTTACAGTAAGTCAGTCACCTGCAGATCTGGATAGATTTCACTATACAATGCAATGCCAAGCTACAGCACCATAGTCAGTTGAAGTGGTTTGTTTTTTTTTGCGGAGGCTCATGGTCAAGTACCACACGCTGTGAAGGGCAGTGGGAAGGCACATTTTTGCTTTAACTGACAAAGGTTAAGCTTTAGTGTGTGATTCAAAAAATACAGATTTGGATCCCGCCCTGCCACAGATGCAGTATCTTGAGCAAATTAGTCGGTTGAAGCTGGGCCTTAGCTGTTGATCTGTGAGACAGAAATCCTGCTTGCAGTGGGAAGTTTGTAAGGATAAGTAGCCACGAGGTGCTCATGTACCATATTACTGGAGAGCTGTATAAATATCTCAGTGTATAATAACTAACCTCGTTACTGACTGGCCTTTTACAGTCAGACATTTAATGCCAAGAAATGCACTGTTTGGGTTCAGTTGCTTAAATGCCACTTGTCTGTGCTGACTTCAGGTCATGGGAGGAGCACCATCCCTGGGCCTTGTGATTCTCATAGACTTGTGGTGTTTCTCAAGTCCTGCACCTGCCCCTTGCCTGTGTTAGTCATGCGCTGTGTGCCTTTGACTTCTGCCATTATGTCTGCATGTTACTGACTCTTCAAAGGCAGTGGATAGGGCTCGGGTAATGGAAGGAGTGAACAGGAGTTTCAAGAAAGCCTCAGTCCAGATGCAACATTTTCTGAGAGACATCTCCTTCCACACTTGACAGGCCTCTTGGCAGGATGAGGCATTTGGAGGACACTGGGAAAGGCAGTCTGGAGACCAGCTGGAAATAACTGTTGGGTCTTTGCCATTGAACCAGAAAGGGAAAGGTAGAGAGACTTGCCATGGTTCTCCATAGCTGTCACAAGCAGTCTCTGTTCCTCCAATTTTTCTTCACATGAGGTCTTCATCTTCCATTGCTTGGAGCTTTTTTGTTCTGAGCTGAAGATGTAAGCATCCAGCTGGGGCCTGGAATAGGTTCACATCCTTTGAGGATACGATACAGTGCAGAATACGTAACACATAGTCATTAGGTAGGTGCAGATTCTCCTTGCGTTCATGCTTCCACCAAGCTGCACTGACCTTCCTCAAGCTATGCATCTGATGAGTCCCTGGGTTCAGCTCCTATGGCAACAGATGCACTAGCTACAGTAGAGCTCACAGGGAGAAAAAGACATCAGATGTCTTTTCTTCAGGAAAGAAAAAAAAGAAAAAGAAAGAAAATCTTGTTTGATTACATAAAATCACAATCATATTCATTTTAACATTTCCCCTAGAAAGATAATTGAAAATGTTATATATATGTATAGATACATATTTTTATATAATACTTAGGAAAATTTCAAAACAAGATCACACTCTTTTGCAATACCACAAGATTGTTTTTTTACATAGAAAATAAAGTTAAAAGTTTCAGTTAAACAGCATGCACCCTCTCTGGCTTAAGGACAGTAACTATTTCAAGTAACATAATTTTAACTATTATGGTATATGTTACATGTTACTTCCATTTATAATTTAATTTCTCTTCAGAGTCTTTATTCCATGTGAAATTTCAAAAACAGTCTAAATGAGAACATCCACCCATCACACACACACAAACACATTTCTAAGATATATTGTCCACAAGATGGCAATTCAGATTGGCAACCAGCTCTCCTGGCACTTTCTGGGACTGCACAATGTCTACCACACCAGGTCTAGGTATCCTAGTTAATACTGCAGAAAAGAACAAAACTATTTTATCTCAAATGCACTGCTATTGCCAGTGGGGAGTGATAGAGGTTAGAAAATCAGAGTTGTCCAGACAACACAATTTGGTGGCATAGCAATGTGGTATCGGTTTCAAATCCCTTTCCTTCACATGCTGGTCTGAATGCCATATGGGGGTGAGGTTTGGCTCTTCAGAGATGCTGGATTTCACTTTACTGTGGTTACAGTTACTTGTGTAGCCTTGTGGATAATGCACCAGTGTCAGCTTAGGAAGTAGATGTATTTAGAGTCACCAATTCTGTTCTCAGTTATTCTACTGACGTCAGTAAAATGACTCTAGATTTATACCAGTGTAACTGAGAACAGAAGTTGGCCCGAAGTCAAGAACAGTGTCTCCTCTTCTCTGGCCCAGAACAAGCTGTTCGAGACACAATTGCTGGGCCAAATCCTCAAGGAGAATGGGCCCAGTCTACACTGGTTTAGTTCATACACATGGTTCCTTCACCTTGCTTTCCAGTACAATGATCAAAGATCTGATGCTGGAATAGCTGACGTCACTTTGTTTTATGCTACTCATTCCTGTCAGTGCTTGGGATCTTCACCCTAAGATGAACAGATCTGGTTATCCACTCTCCATCAGCTGGAGCAGTTATTTGTATTTGAGCAAAGTGATTCTCCTTTCCCCAAGCAGAAGAATTCAGTTTGGCTGTCTTTTATGTCCACAAAGCATAGATGAAAGTGATCTTGTTGGACGACAGAAATGGAGGTTTGTGCTAATCACTTTCATTTTATGACCGCTTTAATCCAGAAGTTGCCTTTCTTGACAGCTCAGAGAAATGTGGCTAGAGCACCACTGTCTTTTGTCAGGCAGCTCCCCTCCTTGGTGAGGGTGTTATGATCCTTCCCCCATCCATGTGCCCCAAGGGCTGTCCAGAAAGTCAGTGTGCCTAGAGCAGCCCGAGCAGCCCAAGCAGCAGGGCAGATCAGAGAGAGCATTTGGCTCCAATGAAGCCCAATATGATCAGCTCACACCCCCTTGGCAGTCCCAATATCCCAGCACAAGAGACATTCAGGCATTCTACACCAGATTGCGGTGTTTTTCTTTTAACCTGGACATCATTCTGGCTCCTTGTTTCTAACAGGGACTCACAGGGTGACTTTTAACTTCCCAACGCCTTTTTGTCTGTTTTCATAAATGCACAATGAAGACAGTGGTACTTTGATCACTGACTGACAGCAGCACACTCAATAGCCATACATGTACTGCCATGCAGGATTTTCCAGTGATACCCAGGAGACCTCCTCAACCACCCCTGCTCAGGCTGACGAGGAGCTGCCATCAGCTGGGAGCACTGTCTTATCCTGGTGGCACATAACTGAACAGGCCTGTTTCATCCAGCCCTCTCATCCTATTATGAGCTTCCATGTGTGCCATGGACAAACATGCACCTATGCAAAAAAGTCATTAATTCAGGGATTCTCCTATTTCCCATGGTAAGAAGCACTAGCTGTTCATTGTCATGATGAGCCCATAAAAGCCCAGGGCAGCAACATGTGTGCAAATATGCCACTGAATTAAACCTCAGCTAGCAGTTACCACAGGGCTCTGAGATTTGGAGCCGTGGATGGATGGCTTACAGAAAGCACCACAGGAAGTAGCCAGCTCACAAAGGTTAAAAAAACAGATAATAATAAACCTTCCTTCCCTCTCCCTTCTCTTCCCATGCTCAAGCAGAATGCAGTGCTGCTGACTTCAGATTGCTATACTGCTCCCAAAGGCGCTGCCAAAATGCCACCACGATGTCTCATGGCACAACATTTCAGCCAAATACCAGCCCAAGGGGTGTGGGTAAACCAACCGGCCCTTTATATATTGCAACAGCAGTGATGTCACACGCTCCAGCCAAGTTTGCTGGTTTGCCCAGCTCCTGCCTAGTGAAAAAAAGTTGACATTCAGTCTATGCCAGGCCAGGAATAGTCTCTGTAATTCAACCTCCTCATCACAACTTGCTAGGCACTTAAGAGAGCCACTGAAAAAAGCCTCCTATTTAAAAGAAGGGAGGTTGGTTTCTGATTAAGCTCCTTGAAATCTGTACATTCACGCAAGCTTTTCTGCTAGCTCGTATCAGATGATGCCTGCTGCAAGCCCCTCACATATTTCTCAGTATTTCCCAAGCAGTTCCAAATGCCCAGTGTTGCTTTCCTCTGTCTTGAAAATATACTGAATTCAGACATCCTTAAATGTTTGAACCAACTGAATCCTGACCTAAGCTCAAACATTGCACCTTGCTTGCTCTCTTCCATGTTTGTCCAAAAAGGTAAAGAAATGGGACTTCACCAGGTTACTAAACCAGCCATGAACAGCTGCTTTGCCTGAAGTTCAGAACTTGCCGCCATATCTATACAAGAGAGAACTAGATCAGTACAGTGCTGCTATTTACATCCAGTCCCACTAGTGATCTGTACCTTGAACACTTGGTTTAGATACAGCTTTTCCAGCTTGAAACATTACACTGCCCAAGTACTAGTATTGGCCAGGCAAGACAGGGATCTTCACAAGGGTTTCAGAGATAGTGACAGTCGCTATTCTTTTTTTAATCAGTGACACCAAGTTTTTTTTGTAACAGTGACTCCGTCTAGGAAAATAATCGCTGAGATTACATCATGATCTCCATGTTTATTGTTACACTACTCACATTTTCAGCAAGTGTTCTCAGGTTACGAGGGACAAGATGTTTCTTCAGACCTCTGTCCATGAGATCTGAAAGCCATCCTTCTTCCTAGTTCAGGCACCACCACCAATAGTGATAAACATTGTGCTGCTGGAATTGAGTCAACAACCCCTTTGAAGCGTGAGCCAGAACATAATCACAATCTCCCACCGCTGTGTTGGCTTTGCACAGTGAAGAGTACCACAGAAGTAGTAAAATTGTAATTTAGCCTCTGAGCAAAGAGATAACTGAGTACTCATCTCTGCGATGAGAATGACCTTTTACATCTGGCTGCAACCAAATGTTGCAGAGGGTTTTTAATTTATATTTACTTGAATTTTATTTTTTTTATTCAGACATTTTAAACGAATGACAAAAAGCTCTGATTGGTACAGACTTGTCCCTAAACTAACATTGCAACTGTCCTTCCTCAAATAAAGTGCAGGAGACCATACCAGTAGGTGAGCTGCTTTTGCCAGTGTGTTTTGAATACCATGGACTGACACAAAAGCCTTAGGGGAGACCCTTGCTTCAGAAGAAGTCTACAGTACCAAGCACATCTATGTGCTATTTGCATTACCTAGGGCCAGGCAGTTCTCTGTAGGAAATTGATATATTCTTGCAAAGGTTAAGCAAACTAGTCTGAACCTTGGGGTTCAGAACCACAGCAAAAACAAAGCAGCAATGTATGTTTGCCATAACTGATCTTTCCTTTAGCATCTTCTGACTCTGGTTCATGCATGGAAGCAAACTGGATGTTTTGTTTACTGCCCCTCACCATCCCAAATGTCCACCTTTCCTCTCCTTTACAACAGGGACAGTGAAAATTATAAACTCTCAAACCTCAACTGTGTTATTTCCCAGTCCACCAGACCGATATCTGTCTATACTTGTTGGCAGTAGGAAGTCATATACAGGTGAAGTAGAGGCACATATTTTCCTCTGCAGTCCCTGTGAAAGTGTGGCACAGCAGGGGTGTAGACAGCAGCAGGGAAGAACTCATCCGGCACAACCCCTCTTTAGCCTGGAGACATTACCCAGCCTTTGCAATGGGCAGACTGCCAGGAAACCATTGCTCACTCAGCTGTTAGTCCCTGCTGGGGCCACCAGAGAATGCTGGAGGTTGCTATAGTTGTTGCTTGGAACCTGACTGCCCTCAACAAGCCACCAAAGCCTGAAGGTATTTGATTACTGTAATTTTGGGGTGGATACCTGTGACTTTTGGTGAGAAATCCTTTAAGACACTCCTAAAAGGGTTGTAAAATGTGAATGAACAAGTAAATGAATGAATACAGCACAAGACAGTCTTCAGATCATGCAAATAAATGTCTTTGTTTTCAAATTGCAGTTTATTTAAGATCAAAAAATGCTGAGGGTCGGAAACATCCCAGGACACTACTTCTGTCGACTCTACATCACTGGACTATTTCTACCTCCTCACTAAAGATGGTTAGAAATGAAGCTAAATGCAAGCATGAGAGGGAGTTCTAAAAATATGAGAAGCAAAGTTACATGGCAGGCAGGTATGTACCTATACTTCCCACTCATATGACAGTTAAGTATCAAAACCAAGAGTGGGATGGCCTTTCATTTGTCTTCTCTTTTTCTTTTTCTTGCTGCATTATACAAAAAAATATATGCGCCCTAAGGGGAGTGAAACTTGCTTTTTGAAGTCTTTGTGCAAAGTAAAATGGAGAAGCTCTGTTAAGCACATTTTATTTCTGGTGTAAATCTATTATAGTTCTGAATAAGTTACTGGAATTCTGTTGCTTGAAGGACAGAATCAAGATTCACTACGATATTTTGAGTCTAAAAATAGGTTAGCTGAGATCTTTTCAGTAGAAAAGGAAGGTGAGGAGTATTTTCAGTTGAAGAACCAAGCCTGAGTAATTCAGCCAATGAAGCCCAGTTCCCCTGACTTTTCATACTTTGATCAGCACTGAATCCTCGTAGAGAAAAATGTGCGCTTTACAAGAGTCTCACTGAGCTGAGCCTCTGGAATTATGGATTTGGACAGCTGGAGTGGTTGATATCTGGATCTGTATTTCATTGCTCAGTTCTACAGTGGATCCAAGATTTCAAGTAGAGCTGAAGGGTCTGTTTCGCTTTTACTTTTCTACCCAAAGATTCCACCATCCTGTCTTCAGGCTAATGTGGAGTTGGACAAAAACTACCATGCTATAGGCATTGTGATCAGGGCTTAACAGAAGGCTGTGATGTTTTGTGATTTTGTTGTATGGGTTACCTTTTTCTCTCAGCAGTTCTAGAACTGAAGCCAAATGTTCCTTGAGTTCCTTTAGTGGGTCTGCTAGAGTCCCCTAGGCACTCCTGCCTTCTGCTGGCTAAGCTGATATTAGCAGCCTCTTCAGTTCCAATGTACCAACCCAACTGTATTTGGATATGGGTGGCTAAAGGATTTTACTCCAGCAATATTTGCTTGGAACCTGATAATGCACAGTAAGTCCTCTTTACCTGTGGTGCCATTCTGCTTTCTGAAACAAGGGTTCTGTTCAGGGTAATTATCACAGCAAAGCTCCAGCCTGATACAAGGAAGCTCATCTCTGTATACTATATTTTCCACAGTCATGAGCTAATAGATGAGTGAGGATATAATCTCCTATAACTTTATTTTTCACAAAATATTTTAAATTACAATTATGATGTCTTGCCAAGGAAGTTTTACCAACTTTTCTTTCATTTTGGACATGGTGTGCAATGATGTACCAAGTAGCATTCTTTTTTACATAAATTTTCCCTTTCTTATAACTAATTCTTCCTTCCCAAAAAACAGCTAACCTCCTAAGCTAAATACATGCACAGCGCTCAGAAGTCCTTATGGTTGGAAGTATGGAAAGGGAAGTACTGAAATTTGGTTCTTATATCCTTGTTTAAGAAAGAACCTGAGGCGAAACCACTTTTTTAATGGTGCTTTCAAGAAATTAAACGATGAGCTGCCATAAGCTACTTGAATTGTCAAACATAACAATTATTTTTTGTGTTATGTTATTCATTGCATTGCTAGCATCCTGCTTAGAATACACATAGGAGTAAACTAGTCAGTGACTGATATATCTGGAAAATGCTCACTAATTGTATTAATATAGAAAAATTATTATTTATAATTTTTGGCTTTGCAGAGAAGAAAATTTCCTTCAGCTATTCCATAAGATGAATCAATGTGCAACAGCAGCACCAGGAGAAATCACTTTGTGATTGTGAATTGCTAGCAACTGGAACGGCTGGAACCATCCCACACAGTCATCTGCTTGAAGTTAATCCTTTGGAGAATTCATTCATGATTCCTATGAACAATGCAGGGAAATAAGAAACATACAGAAGGACATAGTGACTCCTCAAGTATTGGGAGTCTCCTGGATGAAACAGACAGAGAAGTGAGCAGCCTCACAGACCGGGCTTTCAGAAGTTTGTGTGTGGCAGAACTCGAAGACTCTTACAGTGAGTCAGATCTTCCCATTTCACCCAACTTCGCCCTCCAGTTCTCTGCCAAAATTCACCCAGGGACATTAAACCATGCCATCAAGAAGAGCAATGTCTGTAACAAGCTAACAGCAAGAAACAATGAACATACAATATGGGCTTCCACATTCCAGCAGTTACCAAAGTGTGCTCAGGAGGAGAAAAAGGTTGCTAAAACTAACAGCTTTGCCATGGAAAGGAAAAAACTGGATTTACCAGTTCCTGGTCCAAGGAACAGTAAACATGCTTCAAAAGTGTCCTCACTGATTAAGACATTTGATAAGACTGCAGACCAAGGGTCAGGGGGTTCCCTGATAGCCGTTAAGCAGCCCATTAAGAATAGCTTTCAAAAATGTAAGTTAAATCATGGGAATGATATGGCTTGTTGGGATGACACAGACATTTTAAGCAACCACAAGGAACTTTCTGAATATTCTGAGGCTACTCAAGGTAGCCACTCTCTCAGTAGCAAACATGAGCCACAGAAAAGACCTAATAAAATAGACCTGAGTTATTGTGGTTCTGATGATTATTATCCTGTGCTGATTGAGATGTCAAAAGTAGCCAAGTCAAATTTTTCCCGTTCTTCTAAAAAGGCTTTAAAAAACAGAACTGTGAAAGTTAATGAGCCAGCAAAAAAAGGTAATTTTCTTCACAGTGAGAATAGCGCTTTTGAATCATGGAACGTTCATCATAAAAAACTGGCTGAAAAGGAGGAATTTGTTGGTATAAAAATGAAAAAGGAAGGTCTTACATACCTGGAAGAAGCACCATTTATTAAAGGATCCTACACACAGGAACATAAATTGCCACCTGTCAAGACCACTGTTGCTAAGAAACAAGAGAAAGATTTTCAGATGAAGCTAATACCAGAAGCTGCTTTCAGCATCCCTCTCCCAGCTGCATATGAAGCTCAGGACCCCTTTCCTTCAGAAACTGAATTTCCTGCTGCTCTTCCTCCTACACCCCCCCCTAGAATCCATGTGCACCGGGGTCTCCCTCAGCCACCACCTGTCCCACACCTTCCACCTCCAAACCAGCAGGGCCATCCCCCAACACCCCCTAGCCCTGAAGCTCCTCCTGTGCCACCACCCCCAGTGCCAGCTCAACTCTCCTCCCCTGCCATATCCCCAGCCTCCATCTTACCCGAGTCCATGTCCCAACGGGTGGTTTCGCCTATGTCCCAGGCACCCAGCCCACCTCCACCAAGACCCCTGGCCACCTTAACTGAAGGGGAGCACATCAGTCCCCAGTTGGGCAATACCTGTCCTCCCTGGAGGAGGCAGAGGGCTGCAAAAGGGGCAGCAGAGAGGAGACAGACTTCAAAGGAGAAGTTCACAGCCAGTGATGAGACATGCTCATTGTCTGAAAAGGTGACTGGTGCCAAACCTGGTCTGGAGGTGACTCGTCTGCCTAGACAGGTAAACTCGCCCGGATCAATCAGTCCCCCTTTCAACATCACTGAACTCTTAACACCCATCATACCACCAAAACAGGAGGTGGACACTGTTGAAAGTGAGCTGATCCCTCTGACACCTCCTCCCACTGAGAACATGGCAGTGAGAGACCATGAGGGGAACGCACTCGACAATTACAGGTCTCGGGATAGTTACAAATCGAAAGCATCAAGTCTGTTATTCAACTTGAAGGATGTGCGTAAACGTGTTAAAAGCATTTATACCCCTTCTCCTCTGTTAAGGGCCTTGGAGGAGAAAAACAAAATGAGGGAAAATATCCAGGAAAGTACAAAAATAAATGCCTCACTCTCCACTTCACAAGAAAAAAGTAACAAGAATATTGCAGACAAAGATGAATCGAGTGATATAACCTCCATATTGTCTGGCAGTATTCATGAAAAGGACAATAAAACTGATTTAACTGGACACTTTACAGACAATTACCTGACTATGAGTTCACCCCAGACAACAGGGGACCTTTTATTTTACCAGACTGGAGACAACTTGCAGCAAGACAACTCAACACGTGAAGATCTGGTTAAAAACACAAGGGAGAATGAAAACTTCCCCTTGTTCAGACATGAATCGAAGGAACCTGATTTAAGAAAACATCTGCACTATGCAGCACTGAAACCATTCAGTAGAGACAATGCAGACACAACAGCTGGGCAAAATCCCAGTGTCCAGGGTGAGGAAAATGAGAGGCAGGCCACTATTCAGAATGAAAATCTTGCCTTCAAAACAGTCCCAAATCAACTCTCACCAGCAGAGGATGTGCCTTACAGTGACACCCAAACCGACGTAGTGGTACCTGACCGTGAAGCACAAGGCAGAAGAAGCACTAGTTCTTCAGAGCAGTCTTTTGTCTCCACGGTAGAGCAGCCACTTCAGGATGAGCCATTTCCACCAGCGCCCCTGGTGCAGAAGGCATGCCTTCAAGAAAGCCAGAGGACTAGGAGTGAAATGGGTACAGACAGTAAGAATAGCCACAATGAGAAAGGGGAAGAGATTGAGGAAGATGAATTGCAGTATTATGCTTGTATCAGCTCTGGTACTGGTGCAGCAGAGAAGAAGAAGGGGAAGGTTACTGTGAATGGACACGGGAGCTTGATGAAAGGGAAACTGAGGAGAGAGAAAAGCAAAGAGGCCAACAGCATGGATTCTGCTGCCAGCAGTGTAAGGGACATGTCCACCCACAAGCCTGAAGAACCACAAACACTGCCAACTTCAAGTGCAATCAAACCCAGTCTGTTTATGATTAAAGATAACACATTCAGGTCACCTCAGGTAATAAGGGCTGTCAAGCTGCCTCTGTTCAGGTCCTTTTCCCTGGATGATACAGTGAGCAGCAGTTATAAGGAAATGGAAGGTAGGCTTATGCCCCCAGCATGGCACAATAAGCGACACCAAAAGATGTTGCATACTCAGGAGGTAGGCTGGTCGGCATCAAGGCACAGAGGGAAGCAGAATGTGAGGGATGGAGTAACCGACAGAGGAAAAGAGGCCAGTGAGCCTGGATCTACTCCAGCAACACTGGATCTCAGTCACCTAGAAGATACAGAGAACTTTTCATTAGGGAAGCTGATGGAAGAAGATAAAGAGACTTGTGCTTTGTTAAATAAAGTTGGGAAAATGAATGAGGAAAGTGTCTGCAGAAGGAAAGAGAAGACCCAGTCTAGGAAGGCAAGACACAGCTTAACACATCCAAATTTAGGTCTGGAAAATGACCAAGAGCAAAACAACCCTAACTATCCCACAGAAAAAAAGACAAATTACTTTAAGAATCATCATCTATCTAATCGCAGGGGTGGATATTGTGCGAAAAAAATAATCACTAGGGAGACAATTTCCCCCATGACTGACTCCATATCAGAGGACCACTCTTATTCACCTGTATCCCATGAAGCTTTAGAGGACATCCTACATACAGAAGGTGCACCAGTTTTGTTAGATGGTCTTGCATGCTCTGCTGTTGCAAGCCCCAGGTCAGGCAGCACAATGCACTCTCTTACTGCCAGTTCGTTGTCAGATAAACCAACAATTTCAGGCCTTAAAGAGATAGAGGATGCTATAAACCCTGTGTTGCTGAACATGGCTGAACATGCTGAACTAAAGAGCCAAGCTGACATGACTGCAGGAGAGATACTTGATTCAACACAGAGAAATCTGCTTTCTGATTCTGCAGGGGAAGCTGACAGACTGGAGCCCAGGGACCCCAGGGAGAGAGCAGCAGGCAAGCCTCCTGCTGTGCCACCGAAAACAGAAAAAGCTCTGCGGCGGGCCAAAAAGCTGGCAAACAGGAGAAAGAAAATGCAAGAACAGCAGAAAACACATCAGACTGAGCATACAGATGCTGTAGGGAGGAAGTCTTCTCATTCTGGACAGACACCAGCATCTCTTTCAGCCTTGGGATATTCTCCTCTCCACCCTGCCCCTCACTCAACTTTTACTCCCACAGAAACCAGTACAGGAAGACCCAGCCATGCATCAGAAGTAAGCCCTTCACCCTCTTTAACCCAACGTAAAGTCCTCCAAGACCCTGACTCTGGTCAATACTATGTAGTTGATTTACCAGCTGAAGTTAATGTAAAGACATTTTATGACCCTGAAACTGGGAAATATGTTCAAGTCTCAGTCCCTTCCTCAGAAGGGAACTTAGACCAACCCTCCTCTTCGGAAATTATGAATTCTCCCCATGTCTCCTACCCTAGAGTGCTGCCTTTACCAGCTTCATCTGTAGCAATGCTGAAGTCACCTTCTCAGCTCTCTGAACCTACCTGGTTAATGCCAGCTGCACCGGGAGAACCACCTGCACTACATGAAGACGGCCAGCAGGTCTGCAGATACTCTGAAGCTGTGGATACTCAGCCCTGTATTGAACCAGCCTCTTACTCGTACAGTCAAAACAGTCAAGAAACTAAAGTTCCCTTAGGAAAGGAAATGAGCCCAACACCAAATACTGACATAGTGTCTATCACAGATTTAGATGATTTTGCTGCTGAAGGAGTATCTTGAAAACTGAAGTAACAAAATATGCCAGATAGTGTTAAGAACTGTTTGGACAGACACATGCACACAAAAGCACATGCAGATTTGATGTTTGTACAACACTTTATGTATGAATCTCATTGTGGTTTGGGTGGGAAGGAAAATGAAAGCTGACCACATTGAAAGATGTGAGGCAATGATCACTCTGAACAATGAAATTGAGTAAACACCAAATTATCAGTGAGATGAAAGGGCAATGCCAGCTAAACAAATAAATACAACAGTATGAAGCCACTGCTTGCTGCTGCTGCTGCTTTGCCATTATGGTGGCTGGGATTGCCAAAGCAAGTGTCCTTTTGCCCAGATGTGTTGCATGATATATGACACAAAATATAACCTGTAAGACCATCCTGTGCACTCTGTGAGACCTAGGACAGATGCCTCATCTGCTGAACTTTCCTCACTCACTGCCTTTGAACTATATTGACAGGTAGAAAACATATGGCTACAAATATGCCATAAACCCAAGATTCATTTTTGTATGCATTGATTGCCAGATGTTATTGACAAGAAGATTGTATACTGGATGCGCAATACAACAGCCATGTCAAAAAACATTTAAACAACAAGAATACAGGTACAGCTGCTCTAGACTTCTCAATACACTTTTGCAGTGCCCACTAACATGCTGCTGAATTCTTTGTATTTCTCTATAATCTTCAAAGAAGTTCCCCTAGAGTCAGGGGTTATTTATAATACAGCTTAAAACTTCAATTTATCCTGATACTTGGCCTGAAATATTATGGTAAGGGGCAAGGTTTGAATGAAATCCCTTAAGAGTATTTAATTTTCGTTAGGATGAGAAGACCTTTGCTTACTATAATTAAAGCGCTTTTAGTTTTGTTTTTGTTTTCAGGCTCCCACTGAAATAGAGGGTTAACTTTTAAAATCTGAAAAATGTACCTAATTTTGGTCTTCTGAATTCTGTGACAAAAAAAAAAAAAGAAAAAGACACAAAACATCTGAAGTATTAATTTCTAGAAAAGCGTTTCTTTGAATTATCACTTTTCTTTGAAAAATCTGTATCAAAATATCACTTGTCCTTTCATAAGCTGTTTTTTATCATCATAGATAATGATAGAACCTTGGTGAAAAGATGGAAAAATTGAATGTAATGTGCCTGCTTAAAAATGTCCATATTTGGAGTACTGGTTTATTTTTTCTCTGTCTCATTTTCATACTGTTTTCTCCCAATTAAAACTGAAGTGCAGAAGCTTTAATGAAGAATTATACTAGTGACTTTCATCCTAATTCACATCTGAGGCTACTTTCAAAAGACTCTTTTCAGTGAAGCGATTCTTGACTTCTTGAAAAGAAAGGGAAGCATCAGGTCTTTTGTTAATAAATCCAACATGAAGATGGGACACAGGCACTGCTCTACTCTTCCAGTTTTAATGTTTATGATAGAGGTTTTCTTCAGTAAATCCTTAATTTCCCAGGACCGAGGCTGCTCTCAAGGACAAAAACCAACACTTGGTGGTTTGACTCCTTCCTGAACCTGAACTCAGCTCTGACTATAGCCATGTGTTCAGAACCTGTCCTGATCCTATCTGACACTTCCTTTTGTCAGTGCTATTTGCTAAAACATTTCCCTTAAAGCAGCTAGTCAAACACAAGAGGCATCTCTTCACTGATTTCAGTTGGGATTTAATGTCCCTGCCCATGGCAGGGGGGTTGGAACTAGATGATCTTAAGGACCTTTCCAACCCTAACTATTCTATGATTCTATGATTCTATGACTTGTTTTTTAATGATTTTCTAAGGTTCATTTAACCTTTTATGCAGACCTGTGCTAGATTTTCCATTTTGTTATTCATCAGGGAGGGTTGCAGCAAAGATGTGGGGTGGAAATAGAGAAGCTAATACTAGTTTGGTTTGGGTTTTGAGCATATTCAGCTAAATGCCCATATCTGAATAAGCATTTATTGTTCAGTCTTCACCCTTTAAAATTTTTAACATCTGGTTGGGTAAAGCCCTGAACAACCTGGGCTGGCCTCAGAACTGACCCTTCTTGATCAAGAGGTTCATTCAGAGATGTCCTAGAGATCTCTTGCGGCCTGAATTATCCTGTGCTCCTGTTCTGCAAACATCAAAATTTTAAACCAAATTTGACTTGGAACTCAAAAAATGCAGTCTCTCCTGGGAAAGGGCTCATTTTGAAAGAAATAAAAAAGAATTTTAAAATCAAGAGTTCTTTAGGGACAAAAAATAATTTTCAAGTTGTTAAATTAAGGGAAATTTCTCCTATTAAGTATATTTTACCTTTTATTTTGGTCACAAATACTTTGCTAAACTGACTTGGCACCATTCATGTTGCATGTATCTGTTGCTGTCACTGTATAAAGCATAATGTCTTTTCCAGTAAAGAGCAGAATGCCATCTCTATCTTAAAATATAGATAGCTACATCTATTAAAGTATTCCATGGTATATTTGGACAGAACCTATGTAATCTGAAAGCCTGTCAGAGTGGACAAACCTTCTGTTTCTTTGTTTGGTAGGCAAGCAAAACTGAATTGCAAATTTAAATGCCTTTAAGAGACACAAGTCAAGAAGCAGGCAGGGTCTTGGAAGACAGGATAAAAGCTTGCTTTCCAAGGGGAGACTGTGGATACAAAGTATCAGTGCACAGATATAAAATCAATGGTACTTTGATAAGCAAAATCCCTTTTGCCTGGTTCACTGATGTTTGTTTTCTAAATGTGCACAGTTCTGCACCTTTTTTTGAGGGCCCTCTTGAATCCTTACTGTGGAGAATAGGATCCTCCAATATACTACTTCTAGGTATGCAAGGAAAGCGGAATATATTTTTTACTGTACTGTGAAGGTAAACTGAAATGTGGGCATCTGAAAAGGAGCCAGTCCTAATTTGGATACCAAATGCATTTCAAGTAGGACTTTGTTATTTTGGCCAATCCTTTCTGCTAGCTTAAGAAAGCTGCATTCACGTTCACATGTGCATTCATCTAGACATGTACATGTCCCAGAGGGAGTTTTGACCTAGAGAATTTGTAGCTAAATGAAACAAATGGAATTGGGAAATCTTGAAAACAAATATGAAATTGGTTCTCATCACGTACCCAGGGCTTTCTCTAGAGCACTTTGCCACAGGGAATGAATGATATTGTAAGTGCTGCTCCAGGTCCCAGCCTGGAACTGAGTCTGTTTGAGCATGAGCCCATCAGCAAACCTGTCTCTGGCCTAGACCACACTGATGCCCAATTTGTTGCTAGGCCACAGAAGTATGTGTGTCCACAAACACACACATGCACACCCATAAACAACTCTCTCTCTATATATAAATATTATGTATATGAAATATACCTATAAAATTGCTATTTGCATGTTAGTATGACAGTAGTAATGCCTGCGATGATGAGCACAAAATGTTTGTGCATTAAGAGAAAGCCAAATGACAACTTTTCAAATCACAAATATTTTTCTTTCGTGCCCTTTTCCTTTTGTGTTTGTTGGGTTTTTCTTTTCCATTGCTGCTGTGGGAAACCATGATGGAAGAGGTCAGTACTAGGCAAAAGGACAGCTGTGAACTGAGTTCTTTCTTTGAGTGGGGACTATGGGAAATGTGCAATAGTCATGAAATCAGTTGTAGGAAAGCCCTGTTTCATGATGCAAACAACAGTGACATTAAATCATAGGTTAAAGAGGTGCTGAGGCAAACTAAGCTGAATTCTGCCTTGCCAGCAGACGGTGCTTAGGACTAAAGAATACAGCAGGCTCTTTGCATGCACAGAAGCACAGCAGGCTGAAGGGAACAGAGGGCCATTGGTTTCACAGTTCCCTTTTCCTGCATGTGGCCTTTTTCACATGTTGCATTTCTTGGTGCCCTGAGGCTCGTTTACAGTGGTGGTTCTTGCTTGGGAGGTGTCACTAAGGCCAAACCTGGCTTACCTAGTCTTTGGTTCTAGGGCCAGAACCACCTCCCTTTGAACCTTCTTCTCCTTCTGGGGCAACTGCAACACCTTCCAGTCCAGTTGTCACACAGCAGACTTGGACTGCCACCCTGCAGCCATGGCTCTTTCGCAAGAGCACAGATTTCCTCATGTAAAATGCTGGATATGTTTTAGAAAGTGCAGTTTAATTGAAATGAGTTACATGGGTGGATTTTCATCAGTTCCTCATTGGGTGTTCGGTGCCTTCCTAAGTCATCTGTGAAGAAAATGTTTGTCATCAGTATGTTCCACCAATGCAACTGTATTTGGGAATAAGTAATTATTTATTAATTAACAAACAAAATAAATGAGATTTGGTTTACAATACTGGAATGACTTCTAGCCAGCTTTTTCACTGCAGTTATGTCTCATTGTAACTTTTCTCCAGTTATAACAGCAGAAAAAGTTGACAATGTGGAAGTGTATGTTTGTGTGTGCGTGTGTGTGGTACATAGTTTAAAAAATCTAAGGGATGATTGGATGCAGGGCTTCATCCCGATTCCTTCCCCTCCTAAAGAGAGGGAGTAGGAAGATGGACAGAAACACCTTTGGCCCAGGACTCCTGTGATCATTCCCACCCCTCCTTGCTGTGCAAAGGCAGCGGTATGTTCAGGGGACCCTGGGAATGTGGTGCCAGCACCAAGTCCAGCAGCACTGGAAGATCATCTGCTTGTCACCACCCAGAAGACATCAGGCCTTTTTCATTCCATGTGCCCATTCCACCTGGGGGATGTTACCAGGTGTGTAACTTGATGTAACTTGTCTTTTTCATGAGTAACTAGCCCTGCAGACTCTATATACTCTCCAAAGTCTTATCAGTGATGGTTTTATATTTCTCCTCAGTTTCTCTTATTATCTGTGGCACTATAATTATATACTCTTTTTGATCCTCTGTCTCACTGAAAAACAGCGTCAGACGCTGTTGATATTGTACATGATGGGTTACATGGGCTCTAGTGAATACATACAAATGCGTCATTTGGAGCAACTTGTGTACATCAGTCATTTTTATTAAAGAAACTCTGCTTCAAAGCCTTATAGGAGATAGAAAGAACAAGGAACATTTGAGTAAATTGAACTTCAGTGTGGGTTTTTTTTGTGAAATGCTCATTATAACAACAGAGGTCAATGATTAATTTATTTTGTCTTTAGGATGATTATTCTGGTCTTACGATGATTTTACATTCACCACTGTCCCTTGATGTTAAAGATAATATTGCAATTATGGGGTTTAAGTGGGTAGGGAATGGCTGAAAATGACCTGTGGTCTTCCCTTGCTTCTTTTTGATATTCTCAAAGTTTTCATGATGTTGATTTTTCACATTATATAGTCAGGTCTTCGGTACTCTATGGCTAATTAGAGACTTGTTTCTAATACGCTATTGAACATACTTAGAAAGCAACATTTCAATAGTGCAGAACAGAAATCATTTATGTCCCAGTTGCCTAAAGCTCTGTGTTTTTATTAAAGCAGATTTTACTCAAGCCTTTGGGGAAGTAGCTTGCAGTTCTAAAAGAGAAGTATTTTCTCATGTCAAAGTCCATATGCAATAAATTGACACCTGGGGTACTTGGAAAGACGGAAGAAGGGAAGACTTTGTGAGAACTGGGGACAATCTTTGAAGTCCTGCTAGTAATGGGAAGAAGTTGAACTCCAACAAATAATAAAATGCATTTGTAGCTGGAGATAGACTTTGATAAATCAGGACTCATCAAAGCCAACCTACATGATGGGCTGCTCCCTACACTGGGTTGGACTCCCCTGTCCTGGATCTTCCTAGTGTATTTACACTCCTGCCCACTGTCATTCAGTGTCAAAACCTCATTTCTAACAGCTGCCCCTCCAGCTCCTTAAAACTGGCATAGGGAATGGAAGTATTCAGAGCACACAAAAATGGCTCCCTGCTTTTATGGCAAGAATGCAAGTATTATCACCAACATCATGAAGCATTTCAGGTGAGCCAAGGTGGCCTTCTTCAGGATCTTCCTTACACTGACAGGCCACAGATGGCAGACAGATTCTGAGATAAACAGAGATCCTTCTTTCTATTCCCAGCACTTATAAGCTGCAAAGGATGAAAACTGGATGTGGCCCAAGAGAGACCCTTTCTTTGATTGCACTGAGATTGCTGAAAGACTGTTGGCAGAACTGGTTTCTGCTGGCAAGTGCTGCCTGCCTGGATCAGATCTCCTGATGCTGTGTCCCTTCCCAAGGAATGTGGATGAAAATATTTCAGAATTATTCCATGCCAAAACTGGTTGTGGCTTCATGAACTTTCCAAAAAGAGAAGTCAGAAAGAAATTACAGGAAAACATCATATTGCATTATAATTGAAAACAATATTATTGTTGGTAATACATGCATCCATGGATGTATGCCTATGGAAAGATATATCTAGGTATGTCTACATGTCTATATATAATTACAGATGTAGTCTTCATATTTACTGAAGTGTCCGGACATGATCTAAACAGTGCACTTGAACTGGCCTTTGCATCACCTACCTGTCAGTCCATGTGTCTTGCTACTCGCAGGGACTGCATCAAGGGAATTCCATTTTCCCCTGGGCTTCTCATGCTCCACTGGGGAGGAGAATGACTATACTCTTGCCAGGACTAGGAGGTGTACATGGGATGACCCCATATTTCCATCTCTCCTGCTGGAGGAGCAAGTGGTCACCCTCACACAGTCTTCTTGCTAAAAGTGGTGTGATTGCTGAGTCCTGAGCAGTCCCCTAGACTGGGCCAGGTGGGACTGTAAAGGGAGATGGAGAAGTCCTTCGGCTTAATACTTCCCTATACTTCATGAACCACTGTGTTATCAACTGAGACAACAAACACTTCTCCTGGCACCAGGATCAGCCTCAACAGTCCAACCCAGCAGCACAACCAGCCCTAGCACTGATCCTACTGACAGTAAACATCTTAGCTTAGCAATCATATGAGCCCTAACATAAACCAAGCAGCTGGAGAGCTGGAGTACTGGCCCATAAACCTACTGACACAGTCAAGTCACCAACTGCACCTTAGCAGGAATTTTCCAAAACAGGTTCTATCTATACTGAAATTAAAAAAAAAAAAAAAAAAAAAAAAAAAAAAAAAAAAAAAAAGGCACATTTGGGGTGTTTGGTTTTTTTTCAACAGGTGTCTTCTAAGCTGGGAAATTTGATGACAAATCATTGACAAGTTCTTATATGCTTACATGTATGCATGAGTAAACAGTCCTAGAACTGCTCTTTTCTTGTTGAAACAACTTTTCAAAGAAACCATTCATTGCAAAACATGTATTAGAAAGGTGAAGCTAAAGCACAAGTTTTCAAATACCTCAAAATGTTTCCAATAGTCCAAGCTGGTTTGTTACTTTGGGGTTTGTTGGACGGAATATTATTTTGGCTCTTTTTCTTCTTTTTTTTTTTTTTTTTTTTTTTTTTTTTGTGTTTGGATCTTTGGTTTTGGCGGTTTGTTGGGGTTGGGGTTGGGTTATTTTGTGCTTTTTGGAATGAGGAAGAGACATCGCCATCACCACAACAGCTGTGTGAGGAGAAAACAGTTTCTGATCTACTCACGGACTAGTGCTCCCAGCACCGGCTAACACTGATGAGCCGCTGTGGAGCTCCCTCTTGTGCTGGTCTGTCCACGTCTCTAGATACAGCTGCCATGCTATCAGCCCCGCGCTGACAGTCTTGTTATTAACACTGAAGGGGGGCTATTCCCGCTGATAACTAACAGTGTTTTCAAATGGTAGAGGAACCTGGTTGTAGTTTTATATCCTTCTGGGTATGCAAGACATGTTTAATGGTGTGCGATATTTGCATCCCTGGAGTATACTAAGAGAGGTTATCTGATCGTGCTCAGCAGGACATTAACCACGTGGTTTACACTTGTCACTTTTTATGCTTCTCATCTGAAAAACCCAAACAACAGCCTGGTCCTTGAAAAGCTTCCAGCTACATTCATGCTGTGAGAGTGGCACTAATGTAAGAGCAATGGTATACTCATACTGTGCTTGAAGCACTTCTTCAGCAGGCACAGCTTTATCAGTAAAATTGAGCTTTGTACCATGGCAGTAAGACCACCCTGTAAATAAATCTAACCCAAATGGTAAAACAAAGATTTTGTACATGTGGCTGCATCTGTACTATGGGCTTCTGCTGGAAAAGTATTGTCAGCCAAGGTCACATACACCTGATAGACCTGGGTAGGAGGAGGCCTGTTATGCTCAGAGGCCATAGATAAAACCACACAGATCCCAATGTGTGCTTTTTATTCCAGCTAATCATAAATCCAGCTAATCAAACTAAACTCTTGCTCATTCCTATTTCCCCCAAATTAACGCTCACATTGCTGTGGATATGCCGTTAACCAACGCGGCACACAGCAGACATCATCTTCTGTACCATGCTGGGCTGTTTGAAGACTTTCTGCCCCTCACTGCTTATTGCTCTCTCTGCCAACAGAAGCACCGCACAAGGGCTTCCTGGTCTGCCTATAGCAACCCCAAAATGCTCCCTCCTGCTGATAGGCATGGGAGGACCTGAGCTCAGGAAGAGAAGGGTCCTAAGCAGAGGGCAGGAGTAGAGGATGAAGGAAGAGAGATGTGCTTAAAAGGTGCCATGATTTACAAAAGTAACATTAGCCAAGGCAAGCCCCCTTTGTGGGAGGTACTAAGGGTCTCTTTCCTGTGGGTCTTGCTAAACTGTAGCCCAGATATATCCTCTCTGACATGCAGGAACTATTTCAGTTGGGGGCATTTAAGTCCCAGAGACAGAGACTATGAAATCAAGGCTAAAACGCATGCCCATAATGTGGCACTAGGAACAACGTTCCTCCTTTCCTCATTTATTAATGTAATTATAAAATCTAATTAATAACAATGACTCTCATTTGTTCACTACTGTCCTGTTTTCACAGTGCCTGGTAAATGGTAAATTGTAGAACAGAGGAGCACCAATGTCACTTAAATGATTTTAATATGTATCTGATTCATGGAGCTGGTGAAAAGGCATAGCAGTCAGCTCACTGGATTATTGTTTTATAGGTTTGATTTGATCTGAACTGAGTAGAAATTGGAAGATTTCCTGAGTTTCCCATAAAGAAGAAAGTTCCTAGCCTCAGCAGCTCTCCAGAAACTTGACAGTTGTACAGAGCAGCAGGCCTATGGCATTTTGATGAAACAAATTGAATCCAACCAACACTATCTCAAAGGAAAATTTCAGCCCAGATCCAGTGATGCCATTTGTCCTGGGTTCAGCAGTAGCAGTCATTTTTCTCCTTCTTGGTAGCTGGTGCAGTGCTGTGTTTTTGGTTTTGGGCCTGGGAACAGCGCTGATAACACCAGTGTTTTCAGTTACTGCTTGGTAATGTTTAGGCTGGCCAAGGACTTTGTGAGTCTCCTGCTCTGCCAGGGAGGAGGGGAAGCCGGGAGGAAGGAGAGACAGGACACCTGACCCAAACTGACCAAAGAGGTTATTCCATACCACAGCACGTCATGTCCAGGATGTAAAAACGGAGAGCAGAGACCCAGAAGGGTGGGGGTGCACGGTGGGGGGTGCACGGCTTGGTCGGGCTGGGATTGGTGGTGAGCTGTTGTATTCTTGTCTTGTATTTGCCTTGTCATTATTATTAGTAGTAACAGTGGTAGCAGTAGTGGTTTGTGTTATACCTTAGTTACTAAACTGTTCTTATCTCAACCTGTGCGAGTTTCATTCTTTTTATTCTCCTCTCCATCACCCCGGGACTGGGGGAAGAAAGAGAGGGAAGTGAGTGAGTGAGCAAAACCGCGTGGCTGAGAAGCTTAAACCACGACACCTTTGTGTGGGGCAAAGGATGTCACTTGTATCTTCAGCTGTACATCTCCTCATCACTGGTGACAATGTGATGCACCCAAAGCAGGGTGGCATTAAGCAGCAGGGTGACACATGTGGGTCCAGGATGGCTTGTGAGCTTGCACTGAGGGGACAGCCAAAGCTATGGAGGATGGTTCAGTTACTGAAAAAGGGGATGCTTTCACAAAAAAATACCTCCTTTTGGTACGTCTGCACCTTAAAAACCAAAGTTACATAGGGCTCAGGATTGTTGGGCATGCGATGCAAAGGAATCACTAATAAGGAAACCTCCTCCTTCCTTTCCTTCCAGCTTGGGCCCAGGTCATGAGCTCCACCCCACAACCTCATAGTGGAGGTAGAGATAAAATATTGTACAGTGAGTCCTGGGCTTCACTGACAGAGAAATGGGTCTATGAGGTGCATGAAGCTGACTCACCTCATGCAGGTTCAGAGCCTTAAGGAGGAAAACCCCACCAAAAAGAGGGGTTGTACACAATGTGGCTTGTGCACATGCCCCAACACACACACACAAATGCCTGGCTGCTAGTTGCCTGTGTTATTTGTCTGAACAGCTAGCTGTGTCCTCAACATAAAAAGGACATGGAACTGTTAGAACAAGTGCAGAGGAGGGCCACGAAAATGATCAGGGGACTGGAGCACCTCCCGTATGAAGATAGGCTGAGAAAATTGGGGCTGTTTAGCCTGGAGAAGAGAAGGCTGCGTGGAGACCTCATAGCAGCCTTCCAATACCTGAAGGGGGCCTATAGGGATGCTGGGGAGGGACTCTTCATTAGGGACTGTGGTGAGAGGACAAGGGGTAATGGATTTAAACTTAAACAGGGGAAGTTTAGATTGGATCTGAGGAAGAAATTCTTCACTGTAAGGGTGGTGAGGCCCTGGAATGGGTTGCCCAGGGAGGTTGTGGATGCTTCATCCCTGCCGGCGTTCAAGGTGGGGTTGGACATAGCCTTGGATGGCATGGTTTAGTGGGAGGTGTCCCTGCCCATGGCAGGGGGGTTGGAACTCGATGATCTTGAGGTCCTTTCCAACCCTTACTATTCTATGATTCTATTCTATGATCATCAATCTGGACTAATCCCAGGTTCAGCCCCACAGAAGAAGTATTCAGGTATTTGGCTTTCTGAGTGGGATTTTGACACTTTCCTTTCCGACACCTGTTGGATGGTGATTGTGAAATCCTTCCTGGAGAACCTCTGGCTCAGTTCCAGTTAAGTTTAGCTCTAAACACAAGTAATGGTTCAGAGGAGAAATAGGATCAGCTCTTTTCTGCTGTACATCTTTCCTCCCTGCTAGCAGCCAATTTCTTGCGCACTGCTACAGAAATGTTTCAAATAAAAACTAACAACTCCCAGGGATGCTCCTATCCCTTGCTGTGCCAAGGACTGGTGATAACATCAGAATCTTGGCTCTCAAGCATCTGCCAAAACCTGATGGCTTCAGCCAGCACAACAGACCAAGGGTGAACCAGCTGTGATGTAACAGGCAGAGTTCAGGCTCCCAGGGAGTCTTCTTTGCAGAGATGGGCTTCTTCATTTAATGGGCTTTGGATTTTATTTAGCACATCGGCTCATGTACAGTGCAGGCAAAAAGAAGCTGTGTGCGTATAATAAAAAACCTCAGCCCATTCGATACCTAGGGGAGTCCTAATAAATTTGCCACTATAGCAAGTCTTAGTCTCAAGGGCTGATACTGAACGCTGGAGTTTAATAAACAAAATTTCTGAAGCAGGAGAACTGAAAGGTAAACCAGTTCAGCTGACAAAGCAAACACAATTTAATTAGAAATTTAAAGTTTTCTCCTGGCCTTGACCAGTCCCAAGGACCAGCATCGTAGACTGATTGCATCTGGGCTGCCTTCTGGTAGCTGTTCTCAAGGTGCATTTTCTGTCTATACTACCCAAGGTCTCCCAGCCGGGGCTGAAGGGCACTGCTCAGAATACACAGGAGCACCAGAATAGACCTAGGCAGCTAAAAAGCCGTATAAGTCCAGGCCATCCATGGGGCAGAAGATGGGTAAATTGTGAAGGATGACATAGTTGTAGATGTCCACCTGTATAAAGCATTACTCTGGCTTGTGCTGGGGCTTAGAAAGCAGGGCAGTAAGTCATCCTGCTGTTAGACCAGCCCAGGCATTTCTTCTGTACGGAGCTGTCACAGTCTCAGGTGCTCCAGGAGAGTGTAAAGTGACTTAGGTAAACTGTTAACTGAGACCAGAAACATCTCCAATGCTGTACGGCAACTTCCATGCCTATCAACATAGAACTGGGGGGGGGGGGGGGGGGGGGGGGCATTAGATCTGGAGGTGATTCAGAATGCATAAAAGACCCGCCTTTTGTTGTTCTGCATGTGAGAACTCTTCTTGGCTAAAACAACACAGGTGGTGGTGGGTTTTATCCTTCTCTGCTTCATGTTATGGATATTTACAGCAGCATTGCAAAAGCACTGACTGCAGAATAAGCCATCAAAGTTAAATACTGGAAAAGTTATGCAGGAATATTTTTAAATCCTGGTCAGTTTTGACTAAGATGAGTTTGCCACAGAAGACTTTTCACAGCTCAAAAAAATTATGCTCAAACTTCTGAGACAGCAGACCGGTACATACTTGTCGTGTGTCAGAGAGCTTAGGGCAGGCCACAAGGCCATTGTGGTTGTATTACTAAAATATTGTTGACACACCACTCCCGAATCAAGCTGGATTTGCTATATGTCAATGAAATTTGCGTTCTCAGGGGCCAGATCTCTGTAATGGCTTCTTTGGTTTTGATCAGTAAAAGATCATATTTTGTGGTAATATGGTCACCTGAAGTCAATATTTTACTACAGTACAAAGGAAGTTTTTAACTGGAAAGAATAAAGCAGTGATTATTGTACTCTACTGCTTTTTTATTTATGGCAGGGGTGTCAAACTCTTCAGTGGCGAGGTCTGAATTATGTACTCGGAGCTTGGGTATCAATTCAGGGCTCCTCGCTTCCTCTGCTTCACACACTGCTTCCACCGCACAAACAGACAAGCACAACAGGATCTTTATCGAATGACAGCTCTTTTAGAAGGAGAATCTGCCACAGCAGCACACCACAAGCATTTCATCTCCATCCCCTGCTCCCTCGTGGTCCACCAGCAGCAAATGACTTCCTCCCACACTGTGCTGGCTTCTTTCTGCTGCAGGGAAGCAGACAGCCTAAGCATGCAGCAGAAGCAAACTTCCCACAGACACAGCCCTACTGGCAGGCTTTTCTCCCTGGCATTGACATGGGATGGGGGAGACCTCTCAGAGGAGCAGAGAAGGTCACTCAGGGCAGCAACCTGTGGGGAACATTGAGGGGAGGGAACCAACAGCAGGAGGGAAGAGTTTAATGGTATACCAAGATCTTTTTCTGCATGCACATGGCCTTCAGCATCACTGTAAATAATACTCTTAATAAAGAGCCAATTAGCTTAACAATCTCATTACTATCCAGCATGCAGTGCAGAAAGGACTAGCCTACGGCATAACTGAGCAAAGGCGCATCCTCAGCTCCGCATTTCCTGCTATAATGATGTAGGCATAAGGAGGCCTAAATAGATGTGCACAAGACAAAAAGCATGGAGAGCTGAGAGAAGGGCGTGCAACCTTATAAAGAAGGTGCCATGGCCTGGTGCTTTGCATTAACCCTTGTTAACAAAGCCCAGACCAATGTGCTGCAATAACCCCGCACATACACTTTGAGCACCAACTCCCAGCTGGCTCTGCCTGGTGCTGGGGTCAGCACTGTGGCAGGGATGTGCCCAAGGGCAGAGGGGCTGGGGCATGGGAATAGTACAGCTGAGAATCAGCGCCAGAGCTGAAAGCAGGACCCCAGGCTTTCTGCAGAGCTGTGAGTGAGGATGTTGGGAGGTGGCCCGAGCAGGGAAGGTGGGGGATTTGGGGAAATCTGGCCATTGTGGATGACTGTGGTTTCTTTAGAAAAGAGCCTGGGATGGGAGATGCTTTGCCAAAATCATGCAAGGGTCATATGCACAGAGTCCATCCATGCTATGTGTGGCTCTTGCTAGTATGGAAATTCACTGAGAATGGGATCTAGTGACAACAGTAAGCTGTTAAACAAAACATCTCTGTCTTACATCCCTCCCTCAAACCTTGGGCTTCCATTTTTCCTTCACAGAACTGAAAAAAATATCACACAGTCTGATTTTGGAATAACTCACATGTAAATCATCCCCTTGGGCTTGAGCCTCTCATGATGGGGTTCAGCCTGAGTGAATTTTTATAGCCAAGTTATAAGCTTTTAAATGCCAGACTTAATCAAAGCTACTGAGATGGTCATTAGAGGAGTGGTTTAAGTGGCATAGCCTTGATATATGATAGTAGAGAAAGCAGGGAGGTGGCTTATCCACGGTGGACAGTCTATCTGGAAGGGAGCAGGGTCTGGTGGCTAGAAGCAGTAATGACAGAGACACAGATCTCTTGAGTTTTGCTCTTGCCCTTGTGCTACTGCTCAGTGACCTCAAGCAAGTTCCCTTGGGCTGTGCTGCCCTGAGCAAACTGGTCTCACGCCAAAACCTTAGAGAAAAATGTGGCTCACCATGCCCTGGATTCCCCAACATGCTGATGAGAATGCATATGTGTACCTGCCTCCCCTGGAGATGTCACAAGGATCTTGGCAACGTAGCCTAGGATTTAACCTACCACTGTGCAGACTCAAGATACTCAAATCTGAAAGCTTAATTTATGGCTGACTTGAAGCAACCACCCACAAAATCATTCTGAATAATTATAATCACAGGCACATCAGACACTGAAGACTCTAAAAGACTTTGGACTCAGGCTTACAGGGAACTAATGCTGCTTTGCCCCTTAACAGGAGGTTCTGAAAAACTTTGAGCCCCCTTTACTTTGCAAGTTGAGGGACACCCAGCAGGTTCCAACTGTGAATCTGAGAGTCTCCCCCACTCCGCAATATCTTTGTGGTCTAAGCAGAACTGGACAGTCATCAATGTGAGAGCAGAAGCTTGGACAAATAAATTGATCTGAATGAAAACAGTACAGGGACTTTCAGGGTCTTCTTCCTAAATTTATTCAAGTATTAAACAAACAGAAACTACAGCATGCATCAGATACTTTTCTTTGTTGTACAACAAAACTATGGACTTGTTTGTATTTGCAGCATTTCCAGCAACATCAGGCAGACTTGTCGATGTTATCCAGTTTTGCACAGTCACTGGAGTGTCGCATCATGAATTATTAAATCAGTGCTTCGTGGTAATACATAATTTCTTATCAATTATTCATGCTAATGTGTGTGTAGTTTACTTAATTGTGTTATTGACGATCAAAAGTAATTTCCTGAAAATCCTCAAGGACAGAAAATTTAATCAGCGTAACTACTTTTCAGATGCAATGCTGTTAAGTATTCTTAATTTGCTCAACAATTCACTTATTTATGTACCTTTCTGGAGGAAATACGAGTTTAATCAAACAATTAGATTGAAGAGTTAGTGTACAGAAGGGCTGAAGTTCAACAGAATGCAAGGTAATTATGTTGAAATGAAGTTGATCCTGCCTCTTTGGAGTGGAAATTTTATTTCAATCCTTTTTTGAACAGGGGGCACAAAAATATTATGATAGGGAAGATCATCAGAAAAACAGTGATTCTCTCTTCTCCAACCACTCCCCACAACAAAGCACACAGCCATCTATTTTATTTCGGTGGAAGAAAAAGGTTGCTGCACCAATTAAAACTAAGCCATAATTTGCAGCCAGAGAAGCCACCTCCACCTACAGTTCAGCAAAGCAGCTCCTGAAGCTGGAACACAAAGGCAGATCACAGACACACTGCATGTTCTCCCCTGCAATTAGGAGAGTTTAGGATTGTTAAAGGAAACATATGGTATGGCAAAAGGAAACAAAAATTACTCCATTTGATGAATGTGGGCCCTGTCAGACTTTCTTTTGTACTTGGATCCAAGGACAGACCCAGCAATGCCCTCACGGCTTGTGTCCAGAAGACACAAATCCCACCCCTGGAGGAGTGCCTGGTACCCTTCACTCCTGGAGCAATGAAGGTACTTAGTGCTGCCAAACCACCCCCTGAAGACCAGGGCTTGCACCCTCTGAATGGGTGCTGACACCAAGACCTACCTCAGGAAAAGGAAAGTGTGCACCAAGGGTATTGGGAGGGTCCTGCAAGCACCAGAGAAGCCCCAGGTTCTGTAAAATTCATAGGATGAGATCGTGTGGGGGAGAAAGTTTTGCTGCCAATCTTACTCAGGACGGCCTTTCCAAGCACATTCCCAAGCTCAGATCCTGTGAGAAGCCAAACACAACCCCGTGTAAAAGCATGGGCTCAGCACACTGCAGGAGGTTCTCAGTACAACATGTGGGATCAGAGCTGACAGGAATCCTTCCAGTAACCTCCAGGTTTCTTGGTCAAGTCTCAAAGCAGCGTTTTCACCCCTTTCTTCAGGAACATCTGTGGACAAGACTAACGAGTCTGCAAAAGGCATCTGAGAAAAGTAAGTCTATGTCACTAAGTTTGAATTTGCATGTGCATTTCACATGGAAAAAATGTGGGGCATCCCATATCGAAATGTCTGCTCTAGAGCATCAGATCTTAGTCTGCTTTGCTTTGGGGAATTTTGAGTAAGAGATAAGACTGCATTTCCTGAGGCATCAGTTTCTCCTTTGCACTGTGCCCATTTGGTATAATTAAGACATTTTCATATCTAGATTCATTACAACAAGCCTTCAGTGAATGGAATAGTCTGATTTTGGATGGCATAAAGGAATATCCTTCCAAGCTTTATTTCCTCTTTGTTGAAAACAAAACATGCAAGGACATATTCGCAGTGTTGCAATGCAGGATTATTTTGTTTTCTAGTCTTTCTTTCCAAGAGAATGATGCTAAAATACCCCCAGCTTTGTGCAGATTTAGACACAACAGCACTCTCCATTAAATACCATTGTTATCATTTGAAGCTACGAATGCTGCCCTGGAGTCATGTCTTTTATGTCTAACCCAGGGAATGGCAAGAGTAACAGACTAATGTTCACATACAGACTAGTGCAAGGATTTTATTCACAGGTAAACTGATCTCAGCAATCTCCCAGTAATCTACTCCATGGAAAGTTTCATTTTCGGGGGAAAAAAGGGAGAAGGAAAAAATTATGAAGATGTTCATTGTATTTTCTGCTTCTCTTACACCTGGCTTGCCTGGGATAGATTGGGTTGAAGTCAAATGCCATCAGAAAACGGTAGACCAAATTGGCATATACCTGCAGATTTCTTCACCTCTGATGTGCACGGTGGGATAAATGATGCCTGGATGCCTCTCCTGCCCCTGACCTCGCATCTGGAAGTGCTGCCCTGCTGCCAGCCTTCTATCTCATGCAGGATAGGAAGCCAAGATGTGCAGGAGCAAGCCAGGATCCTGGGTGTTTCCATGTCCCTGGGATGTGGAGCGGGGAAGCTAAAAACAGTTTCACAAACATTTCCAAACACAGTGCCGATAAATCAGGGGAAGGAACCTACAGCAGCGCAAGAGAAGCAAGGGTGCATGAAAGCAGCCACGTGGATTTGCTGGGTCCCTGGTGGCCCCATGACGTCCCGGTGGGGCACAGCCACACTTCAGTTCACCCCGTGGCAGAGCCTTGGCAGCAGGTCCCTGCTCTGAGCTGAGAGGCTGGCACCAGTCTGGTCTCATACGCTCTTCTCCCCTTCCATGGGCTCCTTGGCTGGAGGAGGTTGCTTGTCCTGGGTGCCCTCGGGGCCAGGTTTGGTGGGAGGAGTGGGGCTGCTACTGGCGGCGGGCAGGAGGTTGGCAGACTGGAGTACAGCCTCCGAGTGCTCTCTGGCCTTCATACGCAGCGCAGCCACGCTGGCGGTGCGGTTGCTTTGGCAGCCATAGGTGGGTAGGAAGGAGAGGCCCATGGGGTCTGGAACGCAGCACGAGCACAGCGGGCTCCCTGGGGAGGAAGGAGACAAAGCACCATCACTGATGGAGAAGGTCTGACTGTTCCCTCCATGATCAATATGTTGAGGGCAGAGATGGGGTTGGAGTCTCAAATGGCAGCAACTCCCTCCCCTATGGACCTTTAGTGAGTACATAGGTGTTCTCTGGATAGGGACTAGAAAAGTCAGATCCTGTTCTGTGAAGAACCTTACACTGAGGGTCATCCAGGGTGACAAGCAGAGTGAGTGAGGCCAAGCAGAGCCAGAAATGAGCAAGGAAGTTTAGATCACACATAAGATTTGCCCACAAGCAAGGCTGAGCTTGTCCCCTGCTCTCACACCAAGCTGCTGTTCTGTGGCTACCATCAGTCCTATGTTGGAGGTGTCCCCTGCCCTCAACCTGCACACTCAGGCCTGATCAATTTGGGCAGTTGCATATGTTGGGTCCCATCGCTCATTTACACCTGAAAGATTACTGCAAAGAAAAAGGTGAACATATTCTGGTTATTATGCAGGAACTAATGAGCTTCTCCTGCATCACTGTGAGGTGAGGTAAGCTTTTCCTTGGCCTGGCCTCTGCCAACTATTGGCATCATGTCTATATGGAAGTCTGAGTCTATTCCACCTCCACCCACCCAGTGTCTGTGCTGCTTACACCTCAAAGAGAACAGCTTCCAGAAGTGGGCCAAGGCCACCTAAAGCTGGTGCTGTGGACATGGCTTAAGAGTCCCATCAGGAGAGAGGACCCAGACTATCTCTACCCTGCCATTTGAGGAACATGGGCTGTTCCAAGCGGGCAATAAAACACTGGAGAGAGGGTAAAAGTAGTATTCTTCTCCCTTTAAGCCTAAAGGGTCCCCTGCAAACCACTGACAGAGACAGTCCTCACTCCACCAGCTACCCTCCTGAGCTAGACCACTACAGGCTCTTCCTCTGGCTTATCTTTGATAACACTGGGATTTGGGCCAGTTACCAAAAAAGTACACCTGGAAATACAGGTTACCCACTGGCAGGACATGCAGTCCGTTCAAAAAGCCGCCCTGTACCTAGCTTATATACATCTACTGAACAAAGAAGAATGTATCAGAGGAGTAGGGAGGGGAGAGAGGGTGAGATGGCTGAGCTACTACTTTGATTTGCTCCCTGGTAAGAAATGTTGTGACACCATTTTTCCAGGAGTTTCAGGCCACACAAACTCCACATCCTCTTCTACCCCTGGCAAAAGCCCATCCTTTGCTGATACACTACCTCCCAAAAAGAAACAGGCCGGCTCTGCACATCCTGACACAGTGCAATGTGTTCCTCTGATCTTTCCAAGCCAAGGACTCGCTTTAATTTCTGCAGTTAATACTTGAGTTAAATGGCTCATGACTAAGTGATGGGACTAATAACCTGCTGGGAGCAGGTAGTCTTTCTTTTACACTTCTGCTCTCAGTAGCAACGGGTCAGCACCCATCTGCTAGGGATGAAGACAGACAGTTGTTTGTTTTTAGGATGCCGGCAAGACTTCTCCACAGCAATTGTCAGAGATTAGCAGCTTGCAGGTAACATTCAGGAAAAACTACCTTTTTCTTCTTAAAAAACAGAGTCTGCAAAGGACAAGTTACTAATGTAACTGGGAAATCTTTTCTTTTGTAATACCTCTGACAGAGCATGAGACCAGCAGGCCAACGTTTCCATGGGACCAGGCATTCAAGCGTATTGCACAAGCAAGTTTCAGCACTTGACTAAAATCCTCCATTTTTTGCTTTAGCACTAGGAAGCTCAATCTCTGTCTGCTTTGATCAGCTGAGAAGGATGTTTTATAACAAAATCCACTCAGTAACACAACTTACAGATTTTGCTACCACCAGCCACACTCATAAAGTCATTTTTGCTCTGTTTAACTGCAGCCACTTCAGTGGTACTGAACAGCCGCCGCTTTACCAAGACGGACGAGAGGAAGATCCTCACTTCAGAGTCCATACAGTTTGCAGCAGGTCTTTCACTGCAGAAGCCACAAAGTCTTCTTTTGTCACTACTGTTAAGCTCCACTAACTTAAGGTTCAGATATGAAACATGGGGGCACGGAGGCCTGCCTGTGCTTCAGCTATTTGCACTGCTGCTTTCTAACAAAAACTGAGTGAGGCTTTCAAAAGCGGTTGTTCAGATCCCAGGCTGAGGGAAGGGCTGGCCCATCTGCAGCACCTAATATAGAACCAAGCACAGACATTGTCTGCTTAGTGGGAGGGGGGGAGAGGTGGAAAAGTGCTTTACCTTTTTTAAAAGAGCAGGAATCAGCTCCATCCTCTAAGAATAATTTTCATTCCATTGTTAGGGGTAAAATATTATCATTATTCTGTACCGATCAAAGATTTTTAATTAATAATTAGACCTGATATTACCTAGTGGATCTGCAACCTGATATTACCTAGTGGCTCTGCAACCTGAGGGTGCAGTTACCTGTGGTGGAAACTAGGCTACCTCTAGAAATAATGTACCCATAAGCCATGCCTTTCATTTCTCTGAGTTCACACTTGCAAGCAACAGTTCACACAAGAAAAAAAAAAAAAAGGTAAAGTAACAAGTGTTATTTGTTGCAGGGTCCAGCTAGAATACAGGGGAGTAGGATTTAGCCCTACCTTAATATAAGTTGTAAGGAATGTTGAATCTATCTTACAATTGCCTCTACCTGCAGGTAGTAAGTCCAGAGAAATCTATCAGGCTTTGCTGGCACAAAAGACAAGAAAAGCTCAGGAGCCCAAGATCTCCGCCTGCCTATAAGTCAGCCTATGATGGACAGCAGTGTGACTTTCACCAAGAAAAAGGCATCCACATATAGCAGATGTCAGTGTTTTTTTACATCTTGTTGCAGTATCTCTAACTCCACAATGGGGAAGGAAGGAATTGTTCCTACTTATTTCAGATTCTCAGAGGAGTTTAGGCACCTAGCTCCCACCAAAATCAGTGAGGGTTAAGCCATTAGCCCTAGATCTCGCTCCAGCTTCCACTAACATCTAAGACAGTCTGATATTACTTTAATGGGATTTAGATCAAGTTGCTACAATATGGACAGGGTACCATTTTCTTTCTTTCAGGAACTTACTGCCTGCTGTACACAAAATTAAAATACACAATTAGATTTCCATTAACTTACAGTAAATTCTGCTGAATTGATCTGAACCTCCTTGTATTCCTATATGAGATCATACTTTAAATGCTCAGCCTGAACATAAATACTTAATGTAATAAATACAGCCTGAAATATTTGATCCACTTGGCAGTTTAATTGATCTACTACAGAGACTGACAGGAAAAATTAAATTAGCTCTATCTTGTCTCTGCCAACATCACATTTGAATTGTAACGATATTTCGTCTGCAGTTTTGATTGCAGACCCTTTTCTGCAGTTCCAAGGTTCAGTTTTAGCTCAGAAGAGTGGGGTGGAAGCTGGGCCCATATTGGTACACAAGTATTTAAAATATGTATTTTGTATTTTGACTCTACAATTTAAAGAATTTAATAGATAGCCTTTCCAAAAGGCAAAACCCCAGTTCCTTTCCTCTTTCAGTACTTGTGCATATCAGTATTCGATGTGGACAGCTGAACAGCAGCCTGACAAGGAGGGAAGCAAGAAAAAATTCCTATTTAAAATTCTCACCTGTCAATGAATGCTGGTTAGTTTTCAGAGAAAATTTTATGCTTGATTTAAGCATTTTTTTTCTTCTCACAGTAGTCACATTGGTTTGCTTGCACTCTAAATCCCAATAAACCTGAAATCACTTTCACAAGGGCTGGAAGGTCAACAACCTCAAGTTCATAGTGTCATTTACCAGTGATAGCTGATTCACAAGGAGCTCCATCTTGCTCTCAATACGTGACACCAACACTGTCTATTAAAGCCTGAGGCACAAGCATTAAAAACAAAAGTGGCTTTATCCAAACTTCTTGAGTTCTGAATCAGGAGGTTCAGAAGATCAAGGCATGAACAGAGATCAAGTTTGAAATGGAGAGGCATCAGATGCTCCCAGTATATTTAGGGTAGCCTCAAGGCTGTTTACGTTGTGCTAGATGGTTTCTCCTTCTAGAGCTTAAGCTGGTTAAGTGTGCAAGGCATCCTGTGCCGCGCAGAGGCTGGAAAAGCACTTCAGAGCTGACAGCAGAGTCCAAATGTTTTTATTTCACATCTCTTTGCCTTGTGAACCCCATATGCCCAAAGCAGACAACAAAGAGCTGACGATGTGGCTCTGTTGCTCTAGGAAGAGTTTTTTTGTGTAAATAACTTGACACTGGAACTGGAGGGTTTCATCCTCCTTCATTTGTGCCATTAGTACTGTTCCAAACAATTCAATAAATAAATTCAGACCCATAACTTTGCCTCTTTGGACAGGAAATGTGGCAGCAAAGCCAAAGAGCTACGAGAACAGAACCAGTCCTTTGAATACTTTCAGTTCGGCAACCATTTACCACTCTTCCCTTTCCACATCAAAAACATGATCTGACCCTAAATACTACTGCCATATGTTCCCTGCCCAGTTAAGGCCAACTAACTTAATTAGGATTTGTCCTGAAGGAACATGGCAGCACTCATTTCCTTCCTATTGCTCTTAAGGCTCTTGGTATCTGCATATCCCCCAATATTTGTGTTAAAGACCAAAAAAAATCTACCTGCAAAGTAGGGCAATGCTAGAGTTCAGGATCTGTGACACAGGAATCAAAGAAATTTGATCAAGGTCTGTGCATCTGCGGCAAACTAAAGAGATGTTTTAAATTCTCTGAAGTCACAGTAGCAGGTAAACTACAGAAAATACCAAACAGAGCCCCCTTGATACATTTGCTATATTACATGAGATAAGCCAGTCAGACCATAATCAAAAATGTGAGAGACAATAAAGACACCAAGAGTTTTCATTCTTGTCACCCAGTCTTTTGGAAAGCAGTGGTGCTTCAATTCAGTAAACACCAGCTTAGGTAAGGTAGGTCCTTGAACACTTCTTTCTCAGCCATGGCAACGGGAATTGCCCGATGGAATCAGGCAAATTCTCTTCATCTTTCCATACCAGAAATTGAGATTTAATGGATGGGCAGTTCTAGTTGTGCTTTTTTTCCTGGATACTTCAATTAAGCCTCCCTATTATGAACAACAGCAACCACATCAGCAACAAACCGTAAAAGAGCCTAATCAATGGTGCCCTGAAATATCCACTTTGATGTGCATAATGCAGTCCTGCTTCTCTATCAGTGGCGTGGAGGTGCCGTGAAAACCAACTGAGCTATAACTTGCACAGAGCAGAGCTGTGGGTGAATTATGAAAGTAATTCCCTGGCAAGTGTAATTATTTCTCTCATCATACACTTCACTCATCACGGGGGCAGGGGAAATTTCAGTGGAATATCACAGACACTCTCTTGGCCTCAGCCAACAGAATGCTAGAACACTTCCGCTAAACAGTGGAGATTCTTGTTTACACCCATTAATAAGATCTTCTACATTAATGAATTGCATTCATGCTGTCATCCATTAAGAAGCTACTTTGAGGTCTTTCTCTGCACAAACTCTACCTTCTCCTGATAACTCTTTTGTTATACAGCCCATAAATAAAACAAGTATTTTCCCTTCATATTTGAGGTCTGCAATTAAATCTGCTAAATGGACTGCAGATGCATAGTTTACAGTAAGTGATTCATCTTGGAAGATCATGGAAATGTCGAAGTCACCACAATGAAGTAGCCTAGTTGTCAAATTAGGACAATTTCAGAGAATAACAAACACCAGAATTCTCATCCATGCGAGACAACCTTCTCTCTGACTGTGGCCAGTGGTAAAGAGCTAAAACCCTGATGTAAGAAAGCCTGTATTCCACAGAAATTATGATCTGATTCTAATGCATCAAATGAGATTCTGTATTTCCTTAAAGAACGGTATGTAGTGAGATGACATGGCAGCTGGCAGATGCTTGCTACTAAGTACAGCCCCCAGTATGCTAAATTTCGGAGAGGGAAAGGACTCACTTAAGGAAAGGAGAAGTTCTGCTGTATTACTGGTTAGAGAATATTTGATAGAAACAAAGAAAAACTGTCCAGTAGTAATATACTTTTCTCTGGAACAGTCAATGCTTGAATTACAGTTCTGATGGCTATTGCATAGCCTGCCTGCTTTCTTCACAGAACTTCACACTATTTGTGGGGGTAATACCATCCCTTTGAAGAGAAAAAAGATAAATCTCAGTTTCAGAGGCATCAGGGTTCATTTGTCATAGTGCTTAGGGATGACAGCTTACTTCTCATTCACCAGAGCAGACATAGTCCTATGCTCCAACAACATCTCCCATTTACCTGGAAGTGGCACATGTGGGATTCAGATGAGCATTGCCTGTTGAAGAGTTTCACAGCCACACAAAGCGTGAAGCAAACCTACAGTGCACTGCACAGTCATTTTAAAATCAAAGTTGCAGGCTCAGTCCCTGCACCATGCTAGGATGTCCTGAGATTTCTTGTCTCTACTAGACCAACTTCATCATCAACTATTATACCTTTATACTACAAATTAGATCCAGGGACCATCTGCCCTAGACACTGTATGCAGCAGTGGAAATCTGGGTATGAAGCCAAGCAGTCGAAGTCAGAGAAGGAGAATGAGAGTTATTAGTTTCTTTACAGAAGACAGAGAACTCTCAGGTGGCAGAATAAAAACGGTCCCTGAGAGCATAAAATAATTATTAATTAGTTACATCACCATCATCACTTGTTATTCACTGTATTGATTTTAATTTTCTCCTTCTAAAGCATCAGTCAAATATTACTCACTGACACCAACAAAGTCTTGGCTCACAAGCCAAACAAAGCACATCTTGTCTCCTCAAAAGAATAAGAAAACAACCTAGACTTCCCAGTAGCATCTGATGTGCTGAGAGTGCTCATTTGTCTGCAGGCAGCTTTTATGGCCTTACTGAAGAGTATGATTCCCTTTACTGGCCAGGTTTACTCTCCCAATGGTTGGAATACATATCTATTTATGGGATCGACAAAGAGGGGCTGCATTTAATTTGACATTTGCATAGAAGAAAGTGGGGTCATGCAGCCATTGTTAGTGAAATGATGCTTTGATTCTAGAACAATGGGCTTGCTTTCAAAAGCAAAAAGAATTCCTAGTAGTTTCAGAACATGGCCAACACAAGAGAGGAACCAGAAAGAGCTCTTGATCATTTCACTTTCAGATAAAACTTGTGAAATCTTGGAAAACCTTACTACTTGCTGAATTTCTCCTAATCCAATCAATCCAAAAACCAAACAGCTCAGAATTTTATGCCCTGTAGTGAGTTTGATGAGATTTCAGGTGGCATAAGAGCCCTATGCCCTCAGAATCACTGTGTCAGCCTTGTTGCCATTTCTGCTGCAAAATGCAACTGGATTCTCAAGGGAGAGGCTTAGGTCTTTTCATTAAGGCACACGAGGACACGGACTAATGCCCATCTAAAGGTAAAGTTAGTTCTTTGATAGGCCTGAAATGTACGATTCACCTCCTAGCTCAAACGGGCAAATGAGAAGGGAGAGTCAAACAAACTGAATTGAGCAAGACAAAGAAGGCCATATGAAGGTTTTGTGAACACTGTGTCCCTCCGTGTCTTTTCCTTCCTTCCTTTCCACAACCATTATTCCTTCCTTCAGACTGAAATTTGAGCTTCGTTGTGCCCTTACATACATTGGTTTAGATGAATCATCATTCACCTCGTGTTTCCAAACCAAAGATAAAATGCAAATCAGGCCTGTGGTACTCTTGGTCCACCCAGAATCTCTAGCAATCATCCTGTTCACCATTGACAATTAATGAGACCAAAGCTCAAAGTCTGCTGTTCACATCCCCCACCTCAGCCTAAGCGAATTGCTCTTGGAAAAACAGGCAAAGAAGAACTTGTGGAGATGAGCCAAGGAAAGAGGAGACAATAGTACGTATATAAATACCACAAGAAAGATGTTACAATTACTCGCTGCTTGTGTAAATCAAATTTGCCACCTTGTAGAACAAATTCTTCCTCTTTAGCCTGAAAGCCAAAATTTGACACTACTGAGACCTAGTTGCAGAATAAAAAAATCTCACATCAAAGCGGCTTAGTCTACCAGCTCCTTGCAAGTATAACAAAATACTGGCAGGCATAGGCAGCTCCACAAAGCTCCTGTTGGGTGGATATCCAGCTATGCAAATCTGAGCTGGATTTCTTAAAATAAAAATATACAACATTATCGCAGTCCTCTTGCATGTATCTGGAGATCTCTAGTACCAGGCAGGAAATATAAACTAGGCATCGCAGCAACTGCATATGTAGATGACAACATTCATCAAGCAAATATACATGCACCTGATAATGGACCATCCCTTATAAAAATGATAAAAAAATCTATATTTACATTTGGAACAAATTTTTCAAGGACACTGCCTTTTAGCCTGGGCAAACAAATGTCTAATAAGTATCTCTTTACAGAGATTCAGGAATAGGATTTTTTCTGCCCCTAGGTTGTAAAACTGCTATCAAGCAAAAAGGAGCAAATTATTAATTTCTCAATTTAGAGGCTGAGCTGTAAAATCATGGAAAAGAATATCTGGAAGTCTTGCAAATAAATAAAATCTAAAAAAATCCAAAACAAAACAAAAACAAAAACACACAAAAAAATCCCTCTCAGATTTTTTTTTTCACGCATTTTTATTTCCTTTTGCTTGGTTTTTGTATATTGCCATTATTTTTCTTAAAACTTAGCTACATTTAAACATGGAACAGGTGAGAGCAACATATTGAGTCAATTAGTTTCAAAAATGCTTAGATGTAGATTTTAAGAAAAAAAAAATACCTTCCGTGTGAAATTATTCACTGAACACAACCCCATTTCCTCACCTTTCAACCGGCTCAGGACTACATTTACCAATGAACAATCTTTTCACCTGAAGAATTTCTACTACAGAGATATTGCTCCTGCACAGTGGAAGAAGCTGAAAGTCTCTGCGCTGAGACCTCAGTAGCCATAGGGCAGAGATAAAGAGAACTCAAGCAGTCAAACAGCTGCTGCCTGCTTACAGGGTTTAGATTGACAGTCATCCTTTAAGGGTTCAGGTCACACCTGAGTTGCTTTTCTCAATTTAGAATCACAGGTCCCATACCTATCAAAATAGCAGTAGCTGTATGGTGACTCTGGGTTTAGCTTTTTTGGAAAGATGTATGGGAAGAGGTGACAGGACAGGACACTGGACTTCATGCAAAAGTCAGCAGTTCCAAACATTCGCTTCAGGAATGTACCTTGGCAATGCTGGATTAACTGGGAATACTCACAAAGAGCATGAGGTATGCCAGAGAACGTAGTGAGAGGCATTAGAGGACATTTGTGTTCATAGTGGAGGGTCTTAAACTGGGAAACTTTCCACACAGATTATTGCACCACATTGAGGCATAGAGTAAATGTATGTGCCACTTTGTGTTTGGCAGTGCTATAAGGCTTTACATCCTATAAATCTATAAATTGAATTCATCCTGCTTACACCCTTAGTCTTACAAATTGTTAGACTAGGAACAGCTAATGGATCAGCTGGTGATTTATTTTTAAAAGATGCATACTTCTGCTTTTTGGGAACTGAAAAGGATATGGGCACTGGATGTACCCTTCCTGAAGCCTGAGTCCCAGGTAATGAGGAATTACTTTGTATCCTTCCCCTGTCCCCACGCACATGCTTTATTCAAGTTCTCAGAGGAACATGCTGTTCAAGAAGAGAAAGGTCTGCTATTGCGCAGAGATGTACTGCAAAAGGAAACCTCATGCAAAGAGCAGATGAGGCATCAGTAACAATGCCAGGTAATGTATAATGCAAAAGGATGTGTATAACTAATTTATTAGCATAAATTTGACTCTCAAAAAAAAAAAAAAAAAAAAAACAAAAACAAAAACTGAAAACATAGGCAAAGAAAACTATAAAGGAGCAAACCCTACCTGCCTTGCTCCTTGAGACAAACCTGGACCTCACTAAAATTAGCTGGGTAAAATGAAGGAGCTTCACCACAAATAATGCTACAAGTTATAACAGACCTACTCCTGTACTTGCAGCACCAGACAGTGCAAGTGCTGCAAATCCCAACAGAAAGAAGGATCCATGATTTCCCAAAGGCTTCCCCACTGCCTTGAAGTGGGGCCATGCTTGAAAAAGCCACTCTTTGCGCTTATCCCTGAAGTTAAACAAAGTCACTTACCTTTCAGAGAGGCGACATGGGATAAAGCTTGTGCATAGGTGGCTGTGTTGAGAAGAGTCCCCGGCAGGCAGGAAGGGAAGAAAGGTCCTGTAGGACCCACTGCTCGACTCAGGCTGATGGAGAAAAGAACTTCCTTACAAAACCAGAACCAACTGCTTCCAAAGACAGCATTTGTCCACGCACAAGAACACATTGGTCAGTGTCCTGACACTAGGTGGGACCAAGCCTGAATAATATTAGCCTCCCACAGCCACCAGATTCTCAGCGCCTGCACAGGGAACAGTGAGTTGCATGAGAGAGTTTAGCTTCTCATGATTTGGGCTGAAGATTATACTGTCTAGGGACAAGGTTTGGCAACAGGCAAGTATGTATGCATGTACATACATAAGTATGATGCATGCTTGCCCCTAAAAGAGGAAGTTGATAACAAGCAGTACTCTTACCTCTGCTGAACCTCCAGACTCTCTTTTTTATTCCTGGTTTGATCTGCTGGAGAAGGGGAATTCAAATTCCTTGCAGGAGGTGCCACCTCAGACATTGTTTCCTTGGAGCCCTCTTGATCGGAAGCACCCCTTTCTGTTTTCCTCCATTTAGCTCTCCGATTTTGGAACCACACCTGGAACAGGAGAGAAATTGAGGCTGAATACCTTGTTTAACTGAATGCAAAGCAAGGAAGTTGTAAATTGTTGCTCTAGTGAATCAGTCATTTAGAAGTGTGGCTAAAACTTGCTCTTATTTTGTGTCTCTGTTGATATTCTTGTTGAGCTTTAGGATTACATATCTATCCGGGATATTTCTGTGCCTGGAAAACAAGCCAGGAATGCCTGAAGACATTTTAAATGCTAAAATTTAAAAAAAAAAAAAAAAGTGAGAGACATTTGATGTAGATGTGTCAGCAAAACATGTAGATGTGTGCTTGCCTTTATGTATGTGTTTAATTCTCACTGGTTTCTATGTTTTAACACATCTAAAAGCCTTTTGTATAGGGATGGGCTTAAATACGTATCTAAGCACTCTGCTGAAACCGTATACAACCCTTTAAAATGAGCTCCTACTAGAATGGGAGAGGTCAGAAACTAAAAGGTACATAGCAGGCCATCTTATCCAGCCCATTTCCTGGAGAGGACTGATAGTGGATGTTATTCCTCTGATGTATTTGTCCAGTCTACATTTAGAGGACTCGAAAGGCAGTAGATACTAATTTTAGAAGATCATCCTGCAGCTTAATACACGTCAGTTTCCAAAACTTTTTCCCCTGTAATCCAATACAAATATTCACGTTCTTTATTTTATCCCCTGACATTTAGTACAACACTTCGGGCTTTTTTTACATTTACCTTGAGGCTGATGCTCTGAAAGTTTGTTATTTGAGGTAGAAAATGCCAAGCCTCTCTTCAGGTCAGGAAATCCACATTTTAATACATGACTTCAAGAATAGGATAGATTGTTATTATTATTATTCGCCTCCTACAACTCCATTTTAGTTAGCTGCCTTTTAATTGCATGTATCAGCAAACGTTGAATAATGATTTTATCTATATTCTAAATTTAGAGCAGTTAAATGCAAAGCAAAATGCAGACACTTTCTTGTGTCTTAATTGAATGAAGGTCACAGCTATAACAACATTTAATTGAGCTATTTTTCATTATCATATTTTAATGACTTTGCACTGACAGTTCGCCTGCTTCTGAGGAAAGAGCATGATGAAGTCGTTTATTTCCCTATTTAGTTATTGTTTGACAACATCATCTTCGATTAAGACTCTGCTTTATAGCACATTAATCATATTTGAATGAGCAAGGGGTATAAATGTAAACATATCTCACATCCTCTGTGTTTCTCCACGTCCCTGCATGAAAGCAGGCTAAGCAAATGCTTGCATCTATTGTCTGTTTGCATAATAGCCAACAACAAGGCTAAACACCAGTCCTCAGCAATCTAATTGTCACCACCCCTATCTCACCCTTGCACCTTTCAGGAAGAAGTTATGATCTTCCACTTCTGAATGCTCAATAATTGTCCCATTTATCTCAATTTGCAGTTCAGTCTTTAGGCACCAATAGCCGAAATGGCATTTTTTATTATTTTTTTTAAGCCAGTACCTACAATGCAGTGGCAAAAGGAGATTTTCATTTTCAAATAATAATCAGTTTAATTTGCCCGCATATGACCAATGATTCATGTTCAGATTTAATAATCAGGATCGCATAATCTGATTATAGGAGAAATAATTTGTTTACAATCCCCAATTTACTGTGGTGAATTCCATTATCTCTCTTCAGCCATTGGGTTTTAAGAGATACTAACATGACCCTAGGGAACAAAAGGCAAGCTATTATATTTCCTACAATTAGATCTTTGCATAGTCTTAACCCTGAGCACCTAAATAAAAAAAAAAAAAAAAAAAAGAGAGAAGCATCGTGCAGAAAAGCTCCATAAACAAAAAGAACGCATAATCGTGCTCAAAAAATGGTTGGCAAGTCTGTGGTGGATGCCTGCAGAGTTATAGGGATCCATCTCTGACAGCGGTGCGACTACTGTTCTTAGCAGAGCTTGTAGACACACAAAGTTAATCGCTGCATATGGGAAAACAAACACCTGGATTTAAAAACATAAAATAAATAAAAATTGGGGAGCAGGAAGGAAAGGGTGGAAAGAGAGTAATCATGGCCAATGGTGTTTATTGGATCATATTAAAGGTGTGGGAATTGCTCTGCAGGCTCTTTAGCTGTCTAAATTAAGTGTTGAGGAAGAAGGCGAAAGGGAGGAAAGTTGAAGAGGTACAGGCAGATTTCTTCCTGGCAGCTGGGCTCTCTGCAATTGCCTAACCCCATTGCTTGACAGTGGTCATAGTTGCTTTGGAGAATCACGTCTCAGCTCTTTTCTCCACACACACACCCTCCAAAAGCATGGAAATGGATGTGCATTGATGTAATTTAGTACCTTGGAGACGCGGACAAATTAGTGTAGAACATTATCACTAGTTAATTATGAATGACCGATTAATCAACCTAATCTAATATTCCACATTATGTTGATGTTATTAAAGTGCATCATGAAAATGACAGATCGTCTTCATTTGCGTTCTTTGGCCAAATGTGCACTCTGCAGACATGATGTCAAAAAAAAAAAAAAAAAAAAGTTTGCCGGTTTGAATACCCGAGAGTTGAATAATTCCCCAGAATGTTTACCTGCACCCTGGCTTCCGTCAGGTTGATTTTCATAGCCAGCTCTTCCCTAGTGAACACATCGGGGTAGTGGGTTTGAGCAAAAACGGCTTCCAGTGCCTCAAGCTGGTGGAGAGAATTGGAGCAAACATCTGTCAGTGGCAGGCACGCGGGATGTGCCGTCTCGTGGGGCACTTCTCCACCGGCCCTGCGAGGGATGGGGAAAGGGGGGCCAGAGGGGGCCCGGGCGGTGCGGGGGCAGGCAAGGGACTAGCGGGGGGCAGATCAGGGGCAGAGAGGAGGGAGCTCCTACCTGCTGCAGGGTGAAGGTGGTGCGGTTGCGGCGCTGCTTCCTCCGCAGGAAGCCGTCGTCAAACTCGCCGGCGGAGTGACCTCCGAAGGGGGCCGCGCCTGTGAACGGAGAGCAGCGTTAGGGACCGCAGAGACCGGAGCCGAAGTCCCCTCCGCGCTCTGGGGTAGGGGATGAAGGGCCGGAAGCCGGGGCCACTCCAGCGGTACCGGTGTCTCGGAGATGTTCGGAAGAGGGACGAAGCCGGCGGGAGTGCTGCTCCTCCCGAACACCTCGGCCGGCCTCGGAAGCACCGCAGTGGGTGCCCCACTGGGCGGGGGGGACCTGTCTGACTGAGCTCATCCAGCAGCGGCTGAGGGGGCACAGCGGCCCTTTTCGGACATTTGTGTTTTAAAAGGAGGAAGAGACGAGGCTTTGACCTAAGCATGGTAGCAGCTCCCTGAGCTCCTAGAAGCCATGCCTGTCTGCGGGGAGACTAAAGGTTACTTCGCAAGAACCTCCTTTTCCTTGCTTGGAAGGAGTGGGACTGGGGCCCTTGGCAGTTTTCTTCCCGCACCCCCCACCTCCACCACCACCCCCACAGCAGAGCCGCCACCCGTGTGCTTGCCCTCCTCACTGGAGGCGAACAAGGGTTAGTACCGCGCCAAGCACCGGGAGCGGCGGCAGCGCTCGGGGGGACTCGGCACCGGGGATGGAGGAGGGAGCCCTGCCCTGCCCCGACGGGGGTTTCGAGGGGTCCAGGGGGAGACTGGGGCACTGGGAGTTTATCCCTGATCGGAGGCCGGGGCAGGACAAACGGCCCGCAGGGATGCAAACGGAGTGCAGTGGAGCAGTCCCCAGCCTTCGCGGCTCCCCCAGTTACACATCAGCGGTACCCTGGCTGAAATGTTCGCTCCCTTCTGTTCACTGACAGATTAGGGTAAAAAACCCAAACCAAACAAAATATCTAAACCTAAAACGAAACAAAACCAACCATAAACAAAGGAACAGAAAAGTACCCAAACCCACAGGAGAGTGGCTGAGTGTCTCCCGGGCCTTACCCGCAGATCTGCCCTGTGGGGAGCAGGCTAAGCCGGCCCCGCCGTGGGGCACGGGGGCTACGGATCGCCATTGATCTTGCGGCATCATTTGGAAGAGAAACACGGCCCCAAGCCCCTCCTGGCACAGACAGACGGTTTGCTGTGGCCCTGGGAGATGCTCATCAGAGAATACAATACTGTCCCGGTGACCCCTAGAGCCTTGTGACTTCCCTCCGGCACCGCCGGGCCTCCCCGGTGCCCAAACCCACCGAGAACAATGTCTGAAAAGGGCATTTCTGTTGCCGCTTCTTCGGTTTGCTGATGGTTGGATGAGGGGTTTCTGGACGGCAGGGTGTGTATATATAGATTTTCTTTTACTTGGTTTGCGCTGTGTTGTTTTCACCCTGTAGCAGACCAGACATCCACCGCCCGCCGCTTCCCACGCCTGGGAAGCGGGGATCAGCGGCCGGGAGAGGCGGCAGCCTGCGGGGACAGCTCCCCGTCTCTGGCCGCCAAAACCAGGCACCAGCCCCAAACTGCCACCGGAGACATAAACAAGCAAGCAAACACACAAACAAGAGTACGTTCCCAGAGATGCCTGCCGAACACTAAGGAACAAAGCAGCCGTCGGTGGCACTAGCCGGGGGCAGAGCAGGCTGGCGGGGCACGGAGGGACCCTGGCACGGCCCTGCCAAGCCTGGCTCTCCCCCCGGGCGGAGGACAACTTTGCTGAGAGAAGTTTCCAGCCGGCGATGCGCTGCCCGGCTTGGGTCTGCTGGCCCTAGGGCAGCCTTGTTCAACGCGGGGATGCCCCTTCCCGGAGGAGGATGAAACCGCTGAACCACCTCTTCCTGGCAGCGCTACCTCGGGGAAAGCCCTTTGCCCGCCGGGTGATGCCCGTGCAAGGAGCGGGAGGGGCCAGCAGGAGGATTTTACGTGAACAGCCGGCCCGGAGCTGAAGTTGCGAGGCTGAGGCTCCGGGACTGCTCCTGCACTACGAGCGCTGGCCGGAAGGAGCGGAGCAGGGGGCCCTGGGCATGTGGGAGGACACCGGGAAATCCCGAATGTGCCGTATTTTTCAAAAATAAACAAATAAAAGAACAAAACCAAATAAATAAACAGACCCCTCTGGTCGATAACACAGAGGAAAACATCCTCCCAAATAGTTATTTTCTGCTTGCTCTCTTACCCCTCCCCCCCCCCCCCCCCAGTCGTGCCGCCTCTTTCCCCATTCTCCCGCAGAATGTTTGCAAAATAGCATTAAAGATTTATGAGGTCCCTTTGGCTGGAGGGAGGAGACGTGACCACGTCCTGAAAGTGTCCCGATTACAGCCATGACACCAACATCTGTGCTGGGAGGGGAGAAAAGCATCTCTTTCGTAGCCCGAGGCTCAACTGCGGGATCGCTATCCACAGAGGGGAGGCAGGTGGCAAAATGACGAGGTGGGGGTATAAAAAACAAGGCCTTTCCAACAGGAATCAAATTAAAGAAGAATGAAAATCATGCAATCCTTCTTTCCATCCTGTGACAAGAGGGGAAAGCGGGACGCAGGGAGAGAGGGATAGGGTTGTGTTTTCTCAAGGAGAAAGATGGGGCGCTTTTATATTTATCTCTCTATAGATTTGCGTCTTATCTCAGCACTTATCTGTACCCCGGCAGCCCTGGAACAAGTCAGACCACACGTTCTTCTTCCATTCCCAGCTCACCCCCACACACATCCAAGTTTATTTCTTGTACTTACGCGTCTCTGTGCCACAACACTCACCCTCTAGCTGCGGGGGGCAGTGAAAGTAGAACATGGCCCTGCGGCGGGAGGGACGCCCGCTGCCCGCCGCTGCGAGCCCGACGGCGGCCGGGGCCGGGGCCAGCCCTCGGGGCGCGGGGCTTCCGCCCACCCCCTGCACCGACACACCAACACCAGTTCCCCGGCCGAGCACCGCCGAGGTGTATCCTGCAGACCTGAGGACAGAGAGAGGGGAGAGAACAGAATAGGTGAATAACCAGACGAAAGCACCCAGAGAAACTCATTGATAATCTTAGGTCCCATCCCAGAGGAAGAAGCGAAAGTGGTGTCTAACCCTGTGCTACGAGCTGAAAAAGCCAAAGGCAGAAAACTCCTTGGTAGGTGCACAGTAATCAGAATTGGTAAAACTTTGTTGCTTCTGTTTGTTTTTCTTACTTTTTTTCCTTCATTTCCCTAATAGCAGATTCTCCCTCTCTTGTCTGTCTGTCTGTCTATCTATCTATCTATCTATCTATCTATCTATCTATCTATCTATCCATCCATTAATACATTTATTCATATCTATCTATCATCTATCTATCTATCTATCTATCTATCTATCTATCTATCTATCTATCTAATTATCTCAGATATTTCTTTCCGGAGCAAATAATTACATTAAAAAAAATAAAATAAAAGCAGCAGCTGATAGCTAAGAATAAACCAAAAAAAAAAAAAAAAATATTCTGCCTAAATGAAGCAGCAATAAAACCTGGAAGTGTTTTTCTCGTTAAAGCATCCAGCACAGTGGGAGCTGTGTTCAGGTTGGAACCCATGTCCTCGGCAAGGGAAAAGAATAAAATATCAGGTTTATATGCAGTCATATAAAAAAATCCAGAAGGCAAATAAAAATAGTAATCCATACCTAAACCGAAGTAAGAATCACCAGTAAGATCTGGGGGGTATTTTGCACTGGAGTAAGGCGCTGTGAGTTGTTGGCTGCAAAGACAGAAGGGCTCTGTGGAGTTCTGGAAGTGGCCAGATGTCTTTATATCTGTCTACAGCATGCTCTGCCTCTCAGCACTTGCCTTTATAATCTCACGCATAATTGGCCTTAATCTGATTATTTCCAGCGCTGTCTACAGTGAGTAACTTGGATAGGTCTATTGGGCCCTACAAATGGCCCACGTGGTGTGCAGAGCAGGGGAAAAAAAAAAAAGGGGGGGAAAAAAAATCCCATCATTTCTCAGCAACCACCAGGAATGTGAACGGCAGTACCAAAATCCCATTATTTCCTGCGCCTTGGCTCTCCCGGGCACCGCGGCCCCCGGCGGGTCCCCCCTTCATCACGTCCCCGGGGTGCCCCGGGCTGCGGGTCCGGGAGGTGGGGACTCGCCGTGCGGTGCGGTGCCGAGCCGAGCCGAGCCGTGCCAGCCCTGCCCGGCCGCCTGGACCCCAACGCTGACAAAGCGGCAGCTAATTGCCGCCGGGTGGGTTTTGGGGGGCCGCTCTCACACGCCTTGCCTTTCCAAGCGATCGTACCGCGGCAAAGTTTGATTTTGTTCACAGCGAGGGGTCTCTGGATTTATGCTCGCTTCCCGTCTGCAAATGATATGCGGCGGGACCCTTTGCAATTACTTTTAAAATGCATCCGAGACATGGGCTCAGCGGAGAGAGATGGCCCTTGCCTCAGCCCGGGTGAAAATTAGACTTTAAAGTACCCAGATGAAATTTTCAAGTCAGGGACGCGGGATTGGATCAAATCACATAAACTGCAAAAAAAGCAAGTATAATGGCGCATAATTGGTTCTGTAATAGCATTACACAAGGATAATAGCCTGTTATGGCCCCCTGCACATTAAGTGCTTCCCTGGCGTAAAGCCTTTATGATATTAAAGGGGGAATATAATGATATTTTGGTTATTAAATGCATGTAATTAATTTATGCACCACTGAAAATAAAGTTGGTATTATGACCCACTCAAGATGCATCAGAAGATGTAAGTCAGACAACTGTTGATAAGTTCTGGTGTCTATGTTTCGTCTAGACTGCTGATTTTATTTTGGAACAATTGCTTCTCCGGCAGACTACACAAATTTAATATTTTATAAACATTGTAATGTTCTGTGCAGGAAGGGTGAGCAAATCTGCACAGGGTCTCTTAGATCTGATGGGAGTTTAAAGACATAGCACGTTCATGCCAGAGCAAAGGAGGTGGATACAGATGATAGAGGTGCAGAAACAGATACTTTGAAGAGACCATGTCTTTGTGAAGTTATTCTGCATATAAGGTCTCATTAAATAAACACTAATAAGCCTTAGAAATATCACCCGCTCTATCTGCCTTTTACCCTATGCATAGATGTGGAAATTCCCCTATGCATATTCAAGGCGAAGTTATGTTTCAGTCCTGTAAGGCATTATTTTAGCAAAGCAAGGCAAAAATTGATTGCATCAGAGATCCAAATTGATTTGGTTTGATTTTATCTTATCCACTCACCTATAACTTTAGCATACTAGTAATGGATTTAGAAAGCTGCATTCAAATATGGTTTTATATATACACATATATCTATATATATTTGCATCTATACACATATATAAATGCTTTTGGCTATCTGTTTGACAAACAGATACTGACCTACCATCCAGGCAAGTGTTTGAACAGCAAAGTATAGATTGAATTTAGACAGCTTTTGCAGCACCTTGCAAGATGCAAGACCAATGTTCTGAATTCAACTGCACTCCTTAAAAAAGCAGCACAAGCCTTAGGTCTATTAACCTTAAAAAGAGGGACATAACCCAGAGGTGCTGTCTGAACCTACCCTGCCAGCCTCTCCATCCTCAGCTTTAAAATCCACTCAGGACCAGTACGGCAAGACCCCTTTGCACAGAGACAGATGTGCCTTTGCCTTTTTCTTTGACGTTGGGAAGAGAGGAGTGAGAGTGGTTTATCATAAGAACTTCTAATAAAATAATAATAACTTTATTATGGTGCTCTCAGGCCTTGCTCTAGTCAGGGGGCTGCGTTGCTGCTTTGGCTCCAACACTCACTTTCCCCAGCAGTTTGAAGCCTGCAAGTTCAGCAGGACTGTGGGAGGCAGACAGGGTGAAATGGAGCACGGGGAAACGCTCCAAGTCGCTGCTTTTTAAACAGACGCAAAAAGACCCTGAGCTGGGTGCCGCTCAACTTTCTCCCAGTGAGCAGCAGCTGCAAAACAAGGAGATAACTAAGCAATATATAATCCGCCACCCCTCGCCACCCCGGTGCCTGTTTAATTTTAATGCAGGAAGCGTGGGGTTGACATAATTAAAAGTTGGCCCTACGAAGTCTTGGGTGCCGATCTCGGGCGGCCGGAGCCCGGGGCCGCCGGCGGCGCCTTTCAGAACCATGGAGAGCGCCCATTGCCCCGCCTGACGACCAGAAATGGGCCGAAACTCCACGGCCCGCTGGGGTGGTGCACGGAGTTAGTCCCTTCCCCAGGGAAGGCTGTTGTCAGGGATGTTCCTAGGTCTCTCCGTGTAGAGACGCTTTCCTGCCAAGTTGGGACTACAGGGGAAAAAAACCCAGAACAGTAAATTGCTTCGGATCATGGCTAGTATTTCTTTGGTAGTTCCTCTCATCTAGCTACCAAAGGCAGGCGCTAAAAACAAGCTGTGGCATGAGATAACACACACGTAGGAGCTAAAATATTTAAACAAAAAATAACAATCATGCAAAGCCCTTAAAGCCTTTCTCGCATGCCTCATCATCATAATTATTGTTGCTATTATCGTTATTACAATTACTACTAATATTACCATTATTGAATCAGTATTAGATACTAGGTCTGTAAGGAAAAGTCCCAGTAAACATAACTCTGGATAGACATTTTGCTGATTGTGCCTGTCTTACAGCAGACCTGTTCCTGTGCTGCACACACAAACACACATCTTCTCATTTCCCCCCAATGACAATAAAACCTAGGACTGAACTGATGAGCAAAATCACTGAATGGATGTTTTCCTTGAGAGTGCTCAGTTTTGAGGGAATAATTTCTAAACCTTAAGGAAGTCTGAATGGCTCAAGTTTGATGAAACGGCTTTCTTGCCTTTCCATGTCCAAACACTTTCCTTTCCCATGATTCTTAATACCTGACCACAAAAAATGGCTAGCGTCTAAAAGGTTATTTTACCCTAATTCATGTGCAGTAAAATGTATTTTCTAATTAACCAAATTTGCCGATTTGTCCCGCTTGGACACTCTTATAATTTATAATATAAAAGTGTTCTTTCTTTATCTAAAGACCAAGGTGACTGCTTTTAATTTTCTGTAACCTCTTTACACTTGATGTTCACCAAACTCATAATGTTAATTGGCTTCATATACGGATCATCAGTTTAATGAAGGAATAAATCCTATGTTGCTTTATGTCCCTCTGTTTTAACAATGATTGCTTTAATGAAGAATGTGACGTGTTTGAGATCAAAGCTGCAGGAGACATTAGAGAGGATTTTTTATGATGACTGAAATGCTTATTTAAAGCTAAAACCATGAGGTTTCCATATTTCAAAAGCTTTTCGTTAAATAATTTTCAATGGAAAATACTGACATGTTCTTCAGCAGATAACTTTTTCTTTGTAATTTCGTGAGCAGAGACTGAGAATAACTCTGTTTTGTGATATAAACATCTCAATTAGTTCATGAAAATATCTGTGAGCTGACTTTAGAACATTGCAGTTTTCATTCTGAGTTTGAGTAAAACTCCTACTGAGATAAAAGGAGTTATGTCTGCCTAAATAAGGAGTATTTAGGAGTAACTAATACATCTCTTTGTCAACCTACTGTATTTCCATTGTTCATGTGTAGATGAAGAAAATTATAGGGGAGAAAGAATTGTCAGTTCACACACAAAAGCCCTGGATTGCTGTAATCTATTTCTCCCCACGGGGATTTTAGGATTTCAGGAGCAAGGGTAAAATGTAATGAAACATGGGCTCGTAGAGGTAGGTGACTGCAAATCAGAGCATCAATTAGGTCAAGCTGGAAAACATCAATTAGACCCAACTGCATGTGCCAGTTATACTAGCTACAGAAGGTTTAAAATGTACAAAGCAAATGCATTCTGGTAATTGAACTTTCACGTTCCTGGTCCCACTTATAATGAAAGTAAGCCTTTTCTTTTTTTAGCCTTTCCCCCCCTCTCTCTCTTTTTTTTTTTTTTTTTTTTTTTTTGTTTGGTTGGTTGGTTTGGGTTGGTTTGGTTTTCCTCTGTTTTCTCTAATGGAGACTGCATATACTGGATATATTTTTTTCTCATTTGAGAGCTGCTGTCTGGACTGAAATTACATGATACTTGGATATGGGGACATGCAACACTGAAGAGGAAAGTCTCTAATCCAAGTCTGGGCCAGGGTTGAGCAACCAATGGATTTAGACAGAAATTTCTTGACATGGCAGAGGAAGTGCATGAGAAGAGAAGAGTATTAGCTTAAATTACATGCCACTGAGAAATCATTCAGTGTGCCAAGCAGGCCTAACACCATGACCTCTTGGGTTTATGTCCCCACAAGTATTATATTCATTCAAAACAGGTCACACCAAGCTTCAGGTAAATACATACACATCTTCTCCCCCCTCTGCCATGCAGTATTGTGTGTAAGAGAACTATGTGTTGCCTTTCAGAGCTGGCCAGGACTTCAGTCCTACAGCCAGAACTATATGAACACACAGAAGACAGCCCATACCTTACCTTCCCTCTCCATGGAGAACAAGAAGGTACCTTGTGGCATCTCTAGTGGCACAGAGGGTTAATCTGCCAGGAGCCCTATTCAGTAGCAACAGTTCTCTACTGGAAACATAGAGTCATAGAATCATAGAATAGTTAGGGTTGGAAAGGACCTTAAGATCATCTAGTTCCAACCTCCCTGCCATGGGCAGGGACACCTCCCACTAAACCATGCAACAAGTCTTTACCAAACCTATGCCTGGTCCCCACACTGCTTACCATTTGAAGTGATTCATTGTGCAGGCTGGGACTACTCCAAGATTTTCTGAGGCAAACCAACACTAGGTTTCAGGGGAATTGCTTTGGTGAAGATGTTGTATAAAGGATTTTCTTCCCAGATGTGCTTTTTCCCACTAAAATGAGTCTTCTAACTAAGATCTGTGATAAACAGAGTTCCAAGGGAGCAGATGTTATAGTGAGAAAAAGTATTAACATTTCTTGAAGGTAGGAAAACAAGATGTGGAAGATACGATTATTGACATTATCTACCCTGGTCAGGGGTAGAAAAGTGTTTGTTTTTTTTTTATTGCATAAAAGATACGCATTGCTACTAGAAGTTTGAGAGCTCTGGAAGCCAAAGTTAAAAGTTGAAAGATGTATGACATCTCAAATTTAGGCTTGCACATTTTTGGGTACTCCTTATTTTCCCATGGATTTACCAGTTTATTTGGAATTTTCCAGATGCTTGGAACTCTGCAGGAACTGGCCCTTGAATATATATCAGTTGTACTACTGTTTATTCCTCCCTTGTTTTGAGAGAATATATTTGGGAACAGTATAATATTCTCAAAAATAGCTGCCCAGTTCTAGATTCATGTAAAGCCACTAAAACAATAACCTCCTTCTCAAAGATGTTGACTTTTATTTGGGACTTTAGAAATCCTGAAAACAGCTCTCTTTTTCCAGAGAAATGGTGTCTTGCCTTCTCCACAATTCCCAGTGTTAACAAGGCAGGCTAATTGGCTTTCTGGCAGAATAAACTTCTCTCAGATCTCTAGCTGAGCATAGAGATGGTCCAGTGCCATGTTTATGCTAGCTGGGTGGGTATTCTGATGCTGTCATGGTCTTGTTCATTGCCAAGTATGATAAAGCAAATTCTTTATGTTAGTATCAACAAGGCAAAAAACCCTTGTGCTTCTTCTGTGAAATAGCACAAAGAAAGGATTAAAACTTTCTTTTTTCCCTTTTTCTTCTTCTTTTGAGAGGTGGTGACAGGTTATGTGTATGTAACACCTCCTCAGTCCTTCATCACACCCTCCTAATTGTAACATTTAGGCCTATTCCTGCTCCACTTCTGAATATCTGATTCAATGGGAAAATAAGACTAGGTCTTTATCCAAATCCCTCAGGAGTTATTTCCAAGGATCTGGATGTTCTGTGATAATGAAAGGCATTACTGAAATACTGATAATGGTGTTCACTGATGTTCAGAGATTTGTTGATTCAGAGATTGAGGTGGAACCATTTAAACAAACTGAATACTACATGAATGAGGGATAGGAGGAAATTGCAATTCAGTCTTTGGGCTTAAGAACAAGGCAGTGCAAGGTCATGTAAAATTTAGGGGCAAGGTCCTAAAGCATTTAAAAAGAAAAATCAACTTGGGGTATCATCCATATAGTTTTTCACCTCCAGCTTCATGAACCTTATCTTTCACAACCTATTTTCTTAAATCAGGATCACAAAGCCCTTATTCCACTCTTTCATATGCCCACCTTCAACTCCCCCCAATTTTCTTACCTTAAAATACAGATCCTAGCACCATCTCAAGCACCTTGAAGCATTGGTGAAACAAATATGGAGATGAGACTTGGAACAGGTTATCATACATCATGGAACTTGCAAGGTCTTATCAAGCAAGAGCCATAACCTACTCTGTGGGCTCCTGTGTAGAGGAGTTAACCAACAGGGGTTACCACAAAGTGCTGTTCTCATCACAGCGTGTGGTAAAGAAGGTGGATGGCCTTGAGGAGCACAAAGCTCTGGGGAGCTGAAAGACTTCTTGTACCTAAGGTTGGCTTTGCTTGAGAACCAAGCAATATACTCATGAACTGTCATCCAAGAAACAGTAGGAGAATGCCATGGTTACGCTGTTAATTGGTTTGTTTATGCTGGCTGGGGGCAGAGAACCCTGCTCACATTCTCTGGAATTCATTTAGGGTTTGAAATGTTCAGACCTTCTTTTTAATATTTTTTTTAAAAAGGTTTTTTTTCTTAGCCTGTTCTTGGGCAAGTTACATTCACGCTTTCAAAGTCTGCATTCACATTTTATACGTGCATTTGAGTTACAATCATGAGTCTCGGAACATATTTCTCTTGCTTCCTAGAAAAAGAATGAACCTGTTCAGATTACGTGAATTATTTTAAAGACTAAATGTTGAGCTTTGAACACTGAAGCTGTTTGCAGAAAAAATATCACCACTCCCTTTTCACATTTTGTTTGAAAAATAATAGTAGTTTTCAAACTGTCCAAAAGGTACTTGCAATGAATAAAACACTTTCAAATTACAAATGTAAAATTGCATTGTTAAAATTAGAACAAAGGATCATGGAACTCTGAAAAAAAGGACTGAAAAATTTTTGTTTCAGCTTTTTGACATGAAAAAATTTGAAAGTTGATTTGGCTGTTGGCCCCTGAATATTCCCAGGCAATGGGGAAAAATATTTCTGCACAGAACCTGCTGCAGGAATGCAGTGAAGCTGACTGGTGTGAGCCACACAGGCAGTGGTGTCCTGGTGCATGACCATGGTCTGTCCTGTCCATTCACCAAAGACTGCTGCCTTTGAAACAGCTTCTGAGTTGTCACATTGATAAACCAATATGTAGAGACATATGGTGATTCAGTGGCCACGGACCCACCTCTAAGACTCCCAGGCTCTTGTAGGACTCCAGGTAAACTACTCAGTGGAATTTATTTGATCACATGCTGGTGTCTGTGTTGTAGATATCTGAAGTTGGGTGAAGTGAAACCCAGCCCCATTTTCTCTAAGTTTCAGCCGCTGGCCAGCCCGCACACAGAAGAAGCAGTCCAACATCCAGGTCAAAACCTCATCTTGGTAGAAGTCACTACCTACAGTTAGTAATAGGACCTGTAAAATAAGGGCTGAAACAGTAGCACCTGTAACAACGCACCTATGTGAATCAGAAAGACTGTTACTGCAATAATAGTTATAAATTATATTTGGAAACAGGATGTTATTATAATCTATAAGAAATAATCCTAGGAGGTCTCAAGTCATCTCAGAAATTACACGTTAGCTACCTGCTGACTCATTTCCCACCAAAAAACCAGGAAGTTTTAGAATACCATGAAAATAAATTAGCTACTTTCATTTTGCAATCTATGCAATTATTGAGCCAACCTGTGTGAACTTTCCAGAGTAATATGTAAACAAATTTGCACAGGAACTGTGAATTTCCAGAGCAATTTTGAAGAATTTAGAAATGTTTTTGCATTGTCCACCTTAAAATAAATGTGAAGTATTGAATTATTTTTTTTTTTTATCAAGGCAAAATCTTCTGGACAAAAGAAGCAGAAAAACTCTGTCAAAACCCAGTGCTAGTAGTAAATACCACATTTATAAAGTTGAAAGTTATTCAGGATAGGAAGCAGCAAGAACCACTTGGAGTTCATCAAATGCATTCTTGCTTCTAGAAGGGAACAACCTCAATATTGGCACAGGCTCCTTCGGTTATCAGGGGATCCTTGCAGATAAGGCTGCTGAAAGCTAACCCCTAACCTCCTTTTGGGTTGCGTTAACAAAAGCATAGCCGTGAGGTCAGGGGGAATACTCACACTGAGGGTGGGTGTGCACTGGGACAGGGCCAAGAGACATTAGATCTCCGTCTTTTGAGATATACCTAACTCACCTGGACAGGGTCCTGAGCACCCTGCTCTGACTTTGAAGTCAATCCTGCTCTGACCAAGAAGTTAGGCAATGATATCCGGAGGCCTTTTCTGGCCTATTTTTTTTTTTTTTTTTTTTTGTGTGATTCTGTTCTTGAGTAGTTTTGATAAATCAAGCACAGGAGTATTTTACCAATGACAAGCTAAATAACTGCTTCCATTCACCCAACGTGGTGCACAGTCCTTTTTGTGGTACAGAAAGCATAAACCTTACAAAATAAACCAAGACAGTTCTCAGATATCTAGTTAATTTAGACACCAAGTGGGTTGTCTAACGTGCTTATGTTTGGCTGGGTTTTTTTTAAACTGATGATATCTTAGCTCTAACAGCAGAAGTCTGACACTGGTCAAGAAATCACTTTTATCTCCTACTGCTCAATTCTTTTTCTCGCAACACGTTCTCTTCTAATTGTGATTTTGAACTACTAAAACCTTGACACCTTCCACTTACAGCCTGCACTCCAGCAGTACAGGGAATCCCAGGAGTACTAGTGGGGACCCAGAATTCACTGCTTATTCTGAAAATTGTGATCATTTATTCCCAGCAGCACTTGGCCCATCAGGCTTTCAGTATCAGGAAAGCTGTCCCAGTGCTTAGCTTGATTTCACCTCAGGGAATTTTAGACATGTTTGGGGAAATTAAACTTATTTTTTTTGTCTGTAGCTTTTGAGGACACATTCCCTGGCCACCAGCACTGGCTCAGCACAGTCAGCAGAAAATGTGACATGGACAAACAATTGATTCCTATGTAGATCACAGTGGGAGTCTATACAGATTTTTAAGTCCACATACCCGTTTTTATGCTGCCTGCTAACTCCATTTAAACTGATAGTTAACCAAGAGAGATTTCTGTGAGCAGATCTGAAACAAGGCACAGGGATTTATTCCAAAATGCCGCTTTGTGCCAGGAGACTAAGATTTACGGCATCACAGAATCATGGTTTCAGTTAAAGGACAAACACTTCTCAGTAACAGGTAATTTTCCCACTTACAGGCTTTTGTTTTCAAGAAACAAGACAGGCTGTGATCTAGCTCTGAATTAGGGCAGTTAGTATCTGCATGAATCTTGCATCCTTGCAACAGCAGAAAGTTAACTGTCCCTTTTATTTCGTGAATGGCTTTTAGCAATAAACCCAGTAGGAAGAATGAACACATTTTGTTAGTTGCTATAAGGAACAATTGTGTCATTCACCAAAGGTCAATTCACACCTGCTAACTACTCTCCTTGGAGGTGAGCTACACTCAAGTCCAGAAGGGGAGAAATGACCCAGGTGTGACATACTTCTGCAGAAAGCCATTGCACCCTCTGTATGTCGCAATGTCCTCGTATTAGCCCCAAGCATTCCACCTCAGCAGCAGTATCCCTTGGGAAGCCCTCTGGGATGAAGGAGGAGGGAGGTTGCCTCTGAAAATGGCTGTATGTAGCCATGGGTGTACATAAGAAAGAACCCATACAGATATACACATTTACCTGTATATATTTGCATGTGTGATCGCAAGAGGTCTGGAGGCAATCTTGAGGGTTTGGTATCAGTGGGAAAGTCCTGGAACTCATGATAGGCGCTCAGCTTCTCTCCTCTCTTTTCAGGAAGTAAGCCTCCAGGACTATGAATCTTCCATGGATCTTTCAAGTAAAACACATAAATGTCCCATTTCCTACACAGACAACAGGAACCAAAGTAAGTACCCTAGGCAGTCTGGAAACAACTCAGATATTCCTAACTTGATGTCTCATACTGAGGATCATTTTTTTGAAGCCTATAGGACAGACAGAATAGAGCAGGTTTTTCAGCTACTTACAACACTGCTGTGCTCCAGCTTCCTCAGGGCAGGCACATTTAAGTTATCTCCCACCTCACAGAGGAAACCATCCCAGATCAATATACCCAAGCCCATCCCTTCTGCTTCACCCGCCTAAGGGCACCCCAAGCATATCCCTCCCCTGCTTCAGTGCCAAGCAGCACCTTCCTGTCATTTATAACTTGTGACAAGAGCCCCACGGAAACCCCTTAAACATTTCTATGAACAGGATTCCATGGAAGTCTGATCTATTGTAGACTTGTGCTCTTAACCAGTAGCACTCCCCACAGCATACTCAGACCCCACTACCATCCCACTGCAGCATTGTTGAGGCCAGGTTTAGCACTCTCCTCACTTTGCATAATAATGAGTGTGAATGCACACACCTGGATCTCTTTAGTCCCAAACCTGGGCCAGACTCTTTATCAGGGGGGTGTTCATAACTTTACCATAGGTTTGGATTCTCTTCCTAGGCATTCTCTGAGTTTTTCTGCCTCTGAAATCCTGTTTTGCATGTGCCTGTGGGTATAAAATGCAAGATGTGTTATTTACCAGAGGAGAATTACACTGATCCCATGCTATGTAGAGGATGCAAAGGTGCATGAGCTGTCCAAATTGAGGGATCCAGCCTGGCAGATCTTGAGTTGCAGAGCTGAGCACTGTACCGATGCACCCCTGTGAATAATAGGTTGCTCTGCTTCCAGCCACCAGCTGAGCTGGCTCAAGGAGCATGATGCCTGCTATAGCAGTACTCTCATTGGGACTTGGAGCTGGAAACAGGGGAGAGATGCTGCAAAGTTCTCTGTCCTTTCAAGTGGGACTCTTCCTCTGCATACTTCCAAATTTCAGGCTCTGGGGTGTCAGTGCTCTTGGTAGCATCCTGCATACAAAATCTGCAGTCATTCACTTTCGTTTTCACTGTGCTTTAGAAGGAGAACTCTTCAGGGCCAGGTGTACTCCTCATTGGTCTTAGTACTATGTGGTTTACTTCCTCTTGCTCCTGTTGCAATGCAACACGATATAACAATGTACAGTCTGAGTTACTAATCCTTTTCCAAACTGTCCATGTTGAAGAATAACTATTCTCTCCAAACCTCCAGCTGTTGCTTTTTGATATGGCATCTAAGCATATGATGTTCTCATTAAACCAAGACTCCAAAGTGTAGCATTTTTTGTTTTGGAATTCTTACTTATTTCAGTTTATGAATAACAAGAAAATGTACCTTTATTCTAAAAAGCAAAAACAAAAAACCCAAAGAAGGAAAGGAAAAAAGAGGAGCATACTTGTGCTTAATTGTTACTCTAATTACAAGTTCTAGTGCAGTGTAAATTTTTTCCCTTGGCATTATTATGAACCTCATTTCCTTACAAAGTCCAGGATAAACAATTCCAATATATTTTGTTTTAATTATCAGGGTTTAATGGAGCATAATGAGACTATGTTGAGTGGCGCAGAAAAGAATAATTTAATGTGTGCAAAACTATTGAGTGCTCCTAGCTTGACTATGCGTATTTCACCTACTGTAGGGCAGCACTATGTGAGCTAATATTCAGTGTGCCCATCATTTATTTATTAATCATACTTGGTTTTGAATGAAAAAATTTTTTTTTTTTTTTTTTTTTTTTTAACTAGCATCTGAAACAAGAAGAATCCCATTAAGATATCCTGGAAAAAATGGACAATTCTCTGAGTTGAGCAGCAAAGGATGCAGCTGATACACAGCTGATGGTGAAGCATTTGTAATGTCATGGCCTGAAGACTGGATGGAGCATGTTGGATGCAGAACCTGCTTCAGCCAGTCTGTTCCAAATGCAATCCTTCTCCCAGTGTTATTTGGCAGTGAAAACTTCAGTTCTTCGGGGCCCTATCAAAAGAACCATAAATAAATCAGCTGAAGTCACTATTCAGAAATTACCCTGTCTGGACTCTCATTGGAGATATATTTTCTCACTCCCAATGTGTGGTTCCTATAAACTTAAAAACCCCACAGATAATTCTGAGTGAAAAGGGAAAAATACAGAAGAGCAGCCCAAGAAATAAACCAAAAAAGTGAGATTATAACACTTTACACTTTCCAAGGTCCCCTTGCCAATGGCACTGAATCCAGTGACTATGTGCGGCTGATGCAGCAGCTGTCACCACCTGTCTACCACATTTATATGCCCCTTTACCAGACCATATACCAAGACCAAAACACCCTCCACCCCCGTCATGCATTTTACATAGACAGAATACTGAACATGAGGCAGTGTGGTCAGCATGGTGATGATGGGCTGGTTCTGCAGAAAGGACAAAGACTTTCATTCTGCCATGCTGAGCATATACAGCAGGTTTGAAACATTCAGTTGTACTGGAGCCCCTGCCCCGTACAGCTCACATGCCACCAGTTCAACACACGATCTACTGGATGGAAACGCGGGAGCCCCATCACAGTCTGTTTCCCTGACCTGGGGGAATCCAGCTGCAACTGACTAACAAGTCCTTTGCATTAATTGCTGCTCCCAGCAGCAAGGTCTTCTCTTGGAGCTGTTCTGATATCAGAGTGCCACAGCTCCGCTGATCCTTACAACAGCCTCTGCAGCCTTCTAGAGAAAACAAATAGGCAGGAGAAAACCCTCCTCTCCATGCTGACCCATGCATACCATTCTTTCTTTCTAAGTCGTTGTCTTGCTCAGCCTCCTCTACTCCACCTATTCCAGGCTGTGGTTCTGATAAGCACATGCCTGGCCTACACATATGGGGCACAGCCTTCTCATCCATATATTTTACCTGTGAACAACAGTATTTCTTTTGTCCTCGCTTTCTAACTTAGTGAAATTTTAATGAAGGCATCCCAAGATATTACAACATACATGAAAATAAGACCTTACACATCAAGGAAATTTAAACCATACCAGGTACTTTAAGTCCAGAACCTCCATGAGGTGGGCTTTGCTACAAGCACTACGAAAGACCAACATGAAGGTCTTTAATCTCTATGCCTAACTCAAGTGAGAGTTACAAGGAGCTTCAGTGTGAGTTTCTTTTCAGGAATAATTACTGGATCATCCTTGAAAGGAAAAAAAATTATTCGGCTTATGTATTATACTCCTTGACATGGAGTCAGAAGATTTGATGCAGTGCCCACTGAAGCCATCACGAATGTCCTCTCATCTGGGAAAGTATTTGATTCATGTCACTAGGAAAGAGGATCAAATATAGAACAAAAAAACCCAGACCAATGTCACATTACATTTATTTGTATATTAACATTTTATATTACAGGTGAAGTTTACATACAAGTGTTTGTTTTAAATAAAATTACAGACATCAGTATTACAGAGAGAAAAACATTTACATATTTTTTTTAAATTTCATTGGAATAAAAAAATTTTCCATGAAGTTTCTACCCACAGGAAATGTCATGTTCTGTGAGAAGTCAGCCTCCTTCAAGGATTAATGGAGACAAGAAATCTAAGCAGGCTTACATTTCAACTGAACGAGTTGATTGAGGAACTGCGATGGGCTTGTTACCTGCATTAAATTGTAACAAGGCTGAAAGAACTTCGGGGATCCCTTCTGCATCTATGTCCTATTCTTCAAGGAAGAATGGACGAGAATCAGTGAGTACCTTCCATTAAAATTGCCTCAGATACGGGACCAGGCCAGCACCCAGCATGTTCTCATGGACCTTAAACCTTAATGTTCTTCTTTTTCTCTGCTGAACTACGAGGATTCTGATCCAAGCTTATGATGCCATTGTACAGCCACTGTTATAAATACTCAAAGGCAACCTCTGCTGCCACACAGTCCAACAACCACAGCAGACCGTGGTGGAAGAGAATGATTTTACAAAGAGGGGGACTGGCTCACTCTCCATCATATGTATGTTTTGTACCAGTATGGCCCCGAGTCAGAGGCCAAGTTTGCCAATTCCCAGACAAATACTGCTCTATATGTTCCCTCAGATTGGCTAGCAAGTGCCAGGGAGGCTTACAAGGAGGTCTCTGCATTTGGAAGACCTGCACATGGAACAGGGGGAAGAACTGCATTTCTCAGTAATTCATGAGCTGCATATAGTAGAGTTCTCTCAGACTAGCTCTGGGCAAACACTTAGCCTGAAAGTTCTACTTAGGGGTGTACATTGCCATTGGATCATGCAGGCAAAACCGAGTAAGGTTGTGTTACTAAGAGCCCTGCGCCCCATCCTGGACTGAAACAGGATACCTGCCTGTTAAATCATAGGAAATTCAGAGCCTCAGTATACAGAAAAAGCCCTTAATTTGAATGGTCAACTTAATGTGTTTGAACTATTTCAAATAACAAATTCCAAATTTTAATGGTTTCCCGTGGTGTACAACTGCTCCATGCAAGTCAACATACCCCCCAGAAGCCCACAGCTCTTGGAAAGCCAGCCTTGAACATCTTTCCATACAGCCATGGTGAAGGGAGAAGGACTTCAAGCACAGCTGAGTTTCTGGTTCTTCTGCCCTGTGAACTGAAATGCCATCTCCTTTGGTATCTTCAGTGGCAAATGAGGAACTGAATCCGAGTGCTCACATGCAGACAAAAAAAGGTCCTGCTAATGACAACCACACCTTGTTGCCACCATGTCTTTATAATTTTTAAGGACCACATTCTCTTTGTCATCAAAGTAGAGGAGATTGAGGGACTTCAATTCACCTGGCACACAGCAGGGTGTGCTGATATCTTGAGACAGTTTAAGTGTATGGACTATGGACTGAACTGTAGCATGGTTTGTTGCATTTAGACTTTCCCCCAAGGGAAAGAGACATGATCCTTCACAATAAAATGCATTGTATCCGCTTGGGTAAATAATCCATCCTGACCAGCCAATGGCATGGAAATCAACATAGAGTTCCCTTCGATGACACACTGTTACCTGGCTTTTGGTAGAAGGGATTTCAGCAGCTCGAGGTCTCCTGTTCATGCCTGCATTTCTGCTTTCGATGACCTGAGTTTCGTGAGACACGTGTGAAGCATCATTTTTGGCAGGCTTCATCTCCAGTTCTGAAAGGAAGTTGTATGTTGAACTTTCTCAAAATGAATTAATTCCCTAATAAAATTTCCTTAATTTCCAGTGTTCTGCATGAAAGCCTATTCTGTAAATCTACATCGAAGTCTTCAGAGTGGATTTTAAAAGTGACACCTAAACTGTGAAAGTCCCAAAAGGGGTGTGTATTCAACTGCAATTTCAGCCACAGTTCAAAACTTGCCAAATGTTGTGTTTCTCTTGGTGGTGGCATGAAAGACCAAAACTTAGCAGAATATAAAGAAAAAGCTCTGTGATATGCTAAACGCACTCTGTGAACTCCACATGGTCCTTTTCAGGGCTGAATTTGGTAAATAATGGTATTAATGGTCTTTATAACACCACACCTACAATAGGCATCACACTGAGCAGTGTTAAAAGAGGGTGGAGAGCACAGCCTTTTTCTCTCCCCAGTATTCTCCTCCCAGAAGCTCCACCCATACACTTGCAAAACAGCGTGTGTTTCTGTAAAGCTTTATGGTGGTCTTTTTTTTTTTTTTTTTTCCCCTTCGATTTTTTGGATCTGAAAAGAATTACCACCAGGTTTATGGAACTGTGCTAGAGAATGAGGCTTAGTGACAATAGGCTTGCTTTCTTAGGGTATCTTCTGGGAAGCCTTCTTAAATGTGTGTGCATACCTCAAGATCCATGTGCTGAAAAACACTGATGTACAGGCTGATAGAAGAACAACCTGCACAGATTCACTGACCACAAAAAACAGGCAAGTCTAGGGAGTTTCTTCATTGAGAAACGGGTATACATTTCTCAGCCCTGACACAGTATCCCATACAGAGCTTGATGCTCATTGCACTGGGATCTAGGACTTTGCTATAAAAACTTCTTTGGAAAACAAAAATAAACAGGCCAGCCTCATCTTTGGTTTTAATCAGTTTCACCAGCTACTTAATACTGATGCAAGTCCTACCTAGTTTCTAATATGCAGGTGCAATTGTTTACCAGAAAACCCTGCAAATCCAAACCAGAATCATTTTTGTGCCTCCTCCCAGCTTTTGCTCTTTCCATTTATCAGGCTGTAAAATCCAACCTTAGCTGGTTTTACTGGAAGACCAGTGGGGGAGGTAAGACACTGTGTTTTGTAATTTAAGGGATGAGGGTGTTGCCCGTGGTGAAAGCAGCCTTTAGTCACAGCGTTTAGTCACAATGCTAAATAGTCACTTAAGTTAAATAGGTGCTTAAAAACCAAGCCAAGAACAGAGGGGTTTAAATTGCTTATTTAACAACGTCTTCCAGTCTTGAACACTGCACTTGGTAACTCTACTTACAGTTGCTTTACCAGCATTTTCACAAAGTTTTTGAGGTCACTGAGATTTTTCAGCATGAACCTAAACAACTTTCACACAAATTTCACCACTGCAAAACTAATATAAATATTATTTTTAAAAAAGTAGAATTCTGACTCATTTTCAAACAGAATAAGCCAGGTTTCACCTAAGCTTTAAGAACATTTCCTGCAAAAACAGTTTGACTGAGGGGAGTGGGAACTTAATATGCTGGGTGACCTACTAGCAAGAACTGTCAAATCAAACTGACTAGTGACAAAGCCAAACTTTAAACCTGTTCAATACTGAGTTTAGGTAATACATGAGCAGAAGGAACTTGAAGATAAACAGGGAGGTCATACTCTAAAACAGACCACTGCTCCTGTGTGAACTTACTTGTGGCAGAGGGTATGGAGCTGGGAGACCTCCGTTTGTTACTGTTGGTGAACAGGACGAGGAGAGCATTTCTACTCTCCTGCAAAGTGCCATGGCTCTTAGCAAACCTAACCAGGTTGTGCTCAATTCTGTTGTTGAATATATGTGTTGCAGTTATCAAAAAGCCATGGTTGGAGCTGCTGTTTCCAACCCACTTGGAAACCTGCCAATGACAAGGAAATGAAAAAATATTGTTTCAATATTCTTATTACAGCATTACAATTAAACAATGATTATATTAGGAAAAGGAAACAGGCAACAAGCTATGAGAGTGTAAGAACATATATTAGACAGAAGTGAGGTAAATGTAGAGCTGAGACTCAATTGTGTTTAATATTTTAACCAATACTTCAATGGCTAAAAATACAAAATACCATATGCATTCCCCAAAGCTACATTTACAGTAAGATAATTAATTTCTGAGAATTTACTAGTTAATAGATGAGTCTAGGAGTTAAAATTAACATTAAAATAAATCCTCTCTGACTTTAGCCAGGAATGTATTTTTCATAGCAATCTTAGTAACAGAATATGGACTCTCCAGACTTTCCATACCATTAAAACTGATTTAAATCTAACAAACATGGCATTTGAAGAAATTAACTCACCATCAAGCAAATATACTTTCTCTAATTGTTATAATTGCAGACTAATAGATAAGGCCAGGCCATTTTCGAGCAGGGCTATGGTGACTTAAGATGCAGATCAACCAATTACCCAAGCATGCTGCTGATTCTGATCATAAAGCTTAGGCAACAAAAAACACTGTCCAAGAGTACAGCTTTAAACTCAAGAAACTGTATGTTTTAAATAACATTTGGGTTTTTGCTATAGAAAGGCATTCACACACTAGTACAGTTTAAGGACAGCTACAAAACAAATCTTGAAACTAACAAATAAAGAAGTCTACAGAGGAGTAAGTTACATGAAAAACAGCCCAACCATTATAAATTCTAGAAATAGAACACTAAAGCACACTGCTCTGTAGTAATGTCACCAGAATAAAAGGAAAATGAAAACCTACTCTTAGTACACAATCAGTGTCATCTACGTTGGCAGCCAAAGCACTAACATGTTTTAATCACAATGACATACTTGGCCTGATGTCTTTTCAATCTACTAGGTTTGGGTTACTCAATTCCCATCATGCCTGTGCTACTAGCAGCATATAAACACTTCTCCTTTAATTCAGGTAGCATCAGGTGTACTTTTAAGTGTAGATAGAAAGCGTCTCCTCTGCTGCTGTCCTTCAGTTCAGATGGACCACAAAACCCAGTACAATGCTAGAGTCAAGAGCTGACTGTCATCTTAAGGAGTTTAGAATTAAGTCAGAATTCTCTGCTTACTGTCTGTGTGACGTTGAATACTTCCCAGCCTTCTGTGTATAGAGACAACAATCTTGAAGCAATGAGATGTTTTTTTTGTGGCTTGCTTCCACTCTCCAAGAGCTCATACACTTCCACCTTGATGGGAGCAATGCACCAAAGCAAGAAATGAAACTAGTTATTTTTCCAGCAAAACCAGGAGGACAAAGATTATGCACATTTCTGCCAAATAGCTGTAAATTATACTACCATTCTAAACCAGGTAAAAAGTATTGTTAGGTACATCTACTTCTAGATGTGTTCAGAGGCAGGATACTGGACCATTTAATACTATAGAAAAATATCCTGACAATCCTTTTTACTTCCATTCTGAACACCTGATACCATGGAAGTCTTCTCTTCTTCCACATTTTTGTCTTCAGGTTTGCGAAATGTCCAGTCCTGCCTTTTGCCAAAGAAATAGATACGCTCGAGGTCAGAGTCCTCTCCCGCCCTGTTTTCCTACGAATCCCTGACTGCTATTACTACTTTTTAGAACAGCTCAAGCAGAAAAAATTCGATTTGAATCCCAAATCCCAGAAAAGCCCGATGTGGTTTCAGATAGGTCCGACATAGGTATCTTTAGGGAGAGCTCACTGCCATAGTGGCAAAGGACAGCATATATACAGCCAAAGCCAAAAAGAAATGAAGCCAGTTTACATGGTTGCACTCCTCACTTCCAGTATCATTTACAAAGAAACCACGAGTGTTTAGCTGACAGATTACTTCCCACTTACTTTGCAGAAGTGTTTCACGTCAGACCTCATAGACACATGTGTCCTCTTCAGCTTGAAGACCCTAAACTCGGCTTTCAGCATCTGCTCACCCTTCTCCATCGCGCTGATGTCGAAGTAGAAGCGGTACTGGTCCACGTGAACTGGAAAAGAGCCCTCTTTAGGAGCCACGCAAGACTCCGCATTCAAGCTGTGGCCCGCGTTTTCCGCAGCAGTGGCCGGTCAGCTCCAACCTCCAGTGGGACCTAGGCAGCGGGCACAGCGGCTGCTCCCCGTTCGGGGGACACCGTATCTGCGGAGAACCGCCCTGCCGGTTTGGCCCCGCCACCCCCAGCTCCCCTGCCGGGCCCCCGGGCTCACCTCGGTCCTCGAAGCTGCGCACCACGTCGCTCTCCAGCAGCCCCGGACCGCGGGTGATGCCGTTGGCGTCGGCCACCTTGTTGAAGAGATCTATCATGAACTGGGGCGGCTTCTTGCGGGGAAGGACGTCGGGAGGCAGCTCCTCGATGTCGAAGACCTCCTGCAGCCTCTGCAAGGCCGCCGCCAGAACGTCGTCCCTCGGGCCGGGGCGCAACGGCAGGCCTCTGGCGGCCGGCAGGCCCAGCAGCCCTGCCAGGGCCAGGGCCAGGGCCAGCTCCAGGCCTGCCATGCCTCAGGGAGGCCGCCACGTCTGTGACCGCCCTGAGGAAGGGGGACAGCGGCCCTTCCGCGGGCCCCGGCCCGCCGACGCTGAGGGCGGCCAGGCGAGCGCTCGGAGCTCTGGGCAGGATGCTCAGCCCGATGGCCGCTGCCCCGGGGGTGGGCGGCCGCGCCTCGCCCGGGCCATCAATGCCCCTTAAAGACTCAATGAAGCTTCGCCGTTGGGTTGTTAACATCAGAGGGCCCCCGGCCGCTCTCGGGGGAATGGCTCTAGGTTTGACGGGAAGCCGCAAAGAAAACCGCACCTGCGACAACCTCATTCTTTAAATTCGCTTTGTTTTAAAAGACTTTGATTTGGGCATTGCTAATCGCGGGTGCTGCTTCCTGCCATTGCCACAGGAGTAAAGCGTAGACTCGAAAAGGAGCGGGAGCCCCCGTACCTTCCAGGTATACAGCTTGCAGCATCCCCACTGTGGTCGGCGGGACGGAGCCTGGCGTTACCCCGAACTCTAACCCCGGCCCTTCAGCTGTCCACTATCAGGGTTTAGGGACAGGGTCTGGGTTTCTGCTACTGCAGTGGAGCCAGAGCTGCCAAGCTATGAAGGGATTAGTGGTGCGGGGAGGCATTCTGAAAGCTATCATAAAGCTAAACTGAGCCAGCTTCAATAACTTTTTTTACCCCCTTTGGTTTATGAAGGGCGTTCTCCCCAGAAAAGCCCTAAACGAAACACACCCCCCCCCCCCCCGAAATCCCAAACTCTAAGCACCTGCACACCAGTCTTTTTCACAGACTGACTACTTACTGAGAAGCACATTCTGTAATATTTCATGCACCAGTACCTTTTCTGCTTGTGCCACACAGCCCTGTGTTCCCTTTCCAGGCAGGAAAGCAAAGAGAGGTAGGTTATAGGGCAGGTAGAAATATCCTCTTGCTTAGGCATACTGTGTTAGACAGGAGTACTTGCACTGAGCAAGCATGTCGGCCCATTGAGGAATGAGATGATGATGAGGAGGCTACAGCCCCACAGGCTCCCAAATCAGCCATCTGAAGAAATAAGCCTTTTAATCTGGATTGTTCAAACAGCTCTGATGCAGGAATTTCTCACCTTCTGCTACTCCAAAGCTGAAGTTCCCATTCAGCCATGCAGCTCTTCAGCTCCAGACTCCCTCCTCCTGTTACTCATTCCAGCCTTCAGCTACTGTAGCCACATGCTTGGTAAAAGAAAAAGAATAGTTATTATTGCTATGTTTTTTTTCATCAAGAGGCAAGCTTGTTGATCCAGTTTGCCACATGAGGTGTAGAGCACCGATGAAAGAAAATGAGAAGCAGCCATGGGTTAATCAGAGTAGCATAAAGCAACTGTTGCTGCACAGAAAGCTACAGCTGACTTTGATTCCCAGAACTCTCCAGCTGTCTTCTAAGGGTTGTAGGTGTCACAGCTCATGGCTAACAGCAGTGCTGGGTAAAGTAATATCCATTCAACTACCTGCCTGAGAGCATGGGAAGAGACTAGAGATACATGAGAAATCATCACTAGACTGTTTTTCAGTCATTCAAAAAGCTTTCTTCCACTCCACTGCTTCTTCACATGCTTATCCTCACAAACCCTACCCTGCTCTTGGGCCTCTTCATTTACTCCTACTATCCTCCCTAGGCACATACCTCCATTTCTACTCTCCTGGTGCTGCTTCCAGACATTAATGTCTGGAAACACATAGCTAGGGTTCCCAAAGAACCTTTACTCTGCCCTAGAGGCAAAGATTTATGAAAAAAACCCTCTTTGTTTAATATAAACTGGGACCACAAACAACGAAATGCCTCAATCACAGTGGTGCTGCTGCAGAAATTCCAGTGTACAGTTAGCCAAACGTAACCCACTGAGTGCTGTGTTCTTTTATTTTCATATTTCTGATTAGGCAAACAACATAATGAAAGCCTTGCTCCCTGTTCTTTCGTAAGGCTGTATGACTCACCACTTATATAAGCCTTATGCAGGAGTTGGTCATAGCTCCACTGATGATACTACATACTGGTTTGCAATTAGTGCCGGGCTTCAGCCTCCCTGTTCTGTATAACAAAATTAGGTTCTCTCAACTTACATGTTGTGAGCAGTGTGACTTTGGGAGCCCAGGAGAAGCAGGGAATCTGTAGGGATCTATGATAGATAGTTAATGACTCAAAATTTCAGGTGGATTCTCTAAAGAGTTCAGCATTGGCATCGCTTTTCCTTCTCTCAAATGACTGGATTGGAAGGCCTAAGGAGTTAAAAGTCATCTGGTTTCCAGGTATAGCTTATGGGTAAGAACAATGGGATTTATTATGTAGCCTGCCTCATCATCTTTCATGCCGTTTTAACTAATACAGAGCAGCAATATTGAAAAAGCATGGTTCTTGCATAGTATAATTAGTGGGCAGGGCAAAATCTAATGTACTTGTTAGCATTCTTGTGCATTTCAGAAACTTAGCAAGTCTGGCCTTAAATGTAAGTCCAACCCTGCCATTCAGAAATGACGAGCTCAGCTCAGAATATACTCACCCTTCCGCCATTCATTTCATGTTTAGCACACACAGTAAGAAACTACTGGATAGAGGAGGCTGGAAGTTGCTGCTTTCTCAACACAGCTGCCTGACCCTTCACTGTATACTGTCTGTGCAGGTTCTCTAGTTCCTAGTTTAGCGACTCAACATGGGTGTCCTGGGTTCAGCAGTAGCAGTCATTTTTCTCCTTCTTAGTAGCTGGTGCAGTGCTGTGTTTTTGACTTTCAGCCTGGGAACAGCGCTGATAACACCGATGTTTTTAGTTGCTGCTCAGTAATGTTTACTCTGACCAAGGACTTTCTGAGTCTCATGTTCTGCCAGGGAGGAGGGGAAGCCGGGAGGAAGTAGAGACAGGACACCTGACCCAAACTAGACAAAGAGGTATTTCATGCCACAGCACATCTTATAAGACTCTTGGACGGTGGCAAATGCCCTGTGGGGTTGGTTGCAGCAATGGAAGCAGAGCAACTGGCAATGCAGAGGTGAACCCATCTGGGCTGCTGCACTGTGGCAAGATATCACTGCCAGGGTGCAGAACCTGGTGGTGAAGGTACGCCATGTAGATGCTCATGTACCCAGGAGTCGGGCCACTGAAGAACACCAGAACAACCAACAAGTGGATAAAGCTGCTAAGATTGAAGTGGCTCAGATGGACTTAGATTGGCAACATAAGGGTGAATCGTTTTTGGCCCAGTGGGCCCATGACACTTCAGGCCATCAGGGCAGAGATGCAATATACAGATGGGCTCGTGATCGTGGGGTGGACTTAAGAATGGACACTATTGCCCAGGTTATTCATGAATGTGAAGCATGTGCTGCAATTAAGCAAGCTAAACGATTAAAGCCTCTTTGGTATGGAGGACAATGGCTGAAGTACAAATATGAGGAGGCCTGGCAGACTGATTATATCACACTCCCACCAACCTGCAAGCGCCACGTGCTTACCATGGCGGAAGCAACCACCGGATGGCTGGAAACATATGCTGTGCCCCATGCCGCTGCCCGAAAGACTATTCTGGGCCTTGAAAAACATTTTGTGGTGACACAGCACCCCAGAGAGAACTGAGTCAGAAAATGGGACTCATTCCCGGAACAGCCTTATAGACATTTGGGCCAAAGAGCATGGCATTGAGCGGTTATATCACATCCCCTACCATGCACCAGCCTCTGGGTACATCAAACTGTACAACGGGATATTAAAAACTACACTGAAGGCAATGGGTGGTGGGACTTTCAAACATTGGGATACACATTTACCAAAAGCCACCTGGTTGGTCAACACCAGAGGATCTGCCAACAGGGCTGCCTCAACTCAGTAAGAAGTTTTACATAGTGTAGAAGGAGATAAAGATCCTGTGGTGCACATAAAGAATTTGCTGGGGAAGACAGTCTGGGTTATTCCTGCTTCAGGTAAAGGCAAACCCACTCGTGGGATTGCTTTTGCTCAGGGACCTGGATATACTTGGTGGGTAATGTGGGAAGATGGGGAAGTCTGATGTGTACCTCAAGGGGATTTGATTTTAGGGGAAAACAGCCAATGAACTTAATTGTATTCTGTTGCCCGCTATGTAGCACTTTTATAGCCCACCAACTAGATGTCTTGAGGTCACCAGTGACTGGTCCTGACTTCCCTCTGACCATCATCCCAACAAAGAATGAACTTTGATGAAACCAGATGAGTTCTGCAGTAAAGGAATGATCAGCATCAGCAGACAACTATCCAACACTGCACACCGCCTCTCCTGCTCTGAAAGACTGTTACAAGAGATGGAGCCCGACATCATGGACTGGATGAACTCAGCAGCTTTATAGGGATTGGTCCATGCACTAAGGAATGACATCTCTCTCTCTTTTTGTGTGTACGGAGATGTGTATATATATATATATATATATGGTGAATGGTATGGAATAAGGGGGGTAGATACTGTCCTGGGTTCAGCAGTAGCAGTCATTTTTCTTCTTCTTAGTAGCTGGTGCAGTGCTGTGTTTTTGACTTTCAGCCTGGGAACAGAGCTGACAGCACCGATGGTTTTAGTTGTTGCTTAGTAATATTTACTCTGACCAAGGACTTTCTGAGTCTCATTTCTCCCCCCATCTGCCAGGGAGGAGGGGAAGCTGGGAGGAAGTAGAGACAGGACACGTGACCCAAACTAGCCGAAGAGGCATTCCATACCACAGCATGTCACACCCATAATATAAACTGGGGTCAGTTACCCAGAAGGGTTAGATCACTACTCGGGTCAGGCTGGGTAGTGGTCAACTGGTGGTGAGCGATTGTATTCTCTTCCGTTGTATTTCCCTTCTCATTTTTATAATTGGTGGTAGCAGCAGTGGTTTGTGTTATACCTCAGTTACTGGACTGTTCTTATCTCAACCCGTGGGAGTTACATTCTTTTGATTCTCCTCCCCATCCCTCTGGGAGTGGGGGGAGGAAGGGGGTGGAGTGAGCAAGTGGCTGCGTGGTTCTGGGTTGCTAGCTGGGCTTAAACCATGATAATGGGGAAGAATAGTTTTTGCTCCCTGAACCCAACAGTGATGCACCACAGTCAAAAACACGGTGTTTTTTTGCAGGCAGGGAGCAAGAACACAATACTTCACTCACTTCATAGCAGCTGCCTCAGACCCATTTAAAAAGGAGGAATGGCCCTTGTATGAAAGATGTCAGACTTCTCTAGTTTTAATGATAGTAAAGGCAGCAAAAACCAATGTTGCCAGCAAAAGTTCAGAATAATGAAAGCTTCATCTTCCAAGTCTCAGCTGAAGGAACAGGACTGTACCACATCAGCGATATCGCGTGAAGGAGTGTTGACATCACCCCAGAGCCTAGAATAGCAATCCCTTGAGAGCTGGGTAGATGAAGAGAGCCCCTGAGTTAGTAAGCATATATTCAGCATTTAGCTTGAATGTTGGAACAGGGAAATTATAAATGGCCCTAAGTTGCAGAGAGTGTTTTTACCATATTTCTAATATATATATATACCTCTCCCAGGGGAGATGAACTCCCAAGTGCAGACTCGACAGCACATCCTGACTCCGAGACATGTGCCTTACACAAGCCCTTCAAAAACTGGTCTCTCAGCGATTTTATGATAGTTTTGTGCAAACTACAGTTGATGAATTAATGCTCCACACAACAAGATGCCATACTGCCTTTTTTTTTTTTTTTTTCAAATCAGAACTTCCTTGTATGGTGCTATCATTTCCCAAAGCATTTCCAAGGGACTTGAAAGATTTCCTGCCTTCCTTGTAATGCTGCACCTGTCAGATGAGGAAACCAATGCAGCAGGCAGTATATTATCACATCCAAAGTCACCTGAAGGCTTATAGCAGAAGAATAGAGATCTTCCCTCTCCTAAAAGATCAAACAGGTAGATTACTCCATATTTTAACCGTCTCAGTGACTATGTCTAACTTTAAGACCTTCCTAATTTTTCCTTATGGTTTTTTGGCCATAGTAAGCCAGGTTTGGAAAAAACTGTTATGGGTTTTTTTCACATCTAATCTTTTAGTCATTTAATCTAATCTTGGTGTCCCTGCCCATGGCAGGGGGGTTAGAACTTGATGATCTTAAGGTCCTTTCCAACCCTGACCATTCTATGATCTTTTTGTATCATTTGAGAAAGCACGGCCATCACCAGCAAAAGAGACTTGTCCTTCTTTGCTGAACCACTGAGATACGGCTGTGCCTCAACACCTCCTCCCCCCAAGAGAGAAAACTGCTTAAACTGGTATTACTAGATTTGACATAGGAATCACACCGGTTTGCAAAAGAATAAAAGTCAGATATTAACCCATGAATTTTATTATTAATCTACTTAGTTTCTTCTTTTAAGAATAAAATGATTTTATGTTGGAGAAAAGTGTCACCTTTTTGGAAGAACATTATTCAGGTTACTTTTTTCTCCAAGACTGTTTCGTCAAACTAACTGCTTAAATTACTACTTCCCCTGCCAGCTGTCACCTGAAAGATACATCCCGTAACAGTAACTTTCACACTGCTTTTTCTAGTTATGTGATGCCTACCTAGACATCTTCATCCCTAAGAAAGTATGGTTTATCATTACATGTAGTTTTGTTTTCTTGATAGAGCTCAATGTGCAACATTTTGAAGTCTATTAGAAAATTCCCTCCCTTCCCACAAATGCTGTTATGAGGATTCCCCTCTTGTTTTCACACTATGACTCATCAGTATCATTGTTTACTGAGCAGATTTTGTGTATCTGCTCAGACTTGGCAAATGCAAAACATTCTCCCTTTCTGAAGAGATTTTTTTCTTCCATAGTAGTGATGGGGCATTATGGGTCCTGGCAGTATTCATCCACTACCAAACTGAGTTAACTGGCAGATGAGGAAAAAAGCTCCAATTCAATTGCAGGCTAACATCAGTATAATCAAATTCACTTCATGCATAACTTTAACTGAGGAATCAGATACAAAGGTCTGTTCTGATGGCTACTAAAATCATTGCCGTCACCAATCTCCATAATTTTTGAAAAGCACATCTCAAACTGTATCTGGAGTTCAGCCAAAGCTGAAGCCCACAAGATCATTCTTCATGAAAATCAACTAAAATCTGTGCTACAGGCTATCCCTTTTCACAAACAAAACACCTCCAATTGTCCTTTCCTTACAGCAGTATCAATAAACACACAGAAACTGGAGAAAGGTTAATGTTCTGTGTTTCCGTCATACACATACAGCAGAACACACTTTTTGGCTCTGGTGAAAATATCACAAGGCTAGGCCCTTGAGGAACAGCACTGGCCCGTCCCTGTAAGTGGAGCTGCATTTACAACAGCCAAAACATTGGAAACTTGTTAGTCCTCATGACTCAAAAGAAGCCCAAAGCAAGCTCAAAGATGGCTCAAAGAAGGAAAGTGTTGCAGGATTTTATGAACAACAACAATTTCTGAAAGTCTTTTCCTTTTGTTGTAGCCATTTAGAAGGCAGAGAATTGCACTACTAGAAGACAGTCAAAATAAGGCAAGATTAGCAATCTTGGAATCCAAAGAGTTGACCTTGTGACTTGAGTACAAACTGTCTATAGATGACTACTATCTGATGTCAAAATTGACAGATATAAAAGCCCAATTCTCTGCATCTTCACATGGGAGGGAAACATTTATTAGCTGTAATAGACTCAAATCTCCACATGGTGTAGCCCTTTGAGAAGAGGTTGAGTCATGGTAGGAAGTTACAGACTTAAAAATACACTTCTCCATTTAAAAATCACTATTCCTATCAATCTATCAATTAAGCACCTTGCTAACATTTCTTTTGTGGTGGGTCATCATTGTTCAGAAGAGACAAAGGCCTACAACATTTAGCAGAATCTCTTTTCTCTGGGTCTGCTATGAGTGGGTTGGCTATGCAAAACTTACGTGTTCAGCAAATGGATGAACACAGAAAACGAACACTTTGAAGAATGTAAGAGGAAGACGGGATGGGTGGATGGTGAAAAACATTTAAAAAACAACGCAAGAGGGTTTTTTCTTTACTGCCACCATCCCCCTCACAAATATGGCTTGAGACCAGAATGAACAGCTATGGCAAGTTTTAATTTCTGTTGTTAAAATACCAGAGAACACAGCGCACACAGTTCCTATAACTGCTTATAGACAGTCCAAGATTTTTGCTATTTAGCTATCTAGATATCTCTTCAACTGCATTTGTCTGTCCAGCTGCGTGTGTAGTAGGTCCCTCCAATCTCCATTAGCATGACATTTTTGGAGTAGCATGGCGCTCAGCTCTCAGCATCTTCACATGAAAGAAATTTCCTTTTGGTATATTACTTTATTTATTAAGATAACACACTCTGTTTCATGCTGAAATGTCTTTCCTCAATAGGATTTAATGATTCCCCCCCCAACTTAATTCCTAAATTAATCTATTTTCATGGTTCTTTATCCCCTTTTTACTTGGGTAAGAAAACAAGTTATAAAAACATAAAAGCTCCACAGAAGTGATTTTTGGAATCACACACAAATAAAAAAAACAGCTATCAACTGTGACACTGAATACTTGGAAACTGAGAAGGCTAAAATACATGCTTTTAAAATTATTTTGTATCTATAAGCTATTTAATGGTAAACGTTTGACTATGCAATAATCACTAGCCAGGAACTGTTTCAGATATTCTTTGAAGATGTGAAAGGAATTGACTTTACACAGGTAAAGCTAAACAAACAAGAAAATCAGATAATGCTTTATGGAATAAAAGTATTGTTCTGAAATAGCTCTTCTACTTCAAAAGGTACAGCAGCTATATCACATTCCAGAACAATTTTTGCCTATAAATAAACCTGTAGACCTTTAATCACATGCTGACTTTTGACATTAAATACTCAAAAATATTTTTTTTTACTATTATACTAATATTCACTCTTCAACACACTTCAAAAAAGAGCAAGTACTGCAAGAAAAATCTAGTTGGTAGGATGCATAACATGAAGTTGCATGAAAAATAATATCAATCATTGGGTCAGAGCCACACCATACAAGAAAAGATGGCTCCCTAACCCCATTCCTGCCTCCACCCCCAAAGATGACTTCTAGAACAGACTTTTTGTTTTACTTTTTTATTAAGTGCATAAATAGCCAAGGGTTATAAAAAGCATATGCAAGTCCATTTACATTAACGTATCAGTGAAAAGCTGCAAACTTTCCTTAGTACAGGAACTCTGTCAGTAAGACTGGAAGCAGTAAATAAAACAGGACACCACTCTCAGGTGACAAAAGCAGCTTTGCTGACAGCTGAATTTCTGCTTTGCTCCTGGGGCATAGGGGTGAGGCAGGGGGCATGACACCCCAAACCAACCAGAAATCTCTATAGCTTTGGAGAGAACAGCAAAACTGAATTGTTTTTTACTGATGCATTTTAAGTCGTATCAACAGATCTACGATTTAGGTCAAGCTTAAAGTCTTGGTATCATCTTTCTCCTGAAAGACGGAATGTAAAGGAATATAAATGGGATCAGAAAAAAGAGATGTCAGGAAAAGGTGCAAAAGCCCCACCTTCAAATGCCATGAGGAGAAGAAACAGTCTTGGACTGTCCGTCCTCTCCAACTGCAGTTTGTGAAAAACCAACTGACCAGTTACTGAAACAGTGAAGCACCACTTTCTGCATATCTCTACAGATCCTTTAGCACTGAGCAAAAAACAGAGGAAAAGCCACTGGAAGTTATTTTCAAGACTTTTTTCTATGAGAACACAATAACAGTTTGTATTCTTGCTTCACCATTCATCTTGCAGTATTTGTACTTTCGCTTTAAGTAAACAAAATACTTTCACAGTGAACAAAAAACAAAGTAGCTTAGCGTTCCCTTTTCTCAACAGTTTAGGAATAGGAAAGACATTAGGCATATTTGACTATACCTAGTTTTTAAGCCGTACAGTAATTCAATGTTGCTGCAAGAATCTGGTTATTTATCCGTCTTTTCCCCTTGAAGATATTCTTACACAGCACAGTGGTATTTTGAAGACAGACCCAGTGTAGCACTCAGGTTTGCTACAAATAATCCAATCCTTCCTTCCTTGGAAGGAAACGGGTACTGGAACTTGCCTCACCCTCAGGAAGACTGAGATCTTCCCTATCTACAGAATAGGTATAACCTGCAACTTCTGTATATGCTCCAATTACGTCTCTTCCCAAATGTGATTATGTTTAGTAAAATACAGTGAAATCATTCCTCCTCTGACCAACTAATACCTCAGTCTTCATTAAGGTATAAAATTTTAAAGTGCTAATAGGGAACTGTAATGTTTTTGACATAAATTACAGCGTAATCCATGAACGCTTCATGGGATTTCAGTTCACAGCCTATGACAAACAGTTACTGTCACCTCAGCGGAAAGAAGAATTTTACCAAGCAATTGCCAGTGTTGTATGGGACTACAACCAAATTGGCAATTATGGTATAAATGGGTTTTCCATAATATAATAAGTTTTCCATAATTATTAACTGTCAGGCATCTCAATACACTGCCAGGCTTTCCATTTGCTGTGATTAAACCTCTGTGGCAGTAGAATTATTTCCCAAGTTAATGAGTGATGTAAGTTACACTGCATATGCTAGATGGTGGCAACAATGAAAGCACCGATATTGAAACAGAACTCTCACTGCCCATGAAAGGGTCATACAATGATTTTGATTCACTTGGCAGTACAGGTGAATCTCTTACGCTGACCACTGCCATCTCTTTTTTCTTTGATGGTACACTCTGTGCCCTGTGACCATTCAAGTAACATACAGAAAATCAAGAAAGAAGTTCTTGGGATTTCACAGAAATCAAATGAAAGTCTTGCAACCCACAGCAACATCCATGGTTCTTATTGCAATAAAAAGTCAGTAGGTATTCTTCACCCCATTTATATTAAGAATTCTTTTAAAGAAAAGGTGCTGATATTTTGTATTGTTTCATTTATGAGGTAGATGGCACTTTCATATAAATAGTGTGAATCAGAAATTAAGCTCTCAGTCTGCAACAATTCTTCAGTCAATCCTTAAATCATGAACATGAAATAGTTCCTTAATTTAACAGACAAACAGTAAGTCTCTAAAAAAAGAGTGGTGGTCAACTGACTTTCCTTGACAAAAGTCACCGGAATTCTGGCTTTAGTCTCCAGACACCTTCACCGTTTGGGTTCCTATGGAAGGTGCAGAGATTGCGGAGAAGTTCTCTAAAGACACAGGACTGCGCTGCAGGCAGTTTGGACTCAAACTGGAGCAGTATTTCCTGAGTGCTAGCCTCGCCGTCCACACGGGCCTGGAATGCTATGAAATTGCGCACATCCACGAGCAGTTCATCATATTCTGTTGAACATGGGGGTTGGGCAGATGCTTGCTGGTAATTCTCATCTCCCTCATTCCCAGTCTCTGGAGGCAAAATAAGGTGGTTTCTTGCCCTCATCTTTGCTAATAAAGATGAAGAGTCTAGTGCACTGGATGACGATTCTCCAGATTTTCCATCGAAGTACCCATTGGAACTACACTTCTTTACATTTTCTTTCTTTATTGTATCTGCATCCTGCAAACAAACATACAGACTATGGAGAAAGTTGGACTTTGAAATCTACTCAATCTGTTAAACAAAATCTGCCTGCTGTGTAGACTTAAACAACAAACACGAACAGCCAGAAGCTAGTCATCTGAAATAAACAATAAAGAAGTAATATATTCTGGTCTTAACTTTAGAACTTAGGAAGTGAAAGAAAAGCAGTGCTGGTCTTGAGACAGATAACCAGATCATGTTGCAATATGTGACTGCCGTATCTAATTAGATTTCATCAAGATGCTATATCAAAATATGAAAAATTCATGGGTGACTAAAAATTATAGAAAACTACATAACCATATAGCAAATGGGTATGAGACCTACAGCGTAAATCAGGTTTGTAGCATAAATCAGAACATTTCACATGTACCAGCTATTAAAAGAGAAATGTTAGCTTATGTCTCATACCTTGCACTTCTTCGCAGGTGATGCACAAGTGGAGTGTGAAGAAAGCAGCATTGGGTTTCTTTTTTGACCAAACCGACTTCTAAAAAAATCACAAAATAATTAACTCCATAAAACATCTTTCTCAGAATGATGAAGATAGTTTTGCCAAAGACACTGACTGGGTTTGCATTTTAGGGTTCTCGAGAGCTCTCTGCCAAACTCTCTCTCCTCTGCTGTGCAACAATAATGCTTTCTTTGTACTTCATAATGGACTTCTTAGGCTTGTAATACGCCTTCCTGTCTTTACTAAATATAGGACACAAAACTCCACTTTGATACATGTTACTGCAAATACAAAGCAGAAGAAAGAAGAAAATCCTAAGGAACTCCCCTGTTTTTGGAAAAGCAGCATGAGAACTGAACTTACTTTATTCCTGCTGGTGCACCTGAAAGACCACTCAGGCCTGTCCATGTTGGCACACCAGAAGCAGCTCCTAAACATCGCTGTCGAGAGACTTTTAAGGCTCTTAAGGCATCCTGGGCTACTCTGCTTGCTTCTGCTTCCACCAGCACATGATCTGCACTGGAAGCTTCCATAATAGCATCATGCTTCATAACACTGTGTACCCCTAAAAAAAAAGAAGATAAAAGAAAAGCTGAAGGAGGACATCTGTTTATATATCTGGTTAGCTGTAAAATTAAATAATCACCATTTAAGTGAATGCCACAATCACATTTTTCCTTTTTCAGGTTGATTATATTCAGCACTTCAGTATAGTAATTTCTAATAAGAGAACCTCCTTCTGTATCAGTTAAGCAATCAATTTGACAGCAAACCACTTCTGGTGTGCTGATGAAGTCATTATTCAAAACAGACTTGGCAATTATGTGGGTAAATTGATCATTTCTATTGTTACGGACAGGACAGACAGAAGTGAAACCCTTGCGTAAATGAAGGTTTGTTACATTCTAATTTCCAGAAGAAACACTGCATTACTTCTATATACAGAAGCATTTCTGGAAGGTTGCAGATCTGAAATATTTGTGCAAAGGTAATTAACACATTCATAACTACAGCATTTCAATGATGAACGTTTTAATGTTTCACTACAGTAACAGAATAGAAAAAGACCACGTTTTTATTATAACTCTAGCTGTCAGAGTAACAGAACTGCTCCTTCCCTCACTTGCAAGTTCTATATACCACTGTTTGAACAGTCTGATACCACTGAGCAGCCAAATAAGTTACCTGATTTTTTGAAAAGTTTCTCCAAGACATAATCATCATTTTTCTTCGAGTCTTCCTCCTTCTCTTCGTTGTTCTCCCTTCTGTATTGCTTTTGCTTCACCAGATGAGGAATGCGCTCTCCTTCAAATTTGGCATCTTTGTGCCGTTTCTTCCTAGACCTGTCTTTGTGACTCTCATGTGACAGCATATCTACCCTGTGCTTTGTTTTTGAGGTACACTTATAATGATTATTATCTAATTGCTCATCTTCAGTTTTAGCAACCTGCTTTTCCCAAGAGCCAGCTGCACCACACATAAGGCTAAAATCTCCCTTGACATTTGCATTAGCTGCTCCAGGTATTTCATCAGCCACCATGGGGTCCAGACATCCGGTATTCTCTGAAGACCCTGCATCACCTGGCAGTAAGTGGGATGTAGATTTGTCAGCTCTTTCCAAGCCTTCCTCCTTGCTTTTATTCAATGAATTTATATTAGTAGCAGCTTGTGCATTGTCTTTTGCGTAGTTGTTTTGGTCAAAGGCTTCCAAACTGCCTTTGGTCTCCTCACTTGTCTCTATTGCTTTAGAAGAAGAATTTGTCATGTTGGTGTTTGAGTAGGAACTGGATAACTTGGTGCGCCTTGGTGAACTGCCTTCTGTAAGATGAAGATCACCTTTAGAAGTGTCATTATCAGGTGGCTTTTCAAATTTCTGTTTCAAGTGGTGTTTTGGGACTTGAACATCTGATCCAGTACCTGAGGAGTGAATTAGTATCCATTTATCAAACACTTCAAACATTCTTCTCGTTTAAATAAATAGAAAAAATCATGTACCTGCAAAAATTGCACTTGTTTCTGTCCCCTGAGATCCATCTGGGCTGCTCAGAGTAAAAAGTTCATAAAGGTCATTGGATTTGAAAAAGCGCCTCTGCTTAGGGTCTTTCAGTACTCGGTTTGTTAAAAACTGTTTGAAGATTTGTCTAGAAAAGAAAATAAAGTACTTTCACATGAAAAAAAGTCTAGCTATGTGTAAGTACGGAATAGAGTACTTAAACAAAAAACTGTAAACACAAACATTACCCTGTAGAACAATTAAGCAGTGGGAAGATGATGTTAGTTTCCAAAAGACAATCTTGAGTTAGTAACTTTCAAACAACCAACTAAATTGTTAAACACATGGATTTATTGTTCTGCAACAACTCCAAAACACAATAGGTAACCACCACCCTGAAATGTCCTATGAGGCATTCCTTAACTGAGCAATAAATAACTTTACAGCTAGATTTTTTTTGTGTGTCCATTAAAATGGAAATGCTTGCTTATACTACAGTAAGACTATCAGAAAGCTCATGAAAGAAAAACAAGAGCTTGCTAAAATGACAACATTTTAATGGTTTAACTGGTTGGAGGAATCAAAAGCAGAGTAGCTCAGTCTGACGGTGATGACTGGGTGACAACCACTGAAAAGGGAAATATGAGTTGCAGTGGAGAGGAAGACAAGAAAGAGCTCATCTCTATCCTTCCAGAAAGGAACAAATCTAGGGGAGTACCATGCTGCAAAAAGTCTTCTAGTACTGGTAAATCTACTTATATGTCATGTTTGTACCTCACAGCTTTTGATTGTAAGTTCTGGGCACTATTTTCCTTTTCAAAAGATACATCCCTAAATAAAGCTAGAAATCAGTTCTCAAGAAAGGTTTTCATCATGGCTTTGGCTCTGCTGGCAATAAGCAGGGAAACTATTTTTAAATCCAACAGGCAAAAGACAAGTTTAAACACAGGTACCAGCTACTACACTGTACATATCAGAAGACTTTAAAGTTTTTAAGAATTAATTGAGCTTCATAGCTTTCTGCAGGGATGAGCACATATTTGCAGGGAAGAGAACACGAGCAAAGAGAAAAGACAACTTGCTTAAAGTTCAAGGTCCACTGTACTGTTCTGGAAAGAAATTAATTTCTGATGGCTGTCCTGACCCTTTGAGCCCACTTCCTTGATGTGGTCAGTGCTGTTCAAGCAGAATTATGCCAGAGGGACACAAGCCAACCAACAGCGGATGCTTTGTGTCCGTGTGGTAAAACGGATTAAAAAAGGTACTCCATAAGTGCAGGTATTTCATTATTTAGAGCTCTTCATTCATCTTCATTTTCAAAGAGGACATTCCACTTCTGAAGAGTAATGCCTAGTCAGAGGATTCCCATCTACATTCATTTGGAATTCATGTGAGTGAAGCTAACTACTGAGAAAGCTGAATGGGAAAGCAAATCAAAAAGGTTTCATTGATTTCAAAATACAAGCACTTTAAGGCTTCAGCTACATTTTGGAATAAATAATGTGAATGCGACTGGCGGTTCTTAGGATTTAATTCTGTCTTTGGAATGATTTGGGAATAAAATCAAACTGGGTTTGCAAAGTAGTAAACAGATGTATGTACCACATACATCTTTACATAACCTTAGAACAATATAAATAACTTGCTGATTTCAGTTTACATTTCAGACCTGATGAGTCTCATGTTCTGAGTAAGGAGTTCAATTTCTCCTGGCTATGCCTCACACACTCTCATACACAGTGAATTCTTTATGTGCTAGACACAGCTGCTGGAAGAGATCGATGAGGTATATTTAGCATATGGGTCTTGGAGCTAGAGAGGCAGCAGCGCAGCCCTGCAGCTAAGAGTCTAGTGTTATAAAAGTTTTCCATGACATACCTGTGACGACCAAGGCTGGGGTTTACCAGCCGTGTGCGCACATGCACAGGTATGTCACTGTTACATCACCTCAGATTCTCTACAAACATTTTCTTGAGCATATAGCGGTATCCAAGAAATTGTTCTGACTGACCTGTGGTATATCTTCTCTTCAATAGTACCTGCAGTGAGAAGTCTGTACACAGTCACATGTCTCTTCTGGCCTATTCTCCAAGCACGCTCCCGAGCCTGGAACACAAAAGGTTTTGTTACCAGACATTAGCCTCTTAGACATTTGTTTGACAAAGAGCTATTGATACCGCTGTTTCAAATCTAGTTTGGACATTCAACACACAGTTCAAGAAGTTACATGGCCATGATACCTCTACAGTATAAGAACAACTAACTCAGCAGAAAGCAGAACAATTTTGAAAGTTTACATATGTAAAAAGACAAGCCTCCAACTGTCCCAATTGTGCAAAAAATTCTTGAAAAGTAAATTATGTTAAAACTGGAACTTTTATCTATGATACATACTTTATACGGACTTATTCCCAAAGAGATCTATTTCACAATAGAGCTTTAATATACACACTTCCTTTGAACTTTTCTTCTTTTTCCAAACTGCAAGCTTTCGTACAAACATCTTGAACCAACTGCTAAAACAGACCACTCTAGTCAGAGTACATACTTGCAGAGCCCAGAGCTATGTAGGATTTTCATCAAAATAGTTTTCTTTTCCTCTTAAGCATATAAGCCCCATATACTGTTATGAGATCTGACAAACCTGAGTCTCAACACACCATCAGATAGAAGCTGCTGTTAAGTCAGTACCTTAAATTTTTTTCTCTAAGGGCATAGCTACATATCATTATTTAGTGACAAATGCAATTTGAGCAGCACTTGTTCTGCTTTTCTCACCCTACATTGCCACCACACACAGTCAGGCCTGTTTAAAAGTTTGCACAGCTGCACTCTCCCTTCATAAACATCTAGTTTATTTATTTATTTAAAAACCCCAGCCCATTTCAACTGTTCATTTGGCTACACTCTAAGCAGGCTATGTAAATCAACAATATTGAAGAGTGGTAAGGTTTAACAGCATAAAGGGGATGTGGTGGGAACCACTTCAATTGGCTTTGCCACAAGAGTAATCCTAATGTGGAACTGCACCCTAAGTGACCATTGCTGGGAACAGCAACTTAGGGAAGAGCAACATAGTGTGTTAACAGTATTTGAGGAGACAGATGTTCTGTCTTCAGTTTTATTTCAACTTAGCTGGTAAATGGAACGTAATGAACCAAACTCACCTGTGTGTCTGTACTGGGGTTCCAGTCGGGATCATAAATAATAACCCGATCAGCACCAGTCAAGTTAACTCCAATGCCACCAACACGAGTTGTAAGAAGAAAAATAAAGATGGATTTGTCCTGTAATATGAGAAAGAATTTACTAAAACAAAAATTACCAAAACAATAATTATTTTGTTATCAGCATTACTTGCAAAAATGCAAAGGGAGCCAAGAGAAGTAACATATTCTTTGTTTTCTCAATACCTCTTTTCACAAATAAAAGTAGTTGATCTAAATTTCATTTACTGCTGTCCAATAAGCCTTCTTTTGCCCCCTTTTCAACTGTGTTTTTTTTTTTCTTAGCAGAAAACCCAATCTAAGTGTGAAAGAAGTGGTGACTTTTTCCCCCTCTCACAAAGAAAGTGATTGCATTTGACTGAACTCCCCAGTTTTGTGTCTCAAACCTGAAGCAGTATACTTAAAAACAGACAAAAAAGGAATGCAAGAATTCGACTATACAGGCATTAGTGTGTGGGATGCAACATCTCACCTCATTATATCTTGTTATAAGGGGCTGTCTGGAAGCTATTGTGGTGCTGCCATCCATTCTGAGGTAGGAATAGTTTCTCTCTCTCACAAAGACTTCAAGTATCTGCAGCATCTGTTGTGATGGGAAAAGCTTAATAAAATCCAGACATGAAGACTGAGCCACTGAGCAACTGTCTGATCCAGTTATAAGAATTCCTCATACTAACTGCAGTGCCAATCAAACAAGATGACAACCAAACACATTTTAGTCATCAAAACTTTTTACTTTTTTAGCCTTAGTAGCAATTAAAATCAATTAGCTCATCTTACCTGTCTTGACTGAGTGAAAAACAACACTCTGTGACCTTGCTTGTGCCATATTTTCAGCAAGGATTCTACCACTATCATTTTCCCTGAACGTTTCCAATATCCAAATTGATCTGCTTCCTCCACTTCGGCATCTGGTACACCCTTCAACATTTTGGGACCACCAGAGAAGAGGTCAGGGTGGTTGCAAATCTTCCTCAAAGCTACTAGTCCTGAGAAAATCTAAAGAGTACAGGAGAAAAATATTTTTAGTTTCTTGACAAATAGTTGTATCTATATAGTAGAAAAATAAACAGCAATGGATTAATCCATTCATCATCAAGAAGTTTGTTTTAAATAGTGGTTTGCTCTTTAGAGAAGCCAGTGGATGCTAATACTTGTTTCATGAAAAGTTTTAGGAAAAAAATCAGTATACTAGAAGGTCAACTAAATGTTGTGCTCTTGTGAGCTTATTCTGGTTACCATGTTGAGAAAATTCTGCAACAATATCCACATTAGCAAAAGTAGTCCCTAGCTGTAACTCACAGTCAAAATTATTTACTACTGAAAAGGAAAAATACCACCCAAGTTTGTTACTTGAAATTATCACGTCTTTCCTTCCAACTCCTGCCATGTTTGCAGGTAACTTAAGACAGACCTTGAGGATAGCAAGCATACCCATCAGAATGCATGGTAACGAAGAACAGAGGACTAAACGTATTTGAATACATGACGCTGAAAATCACCACTTTTGATGTCATGTTAGAGGGATTTTATTCAGTTATACATTCAATAATATTACAAGTTTTATTTACTCTTTTGATATAATGGGCACTCATAAAAATGAAGTAGCTTGAATCAGCAAATCCCTCAGTCTTCTACCACTACAGGTTGGATGAGCCTGCTTGTAATTTATGGGTTGCTCACACAACGGAATTTTTGTTTTTCAGATGGGATTCACTGCTGTTATCACAAAACATTTAATAAAAGCATTGACATTTACTGTTCAAAGTTTTCAGAACTCTAGCAAATATGACAGCGCATTCTGTTAAGAACTTGGAGAAATTTCTGCAGGTAGTCTTGTACAAGCCATCTCCTGAAGATCAAGCTCCTCAAAATAACTTCCATTGGGATAATTAAAATGGGCAGGCACTTGAAAAAAACATGGCCACTATACCTTTGTGAGATTTGGAAAAATAAGAAAGTCAAAACAGTGATAATATCAATATCTGTCTTGTACAGCACTGCAACACACATGGCTGTGTTGACCATATATTTAACTGGAGCTACTGGGGGTGAGGGGAGAAGAGATTTCAGAGTTCACAAGACAAGGAAACATGTAGTAAATGATAAATTATAACCAAGACATATTACTTCTCATCTTAAAACAACAGATCTCTGTTCGGACATTGGGCAGTTGACCATAATTCACTGTGTGAATCCATTCAGCCAATTCCTTGTCCACTGGGTGGCCCATCCATCAAATTTGTCTCTCCGGCCTGGAGACAAGGATGTCATTTGGAACAGTGTTGAATGCTTTACACAAGTCCAGGTAGATGACATCAACTGCTTTGCCCCTATCCATCAGTTCTGTAGCCCCATCACAGAAGGTCACCGATTGTTTCCAAGATCATATACATATTGCAAAGCCCATTCCATTCCTGCTTTTATTTGGTCATGCCACTACATATGGATCACTACCTCTATATATTTCAAGAAACTTTTTTTGGGGGGAAGCAGACACCCACCAAAGCAGAACAGAGATCAGTGTGTTTGCTTCCCTTTCTGCTCAGAATCCAGCTAGAAGAATGTTAAGATCAGTCCATGACTTTATCCATCAAACTCTACCTGTCTTTAACCTTAGTTAATGCCAACCTGCATGTCCCCATTGAGCATCTGGTAAACTTCTTTAGAGTTGATGAACTTCTGATAGACTTGACGTTGCTCATCTGTCAAACGGCAAAACAGGACCTACCAAAACAAACAAACCACTCAAGCTCAAAGACTTGATTTTGGAGAAAGAAAGGGCTCAGATCTAATAGTAAAGATAAGCAACCTGTTCGTTTTTATCTGGAAGTGAAAGACTCATTTTTACATCAGCCTTCATTCTTCGCAGCAAGTAGGGGTTTATGGTGTCCCGTAACACGCAGGCACACTTGTATGCAGTTTTTACCTGAAAAAGGAAGAAAAAGCAAAAGTTGTATTTTAGTTCTTGATACTAATTTTAGCAACAAGCAAAGTTCCATAAGCAGTAATACAAAAATCCTAATGAGATGGTTTATGATTTACGTGGATCTATTTAGGTATTTGATACCCCATGAACTGCAATGAAATTCATGTTAGCAACAATAACACTGAGTAAGTATTTCTCAGATACCCCTAATTTATCTCTCCAAATTTAGGGGACTTTAAAAGAGACTAGAAATGAGATACTTCTTTCAGAAACCAATCTAAGAAGTGAATGCAAACTTGCACAGAACCAAAATCCTCATGAAAAACAGCTAATACGTATCCTGAAGATCAAAAAGAAAGCCTGCAGCAATGGTGGTTACTGGACAATAAGTGAAGATTAGTGCTCGCCTGAGACTATTAACACACACACGAAAAAAATCAGTATAAGAAAATCCCCATGATCACAGAAACTAAAGGTCACTCAGGCCTTAAATGGAGCATATGGTTCTATAATGGGTAATGGATGTGTGAGATGGGTTTTATCTGCACATAATGGCTAAAAATACCTTCATTTCTCTTAAAGCAAAACAAAGAATATAATAAATTATTGATATAAAAACCAAATTGGATGTCCGATTTAGTAAACTACTAAGCTTTAGACAAGGGAAGTACATGAACTCAAAAAGAAAATAAAACTTGAGAAATGCATGCATGCAAAACGTTATAAAAAATATTTTACAGGCTACAAGTTTGTTAGTATTATGCTTATTATGCAGACAATTTACCCATCAGCTAATTTGAAAAATGCTTAACTCATAAATACTAAGAAACACAACTACAGAGATTAATAGACATACTTATTAAAAAATATTCAAAATTATTTTTCCTTTCAAAATTGAATAGCTTATCTACTTTCAGACTTCCAATACTTTAGCTTTCAAAAGAAAAGATTTCAATTTGAATTTAATTTGATTGCTCTGTTTCATAATTTATTGAAGCTTGATATCAAACAGAAAGTTATATTTAAATATATCAAAGTGTAAGATCAGGTACCTCCCACCCCAATTTACTTATCTTTACATCGAAGAATACTTCAAATTAACTACAGTTTTAGGGGTTTTGACAAAAACCCCTTGTATAAATGGAACAGTCTCATTTAGTTGAACAGATGTTTACACACACCCATCAGTAAAGCACACATGCAACTCTCTTTCTGGCTAGTGTCTAGAACACACAGCATGAAGTGTGTTTAAAAGACAGTTTTCATAAAACATAATAGTTTCCTTCATACAAAGTGATATTTTTGAAGCATTTACCTGGACAGCAGAGGCATTGGAATATCCTCCCATTGTTATTGGAACAGAAAATTGCTCCATGAACACAGGTAGTGTTCCCAGTTTCCCTGGGTATACAAAGTCAAAGAGGGACCAAAGCTCCTTTAAGTTATTTTGCATAGGGGAGCCAGACAAGATGATTCGATGTGGTGTGCGGAACTGTTAATAAAAACAAACAAACAAACAAAAAACCAAAACAACAGAAAACCAAAAGGAAGTTACTTTCATGGTGTAACCTGCCTCCTGCCTCACAGGATATTCAATTTCACCATCAATGAATTATCTCAAAATACATGGCCTCCTATTCCTGAAAGAAACAGCTTTTGCAATATATTGTCCATAATTTTTTAGCAGAAAATGAACGCCAGCAATCTGACATTTGTCCCTAATGGTAAATTATGACACAATTTAAAACTTCTGATATTTCTTTTCCCCTCTACCAGACTTCTGTAAATTTCAATGTAAACTCATTTGAAATATTAAGCAAATTACATAATCATATACAAACTACTGTAATTTTCACTTTTATTCTTTATTAATGGTCAACTATGTATTTTTATCATAGAGTAATACAGGCTATTAGATTCTGGAACCACCTCCCAGAGTGCTTAAAATCTTTAAGTACCTGCTTGCATGCAAGTGTGACTGCAGCATTTGGATTTCGGATTTTGTGACCCTCATCCAGAATCACATAATGCCAGTCATAGCTGTGGATGTTATCCTGCATCAGTCGAATGTATGAATAAGATGTAATTAAAATTCCATGGCATGAAGCAATTTCATGAATTAGTTTCACCTAAAATCAGAAAGTGCTTGTGGTCAGTAACAGTGAGACAGAAAACTGAAACCTACAGAATTACAGGTTTGCTGGCCAAGGTTCACACAAAAAGTTTTGAAAAAGCAGATGTATAATTTACTTAGCAAAGAATAAGTACAGGCAAGATTTTGATTATATGATTCTTAGCTCATCTGTAAGAAAATGAAGCCCTTGAATCCTGTGTTGCAACAGATCAGAATTTGACCTGAAGCCTGGTCAGAAGGAAACAGTGATTTAAGTTTTTTTTTTTTTTTAAAGCAGTGTCTGAAAAAACAAAACTAAAGTAACCAGTTTCTTCAAGTTCTCTTATATTCACCTCACAGTACTGCAAGCAAGATCTAGAATGTTAGAGGAAAAATAACAAGTGAAAAACAATCACGAAAATCTATTCGGTTAATCCTAAATTCTGTCCAATCTCTCTCATTAATAGGAATCATATATTTGTAATTAATGTTCACATTTTGTGCTTTTCTTGTAAGCTACATCCTTTCCCCAACTATTTACTAGCCTTTAGAGCTGTAAATTACGCACGGCAGGGACAGTCTATTTCATATTTTGCAGCATTCACAGTATTCAAGACATTCCTGCATTCATCCTACATATGTAAGTCTAGAAGACTTAAAGAGAAGATGATGGCCTGGGAAGCAATTCTGGATGAAACAAATGTAAAAGAATAGAAGAAGTAGAAGCACTACTGAATTTGGTAAAAGAAAGACAAGCCCCTTATTCCTAGAAGTGCCTTTAAGAAAACAAAACGAAAAAAACCCAACAAACAAAAAACCAACATGCACAAAAAAACCCACCCTACCCCCAAACATCTCTCCACCCCACCCCCAAAAAAACCCCCACCAAACTCAGAACCCAATAAAAACAAAAGGGAAAAATCCATCTCAAAGACCCAGATGGTCTTGAAAGTCCATCTCTTCTTGTAAATATTCTTGCTTAGACACACCCCAAGATTGAAAAACCTCTTCTGCATTTAACTGTTCAAGAATTTCTACTTTCTGATTATCACCTCCTTATAAAACCACGACCCACTATTTAGCATTGACATCTTGATTCTCAAGAGAATACATAATCTTTAGCACAACGTGTATTACAGACAGAGTAGGATTTGTAGGCAACTGTGGACAACCAAAGCTTAATTTGACTGGTACACTGCCCATACTCTGCACCCGTGTCCTGCAGTCTCAGCACTGGCCTATCATAGGATATTGTAGACATCTCTACCCAAACACTTTAGACAAATCATCTCGTGCGATTTCAAATTAAAAGCTTGTAAAATATGTAACCTCTCCTAGTTTTTGCAATTAATAGGGTATGTCTGCAATTAGCCTGACTTACAGAATGCTACACTGTTGTCATTAAAAGATGTTTTGTGAAAGTGCTGCTGTTATTATGGAGGCTCAAGAGACCAATCCCTCCTAGAGGGCAAACAGTGGACTAGTAGAAAACAACAGCCATAAATCACGTTGTCAGGTAGCAGAGAGAACAGAAGTGAAACACAGGCACATGAAGGCCATTCACTGTAAACACACCACAGCAGAATCCTAGTCAGGATCTACTGAACCTGTAATTAATTAAAATTTCCTTCAAGCTAAATTTTTAATAAACAAGGATTTGTGCTGACAATGAAGAAATACAACACCACAATTTTATCAACTCACACTGCAACACTTATTAACTCTCATTTTACTGCTCTGGGTACTTTTTCAGAGGTTGCCTTCATTTTATTTGCTGCTCTTGGAACAATGTTAGATATTTTAAAATATGATAACAGATTTAATATTGATACACACTGGTTTGAAGCTGTGCCATTCCAGAATTTATACTATTTTATCACGTATTCTTAAATTCACAATTTCTGTTTTGGTTAGATTCAGACATATTTCATTCCCCCCCTCCAAAATAGACTTTCATGAAGTGTTTCAGGGCATGCATTTTTAAACAAACAAAAATTATTAATAACAATAATAACAACAACAATAATAACAATAAATAATAATAATAACACCACCACAGCTTAAGAGAGACAAATCCTACTAATGCCAAAAGATTACACAGCAGTTTCTAACTTTGAAATTCTGAACTCTGGCTTTTAAAAGATGCTAACGAGTCTAGGAACATGCAAGTAGATGGAGTAATTCTGATCTCGCATTTCTGTTCAGCACAGTATTTCAGGCCTTTATGATTAAAGGACAATATTTGCTCCTAATTTAGGGTGATAAATTGATTGTGTTGCCTTGTCTTCTCTGGGACACATGCAATATGCAAAGACTGGAAGATTTTTGGTAAGCACCGTTTCTTAAGGCTAAAATGTTTATGGTTTATTCTAAGGATACACCTCAAATGTTTTTCTCCTGTTGGCACCTTGTTGTAGCTACAAGTTTCTGAAGCTACAAAAATGCAGCAATTTTTGACTGATGCTCAAGAGAAATAAGGTTTATCTTTTTAGCATAGCCTTTCAAAAATTGTTTAAAAGGACCTGAATTCTGTAGTACTATGTATCAAAAATGGTAATTTTCTTAGAAATGTGTATGTTATGATTGAACTAGACTACTGAAAACTACCAAATTCTCTAAACATTCAGATACCTTCAAGAGAAGTGTGAACTTACAGAGATAATATCTAGTCACTTACACAATCATACATCACTATGAATCAAAAATGCTTTCTTCAGCAGGCTTATCACTATCTCATAGCCAACCATTAAGCCCAGAGATCCATAAATCCAACCTATAAAACCTCTATTATTTCCCTGCCCCCAACAAAACAATCTAAACGGTACCATGAAGAGGCTTCAAAAGAACACATTACAATGTTTAATAATGTAAAAGTTGCAATAAAAAGAGCTAAAGCACTTATTACATATTTAACAAGAACGCTACTTCTTGTGGCATGATACTAAGTTTATCTGAGTTTGGTCCTCAACTCAGAAATAAAGCTTCTGGCTAAACCAGTTGTTCCGTATGCAGTCATGCCAATAACCAACCTCTGCAGCTTATTTTCTTTACGTATTGATCGTGTATTTTACTGTGAGGTTAGAAAAAGCTTCAGTGCACAAAGTCATCTTCAAATACATGGTTCTACTATAGAAATAGAGGTGCAAGCACCATGAACTGACATTTGCTTTCGAAGGCTGCATTGTGTCCAGTGTTTCACCAGATTAAGGGAATGTAGAGTTATGACTTTACAAATTGTGATTACCACCAGAAAGAACTGTTAAGCTCAGTGATACCTGTTCTAAAGGTCAAGAAATTAAAAGTTCAGCCTTGATCTTAAAAAATACAGCCTCCTTCCGCATGTAATATGTTAAACCAAGATAACCAAAGTTCATGTTGCTTCTTACATTCTATGATTTACAAATGCTCATGTGCCATCAGAAGTTTTGAAACAACAGAACAAGCTCTTTGTACAGAACAGAAGGCTTTTATCCCTATACTTACAGAGCTTCTTCCCCTTATCTTCTGTTCTATATCATACACAAAACAGTACTTATGATACACTACATCAGATTTACTTCTTTATTTTCTCTCATGTTTAAAGGTCTCAGAGTACTTGATATTTACAAGTCACTTTAAGCTACATCAGATATGAGTGTAAAAATACAGTGTAAATTCAAGATTAATAGCATTAGGACGGCACCACAGAACATACTTAGCCACAAATGCAGTACCTTGTTCAAACTGAAAGCTGACTTCACATGGGAAGACTACTGCTTAAATCTGGTTCTTCTTACTGCTTCCAACTTAGGCACATTACTCATCATAAAAGAAACAAATGATCTTCTGCGATCATAAATAATAATAATAATAAGGCAAGTTTTACATTTCATCCAAATGCCTTAAACTAGCTCTAAAGTCTTGGAAATGTATCCAACTTTCTCTTGTGTCTTCCTTCCATCATCTAAAATACCAATCTGCCTTCCCTTGTGGATAGCTGAAGGCCTTTAAACTATTAGTCGTATTTCAAGGGGTGAAACTGGAACTTAACACTTCTTTCCCTTACTGCCAAAATTGCCTATCGTTGTTATTTTAGCAAAGGAATGAAGTATTCTCTTTTGAAGTACCACATATGCTAAAAACCTACACGAATATGATAGCATCAGAGATATCTAAACAGGATGTCTCAATGACACATCTGAAACAGGCTGACAACTTTTGCAGTCAATCTGGTGCTTGCAATTCAGGCTGCTACTTCATACTGCTATTGTGGAAAACCCTAAAGTTGTTTCCAAAGAAAACCAAAATGGACAAGGAAGAGAGGATACACTAAGGTAATGATTGGTGAGCCTTTCGTTTGTCACACTGCTCAGAAGTCCTTTTGTAACACTAAAGAAGTGTCACTAACCAAAAAGATATGCAAGGTATTGTCTAGTACCAATTTATGATAAAACAATTGGAATGGATGTCTTCCCCACTCCACTGTCAAGCAAATACTTCTGTGGGTAAGTCTAAAGAACTGGGAGACAGGATCTTGTATTGATGCGTGGGTACCTTAGAGGGTGCAACAGAACATACCTGTTCATAAAAGCATACACTTTACCACTGCTAAATAATCTAATATTTGCTAATATTTCAAGATTCCTGACAATGTTGTTGTAATTATTATGCAGACCCATCTCACTGAAAAGATCATCTTAAGTTCTAACAAATTCAGCTATTTCTTCAGTTATGGCCTCCTTCTGCTTTGGAATACTGTCTTGCCTCATGGGACACTTGTCATTGCTTAACTTTTTTTCTCCCAATGTAATGGTATAGGTTATAAAAAGATGGAATTGTCAAGAGATCAGATCAGCACTAACATATCCATAGAAAGTATGTATGTTGGAAAGAAATTCTAGGCAGGAGTGAATTTCCCTGGCCTGTATTTTATGTAATAAATTTTCAGTGTACAAGTGTTATATATCATATATCAGTGTTATATATCATACATATATATCATATATCAGCTCATAAATCAGTAGTAAAATTTTCTTGCAGGTATAAAGACAACAAAAACGGGAAAGGATTTTTGTTTGGTTTAGTTTTGGTTTTTAACTTTAGTCATATGCTCGCTCTTCTTCGACCTAAAGGCATCTAGGAAAAAAGATGCACTAGGTGAAGATCACATCAGCAGTGACACTTGTTTAAAGCATACTGTTGCAGCTCTCAGAAGATGAGGCATTAGGGCAGAATTAGAAAACCGAGCCTATCTAAAGGGATCATACAGTATCCAAATTTCTTAATTTTGTTGAGTAGGCATTTGTGGGAGGACAACGGGAAGGCGATGTCCTGAAAAACCTGATGATTCCTGTAGATGGAAAAATTTGAGCCAGTCTATCAAGTGCATTAATTAACAAATATCCCAAAATAAGTGCACATGATTTAATTTAGGAAGACACGCAAGCACGTTATTGAGGTCAACACGCTTTCAGGTTCAAAACCATACCAAGTTAATTGAACAACAGGAAGCTATTAGCACATTAGAGTGTGCTATTCCTTTTTTGCCATGTACTGTAACTGCATCAATTACCTCAGAATACGTTTAATCAAGTGCAATTAAGCACCATATTATTTTAATGTTATTACAAGAAATTCAATAAATATTTAAAGAGAAATTTAAAAATGCTTTTCTAAATCCTGAAAATCCTTTTAAGCATCTGAAATATGAGGTCAAGGTAAAACAAAAATCTAAGGTGGTTTTTTTTTTGATCCTTCAAGGTATCAATGAGTGAACCTTCAGACAAGTCAGGCTTGTCAGCGTAAGAAATGGAATAAGAACATGCATATTAAGAGACTGGCCAAAAAAATTAAGGCAGAAAAGGCACTGCTTGGGAAAAAAAAAAAAAAAAAAAAAAAAAAAAAAAGAAAACCCAACAAACGTAACACTGTCATTAAAGAAAATGAGACAGGTGATACCAACTGACAACTGAAGAGAAATTGCCTGTGCAAGCAAAATGTATTAAATACTATATTAAATATTAGATCAATGACATACTGATGCAGGGAAGTGCAAGGAAAGAATTCACTGGTACTAGAAGCATGTATCTGGTGCACAAGCAGTCTAATTGTGAAATTCTTGAATGCACTACTGTACAAGCAAAGCTCAAGTAAGAAACCTGTTACTACATTTAAGTTGTTCAGGCAACACTAGTCTGTATCATAATATGGAAGTATTTCGTGTCATCCCCTTTTTACCCAGCTTCCTAAAAAAATCTGTGCACGACAGTGAACTTCTTTTAAAACAATGAGCAAAAGAGCACGTGCTTGCTGACAAACAAGCACAAACAGGGCACTTTTTTTTTTTGTCTGGCTAGCTTAAAAAAACGAGCTTTTTGACAAAATGGATGTCAACCATTACCTTTTCGTTGGTATAAGAACCAGTTTCATGGAGAACGGCAACTCTAAATGGAGGCCACCAAGTGTGGAATTCTTTTACCCACTGATGCATCACAGTTGCTGGACAAACAATCACTGTTGGACCCAATCCCTCATACCTAAAATAATCAAGAACAACAACCTTTAACATTAAATAAATACTCTATACAAAGTGGCTCATCAAAAATACAGACAGATTAAAATGACATGTTATTGTTCGAGTGGTATATGAGAGCTAAGGAAATTAATTTGCACTTTGCTTTTCTGGAATTCTGTTTTTTAAGGGAAGCTGAAAGTGGTACTGCTGTAAAAACCTATCCTCTGAACAGTTAATGGATGCATCTATCAAGATAAACACAGAAATAGAAAAGCTCCAAACAATAAGGCATAAGGGAACTTCCTTCTGTGGTAATACAAATCAGGTTTGGGTGACTGCTGTTTTTATAAGAGAAAAGAAACATTAACAAACAACTATTTTATTACTTCTATTAAAAACAATGTGTAGCTAGTCTCACAAATGCACTTAAATGCAGGTGTTCTGTTTCATGTTAGTAATAAACTGTATTATTATCACCATAATTTACAGATAAGGAAAAGACTAAAGCAGCAGAATATCTCATACATGGAAGTTGAGGTCTGAGCTGGGCTTAAACTGTCTCATAAGTTTCTTGTTCATAATCATATGATTGTTTCTGAGAATTACTAAGGACATTTGAAACAAAGGCTTTCTGCATGCTAAGTTCAGAGCTACTCTTAAGGTTATGGAGATAAAAATCTCTTGCACAACAGCCAAACAAGAAATATTACCATCATGAACAAATACCAGCAGTCATATAGGAAACACACTAAGTAGTGGTTACTAGTAGCTATTTTTCAAATATATTTGCTCTTTAAAAAACAGAACAAAATGACTTTGCAAGCAAATGCAACAGCTAGTTATCGCATACTGATCTGTGCCTAGTGGACTAAGTACTATTCAAGTGGTAATAAATAAACAATTCAGAAGATCACAGTATACATTCAATATCACATGCAGCTACAAGGAAGGATTTCCAAAACAACATCAGTCCACTGCTTTAAAAAGTCCTGTTAATACCTTCAGAAACTGTTGACATTAAGAAATAATATTCTTTATTAAAAGCTTATACATATGCAGAGTAACAACCTGGATGCTGCTTATCTCTTTCAGTATGGAAAAAGCATTATTTAACAACCTCACATAGTCTAATTAAAATCTCCGAGCAATCCAAGGGGAAGTTAGAATTTAGACATGCAAAAAATAACATAAACTATGCTATAAATCCAAATAACCACTGCTACTGATCTATTTACAGCAGAAAAGCCAACAGCTCTTAAGAATATCTAAAGCAAGGAAGCCATCTTTCCCCAAATGTATTAGTTTCTCATTCTTCATGGGTAGTAACAATTTACTTCTGTTTATTCCCCTGGTCTGCATCAAACAAGCTCACATGCTGGGTTTGCCTGGGCTTTTTTAGCCCCACTCAGCTTATATAAAGAGTTCACACTTCCTTTGATCAATTTTCAGAAAATCCACTCCATTCGGCTGTCAAAACCTCTTCTGTGCCTAGTCTGGCTCTAGCCACTTTCCACTAGCCAACATTTCATTCTTGTCCTAGGAGCTTTTATTTATTTATATAAAGGCGTCATTCTAACGTCTTCCAGTCTGTGCTGTTTCACAAAACTAAAGAAACCATGCACTTCTGCTTGCTACGCTTAAGAGGCATCCTTCATTCTCCTTATCACTGCAAAAGATTTGCTCTGCTGCCCTTCCAATTTACATTTGTTTTCCTTGAACAAAGGTGACAATGATAACATTCCAAAACAAAGTTTTACTGGTGCTTCATACCAGTATACTAATACTGCCCCATTCCTACCACAAATATATTATTGGATGTTATTAGAATTGCAAGCAACATCTATTCCTGCAACTTACTACCAAGAGAAAGGAAGATGTAGTCATACTATATTTATAATCTTCAAGTATTACAAAAATGAGCAGAGGAACACAATCTGCATTACAACCAGCTCTACTGCCAAGCACCAGCAAATCATGCCTTCAAAATGAAACTGAAATGACAACTAAACCCTAGCGAAAATAAAAGAACAGAGCAGCAAGAGCAATACAAATTTTCTGGGGCAATGGATTTTTATTTATGTATGCACCACAGAAATTAATCTCTCTGCCACTCATAGTAGAGGCTGAGCCTTAAAGAGCACATCTGAGTAAATAATCAGTGTCTAAACTTTTCAGCAGACTTTCTCATCTGATCTCTCAAATGAAGCAAAGTTTGTAATGAAAGGTAACATCTTTGTTAAACAAAATAAGGTATTTGGAAACAAGCGAACTTGTGGATCCCCAAGCCCTTCAACAGGTTTCAACAACAGACTTCACCCTTGATAACAGCCTAGAGATGGGTTTCTTGAAGTTTGCTGCTGCTTTGTTTTTTCTTGTGAACAGACCATTGGTCTGAAAGCTGTTGCTTGTTCCAACTCTCTCAGCTTGTCTAACAAAAGACCTTTCCCTCTCTATAAATCTTCCTTCCCTTATATCCTTTCTCCACTATAGCGGCAGCACTTCCACTGATCCTTCACATGACATTTGGCTTTCCCCAGCTGTATGGCTCACTAACTTGTAATAGTTATACTCCATGTAACAAGTATTTCCTCACTCCAGCTAGTCTTCAGGCTCCCTCAGAATCAGAAAAATTGTATTAGATTATATATTCGCCCTTACAAAATTTTAATACAGTTTCACTGCTGTATCTTAGGTCTTACGCTGTGACTGTGTAACAATGTCAAGAGATGCTCCTGAAGGATTTCCATCAACTCAGTGGCTCTCCAATGGGGTCAGGGAGCATATCTACACAAAATAATCTGTACAGTAGCATCCTTAAACCAGGCAGCCATATCAAAGTAAATTAGCTGGCTTGAGTGATGGAGGACCTGGAGGGTTTTTAAGTAAAGGCTATAGTAGGAAGCCACTGGAAAAAAGGTAGTCCTTTCTCTTTAAAGAATTATTTTACAATTTATGTACATGCTGAATGTGATTTAAATATGCCTCTACATAAAAGTAGTTATTTTTGTTTAGCATAGTACAATGATATTTGCTTGACCGCATGTAGTAATTCACATCAGGTAAACAGGCCAAGAGAGCTAGAAGAAAAAAAAAAAACAAGTATTATTCATGCATGCATTTGTAAATCCAAGGACACCAACAAGCATCTTTTCCGGTAATTTCACCTACGAAGAAGGAATTTAAAGCATTTTTCAGTAACTAAAAAGCATAAAAGATCTCATAAGGAAGGCCAGTCACTCTAACATCATTTTGAAAAGTAACAATAACATCAAAAAAAGCAGATGGGAGTTCCTTTGTATCAGTTACTGTTTTATTATAACTACTATATTTTTTTTTGCCATGGATAATTCTGCGCAGATCAGAAACTCTAGCTTTCACTGCAAATCAGCTTGGTACTTCCTGTAAAGTATTTACCTGGTGGCTTGCCAGAACAAATATTTTAATATAAAATTTAATAAATGGAACTACAGGTATTACACCTAATTTAAAATTCCATATTGTGTAAACTATTGATATTAATGTAATTGAGTTTGTAAACAATCCATTTGTGGAAGCTAACCTTAGACACTGTATTGACCCAAAATATCTAGTGCGGCTCATCTGCAAAATGAAGCATCAATGCCTGGAATTCATTAAAAGTGTTACATGTTTAATTTTTCCTGCCCTACAGCTCCGCTGTCTCGTAAAATTTTTCCTTTGATGTCCCCCACTAAAAGAATTAAAGGAATATTGTAATTGAAATGTCATTAATAATTCACAGGAACCTCCTCCACCAGCAATACATCTGATGAAATATTAATTGAGCTCCACAGACTGACAGTCTGCAGAGGAGCACTTGCCTGTAATTTGAACCACGAGTCCTGATCTTGCTGTAGCTCAGACCTGCCAAGAAGGCAATTATCTGGATGGTCTTGCCCAATCCCATCTCATCTCCCAGAATTCCTCCTGCCTGCTGGCAGTGCAATTCCCAGAGCCACCTAACACCTGTCTGCTGGTACCTAAAACAAGGAAAAAGAAGATGGCAAATGTTTGACAATACAGATCATAACAGAAAGTACTCATGAATTAATCATTTGGCAAGGTTCTCGTACTAGTTACAGTAACATGCTGGATGTGTGTTTTACATGAGTGCTGTATTTACTAGGTCATACATTTTTGATGCACGCAGACATTACATGTGACTTTCATTCTTTACGCGACACTGAAACATTTCTAATTAAACTGATAGTCATGGTAATTGGAGGGTATTTTATTTCATGTATATTTTAAGTGTTAAAAGCAACTTGGAAAGCTACTATAACAAAGCATTATCTTTTCAGAAGAGACGACATGTAAGGGTCCAGTAAATTATGTTATTTGGAACATACACCTTGAACTGAAGGAAAAGCTTGGCTTGTAAGGGGCACAGACTTTATACTCCATTGTGAAAACTGATCACATCTGCCAAAACATGCGTTCTTTTTACATAAACTCATTTAATAACATTTAGTCTCTTTCAAGGAAGAAAAAAAGCCAATAAGGCAAAACGTTTTGGAAGAGAAAATAACAGAAGCCAGCAGAGCGTTATTAAGTGAGAGTATCTGGGCAGTTTCTACTCCTAGTCATTCACTGGAAATTGTATAAGCAACAATGTAAAATACATTCCAATTAAAAGACATAGACTAGAAAGCAAGATTTACATTGGCAAGCAAATAGGTGGCTATAAGATGCTGCATTTCAGACCTGCTTTTTTAATAATGATGCGAAATAGTGAGACCAGCAAGAATAAACAGCGTGTGGGTTAAAAATTGAAAACGGAACAGAAAAAAATGAAGAGACAGTATATTTAAATTACAAGAAAGAAAAAAAAAAGCAACAAAAAAACAACCCCAAACCCCGCAACGAAACCAAACACATTTCGGCACTTTTGTGTCTTGTAACAGAGGAAGAACAAGGTTACTGATACCATTTTCTCGATGAAATGCATTACTGGAGTGCAGAGAACAGCAAAGAGCAAAACACTTTTGTTTCTGTTTGTTTCGTGAAACAGGGATTGCTCATTTCAGCACACTGTCTTGTGTTCATCTCAAAAATCTTGTTTCATTCTTTGAACGAATAGTATTTAGGACTACTGACAGCTAAGGACACGACTGCCTATGAAGTACTATTAAAAATCAATTTACAATGAGTTCTATATGGATTTAGAGAATGCCAAATGGAGAAAAGCAACTTGAGTAGTTAGAAAAAGATGATCAAAGAACACATCTAATGGTTCATACATCATACTATCTGCTGGTGTCTCAAATGCATTATTATACCAAGCAGCCCTTAAAAAGACTTTTATTAGAAAAAAGGCAGCAATCTAAACCCAACTATGAAATGGCTTGCAGGATTAGCTATGACTGGGTTAAGATGCTACCATTACTGCGCTTCATGAAGAAAAAACATTTTCTGACAGAAATACTAAAGAATTTGAGAGAACATTAATTCCAGACAGAACACTAATTCCAGTCAGAACCTGCTTCCACACAGTAATGTCCAGCATGTCTCTTCAGAAGACAACCATTCAAGAACTTCCCAGTATATTGTTTCTTAGGACTACACCCAGTACTTAAAATCTAGCTGCATTTATAGGCATCTTTCTCCTGGGAAAGCTTTACAGGCAAGAATTAAGTTTGTGAAAAATTCCGCTCCAAGGTTAATTTTTATCATTATATGGAGATAATAAATTCTTGTTAACGGTGCTTTTATTGCACCAATTTTTACAGTTTATTTTTCACTCCAAAAATACCATGGAAGTAAAATAAAAATGTTGCCTGCTCTTCCAAAATAGTTACATTTGGACTGTATTTCACATGAGCAATCATGCTGCCCTGTGATGTATCCCTCAAAATTCACCACAGCGGCTAGGAGAGACTAGCTGCCTTTCTGCTGAGACTAAAATTGCAGTTTCAGACATATCAGGGAAATCACATATTGAAAGCAAAGAAAGAAGAAACCTGGTTTATAAGACAGCATTATCTCAGGCTAAGTGCAGGCAGTAAAAGCCAATGTCCGTAAGTCACTCTTGCTCACTACGTTTGGTTTTGTTCCACAGCAGCACCAATGGCATTCTTGCTGTATGTTTCAAAGCAGACAAGTATATAGGGAAGAAACAGACTGTCCACTTTAACAGGCTTACCAAAGAACGAACTTAAGAGTCTACTATTTCTACTGTGAGCTACCTTCTTCGGAATTCAATTCAGCTATGCAGGCAGACCACTTAAGAGTATACTGCTATCCACCTCCTTGGGTCAATATACTTCCATGCTTTGTACCAAACTTGCTCAGAACTCAGTTTAATGCCTATTGACTATGGGCCTTCCTACATTGGAGATTGCAGCATTTAAGTTACAAGTCAGACAAATCATTCAACAAAATTGATCTTTCTAACCACTTAAAAAGTTTTGCCAACTGACTCATGCTTGCAGGGATACCCTTCATTAGTGAGGCTGGTATCTCTAAGATTGATTTTTAGTTGTCTGCTTTACCTTAATTCTCTTTGGGTTGCTCAGACCACACACATCCGTTCTCTTCTGCACTACCTTCACATAAGCAACTGGAGACCACGTATTGGCTGTGTATGGTCTTGGAAACCAAGTCATTAATTCAATTTAATTTCAGAGCTAGTGCTGCCCTTCTGAGCGACTGCAGGACAACAGTAATAATTTCTTTGAGGTTAAGGCTAAGTGGTCCTGCTGAAAGGGATACCAGGCACACCCATTATAAACCAGGGCTTTCTATTCCACTAATTGTAAGATTCTAGACAGTTAGCTTTACAAACAAAAGCCACACTTCCTGCTGTGTGAAATGTTGCCAAAAAAAAAAAATGAATTCAAGTCTCCTATGCATGGAATTTAAGGGAGAGATTATGGATGAAGTTAACTTGTCAGCTGCTAGCTTTTTTGGGCTGCCTTTTGTAAACGGCTTTTTGAGAGGAACTTGAAAGTGTCACTGGGCACCATGGTCTCAAAAAACTAAAACAGAAAACGGTCATGTCCAAATCTGTAATCCAGCACTAAATAACTGAAGAATAAGCTGTACCGTGTTTTCCATCTACTAAAGTAATTTAGGAAGCACTCTCAGTATTTTAAAATCTTACTGGACAAAATATTCAAGACTATTTTATAATACGAATTATAAGTCGTTACTTTGAGTCTTATTTAAAAAGTTGCCTGGTTTTTACGGCAGAAAATTTCACTCATTGTACCCAATTATAAAAACACCTCCATCTCTTGTTTTCATCTACCACAACTTGCCAACACCTTATGCTTCAAAGTTATTCTAGCACTCCACACCTGAATTAAAAGCAACCACTTATCAATAAAGAAAGCATTTACAAAAATAGACAAGGAGAGCTTCCCAATTTATAGTTTAACTAATATGCATTCACAATATTCACATCAGCCATTTATCACCTGTATTTTCATGTAATTGCATTTTGTGTCGGTAATAAATTAGTTTCTTTGTGGTTTAATCCTGGAGCCTTTTTAAAAGGAATAATCCAATAGAAGTAAAAGTTGAGGCATCACTGAAGTGAAAGATGCACAAAGTGAGTGCAGAAGTTGTTTATTTCTGGGCATCCAGAAATCACTGTGACTATTACTACTACTATTATTAACAGCATATAGCAGTATAATGTTAAAATAGAGTACACAATACATACTTAAAAAGCTTTTTAAAGAGAAATGCTGGTACTTTGAAACCCTCTTCAAATTCAGTGTCACTTTCTTCAGAAAGTTCCTCAGCTGTTTGATGCTCTTTGTCCTTCAAACGTTCTTTCTGCCACCTCCTAGAATGACACAAGGATTCAACATTTAATTACGGCATAGAAAAGATTCCATATGGAAACTATACTGAATTATTGAACAGGTAAAAAACAAACCAAAATGCATTCTCCCATGTCATATTTAAATAGCAATCATTTGGAGGAGAGAATTAGGGAAATTCTCAAAAAATTACTTACATACTTTCATTATCTTGATTTATATCCTGACCTAACTAGCCAAAAGGAGGGAAACGGAAGTCACTGTTAAAATTCTTCCTCAAACAACTTCCCAAAAGACAGCTACTCTCCCTGACATTTTGCACTACCAACCTGGCAAACAAACCAGAAGATACTGTAAACCATCTCAAGCACTGCTTCAAGTCCTAAAGACTTCAGCCATACTCTTATGTAGCTCAGTCATTTCAAAGCAGGCATGACTGGCACAATATCACAACAGCAACATAACTCCTTCCAGCCTGATATGAGAAGTGCCTTCTCCACTAGAGAAAAATCCTGTCAGCTAAAACTGCTTAAAATCAAATTTGATTTAAGGTTTCTACCTTGAACTTATCAGTGAATAAAAAAAAAAAAAAAAAAAAAACAAACACAAAAACAAACAAACAAACAAACAAAAAAAAAACAACAAAAACAAAAACAAAAAAACAACCACCACCAACCAAAAACCCCCAGGCAATAAAGGTTTAGTGTTCCCTTTATATTTTTTAACTACATAAGCATTCTGAAGGAAATTAAACCAAGGGTGCCTGTCTTCTTAAGGACACTTCTCTGCATTCTCTCATATGAAATGAGGTGAAAATACCAGAAGAGACTTTTCTTCCTGTTAGGTCATTCAAAATCAACTTCCACAGGAACTGCAAACTTATCACAGTGGCAGCATTAATAGTTTCTCTTGCCTTCCTGACCACTTACTCCAGTGAAACTTGAACTGCCACTCAAAGGTTTCTGCATCTCTGGCAAACTTGTTTAAAAAAACCTTGGGTCAGGAACAAGAAAACAGGTGACAAGGTCAACACTGCATATACAAATCACACAATCATATGCCCTTTCTCATGAAAGCGAGCTAATTATGGCAGGTTTCTACATCAGCTTTTCACTAGTACCTTTTGAGAAAAAACAGTCTGCCCTTAGGGAACCAGTCACAAACTTGGAACTGTGCTACTGTTTTAATAAGTGAAAATAAACACCACCACCTCCAAATATACTCAAGTTAACAGTAACTGCCAAAAATGGTTGCACTGAAAAAATTAACAACACGATGCTGGACAGGTGTAGTGAGCCAGCTTCACTGGATTATACTTTGATCTTTTAAATGAGCAAGTTTTCAGAAGCAGAAAACATGATAGAGAAAAAAAGCAGCATATGCAAGATAAAAACCCAAGAGGGATAGTCTCCAGTTTTCTCATTAAAAACTGATGAGTTGCTAACATTTATAATCAATTGTTCTTATTTCATTATATGAAATTGTGTATCGAGCAGTAAAAAAACCCAAACAATTTACTAAAAATATATAAAGTGTCAAAGTTTTCCCCACAGATACTTTTACCTATCTCTCCTAACACAGGAATAGAAATCTCTCCCTTAGACTAGCAGTCTGTTAAATGCTTGGTTTAGGAAAGTAATATTCATGCTCTGGAGTCTAGCAGGCAGATACAATACATTCTAGGTGCATATCATAAAAATGCATTTATTTTTGTTCAGTACTACAATGCTGTGCTATGAGACACAGATAGTCAATTATTGTTCTCAGTTCCAGAAAAAGATCAACGATTCAGACTGACCAATGTCGACAGTCATTGTTTCAGACTGTCATTACTGGAACTGAGACATTTCAGAACTCAATAATTTTATCTGAGTTATGACAAGACTCAAACCATGGAAGCACACTCCTACTTACCACACTAAAATCAAAACAACTGTACATAACAAAGCTTCCGAAGTGACAGCTCAGTAAAGAATCCACACTAAACTCAAACTGGCCAATAATCTGTACAAGAGCTTGCGTCTAATTCTATACTCCAATATGAATCGTCACCAGCCAACAGAGGAGCTTCAGACTCCCCTGGGAAGAAACAGATTGCCCTCTAGTGTACAGACAGAAAAACCGATCCAGCAGCAACCAAGAAACCAATTTCTGAGACCAGCTTGTTGCTGTCCAGGGATTTAGGCCCTTCACCTTAATATAACTCAACATTTCCTGCAAGAAGTGTGATCAATGTTGGGATTTCTCTTAAATTTATTAGAATTATTTTATTTATAGAATTATTAGAATTATTACCTAGAAAAGATGCATGTCTCAAATTTGAACTAATAAATCATGTACTTAATTTTCCTAAATACAAGCTTATTTTATATACACTGTATATTACTTTACTGAAGTGCATAATTATACAAGCCATAGTATTGAAGGCTCTAGTACTACTACTACTCTTCCAGAAGTCTGGGTGATTTTTTTGTCCTCAACTACCAGTTAACCGAAAAAGCGGAAATTTTTCGTTACCACTAACAACTTTCAAAGTTTGAAGAACCTATTCAGTTTTTGAAAGGCTGCGAACTTCAGGTAAGACATTGTATTAAGATATTCTACACTAGAACTCCATTACTTTCTTTAGAAAAGCGTAGATATCTAAATGGCTGAAGCAATGGGAGGACAAACACTATTTGCTAGGCCAGAGCAGTCAGTTGATCACTCTGGTCCTGTACCTTTCTCCAGAAGTGAAACTTTGTAGGGAAAACCAGCAGTAGCTTATATTTGACGTAAGAACACAGTAACAAATTGACAATTTGGTCATTATATTCCTTATGCGCCTCAGTTAAACATCATTAGTACGCATAATGAATCAGAAAATACAGGTTTTGCTATACCACCGGAACCTCTTGAATGTAAAAATATGACCTTTGAGAAATCTATTTGATGTTGTCCATGGTCACAGACACAAATACAATTTTATCCTGCAAGCGCAGTATGAAAGCCATATATCATACAATTAAATCTTTCTTAATATATGAATGTATTCTGATACTAAGCCCATTTCCCACTTATTGCAATACCCTAGAAAGAAATTCTGCATTTGAAACAGCAATGAGCACAATTTGATCTTTTTTTTTTTTTTTTTAAAAATACAGCTAGGAACCAAGCTGAGTGTTTAATATAGTTTGCACTTGTGAAGTACAATATGTTTTCTATTTTATACAGCTAAGAATCCCTTACAGATTATTCTAATTTGTTAAATTGAAGCATTCAGCATTACTTTTCTGATCTAACTTTTAATGGCCTATATGGGTGGATTTAATTGGAATGTCCTAACAGATGAAATACATGCAGTTAGTACCACAAGTCTCCGTAAGTAAATTAAGACTGATGTAGACAATTACACACTTGAGCTTAGAATAAAAGGTGTACTTGGCAAGTGAGCCAAAATATATCTTCATTTGTGTCTTGGCTTTGTCATTTTAAAGAGCAGTTAGGATGCTCTAAGAAAGTATCTTTCAGGAAAGGTAATATTTAATCCTTCTTTAATGTATAACTCTGAAACATCAAGAGATTCAGTGACTCAGATACTTCAAAGACAGCTAGCACATGAAAACTGATCTGATTTGAGAAAAACAACTTATTTCAAAGCAAATTTTATTTTTGGTTTGATTCCTTGTATCAATTACTTTGTGCACTGATAACCACAACTTCCAGCTTCTCAGCTGCTTGGATGTCACTTGGGATACATGGAAAGAAACAGCTTTGCTTCTGAGCACTTGACAGCAATTGAAAGATTCAAACAACTGCACTCCAGAAACTATACAGAACACACAAGACAATGCAGATATGGCACTTATCCCCCATAACATGTAATTCTTTCGCTGAAGCAGCAGGCAGTTACATATTACAATTGCTATGGGAACAGTGACCAAAAGACTGATCATTTTTTGTTTTGAATCCAAGCTATAAACTTACGTAGATAATGTATTAGTGATGTCAAAAATGCAACACATAAACTACTTCATAAGCAGCAAAAATTACTTGGGTATATATATGCTTTGCATTTCGGTATATGTAAAAGAAAACTTTAACATGCAAAAGAAAAATAAATCTTGATAAGTTGCAGTTTCCACACCTGCAAAATCTTGAGAATACAATAAAACCATGCAGCAGTTTTCTAATTGAGAACAAAGAAAAGGTTGATTTCCTATGTATTTAATCTGCATACAAGGTTACTTTTATTTTGTGACCCTATGAAAAAGAAGCTGAAACCAGGTGCATTTTCACTCATTTCATAGTCTTTAAAGAAGTTGGCTCCGTCACAACCTAACCATTCCACCAGGCAGAAGGCAACAGGTCAAGATTCGACCAGCACGAGTTCTGAACACTTGTAGACCAGTGTGGTCAGTGTTGAGTATGAAAAGATTTACACTGATAACTTACACGTTGATGGGGATCAAGTTTCTAAGACCTTTAGCATTATCTTTGAGACCTTATTCTCGGGATTCAGCTGACAATAGCTGGTATGAAGGACAGATGGGAATGACAATATGCTACTTTACACTGAAATGCTTTACATTATTCCACTTATTTACCTTACTCTCCATAATCCTGATGTTCCTTGCAACTGGTCATTATTCTTGCAAGCTATGATTCACCTCAGACATTAACCTTTTAAGAACAGATTTTTCCCCGGCAGGTCTGCAGAGCACTATGTCTCCAGTAACAGTAACTAGAGAAAGACAAGACCCACAGAAGGGGAAAGAACTGAAATTACTTAGAGTGTGAGCTGAATTCTGTATAGCTAACTTTTCCTTCTCTACATTCTACTGATCTCATCTTGCTTTGAGAATTTAGACCAACCAACACCACTATCCTTTAGAAAGAAAGGAAGAGCCAGGTGCTCTCCCACCTGTCCTGTTTACTGCAGATAACACCAGCCCCTGTTCTGAAAGGAGCCTCTGGTTCTAGAGATGCTCTGCAGTTCCACAGTCAGCTAATTACCATACTTTAACAACATCAGTGTAGCTTCCCCTTAACACAGACCAATCTCTTCAAGTCCCATCTGTGAAAAGTTTTTATGTTAAGGAAACTAATTTTCAATCTTTAAGAGTGTAGGGCTGTATTTGGCAGCAAGCACAAGACTAGATGTTCAGAAGACTAAAGCAATCCTAAAGGATTTTCCCCTGCCTCTCTCAGGGGTAAAATATACCATAATCTCACCCATTTGTTTGCATTCAAAAGTAAAACTGACATGAAACAAGACATAAATGTAAGCAAATGACAGCATTTCTATAGCATTCTTAATATGTTTCTTAATTCACTACATTTTATTTTCTCATGGCATTTCCCATAATGAAGATTACCTGGGGGTGTCAGCATAAAAACATCAATGTGGACAGCTGCAGCTTAACAGCCACAATAACTGTAGCTATAAAATTTTTAAGAGATGTAGTGTTTTGGTAGCAATTACAGTTATTGATATTTCTAAAATTCATTTAAGCTTTTATTGTAACTTTAGTAACCAAAAGAAACGCAGTCTATGATATGTCTTTGCTAAGGATAAATTGTCACAATCTTAACGTTATTAAAAACCGTGTCTGAATGGATTTAAAATGTGAGTCATATTAAAACTTTCAATCAAAATAAATTACTCTTGATGAAAACACTGAATTAAAAATGATTTAATATTGGTCTAATTTAAATGTGAAGAATACAGTTTTATTCACTAAAATAGTAAATATTTCACCAATTAAGTACAATAAGTTTTTGTTAATGCACCCAATAAAAAACATTTATTTTTGATCCTTTGGACATGGTTCAGATTCGCCTCTTATCAAAATCTATTCAAGAGCAATAAACTACACTTTAACCTTGAAAAGCAGCATCCTAGGATTGCAAACCTACTGTCTCATATCAGCTTCCATCTGCCTTTGTAATCTGGGACGTGAAAGTGAAGTTGGACTCTGAGGTTTTGCTACCAGTTATTCTACAACTGTACCTCTGCTATCAGAATATACCTCTTCCTCCACAGCAAGTCAGATTTGATCCCTCCTCTGACATAGCTTCATTTAAATCCATAAGATTTTATATTTTCACAGAAATGTAAAATTCAAGTCTCCCAAGCATAAACAAAGTTACTGTGCTAGGCCTTATCAGTACATCAATCACCTTTCACTGGTTGCCCTAATATCTATTCTTCCTTTCACTATAGAGTAGCTTTTTTCAGGTTGGAATCCATGATTTTCTAGAGGTTTATTAAACTCTTTGAAGAACACTCACTAAGGGTAATTAATTAAAAGTAAGCAAGTGATCAACAGACTGAAGTTCATTATATGAAGTTCAACCCTCATACTAGAAAACATGCCCGTGGTTAGACAATTACAACAAAACAATTATTTTAGCGATCTTGGTCTTTTGATTCCAGTATGTGCAGAAATGTCTTTTAACTTCACTGACACACCTAGTTAGCATTTTTAACAGCTTAAAAAATGACGTGTTTGTTGTGCCTGCAAGATGTTTTTCAGGCAGTTGTGAAAATGGAAACATTGACTGTTAGGCACTCAACAGCTATGCTATCAGCAGAGAAAACATTTCAACAGCACACTGTAGCTACAGGTATACAAAGTCAACAAGTCACAGACGAGCACAAGGTGTTTCAGCTGCCATTTAAAAAAATGGCTTGCGTTCTTAGCTGTATTTCCCCACCTAACATACTGCATTCTCCTTAGAAACTTCAGTTTAAGACCTCAGGTCACCAGAGCAACAGAAAATGCCACTACTACTACTACCATCATCACCATCTCTTTAGATAAGGCCATTTTTACCCTCGCTCTCATCCAGCAAAAAGAGAGGAAAATCGCTGTTTAACAGAGCAGCTCTTTTAGACTGGATTAAGAGCAGTATAAATGTCTAGTCCTCATTACTTACGTCTTGTAATGTAAGTTAAGCAAGAGATACCATGTGTTAATAATAAAACAATATAGATGCCAAAAAAAAAACAAACCAAAAAACAACAAACTTGAAAGGACAACAAGTTTAAATTCAAAAGACCCTTCTAATACTGATTTTCAAATAAATCTGTTAGCCATATAAAGTATATGTAAATCCCTTCACATTTTGGTAAATGAACAGATTCTACAAAAATAGTATGTAACTAATTACGATGAAACAGAGGATGTAATTTTTTGTTGTTGTTGAAAGGCAGGTATATTATCTACAGACAAAGGCAGTCTTTAAGTATAAAGCTGACAATTAATTATTAAATAATTATCAATTATTTTATATATACTCAATTTGGGCACATTCATAGTTCTGCAAACAACAAGCACACTGATCCACAAATAACTTATTACTGAAGGATCTGTAACAATCAGAAAAATCTAACAGCAAAGTCCTAGTAATTTAAAGGTATGTCTTATTCCTTTTGGAAGGGAATGATCATTCTGACTGGCTTGCTTTCCTTACTTTAATTCTTAGCAGTGTATTACAATCACTACCCTTTGCATGTTCAACATCATCTGTTAATGTTACTAATAAAAATATCTAGGACTAACCTTAATCTCTGTTTATAATAGTCTTCATCTCCATCATCTCTCCATCTCTTTACTTTGCGTTTCTTTGATGTAAGCTCTTCGTCCTCAGAGCTTGGAAAGAAGCTGGCATCATCTTCAGATTCTTTAAAATCTCTCTTTACCAAACATTTTCTTTTTATTGGCAAATTCCTGAGTTCATAATCAGAATCATTCTCAGCATGAGAAGATGCCTGCTTTTCCTCCTCTTCTGTGGCTTCTGGATCAAAGAGCTCCTCAACAGGTACATACTCAGACTCTTCACTGTCATCCTCCTGTTCATGCCTGGACTTCTTGGCCTCTGGATATTTCTTTTCTCTTGGAATCTCTGCCTTGGACTGAATCTGAAGGGCATGCTTCTGAAGTTTCCTAAGGTTTTTTTTTAAGCGCTTATCTGTTTTTGACAGAGCTTTACACCCTTTTTCCTTCGTAGCAGATGTGGGAGCTACGCGCTGAACAGTTTTGGCTTGTAATTTCTTCTTTGCTCCTTTGTGAAGGGATAATTTCTTTCTTTCAGATGACAGCTTAGCTTGGTCTGCTAAGTACTTTTCAAAATCAGATGCTTCATTTAGCATTAATTGTCGTGTTTTTCTCTCTGGCTTCTGAGTTATTTTAGTTCCAAATGGAGTCATCTGGCCAGTACGAATAAGCTCTTCCCACTTTGCTTCCTGAACAGGCATAAGCATACTGCCAAGACATGATGGACCAGGTTCTACAACAAAAATTAGAACATCCATTATACCTTTAACATTTTCTCAATAACTCAAACACAGGAAGGAACAAGGGTGTTTTAGTTTCTTTCCTTCCCCCCCGCCCCCAAGCTGTATATGCATTCAGTCCAGTTTGTGAATGCCCCATGCCCGGATGTGTTCAAGGACAGGTTGGACAGGGCTTGGAGCAACCTGGTCTAGTGGAAGCTATGCCTGCCCACGGAAGGATGTTGGAACTAGACTATCTTTAAGGTCCCTTCCAACCCTAACCATTCTATGATAACTTAGAAGTCCAAATTATCATCCTACTTAATACTTGAAACTCAAAAAAGAAAAAATCCAAATAAGGCCCAAAAATTTAGACTGTAATTTTTACTTCAAATTACTTCTTGAAATTAACATAGGAAACATTACACATGCTATCAAAATGCAGGTCTTTCTGAAACAAAACACAGCAGAAACTACCACAAAATTAGTCCCCCATGGCATATGAACTCTAATGTGCTCCCTATGCTGTCAATTCAAACCATGCCACCATGTTCAGTACATGAAATCACTATGCTCCCATACGCAGTAACATTATCCATTTCTATTTTACTATTACTTTTTCAGTCCTATTCATAAGCTTGAAATTTGACATTTCCATTAACATACCAGGACAGACACAAATCTTAAAAACATGCAAGACTCTCTTCCCACATGCTTCAAAAAAAAAAGAAAACAAACTCACCTTCCTACTCTACAAAACTAGTATTAGGATTATGACTTTAAAAGTCAGATTGGCTGCACAGCACATCACCATAAAAGAGCATTTTAGTTAAATTGTATGCATTATTTACGACAGATATTAACACAAACTATAATTGTCATCTAAAACAAAAGATGGTAAAAAGCTCTTAAATTCAGGAAGCTGAAGAGGATTTCAGCCTGAAATCAGTAATTAGGGTCCAAAATTTCAAAATAGATGCATAAGAACTGCCAGCACAGCATACTACTGTATATGGTCCCATTTAAAGAACTGTATCTATCACCAAAACCTGTGTAAAAAGTAAGAATGATGCATCAGGCATGAAACTCCTCCCTCTTCACCCCCTTAGTTTCTCCAACTACTGGAGCTGTTTAACTCCATTTTTTCTGTCCTAGTCTCCATTCACTTCCTAGTTACATTTCATCACACTGTGTGCCTGAGTTATACTGCATGAACCCATGCAAATAAAAATGATTAAGGATGCTTTTCTATCAAGAAAAGTTCACTGAGGTTTTGACTCCTGTAAGTTTTGCTGAATCACGAAAGAAGCATGAGCTTCTGTGAGATCTGGAATCCACTCCAGACACATCTGCAGTGGACAAATTGCGTGAAGACTTTATAACTCTGCAAACAACGTAACTTAAAAGTGAAGAGCAGATGTCAATGGGGTCCAAACTTGTCTTCCAGAATACTGCAGGTTAGTGACTAGGGCCAAGACACAGCCAAACTGGAGTTACAAAATCCAAGCTCAGTTTGCAGACAGCAGTGGGAAAAACCACCTAGTGAAATTCTAAGAGAACAAATATTCTCCTTTGGAAGAAGCCTTATTTTTATTTTTTTTTAAATCACAGTGCAGCTTGACAAAGAGAAGCACTTCCCCCTTCCATTTCTAGTGATACTTCCAAACAGTAAGAAAAACCGTTTTTGTTAATGTTGATTGATAACATCCAGCATATAGAATGCAATTCAACCATTATGTTAGTCATCTTTATCAAATTAGCTATGAAAAAACACTGGGATTTCCAATTTATTAAGCCCAATACTCTAATGTGCCTCAGCCATCCCTACTGAGCTGAACATGGATTAACATCAATTTTTTAAAACTTCCCACATGAATATGTCAAGATCTGCAAGTCTGCAGGTGCACAAAATAAGTATTCGTGACTCTGTCTTTGAAAACAAACCACTGAAATGCATTTTCTTATTGGCAAAGATCTTGCAAACTAGTTTCAAACAAAGAAAGGCATTACATCAAAGTAGAACAGAACTTTCATCCTTCTCCCATACCTTCATCTTCCTCGAATTCAATCTCATTTACTTTATCAAGAATCTCTGTTCCAACAAGAATTGCTTGGAGGCGTTTTTGTTTTGCTTTTATCTTCCTTAGCTGTTGCTCCTTGGATGACAAGTAGATACATAATTTAGTTTTAATCTGGTTCATAACCATGATTTCCTTTTAAACAAGACTTACATTACTATATTTATCAGTATTTTTCCCAGAATCTCATATTCAGATGTTCACAGTACAGCGTTTGAAAACCAAAAAGTGCAAAGAAGTGTCACCACAGTATCTGTAGGTCTCCAACCAACACAACACACAATTTTGTGTGCGCAATCATGTTATATGTACAGTAAAATCAGATTATTTATACATACAAATTTCATGTGCACATTACACATTTTTCTGTATATATTTTGAGGTAATTTTATGAACGTGTTGATTCTAGTGAGGAAGCCCACTAAGTAGATTAGTGAGATGCACAGAGAACACCAAAAGATTTATGATTCACAAGACTGGGTTAATAAGCCACTAGAACCAGCTATAAGACTTAGTAAGACTTACTTATCATCCCAGAAGTTTTGGAATGTTTTGTTAGAAAGAAACAGAAATTGTAAATCAGTCCATCAACCTAATACATGTTTGTACATATTTAATTTGGGAGTGGTGACAGCTAATTTATCAGCAAAGACTACAAAGTAGAATGACTTTAAAAAAAAAAATAAGTGAAACAAATCAACGTTACAGATGCCACAACAAGTACAGTTCATTACTGCTATGAAAATAATTCATAGCTAGCTCTTTGCTACACCTTTTATTTGACAGCAATATTCTCAACTGTATATTTACTGGTGACATTGCATTTCCTCAGTGTTGCTAACTTTCGTTTATGAAACACGAAATTCCAACCAGTAAAACAAAGACATAAGCAATGTAACTTCACATATTTGTAACTCCATTCTTTGGAAATATTTCCCTACCTAGAGAGGCACATACTTCAGCAAAAATTAATTTCATGGCAAAATGAGCCAATTTCTTTGTTTTCTTATTGGTGAAGAACAGTCACTAGCCTGCCCATGTCTTCATGAGCACTTTTCAAACCACAAAGGGCAAGTGTATTAATGCGTGCTACAATGTATTATCTCCAGTGTATGCGCTATTATCCTTGCTACCAGAGTACTTTATATCATAAAACACTTGCTGTATGACAGCTCTAAGGAAATAGCTGTCTTGTACCAGTTATTAATTTCCCATTTGTCTCAATAACAGAAGAATTCAGTCTTCTTTAACCATTTTTTTTTAATACTACAAAAGGAAGAGTACTGAAAGTCACTTCTCCATGCAAAAAGTAGCCCAAGAGCAGCTTCAAATACACTGCCAGAGTCCAAACAACCTCCAAAATTCTTGAGGTTCATAGGACCACTTTTACAGATTACAGTTTTCATAAAGGATCTATTGTTACAAGTCAAGGACTGTTAGAGGAGACCAACAATGAAAACATGAGCTTTGAACTTCCCATGAAACTAACACATAGTTATTAATTAATTATTACTATTAACACATAAATTACTTTTACTTCACAATAAAAAGTAACATGAAAACAAGTAAAATACAATTACATGATCACTCTTTAGTGGTACGTCTGGTTTAATGCATTTCTTCCCATTACCAGTTCCTACTCCTGCACCGCTGTTCAGTACTGCCCCTCTCACTCTCTTCATTAGCCAAATTGTGAGAACAATGTTACCCAAGTTGCTGAAATGATCAAGGTTAAAATTCAGACAACTGAATGAGTCAGTAACAAACTGCCTGAAACTGGGAGGAAGTGTCTAAGGACAAAGGACTGTAAGTTTTTCAATCAGGTTTATCATTAGGGAAAATATTAGGATGACTTTCCATCAGAAGTGAGCTGATCAAAGCACTACATTCCTGACAAGGAGAATGTCTTCCTTTTCTCAAATCTCCTTCCGATTCACACCTGCTCAGGTCTATAGCTTACATTACACGAATGCCTGCTAGATTGCCCTACAAGCTCCTTCCATTTGCTACTTTGGCAATAAAAAAATCTGGAGCCGCTTCTGCCAAATCAATGAATTAAGATGGTTCACAGAAAGGAATCATGTGTACCAGTACAACAAAGATACAGACAATGAAAAAACGATTAAGGAAAGGAAGGTAAGGAATAAAGAACAGGATAGCTGAGATTCAGGTCAACTATAACATCACACCCTAACAATGCTTTGCTAATTCTCCAAATATTACCGGAAAGGATTTAATTAAAGTAATGAAATTAACACAAGTCAGTCTTCTGAGCAGGTCCTGGAATTTCAGTTTTACAGCTTGTTCGGAAACTAACAATAAGAACAACAATAATCTCTCACTTTCACATCTTTAAATTATACACTTTTTGGGGTACAAAATGAAACCATTTAAAAGGGCAGGAACAGCAACTGTTGACTGACTCTGAACTATATAATTAAGCAAGAATTGTATCACATAATCCAAACCTTAAGCCAAAGTACAAGCTAAGTATTGTCAGCAGGAAATCAATGTAATCCAATCACCTTGTTATATTTTTGCCGTTTTACAGAATCTAGTTTTCTGTTTATATCTTTGTTGTCAGCAGCTTGAGGTGCAAGTTGCTCAATAATTTTATTTATTTGCTTCAGAGATGTTGTACATGATCTGAAAAAAGAAGATTGCAATGTACTGGTCAACTCTAGAAATAAAAATAGCACATTCTCAACTCTCAGACAATTTAGAAATTCCAGGAGATTAAAGGTAAGATTTAAAAAAGTTTAAAGGTAAGTTTCTAAATAAATATCTTGTACTTAAACAACACTGGAAATAAACAATTTAAAAGACTGTATATAATAAAAAATTTTTGAACAAAATTTTGCTAATACCAGAATTCCAAAAGCAAGGAAACTGAACAAACCACTGCAGTATTTAGGGCTCAAAGTTACAAGTCTGATGATGATAATAAACAAGTGATAGTGGTTGCTTTTATTATTCAAGGTAAACAAAACACAAACAAAAAAAATCTAAATGGGAAATCCCATGTTTTCATTTTCCAAATCTGTTTATTAGTTTGATGCCGTTATATAAAGAAGACTATTCCTTTTACCTTCCCAATGTTTCTTTTAAACAAAGAGCAGATTACATAATACAAACAGCTTCACGAAGATGGACTAGCTCAAAGAATTAACAGTACATCAACATTAATCTTTCCTTACTCATGCACTACGGTTTTTCATTTTTGCATATACAATATGAAATTCAGGTTGAACCACATACTATAACCCGCTATCTGTTTCTGCTGTTAAATTCCACTGTCAGAAGCAACAGATTTGTCGATTCAAATAGCAGAACATTTCATAAGGATACACAAATTGGCATCTGAAATCATCATCATAAAAAATGTCAAAGAAAAATCGTTACAAAACCTACAAAGTAGCCATTATTTCTCTCATATGTAAAGAAAAGCACCATATAAGTCTCCTCAATTGTCAGTGAGGAAATTGTTGGGCCACATTTCTCTCCAGCTGTAATCTGGATTCTATCACTTTTGCCCTAGAAGAGATATTCTACCAGCTCCACAGCTATCACAGCCATCTTCACTTCTCCATTCTCTGTCAGCAACTTTGAACCATCCCATCTCCTTTCTCAGTCTTTTGTTTCATTACTGTGAAGTACACCATCATTCTGCATACCGCCTATCTTTTGGCTCTTGCTTCCTTGGCCCTAGGGTGTCTTGACACATACCACTACTGTCCCCTCCCACAGACCTTTATTTATCAGTACTGTGGGATCCAAAGAGGATTTAATTTTAGCTATTTTTATTCTCCTCCTTCTGCTTAAATTTGTGTGTATTTCAGTCATGTAGCTTCTATCATGAACTTTGTGCCAACTACTCAAAATCTCTTCCTGCCTGATTCTACCTCCAGTCATGCATTCACCATGTTACAGGACTATGCGACTCCATCATCCTCTACTCGTATGTCTTTACTTCTGTTAGTCCCTCTGCTCAACAAGCCATCTATATCTCTGCTAATTTTCTCCAAAATGAACTTTCAGACATGCACATTACATCTTATGAGATGAGGTTCTACAGGTCTGCGTAAAACATTTGCATTCCCTCGCATAAATCTCATTTTACAACTTTAAAGTGGAAGACAAAAACAGAGTGGTAAGAAAAATCATAGGATGCCTTCTAAAGAAAAACAGGAAAGCATCAACTAACTGACATGCCATGTACCACTCTTTTAACAACCACATATTCTAACTGCAGTGGTTACACTGCTCCATTCTTCTTCTTAGCGCCCATCTTATTCATTATAACATCTGAAATTAGGTTTCAATTTTTCAAACTCAATTTCACATCTGCACTTCCAAACTGGAAAATTAACAAAGTGCATTAAATCAAGCTTATGCATAACAAGAGCTATGCAAGAGTTCACGTAATTAATGGAGGCCTACAGCACTCTTGAGCACAAAACCTCAATATTAATCAACAGAGTGAAAGATACACTTGTAAAATTATTTACCTGCACTAGTGCACACAGTAACTCTACAATGAGACTAGAAACAGAAGGGAAATCTAACATCTGAACTCAAAAGATTAGTAGCTCCTATCCCACAAAGTCTTTTACTATCTATATACCATGTTAATTTGGCATTTGATTATTTTAAGATGTCATTAAGTACTTAATACAAGCACCTGTGATAAGGTTGTTTTGGTTGCAGCAGACTCATGATATGGAGTCACCCAAGTTACAGAAAGCACATAACCAGAAGCAGATAACCCTATGAAGCATACAAAATTGAAGAAGTGGCACTTTTTCTGACTATAACTTTCAATGACAGAATATAATGTTCTCCTCCACTGCCCAGAAAAAAAGAAGATACTTCTTGATAAGATAGGAGACGAAGCTGAAAAAGGAGATGTGTTCTCTCTACTGCCTTGATGCATGCTAAATTATTCAAATAAGATCAAAGAAGCATTTCTCTGATGTGAAAAATATTTTCTCCTTTTTTAAAAGGTGGGTGACTCAGAACACGTGATCTAGTGATTTCAAAACATCTTTTCATCTTCCAGCTTTTAAAAACAAGACACCAAGCTTTATCAGATAGGAACAAAACAGAACAGTAAGAATGAACACTATTTACCTTAAGTCATCCAGCACTGACCGATACTCTTTCTCTGCATCGCCTATTTTTGTTGCTTTATTAGCTTCATTAATTGCATTATCTACTTGCTGAAGAACTCCTTGCTCCAACACATCCTGGTCATAGACATCAACTCCTAAACCTTTGAGCTCAGCAGCCTGTGCACTATATGAGATAGACTGAATCTGCTGCCTGTTGATCTGTAAAATAGGTTTTCCTCTTCTGGGTACCTCCAAAGGAGCAGCCACGGAAGTAGATGGCTGGCTGGCAGAGCTGGGAACTCCAACACTATTACCCAAGTCACTGTCACAAATGCCATTTTCTTGTTCAATTCCCAATTCCTCATCATTATGCAGGCAATTATTGCTTGAAGTGGTAACACGGTCTTGTTCTTGGACACTATCAGCCAGGTGGCTGCTGTCTGTTGGCATCCTCTGTGCAAAGGCAACAAAGAAGAACCAAATAATCATAAGGATGTTCACATACACAAAGCTCCTCATGAAGACCATGCCCACATAAAAATAAACAAAACAATGAGCATGTTCCTTGAGAAGTCTTGTTCCAAAACACCTACTAGTCTACTCCTCCATGAGTCTTCCCCCCAAAGGCTTCCTCTCACTGATTTCCACAATCAAAAAGAAAACATAGCCAAACCTTCCTGAAGACAACTACATGAAGTACTACTGGAAGACACTGATATCAAGACAAATAAAACAACCTGTAAAAATTCCTCGCCTGAGACTGAACTCAACCCTGTGTTTAAACAGTCATGCTCCAGAACAGTGTGCCACAACCAAATCATGTGCAACTTAACATACCTAAAATAAATACAAGTGTTCAAAACAAGATCAGACTTGCCAGTTAAAGCTCAGATGAGCACAGCTGCCTGTAGGCTTTAGTCTGACAACTCAGCCTGAAGCAGAACATAAAGCTTCAAGGTTAAACAGGGGAAGTTCAGGTTAGATATAAGGAAGAAGTTCTTCACTGTGAGGGTGGTGAGGCACTGGAATAGGCTGCCCAGAGAAGTTGTGAATGCTCCATCCATGGCAATGCTCAAGGCCAAGCTGAACAGAGCCTTGGGCGATATGGTCTAGTCGGCCTATGGCAGAGAGGTTGGAACTGGATGATCTTAAGGTCCTTTCCAACCCTACCTATTCTATGATAAAACATCTTGGTTGTTAGGAAGTTAACACCAGGCTGACTTACCGAGGCCAGCCTACAGTTGGTCTGGTTTGGAGCCTTCAGGCGAGGCCGTCCTCGGAAAAAATGTATTTTTATCAACTTCGGGAGAAGCAAGCGTTAACTTGCAGGAAGACAGCAGTGAAACAGGTGGTCTTCCTCAGCAGCTGCTCACTGCATGGTAGCCCGTGGATCCCAGCCCCAGCTCACGGTTTCCTAACGCCAGCTCCGAACACGCACGCTACACCCTTGGCTCCACATTCAGGCAGTGGGAATCATAACAACTCCGCGCACCGGCCCACCGATGACGGCACCGGACCCCATACACCCCCGCCTGCACCGGCCCTCAAGCTCGGCCATTTCACCCCGTCTCTGTACAGGCAAGACCGGGCCCAGGGCGGGCGGGAGGGAGGGAGGAGGCGGGGAAGGCCGGGCAGGAGGGGCCGCTGGCGGGAGCTGCGCTGCCGGTCCCGGGACTCACCTCACCGCTCGGCACACGGGACACCACAAACCACTGCGCCTGCGCTCTGCTACTCACCGACCACGCACGCCGAGCGCATTTGCGTCACTTCCTCAACGTCCGCGGCCTTCGTGGTCACGCGTGTGTGGCGCAGCAGGTGCCGGTGAGGTGGCCTGTGGCGGGGCTCACAGTGGCGGGACGCTGTGGAGCGGACAGCCCCGCTCCGCCGTCACCTGCCGTAGGCTCGTCAGGCTGTACAGGCGTTAATGCGTCTGGGCTTGGCTGTGCATGAGCCCGCTGCAGCTGCCTGCCCTGGTGGCACATGGGTCGCCTCTGGCCGGCTGCCCTGCCCGGATTTGGTGCTTGTGGAGAAGGTCACAGCCATGGGGGAGCTGCTGTCAGGGACCACTTCAACAGTTCTGTGTTCTTCTTTGACATACCTTAATATAGTGTGGTTCTCCTTTAAAAGGCTTAGGGGAGGGTGAGCTGGTGGTTGCAAAATGAGCGTGGGGATCAGAAAATGAGTATTGAGTAAATAATATAATTTGATTGCACCAAGGCACAAGGGGAGAAGGATGCTATGCAGCTTGGGATTTGCCAGCAGGATTGCTTGCAGGCCTAGTAATTGATTGCAAGAGGAGCAGTCTTGTAAGAGCTACTGGTCTGCCTGCTGGGCTCTATACCAGCAGTTTGTTATGTTTTCTGCATTCCTTTCTGTTTTCCTCATAATTCTCTGTTAGTGACAAAAGCAGAAAACTAGATTTTCTTCAGGAGTCCTTTCACTTCTCTGCTTTCTTTTCCCATCCTTCTGTCTCCCCATTGCAGTGGCATAAACATCCTGGACACAGTTCCTCCTCCTTTGGGCAGCAGAACTGAATTTATTTGCTGACTGCCTTGGGCCAACTGTGAGAGTGTAAATACATAGCAGACTACATTTGGAAATGTTTTGCTAATTAAATGCTGAGGCAGATAGATTCTAATTCTTGGCTTCAGTTTGACCACAGAGCTGCTTTTTTCCGTTGCCTTTCAGTTGGCCTTTTCTATGTGTTCTTAATGCCGTCTTTCTGTGGTGAATGTCTTGAAATAAGATGCAGATTTAAAAAAACGTATTATTTTCTAAATTGCTCAGGAGTGAAGTCAAGACATATGTGACACAGTTTCAACAAAATGCTACAGACTGTGAGAGAAAGAAAGCCTGTCCAGTAATGATTATACATTTATAGTGTAGCTTTGATCAAGAGAAAGCCCAGATCCAACAGATGTGTCACTCTGCATATAGAGGATTGTGAGTCTGGCTATGTAGAAATGTCAAAGTTGTTTAACAGAGGAATAGCAGAGGTGGGGTTTGTGTATGATTAGATGTAATGTTTTAATCACAAAAGTTTAAGGATGTAGGTTAGGGTGTATAGGGAGAGAAAATTACTTTAGATTTTGGGCTTCATCTTCTTTATACCCTGCTTTTAGATACTTGTACACATGTATGAAATCTTCCCTCCTTCTTCTTCAGGCTATTCAGTCCCAACCTTTTCTCACAAGGGAGATGGTCCAGTCCCTACTCGTATTAGTGGCCCTTTGCTGGACTCTCTCTAGTAGCCCCATCTCTCTTTTACTGGGAAAGTCCTAGTCTCTGTAGACATTGATTGTTTGACATTTTTTTCAGCTGTGTTCCTACAGTGCATTGATAGAGCCCACACTGCAGTAATAAAACACTGTTGATAAATGAAGTACACAGTGCTTCAGGCATTTCAGATGTCATTGAAATTTTTGTTTTGCAGGATTTTTGGCATACCTAACACACCCACAGAGTCCCTACACACTTGCTTCAAGAGAAGCGGTTCTGTTGCCATTTCTCAAGAATCGCCACTACATTATTTTTTGCAAAATACTGTATCCTAGCAGGTTCTCCCATGTTCTCAGCTCTCTATGACACATTGTGCCATTTCTTTACTACCCACTGGTGTGAGTATTAATAAATAACTCTCAAAATTGTTGGTGGCTTTATTCTGACTTTATTCTGAACTACAGTTTCAGGTCCTTGACTGTAGTTCTTTTCTGTTTGCCTTTTCCCTTTGCCTTCGCTTTTTTCTTTCCTTTTCCTTTTTATTTTCTTTTCCCTTTCCCTTTCTTTCTTTTCTTTTTTTTTTTTTTTTTTTTTTTTTTTTCCTCTCCCTTTCAATTACCTTCAATATCCTTATTCTCTCCTTCTCCCAGTGTCTGGAACTCTCAAGAAGACACAAAGGGTTCTCTAAGGTCTGTAAGACCAAGACCCAAAAAGTCAGCAGGCAAATAAAACAGTGCTTAGCTGATACACTCTTGTGTGTTTCCTTTGGTTTGAAATATGCTTTTACTGCAAATATCCTTTACTTAGTATTTAATGACTGGAATGAGGAGGCCTATTTTAACCCTTGTTGCCATGTTCTAAGTACAAGGAATGACGCTGTGTGATTGCTGAAACAATTGAAAATGTGAAGTGCAAAGTTTTTCAAGAAAGTGAGAACTGCAGCAACTGGGGGACATTTAACGACAGAGCAGCATCAAGCTGTTGTCACAACTAAACTGCTGTATGGAGGAGTAGGCTCAGTTTTCCAGAAACTGATTAATGAGAGGGAAAAGATAGAATCATAGAATAGATAGGGTTGGAAAGGACCTTAAGATCATCTAATTCCAACCCCCCTGCCATGGGTAGGGACACCTCCCACTAAACCATGTCACCCAAAGTTGTCCTGGAAGAATCAAAAAAAAGAGCTTTGTATTATTTGCTATGAGAGGAGTTTTCAAATGAAAGGCTGCTTCTTTCCCAAGCTGGAGTGGAAAATGAGTGGAGGTTTTCCTGGATGTTAATGGCCTTCAGTGGTTTAAGAGATTACTGACGTGGGAGATAGTCAGTACTAAGTCCAGAAGAAGAGGCTATAGTCCAACATTAAGTACTATTGCTTCAAGGCAGGTACTGGTAGAACAAAGCAGTTACACTGGTATCGTGACTGTGACTCCAAAGGTCTGTAGTAGAGCTTGCTCATAAAGATTCCTGTAGTTCTCTGGTGTATGAGGGGATATACAGGACTGAAGATGATCGTTGTGGGAGTGTTCTGAAACCATGATATAAAAATGTGGGAGACCCTTCAGGCAGACACTGATCAACGTTATCTGTCTGCGAAACACCATATACACTGGAAATGATGCATGAATAATAAGCAGATTGTACAACTAGTCTGTTGCAAACTGGGTCAGGCTCCCAGGTGGTGTGAATGAAGGCTTTTTGACTGAAGTCTGCTGAAGCCAGGTCTCTTAGCAGTTGAAAATCAATATGGATCCATAAAAGTCATAGAAGAGATAAATTCAGTAGGCCTTTAAAGCTCATTCCATGGTGGTCCATCCTTGATGCATTTGCAACACTGAACCTTTCTATTGTCTTTTCTATTACTTCAACACATAGTTTTGCCTGAGCAGGTGAGATCTGTGCTTTTAATCTGTTTTCAGCCTCAGCTCTTGCCTGGAACTGTCCATTACAAAGGCTGTAAAAGTGCAAAATGTGTGTAATGAAATAGAATGAAGTTATATTTTCAGTACAGACATTTTCACGCAAAAAATTAACCCCTGATGAGGCAAAACTTCAGTTCTGCTCTTGGCTACATACATATATGTCTTCTTTCCACATAGTATGCATGCATGTTTCACTATATTTTGCAGAAACATGTAATTGTATTTTTCTGTTTATTTTCTACATGTAGATGATTGTTAGCTGCAGTGCAGCTACTCTGCTAAACCACTGACAGTGTGGTTTCCTGAATAAGATCTGCTTGTTTGGTTAGCTTTTCAAATGTTGTGAATGTAGTCACAATCTTCACCCCCCTTGTATGCAAGCGTCAGTGGTGGCACTTAATTCTTGCTGGACCTGGCCCTGGCAACTTTTGACATGCAGTAATTATGCTGTTTTACTTGAACTAGCAAGACTGGGAAATTAAACTGCCCTTTCTGTCCGTATTACTGGAAAGGGTCCTGGCAGAATGTACAAAGCAGCAGCTCAGAGCTCAGCTATTAGTTCTGGAGTGCTGTGAGGAAGTGCAGATAGGCTTTCAAAGAAGCTCAAATAGGACAACTTGGAAAGAAGGCAGTTTGTTAATGTGACTCTGAATTGGTCAATGGAAAATCAGGTTCTGTATTTTCAGAGATGAAGGGGAAAGGGGCAGTGGTTTAATTTTTAGTCCATCATTTTTACTTAGTTTCCTACTCTAAAAAGTTATCCTGAGAGTCGCAGTCTCAGAACTCTATGAGAAACACATCCTAGTGCTACAGCCGGTGTATTTGGTAATAACCTGCCATGTCCCTGGTTCATAGCAGGAGATGTTCCTCTCAAGCCCTGTAGTGGCCTGGTTGTGCTGTTAAGGGTGTGCCCTGCTGACAGTTGGCCAAGCCTTCTGAAGGCTTTTCCTCCACAGATTGTAGTTTTTATTTTGCCAAACTGAAGGCCAAAGAAGGGCTTTGTGACAGATAATACTTATGGATTTTGTTCTGAGGAAATCCTGCACATGAACTATGACTGATTGCAACAAAGCAACTGCACAGAGAGGCTTGGACTGACCAGCTAAGAAAAAAGTAATCTGAACCACTACATTTTCAGAGTCAAGTGACCCTAGAATATGAGCATCTTCAAGCTCTCATCACATAAGTGTTTACATGCATTAAGGTGACCTAAGATGGCTGAGCCTCAGGCATGTGACTGCTACTCTTATTTATGGAGCAGTCCCAGTGGACGCAGTGCTTTGTTAAATATTTAAAGATGCTCCTTGTCCCAAAGTGCTTAAGCCTGAGATTTTCATAGGTTCATAGAGCTTGAGGCCAAACAGGACCATTAGATCATTTTTTCTGATCTGCTGTGTGACACACAGCAAAAATTCTCACTCAGTAACTCCTACTCTGTCATGGTGCTCAGGTAGCACGGATGTCTTAGCAAGACATCACATTTTTATTTAAACACACTGAACAGTAGAAAATGTACTACATGACTTGGTAGATTGTTCTTGGGGCTCATTTCCCTTGCTGTGAAAACACATTTCAAGTAGCCTGAAACAGACTAGCTTTACAAAAAAAGCCAGGTCCCTAAATAAGAGGTTAAACATGGTGGAGGGAAAGACTCCAGAGGAGTTTTGGAAGAAGCCTCAGACAGAGTTTTGTAAAATCTTGAGGCTGAATTTCAGGAGAACAAACTTTCCCTTACTTACAGAGGTGTGTAATGGGCTGGACACCTCAGGTTCTACCTAAAACCCCCCTAAGCAGTTATGTGCTTCCCTCTGCTATGGCTCTTCCTAGAAATGGTGCTTTTGTGGCTGAGCTGATCGGCTGGGCACACTTGTCCTGCCTGAGGCAGGCTTAGAAACTGAAAATCCCAACAGTTAGTCAGGTATGATGTGTTCTCATGCCCACAGGCAGCTCTGTCCTGTTAAAAAACAGATGGCAGTGGCAGCTTTTAGTGCATATCAATTTAGCTTCTCTAGTTTTCAAGCCTTTCCTGATGAAGTATCAGCTATGGGACTGAGCCAACACCCTAGGAGGTTTCTGTATGAATGGTGAGAATGCTATAAACTCAGGCACGCTGACACTTTTAAAACAAAATGCTAAAACTGTGAAGTTGTGATGAAAACAGATGATAAATGATTTAGGGTCTGTGTTACTTCTCAGGAGGGCACAGAATTGCAGGCAGTGTTGGCAGAAAAGAAAATTTCATCCACAGTAATAAAGCATTTGTATCTCTATGTACCAGTGAGTTGAGCGGCAAGTATCTCTCAGAGCCATGCCAGTGTAATAAAGCTAATATATCAACTTAAGAGCTCTTTGAAAATAACTGTGTAGTTGGCAAGCAATAGCTTTTACTCATGTTACAGATAATAAAACTGGTTTTTGTTGTGTGTTTTTTTTTCTTTCTTTTTCTCCCTGTTGTGGTGCATTTAAGAAATTAAATGCAGAAATCTTCTCCTATTGCACTGTTAGGTTGGAAAAATCATGACTGCAAATGGGAACACATTCCAGAAGTGAAGATTTCTCCTGCTGCGTTACTGTGATTGGATTGCTCACCTGTTGTATTTCAAGCAACTATTGCTGGACTAAGGCTCACATGTAAGGAATTTCTTGACAATACCGTTTTTTTAGGAAAGCTCTGTGTTTGTGCTTATTTGGGGTGCATAGTTCTCCAGAGGAAGAAGAAAGTTACTCTCTAGTTGAATCTGCTGCTGCTCGTAGAGGACTGTTTCTGAGCTTGCAGCCAGAGCATTGTTTCGCATGTGTCTTTGCTATCAATCTTTTATAGCTGTGTACACAGCACTTTTTAAAGCCCCATATAAAAAGCAAACAAATATATATTACTTGTAAGTACTGAGTAAGCCTGTAATAGCATGTTGCCAGAGCAATTGCATCAATCTCCTGCAGGCAAACAGGGAAGTTGAATCTGGAAGTTTATTGAGTCTTTGCAACCAGACATTCCTATTTTGGGTACTTCATAACTGTTCAGTGGGAAGCTTATGACAAGGCTCTGGCCTTTGTTTTCCAGAACCAGGATTTTCTGCTTCCATCTTACCCAGGCAGCCGTAGGCTGCCGCTTTCTCACCTGCTGGCAACCTGTGCTAGGTCTCCTTGCCATAACTAGCACTAGCACGTATAATGATTCCAAAAATTCACTGACAGAATCATGCTAAGATTGTGTTTGAACTGTCAGGTGGGGCCAGGAAGAGAACTATGTATATATCCAGTACTTGAAAATCTTTCACCTCCTCAAAAACTGGGCTGACAGCCACTTGCCTGCTTTAACACTAGAGGGAGGCATCGCCTAAAAGAAATTACAAAGGCTTCTAAAATAGCACAATTTAGAACGATTTATGTGTCTTGGAAAGGAATAAAACACTGATTTCTTTTTAAAGCCTCTGTTTTTATTGGAATACATTACGGGAGGCCTCATTTGTTGCCCAGAATGCTTTTGGCCGGAGTGAAATTCAACCTTCCTGATGAGGCGGGCAGATTCAGCTTGTGCTGCTCTCCTTTGTCTTCGCTCTGTTCTCCTGGGACAACCTTATGCACAGGGCCTGGAGGTAGTTCAGCCTCTATAAATAGCTTATTGCTGAGTGCTTGTGTGAGCAGATTTGGAAGGCTGTGCCAAAGGATGAAGAGTTGTGTTGGTTTAGTTCACTTTAGACTGACAGACTCAAAAGATTTCCCTATCTGGCCTCAGTTTCTATTCAAAGCAGAGGCCAGGAAGATGAAATGTCAGTGCCTCACTCTGTATTTATTTCTCCGTAATTGCAAGCCTATAAGCAAAATAATAGTGATTGACTTAATGATGGTGGCTATATAGGGATGGCTCTGGTCCCTGAGGATTTTTTCTCTCTCCCCCATTACCCCATTATCTTCTCCTCTTGCAGCATGGGTCCTGTACCCTATAAGGGGTAGATAATGCGTAGCTCCATCATTCATGGTAAGACTGCTTCCAGGCCTGTAAACTGTATTTTTCTAGGTTGCACAAAACGACCATAGCATGAATAGTTATTTGAGAGCTTCACAGCAGCTGACAGTAACTTAGAGTTATATAAAGCATTTATTATACTGAGCAGAGAATTGGAAGTTACATTTCTAAAGTAAGGACCAGGTAGTGGAAAATTCCGCAAGTTAATTCCAGCAAAGTAGGAGAGGGTATATAGTTACCTGTTCTTTCCTCCACTCCTTATTGTCAGGAGTAAAGGTGGTTTATGAAGAAGGGAAGTGATGTGGGAGAAACAGCCCAGGAGCTCTGGGTGTCCTGCCTAAATCTTTCAATGAGCTTCGTTCAACAAAAATGCTTATTTCTTCTTCTCCTATACTTATATCTGCCTTGCCTTAGCTACACCTAGCAGGGAAAGGGGTGAAGAATGTGCTCTGAGGCAGTCTTTTCCAGTCAGGTAGGAGGGATGAAACACTGCTGAGGGAGCAAGATGGGCAGATCTGGGATAGGCAGATGGAGACCGAAACAGATGTGAGAAGGAAATGTGTAGAGGGAGACTGGAGAAGAAAGAACAGATGTGAAGAGTGAGGGAAGGTCTGTCTGTTAGGAAACCTGGGGACAAGAATTAAATGCTGAGCAGGACGGTGCAGAGACATATGTGTGGCTGTTTTGAGTAGCTGCTTTGAGTGGACATTAATCTTTGAATTTGAGCTATAGCACATGTGCTGATGGGCCCAGGTGCTCTAAGATCACTGTAATGAAGGTCTTGAGAGATAGAAGGTCTGTTGTCAGCAGGTGGAACTTACAGACTCTTCAAATGAATGGCAGGAATTTAAAATCATAAAATGTATAAGTTGCAGCTATCAAGACCCTGTTAAAGTCACTTAAGCTGTTCCATGAATTTATCCTTCAACAAGTTTCAGATAGTGCCTTTTGTCCTTTTGGCAACACTTAAAATGTCCTAAGTCTTGGCTGAAGTGGGACTTGGTCCACTCTTCCTATTGCATCATGCTGCTCCAGCTAAGTCATTTACTGCTTCTAATAAAGGAACTTTTGCAGTGTCAGTCTGCAGATTTCATTGAACCCCTTGGACAACTCATCATCTGTGATTCTCACCAAAGGCCTTGAGATATGTTTTGTTAAAGAGCTTGAAGAAAATTGCACTGGGAAAGCTGCTGATGTGGTTCCTTTTGCCTTTCAGAACATAAGCCTGCATACCTGTAGTTATTATAGCAGATCTCTGTTTAGAGCAAGGAAGATTTCTCAAGGTGCTATTTAAGACTTCCTGGTTTGTGCTGCAAATTGTTAATCAGTCCATGACAGCATAAATAAAATTAAAGGGTTTAATTAAAACTAATGAATGAGTGAATGGAGAATACGCAGCATGTTCCACTTGCAGAGCACTGGTGCTGTGAATAATTAAAATGTCACAAAGTAGGAGATGTCTTAGTAAAAATGTTGGAGCTGCAAAAATAGAGGCCCCTGAACTTTGGTAGTTTGGAAAGGTTTTTCTCTTTAAATTGGTTAAAATCAGTTTATATAAGCTAGGGGAAAGATACAAAATATATACAACTCTGATTTTTATTATGATGGACTAAAGGTGGAATTTTGGTGCCAAGCAAACTCTACTGCATTTTGGATCAGTTTGCACATCTGAAGATCTGTTTTCATACTGCATTATCATATTCATATCACCCAGATTAGTTTCTTCTTTTGAATCATGTGACTGTATTCTTGCAAAGTAAACCTATTACAGGCTATTATGTTGTTGCTTGTTAATGCTCTGTTTACTCAAAGCACAAGCATTCATTTGATTTAAACCCAAACCTGAACTACAGCCTGAACTGGATCTGCCTTTGGCTTGGGTTTGGTGTATGTGACATTGTCAAATAACAGGCCAAGAAAATAATTTTAGCAGTATTGTTTTAAATAGATCCTGGGGGCATGAGGTGGGAGTTAGATGAGAACAAGAGGCTGATCAGACTGCTGTAAATCTCGGGATTACAGGTTAGACCCAGAATATCAGTTCTAGAACTACCAGGGAGACATCTTCCATGTTGCTGCTCTACAGTGGCTTGCTATTTTCTGTGGTACGATGTGTTTGATACTACCCCTTTGTGACTTATTCTGAGTTTGGTGTCCCCCTTCTCAGCAGCTCTGGACTTTTCCCCAGATCTCCTGACCCTATGACATCTTCTGAGGCAAAGAGCCTGTTGGAGGATGAAATAGGATCTGGATAAATGTCCTGGCTACTGACATTACTGATGAAATAGTAAGGACCTTGCAGCCTGCTTTCCGTATTGTAATGACCCAAGGTGAGCATCAGTGAGGGACCTTACTCAGTCTAGGGGTTTAACTACATGTGTTGGGAGGTTTATAAGGTACCATACCTCCATCAAGTGCCTCTAGAGGCCATGATCTAATGGTAGGCAAGTTGGAGTGAGGTGAAAAGGTGAAGATGATCTAGGAGGTGACTATGCTGTTGTATAATCCTAGCTCCATATCATGTAATGTCTTTAGATGTCTGAGTAAATAAATTTACCTTAGAATTTCCACCAGTTTAGCCTGGTAGGTGAAGACTAGAAGAACAGTGGAGCTTCCAAGTGGCACCGTGGAATCTTCCATGTCCAAACTGGGTATACAAAGCCTCACTACTACTGATATACACAATATATCCTACTTCAAAGCTTGGCTGTCTGTTTAGTGGAAGATCAGACTAGATTATGATAATAGTCCCTCTGAGCCTTAAACATTTATAAAGGAATGAGTAGACTTTGCCAGGAACTCAAATGATTTCGAATGTTGCATTAAATACTGTTTAAAACTATGGCATAGCCCTAATGTATTTGCCGCTGCCTTAATGCTTTGGCATTATGAATAGTGTGGAAAAAATGTATCTCAAAAATGCATATCTCCCAGGAGAAAGCTTTTGAAGAATATGGAGTTTTATGCTGAAAATTTTCACTTTCTGTACAAGTTTTTGGCTTATTTTGGTCCAAATTTCAAATGTTTTGGAAGCAGAACATTGAGAGTCTACCTAAGAAAAAACTTAATTCTCCCTGCACCTCACTTTGGATGTGTTTGAATTGAGGGAAGTTGTACTGAAGAACATGTGGACCTTTCAATATGCTACAAATCCCAAATATCCATATGTTGTCAAACCAGAGTAGGCTTTCTGGCTCACCCTATTGCATTAGGGGCCTTAGTTACCCAGAAAAAACAATAATTATTAACCAACAATTGGAGTTAATTAGGTATGGTCAATTCCTCAGATAAATTATGCTGATTTATGTAAATTCTTAGACTTCCATGATTACATTAATAATTAACTACAAATTAAAAATAATCACAAGTGTAACTGAGAAAATATCTTCCCACTAGTTACTTTATGATTCAGTTTCAATTAAAGGGTTTGGTACGCATTTTCAATCAACTGGGGCTTGTAAGCTGCTCTTGGTGACATCACTGTAAATCTGGGGTGAGGTTCTTATGAAGTCAATGGCATTACTCCAGATTTACATAGACCTTGCCAAAAGTAAAATAGAGTCCATCAACTGAAGCATTCCCTTATCTTCAAGGGAATTGGTTTCATCTGTAATAAAATATCTCAGGGCAGCCTAGGCTAAGCCTAGTTATTTGGCTTCACTGAGGCTCTTTGTTGAATCTTTTCAGATTTGAACCTCAAAGCTTGAAATCCATAAGCAACCTTCCATAGACACTGGAGCAGATCCAGGCTCTCTAGAGCCTCTGCTAAGAGGGTTTTCATTACAGCAAGAAACAGTTAAGTTTGCAAAAATTTGTTGGGCATTTTTGTATATAAAACCTTGTATTTGCTAAATTCCAGAAGCTGCAAATATGATTATAATGCAGCTAGAAAGAGAAAGGGAGGAGGTGTTTGGGATTCTGTCTGTGTTAATCTGTTTTTGCAAGGGATAGTTCCAATTAGATGTATTCTGTTGTAAATATCAGCACAGTATTTCTTTTCAAATGTGGATCAATCAGTTACCTCATTAGTTGGTTTCTTAGTTACTTGTGAAGTGGTCAAAAGCCAAAACTTCAGATCAAGATTCCTCAGTGAACAGTCCCATGTTTTTAACTTAGGCTCATTGAGTTTAATGCTTGATACATGGAAGGGCATATGGTGTATGTTACAAAATCAATACCTTTTGTATATACCTTAACAAAGGTATTGCTCTGCTTTCCTTCAGGGCGCATGCAAGGAACCATGAGCCAGTAAATTCTGCATTAAAATATCTTTGTTCAGTCCATTCAGGGTGTTGGCACACCTTTTCCCCATTCCTGTATCTTGCTGCAAGAATAATGTAAAGCAGATCTAGGACTGGTTTACAGAACCCAAGATTTTTATCTTATGCATTATTCACATCCTTTATGTGTAAGGGAATTGTGGCACAGTGCAGCTTTTCTCCTACCTTTAGGTAGGCTGGTTGATACTCCTGGAAGCATCTGCCTTACTGTACTGGTATCACTGCTGCTGGCATGTGTAAGGAAAACAGTGCTCCCAGAACTGCTGGATGAGAGTAAATGTCATCACGATGCAAAGGAAAGGCTGGAGAAAAGCCATCTGGGCGTAGGCTGCTGACACCAATATGAATTTGCCAGCAATTCAGTATGCATTCACGTTGGTTCCAGGAGTGGTCCTAGCAAACTGTCCTGGAAGAGTCCACAAGCTGATCTAGCAGTTCTAGGAGCTTGTAACTCCTGCATCAAAAGAAAGCTCGGAAGAAGTTTTTCAACATATCTGTGAACAACCATGTCAGGAAGAGGGGATTTATCCTTTGATTGAATGGGATCCACCCTAGACCTCTCACTGTTAGGGAAACCTTTGTGTTCTCTGCGTATTTTGGGAGAAGATACATTTTTTACAGCCCTTCTCCCTGTATAGTATCTGTGGACAGCATTCATGTATAACCAGAAGTATTGTAACAAAGAAAAAAAAAAGATTAAAATATCAAAGAACTTTGTGACAGCTAAATTTATTACAGTTAGGTCAGCCTAAAGTAACATCACAAACTCTGTGTTGTGGGTCACATACAACTACAATATACCCAAACCTGGGGCAGTATTGTGTATTTATTCATCATCCAGATATATCTAAATTAGATGATGTATCTTAGATTTTAGAATGATGTATCTGGATGGTGAACAGAAAGAGCAGTGGGGAAAGTAAAACACTGGGGCAGGAGTCCAAAGGGGCTCAGAAGTCTCTATCCCTAGTATCTAATTGATACTGCCTTCGTTGCGTGTTGTGTATTGCTGCTCACAGTATTCATCTGATTTTAGACTTTTTATGCCAGCAGGCCATGGAATCATGCAGCTTTAAATCATCTCAAATATCTAGGGTAGGATCAATACCTAATTCTGTAAAGAAATCCTCTTAAAAAGGACAGGAGACCAAAACTGGGATTGACAGACCCTTGCAGTGTACGCCTCCAATTTCACATCAGTGTTGTCAGTTTCCTTGATACAATTTACACTGCATCAAAACCACAAACCTCAGCAAGCACAGAAAGTGAAAGCAGTTTTGAAATGATCTGTGCGAGAGCAATTCCCTCCACAATAGGTCTAAGCTTACCCAAACTGATGCTTTTTACACAAATGATTATAAATAGAAGCCAAACTTTTGTCAGACCAATAGTGCAAACTTAACATATTGGCCCCTTGGTGTCATTTGAAGAAAATTAATGCAGAGGGCCAAAGAGACAGAGTCTGCAATATGTAATGCTCCAGAGACATAGCTGAGATTTTGTTCCTAGTGTAGCAGAAATAAATGCTCTTGTCAAGTCATAGGGGAGAAATAAGATGTGCATAAGTAAGATTAATCAGTAAAGCCAGTGTCTATCTCATGAGTCATATCTGACATCAAAAAGGCCAAGGTTGTTGCATGTTAAATTTGTGCTACTACAGGAAAGGAAAAATAACAAATAGTCTCCTGTGCAAATTGTGCTGTAGATTTGGAGAATGTGCAAGCACTAGTGAGAATGGGGCAGGGGAAGGAGGAAGGGGGCCTCTTTTTTTCTCTCTCAATAGAAAACAAAGTGTGAAATCATGCCCTAAGCAAAATCAGTGACAATGCTTCTGTGGTTCTTAGTGGGGCCTGGTCCTGCCCATGATTTGTACATACTGGGTTACAGTGCAAGAGCTGAATTTTTCAGCCTTTACTTGGGTAAACTCAGAGAGCTAAGTGGGAGTGACAGCTGGCCAAAGAGCCTGATTCTCTCTGCTGAAAGTGGTAGATATGTTAAATCAGAGGCAAGGGAATTTTTTCCTCAGTGAGGGTCAAATAGGCTTTTCCTATACTTCTGTGATACACCATAGCGTGGTTGAATAATGAGGGGACCAGGGCAAGAAGTGGCTGCTGGAGTGTAGAGCTGTGGTCCCAGGCTGTAGATCCCCTTCTCACCTCCCCTTCCAAGCAGTATGCACAGGAGGGACCCAATACAGCAGTGCCTCTTCTCTGTGTGCTGACCAATGACGGCCTGATATGTGCTGCTTTGTCTCCTTTTGCAGCAAACCACTGGGCTAGCTGTCTGCTCTTTCTGCAAGGACAGTGAGGTCTGGAAGCAGAGGTACTGGGTTTCTGCAGCATTGTTCTCTGGTTTACTCCTAGATTTCCTGTCACAATTGGACTTTGTGATGCACTGGGCATGTTTTTGCTCTGCATGGAGAGTAGCTCTTGACAGGGTCTGGGGGAAAACACATCAGTGGAACTAAAAGGTGTTTTTTTCAGGACATGGGGCACAGATACCTAGTCTTGTTTTTTTAAAGAAAAGTGTGTTGAAGCAGGCAAATACAAGAACTCTATCCATTTACTGCTCTTTTCCTGCTGGTCCTGTCCCCAGCACTTTTCTGGATCTTACTTTAAAAGCTCAGTGGACTTTTCAGGCACAAGTCACTTCCAGTATAGCAGAGATGACTGCACCTCCTCTTGAAGAATCACATTTCTTGCTTCTACCCATGTTACACAGCTCAGTTAATGCTCCCACATGGGCCCAAGCCTTCAAGGCACAATATGTCTCTGCTAGTTTTGTGGCAGTGATTGTCTAGGCCAGTTCCCCTAGGATTGAAATAAGAGACCTCCTCTGATGAAAACACTTGAGTCCTAAAGACTGAGCTAAAGTGGGCTCTGTAATTAAGGTTTGTAATGGACTTATATCCTCAGGGAAATGACCACAGGGCTCAGGAGGGGGTGAGAACAAAGACTGGGCAAACAGTGGCCTGTAGGAAATGGCCACACAGGTGTTGGGAATCCTGGGCACCAGGGGAGGAAGGTAGCTGGATAGGGGTCCCCATTTCATTTCCATGGCAGGATGTGGAAAGCACTGTGGAAGAACACTTGTTGCTGCAGTGTCAAACCTGAGCTGTTAAGCTGGAGTTCTCTCTTTCTCTCTGTGTTAGCAATGCTGTCCTGCTCCTCTCTGGCAGAAGGAAGGCTAACATCTGTCCTGCTTTTCAGAATGATGTTTTATCTTTTTGTTCAAGTTTATTTTCACTTGCCAGTTTCTCCAGAACAGAAAAACCAAGTCTTACCCTAATACAGTTTAGGAGATCAGGCATTGCAAAGGCAAAATAGCATTGAGTGGAATAAGATCCGAAGGCGAGATTGCGCCTTGCTTGCACCACAAACTCATCCATTGTGGAGAATTTCCAAAGGGTTTTGGATGCTGATGCCAGTAGGGAAAAATCCAGCACCCCTGGGGTCCTGCTGGTCAGGAAATAGAGGGAAGGGTCAGCAGGGCTGGTTGGTGAGTCAGTGGTAGTGGCAAATGCTGGCTGCAGGCAGAGTGCTGGGCTCCCCAAGTGTGCATTTACGAGGCACCAGTGCCCAGTTCATTGGGGATGCTTTGTGAACACTGCACCCAAAACTGCATGCAGACACAGGGCAGCTTTTTAAAAGTAGCAGGAGGACTTAAGGCTAGCTCTTGTGTGCGTGGGAGTGTTAGTGTAGGAATGTGCTAACGGTTCTTCTGCTGGCTCATTTGTATTAACTGTCTTAAATAGAAAGTGCAGACAGAGTGGCTAGTTGCCAAATGCATTGCAAGATAAAAGATGTAAAGATGGAGTTAAAGGTGAGATTGTGTATCAGTCATTTAAAGGTTAAAATCATGTTGTAATTAGCTGTGCAGTTCCAGGAACTTCTGAATACAGATTATATTGGCAAGACAACCTGTCATGTTAAGAGCATGCAATTGAAGTTTTTTTTGCCTTCAAGCGTTGAGGATGAAAATCTGACGAAGATGGTAGACCCAGATTGAAAAATCACTGTTCCCAGCCCTGACCTGCAAGTTGTGAGAAGAAAGTCCCACACATATTGTTAATGCATGGATTTGTGCAGTGAATGGAACTGTTAGCTGCCCTGCAGTTGATTTCTTTGTCTGCGAAGAGGCGCTCTGTGCTCCTTGGATGCTGGGAGGGAATGAATGGAAGACTGTAAGTGCAGATAAACTTATCTGCTTCTGGAGTCCCCACGTAGTGCAAGTGCCTTGGGACAAAGTACTTGCCCTGTGACAGAGAGTTTGGTGACTTGTGCCTCCCTGTTTTCTGGTCCAGCTTTGTATTGTCTCATAGCAGAGACATCCTCTGCTCTGCAGCTGTCATAACACTTGCAAACCACCCACTCTTCACAGGAGCAATTACATGTAACCCAACCCCTTGCCGTATGTGCAAGCTGATCTCTCCCACTGCCCTAATTCGGGCTCCAGAAGCCCTTTGTTTTGCAGCGCTGTCACCTCTATAGCAATTGCAGCAGACCAGCTTCATTATTTTCCAATTTGTGTTCTGTTCCCTGAGACCTCGGACCCGCGGGCCTTCTCCCAGGGGAATTCCACTTCAGCAGCTCAGACAGGGTGCTGTCTGCTGGATGTTCCCTCGCCTATGTCTTTTGGAGTAACTAACAGGCTGATTTATCTTTCTCCTAATTGTATCAAACTATTTGTCAGCCAGAATTTTTGCTTCTGATTTAACTGTCTCCTCTCAGCAGCAGAACTTTGCCGTAGAGCTTAGCTTATTGGTACTGGTTTATTTTAGCACTTGTTGCAGTTTATCATGGCCCACCTTTCTATTTCTGCACTGCCGCATACCTTACTGTATCCTGGGCCAGTTTGAATACTCATGGGGAAGAGGTCTGACAAAAGAGGACCCTCTACTTCCCATGAAGTACAGTTAGTTTTTTATTGTTTCATCCTGTATTTTTAGATCAGGAAATTTGCTATCGTGAGCAGACCTTTCCAGAGATGTTGGAGCTGCAGTTGTTGCCACGGTTGCGTTTGCTTTCTCAGTGTTTTATTTGAGCTGAGATGTTCTGATTGGGATCCAGATTTTGGTTGTCTGAATTTTGATGCTTGTATCCACTCAGAACTTAGCTATGAACTGCCTCACCCCTCAAAAAAACCCCAACAACCCACTAACAGATTTATTTGTAGAAAAAAAAAAATGTATTAAGTAGGCAGGCTTGACTGGAACAGCTCTTCTGTTTCTGAGGAAACTTCCATTTTAGTTCAAACCAAAACACAGCCTGTACTGTCTATTTAATTCACTGATATCACCAATAGTTAATTCATTGATATCACCAATTCATGGCTATCGCTGATAACTTTTATTTATCCAGCTTTACTCTGTACAGCTTCTGCAAAAAGTCTCTGGAAAACTATTGGAGCTGGAAATGCTCCAGAGACCTGCATGTGATGAGGACAGTCCCTCTGTGACTTACTGCTTGGGCAGTTCAGAGCCTCTCTCACAGCCAGGCAGGATCTGATCCACTTGGCTTCTCTGCAGCAGTGCCTTGCTCTGCTCCTCTCTTCAAGTTTTTATCACAGCCAGGTCCCTCTGACCTTGCTGGAAGTGGGCAGTGAGACCTTTCAGTCTGTTTGACTTCTAAGGAGCACTTTCCAGGAGAGCGCCAGTGCCATGGAGTATGGTAGTGACCTGCTTTGTTGGGTGCAAGGATAGCATTAACTTCATTTTTTTGCCTTCATGGTGTTTCTAATAAACACAAATAGCAATTAGGCAGAAAGTAGTGAAAAGCTACTTAAGATTTCTTTCCTGCTTCGCTGGCCAAAAGTGTTAGCCAGCTCTAATAAAAGTGTTCCCCAAGGAGCTGTGTTTCACAGTTAAAAGTAGGATTCATAGGCCAACCTTTGAACTCTAAACTTAGTCATCTAAGTAGAGATACTCCAAAGATAAGACCAGCTTGGAATTGGAATCCTTGGAAACAGAATTCTGCAGTCAAAAATATACTTTCTGGACAATCCAGCATTTAATGGGGCTGTTGACGGGATGTCACAAGAATACAGGCACTGATGTACGCTGTCTCTCTCCTGCCCTTTCTGGATGAAGACACACAGAAAATGCTGTTGTGTGCATGGGGAGAGAGAGGCCAAGGCACTGATGAATTTTCTCAGCACCATGTGGAGACAATGGCCAGGTACCAGTTTGAAATTCGTCTCATGGGTCTGGGATGCTGCTGTTCTGTGGGATGGACCTTCAGGTGAGGGATCAGTGGTTGTCCAGAGCCAGAATAAGAAAACACCAGTAGCCTGGTTGTGCCATGAAGTCACCGATACCATGGGTTATTGGCAGGCAGGAAAATGGCATTGAACCTGCTTGATCGAGTCCAGAGGAGGCCATGAAGATGATCAGAGGGCTGGAGCATCTCTCTAATGAAGACAGGCTGACAGTTGGGTTTGTTCTGCCTGGAGAAGAGAAGGCTTCAGGCAGACCTTATAATAGTCTCCCCATACCAAAATGGGGCTTAAAAGAAATCTGGAGAGGAACTTTTTACAATGTAGTGACAGGACAAGGGGACATGGCTTAAAACTGAAAGAGGTAGATTTAGATTAGATACATACTCTGCTCTTGTGAGACCTCACTTGGAGTATTGTGTGCAGTTCTGGTGTCTTCAACATGAAAAGGACATGGAACTGTTGGAACAAGTCCAGAGGAGGGCCACGACGATGATCAGGGGACTGCAGCATCTCCTGGATGAAGATAGGCTGAGAAAGTTGGGGCTGTTCAGCCTGGAGAAGAGAAGGCTGCGTGGAGACTTCACAGCATCCTTCCAATAGCGGAAGGGACCTATAGGGATGCTGGGGAGGGACTGTCCATTAGGGACTGTAGTGAGAGGACAAGGGGTAATGGGTTCGAACTTAAACAGGGGAAGTTTAGATTGGATATGAGGAAGAAATTCTTTACTGTGAGGGTGGTGAGGCCCTGGAATGAGTTGCCCAGGGAAGTTGTGAATGCTCCATCGCTGGTGGTGTTCAAGGCCAGGTTGGACAGAGCCTTGGGTGGCATGGGGGGAGGTGTCCCTGCCCATGGCAGGGGAGTTGGAACTCGATGATCTTGAGGTCCTTTCCAACCCTAACTATTTTATGATTCTGTGATTCTATGATTAGGAAAAAATTCTTCACAATGAGGATGGCGAGGCACTGGGACAGATTGCCCAGAGAAACTGTGGCTGCCCAACCCCTGGAGATGTTCGAGGCCAGGCTGGATGGGGCTTTGAGCAACCTGGTCTAGTGGGAGGAGTCCCTGCCCATTGCGAAAGGGGTGGAACTGGATGAGCTTTAAGGTCCCTTAAAACCCAAACCATTCTGTGATTCTATGATTCAATGAAATAAAGCACTGGGACTGCCTGAGCTGTCCTCTCAGCAGCTGGCCCTTGGATCACATACATTCAAGGCAAAATTTCTGCCCTCAGTGTCAAAGATCTGCCCCTGCTCAGGATCTGTAGGTGTGCAATGTGTTGGAGTGCCTTCCAGCTTCCTGCAGTGCTGCACTGCAGCTGGGCATACCCTACTGTGCATAGCTAGGGATCTGCTGGTGGGAGATGTGGCCTTCTGCTGTGGTGGAGGGTGTGCTTGGCTTTGAGTTACAGAAAGCAAAACAATAGGAATACAGCAATTTTTTCTGGCCAATAGATGGTGCTCTCCAGCCGATTTTCATTCTTGAGTAGGAGTTCGGTGTGTTTTGAAGCAAGCCCTTTCACATTGTTAACTCCAGTAAATTTTTTCTGGACTGGGTTGAACTACCCAATTATCAAACTAAGAACAGGCTTTGGAAACTCTCTTCAGAGCAGACCTGGCCTGACTGACCAGGTGATTTTGGTTTTCCACTTGCAATTAAGATTTTATTTAAACAATAGTTAAGCAACAAAAAACATCGGCCCCCATATACAGTGTGCTGCTGGCAACCTGACAACTTACGACTCTTAAATCACACAATGATGACCTAGTACCGAATGAAAACAGAGCATGTACTTAAACATACTATGAACTAGGAGCACAGCATGCTCTTAAACTCCCTGCAGCCTTGAATAATCAGATTGTGACAAGCTAATACAACCAGGTAGCGGGTAAATCAGAGCAGAATAGTTCCTTCCTGGCACTTGGGACCCTTTTATTGGAGATAGAGGTTCACAGCTAATTGACAGCTGTGCTGTGGGTGAACAGGGTGCTGTTGTGCCCTCCTCTGCTGCTGACTGGGCATTTGCACCCTACGTGTGAGCAGTGCTGGTGCTGTGGTCACTGGATGAAGTGGGTCATCCTCAGATTGGTAGACATGGTAGATCAATTAGCTGGTCCAGTCTGTCCCACTGCCACTCAGGTGTCTGGCCTGAGGAATATGGGAGTATTTTGCTATTGTACTTTCCTGTTTTTCCATCAGCACCACTGTTATGCAACTACTCCTCAGTTTTGCCTCATATTTTGAAGTCTTCTCTGGCAGTATTTTGGTTAACACACTTCTGTTGAGAGGTAGCGTGTGTGTCTCCTGCTCTTGTTCCTGGCTGTGTCACCCCTCTTTCTTCTGCCAGCAGTGCTGTGCATTGGGTCCATCTGTGACCAGATTTGGTTCACTAATATAGATGAAAATTGTTGGTGGAGAGGGTCAACAAGACCCTTTCACTTTTTCAGCAGCAGTGAGCCCAGGGATCAGTTTAGTTTGCTGGAGGAACTGCAGCTGGAGCCTTCAGGAACTTAATCTTGCTCAGAGTGAGGTTGACAGCAAAATTCCACCTGACGTGGATGCTACAGCAGCAATCTCTGGGCTCCAGTCTTGCACGTGGTAATATGGAACAGCCCAGGCATAGGTTTTGTGCCTCCCTGGAGTTCAGCATACCAATATGTGCTTCAGATAGCTACCTGTTGTCTGTGTACATCACCCTTAGGAAAGCAATATTTTAAAGGACTCACAGCTGCTTACAGGAAGGCAGTATATCACAAGGGAGAGATGTGTTGCATCAAAGGCAATGTTCTGCAAATGCTGCATCTGAGATTAACTTCCCAGCTGTCTCTTGGTTTACTTATAATCAAGGGCTTGTGAGCTGTGACTTCCTTCCTTTACTCTTCCTTGGCAAAAGGACCTGTTTAATGCAAAGCTAGGAAGTATGACAGGACATTTCTTTATGCTTTGGTGGTAGTTTATGTGGACAGCGTTAGCTTGAGTCAATGTATTGAAGGTGTGGAGCCCATCCTCCTGCATTAGCTCAAGAGAAAGTATCTAATGTGTCCAAGCTGGCAGGAGTTTCTTATTAACTCCCCTTCCCCCAAAAGTGTTATCACAGCGATCTAATGTGTTTTTATGGGTATGAAATCTTCCCCTGATTACTGAGCTGAAGGGAACATGAGAGCAATTTGTTCTGGTTAATAACCAGGAGGCTTAACTTGAAATAAGTTGTAATGAAAGCAGGTGTAAACCAGATGCAGAGAGAACAGAGTTGCAGTCTGTTGAAGAAGTGCTTGAGGTTTCTTGTGCACATTTTCTTCAAAACAAATAATAACACGTTGAGAGGGCATGTCAAATCCATGCTGCTTTGTCCTTCCACTGTGAAAGCATAGCTATGTGCTGCTGAGGACAGGGAAAAGCTTTGCTTTGAGCAGCATGTGTGGGAGCAAATGATGATGGTTGGATTGCATTGCTGTAATTCTGGAATGGACTTCTATAGTGGCTATTTTGACATTGCCAGATGACCACAGACTGTAAGTTTGTTGGTTTTTGTTAGGTTTGTGGGGTGTTTTTTGTTGTTTTTTTTTTAACTCAATGGCCAGTAATGAAAGTGATTATCATGGGTTTTACAAGACTTTGTTACTGGTTCTTATAGCCAGTGTCAACTGATATACTCAGAGAAGGAATGCAGATTTGTACCTTAGTTTCCATCCATCTGCAAAAGTAATACATCACAATGAAATCAAATCAAATTGTTTGTCTTGGTTTGTTTGTTTGTTTTTTTTTTTCCTCCAAGATGTTGTCTATTTTTCATGTCCAGAAGGTTTACATCTGCCCAATTCCCTGGTGATATTCCAGAAGTAATTGGAATGATTCAAGGACCAAGAATACCACTTTATTGAGGTGAGGAGGGGAAATTCTCTACACTGCCAAGTCTTGCCTGTGTTATGATTTCCATCTTAGAGAGCATCAGTCACATGTCCTGAAAGAATCTAAAGCACAGAGCCTTGCTAATGACAAATCTGCTCTTAGTTCAACTAAGAGGTTCTGTTGCGTCCTGTTCTGTTAAGTGGTTCTGTTAAGTGTTGCTGCGGATTGGTCTGATACACAAGGTTGGTCACTGTCTAGGTCTGACAGAGTTTATAGAGGTTCAGATCATCTGTTCAGAGGCAGATGTTAGCAGCAGTGTGTAGGCCCAGAAGCTAGATGGTGTTGACAGCTGAATTGGAGTTGCATCTAACAGCAGCATTTTTCTAAGTACTGGATCGGTGCCAAGAGGGGAACCCCAGCTCTGGTTGTCTTAGCAGCACATATGACCAGTGGTTAGCTGTGTATTTTGCTGTTACCTTACAAGTTCACTGGTGCTGCTGTTCTTCGTCAGAAAGTTTAATGCATCCCAGAGACGCCATCAGTGTCTGGGTGCTGGAGGCAGTGTGTCCACTTTGCAGTATTTATTTCTCTGAAGCTGAGTGGGTGGCATCCATAAGGAGGAGGCTTCACTAAAATCAGGGTGGTTTTATTTTTTACTGCATACTTCTTTCTCTTGTCTTCTTCAACAGAGTCTAAAAGCTCCTCTTACTGGAAGGTAGTTGTAAGGCATGAGGGCACATCCGTCTTTCCGTAAGTCACAGTCTTGACAGAACTTCACATGATGGCTGACACAAGCTAAGGAGGCTACACAACTCTGCCTTCCAGGAAGCTGTATATAAGCAATAGCAGCAGATGCTTTAAGACCAGGATTTTATTTTCTGCCACCTTCTCTTCACTGAGAGTGATGTTGTAGCTACATGACTTTCCAGCCCAACCACAGTTTGCCCTAGCGGGATTAGCCAGCATAGAGCATCTCTGGTCTTCATGAACTCTACTAGCCCAGATCCTGTGTCAACACACAAAGGTTTATTGCCACCGGCAGATTCAGTATTTTGTTTAATCATGAAGATTTTTTGTTATCTAGGTGGGAATAGCGAAAATTACTTAGCTGCTGTAGATCAACTATCTGCCAATTATTTGGATGAATTATAGATATTAATGGGCCTGCAAAAACAGTGGTTAAGGCAGAGCTTGCTTTCTTCCAGATCATTAGCCATTTAACATTGCATTATCTCCAGTTCACACCATATATATAATAATCTAACCATCTCTGTTTGTCAAAAGCCTAAACATTTATTGAAATATAAAGCAACCATTTTGTCTTAGTCACATTTAGAGGTGCAGGCTATTATCTTTATTTAACAGAAGGAATATAATTCTAGGCAGAGAAGCTTTAGAAGTGCTATGGGAAAGCAACTTTTACAGTAAGGCTGCCTTCTACTGAACACTTGGGTAAAGCATTGGCTGAAGAAAGAATTGATTGGTTTTAGATCCTGAGAAGTTCCCGGTGTTCCAGGTGAGGTCATGAATAGAAGTGTGATGCTTTTACTCACATAGTGGCCCTTTCCTCTGCACCATGTGTAGCACAGTGCGGATCCAGAGGTGGTGGGGGTGGGATGTGAAGGAGGCACAGCATTTGTCTATGGACATTCTTCATAGTGGGGGAGACTTTTTCTGTAGAGTGTGTGATGGCTACATGAATGATACATGCTGTGGAAGTGGTTCATCTCAGAAAGCTTAATGGATCACAGATTCTGCAGTGGTCCTGAAGATTCGTTTCCTGAAAATGTTTTTCCCACTTCATCCACCCACTCTTTGGGAAAAAACCCAAAAGATTTCTAATATTGTTGAGAAGCTGCCCACAGACGTAGGAAATTAAATCTGTTAGTGGGACTTGCCTGTTCTGAAACTGTTATTCTCTTTTCCTTTGGTCTGCCCTGGCTAGGGTACTCTGAGCAGCGCAGCAACCCAGCTTATTCACTCAGTTGCCTTTGCTGCAGTTGCTTTTCGCAGTTGTTTGGAAATCACTTTGCATGTGAGTTCATGTTTAAAGTAGAGAGCAGAAGAAAACACAAGTGAGATGCAGTTGAGAATGGACTGGGACAAGAGCTGTGTAGAGACTGTGCAGTGTCCTGAACCAATAGGAGCCTATACTCTCCTTGTTCAGTACAGTTATTCAGGCTAGTGCTACACATGTAAACCACCAGGGAAGTATAAAGAAATATTCAGTTGTACTTCCTAGCTTTGCATTAAAGAGGTAATTTCAATAGGGAAGAATAAGGGAAAGTGCAGCTCACACTGCCTCTGATTACAGGTAAATTAAGAGACAGCTGGGAGGTTAGTGTGGTCTGTTGGAGAAAATGGGGATGTAAGGAACTCAGTGGATGTGGAGAATTTTTTTAAGTGAAATGTTTCTTCTCGACTCCCTCCATGCTTCCCTCTTCTCCCCAGGCTCAGTTCTACTGACATATTTTTCCAACAGAAAACCTAAAGTTCAAGAAAACTACATTTTCTAACAGTAGAATACTTAGTAGGTACCACAATGTCCCTCCTGACCCTGCTACTTGACCCAAAACCAGAGTCAGAAGTGGATCGTCTGTGAATTTTTTGGCTCAAGCTCAGCTTTTCTTTTTCTTTTCTAAAAGGAAAACAGGTCATTGTTCAGGAGGCAGCCCTGACTTTTTACATTCAGTCCTGCGCCGTGAAAGGCATTGCCTGATTTAGCCTCATGGTGACTGAGAGAGGAATAATATAGAGAGGCATTTTAAAATACAGAATGTGATGTCTCATGTTTCAGACTGCTTTTTTTCTGGTGCAACAAATACTCTGCAGGGACAAGTAATTTTTAAGCAAGGTTAATCAACATTCTTTGCTTCTACTCATGAAGCCATTCTTTACCTGCAGAAACACCGTGAGAGTCAATCTGCTCCATGAGTTCATCCTGTGGTTGGTACACAAGAAGACCCTGAACCTGCAGTACATGATTAGCTCCAGCAGTGTGTAGGTAAACATCCTCTGAGAAACTAAAGGATGGGGCTGAAGGAAATGCCCTGTGCCTTTATTGCTGCGGGAGCCAGAGTACTGTTTAGTCTTCCATTTCCTAAATGGAGAAGTGATCAGCCATGACCCAACATTATTGTCATCTGAAAGATTTGAGACTGTTTATTAGGTCTGGTGTCTGAACTGGAAGTGAAAGGCATACTGTGCAAACTGGATCTTCTCAGGCTTAAGCATGAGAGGAATTATGACAAGTAGAGATTCTAGATCAGAGGATGCCAGATAGGAATGTCGCTCCTTCCTGCAGCTGCCTTCTTGATATCTACGGAGAGGACCTAGGCTAAGGTGTACGTGGTCTCTATGAACATGAAACAAGATCAGAAATGTCAGGCAGCCATTGTTGGCATCAGAACTGCCAGGCAGGCTAGCCTGAATGTTGTCAGGGTTTTGGTAGTGTGGCTGCTTCTCTTTCAATTACTGGGACAGGCATCCCGCGTGGTTTAACTTCACAACGTGATGTTGTCATGGCTGAGCTGCATGTGATGTTTGAAAAAAAAGATACAATTTTGAGTGAAAGGACAAGACACAGTTTAGGCCTAGGTCTACTAAATCCACAGTTGTTTGTATTGCCACCAGTTATGTTTGCAGCTACTAGGCAATGAGCAAGCACTCCACTCAAGACTTAATAGAGGTTGCAGAGGTCAGAAGCTGTTGGGAAAGCTCTGAGGCTGTCCTGGGAGGTGGTGTGAGACCCAGGCATGCACATGCTCACGCACACATGCTGGCCGGCATACACAGTGTTTCCCAAAGGGCTGTGCAGAAAATAACTTGAAAAGGGAAATGGTGTTGTTGAGAATATTTTCAGAATGCAAAATAAACTCTGGTCCAAGAAAAGGTATTACTTTGGAAGGAAGCCAGAAAACAAATGCAGCCATGACCTGCAATGACCATAGCTTGTCCCTTCTGATCCTGGCTGGCTTCTGGCCTCCTCAGGGAATACAGTATTGATTAAAGAGAAGGCCAGCAGCTTCTGCTCTTATCTAGCTCTACAGTGAAAAGGTCAGACTGTCAGAGTACTGGGCTTGAACAGTGCCTTGGCTTGATAAATAGAGACCCTGCAAAAAAATCCCACTCTGCACTTAGAACCATAGAATAGTTAGGGTTGGAAAGGACCTTAAGATCATCTAGTTCCAAACCCTTACAGGCTTCCTGGTGAAGGGGAGGAGGTGGAATGCTGCAGAAAAATCTGCTCACTTAACAAGAGCAAAACATGTAAGATCTGTCTCTTTTGTGTTTTTCCAAATACAAATTCACTATAATCATTCAAGGATATGGTTATTTTAGTAAGGAAGAGTAATTTTTATTGGATTATGTCAAAGCAATTATCTTTAAGATAATTCACAGGAAGGGGAAGCATTACAGGATTCAATCAAGAATTTTTCCAAGAAGTAAACCAGTCTGTAAATATAATGTATGCATCTTCAATCTTCTCACGCTGCTGGAGTCAAACCAACAATGTGTCCTTGAAAACAGACCAATGAACTCCTCTTTGTGGTCAATGGGATTCTCCCTCTTGATTTAACAAGTCTTAGACAAAATCTTAGCTCCTTTTAGTTAAGGATGGGGGAAAATATGAAACACCCCAATGAAAGCAATCAATCAACTTGGTGCAAAACTGCAACACTGTGGTTTACTATCTCAGCCACTTGAATTGCTTACAGAGACTCCATCTGAGATCATAAGCTGTGTTTTCTGAGAGCAGCAGCCTTCCAAGTATGCCTGTTCTCTCTGTCTGAGCCTCTCCTCTACTGGTCTTCCAGGTGGCTTTCGCTGGAGAACAGCCAACCTACATGAAGGTTAATACTGCCTGGCCTTCAGTGGTGCCTGCTAGTGTGTGCTCCATCTTCCAAGGCTCCATCACTGGAAGAGGTGGAGATGGCTTTTCAGAAAACCTGGACTTAGGCTTGCATATTTCAGCTATGACTGGCTGTTGCAAACCCAGACAGGTTGCAGCAGCAGTATAGGGCTGCACCTAGTGGGCAGGGAGGAACTGATGCAGTTAGAAAGGCTGGGGGAAATACTTCTAATGAGTATGAAAGAGTTGTTAAAACGTCTTTGAAAAAAATCCTAACATCAGCAGTTTTGCCTCTATGACAGCACAGGTGGGTCAGGCAGAGTGTTTTGTTATCTGTGTTCTGGGAGTGAGCGACTTTTCAGAGCCCTAACAGTGTACACTCAATTTTATTGGAACTAATTAGCTGCCAATGGAAAAGTGTGTTCAAAATGATGTATTCCTCTCACTGAAGCCAAAGAGCTGCCCTTGTTTCACATCTGTGTCTGATTATGCTTCTTGAACTTTAAGGCAGCTGTCTTATAGGTTCATTTTTTGTAGGAACTCAGGAAATTACTCAGGAAAGCCACTGACACTACCTACCACTTACTGCCAGATCTCTTTTACTCCTCATGTGAAGAAGCCTATTACCGGGAACAGTTGGCATGAGCATGGTCAATGGCAGCCTAGCAATTAGAGTGAAATTTATAAAGAATGACTGCAATAATCCTTAAATGTTGCCAATTGATGCGTATTTTCATGGCCTATGAAGCAGGCCCTGAAGACTATGGTCCTTCCTTCCCACCAACAAATAATAAGGGATTCTACAAATTACACTGAGATCACAATGGGATTGATTAGGTGTAAGGGAGATAATATATGAAGAAGCATGTAAAGTGATACTTGCAGGTCATTAGCATAGTGAGAGAGTTGACTGTTGTAATATTGACTCAGAATTTTGGCATTGCTTTTTTTACCGCATGTAGCAGCCTTCAAAGTACTGCAAAAATGTCTGTTTCACTTTTTCCTCCATTTTAATCTAGAGAAAGATAAGTGACTTGGAACAACTGAAACTCATTTGTCTTCTGGTTGTTTGCCTGATAAAGATGAATCGAAGGACAAAAGGTGATTTCTTAAGCACCGTGCCAACAACTATACGGTAATTACTTCCAAAAGGCATGTAGCCCACCAGTGTCGACTTGAATGACAATTTAGGGCTTCTGATGATGTTGGTTGACTCCTTCCTTTAGTTCTCAGCATACTGGTGTGGGTTATGATCTCATCAGATATCAATGCTAAGCAAAAGTCAATCATGCCAAAACCTGGATAGGAAGCAGACAAGAAGAGGTGTTTCAGGAAATGGTGCTCATTTATTAAGATATTTTATTTAGTAAATCAATGTCCCAGCAAAGTTCTACAGTTACTCTGCTACTGAAGTTGCTTTGCTGGCAATATAAGCACCAAAGTAATTTTTCTTCTGGTGAAAGGAAACCACTTTTTTTTTTAAAGCATGTCCTTGTTTGCTTGACATCCTTGCCAAATAAGCTTTGGTAACTTTTCTCATGAGTTTTTTTCTGCACTCAGCAGCTATGAAATACAGTCTGTGGTTCAGAAGATAAACAGATCAGAGGCTGAAATATGTTTATATGAAACATTGACTGAATGGATGAGAAAGGTAAATCTGTAAGAATCAAGGGACAATGAGAATCCATAGAGCCACCACTGAGAGTGTGCTGGCCACAAACTGGCAACACATACCAGGGTTGGGTCATGTATATAAAGTGTAGTTGTGTGCAGTCATGTGTGTGTGCCAGCATGTAAGCAGTAGGTGTCTGATTACTGTTATCTAGAAAGTAGGAGTATCTGTTCCACAAGGGAGATGGCCATTAGCATTTATGTCTTTTGAATCATGTTTTTGTTATTTTGTCATGTATAAAACCCAGCATTAAGCGAATGGAAGTGACAAGAATATAAAGAGGGGAAAAGTTTCATATGAAAAGATGTGACTCTAAAGCTAAGATCCTCACAAGCAGAATCCTGAAATCATGATCAACACAAGGAATAGAGACAAAGTGGGCTGTGTGGAAGAACCTGCTTGGCAGGAAGGGATAAGGAAAAATATAAAAAAGCATAAAATGAAGACTTGTTTAAATACCACCATTTTTCTAGAAAATCACACAGATACTATTTGCTCTTATTCAGAGAGTAATAAAGCATTCAGAGTTTTGGTGTTTTAAATTTCCGTCCTCAGATCCATTGCACTGGATGGCCCTTCTCTCAAACTAGTAGTATAAGCAGCCTTTGACATTGCTCTCAAAATAGATCAGGGGTTTTTGATATTTGGTGGACAATGGTGTACCAATAGATGTTTCAAAAGGTAAAGGAGGAGAATCAGGGGAGTGCGGATAGATGAAACTTTTTGATCCAGCTGTGACTGATGGGTGTTTGTCTGTAAAATACAGCTGGGAGGAGGATGAAAGTAAGCATGCTGTTTGCTCCATGAAAATTCAAAGCTAATGCTGTGGTGCTGGGGTCTGGCTCTGTGCCTGCTAACCTTTCTGCTCACTACAGAGAGCGTGGGGTGAGTCTTTGACAAACAGCTGTCTGGAACAAAGCACCTGAGAAGGAAATTCAGTAACTCAAAAGCTTTATGTAATGTTGACTGGAAGATGGCATTCAGCTCGTGGATCTCAACTGCAGGCCAGCACACCCTATGGTGCTGAAGGAGCTCGATGCTCTGGCAGCCACCAAGCACTCACATACAGTCCAGCCTGAAGGAGTTGAGTCTACTGTAAGCCTTCAGTTTGAGAACATGTCTGGAGAGCTTAATTTCATACTGCAGTATGTGATGTTTAGCTGCAGAATTTCATATGCTTGTCGAGATGGGATGTGTTTTCTATCTCTTTGACTTTCACCTCCTTTCACCAGATTTCAGTGCATATCTCTATGCTGAAACTGGTGCAGACTTGGGCTGGAGAAAGGCAAGGCAGGGCTGTAATCCCAAAGGGCATCAGAGGAAAGCTGAAGTTTGCATGTCTGGCTTTGCACATTTCCCTTGACATGATCAGAACTGAAAAGGGACTTGGGGGAGACCTCTGAAAAGGAGGCAGGTGATAGTTTCAGGCTACAAAAGGCAGGTAAAAGTGAAAAAGGTGAGTCCTTTGGACTGTCAAATGATTTGCCTGATCAGAGGGCATATAGAACAGAGGAGGGCAAGCCCAAGTGTCCAAAGAAGCGGTCCAGAAGTCAGTGGTGTTAGTTGACCTGTGTGTAAGAGGTGCTAAAAGCAATAGTAGATCTACTGTTTGGGTTAAAAATATGTATTTAAATTCTCCTCTTACTTCTTCAGTGGCCCTGGGGGCAGGATCAGGAATAGCTTCTACTGACCTACCGGTATGGAGCCCTGCATACCTACAAATATATACAGGCTATATATTTGGTTATGATCAGTTTCTATAGAGGCAAGGACTCCTATCTTCCTAGCTGACTGTGACTGGAAGTGGTGAGCCCTATTGGGATGTAGGTGAAGGGAGAAACATCTGCAGAAGAGAAGAATTCATGAAACCAGTAACAGCTGTCTGGCTTTTAAAGCTTTCCAAGATTTCCTGGAAGCTGGAGAGCTGCTGTAATCAACCAAGCCTGAGCACTGGACAAATGCACTGCAGTGTTTGGGTTGGTTTTTTTTTCCCCCTTTTTCTTTTAATTTAAAAATTATTTGTTGGAGGGACAGACTAAATTAAATCAAATTGCCAGAAGACCACAGGGGAGCTCTAAGAGGTCTTTTTTAAACCAAGTATGTAAACTTTAGCTCCCATTGGTTGGGTGACTTTGGAGTCTTTAATTTTTGTTGCTGTTTATTTTTCGTAGCTGTCACTCTCTGTAATTCTAATTATTGGTTTTGTTAGTGGAGACATGAAGTGTCCTGTTGGCTCAGAGACTGATGCTTGGGAACCTTAAGTTGACTGACTGAGTCATGACAAGTGCATATCACTCAAGTCTCCACAAACTCCTCTGCAGGATTTGAAACAGCCTTGGCAATTATTTGGCCAGCTGAAAAAGAGACAGTACCGAAATTAATAAAATGTGTTCCAGTAAAGCAATTTCCTTTGCCTTTCCCCATTCTACTTCCTTACTTTATTTCACCTTTTGTCCCCACAGAAGTTAATTTTAAAATTAAAGAATGCATGCTACATGATACAGCTTTGGGTTTTTAAGTGAGCCTGGAGCTGAAATCAGAGAGGCAGTGGGAATTTAGTTTGACCTCAGCACTTGCCAAGCATGTAACAAGCGCGTAAACACTGCACCATCACCAAGGTAAGCTGAAGAGTAAGTGTGACATGGTGGATGGAGCAAGGGTTGCTGAGTGGACCTGGATCCATCAGATTAGTATGTGAGCTGCCCTCCCTCTGCAGGCTTTGCACCTTGCAGTGCACATCAGGGCTGTCCAGGTTCTGCTGCTTTTCCGCAGTTTTTTAAGCTTCACACAAAAAAGGTGTATCTCAGAGTCCTTCCAGAGTTTCCTCAAGGAAGCAATCCTATCTGAAATGGTGTTTTACCTTACCCTCGCAGACTTACTACTACTTAGGGGAAGGTGGAAGAGGAAGTGGGGTTCAGGGGAGTGGGAGTGAGGTGGAATTGCAGGGGATCTTCTTGGGCTGATGTCCTGTGTTCCTGAGTAAATTCCAAATACACAGTAGACAGGACAAAGGCTGGTCCTGACTTCTTGTTTGGGGGTTCAGCAAAATTCCCTTGACTGCACCTGATGATAGTGACAAAGAGTAAGGGGGGTTTGCAACTCAGATGGTCATTGGATCGTAGCTTAACAGTGACCTTGATGCTGATCCCAGTAATCGGTGTGGACATGCTGTTGGACTTTGGAGCCCAGCCTTTACTTTCAGCTGTGGTAGAGGTTGATATATAAGTGTCTGTGTGTTGACTTCGGCAAATGCTGACAAGTCTCACAGTCTTACACTGTTTGCTTTCTGTATTGGTGCTGTGCTGCTAAATCTCAGATGTTCCTAATTAGTCCAGGAATTAGTACTAGTGTATTAGTTATAACAAGCATTTAATTATCACATGACTGCAAGCAGGCAGAGCCAGAGATGTAAATCTGAATGAGTATCTCAGTCACACGCAATGGATTATCGGCCTCGAATGGAGGTCAGAATCTGGTCCTGTATATCTGTCCATGTATTAGTGTGATACATCAAACGCTTTTAAATACTCAGTGTACTGATGCATTCAGATGCAAATGGATTTTTGACTGTCTGTACCTCAGCTCGTGCCCACAGCATGAAGATATTTGCAAGTCTTGGTCCATCATACTGAAATTACCTGGATTGTCCTGGCTGTCTATCCAGATGCAGCTGTTAGCCCCCACCCAAGAACATATGTCCTCACATTAGAGGGCATATGAATATGATGTCCTGTGTAACTGTAACCTGCTCTTTTTAAACTTCACTGCAAGCTTAGACAGTGGCTTCAGCAAAACATCACCTACTGCTGACACAGGACAGTCCTGAGCATCTAGTTTAGGTCAAGCCAGATCCCACATTTACTTCTGCTCCCCTGGCTATTAAGAAGTAAGCTTGTTAGTTGTTATTTTTCAACACTACCAAAACATTTAGGGATTCTCAATGAATCAGAAGGTAGACCAACGGAATTCTAGATATCTACAAAGAACTTTCAGCTGAGATTAGTAATTTTACTTACTTACGTTTTGAACTTGCACACCCTAGGCAAGCTGTGATGAAGAGCAGGTTGGATAAACAATTAATGTTGCTAATATTGACCCCGAGCTCCATTTAGCTTTGCAGCCCCCTTTAAAAGGAAGCAATCAAAAGAAAGTGCTGTGAAATCCTGAAGGCTGCTTGTTTGTTTTTTCACATGCTGCTCAGCCTGGGAGGTGAAAATACCCACCGGTTTGATTTCCTCTTTCTCAGGCATTGGTCAATTGTTGATGGCTTTGCATTTTCGGTATTGGAAGGGCAGTGTTGAAATGCACCTTCAAAAGATCATAAAAAGCATTCTGGTTGAAGAAAGTTTTGGACTCTTTTTAAAGTTTTTATTTTTTCCAGATACATTGCTGAGCCTTGTTTTAAGATTTTTCATTTTAAATAACTGGATTATTACTGCACGTGATTGTCACTCATCAGCTCTGGTGACACACTAATTGTCTAGCATGTAATTTTCCAGTCTGAAATCTACAAAGTGGATTTTGCAAAGCTTTTGCAGCATGGTGATGCTTTCTAGACAATGGTATGTAAATGCCATTTCCAAGTAGACTGCTGTTATTATTCCCAGATGTTCCAGTTCTTTAGTTGCCTAAATATAGTTGTTGGTGAGGGGTTTTAGGCTTTCAGGGCAGAAGGTCAGCTTGAAAGGGAATTAGAGTTGTAAAGTAAGCAATTTCTGGATTTTGTGCCTTATCAGCTCCCACTTTGAGTGTGATGAGAGAGCCTTTAAGCTGCTTTTGTTAAGCTTGGAAGATAAAACTGGCATTTCTAGGGTCTATCTCGTAGAAAAAATGCTAAGGTTTGAGTCAGTTTGGGTCACAAATTCCGCTGGTGTAAATTTTCCCCACTATATTGACATCAGTAGAGCCAACGTGATTTGCTCTGTATAGGTCCTGGCAGCATCAGTAGAAGTATTTAAATGGGAAATGTCAGAAATATAACCACTTCCCCATTTCGTCATGTGGGGAAAGAGAATGTGGAAAGGTGATGCCTTCTTTGGAGTGGTGGCATTCACATCCTTCATTTAAAGAAACAAACCTAGGCTAACATGGAGGCAGCAACAGAAGAACTTTGGATTTCAGTGAACCTAAGGGAAAGCTGCACCCAATCTGAGGAGCTGCAGCTTGATCTCCCGTCACACTTCAATATTTATGTACTGAAGGGTCTTTGTTTAATGGGAAATACTGTCCTTTTCCCATCATGACTGTCGTAGCCATCTGTGTTAGCTAGGCTTGCACCTTTTATATATCACAAAAAATGTGCGTACTGTAGTTTAATATGCTGGAGCATAATAACAAGGTATGTGCAGTGAACGGTGCTGTAGGAAACATGGGCTGAGATCTTGTCATTAAAGGAGGCAGTGAATGTGTGCAAAAGGCTCTAGTCTTGTCCAAAGGCCTTATTCTGACTCCTACGTTAAAAAAGCACCGACTTTATCATTCTTATCCACCTCATTAAATCTGAGTCAGTGCTTTAATCATGGAATCACAGAATCATTTAGATTGGAAAAGACCTATTAAGATCATCGAGTCCAGCTGTTAACCCATCACTGCCAAGTCAACCACTAAACCATCTTGTAGAACCATAAAGTCATAAAATTGATGTCACAGAATGGCTTGGTTTGGAAAGAACCTTAAAGATGATCAAGTTCCAACCCTCCTGTCATGGTCAGGGACACCTTCCACTAGAGCAGGTTGCTAATTTTACACTTTCTTATCTCATTCCCTTTTCAGGATCCTTCTTCCTTTCTCATCGGGGCGGGGGGGGGGGGGGGGGCATTCTGTAGTTTATTTTAAAATCTTTCATTACAGAGCTGTAACTGGACCCCTTCCTACCTGACCCTTCCTCCTCCCCTTGCATCTCCCTGTGAAACAAGGCAACTTTTCACCTATAAGCCAAAAAGGGTTAGCCAGGATCATCTGGCAGAATCACTTTCTTTTCAGTCAAAAGGTTATGACAAACACCCTATTTTCTACAGAAAGCACACATTTTTCATATACTCTAAAAATTTCACTTACTGAAGGATCTGAATTCTGTCCAGAAATGAATTCCGATAAATTTTTTAACCGGCCCTCATTTTTCTTCATCAAGAGTTTTTAACCAGTCCTAATTTTTCTTCATCAGGATTTTATTTTCTCCTCCATTGTTTCTCTTTCTATAGCCTCTTGAGCAAAATAAGATCCCTATAAACATTTGAGTACTAGATAAACTTTCCAACCTATGGTATTTAGGTGGATTAAAAATAAGGTGAAATAAGTGCCGGTGCCCTATTTTTGACAATTCTGGCCTAGACACTTCCTTTATAGGTCAGTAAAAATCTTGTTATGTGCTTGTAGAGTCAGCAGAAAAAGCTAGCTTTCCTCATAGCCTTAACCAGTGCAATCCTGAAGCTCTCTGAAGTCACTGAGATAAAGACCAGGCCCTGAGAGAGAGCATGAAAAATGCGCTAAATGCACAGCTCTGGCCCTTGGATACATCAAAATCTTCTGAAGCAAGCGGCAGAAGGAAAAAATAGAATCCTGCACCTCCATCCAGACCACATCAGACAGCTCAGCATCACTCTCAGCTGTAAATGCTGCTGTCAGGGATGAATTCTGGTGTGCCCCCATCACATCACAACATGCAACACCCATGTCCAAAGGCCAGCCAGCAAGGCCATCTGAGAAACATGGCAGGCTGAGGAATGGGAAAAGGCTGTATGGGTTTTGTCTACAACAGAGGCAAGGTTCCTCCCCGCCTCCTCTGCCTGTGGGATGCCAAAAGGTATCTATAGCATGCATATATTTTTAGGTCACTTACTCCCTTCTAGCTGATATCTAAAGATCACAGGTTTGATCATGGTGTGGGATATACCTCTAATACTTGCAGGGTATTGTGTAGTTTTCAGTCTGTCTCCCTTTATCTTGCCTGAACAGCTTAATCTGATTTCACCATGTTTCTTTTTCCAGCCTGGGCTTTTTCTCACTAGCAGTGTATTGTTGCTGAGGGGATCTGGGAGACAATCAAGTAGAAGAATATAACCCAAACCTGGGAAATATGTATAGTCTGTTTCAAACAGACTTATTCCTTGGGAGAAGAGTGGTGCCTAGTCAGTAGAAACAGTTTCTAGGGTACACAAGATGAAAAGAATTTCTCTATGAGAAGATTTCTGGTAATTTAATTACTACTAACTACCATCCAGCGCTGCTAGCGGAAATGGCTGCAGTTTTCAGCTAACTTGCTGTGAAGACTGAATGGGGCATGAGGGTAAATTTAATATATTCTGCCTTAGTGATTAGCGTTTGTGTTCAGTTTTGCAGCCTTTAATAGGAGCTCTGTGCCTGCGTGCTCTCTGGTAGCACTGGTTTCCATGGCAGCTTCTGTGTCAACTATTTTTCACACATGCTTTATGACTTATTGTACAGCACGTGTTGTTTAGTTTCAAAGCCTGTGCTGCAGCTTTCAGGAAACCTGTGACTCTTTACCATCTACATTGCAAGGAGCAGTTGCCTGCCATAAGGAATGACAGAACAATGAGCAATCCATATCGGAAAGGTGGGGAAAGCACGCTGGTATGTTAAAAATTTGTATTTGTTGCGTCGGAATACAGCTGGCAGGAATGACAGGCTGAGGAGGATCTGTAAGGCCTTGGACTCAAAGGAGCTGGTTGTTTGTGATGGTTTTCTGTCCCTTTGTGAACTCACCGGCGTTAGGTTTTCAATCTCTGTCACATTCTCCAAGAGCCTTGTTAAGTGCTGCCTGAGGGCTCTCATGTGTATGGCTACTTTGTTCCCATGCCCTCTCAGTCCTGTATGAAAAGCTTGTGCCAAAAAGACATTTCTAAAAATATCAAGGGAGACCTACGTCAGGCCGGGCACTTCTGTGCACGCCTCTGCTGGTCCAGTCCTGCTACCTCGGCTGAGTTCCCATTGCGTCCATCCTGGGAAACCTCTTCCGGGAGCTTGAAGGTGCCCAGCTTTGTTCTTCCTCCCCCAAGCACATGGGCAGCTTGGGAGGAACAGTGGCTGCAGCTTCCTTTGGGGGATTCCTCTGCTGAGATCCTCCTACTGTGAACCCATAGCAGATGGGGTGGGTGGGAGCATGTGGCTGCATCTCTGAGGCTTCATTGCAGATTGTCTGTGTCTGAGCCGGGTGCAGGCTACTCTGCTGCGGCACAGCCGAGTGCATTGGTCAGTTGCTCTCAGAGAAGGATGTACCAGAGGACAGAGGTCAATGAGAATTTGCCTGAAGAGAACCTGAGGAAAATGAAAAGGCAAGCGTGCAATAATGCATTGAGGCTGGGGTGGGTGTACGTGCTGTGCCCGAAATAGAGCAGTCGGATTGGAAATGGTCCTTTGGCCAAGTCCTTCAGAAAGGAGCTTTCCAAAGTGGCATGGTGTGCTCACTGTGAGGCGATGGCAGCCCTTGCTGGGTTGGAAGAGAAAGCCTGCTGCAGCTTGCTGCCTCCCTCTGAGTAATGCCCGGCAATTAATGCTACAGCAGGAAATAGGTGGGAAATTAACAAAAGGGTTTGTTGCTGAGCGGATTGTGTGGCCCTGTCAAAAGGAGCTGTAATTCCCACCCAGTCGGGTTATTTCTGCCATGGACTAGCCCTGTTACTTGCTTCTCCTTTCAAAGAAGGTTAACACTTTCAAAAATTCGGAACTTCCTAGAGACTTGGAGTCTGCTGGAGACAGTGGTTTCCACCTCCCCTGGGGCTCTCTGTACCCTGTTAGGAGTTGGCAGGGTTCAAGGGTGGAAAGGATTCTGGTCTTTAGACTGAGAGGGGGACAGAAAGGCAACTGATGGAGAGCAGCATTCCAGCCTGGGATGGGCTCATTTGTCATCTGCCAGGTACCTGATAGATCTTACAGTCCCTGGGAGAGTATTTGTTAAAAAATTAAAAGCTTTCTGGTGCCTGAAGATTAGCAGGCCTGGTGTAGGAAATCTTGTATACCCGACTAACCTAAGGTAATTTAAAGAAGAAGAGATTGCAACATAAACAACTTAAAACCTAAGGGCCTGTCAGGAACTATTTCACACCTAAAACTGTGCCCTCTTCCCTGGCACTGGTAAAGCCTTGGTTTTGTGTTTCCCAGCTCCCATATTGGCAGACTTGTTGCTGTCCCAGCTCCAGAGGAGAATGCAAAGTCTGAGACAAGCATTTATGGTTAAACATGGTCATTGAGGGGGCCTGGGTCTCCCAGTGAGCCTGCACCCCATCCTGGCTCTGACTCCACCAGGCACCCATGCCCGCCTCATGAAACTGTTGTCCCAAGTTTGGAGAGCCTGTGGGCAAAACCAGTCCTATGGTCACTGGAATTTATGTAACTTGTGCTAAAGCCTCTTAAAATGTTGTGTTTATTGCCTGGCAGCTTGTGACGTGGAGGTTATGTTCTGGCATGCTGCTGGGAAGGTCTAACACCTTCTTCTCTTGGGGCACCTGGCAAGGTGCTGTCCCATGTGGGTGCCACGCAGGGTGATGGTGGGGAAATGCCACTGCCAGCGCTGTTGGAAAAACACAGGATTGCCTCAAAGCCTACCTGCACAAGATGCCCAGGCCTGAGAAGAGAAGGGCAGACATCTCAGAAGGGAGTGGTGTGCTGGCAGTGTGTGGCTTTGCTGCAAAGCAGCATCACGAAGTAGACTTTGGGGGAAAAAGAGGGGTGAGACTCAGGACACAGGGACTGCTTATGGGAACATGCTGTGTGGGAAGGAGGGAGGTGTGGGTGCCGGCACGTGGGTGCGGGCTGTCTGGAAGCACTGAGCAAAGCAGGGTAGGCTGGCGCGTGGGAGCGGAGCAGGGGCTGCTTGTGCACGCGGTGGGTTTCTGGGCAGGAACTGGGATGAAGCGTTCACCAGAGCTGGGCCGAGGCCAGCCGGTCGCTGGGTGGGAACGCAGGCTGCGCTGGGATAGGGCAATGCAGTGGCTGCAGGGCGGGAGGGAGCCTCTGAGCTTGGGGGCTGTAGCTCTGCAAGGAGCAGCTTGTGGCCACAGCGTGGGAGTGGGCTCTGACCTCTGAGCCCTTCTCCTTGTGCTTCATTTTGCTGTGTCTTATCCTCAGGGCAGTTGGCATTGCAGCCACAAGCTGTACGTGACAGATCCCCTTGGGTGGCTGGGCCAGGGAGGCTCTATTCACCATCTCTGCTCTCAGGTTGGGAGCCCAAAACCATGTGTGGCTGCAGCTCCACCCAGACAGAGCTGTTTATTTTTGAAGCAGCTGGGAGATGCTGTGAGAGAGGTGGGTAAAGTTCAGCTGGGATTATTTTTAATACCGTGTGTCTAGAGGGAAATTCAGAGTTCCATTTGATTAGAGCTGCTTTTCCCGTTCCAAATGTGTCCGCTTACATTGCATGAAGTCCCTGCCATTTTCTGTACCTCCCCATCCATTTCCAATCTCCCCTTTGTCTTCTTCTCAGAACACTCATTTTGGGGCCAAATCCCTGTGGCTGGTGATGCACTGTGCCTGGTCAGCAGAAGGACCCAGCCCCTCTCCCCTGTGTTACTTCTATGTGCTATCTTTATGGCTTGTTCCCCATCTGCTATGTGGGTTGAAATCTGTGTTCTTGCAGGCAATTCATCATGGTACTTGGTGACAACACAAAGCTCTCCTGTTGAGGTATCTGAGTGCGTCCTCTGGCTGAGATGCTATTTTACACAAAGCTTGGGGAATTAAGCTCTATTACTGTATTTATTCTGGACTCTTTGCCAGTCTCCAGAGCAAGTCAGTAAGCATGGAGTCAGCAAGCAGGCTAGGCTGAATGGTGTTGGACCTACATTCACCTCTTCATTCTGCCCCTTTCCTGTGTGGCACTGGGGCTGACTCACTTGGACTACTTTTGGCCTTTGGTTCCACAGCTGCAAAGTGAGGATGACAGTACTGCCCTGCCTGTTAGGGATGCTGAGGAGATAAAGGCATTGTTGCTATTGCTTGCTAGTACTTGCCATATTTGCTGTTAAGGAAAGCCAAGTAAATAGTGGGTGTGGGTTGACGGTCAGCCATATTTTTCCCTCACTCCTACCTCTACTTTCTGAAACCACTTGGATGTCACCACAGCCTGATATTTGTAAGCACTTGATTGTGTGTGTGTATGTGTGTTCATGTGTGACACTAGCACATCTCTCTTACTGGATTCGAAACAGATGTTGAGATGACAATTTGATCCCCTCCTGCTCTGGCTGAGCCGAGTGGGTGGAATCTGGGCAGTAGCTCACAGTGCAGTGTCCAGCCAAGAATCTCCAGGCCTTTCTCTGACATTAACAGGACCCCCTGGAAGTCTGGGAAATGTTGCTATACCAATGTGCAGCTGGAGAAGCCAAAGCGCATGGAACGGAGCAGTCTTGCTCAGGGTGGGACAAGCGGGAGCACGGTGTGTGAGGCTCCCTTCCCTGGCCGGACCACTAGATGGAGACGTCCCTCCCAGGTCTGTGGAAAACGCAGGTATTTAGGAAAATAATTTCCCAGCCGTTTCTCAGGGCCCTGCAACTGAAAGTGCAGGCATTCTTCCTGCTGGATTCACAGTGAGTCAGATCTGGACACTGGTATGGGAAGGGGCTTCTTGATTCAGTATGAGGAACAGCTCATATATTCCTCACAGGGTATGAGCAACAGCTGCTAGAAGGATTGCTCATTTTGAGCTGTCTTCATTTACCAAGTACCCTCTCTCCCGTGCTGGGAAGTACAGCAGAGCAGTGCAGAGATCCCAGACATCTTGATGTCTGCTTCACAAGGGTGCTCTGCCAGCTCTGCAGGTCACAGGAAGCCCAGAGGTGACCAGACTTGCAGCAGCGCTTCGTGCAGCTCTAACTGTGGCACAGTAGTGGTGATATCCCTAAGGCCCGGAGCAGCTCATTTTCAGCCACCTCCACCCTGCATCTGGCAGCTTGCTTCACTCTGCCTCAGCGCTGAGGGTCGTAAATATGGATTAGTCTCTGCCCAGAATTTTGCTTAGATAAGGGTGAAAAGAAGGCAAGAATTGCTCTATGACTTCAGCTGTGCCTGGTGGCTATTCTATCACAGTACTTTAATATACATTTGACCTTACTTGCCTCTGCTTTCTGGACTCATTCTTTAAGTAGAAGGGTATTAATGATTTTGACTTCTGCCCAGTTCTCCCTTCCCCCTTTCCCCCTTTTTCCCCAAGAGCTGACAGTGAGGTCAGACATAAACTCTGAATCAGTGTCCAGTCACACACCGGTATGTCTGTCCCTAATGTTCTGCAGAGCTTCAGGCTGAGATGATTGAGGTTGCTCTGAGTCACTGCAGCTCTGATCCTTTGGGGAGAAAATGCCTGGAGGTGTTCTGCCTCTGGAAGGCCAACAGGGACCAGTGGCAAATGTGCAAATTCTGTCTGTTCTTGTGGAAGGTGAATCTTATGTGCACTGAATCACAGATGTTAGAAATATGGAGGATGCAGGTTAGTTAATTCCTGCCAGCTGCTGGCCTGTGGCATGCTGATGTCCAGCTCTGAGAACTGATAATCCCACAGAGGAGGAATTGTAACAAGTGTATGGCTTCCAATACTTGATTTGGCTAGATAGCCAGTAGCCACGTCTTATTTCACACAAACCAGGAAAATAAAATATATTGCTCCAGAAGCTCAAATGCCAGCATCTTGTATGTTAGCTAAATAATTTGCTGAGATTTGCAACACAGAAGATCCAGGACAGTTTTGCTATACTGCAGTTCTGCTTTCATCCAGTTCAGGGTGCAGGCACTTTCCTGTGGCTGCATACACACATGTGCCCACCACCAGATTCAAATCAGCCCACTCACTGGTATGGAGTGACAAACTGTGATTAAGTGAAGGAAGCAAGTAAGGGATGCAAAAGGGAAGGTGCTGTTTTAGGGAATACAAGCATTCAGGAAAGTGGGTTTTAAGTTGTTTTGCACTTCCCTAAGAGTGATGTCTCAGAGTTGAGATGAGGGATCAGGGGCTGTGCAGCCTATTTCTCTAATTGGAGGTAAATGGGTGTTAGTGGAGGCGCACAAAATGTCCCACAGGGTTGTATCACTGTCAGTATGGATCTTGCTTTCACTGACGCATGTTAGCTGGAGATCCTTTAAAGTCATTGATAAAGCTGGATGTGATGGAGACCCCAACATCAAATCTTCTTCCTTGCTGCTATCTTTTTGCTGTATTCTCATGGAGTGGATTTTCCAGAGGAGATATGGTCCAGGGGCCTGCAGCTTTCTACCCCTTCTCCTCTGTCAGCTCTTCTGATTGATTAATGCAATGCTTATGCTGGAAGACCAGTCATACAGTGGCATACCTTCCCCATGTCTAACTAAAGACAGAACATGTGCTCAAAATGTCTATACTTATCCTTTCTTGGAAATGGTGTGTAATTCACAGTCTTTAAATACTAGCTGGAAAGTTGTTAAGGTTTTATTTTTCCTGCCTTGTTTTTTCCTGTTGACAATACCCATTGGCAAAAGTCCATCAAATAACAGATGAGGTGATGAATGCAGCTGGAGTTCAGCTCCAGGACTGAAGTTCCCCCGAGTTTGCCTTTGAGTCCTAGGGGTACATGCATGTCTGCAGAAGGAGTAATGTTCTATAGAAGGAGTCATATCTCCACAGTTTCTGAGGGATCTCAAAGTGCTTTGGAGCTTGGAAATGAAACAATTAAGTTCAGGAATTACTTTAACCACTGTTGAAATACAGCCCCACCTCTGGGATACATCAGGGCAGCCTATTTACTGTCAAGGCTGTATAGCAAAGCAGGGTACGAAGGGAACTGAATCACCAGCAGGAATGCGGAAGGGGTTCTGACAGCAATTCCCTAATCCTTACGTGGCCAGGATATCAGTGTTGGTGTCATGCCACTCACATGTGTCAAAAGATTACTGATAGCACAAGTACTTAAGACTTTATTGGCTGAAAGAAGGTACTTGAGGTGGCACAAGTCCCCTAATGTTGAACAGGATCCTGTAGGTGTGATGAGGAATAGGGTTTTGCTTCTGATTTGTTTTGGAGTTGGGACACTTCAGCTTTGCAAGGACTCAGAAATTAATTCGGAAATGCAGTTGCTGTTTTATTGCCCTCCTCAGATCCCTGCACATCCATATTAGGCATTTCCAGAAATGGAGTCACTGGGAGACATTACTAGATGCGAATACACAGTGGTCCTGCTGCAGCAAGGCCATAGGTTTTTTAAATTCTCTTAATTTCTAAATAGGACTTTCCAAAATACCATGAAATACTGAGTTACTGTCAATATCCTCAAATTTCCTTGAACTGAGCTCAAAATCCAGGGTAAAAATGTACTAGAACCTAACAGTATGACAGTGCATCCCTAAAGCCCTGTCTATTATGGAGGAATTAATCACTACAGAAAAAGACTTTGTGGCTGGGGCATTAGAAGTGAGGAAGGAATCATGGTAAGACCAGAAAATAAGGACTGGAGCCCTGAGTTCAATGCTCAGCTTTGCCACTGGCCTCTGAGGTAGCTTTGAGCACTAAGTCCCTGTCTTTCCCTTCCCCTTTATTTCTTGCTTCATTTGTCCCTCCATCCCAAAATATTACTGACTTCATCTCTAAAATGTTTTGATTGTGAGGTATGATCTGAGTAATGTAATTCACTTTCTGGTGCGCCAGAGTTTCAGAACAATCTCTTAATATAAACACCCACCTCATCGAGTTGAAGATAAAGTCTCTCACTGTTTTCCCGCTGGGAAATAAACCCTTACACTTCTTGGCTTTTAAGGTAAAAATTAATTATTTCCTTCCTGTTCTGAAGGAGGTTCTACTTCCGGAATCTGGGAAATTCTTTTCTTAAACATTCCATGCAAATATAATTCTTTTAAAAAATAATGCACATGGCTTAAGTCATCATAAGCACAATGGTTATTGTATATAAAAGAATTGGGGCAGTATTATATAACTAGGTAAGTGCTATATTTAAGAAACAGAATAAATCACATTCGAATTTGCTGATGTTAAAAATGTCAGGTGGCCCCAGGGAAGGTGAAGAGGGTGTGCTAAGGGCCATGAGTGACTGAGGAGCAGTCTCATGGAAGTATTGCAATACAATATGGAATACATTTTATTAAAAAATAATCAAAAATTGAACATTGTTTCACTGTTTCCTGCACTTCTGATCCTGAAGACTTATATTGTCCTCATCTGTACTGTAGTCCCAAAGGATTTTCAAAGATCTTTTGTAGGAAGCAAACTTTTACTTATTACTTGCAGTATTATGGAGGTCATTTGGGGTGTGGGAAGGGCAGTGCTGGCAATAGATTTTCTGGAAGCTCTACCTGGCTATTCTGGCCACCTCTTTGGTGGGGAAAGCCCTTTTCTTTTGAAAGGCTGGGCACCTTACATGTCAGCATGGCAAAGCCTCGGGAGTGTCAAAGCTGTTAGCATAATGTGTAATTCATGCTGAACGAGAGACCAGGCTGTGGGGGCCTGGTTCCAGCTTCAGAGTGAGGCAGGGCTGGGTTTCTCCCTCGAGAGCAACCAGATCTAGCCTAGGAAAATGGGAATTAAGACCAAAAGTCAAATATCTGTGTAAGGAGGGAGTGTTTCAGGAGTTTCCAGAGGCCCTTCAGCTCTGACCTTTTGTGGATGTGTGTGGTGCAGACATTCATTGTGCAGACTAACTCTGGAGCACAAGTCAGTCTGAAACCTTGTGATTTTGTTTCTGGAGAGCTATACAATCACTGATATTGGCCACAATAGCTAAAATTATTTCCACATTTTTTTTGAACAAAAGGATCCCAAGGGGATGAGATGATAACTCCCAAGGGACCCACTACTTGTGTGACTTTGCAGTGGTGCAGCACAAGAGGACTACTGGAGCTGTTGGGCTGCCTGCCAGAGCCCAAGAGGAGCTCAGTGGATCAGCAAACCTCAGATGAGTGTCTCCATTAGCAACTGAAATGCTGTGATATAACTTTGGTGGTGTCAGTGACTCCTCTGTTTAAGCCCAAAGCATGTCATAGGCTTTGTACCGCCTAGAGAAGATGCAGCCTTTGCTTCAAAGTTTTGTACCTGTAGCTGTAGGACATACTGCTATCTGAAAGCTACACTAAAACAAGGTACCCCATTTTCTCTTCAGCTTGAAGATCCCATACCTTACGTTTTCATGGACTTAAACTATGGTAAATAGTATTTAGTCACAGAATTGACTCTGTCCAGTTTTGTTCCACATATATTTCTCTCATTGTGTTTCACAAAGGTGTGCATATGTGCCATTCAGTACAGCTTAAGAGACTCACCCTTACAGAGATCATAGAATTGTAGAACCATAGAATAGTTTGGGTTGGAAGGGACCTTAAAAGTCATTTAGTTTCAAACCCCTTCCACTAGACCAGGTTGCTCAAAGCCCCATCTAACCTGACCTTGAACACTGCCAGGGGTACGTCATCCACAACTTCTTTGGACAAATGGTTCCGGTGTCTCACCACCCTCATAGTGAAGAATTTCTTTCTAATATCTAATCTAAATTTACCCTTTTTCCATTTAAAGCATGTTTTCTAATCAGTCAGCTGCAAAAATAGTCTTTGGGATTGTAATCATGAAGCATCAATGAAATTAAGTTGTTAGAAGCACTCTTTAAATAGAAAGCCCATACTCATCTGATATACAGTTAGCGTCACTTATAAAAAGGGTGGAGTTTGCCCCACAGTTATGAAGAAGACCACGACATATGAAGCTTTCAGTTTGGAGTGTGTCCAACCTAGGTTGTAACCAAATCTGAAATACTTTTTGTGCTAATAACTCTTACTCACCCGAAGAGCCTTGTTCACTTCAGTGGCATTACTAATGTGATTATGGGCTGCAAAGTTGAGTGTCATGTATATGATTTGTTATTTGTGGAGGGAGACCCCTGGAAAAAATTTTTCTTATTTAACTTCAATTTAGTCTGGCAAGACCCTTTTACTTCAATAAGACAACCAGACCACAGAAGGAACTGGTGAAATAATTGTGGGCAGTCCCTGCCACATATCATTACATGTTAACAACACATCACTATATGCATCACTAATCTTTGGGTGGTGGGCTGGAGAGAGGCCTGGAAAAAGCAATCAGGGATTTCAATTAAGAGGCACTTAGCATGGGGAAAATAATAAGGTTTCATCTTATGTAATAATATACAGCAATTTTGTTTGAGTTAAGGTTGATAGATGTTTTCTGCCTTAGGATCTATAAGTCTTTCGCATTTCCAGGCAATTAGTAACTCCAGTGTAAATCATAGCAGAATTGCTCAGATAATCCTAGCAGCTGGTTGCAAAAGAAGACACCCTTCAGGCTGCAGCAGCAGATGTACAGAGCAGCATCTCACTCCCTTGCAGCTGTCTCCTGCACAGCATTAGCATTAGCTGTTGCTGGAAGATAAAGGACAAGGAGGGTGCCCCTGGCGCTTCTCTGAGCCACCAGTCACTCTTCCTGGCAGCACATTCAAGACCTGGTCTGCTAGTGCTCTCTCTTCTTCCAACTCAATGCACTGCTGAGCTGTCTGCTGAGAGACCCTGGCCTCTGGACAAAGCTGAAGAGCTTGAGAGTGTTGAGTCACTGGCACCCTTGGGGTGCAGCTGGAATGGGTGATGAAACTACTGTTTGACTCATCCAACACAGTTGTCTCCAAGTCTCCAAGATTCATCTTGGAGAGTTTGACTCTCCAAGAGAGGCTGTTTCTAAGACATCTGGAAAAGCCGTTAAGACATCAGGCAGTAAACTGTCATAGTTAAGGAACAGCTTCAGGAGCAGTTCAGCCACCTGTGCTGCAGCGGCAGCAAACCTCTGAGAGAGCAAGGGGGTGGAAAGGTGGGGAAGGGTAACTCAATTAGCCACCCCAGCCCTTCTGCTGTTGCTTGTGAGTGAGGTCTCCTAGCTCTCACCACAGGCATCAGGGATGGTGGGGGATATAAAGACACCTCACTAAGGTTACTTTCTGTATGGTTAATCTCAGCTGGAAAAACATCTAGGAGCTGTGTGTACATGTAGGAGCATCCTTTAAGGGTTGGCTGGTTGGGATGGAGGTGGTTAGGAACATGTTTTGCATTGTGAACCATTAGGCCAAGGCACTGGCTGTGTTTTTCAGAGATAAAAGCAACACTAAGTTGCCTTTACTTAGTGGCATCCACAGTAGTTCTATATTGGCATAAACTACAAATGGCCAGACTTCCCTTCTTCTCCCAGTCTCTTGCCCGACCGAGGAGTTCAGTGACTCAACCGCAGGAATCTCACTAGACAAATCTTGGAGACCAAAGTCTGGGAAAGACAAAGAACCTGGGGTGTAAGTATTTAAAAACTGATTAAATCTACAATAGGGTTTGTTTGTAGAGCGATTCGGCATAGTTCTGTTGGATCCCCCATTGCCCTGGAATCTGCCTCTTAGTTGCCTCACTGAAGTGAGTAGGGAGACGAGCGAAGGGGGAAGGTTCATAAGAAATTGCATAATGATGCAGGCATATGTAATTGCATGATGAGTTCTTGCTGCCTCCTGAATGTCCAACAGGAAAACTGTGACTCTGAATTGTCTCTTGCCTATTAATACAAAAGTGCCATTCTTTCCTGTTGCAGTTCAGCTTTACAGGTGTCTGACCTGGGGCAGTCTTGATTCAAATTGCCAGGATATAGATTTCACATGAGAATGTAGCTCTAAAAGAGAACTGACTTAAAGGCACTGGTGAAAGTGAATTAAAATGGCGTTCTTACACAAACACAATGGAAGAGCCCTGTGGTACTTTTCATTCTTGTCTTCTGTTTGCTTAGGATCATAGGAATATTATGGAGAGCAGATTGTCTCCCCATCGTCATACTGTGTCTGCATTTCTGTTGTAAACCCCATTTTGACCTTCCCTTTCTGAGACTGTAATTTCATGAGAGCTGGATTAAGTTGCCCTGGCTTAATGCCACTCTTTTCTGCCCCCAACATATCTTCCTTATCCCTTTCCTGCTTACCAGCACAACTCTTTGGATGTCCCTGTGGAGGAGCGGACTGGGGAAATGATCAGGGTAAATATTAGGTAATTTTTGCTCGGCTTAAAACCTCCTCTCTGCTTTCACCAAAGCTTTCCTCTGTCCAAGTTCAACATCTTGGATAGATGCTGTGCAAAAATTGGATGTTTTCTCTCAAGGGAAATCCTCATATATCACTATTAGTTTTCATTCCAAGTTGGGAGAGACAGATAACTCATTTGTGTCTCACAGAAAGTTCCATTAAGAAGCATGTGGAATCAGAACTCTGTAAGTGGTTGAGGGGTACAGTCTGCAAAGCATTCAGGTGTACTGCACCCCGCTTTGTGCAAGCCAGGAGGCGACAGTGCCAAAAGCAAAGGAGCATTAAACTGACTTGAAGCAGAAAAGCAGAATGTTTTGATTTCACCTTAAGGAGCCCAAAATGGAATAGCCAGCTCTCAGTTAACTGTGAATGGATTATCTGTTGAAAAAGAACCTTCTTCTAACATTGTATCATATGGACAGCTGGATCTGGAAATTAAGTTTGTGGCTTTTACTTGGCCACCAAGAAGCTTGGCTGCCATGAAATACATTGGCGTGCTTAACTGTGAAATTGGTTGATCTGTCTTCTGATAACCTACAATCATAGTGTGTTTTGCAGCATGCAAAGTATCACAGTATCTATTTACTCTGTTTTAAAACCTCACTTGCAGGAATGGGGTGGCTGAGAGCATTTCAGTCCCTCTTAAAATACATAAATAAGCCATGATAATCATAAATAAAATGCAAGCGGAATTCTAAAACAGGAACTTAAACATTTGTGTCAGAAGGAAGATGAATATTTAATTGGCTTTAAATATCCTAGTTTTTGAAGGCTGGAGCAGAAGGGGCATCTCAGTCTGATTTTGGTGATTTGGAATATCAGTAATAATTCATAACCCAAGGAGGACAATGTGACTTATTAAACAGCTGAATAAAGGTTCAGATCTACACAGAAGTTAGTGTGTGATAGTAGAACAGTAAGCGCCAGCTCAACTGTAAGGACTGTGTGTGTGTCTTTAGTCCTAAAGTGGAAAATGTGATATCATTTCAGTTAGCTTAGCCCCCAGAGAAAGAGGATATTGAGCTAAAATTAACAGATTCATAGCTCATGGCCAGAAGGGACAATTATGATAATCAATCTGACCTCATGCATCACAAAGGTCACAGAAACTTGCCCAAAAATTCCTTCAACCAGGCTATAAATTGTAGCATTTAAAAAAAAAAAAAAAAAAAAAAAAAAAAGAAGAAAAAGAAACAAGATATGCACTCTTTAAATTAAGATTTAATGTGATGAAGAATTTACCATGTTAATTTTTTCCTGTTTGGATATACCTCTGGTAAAATCTGCAAACTCTTACAAAAGAATTTTTATTTATATGTTGCTTTTGATTATTTTTTAATTGAATTTTCAGATAGAAATATTTAGGACTGATTTTCGTATTTATTTATGGGACATAAAATACTTCTGTCTAGCATTGGAAATGTATATATGGTTGCACCATATAATCATAGAATAGTTAGGGTTGGAAAAGACCTTAAGATCATCTAGTTCCAACCCCCCTGCCATGGGCAGGGACACCTCACACTAAACCATGCCATCCAAGGCTATGTCCAACTCCACCTTGAGCACTGCCAGGGATGGAGCATTCACAACTTCCGTGGGCAACCCATTCCAGGGCCTCACCACCCTTACAGTAAAGATTTCTTCCTCATATCCAATCTAAACTTCCCCTGTTTAAGTTTGAACCCGTTACCCCTTGTCCTCTCACTACAGTCCCTAATGAAGAGTCCCTCCCCAGCATCCCTATAGGCCCCTTTCAGGTATTGGAAGGCTGCTATGAGGTCTCCATGCAGCCTTCTCTTCTCCAGGCTGAACAGCTCCAACTTTCTCATCCTATCTTCATCCGGGAGGTGCTCCAGTCCCCTGATCATTTTCGTGGCCCTCCTCTGCACTTGTTCCAACAGTTCCATGTCCTTTTTATGTTGAGGACACCAGAACTGCACACAATACTCCAACTGAGGTCTCACAAGAGCACAGTAGAGGGGCAGGATCACCTCCCTTGACCTGCTGGTCATGCTCCTTTTGATGCAGCCCAGGATACAGTTGGCTTTCTGGGCTGCAAGCGCACACTGCCGGCTCATGTTAAGTTTCTCATCAACCCACACCCCCAAGTCCTTCTCTGCAGGGCTGCTCTGAATCTCTTCTCTGCCCAACCTGTAGCTGTGCCTGGGATTGCTCTGACCCATATGTAGGACCTTGCACTTGTCATGGTCAAACTTCATCAGGTTGGCATCAGCCCACCTCACAAGCGTGTCAAGGTCCCTTTGGATGTCATAGAATCATAGAATCATAGAATAGTTAGGGTTGGAAAGGACCTCAAGATCATCGATTCCAACCCCCCTGCCATGGGCAGGGACACCTCCCTCTAAACCATGCCATCCAAGGCTATGTCCAACCCCACCTTGAATGCCGCCAGGGATGAAGCATTCACAACCTCCCTGGGCAACCCATTCCAGGGCCCCACAACCCTCACAGTAAAGAATTTCTTCCTCAGATCCAATCTAAACCTCCCCTGTTTAAGTTTAAACCCATTGCCCCTTGTCCTCTCACCACAGTCCCTAATGAAGAGTCCCTCCCCAGCATCCCTATAGGCCCCCTTCAGGTATTGGAAGGCTGCTATGAGGTCTCCACGCAGCCTTCTCTTCTCCAGGCTGAACAGCCCCAATTTTCTCAGCCTGTCTTCATACGAGAGTCATTCCTTCCCTCCAACGTATCAACCGAACCACACAGCTTGGTGTCATCAGCTGAGGGTGCACTCAATCCCACTGTCCATGTCACCCACAAAGATGTTGAACAAGACTGGTCCCAACACCGATCCCTGAGGGACACCACTCGTTACTGGTCTCCAGCTGGACATTGAGCCATAGAGCACAACTCTTTGCATGTGACCATGCAGCCAGTTCTTTATCCACCGAGTGGTCCACCTATCAAATCGATGTCTCTCCAACTTAGAGAGAAGGATGTCATGCGAGACAGTGTCAAAGGCTTTACACAAGTCCATGTAGATGACATCAACTGCTCTACCCCTGTCCATCAGTTCCATAGCTCCATCACAGAAAGATTTTTGCTGTGGTAGATGATGCAGCCATACCAGATTTACAGTGGCCAAGTTTGGTCTTAAGAGTGTAGTGAGCGTATATTTATAAAGTCCCTTGTGGTTAATATGGCCATGAGTGAATTTCTGAGGCAGTTCATGGGACCCTTGTAATGAAATTGGCTGGAAGAGGAAAGTGAAACAAAGAAATCACCCTTTATGCAGAAGTCAGGTTTACATGCCAAAGGTAAACCTGTGCTACCAATAGGCACAAGTACATTGTAAAATAAGTGAAGGCTGTGAAAGTGCAAGAAATCAGAAATTGTAACAAAGTAATGAAACAAAGTATATCAGCTTATAAATGGAGAGAGTTAGTGCTGTTTTTGTGGGTATCTACGTTCCTGTTTCACAGATAGCACAAGGCCGAATGCGCATCAACCAGTGAGTGCTACTGCACCAGAGGTGAATCTCATCAATAGTTTTTGTTTTGACAACAGTCTCTGGGCTTTAAAGGTTTTTTCACCAAAGACCCTGAACCCCAAACCCCAGTCCCAAACCAAAACCCCAGAGTTAAGTGTGATAAGATGTCATATGTTGAAACGACAGTACAGCATCACTGCAGCTGGAGCAATGTCCAGGTCCTGTGGGAAGTGGTCAAGTGACTGAAGCACTGTGGTGGCTGCACCCACTTGGGTCTTGGCTTTTCTGTGGACTCATAGTGTGACCTTGGGTGCAGCGGCTATTTGTTCCATGTCTGGGTGCTGCTTCAGTTTCACCTTCCTGGTGACTTGGTTCCTCTTGCAAGACTGAAAGGGCAGCAAGGCCTTGTCACAGTGAAGTCTAATTTCTGACCACAGGACATCAGCTGTGCCATCTCCCATTTCCTCCAATATAACATAGGTGCTGGAAAATAACACAGCATTAAACAGCATCACAGTGCTGGAAGCCGTAGTTAGCACAGGCCAAGCCATAAATCAGATCAACACCAGGAGATAACAGTGTATCATGTGGAAGGCAGTTTTAATAGGAGCCTAATCCCCTGAAGAAGTGGACAGTACTGGCATTTTAAGTACATGTGTGAGGTTGAAAAGGAACAGGCGTCCAACTGGGGCATCTGCGGGAAAGGGTAAGTGTGCAGGGCTGCTGGATTTCCAGAGAGAAACCTGTTTTGACATCTTAATGGCAAGAGTGTCTGGCAGTGGCCAATGGAGAGATGATAAATACTGTGTCGCCCTGCAGACAACTGCTGGGCAAGACAGGGATGCTCTCAGGTTCAGCATGTCTGGCAGAACACCGTCACCACCTCGCTGGGGTCCTGAGCAGGTAGGGGCAAGAGGGAAGGAAAGCTGTAGGAGTGGCTATCTGGAGAGCATGAGAAACTGAAAGGGAAGTGTAGATGGAAAGGAAGAATTTCAGGCTTTCCCACCACAGCTTCAACTGGTAACTTGCCAGCAGCCCAGTGCAGAGTGTGCACAGGGGAGCAGAGAGAAACTGCCGTCCTTGATACAGCTGGGGAATGACAGCACGAATGGCAGGCCCCAGAACTGGCTGTCCCTTAATGACAAGCTTGCTGTGTGTGGGGTGGTTGGTCTTCCTGCAGGGCCTTCCATGGCTATTCCAGTTGGGAGAGGCAGCAGCTTGTAAGTAGGATATTAGGGCTGCTTTCTGTTTCTTGCTCCCAAACTTTAATATCTGCTGGATAAGTGTGGTTCTGCTTTGAAAGGTGAAGTAGCAAAAACGTGCTTTGGTTACTGCTGCACAGAAAGCCAAATTTCACATGTACCCCTTTACTGGGATGGAATTATGGTCCGTTACAGCCACCTGCCCTGCGAATCCAGCTGGAATCTGAGAGTCAAGCTGGCTGACATCTTGCACAGAAAGATCACCTTAATCTTAATAGATAGATCTCATGCTAGTGCCTAGGCAGGAATAGACTCCAGGTTGCCTGCTCTTGGGCTAGCTAACTCGCTAGCACAATTATTTTGTGTGTTTGGTTCTGTGGGGCTAATTGAAGCAGTAAAGTGGAAATGTATTCTGGAGTGAACTGTTGCAGCTCTGTTTTTTCTCACGAGGAAGATAGATTTTGCAGGGAATCATCACCCCTCTAATGAATGGAAATTAATGGGCCTGAAGAGGGATCTCAGAGTGCAAACTCCTCCAGTTACTGGGACAGTAAAGCCCTGTGCGATCCTTCACACAGATGCCTCTGTCCTGCTGAAGCAGAGGCCATGGGGAGCCCTCTCCCTTGTAATCAGCATCTTGGTGCTCTGTTCAGTAGATTTGGAGGGTGTCCAGCTCCTGCTCTTCCTGAGGCATAGATAGTGATGGGCTATAAAGGAGGTAATGGAAAGGAATCTATATTAAAACCGGGGGCTCTTCCAGTATTCCATCAGGGCCTTCCCAGCATTCTGCATATCTTCAGCATTCAGTGTGTTTCCCACCCATAGCTATGCTACTCTGGGGGAAAGAGGGGTGGAAAAGAGAGGATTGGTTACGATATATTTGTGAGAACACTGAGCTATGACTTCCTTGGGTCTTCAGCAGGGGCTGCCACGACCTCACTCCGTGAAGCAACTGTGACTTCATTAGAGAACCAATCTCACAGCTGAAGGGTAATATCACTTAGTGCTGGAGCAGCAAGTGGTGTTTTTTGAAGTCAGTAATGAGCTAAGCTATTGTTGAGTGTAGTAAACAGATACACTGGGAAAAAAAGGGTGTGTTTTAATTCCATCAGAATTCAGATCTAGCTGCAACGAAGTTGCTCTTAAGTTAGTTTGCTCATATTAGAGTCATGTTACTTTTCTTTTTCAAGTGTAGGTCATTTTAGTTGGAAATTTCCATTTTGAAAACAAACTCAGATCTAAATATTATTTTAAAAGAAAAAGTGTTTCGGCATTTTCAATGCTGCATCTTTTACTTTTAAAAATGTCATTAGAGTATTTTTTTTTCATCTTTTCTTGTGTCTGGCCTATTTAACCTAACTTTGCCAGCAGCTGTGAAGCTCTATTGAGGATATGATCTGGTCTAGAATAAGAGGGGAATGAACATGTGATGTAGAGCTTAGCACCAGGGTCTCTGTAATCTCAGTAATATGTAGCAGAACTTGTAAGTGTGCACAGACTTGATGTGGATGTATATTGTGGATTGCCAGTTCATTGCTTTGTGAGGCTTCAGGGAGATACAAATGCAATAAGGAAGCTAAAACCCCAGCTTTATGAAAACCTCAATGAAACTTTCAGCCACTGGTTTCCTCATGAAGACTTCACTGCGTTCCCTTTAGTGAATGCTTGGCATTATAAATCATTGCACAATCTGCCTGCCAAAATAGCTAATAGCCAGATCATCAGATAACAGACCTATGCAGCTGTCCCTGCATGCATCTCTTACATGACTGAAGACTGCTAGTCCCAGCCGCCCTGAAAATCATGGAAGCCAGGAGAGTGAGGCACCGACTGCCTCTGGTTGAAACTCCACCCAGTAAGTCTGTATTTTAACCCACAGCGATATTTGCATTGCCAAGGTTCTTATCCCAACCAAAGTCCCTTTGGAGAATTTCCTGACCATTGCCCTGAGGCATGAGGTATCTCACTGAGGGATATTGCTACAGGGGTGGGCAGGCAAAGATCTGTTTTTCTTTTTATTCTTGTTCCTGTGGTTTGCCTCCAAGGACCGCATGTGTTTCCACCCTAAAGCAGCCTTCAAGTACACAGTATTTAGGAATAGGGTAAAGGACCTATTTTGGTTTATAGCACATAACTTCTGTTTCTCCCTGGGGTCTCATAAACAAATTTCTCATTGAGTTACTCCCAAAATAGATCCTGCTCTCTCAGCTACCCAAAAGCAATCTCTGCATTTGTCTCTTCTCTCAGATTTTGGGTTTTCTTTCACCTCAGCCCCATGGGTAGCAGGAAAACTCACAGAGTACTTGCAATGCCCTGCCAACCAAAATGGGATTTATTATAGATTAAATTAAGATTTGCCTGAATGACTTGAAAGTTCAGGGGCAGGAACTTATGAACACTTGGCAAAGGCACACAAGAGGATCTCCTTGTCTGCAGATCTGATCAGGCAGCGAGTAACAGATTTTTATAAATAACAACTATAACAACTAGTGTGCAGTGGAAAGGCCTAAGTGTGGAACATTTATGTTTGGGCTTGGTTTGAGGGGATATGTTCATGATGCTTGAAACCTCATATAGGGTTTCTTTCCAGGCTTCCCCTACCCAAAGCTGGTAGATTGCTTTAGCGAAGCTCACACTGCAATGTATGTTTGGGGTTTTGTTTCTTTGCCAACTTCAGCCCTGTGAATGGCATCAAATCCAAGGCAGTCACAGAGGCTCTATAGACAAGAAAGAGACCAGCATCTACAGAAAGGTATTTTCAGAGGTGCCCAGCTATTAATTATCTGAATAGACTCTGGAGGAAGTACTTGTGTCCTCCCCTGGCTCTATTAGAGACCCCTAATATTTGCTTCAGGTAGGACACTTTGCTTTCAAGTGGCTTTCTTAAGGAGAATTCCTTGAGGATAATTCCTACCTTAGAGCTCCATCGGTGCCTGATATAGCTAGATGGGCAATTCACCATTTGGAGAGCTAGTTTTATCATTTCCCTGTGCCTTTTTTATCATGTGTTTTTTCACAGTTCATAGTTTTTTTCAAGTTCAAACAGTTTAGGTAGGGTGAGTGTCAGGCAGCTCTCAAGCAGGAGGGGAGTCCTTAGGCCAGATCCATTCCCTTTGTGGTAGTCCAGCATGACAAAGAGATGGAGCAGACAAAAAGGACAGAGCCAAGCATTTTATGATGGCTAGAGATTTTCCCAGCAGGCCTTACTGAAAGGCTGGATCAGGGACATATCCTGGGACTGTAGAGTGAGCAGGATTTTTGTGGCTGAAATTCAGAGTACTCTGTAAGTCCCAGGTAGTAGATCGTGCGCTGCAGGCTCCATTAATGAGGTGGGAGGTAGGGGAGGAATGGCACCTTCCTTTCAGACACCCTGGAGAACAGCAGTGGCTGGGTCCTTCCCCTGTGATCAGAGTTGCTGAATGGGCTGGAAGCCAGCAGAAAGATGAAGAGCTTAAGACTCATGGTGCCTTCAACAACGTATTTCTCCTACAAAACCCTGAGGGTCTGTTATTTCAACCCTCCATCTTTGCAGTGTAACACATGGTCCAAGCAGAAATGTGCAGTCAATATCCCTACATTAGTTTGAACTTGGGTTGCTGGGGGGACACTGCTGATTGAAGCTGTCCACAAAAAACAACGGGTAGGGTTGGGTAGCAGATGTTGCGCTCACATTGCTTGTTTAGATAGTCTTGCTTATGAAGTATTTCATAAACTCAGTGCTGGCCAGGTGGCTGTGGAGCACTGCAGGAGGGAAAGTGGTAGCTTGGCTCAGTGTCTGGGGCTGCAGGATTGAGTGGGGAGGCAGCACACAGAGGCATCAGGGGCTCTGGGCCATGCCAATGGCTCCATCCCGCTGTGCCAGCAGCCCTGGGCAGAACGGGTGGTGCATAGGGCAGGAACAGACCTTGCTTTCAGCAGGGGAAGCGACGGCAAGAAGTGAGAAACCCAAGGTGAGACATGGGGACAAAACTCTGTCAGCTACCTGCAGAAGATTTAAGGGCATTGTAGGACAGATGCAGTTAGTAGAAGTGGCACTTTTCACATTAGGTTTCCCTGCAGAATCCAGACTACTGGTGAGGTTTGGATAGCAAAGGCCCTACTGCTTCAGGCTGAGCACTCACCAGCTCTCCTTTCCGGTCTCTGCGGCCAAATTGTGCCTAGCCAGATGGCCAAGCTTGACTCTAGGGCTAGCAGAGCTGTCTGTGATCTGTGTGCCTGAAATGCTGCCTACACGACTGGCTGGGAAGGAAACTGGGAACCCCATCTGCCTGTACCTAGACCTCTGCAGTTCAAAGCCAAGGCTGTTTTTATACCAGATTAAGAGCAAATACTCGACTTTGGTATTTATACTAATATAGACATTGTCTCCTTTGGAAATAAGTAATGAATTTGTAACATGTAGTGAGTAAGAAGTAACTGCACAGTTGCCATCTTGCAACCAAAATATTGTACATTTTGGAAATGGAACTCCAGCTTTGTTCATGTCTGGGTGCCAGAATGGGCCAGGCTTGCATGGGTGCTCTGTGAAATGCATTTGGGACTGCAGGAATGCTTCTCTGAATTTTACTACCCCCACTGCTGCCTTTTCTGCACAGCCAAATCTCTCACTGACTTCAGAAGAGGACCCTCCAAACATTTATGTTAAATCATTTCCCATTATCAACCAGAATAATTCATTGCTATATTAAGAGAAAAAATGTAAATATCAGATAAATCTGCCACTCTCAAATGTTTCTAAGATAACAGATCAAACATTAATTTAGTCCCTGGGCCATTTTCTTTTTCTTAGAAAAAAGAATAAAAAAAGGAATGCTTTATTTACAAAAGAGGCCTTTGATGTATAGCTTACATTTATTACAAGCGTATTTTTTCCAACAGCAATGGGATTTTCAACAACGGTAGGATATGTTTTAATAATTAAAGGGATTTAGCTTCTCTACACAGCCAGCCAGCTTCTGTTCTCACTTACAGACTGCAAATCACGCATAGATTCAGTGATGTTGTTGCCATTAGCTTGGTGTAAAACTGAGGTTTGTGAGACTTGAGGAGGCCCTTTGTGGTTTTGATTTGTGGCCATTTATGGTTGCTTTCCAGCGTTAACTGTAGCAGAAATCTTGCAGTGCCAAGGGGGAGCCAAGTTTGCTGTGGTTTCTAAGCCACTATGCAAAGTACAGATGCTGGGATAAGCAACCAAGCTGAACCTCTGGTTTTCCCTAAGGGATCTAATCTATGGAAGAAGATCAAGCACAGAACTTGAGTGTGACGTTTTTCTCTGGCCACCCTGTAGCATGGGAAACTCAGAAAAAAGTGTGGCTTCACCCTCTTTAGAGTGGGTGCCATGTGGGGCACAGATCTAGGGACAGGTGCCCTTCAAAACTAGGTAATATTTGGATTGGGGGGTTTGATTCAGGCATGAATGTGAACTCTCAGTTCAGCTGCGTCATCACTACTGTATCTTTCCTCTGTGGAGACACCCTTTGCTCTTGTAACTTTTCCTGACTCCTTTTGAACACCAGAAGGAGATCTTTGCCTCCTGAGTTCACCATCAGGAGCCCCAGAGATGACACCCATTCTACATCAGCTCTGGGAGCAAGCTGGCTGAAGTTACACTGATGCATATTTCCCTGCGCATCTAAATTAATGGATTAAAACAGATCTTCTGTTTGTCGTTGTCACAGTGTATCAAAATGGTTCTGAGCCAAGAATCAGGTCCTCATTTACTTGGCATAGGAGGGCCGCAGGGCATTATAAGTCTCAGGAAAGGCTGCTGCTGCAGGGAAAGTGGGGTGACTGAGAGGATTTATTGTTAGTGCTACCACCATGAACCTGCTTTTCTTCAATATTTGACTGGACACTTGGCTGATCCCCTTTCTCCCCTGTAGGAATGCAAAGTGGCAGGTGGAGAGGGCCCTCTCACCCTTTGTGAATCAATATACTTTTCCTTCCCAAAGGATTTGTGAACTGGCAAATCTACTGTGCTTGTTAAATAGGTGGGAAACTGAGACACAGGGGCCTTTCTTCATGAAGGCTCTTGCCTATTGCATGAACCAAGGCTGAAGCAATTTAAACCCCGCTTCTTTGGTCATGTACAGAGCCGAGCTCGCACCAACATCATCTAGGTGCCAATGTGTTCTCTAAGTGCTCCTGGTGGCTTTTACTCAAATAGGTAGGAAATAGAAATTGTTCATAAGTTCTGTCAAACAGTTTGTCCCATCTCTTCTTTCTGCAAGTAACCAGTATGAAATGCTGTGAAAAAACCATCATAAGAAATCATAGAAAAATTCTTAGTGAACAGTAATGGAAAAAAAATAATAATCAGTCAATGTACCATTATTCTAATTTCTGTTAATGTTTTCTTGGCTAATTCCCTAAAATGTGTCAGGCTTATATCTCTTCTGCATTTTCAAGTGATTTCCAACTAGTCTGACTGTGGTTGTTCCCATTAATTGTGTGTGTGTGTAGTTGGCTCCTGATTCCCATGATCCCGTGGAAATGAGTTCCAGAGGATAACAATGTGTTTGGTAATGACACTTATGCCACAGGGAAGAAATTAAGTAAGGTCACTGGTGTGTCCATCCAGAATGTTCCTATTATTTAGTTTCCTTTATAAAGAAGTCTTAAGACAGGTAACAGCTGCAAATTCTAGAGTTCAGGAATTTGCATTCCTGAGACAGTTACCTGGCAGGTCAGCTATGACAGGATATGGATTATAAAAGGGACATTTTAGAAAATATTTCTTCAATGGGCAATTTCTGAGTTCTCCTCCTTTACCCCTTTACCTCACAAAAACAAAATAAGAGACAAAAGAAAAGTCAGATATTTTCCTTAAGTGTAGTTTTCCCAGCTAGGAGACAGTCGTAATGTGGCTTCTTGAGCCAAAGGGCAACCCAAGAAGGACAAAAGCTGGTGTGTGAAGCTGTTTCAGGCTGCAATGTAGTGTCTTCCTTTACAGCTCTGTAATACAGGAAGGCTCGAGGGCTTGCAAATATCAGAGCAGAGAGGGGAGGAAGGTAATGAGTGGTGGCATGACCTTATGCAGGAGCCAAATTAAGCAAAGTTTGTAATCCATTCAATTGGACGTCCAGAGAGCAGCTATTCTTTAAAGAGCTCCATCTGATTCCACATTCTTCCTATCCTCTGCTTTAAGCCCATGGCTCTGCTTCTCCAACATGGTTAGGAACTGAAATCTTTAAAGCTAAGCCTTTTGTTTAGCCTGTGGGTATATTCAGGGATGCCCTGCTACTGACTCCTAGGTAATAAAGAGCACTTCCCTTAACAATTCAGGGAGAGTTTTGCACTGACAGAGGACTACCATGACTTTCTTAGAGTAGCATCTTGTTTTAAGCTAAGACAGTTAAAGACTGGCATCTTTGCTGCACTGGGAATTTGGCACCTGACCTAAACCCCTGCTGTTGTCGCAAGAACTGCTTCATTTATATCTTTATGTTTTGTGCTTCTGACTTTTTATAACTGCAGAGAAAATAACTGGAGTCTCTTTCCCACTCTAATTATAAGAGTAACTTCATGGGGTTTCCCATCCCTTTCTCTGTTCCACAGGAGGATCCTGCGCATTTGATCTGCCTCTGATCTCCTGCTGGAGAGACCAAAACATTCAGAGCAAACCAGTCCCAGTGGGAAGGCTGGTCTTCCCAGCGGGAGCAGCAGCAAAGCACGTGTATAGCTGTAAATAATGCAGGTTGGACCTGCCATGGGTCTTGCAGGCACAGTGGCTGTTGTTATGCCTATAGTGAAATCACCTTCAGCTCTTTTGTGCCGAGCAGAATGTGATGTGAGCCAACACAAATGGCTCTCACATGTTTTTACTAGTGTAAATGAGGCATTCAGGTATGAAACGAAGCAGTTGCAAGCTGATCAACTTGAGAGCTGAGGCAGAAAGCTTTGGAAAAGGGTAATAGCTTTGGACAAGGGTAAAAGCTCTGGACAAAGTAATGCGTGCCTCACTAATGAGCCCTAGAAAGGCTTGCGCTGATTTGTGAAACAGATCTTTAAACTATCATCTGTAAGCAGAGATGGTTACAGTGAAGTGTCCCTGCCCATGGCAGGGGGGTTGGAACTAGATGATCTTGAGGTCTTTTCCAACCCTACTTATTCTATGATTCTATGGTTAGAAAACTTTTTAAATGAAAGCAAAAGCTTTTTGTCAATAATAAAGATTATTCACCAGAATGAAATAGGGTGTAATTGCAGGTTTTGTTTCTCTTAAAATAATTTCATTTCCATATGGAAGTGTTATTTCTACACAGAAAGCAGCACTCTGTTCCAACTGGCAAGGTTAGAATATAAAAAAATTAGTTTTCAACTTACAAAACCTTAAGGGCAGTCAGAAGATGGGGAACAAAGTGAGTCTTTGTTTTCTCACCCTCCCCCCTGCCTGATTTTTTCTGATTTGCCTACAGGGAAGCCATTATTTCTTGATGGGGAAATCTGAAATGAAGTTTTCTTAGAAATTATCTTTTTCCTAGAGAACAGAATTTTGTTTATGGGATCTCAGAGATTCAGATTTAGATTCTGGACTCCATCTCCTCTTAGGATAAGTTGCACTCCAGGCCTAACTAAAGACCTTTTCTCACTGAAATTCTTCCATTCAGTTAACTCAAAAATGATCATCAAGCATTTCAGTCAAACAGATGCTGGGTTATCTGCTTGGTTATTCAAGAGATCAGAATGTCTCAAGCCATCAGAATGTCTCAAGCCATCAGAATGCCTCTTCCCAAAATGGGAAGAGAGGAAAATTTAGGTATTTCTAAATTCCCTCCAAAATGGGAAGAGAGGAAAATTTAGGTATTTCTAAAGAACAGGAAAGTACTCTGGATAATTTAATCAGGCAATGGGTTCAGAAATATTGTCTTTCATGAAGTCAGTCCAGCTCTGCTCTGACTGTGCCTTCTTGGGACTACCCCTGAATTAATGGTAATGTGAACTGTTGGCTTCCACTGACATGAGACCTGCCCTGTAATACCTTCTTCTTCTACCAAATTGAAGATCTTTTCTCAATGACCTTTCCTTTTGCTACTACATCCTGCTCTTATACAGTGCTCTGGCATTCTCTAAGTACATTTTATTTTATACATGTTGGTGCTTTGTTGAAGTCAGCCTTCCCCCATAATTCTGGCCAATTATATGTTATTAATCGTGCAGTGATCTTCAGGCTGCTGGTGCATCTAAGACACAACTGAACTGATAAATCATGTAGAGCTAGTAAGAATAGCATCCCTCTTTCCCACCATGGAAACTCATATTTTCAGAAAGCTGCCTCAAACTCTGGAAACTCAAAATGCATTTGTTTCTGAACATTTTTTCTCAGAAATTAATTCCTCTCCCCCAGACACTCCCAATTGCTGCCTGCCTCCCTCATAAATGCCTCTCTCTAACAAATTCTCCTATCAATAAATTTGGGCAAAGATTTTAAAATTTGTTAAATTACTAGCTTTTGCAGAAAAAAAAAAAGTAAATGATGAGACGTTTTCTAAAAATGCTGTTAAATTCCAGATTTCCAAAGAAAAAGTTTGATGGAAATAAACCACAGTAACAGCTGTCACGCTGTACTTGTTTACAGCTCTCTTACAGAACGAAGAGTCAGAAAGAAAGTGAAACTAGTTTAGTGGACTATGATGCAGAACTCTTGAACCAGAGATCTCTCTGTGTCTCAGTGTTACAAAACTCTCATTTGGCATATCATAAATCTGGACTGGAACTTTAGCCTCTGCCTAGTCCAGTCCCAACAGGAACCAGACCATTGGAGACTTGGAGAAACCTTATGGGTAAATTCAGTAGGAAATGATGGGTTGGCAATTTCTCTATACTAGAAGTTTTTGATTATGAGCTAAAATGGCCCATGGACCCCTTTCAAGAACCACTTTTGACTATACTGTCGTATTGCCGACAACACATGTCCACTGTAACTCTTGCTTATGCCTTAGTGTGCTTGTTGTGGTTCTTAAAAGCAGCTTCCCACCCTCAGTAAAAAGGGTGATGCAGCAGTGTATCAGGAGATGACGCAAAGACAGCTTCATGTTACATATGTGTACACTGAGATTCTGAAATTACACTCAAGTTCCTTTCCCCCTCAGGGCAAAATCATAAGATGGGTAATAAACCATTGCTGTGAATATGTGTCTGCCTGAATTCATAGCTCTCACTGTGACATGTGAAATGGATAATTAGTACTTCATGGCCTCAAGATCAATATAACTCACATCCTCTGGCTAACTCTGTAGAATATTTAAGTATTTTATAATTCTGCCTGTATAGCTTCCTCTGCTTCCCTGCTGCTTGTAGGCTCTGTGGACAATCATTACTAAGGGATGAATCAGCATCTGTGTCCAGCTGGAGCCCCAGGATTGCTCATGCTGCCTGTTACCTTCAGATGGTCCTGAATATCACAGTAACCCCAGCTAACCCTCTAGATGCTAGAGAAAAGAGCCACCTCTCCAATTTGGAGTCATGTTCTTTTATCTGAAGATTTAACCAGGAGAAAAAAGGCTGGATTTCCTTTCTACCCAAAGCTGTCTGTGACCTCTTTTGTACTTGATCACGGTTCACATTCTTCTCTGGGACCATAGTGCAGTTCCAGGTTATGGCAAGAAGATACTGGCTATGTGCCCATAAATTATTGTGCCTCATGGCTTCATTAATGTGACTGGTCTCACTTTGTTTTTCCCATCTGTCTCAGGGCCTAACTGGAGGACAGGATGACAAATGTAGGATCTGTAACACACATGTCCAAGGAAGAGCTTGAATTCTTTCTTTTTGTTATTTTGGTGCAAACTTTTACAGTATTTGGATTTATAAAAAAAAAATAAAAATCTTGCCTTTCCCTCTTATTTTGATAGTGAAAATAAGTTTGTAGAGACGTTCATTATCCTTGTGCTCTAGAAGCTGCTGAACACTGTGGTCAAACTTTCCAATGAATTTGCGAAAGTAACTGAGTCTGGAAGATTTCAAATGTAAAAAAATAAGGTTTCAGAAACCATAGTATACTTTACTGGGAATTTACACCTCGAAGCTTGTATAGCCTTATCATCAGAATTTACTTGTATGCACTGAGTGGATAGAAGGGAATTTTTCATCTGCATTTAGAGCCTTGTTCTGAGACATCATAGTTCACTTTCCATTAACAGGGTTACACTGGATAATACGTCTGGGGCAATAATCTTGACAGCTCACCAAGAAGTCCTGTGAGGCATGGGTTCAAATTCAGCCAAACTAACTAAATCACTGTGAGGTAATATGGTCTTACTAGATCAGGCTACAGAGAGTAAATTGGGAAATAAATTTTGACTACATACAGTAAGGTAGTGCAACATTCTGATTTAGATTCCTTCACATTTGTTTTCTTGTAGATCTGTTCATGCCCAGCTAATTCAGCTGAGGATCTACTTTGGTGCACATTCATCTGAGTAGGTCACCTAATTTACAATGTTCTACACCATCTTGCTAGCTGTTTTTGCGCTCTGCTTGGTGTGAGCTATTGGCATGTGGCACCACATACATGTATGCAGGGGAAGTGATGTCAGCAGACAACCTTCTGTAAAGATAAGTCATATATTTACATGGTAGGAAGTGAGCCCAAGTCTAAACAAAGCTGGAGAAACTGTGTTGGAATGATAGAGGGAGCTGACAGAAGCTGCTGAAAATAGATGTTATGCAATGTTGTAGACTCTCTCTTTGATTTTGGCCCTCAGGAATCTGGTAATCTGTCTAGAATTACCAGCTCCATCTATGATGGAAATGAGATCTACAGTTAGGAGCCCCTCCATTTCAGTCATCTCTGTGACCTCATCAGAGAGATAAGTGCGGTCTTGAGGACAAAGGAAAATTGCTTTATAAGCACCAGAGATTGGAATGTACCCCTGAATTATCCTTGCTGCACAACTCTGAGTCCAGAGAGGTAAAACGTATTGTGTGTCTCTGTTAGCATTTTTTAGGAGCAGTTTCATTTCATGCTGAGGGAGTCTAGTGCCATACTGTAGACAGAGTAAAATGACATTTATTAGCACTAAAAGTTGGTTGTTATATGGCTGAAAATGTTTTGGCTCCACTGGAATTTGAACTTGTCTGACTGCTTGAAAAATGTTCAGGTTTAATATAACTGATTCAAACGTGAAGTCAAAGTTCTGTGTAAAATCCTCTTGTGAGATAAGGATCTAGGTTTACAGCATCTGAAGAATGATTCTAAACACCCTCCAGCTCTACAAACCACATAAAGGTGCCAATTTCTGCAGAGATCAAATTGCTGCTAGTGTTGAAAATGCAAATCAATGTCAAAGTTGATAAATAAGCATTCTCTACCAAGGGGTTCTGCTGGGAATTATTCGTCAGACTCTTGCCTTAATGTTATTTTTTTTCATAGGCTGATGAACATTTCATTCAAAGACAAAGTAAAGCAGTGTTGAAGTGAACAAACAGAAAAAGAAATACACAGCAACTAAGCAAAGGATCTTTCATAAAATGTTCATCTTGGTTTATGTAATCTCTCCTTGTAGATGGTATGTTCTAAGGCCAGAAGAAATCACTGTGGTCACCTAATCTGTTTACTTTCAAAGCACAGGTCTGAAAGCTCACTCCGTGCACTCAACATCAGTCCCATAACTTCTCGTTTGGTTGTACCTATCCAGAGCAGGGAACTTGACTCTATTTTTTATCTCCTGTGTCTGCATTCTAATCCGTCCTTTCTAAAAGCTAAAGCCCCTAAGGACAGATAGTGTTTTGTTTCCAACATCATAAATCAGAGCAGTCTCTGTGGAACCAGTAGTTATCCCATATTTTCATTTGAGGAAATTCTGGTCTCATGCTGTCCTCAGTTAAGAGTAGAAAGAATGGAATTAAACTCTGAATTGCCCTGTTATGTGACCACGTCTCCCTCTTATGCCTGATCTCTGTGATTACAATCCCAATGACAGAGAAATGAATTTTCGTTCTCCTAAAAATGCTTTGAGCTGTGGTACTGATGTCTGTGGTCCTTGCTGCACACAGAACACAGTCACATATGTTTGTTCTGTGCCCAGTTGCGCCAACAAATTGCTTTTGGTTCAGACTGGGAACTTTTAAGGTCAAGTGATGTTGGATATTTGTGGAAACTGAACAGAAGGCACCTTGCATGGAAAAGCATTCATCGATAAAAATGTAATTTTTGCTTCAGAGAACATGTAAATGTGGGGCAGAAGGGGGATCAGGATTCACTGACTACTGAAGAAAATGTTTTCTCTTTTATTGAGAGCAATCTATCTTTTTACTGACAACTCTTAGAGAAAGGAGTGCAATGCTGGGTGAAGCAGTCAGTCGTCTGCACTCCGCCAGAGGAGGAACAGCTCATTACTGCAGGCAAAGCTAGAGTTCAGGCTTGCTTATTTTTGGCATTAAGTTCTTCAGTTGTGGGAAACAGTTTTTTTGTTCTTGTACTTTTAATAAAGTCCACACATTGTTACATACTTTGCTCTGATGAGGGTCTGGATCGATGCTGTGATGTGATGTTTGCCAAATTTGTAACATTCTTTTAAATATATTTATTCTTCTTCCTACAAGGGCAAAGGATCTTAGTTTGAAACCTCAAAGACTTTCACAACATATGGGGGATGAATAAGTACTCAAAATGTCTACAACTGCTGTTACTGCTACAGCTGCCAGCTTTAGAAATGAACAAAGTGCGTGCACGCGTGTGCGCATGCGTCCAAGTGAGAAGAGGCAGAGAAAGAAATGCAGTGTGGGCACTCTTGGGGTCAGAAGAGATCTCTAATAAGAAACACATTTTACAGGCAGCAAGAGAATTATTTTTACTGTGCACATTTACAAGTCCTCAGGCAGTGAATTTTGTTGTGTGGATATTTTTAAGGCTAATTATGTATAGCATGCAGGGCTTGAACCTGCAGATCTTAATTTGGCAAAACTCCTGTTCGCTTCAAGGGGTGCTCTGCGTGGTGTACCCAGTGGAGGGGAGGGGTGATGAACGCATCTGGTTGTGAAGGGTTGTAGGAGACCCTGCTGACTTCAGTGAGAACTGAGCTTCTGTCTCCAGTGGCAGATTTCACACGAGTGTGGGAGCTGTGGGGGTGACCAGCTCAGGGCTAGGGTGGCCGAGAAGAAAAGAGTGGTTTGGAGGAGTTGTTTTGCCATCACTCCCATGCAACTTGCCTGATTTTTAACTCAGTTTTTGGCACGGCACTTTAAAGTAAATTTTTATGGGATATCCTGCACAAATTTTATGGTATTCCCACACAAGCCACAATGGGTTTGAGTGTTTCAGTCTTTAGATTTTAACACTGTGATTCTGAATGGTGTCCTCTCATAAATAAAAAGAGGGGAGGAGCAATCTCTGTTAAATTCCCATCTAATGCCAGCTATTTTTCATTGAGAAACAGAATTCAATCAGCTCTTTTGATCAAGGAGATTTTGGGGCCACAGCAGAACACAAGGAGGACTAGGGACACTACTGAAGCTTTCTGAATTAGAAACCAGTTTATTTGTACTGCATTGAGCATGTTTGGCATAGGCAGATCCTCTCTAAGCTGGATGCTTCTAGGCAGTTGTGATGATGGGGATGTTGGTTACACCAGTTACTTTACAAGGGTTTTGTTTTGCTAAATACTGTGAGCATCTGGGTGCTTTCAGTTTTTAAGGAGCTTTTAATAGGACAATTTTCACTGGCATCAGCTTGTGCAAACCACCTGCAAATTAATATATTGCTTTCCATGTATAATCAGCATATGTAGAATTTTTATCCTCCAGAAAAAAACCTTAGGTGTCTTCTCTGTCCAGTCAAAGCTAATCAAGCCGGGTTGTTTCTCTTCAGTCAGTAACATTTAAAATAATGCCCATTCAGTCAGTCTGTGGAAACAGATTTGAGCCCACTCAATTATTTAATTGTTCCAAATAATTTGGCCAATTTCAGTTATAAAGCACTGATATATACATCATTTTCAGGAAAAAAAAAGAGCTCAGTATTTTAAGAGTTAGTCTAGCTCATTGCCTTTTGTTTGGAAGAGCAGGTAGACAAGGAGCTTACCACTGGTTGGATGGAAAAAGAGCTACAGGGAAGTATATGGTGCTTGAGGAGCAGTAATCTTAGTAAGGTAAGTTACTGCAAGGGAAGCATGGCCTTTATTATGAAGAATTTCTACCAGAGCATAAACAGTTGAGAAGAAAAATAGGAAGATTTCTTAGTGAAATTACTTTTCTTTTTATGTTGATATGGTATGACTCCCATGTCTCTGAGTGTAGCTGGAAGTCTTGACTCTTACACTTGTGAGTGCAGCAGATCTGTTTTTCATTCAGCCGATGAGGAGACTCACTTGTGCTGTGTGAGGCAGAAGGGCTACCCCGCATCTAGAGCCCAAGGAGCTCACTGTTATGGGGCTTGTAGGGAGCTGTCAGGGAAGCACAATGATTCTTTCTTTTTTTCTAGGAGAAAGAAATTGGAGGAAATGCTAGTGAAGGGTCCCTCTCCCTTGGAAGGAGCTGCCAGAGGTTTCATGACATTCTAGATTAGATAATACATAGTTTAACTGCTTTTAATATCTAACATTTGAGTTTCCCAGCTCGCTTTACAACGGCAAAAAAAAAAGCATAAAATTATATATATATATATATATATATATATAAAAACTCTTTGTGTCTTCCAGCTCCCTTTGTTTTGTCTGTCAGATGTATGAGGCCTGGAAGTGACTTCTTTCCACTCCCATAGGGCACAGGCTGAATGGGAGGCTGATTTTCAGGACCAAAACTATAAGTTTTGCAGGGGATACAGCCAGTTAGGCAGCCCACAGCATAAGTGGTCTCTCTCTGGGCTGTTGGATACCCAGGCCAGCTTGCTTTCTCTACTCAAGTCACCAGGGATAACAGGATGCTCCCATGACACAGGGTCAGGTTCCCACTGCCTGCATCCATGTTGCTATTGACCTAAGAGAGCTCTCTTGAAGGTTGAGGTTTCCTATGGAGTTGTGGGTCTCACTGCAGACTTTTTCTCTGACATGGAATCTATAGCTGCAAAAGGAGAAGATCTTTTTGTCTGGGGTGGTGGCTAGAGGCATTTTCTGTTCCTAGGATTCTGACAGCTGCTGAAAACCTCATAGGACAAAGAGTTCCAGAACCTGTGGAAAGAACTCTTTGATCTAAAGGCAGAAAACTCTCCAAATGTGTTTTTTTCTGCAGTGACTGAGGCTCATCCCGTCTTACACATTACTTCTAGATGTCCTAAGAGCTTCAAAGTCCTTCTGGAAAATTAAAACTGAAGCATGTATGAACCTTGAATCCCTGTAAGAGAATAATACCTTAGCCCCTCTCCCAGTCCTCTTTCTCTGCTCTGAACCGGGGTAGGCAATGAAAGAGAAGTTTTAAGTAACTGCAGGGTCGATATCCCTGGATGCTGCTGCTTCTCTGCCAGTCTAGTTTTGTCGTTTTTATACCTGCCTGAAATGTGATCTCTGTAAATGTGCCTACTTTTTAATTTCTAGCTGATGTAAATGTTGTAATCAGTTAGCAAGAGAAGCAGAGTATAAGGCAGAATCGAACATTTATCAAAAAGTGTGAAAAAACCTTTTGTAGTGACTTTTCTTTCTTCTGAACATCAGATATAGCATGTCAAGTTGGTCTTTTCATTAGCAATGTTGCTGTTGCACATTCTGTTTTTCTGAGACTTGAATATTCTAAATTGAAAACTTTGAATGAACAGATTATGGCATTTTCATATAATATTCTTGACCTGTTTTGATTGTTGTTATTTCTGTCCTTTTAGTGCCTACTGATCTTAATCAAGATTAAAATCCTCCTTTAACCAGTGACAAGTTACATATTCAGAATACACCACACTTGTAATGTCTTTCGTCAACTAAAGAATTAGTTGAAAATCACATGGAGTTCTACAAGTGGGAAATGAAGACACATGTCTTGGATCCTAGGCTGGTTAATAAACCATTGCACCATCCTGGTCCTAGATCAACACTGTTGATCCTAAACAATTTGTGCTCTTACTTCAAAGTTGAATAAACAACAGCTTTCTTTCCTTCAGTTCCCAAGGAAAGCTATTCAGATTCATGGTGAAAAGGCTTCTGTTTTAAATGCTTTCTTTGGTTTTGATCCACATCTCCAAGGTCTGAGGGTTAAGCGTACTCAAAATCAACTGTTTTCTGAGCGTTAAGCATATTCAAAATCAACTGCTTTGAGGTCAAAAGAGGTAATTTCTCATAGTTCTGACCTGGAGCTATAAACTGATCCAGTTTTACTCAGCCCTAGTTTGGGGGAGGCCATTGTCACTTGAAAATGCCCACAAACTTTGAGGAACTTCATGTAAATCATTAATACATAGTACAGCTGCAATGACAGTTCATTATGAGCATTTCCTACTGCTGTATTTCTAAGCTAGGCTACCCATAGCAGGAAACAAAACTGAAAGAGTATTGTTTGAAAAGTGCTACACCTCTATCTTAGAATGTAAATTCACTTTTTGTAAGGAGAATCATATGAACTTTTAGGTGATGATGGCTTCAGAATGAGGTGACTGGTTAGATTGGAGCAGCCTAGGAGAACCAACAACATCCAAAAGACAGGTGGTGTTTGACTTCAGGCCTTGTAGTTGAGATTTACCTGAATTCCTTAGGATTCAGCCTCAAGTGATGTTTATCAATGTGTCTTTTGTACTTTATAATAGTGCAGCAAACAACTGCACAGACTGTCTGCTGTACATAGAGAGAGTGCATGTCCTTATCTGCAGAGGAAGCTTCTTGAGACAACATCCAATCTAGTGCAAAGGAGACTATACCTGTGCCTCAAGCCTCCAAGGTAGTTTTCTGCCATGAACCGTCTGTGAGGCTTCAACTGTGCCATTTTTCTCTCTCATCTCATTTTGCACTTGTCATCTGATCAGGACAGATTAGGAATAACACCATTATGCACTTTCATATGCTATAACAGTAGAGTCATGTGAGTAATTAGAATGGTTTATCTCTTAATCATTTTTGTAGTGTGCCATTTGTGGTCAGGTAATCTGGAAAGGTGTGTCAACTCTGAAGAAGTCTGTAGTTAGTACATATGAGTGGAGTCATACCTATCTGGGCCTTTTTAAACATGACTTGGGTGTTTAGCTCTTGAGCTGTCTGCTAATGTCAAACTCATCAATCATTTCAAAACTACACAGTTGGTGTGTCCCCCTCCTAAAACTGCCTTGTTTCATTTTGGATATTTGATTTTGCTCAGATATAAATCCAGGCTATGCAGGCTTTGGACAACAACAACAAACCCTTCAAGGGGCAAAATTCACACCCTCCACCCAAAATCCCATGCTCCAGGAAACTGGCTGTACATGCTGCCAGAGGAAACTTCTCACAAACCACTCTGTTGGTTTATATACTGCAACTCCCACACTAGGTATAAAAAAAGGTAGAGTCCAAGTCTGAGATGCTATAGTGCAAATGAACCTCCAGAGAGATGGATATTTAAGCTTTTTACACAAACATCACATGACACTGTGCTGAAAGATGACAATAAGTAACAGCAGAGAAAGCTGGGTATGCCAGTAAAATACATTGTAGGGGCTTTGTGTGTGTGCCCCAAGGCCTTGTTAGCAATCCAGTATTTGTCAGGAGTGACTGAGCAGAGGGCAGCTTAGCACAGAACAGCTTGGGGAGGGGGGAGGATTTCCTTGAGCTGTTCCTAATAAAATTGCTGTCTATAGAAGATCAGGCTCCCAGGTCAGATGCCATTTAGCTGTGGTAGCATGCAGGTACTTGTGTGCCAGATGTGGAAGAGCTTGGCTAATTGGTTCTGTCGGCACTGGTATCGAGCTTCCAGCCAGCAGACATAACATTATTCAAGGAGGTAAAATAGTAAATGCAACCTCAAAGGCTTTTCCTCCACCTGGCACTGAATTGGGAGCCCAGCAAGTTAACAGCTTCATAAACATTGCCAAAGCAGGGCAGCAAGTGTGACTTGTAGAGCCATATCTGCTTGCAATTTCATTAACGTCAGACGAAGAGGGGGAGGATTTCCAGCCCAGCAGTAATTGTGCACGTGGCCTCCTCTCTAAGCCCACGAGCAAGGAGGAGTGACAGAATACATTGTAGGGCAAATACAGACGTTAAAGCATTGAGGTCACCAATACTTAGGGGCTTCAGTATTATCATACATCATCTACTCTTCCTGCTTCCTTGCCTATACATGTGCCTTTTGAAAGACAGATGACCAGATGGCAGTTGCCTCACACTTCCTGAAAGGTTAAAAGCACTGCTATTATAGGACATCTAGGTCATACTGACACTGAGAGGAACAGTATGGTTTAAATTCAGCGATAACAGGGCTGCTGGTTAGTCTGGCTCATTTGACCAAAAAAGCTCTGAGATTATGTTGTTACATCAAGAAGTCCTTGGTTGCAGTGGCCAGTCTTGGCTGATGTGGGTTAACTAGTATTTAAGATTAAATATTGGTGAGTTGAGATCTCTGCCTTTCATTCTCACAGTCCTCAGAGATGCCCTACTTTCTTAAGCCTGTTCCCCATCTTTCTATTTACACTGGGATTATCTGTAGTTGTGCTGATCTTTTTCAAAGGAATCCTGTCTTTCTCCAGGCTCCTCAGTCCTACATCCCACATACATTCATCCCACATAAAGACCTTTATATGAGATGCTGAAATCAGGATCTCTGTTGCCTCTCTCCTTCATTCATGGTGAGAGATGGGAACAAACAAGGCAAGTCCAGATATGAGTTGGGCTGAATGGCATTAGTATAACTAAAAAAGGGTTAAGTAAAGATTTCTTTTAATAGCAACTACCAGAGTAATATCTGAAACTACCTGGAACCAAAGTGTTTTGCACTCCAGGATTTCACATCTCAGCCTCCCTCTACCCCAGCTCACACTTATGTGTGTACTGCTTAGTGCTCCCCGATCCTGCCTCAGGTTGCAGAGACCCAGATACTGATGCTGCAGCAGAGACCCAGACACTGATGCTGCAGCAGAGACCCAGACACTGATGCTGCAGCAGAGCCCTCTCAGACAAAGCATGGTCACTGGAGCTCCTAGCAGCAGGCCTGGCTGCAGGAGTTGAGCTCTAGTTTCTATGTTGTTCACGGCCATAAGGCATGTTATGCACACCTAGGTGCCCTAGAAATAACAAACATTAGCCATAAACTAGAGTTGAAACGGAAACCACCTTGGATGATCATGTGGTTGTCATAGATACTCTATAACCCAGGTTAACTTCTAGAGCTGGAGGCACTGTCTACAGGGTGAGTGAAGTTTCCCAGAACGTGTGAAATGCTGACATAAATCCCCAAATGGACTGAACTGAGCCTTCACAGCCTAGCCAAAGCCCTCCAGCCAGATTTCAATAGTATAAACAAGACTAAGTCACCTCCTCTTTCATTGAATTATAGATGGAAATAGTCAGCAGCTGATTGCAGGCTATCAATCATTCAGGATGCTAATTTTTCTGAGCTGGCACCAGAAAGAAAGCAACCAAGGTTGAGAAGGAGTTTAAGTTGCTGTTCTTCCTGTGTCATACTGCTTGTGAACAATTCAGCAATGGCTTCATGCCTCAATCAATGCAGCTGTTAAGCTGAGGAAAAGCAGGACTTTATCACAAAACAGATGTTTTGCATATGAGCTGACTTACTTCAGTTAATGACCCAGATAGAAAAGAAAACAAAGCCCACATATATGCACACACAAACAGGTATAGTCAATGCTTGAAACAGTATGTAAGAAGTGCAGATATGGATATTGAGATATGTTGAGAAAGAAAAATTGTATTTCAAAGTTATTCCATATACCTCTTAGACTTTTTGTAATGCCAAATGGCCTTTTGGCATATTTTGGCTCTTTGAAGCACCATGTATATATATGCACGTGTATATGAACACACACACTTACGTATATGATACAGGACAACAATGACAGTATTGAGGCTGATTTGCATGAAGTAGTGTTGAAAGTTCCCAGAGTGACTGGGGCACATGCTTGCAGAGTTGTTTTTATCAGTGTTTTAGATGATTCACTAAGAGGGACGTGATTTCCCAGTATCTGGTTAAGAGATTAACTGTGTCAGTATTAAGAAAACGGCTTCTGAAAATAGCAAAATTGACCACATTTTTATTCATCAACTTAATTAGAGTTTGAGCTTTCAGAACTACAAAGAGCCCATGCGGTGGTGATTTTGAATGCCTTAGTGTTTGAATTTCAGAATGGGGATACTGCAATGAGGCTGATTTCTAGGGCGTGACTTCTCAGACCTTTCTGAGAGCTGGTATCTGGGATATGCTTTAAATTGCATGCTCCTCTAAATTCCCAGTCACTGTTAAGAAGAAGTGGCTACAGCTTCTTTGGGATCTTTTGTGTCTTTGGGATCACTGACCACTTTGTTAGAGGTCAAAAATAAGAAATATAAATAAACAAAGAGCTTGCAGCTATTTCCGTTTAATACGCCAGAGTCTGTCTTGGTTCTGTGCAGTTATACTGAAGAGGTGAGAATTAGAAACTACTTGGGAAATTGTTTATTCCTCCTCCCTCTCCCCAGTTACTTTTTTTCAGTTTTCTGGCAGAAATTACAATACTTTATTATTACAATTGGTCTCTGTTTAGTAATATCTGATCTCACCTTTCTGAGGCATGAAGAACAAGGATGGGAATGCCTGAAATCACAACAGGAGATGTGGTCATTAAGTGTGACCAAAATCAGCATTTCTGTCTCTTAGGAAAGTTTTCTGGGATGCAACTATTTTCAGTTTCCAATTTGTTATTTATTGTTGTGTATTGGAAATTCAGAAAATAAGCCTGAGAAATTCATCTGGAGCTGCTCAGCAGTATAGAACTATTTAATTGTCAATCTCTTGAAACTTAGCTTTGTCTCAACTTCAGCAAAACTTGATCAAACGTCAGATGCTTCAGATGAAACATTCAAGGAAGCAGTGTTTACTGATGAAACTTTGTTTAGTCGAAAATTTGCAAACCAGCTTTAGTTATAGTCTTATATCTCTCACACACAGATTTTTTTTCCTTATACATGTATTCACATAGAGCTTGTGTTAAATAGATGTTATCAAGTATTTACTTAAAAAAAAAACAATAAGTTTTAAACTGTTTGACCAAAGAGCCTTTTCCTCTCTTCTGATGTTGCCAAAAGAATTTACATAGGAGCTAAAATACATGTGGAAAGGGTCATGCCTGGAATTTTACTATAATTGATATATTTTGATGCTGAAAAACATCTGCCCACCAGTTTAAAGGGATCACTTGAGAGCCGTTCCATGCTCTTCAGTATCATGGCTGAACCACTGAAACAGTAACTCACTAGAAAATTACTTCATATAGCTCTTCTTCCCTATCTTTGGCACAGGCCAATCCTGTAATTTTGAGAAGAGCAAATTCATCTCAGAACCTGATGGGCTAAGCTGAAGTGGACCAGAACAGTTACCTCCAGCTCTGCAAAGCCCTGGTTCTTCAGCTCTGTCTGCACCACCAAGATGCTCACCTCCAAAGCAGAATTTCACACTCTTTTTGACATTTCTGCTGCAGCAGAAATGCAAAGACAAAAGTGAACATTAGGACAAAAGAAATAATAGAAAAAAATACTATTACTTTTTACCATCCAGCCCTACAAGCTCCATATAAAGTGTTGATGAAGCTTCTGGAATTGTTGTGCATATGCATAAATCTTATTTCTTCTAATGTTAAATTTACTGTATTTATTCCAACATTTCTAAGTTATCACTATTAGTTCATCACATGGAAGCTAAGATCTCCATGTAATCCCCTAGATCAGCAGGACCTGAAGCCACTGTTTCAGTGATGACCTCTAAAGCAATGCCCGCAAAGAGAACCTTGCTGTGCTTACACTGGGCAAGGGCTGAAGTACAGCTGAGTTGACTGGTAGTGAAAGAAAGCATGGCTCAGTAGAAAAAATGAGATCTGCAAGCCCAGAACTTTAATCAGGTAATTAATTAGCAATAAACTCCTTTTTATTATGTGCCTAAAAAAGTACTAAGTGTTGGCTGGGTAATGTTAAAGTCTGCAGTATTGTATGTTCCTGGTGGTCACTTCTGTGAGCTCCCAGTTAAAACCCCCATGACAGCTAGTGAGAAAACTGCATTCACCAAGTAAAGTGATAGGTATTAAAAAACAATTAGGACTTAACTTCCAAGTGAGCTGCTGGCCCTCAGGCAGAAAACTGTGGGAAGATAGATGATAAATGACCAAGATCTGTATCTTGATAGGAAGGTAAGACAGGCATTTCTGAGAACAAGTCTTCCAAAGAGCTAAACCCTGATACAGCTGGGCAGTTTAAACTGTAAAGACAGCCCAGAAAACCAGAGTGGGACAGTTTCCTGAGTGCTGGGTGTCTTGGGGGTCTCTTTGAGGTTTTAGCCTGTAGTATTTGCTGCAGGGGAGGGGTCACCCGGTCAATTGTGTTGGCAGTGTACTAAAAAAATGATCAGACAATTTAATGGTTGATAATAGCATGGTAGTTATGTCCCTGAGATAAGAGTAACCAGATACCTGGTTCTGAGGCTTGAGCACACTCTAACTTGAAAGATCAAGTGATCTTTAAAGTATTACAACAAGTTGTGGGTGCTGAACATTTCCATTTGTGACACCGCTGCTGATGCCTCTGGGGCTATGCAGGGCATCAGGGATGCAGGGCAGCTGATACTCCAGCACTGCCTCAGAAGCATGGTGTCTCTGATCCTCATAGAGAAGACTGGCATGGTAGTTTTGGCTGACTGCCCCTGCCTTGTGCAGCAGCACAATGCTGGCTCTGGCAGCAGGAGCTCTGGGAGCTCAGTGAGGCTGTGGCAGGATTTGCCCCTGCAGATAAACACTCTGCTATTTTGAGGGGCGCTCCTCTGTGGTACACAGCAGTGAGAGCTCCTTAAATGAGGAGGGCATGGGGAATGGGTGGCTGGTGTATAAGCAGATCTCAGGGTCTGACAGTGTGAGATTGCCCTGAATTCATGTCGTAGGGTCCCTGTTAGCAGGTGAGACCACTAGAGGAAGCCATGGGTTTGCCAGCATTGAGGACTAATTAATAGCCAAAATTAGCTGATTCTGGTATTTTACCTTCTAGCTTTAGAGATACTCACCAGCAGCCAGCACTATGAGATTCAACTAGAACTCTCTCTCATTTGGCTTCAGGGAGTCCATGAGAGAAAAGTCTTCTCTATGTCTGGATTAACCCAAATGCCAATCTCTTTTATGACTATTCTCAGTCACAGCCTCGTCCATGCAGCTCTCAAATACCTGTCTGTGTTTCTGTGTTGTCTAACACCTCCTGTATGCAGCAACCAAATTTCTAGCAAACTGTGTTCATGTACTTCGCTCGGCATAAAATAAAATAACAAGCACATTTCAGAAAACTTGCTTGCCAGAGATGTACTTATGGTCCTAAAATACAACAATCCCCTATGTACCCATCATCTCCCCCACAGACACGTCATACTAACTTACGACATCCTCTTCACATGCTTCCCTTCACATATTGTTATACAGAATAAATTTCCTTAGCACAACACAACAGTCTTTCGCTTGCAAGCCTATGCGTTCTTAGCTCATGGTTTTACCGTAAATCCCATGAACATTCTGTGAACCTCCAGCTCCTGGATTCATGGGAACAATAAAAATCTCAATGTATTTTTTAGTTTTTATGGTTGCAGAAAAAACCCACACATAAATATGATCTAAAAAGCCCCCAAACCAGAAGGCAAATAAAAATAATCCCAGAAACATTATTATTATGCTGATAAATCCAGTGATTTTTAAGCTGCCTTCTTCAGGGTGTCTTGTGTATGGTTTTGAAATGGTAGGGTTGGCCACAGGAGAAACACATACTTCTCCACACCCAGGTCTCACAGAACTTTTTCCTTCTAAACCTCACACAGGCTCTTCATAGCACGGTAATTCACTGCCTTGAGATATTCTGTAGTATTAAAATGTCTGGGGTGAAAGTCTGTGTGTTTAGATTCATCCTGCCTAAGAGAGCTCCAGTCATTACAAAGATCAGGGTGAGAAGTGGAGTCACTAGGGAGCTGCAAAGGTCACATCCAGCGTCTGCTGTTTCTTTGGCTTAATGAGGTGCATGAGATGCCAGAACAAACAGCCTGTTCCCCCTCAGGCTTAACTGCTGAAACAGTGCGTCCTGCCTTGAAGGAACTGCTCACACCAGGTGGTTCCCAGAGCTCACGCTGGCAGCTTTGCACCCTGTCCCATTGCACATGGGGCGTTCAGCGCTGGGCTGGTATGTGAAAATCATGCTTAGTGAGGAGATGCGCAGGTCTTTGCGACAGCGCAGAGATCATAGAATAGAATCATGGAAGAGTTAGGGTTGCAAAGGACCTGAAGATCTTCTAGTCTGATGAGCAATCTGGTCTGCTGACAGCGGTCCCAACCATGGTGGCCCCACTCCATGCTGGGCTGTGTGTCTTGCATTATGTGCATTATGTGCCTTCAGGAAGCACCCCTACCTCTTCATCTGGCTTGTTTCATGACAAGTGGTCCCCTTGGCTTGGAGTTGGCTTTGTTTCCCCTTCTGGGCTGTTTTATCTTGGCATGCCTAAGGGCAAGCAGTGGATCCAAGGAGGTCTGGACCAGTGCACTAAAGGCAACTTCAGCATCACCTCTCTCCTGACTAGACTGAGATGTCAGGGTGTTGCCTAAAGTCCTGGCTCCATTGGAAATGGCTAGATGTAGACAAGGTGATGATGGTTTTGAGATGAAGTCTCTGCTCTCCTTTGCTGAGGGAGAAAACACAGACGATGTTATATGCTTTATCCTAAATGGCTACAGCAGGTTCAGATGAATTCCCACCTCTGCCACCTTCATCTATGACTGATTTCAGGGGCAGTAGTATTCTGAGCAGAGATATGTGTATGTTGATAGCAACCTCTGCATTATGTCCTTGCTTTTTATGTCCCTAGCTGGAAGATTGCTCTCCAGTCTGTTGTACTGGCCAGTGCATCAAAATGGGAGGGGAGCAGAGACAGTACTAATCTAGTCTGAGAAGTACTCCAAATTTTTGTGGCTATATGATCCTCTTCTGCTTCCACTCAGGCCTATGACAGCCGGAGAGGCAAGGGTGATCTGAATGAAAACTCTCTTCTGAAGAAGAATGTCTCTAAATCCAAAAGGGCATCCAGTATTTTTCAAGGTCATAGATGTTTTGCAAGAGTTATGAGTGATGGCAGAGACATGCTTTGCAGCCAGGTCCTCTGGGAGTCAGTTGGGAGTTTGACTGAGAAAGAGTTGGCACTAAAGTTATGGATTTGACCCAGAGCAAGTATTGAGTCTGTGGGTGAGGCTGACCCTACTTGAGATCTGAACTTCATGGCTGGTCCACATGGGATCGAGTCTAGAGACAAAGGGGACTGCCACTAGGACCTCGTGTGGGCTGGAGTAACGGTGCCCTGGGAGATTTCTCGTATCAGGTCCAGTCAGGGCTTACTGAAGTTGGAGAGAACACTGAAACAAGCAGGAACGAGGTTCACAGGAGATGCAATCTGTCTGACATAATCTCCTTTCTTGTTCCCTCTCCTTCATACCACAGAGCAGTTTTTGTATGCTCTTGAATGCCAAAACTTCTCTTTTAACATCCTCGACACTAGAGCAGAACTGAGAATTATACAGGGAGCCGGGCAAGGGACTGGCACTGAATCCAGGCTGGAAATTATTTTCTCAGTTTTTGAGAATTTCCAAAGCAGAAAAAAAAAAATCCTTTTTGTCCTGATGGAGGTCGGAAGGTCAAAATCTGAAACATATTGGTGAACTGAAAATCTGGAAAAGAGCAGTGAGGTTGGGGTCAAGCGCATCACTTTGTTTAGATAATTTTCAAATGCTTTGCTTTATTTCTGGATATTTATAAAGGGATTCCAGCCACTACAATTAGCTTAAATTTGGAAATTAAAAGCTACTTTGAAAAGTAGAAGTTTGAGCAATTTGGAGGAGAAAGAAAATTCAAGCTGGAAACTTTACAAGAAAAATCTCTTTCCTAGGAAGAAAAATGGTTATAACGAAATGGCATTGCATTTTGAAACCCTGAAAAAAACCTGATCCTCCCTGCCCGACAGCTGTCTCAGGAAAGGGATTGTGTTCAACCTCTGCTTCCAAGAGTTCATCTTGAGGCAATGCAGCTTGTCACACATCTCCCATTTACTTCCCCAGTCTGTCCCCATGACTTTCTTTCCCGCTCGTAGAAGGGTCTGTGTTGTCTGATAAACACTGAGCAGAACCATATGTGAGCTGGGCTGCATTATGCAATAAGGGAGGATAGGTTAGTATCTGCTCTTCAACTTGTGAAAGTTTTCCTTTTTGGCCAGATCTCAAGAGGTAGGATTGAATTACGTTGCATTTAATTTCTAATTGACATTGGATGCTTAAAATTTACTGCCAATGCAGACATGGATTTTTTTTATGCTGAAGGAATTCTTATATTCCCTGAAATTTCTTGATCAGCATGAGCTTGCCAATGCCAATTCTTGCTTTACAAGCAACTACTAGATCCTAAGGCTGAATTTACAATATTATTTCCTTGTAAATGTCAGATGTAATTTGGGGAGAATGCTCAGATACATCCGATACTGATCGACTCTCCATTTTTATTAGGATGTAGTCAAATCAGATGCAGCTGAGATCCTTACCCATAGCCTTAGGGAAGCCTATTGACAAGGTTTGGAGTCAGGCTTTGGAAATAATAGATGTGAAAAAGTATAAAACCTATATTAAAGTTTAAAAAGCTTCATTATATAGTGATTTTTCAATTGATCTGTGACAGGTTTGGATGAACCTATGGGAAAAGAAAGATGCAGGATTCGCTGAGACTTTGACAGCTTTTTGCTGTGCTTTAGTTCTGAATTCTTCCTTTTGATTAGAAATAGGAAATCCCATCAGCTGCAGGGGAAGCACTGGACCAATTTGCATTGGAAATTAAGAACTTAAAGCACATTACAATAATCGCTGATTCTAGTTAATTCCAGTAAATTTTGAGGCTCTTTGCCACCTCTGTGGTTAATCCCATGGAACAAACCAATGAATTATCTCCTGCTACCCAGGAAAGTAACTGTAATCTCATGTTACCTGCCAAAACTCCTTATCCAGTGTGTAATGCCTCCAAATAAGGCCCAAACTATAATTTTGGGAAGTTGGGGAAAAAAACAACAAACCTGTGAGCCTTTTCCTTTCCATTAGTTTGTTCCCTCCAAGGCAATGTGTCTTGAAAGAGTGGAGAGGACATATTCTTTCTTTATTTCTTCTTCAAAAATATGCGTGCAAGATTCAGTAGTGCTGTGATTAGAGCAGTCTGCAGAATAAACATGTCCAGAGTCAAGACCAGATTGGCAGTCAACACCAGGAAAGGATTGGTGTCTTGTGAGGAAGGATATTCGACCAAATCCTGCTTATATTCACATTGAAATAGAATATGGTGACTTCAGAGAAGCCTGGATTGAATTACCATAGTCCTGTATATATCTGTAAATTAGATTGTATTTTTAAATACAGCCCTTCCTATGAGTAGAAAATATCACTTACTAAACCATACCTTATATGTATGTGGCAGGTTGCAAGCAGTAGCCAGATTCAATGCTTTCCCTACCACAGAAGTACAATTATTTCTGTGGAAATTAAAGCACCAAGGGGGAGTGACAGTCAAGACTGTAAGCAGCTGTGAAAGCCAGGGCAAGGCTCTGGAACTGAGAGTGCTAGCCTCTCTTTTTGTATTCATATTGCTCCTTCCGCTCTTTACAACAAATGCACATTTGAAGATGTGGAAGGGCTCTTTAAGGTCTATTGTTCTCTAACTCTCTTTCTGGTCTACAATTATAACCATAAGGGTAACAGAAGTGAAGCAACCTGGAGCCTCATAAGAAAATGGCATGAAATTTGTCACATGTACCCTGCATTCACTTGTAAAAGACCTTAGCAGAACTGCAAAACAGACCCGACAGTATCATTGCCTACAGTAGCAAGAAGCTGGTTTTCTTTCCCAGCCTTCAGTTCAAATTACTTGACCTTTATCCTCATGTCTTCTGTCTTTAGGAAGGGCCATACTAAATCCTCATTCCTCTCTAGCTGTAAGAGTCATACTTGCAGCTATTAGGTCTTTAATTGTGTGAAGCTGTCCCCAGAAACGCAGTTTCAGAACTGCCTTTTGCTGAAGTGAACAATAAGGCTTAATATAGAGCCTGGAGTAATATTATAGAGTTAGAGGCAGATTGGAGATTAGTACATTGTTTCTGCTATAGAGGATTTCTTGCTAGGACATGAATAGAAAAGGCTTTATCTAATCATATTGTTTTCAGGCTTGTTTTGTTTTGCCAAAGTGATATGCAAGTCCCTGACTGTCAAAGGGGAGCAAAGTTCAGCTTCCCATTTTCCACTACTGCCTAATAATGAGCCTTGAAAAGCCTTGAGGTTGGTTTAAGACTAGTTTTATGACAGTGGAGACATGAGTGCTCTGTTTCTTGCAGCTGATTTCTGAGCCCTTAGGAAACCTGTGAGTTACATTTCTAAGCATGGGGGCGAAAAGTCTTCATGAAGAGGAGAGAGAATGCTGGATGAGGTTCACACATAAATCCTGGGATTTCACAAGCTGGGCTTTTAAAAAATCACCAGATTTCGCAATACTCACAATCAGATTGCGAGGGATGGTGACCCTTTGGATTTGAAGGGATTTTTTTCAGTACTGTCTCGACTCTTAGCTCTGATATTTTCCTTCCCTTGCACATGTGATCATCTTTTTCAGGGTCATGTATATATTACATGGATTGTATGTTGGTAAACCTGTTTTTTTAAGGCATACCACTCTGCCTCATTTTCTTCAGCAATCACAAGGGGTAGGACAGTTTTCTCTGCAGCCCTTAGTTCCCACCTCTTTACATAAACTTTTGAGGCTGTTGAAAGCAGTTCTTTACTCTCCCCATCTGCGATTAATTGCTCCTCTCTCATGCTCTGTAGCTAACTCATTGCACCTTGTGCACCCCCACTTTGGAGGCAAACTTTGGGAAGAAATTGCGCTCCATTAAAGCCATCTATCGCAGGCTAAATGCTCCTCAAAGACAAACATCGCCATTCCTGCTGTACTACATCTTGCTTTTTCCATGCCAAGGTTTGCTCCAGGAAATCCCCCAGATGAATTAAAAATACTGTTTTGCATTTGTTGGGACCTCTGCCCAGTGCTGCTTGCAGTGCACAAGCTGTGTTTGGTGCTAGTTGGGTCAAGATATCTCAGAAAAATCTCATGCTTGGGTATTGGCTCTTCTAAGCTATTGGCTCACACACATGCACACATACACACACACATGCATACGCAAAGTCTCTCTCTTCTTTAAACAGGAAGCTCAACTCAGCATGTGGTGAGAAACTGAATATAACAAAGACTTTCTTGCATTTTAAAAAATTCTATTAAAATAAAAAAAAAAAGAAGAAATTGGAGAAGGAGAAAAAAAAAACAATTCCTGTGTTAAAATAAACTCTTGGGTGTAAATAGCTCAGCACAATCAAGAAAACCGGGTGTTTAATGGAAAGATTCTGGCCAGGATTCATTAGTGACTGATTCAGTTGAAGAAGTGAAGCTTCATGGTGCCTGCAAGTTTTTCAGAAGTTTGGGAAAATTTGAAGAAAACAGTAGATATTCTATGAACGTGGGATGCAGGCCCATGGTATAAGCAAGCACAACTCCATTCAAATGTATTGGAGCTGTGCAAACGGTTTGGCTTTGGCTCTGGGAATAGCACAGGTGTAGGTTAAACAAGGCCTGATTCATTATGTTTAAGGCCATAGGGATTTTTATGGTTGTCTGGGTCAAGTCTCTATAGCATACATCTGAGATACCCTGTGATTCATCTATGAGGTCTGAGTTGTGGCAAAATACATGTTTTTAAAGAGATTTGAAGTCTTTGAGAAATAGAAGACTCACCAAGTGCTTTGGTTAGATTAGCCAAGGGTTAGTTACCTCTAGTAGCCTGAACATGCATTATTCTGCTCATTGCTGCTCATGATTGTCGTCTGCCCCCATGGCATTGAAGTGGCTTTGTGTGACTGTCTCTCATCAGCCTCACATGCTGTATCACCAGCAGTGCTATTGCAATGTGAATGCTGCTTTTGTATCAGATGTGATCAGCACAGAATGAAAGCTTTGGACATCTACCGTGCTTCCAGCTCAGTGTGCCAAGCCTGTGGTGATGGGAAATCCTGATACCCCCCAAAAGGGCAAAGACTACAGAAGCTGGAGCATGGCTATGTAGTCTCTTCTTCCCGGTTTTGCACAGGGAACATTTCACCCCATATGGCTATTTGAATATCATCCTTCAGTGTTTGAGGGCAAACTGCTAGAAAGAAGCTTGATATAAAATAAGAGGTCTTCATTATGCATCTTGAGAGGGTCTGGTGATTGTATTTTACTTCATCTTGGCTGAGCAGATGTTCACCGTGGCTAGTCAGAGTTCTGCACAACGAAAAAAGCTGAACATCAACATCAAGGTATAGCCCACTGATCTCACCAAAGAGAAGGTATTTCCTGAATGGGGAGCAGCAAAATCCATGTAGTTCATACAAACTCCCGGCAAGAACATATGATGTTGCTGTTTGCAGAAAATCATTACCAGATGGTACAATGATGGTAGGTGTGTGCAAACCCACAGGGTGCAATAGAATGGATGAATAACACCTCTCTGCGGCACATCGAAAAGTCAAGGTGACGGCAAGCATAGATCTTGCTTCACGTTTGTTGGTCATGCTTCATTCTGCCTTTGTGCATTGGGTTCTGTGCAATGGGGAATGTGTTGTGGGAATAGCCATGCCACCCAGGGCTTGAAGCCTCTACCTTGAGCTTAGCAGAGGGGAGTAATAGCAGGGACAATTAAATCTTCGTTGGTCTGGTGTGCTCAGCATGAAGGAGATTTCTCTGTGTTTGTTAACACAGCTCTGATTCATAACCTTGAATGGAAGGAGGCCAAAAAGCACAGCATGCTATTCCTCTGAGTGAGCTGTTCCAGCTAAATGGAAGCAAAAATTACAGCATGCTCCCCCCTGAACTACTAGAGAGGTCCTCTGAAAGTTTCATTAAAATGTCATGCCATTGTAATGCCTTCTGTGGTAAAGAGTGGGTCACTCAGATTGCCAGGAAAGTTAGTATGTTACTATAGAATTTTACTAAATCCTGGCTTCTGTTGTCTCAGTGGAAAACAGTCTGTGCGTCCTGTGAAAAGTTTTTGTAATGGAAAAAACCACCAGCTTTTGCAGATGGCATGGGACAAAATAAACATTTTTCCAATTTGGTTTTCATGAAAGCCCTAGATCAGATTCATGTCCTTTCTGGAACAGGGGCTGATCTAGGGGCTGGGGCATTCTTTACCCAACCCAGAAGAACAGGCTTTTCAATTGGACATGGTGGTAGGAAAATCATAGAATCATAGAATCATGGAATAGTAAGGGTTGGAAAGGACCTCAAGATCATCGAGTTCCAGCCCCCCTCCCATGGGCAGGGACACCTCCCACTAAACCATGCCATCCAAGGCTGTGTCCAACCCCACCTTGAACGCCGCCAGGGATGAAGCATTCACAACCTCCCTGGGCAACCCATTCCAGGGCCCCACCACCCTCACAGTAAAGAATTTCTTCCTCATATCCAATCTAAACTTCCCCTGTTTAAGTTTAAACCCATTACCCCTTGTCCTCTCACCACAGTCCCTAATGAAGAGTCCCTCCCCAGCATCCCTATAGGCCCCCTTCAGGTATTGGAAGGCTGCTATGAGGTCTCCACGCAGCCTTCTCTTCTCCAGGCTGAACAGCCCCAATTTTCTCAGCCTATCTTCATACGAGAGGTGCTCCAGTCCCCTGATCATCCTCGTGGCCCTCCTCTGCACTTGTTCTAACAGTTCCATGTCCTTTTTATGTTGAGGACACCAGTACCGCACACAATACTCCAAGTGAGGTCTCACGAGAGCAGAGTAGAGGGGCAGGATCACCTCCCTCGACCTGCTGGTCACACTCCTTTTGATGCAGCCCAGGATACGGTTGGCCTTCTGGGCTGCAAGTGCACACTGCCAGCTCATGTTAAGTTTCTCATTGACCAACACCCCCAAGTCCTTCTCCGCAGGGCTGCTCTGAATCTCCTCCCCGCCCAACCTGTAGCTGTGCCTGGCATTGCTCCGACCCAGGTGTAGGACTTTGCACTTAGCATGGTTAAACTTCATTAGGTTGGCATCAGCCCACCTCACAAGCGTGTCAAGGTCCCTCTGGATGGCATTCCTTCCCTCCAACTTATCAACCGAACCACACAGCTTGGTGTCATCGGCAAACTAAATGACAAGGCACTTCTCAAAAGCAGACTGTTTCTGCCCATGATTTTTCTAGGACCAAAGCCATCGTCTTTCTAGATTTGTTAATTTCTCTTAATGGATTCGCTCATGCCCTAAGCAAATTCATTTGTGTATGAACTACCTCCTGTGTATGTCTGTGAAGGAATTTGCACCTTATACCTGGTCAGTTGTGTAACTTGCAGAATTTCTGATGGTGCCACTACAGCTACTGTTCTTTAGAAGAATTAAAACATCAAGATGCTTGTTAGAAGGACTGCCCATAGTATGCTATGGTAGGAATGTTCACAAACGAGCTATTTGTGAAATCTTGGTCATAAAATGCAGGATTTGCAAAAGGTCTTTAAGAATCTTTTATGACTAGGAAGCATTGATCTCACTGAACTGGAGGAGGGCACACAATCTAATTCACTGATTAAATGCTGCTGATTAAATGATTTAAAGAGATTTTTGTCTCCTCGCTGTTATACTAGCTCTAAAATTAAAGCTATTTTTCTAGTTATAGATTAATCTCAGTCAGTTCGCCAAAATGTAGAAAATCAGAATTTTCTTCTTCTTTCAAATAACAGTTTTGTACAATTGAATTCCATTGATTAAGAGGGATTTGGGAAAAGCTTTTAATGTCCCATATGGCTTCGGGATTCAAAGAATTTCCATGTAATAAAGTATCGTCTTCTGGACTTTTCCCTTTCTGCTTTATACTTAGCAGGCGGTATTACAACACTAGCAGCTTGGGGCAGTTTAAATTTCGTATTAGAACCATAGGATCTGAACTGAAATCCCAAAGGGGATTTTCATCCCTTTTCTTTTCAGCATGTGTCAATGGAAATAATCCTCTGAAGGTCAAGAAAAAGTGCTGTCCCTAAATATAGAATTCCTTTGGTTATCACAAAAGCAGTGTTCACCACAGGAAGGGACTGGACTTCTGAGGAGGGTGCAAGTTTTGATTTTGTGAAGTTTATTTTGCAGAAGGGTTGTGGACAGTGTCTTGGAGACTGGTAAGAATCAGTGAGATATTATCAGTCCAAAGCAAGGTTTTATGTTCCAAGGCTCCTAGCATGTAACCTGTGTCATTAATTTCCATGCTACTGATTCTGGTATTACCTTAGGGGTAAGGAAGACTTTTTATAATCATCAGCTCCATTGCAGACATAAAGCAGATCATGCACTTTGGTGTAAAAGGGGCAAATATAGCTTATAAAATTTAAGAAAAATTTAATTATAAAATCCTTTTGAGAAGAACCTGACTGAAAGCAATATTATCTCTGTGCCCTCATCTGGAGTATTACACTAGTGTAGCAGCACCTCTTTTTCATTATTAGGAATCAAGTTGGCTTGATTTCATATGGAATGGCCACCTCGTAAATGTGTTGTAATCCTTGTCATGAGAAAATTTTAAAGGCTCTTGGTGGGAGCTGGTCACAGTTTTCTTTCTCACTTTTTTTTTTCCTTTACCCAAAGGTTGCTGTAATGAAAACATTAGGGTATTGGTGTTGGCTTTTTAAGAGTTTAGAATTTTTGATCTTCTAGAATTCTTTAGTTACCATTACCTAGAAATAATGTAGTTTGCAATTTTTTTCACCTTTCTTTTCTTGCTTTTCTCTCCTTTTTTTTCTGTTCTTCTTCATACCTTCCTGAAACAAATAGTGGGGGAAAAGATGAAAAGATGTCTAAGAGTAAATTAAAATAGAAGGAGAAAGACCAATTACAGGAAAGAAGCCTGGGTCCAGATCTCTGCTATGCTACACATCTGTGGCTTAGATTTTGAGGATGAATTTGGGCATGTATTTCAACCCAAATTTGCCTGGTGTCCAAATGATCTGGCATCAGGTTTAAGTGAGATCCAGAGTGAAGCTGGGAAAAAGCTCAGACTTTAAAGAATACTCCATTATAGATGGCAACAATCTGGTGCTGGATCAGGCAGCTAAGTGGGGAAAATGCTGAGCTGCAGTTACCCATGGGGGGCTGAGATGGTTCTTGTCAGTTCTCTTGTCAGTTCTCTGGGAGGTCCTGTAGACTACATCTATCAGATCCTCATGTTGCTTTATGAAACACAGATGCTGGTGCTTAGAACCAGTTGTCTCCACCAATTACTCATATATAGGTGCCATGTAGCTAGCCACAAACTGAACAACTACCCTGAAGCAATTAGAGGTTGAGGTGAGTCTTTCAAAGCAGGTTTAGCCTGACAGTAGCCAGATGACAATGGGAGGTAGTCCAGTGGCAGAGCCCCTCCTTCTCTTCTTTGCATGCTTTGGATGAAGTGCAAAAATCTGTTTGGAGTTTCTTCCCAAGACAAGGGTCAAGAATTTGTCAGCAGCTTTGTTTTGTTGATGGAGCAATCCATGGAGTGGAACGTCTCAAAAATTAGCATCCTGTGGCAGCCAAGCTATAGGTAGAGAGATCACAATGCAGTGTGGGTGGTGCAGTCCAGCCACCAAGGAAGCCCTGTGCAGATAAGTGGGGCTTGAAAACCCAACTCAAAGAGTTCAGTCAGATGGTGAGAAAAAAGCTGATTGCAAGTGAAATATTCTGTTTAGATTTTCCACAGCATGAAGTTCCTATAGTGTCAATCTTCATCTATCTGCTTGTGAGGGCCGCTTGCAGGATATGATATAGGGGTGAACCTGCTCTTGGCTTTTTCTTCGCTGGGGTGAAGCTCAGCAGAGGAAGTCTCCTCTGGTGTTGGACACTGTGCTGAGTACAGGGACTTGCAGATTGCTGTTCAAATGTCTCTCAGTAGGCTTTCTTTTCACAACTTCTAAAATTCCCATTAAACCTCACTGTAAGTGTTGAAATCAGCTTAAGAAAGTTAATCCATTGTTTGCAAAATCATTGAGACTGTCAACTTGACATTGTGTGTAGTTGTTCAAGTTCAAAAGCCCTGAAAAACAGAGCTCACAAGAGAACTGGCAGCTGACCCTTAACTCCAAACATCATTGCTTTTATACTGCAGTATGAATTATTTTCTGCTTTACAAACTGCTGTCATTGACTAAAGACCTTGCTGTGAACTGGAGTTTTCAGATATATTAGTGATGAATTGGACTTGCTCTGCAAAATCCCAGGTCTCAGTGTTTGCTAGGTCTCAACAGCTGTAATCATTTTCCCAAGGTATATTCGAAAATATTCTCTGGAGCTGCTGTGAATCACAGATGTTTGTTCTAAAGGATTGGGTTGGTGGTCCTGGGCCATATGTAAGGGCATCTTGATGAAATTCAATGTGGGGGTCAGTTTCAGTGATGGTCAGTCTCTGAAGAAAACTTTTTACTTACTGTTGCCCATCAGCAGAAAAATGCTAATTGAATTTTGAAGCCTTAGTCCCTACTGTAGAGAAAGGCAACAGGAGGGGAAAAAAGGTTTTGTTGTATTTCCTGGTAGTTCATTTTGCAGTCTTTAAGATCCATCTGCTTTCAGGGAGTGGGGGACATTCGGGAAGAACATCTGTGAATATCCCATGTCATTACACTTCCAAAGCCAATGGCAAAGGCCTTGGCGAGATCCAGGGTTTTCAAACATAAGCCTTTTCTGCAAGTGTTTAGACAGATGGTTTGCTACTGTATGGAGCATCTTCAGGGAATTTATGCCTATTCTCAACATTGCAATTATTGTAGGCTCAAGATTGGCTGTCTCCTGCTGAGTTTCTGAACAGTGTTTGTTTTTGCTTGATGAAATTCTGTCTTAGATTTTTTAGTGATTATGCTGTATTGTGTTCTGCCAGGCTTTGAAATGAGATCAAATTGCTTTTCCCTTAGCATTTACTTACAAAACATGTGTCGGCCAAATCTTGGAGTTCCTACTTGTATACCACTCACCCACTGAAAGGCAATGGGACCTTTGCCTGAGTAAGCAGTCTGTGAAAACCAAGTAAATGGAGGGGTTTCTTGGCTCTGGAATAGCAGCCTGCAGCAGCAAATAGCTTATCTTCTCTGAAAGAGGTGAATGGGTATATTGATGTTGCTTTGATGAGACACTTTTGCGACACGGGTGGCCAGCTCGTGGTGGAAGGGGACACTAGAGCTAAACAAAAACTACTTTCTAGTTTGCTAAAGTGTTTGTTTTTTTTAAGATGATTTCGGTTAAACCAAATAAGAACCCAAATTCAGAGATACTTACAGTGATCTGGAGAATCTGCTCACCAAAATTTCCAGCTTCTGTTATTCTTAACAGACAATCTGGCTGTGAAATTGGTAAAAAAATCCATTTCAATGAGGAGCTGTGGATCAAGATGCATCAAGAGTGCATGTTTGGGCAAAAGTCTTTTAACTGGAAGTGTTTCATGCAATGTATTTTGTGCTCAGTTAATTAGTATTTTTAAGTTATGTTCTTGTAACAAAATCTTCCACTAATCTCCAAGAGGCACAGTCCAGATCATATCCTAGCACTTCTACTTGCCACACATAGTGCAAAGCTGAATATGAACTTTGAAATTCTGGTCCTTTGTGAGGGTTTTTGCAGCATGATCCCTTGAATTTCACTAGATGATCTTAAGGTCCTTTCCAACCCTAACTATTCTATGATTCTATGATTTAAAGAGCTGCTGTAGAAACACGTTTCTATCAGAACCACTTCTTTTCATAATCAGGCAAACCTGACCACACAGAAAGGATGAAGCTCATTGCTGAGAAAATAAATAGCACAAGACTATTTAGATCCTTCAAAAACAAACTTGGTGGTCTTTGCCCTGGTCTGCTGAGGAAGAAGAATAGTACATTTTCATTCCCATTCCAAATATTTAGTAGATCTCTATATGCTGCAGTCACTCTCCTACTGTCTGTATTAATTAAAGCAGATAAGGCTGATTTTGTGTTCATGTACCATATACGACTGCTGTGATGTTAGTCAAGTTCGTGTCAGTATGAAAAAGGCACGTTAATGGACTCAAGTCCAACATTTAAACTGAAATAGCAATCACCCCAATTTGAAATTAGTTATTACAATAATTCAATAATTGTAGAAGGCAAGTTTATGTGCATATAATTTTTTTAAGATTTTTTCCATTGAGTCTAGGGAAATGAGCCCTGATTTCTTGCAGAGAAGGGGATTGTGTGTACGTGTATACGTCTGTGTGTGTCCTTGACAGCTTTTGAATTCATTGGCTGACTTCCACACCATTTGTCAGAGGAGTAAAGATGTTTAAGATAAGCAAGCTTCTAAAAGCAGATGGTCAGGTGAAAGAAAATCATGTTGGGAGGATCTGACAGTAAGGAAAAGAGCAAAACAAGAGTGAACATTATTAGGAATGAGAGAATCCATATGGGGGAAAACCCCTTACAGATGTCTCAGTTATAATAAAATTTTAGATATCAAAGTCACTCATCCATGTGACACAATTGAAAAGGAGCTGATTTCATTGATTCTGGTGCTTTTGTTTTTGCAGCATACCTAGTTTTATCTGCATTTGAGGAAGGTAAGATTAAGAAAACATTCATCTCTGGAAAATAAAACCACCTCAGCATATGGGTGATTATGCATTCTTGGACAAAAGAGCAGTATTTTCTGTGAGCAGAGAATGAAGCAGGCTCTGAATAGCTGGAGTCAATAATGGTATGCTGGATGATATTGAGTTAAGAATCTTCTGTTCTTCCATTCTTGGGACCAATACCTGTTTTAAAAATGGGGTTAATGATACTTAAGTGCTTTGGAAAGTTTTTTGACTACTGCAAAGAAATTTTCCTTCGGATAGGTGTAATTAAAAGCCCCACATCCTTTAAAATCTAGTTTCTTGCTGATGTGGCATTAGGCTGTAAGATTTTTGAGTCACATTATTTTTTTATTATTTTTTTTTTAATATATGCAAGAGTTGCTACTTTAATTGATGCTAAAATGTGAAGAGTTACAAAAAGATCGAGCTTCTCTTAATGCTGTTCTTTGTACTACTTTATGAACAATAAAGTCAAAAGATACCATGCATAAGGTGCAAGGCTTGGGAAATGTTTTGGTTTAGCTCTCAAGCAAGTAAGGTTTGAGTATGCATGTTGATGATCAGTATGATCATAGATGGTGGGTGAACGTGGCTGTACTGTCGCATAGAGAGAGGGGTGTTTCTGAGGTTCACTACACTTTTGTCAACTGGATCTATATTGGTACAAGGCATATATGAGATATTTCTGTCAGATGTGAGAATATAGGAAGGCTTGAACTCTATGTTTTATGTCTCTCCAAATAAGTCTAATAATTTTATTTTGTTTAAAGAAAATGTCTGAGGAAAATTCTTTCCTGAGAAACATTTTTGGAAACTTTTACAGAACACATAAAGCTTTGATAACATCACTGGAGACATTAAAGATGAGTTTGAGTGAGGGTTTCTGGAAAGTTTTAAACCATACAGTGCTCTAATCAGCTGCAGAGAAAGAAACGGTTGCTGGATGGCTCTGTTGATTCCCTGTGTCACTTGAGTGTGACAAGGTTTTATACCATATGCAGAATCAAACCCAAATTTGCTCTGGACCTAAAGCTCAGGTGTTAGATGGCAGAACAGGGTTACAGCTAAATGTACACTGAAGGATGTACCATGGCTTTGCCCCAGCTCTGGTGAGGAAGCCACAATGGCTTAAGGGGTAAAACGTGCAAACAATTTACTGGGTAAGAAGACCGACTTTAACATAAAAAAATCATTCAAACAACGTGTTCTATAAACAAATTAATCAAATACTGGCCAGATTTTCCCCAAATTCATGTGGTTACATAAAGGTCAACTGGGGCCCAATTAACTTGTGTTAGCTTCCCAGGGTCATCTGATCTTGGCAATTTTCATCATTCCAATAAAATTAGGTTTGATTTCTGGTGAAGAGAGAGCAGCTGTGATTCCAGGTCTTTGGCTTTGTCTAATTCCAAGGAGCAGTGTGCAAACAAACTAATCATCTGAGATCTCAGCAGTGAGCATGGGGAAGTGTGAGTTACGTGCATCGGTAACTTGTGCAAGGGAACTAATTAGGAGCAGATGCTTACACTTTCCTAATGTTTATATGAGGAGAACAGATTGTCCGTTGGCAGAAAAAGCCATCTGTAAAAATGGTGTTCAGCCTTATAGTTTGAAAAGTTTTCCTTATATTCCTAATTTGAATGTACAAAATAAATTGCAACTATATATATTCAATCAGCAGTGAGCCTGAGTTATGTAAGGCTTAAGGTCTGGACCATGTCATCCAGCAGTTCTGTAAGACCATTACAGATTCAGCTGAAGATTAGATGTCCATGAACCACTGCTGAGGGGCAAAAAATCCTCAAAAACTGACAGGCATGGACGAACTTACAAAATCAACATGAGTAAGAAACAAAGAAATATTATTCTTCTCCGATTCCTTAGAAATAATAATAAGAATTTGCTGGTAAATAAATGCCTCCTTCTCTAGACAAGAGAATATAAATGAGTTGTTAAAACATTGGTGTCATGTAAAGGAGTAATGTTCTCAAGGTATGAAAACATATTCCCTCCCCCTTGCAGTATCCAGCTTCTTTTAAAAATAATGAATACCACACTGTTTAGGGATCCCTTCATATAAATAGTGTATGTCCCACACCGTGAAAGACCTGTCCATTCCCACAGATGTCAGCTGGGACATAAGAGCTTATTTTGGCTGTGCTCACTGAGTCCTCCTACCATGGGCTAGAATGCTTCTCTCCACCACCTGTGTGCTGCACTTATTGATTCAAAATGAGACAACAGACAGTAGCCCTGAGAAGCAATTATTTGTTTCTCAAAGTCAGCCTACTGTAGCTTGAACCTGACTTTCCATAAGGCTTAGGAGAAGAGCATTATGAAGAGCATTGGGGTAATTATTGGGATAGTTGTTCTTCTAGGGAAATCTTGACCCCACCAGCTGGGTGGCATGGTGGTGCTTGACTGCCTGCTTTTGCCTGCCAAAGACTGAAAAAACACAGTTGCCTTTAGATTACTGGTATGACTGCAACACTGCCAAACCTGCAAGGGAGTCATCGAGTCTGATTCCTTGTACATCACAGACCACTTCACTTTGCAGTTACTCCTGAATAGAGTCCAGTAATGTGTGCTAGCAAAAACTGTGTCTTCCAGGATGGGCTTTAGCTCTGATCTGAGTACTTCAAGAGATGGAGATATCCTCCAATTTTGTAGGTAATTTTCTTCAACATCTAATGACAAACACTGACAAAAATACAAAGTATGACTTAATTTCCAACTGGAATTTCTATGGCTTTGATTTGCCAATTATTGGTTTGTGTTAACATTTTCCATTCAAGATTGAAAGGATCTGTTGGTGACTGACATATCCTCCGTGTGAGGATATTCAGACACCAAAATGAAATTGCCACTAAATGTTCTTTTTGGGAAGCTGAGTGTGTGGAGTTCTTTAGATGCCTTGCTACCAGGAGAATGTTTGATGATGAAATGTTGAGGGATTCAGCCTGGGGACTTCCCCTTCTGGTGACATCTCTCAAGACCTGTGCTGGACAGCCTTTATATCATTTGAGAGGTTCCTTTCTGCTTCCTTCCCAAACATCCAGCATCATCTTCTGAAAGACACACAAATTGGCAGCAGTGACCCAGCATGTGACTAACAAAGACATGGGGAAAGTCATCCCTCTCCTGCTTCGCATCTCCTCCCATTGCACTTGCTGCTATTTTTTGTCAGAGGAGCATGCTTAGAGCTTAGACTGAGCTTGTCTGCTCTGGCTGTATAGTCCTTCAGTAAGGACCCTGCTTTCCTATTGCCTTTTCTGTTGCTCTGCTTGCCTGCCTTCCTCCAGTCTATGGAACAAGTCTATGATTTCCAAGGTCTCAGGGGATGCCTGGTACTCATTTCTCAAATAGCTACATTTTCCCCATGCATCTTTTTTATCTCTAGTTAGAGTCATTAAAACAATCTCAGCTTAACAACTGATCCACCTTTTCATGTCTTTATTGACAAATCATTAAGGAAAGTGTTTAGTAATGCCCAGCCAGTATCAGTGATTCAGTTGGCCCATACCCTGTACTGGTGTTTCTCAATTGTTAGCTACCTCCTGAAGTAGGCAGCTCTCCATCTCTCCAGCCTTTTGGTATGTGCTTATGTGGTGCCAAAGTAGATGATGGTCCCATTGTGTTAAATTTCCCCTTAAGAAGAACTGAGTAGTGGGCTGGTCCCCAAGGAGCTTGCAATAAGGTATACAAGAGTTTGGAAAGCACTTGCCTACATCACCCAGAGAGATCAAGACCTCAATTTTCTGGGCAGACTCTGCCATCTGCAACACGAAGATGGTTGCTGCTGTTTGTCTGACCATTGGCTACAGCTGTCAAAGAGTAAGCAGTTGCAGTGGGCAGTCTGTACTGCTCAGAGCATCTCCAAGTAGCACCAGAAATGCTTACCAACCCAGGAGGGGATTGTGGTGGTCTGGGAGTCTGAAGAGCTCAAGCCTGCCGGTGAGCACCAAGGTGAGCCTGGGGCATTCCCGTGAGCCCCCATGGGGAGGGCAGCTCCTGGTATTCAAGCAGGCAGCTGCTCTCCTATGGCTCCTGGTGCTTTTGTGGCTGGTTTCCCTGTGGGATAGTTCAATGTTTTTCCATTGATGCTAACTGAGGCATACCATACCATCCGTGCTTTAAAGTAGTATCTTTGGTTAATCTTTCTTATATCTTCATATTCTCCGTAATCTAAAAGGACATGGAACTGTTGGAACAGGTCCAAGGGAGGGACACGAGGATGATCAGGGGACTGGAGCACCTCCTGTATGAAGATAGGATGAGAAAATTGGGGCTGTTCAGCCTGGAGAAGAGAAGGCTGCATGGAGACCTCATAGCAGCCTTCCAATATCTGAGGGGGGCCTATAGCGATGCTGGGGAGGGACTCTTCATGAGGGGCTGTAGTGAGAGGACAGGGGGTAATGGGTTCAAACTTAAACAGTGGAAGTTTAGATTGGATATGAGGAAGAAATTCTTTACTATGAGGGTGGTGAGGCACTGGAATGGGTTGCCCAGGGAAGTTGTGAATGCTCCATGTCCTACCCTGGTTGCCCAGGCAAGTTGTGAATGCTCCATGTCCTACCCTGGTTGCCCAGGCAAGTTGTGAATGCTCCATGTCCTACCCAATCTGGGTAAGGTCTCCGCTTTGCACGTGTTAAATTGGATTCTCTCAGCTGTCTAATCTCATTTTCTGCATTTTTTTTTTCCATTTCAGGACATTGTGATTCAGTTTTGTCATGTTCCTATTATTTTTTTAGGCAAAGGCAAGAGTTGGCTACCTAAGGGTTTTCTGACCTCTGTGTGTGTGCTAGCTGCTGAAAAGGCCAAGACAAGTCAGGGTTAAGTTCATAAGTCGGTCGAGTTTAAAGATCCCATATGTGTGGTTTATGGAACCATGTTTTTCAGTTTTAAAAGATTTTTATTAAGTTTTCACAAAATACAAATGAAAAGTCATAAACAAAACCCAGGACCCTGCTCAGAGTTACTCTGAAATAAATCTGGAGTAACTGCCTTGGAGTCAGACAATGACTCCAACTTCATTTTGCTGGGGCTAAAAGGAGAGCCTGACCCCATGAGTACTTTCAAACATGCAGTTATAAAGTATGCAATGCTCTCGTAATAATTTAGGCTAAAAAATTTACTGGCTGCTGTTCACTAAGGATTGAGTTTAACCAGTGATGTTTTGATTTAAAAGCACTTTTGGATTCAAGTGTCAGAAGAATGGAATGTGTCCAGTGACCCACAGACTTTCCTGTGCCTGTTACCAGTGTCACAGCTAGTGGTCCACAGGCACCAGGAGTTTGTCCTCATGACACCTGAGTTAAACAGGAAAGCATTGTATTCTCTGGAGAAACTGAGGTACGCGGCGATGAGAGACTTCCTCAAGCTTGCAAGGGGGAAGCCTATTGTAGGCTGAAGGTATTGACAGTCACAGTTATTGACTTCATCATAGCTAAGATTTCACTTGGACTTCCCCAAGGCCCATAGGGGACTCAGTGAAGCATTGAGTTGGAGAAGAATCATCATGGCAGCTTCTGTGAAGGTTTCAGGTCAGGATTTTTCAGTTGGTGAAATCACAGGAGGACTGAAAAGCCTGTGTCCTTCTTGCCCTTCAGACACAGCTGCTGCATCTGCTCCGTTTGAGAAAGAGGCCCTCATCAGATGTGGCATGAACAAGCATGGGCTGTGAACCCTTCCACTGCTTTTAGACCACCAGGTCCTGGGACTGACCTTTTTTGTCCTCTCTGATCTGGATTTGGTTAGCATTATTAGGGTTTGTTTCCCTTATTTCAAAATTGCATAAAGACTATCTTGTCTTGAATCCTTGCAGTCTTTTCCTTGACACTGGAGGGATCTGCAGTGTACTGTGGAGGGTGGTCTCCCCACAGACTTGAATTACACATAGAAACTGAACTCCTGGCCCTGCTGCAATGAAGGGAAGACTTGGCAGCCAAGCAGGGATTTCACCCAGACACCATCCCTTTCTTCTGAGCGCTCTGCTCTGCAGGATGTACTCTTTCCATTAGAGTCTCTCCAGGACTTCACACGGGCACTGTGAGAAAACCGCTGTTGTCTCTTTTATCAGATTTAGGGTCTGCAGTGCTCGAGCCATGAAAGCTGTACAGAGGCTGGGCAGTCAAATCCACGGAAATCAAATGAGAATTTGAGCAAAGCCCCTGGTTAATAAGTCATTCCCAAGTCCAATAAACATAACTGGAAATAAATTGCATCCATACATTTCACAGTTTGATTTACATTAAATGAAAACACGAGAAAGACCTGCCATTGACAAGTTCAAACAATGCAAAATTCGGAACAGTTTGTGTTTATTCAACTGTAATATATGGCTCAAATATTCCATTGAGATATAAATAAATCAATAATAGTGCACTACTTGTGATTTATCTTGGAGTAGTTTAAAAAAACAGATTTTTGTTTTCCTATGGTGATAGTGTGGGCCTATCATAAAAACCATCACAAGTACAGCATTTTGCTGTTCAAGGCCCAGGCAAAATGCCTTCTGACAAATGGCCTCTTTTCACAGTTCAAACAGCTTCACTTCTGTTCAAACCTCAACCCGTCCAAGTTTCTCATGTGCTCCACATCGGAAATGAAACTGTCACTCGGCTCTAGATTTAATCTCGGGTGGATTTTTGGCAGATGGAGTTCAATCATTGAGCCCCTTAGTGCCAACATTGTGCCAAGGAAGTCAGTTTGGAAGCGGTGGAGGAGCATGTTTGTGCACCACCTGACCTCTGTCAGAAGCAGTGATTCAGAGCTGGTAGCATTGTTATTCAATAAATATTATTGGACACAGAAGAGAATGGAATTCTCCCCCCAGTCCCTATGGCTCCTATGACTCTTGGCAGCGTTTCTGAGGTGAGTCATTAGCAGCTGCTTGGGAGTGGAGGGAAGGCTGAGGAGCAGCCAGCGTGCCACCTCTCCTAGCTGTGCTCCTCCACCCTTCCAGGAGTTCAAGGCTTTTTTCATTTTACCAAGTTACAGAAGAAGCCTTGCTGCTTCAAGATTGTGTGCTGGTTTTGGGCTTGGCTTAGGTGAGTGAGCTCATTTGATATTTGTCAGAATGGATATTATTAGACTCACAGAAGAAATTAGGCTTGAAGGGACCTCTGGAAATCATCTAGTCCAACTCCCTTCTAAAGCAGGTGAGCCCTGAAGATCTCCGGGGATAGATTCCAGGACCTTTTTGGGCTCCTCTCAAGGCTTGTTCTCTGGGTTGCTCCTGCAACAGGGACGAGACAGCTATGGATTTACACACCTAGATTGATCAGGAAAACTCCTAAAGGGCAAAGAAATAATAATGCTGTTTTTTTGTCCTAATGTGGCAAGCTCTGGCCTTCCAGGACTGGGGATCCCCTCTCCTGCCTCTCAGCCGGGGGTAGATACTGTCCCATTTTTGGGGGGAGGGAGGAATTTACTGGGGAATCACTTGAAGTCCACTGTCAGTAGCAATAGCCAGCTTTATCAGGTCTGGACTGACTTGGACCCCAGAATTCCTTTAGGCCATTCCAGATAAGGCCAAATCTTTGTTGCACTTAGCATTCTCTACCAGGGTCCAGATATTGGCCCTGATGTCACTGCTGGGTTTTCCCAAACTTGTGGCCATCAGACTTGCTCTCAGAGCACATTGACAGCAGGTTCCAGTTGTCAGGGTACCAAAAGTGCTGTTAAAATAGCATCCCACTCCCTTTTTGCATCAAAACACTGCCTGCTGGGTTTAGCTGGGTTAGCCGCTTTCAAAAACCACTGCACATCTGCACATCTTGCACTCCTCTGGAGCCTCCATCTCTTTGGCCTCTGTGTGGTTTCCAAATGCCAGGCAGCTTTTTCCCACGTGGTCCTTGGTATCTGCGCACGGTGCTCCTCTGCCTGCTTTTTGGCCACTGCCTCCCCCATCACCTCTCCTTCCCCAGAGCCTTTCAGCATAGGAACTGGGCAGGATTTCCTGCTGCCTTTCAACCCATTCAGAGTTTTGGGGGTGTGAGGGAGCCAGTTTCTTCTATGTGCTTGTCTCCATGCCAGTCAAAGCCCTGGGGACAGGGCTGGCTCTCGGCATACCTCCAGCATTCACACCTCTGCCCTGGGTCTGCACACCCCCATGGCTGCTGCAGGCACAATCTGTACTTGCAAGAAAACAAGGTGACCCCTGTCTTGGACACATGATTTATGCTTTGTATTCAAACACTCACAGAAAATTTGTTTGCTGCTCTTCTTCTCCTCATAGTTTAATGCCCCTGCAAGGGTCAGTCATAGAGCTTGTACCGGGATCTTTGCATTAAAAGCCTGTTTCTCTCATGGCCTGGAAAATGCATTCATCTGCCTCTGTCTCACACCCGGGGTGGGTATTTAGCCTTTATTTGAGTCTGTCACCAAAGTGGACAAAAGCACTCTAAAGTCTGTCAAAAACTTCTCCCCCGCCCTGGCAGCTCAGCTTGGTATTTCAGAGTTGGACAGAGCTTTTTCTGCTTCACACATTGCCATCAGCAATAGCAGTTTTGAAGTTCATTTTAGAAGGAACTCTGCATATGTCATGTGAGTCCACATGAAACAGCCTTGCCTATTATTACCATGTCCTGATTCGGGCGGGCAGAATTTGTCTGGAAGGACAGCTACCCTACTGAAAATTGCAACCTTCTCCCATGTAATTTGTGAATGAAGCTAGATCTGTCTGTGATGTTGTTCCCTGTGTCTTAGCTTTGTTTTGCAAGTATTTCTTTGTTGATATCACCACACTGACACTGAGCTGAAGTTGGCTTGGGATTTGGGCACCCATTGGATCTTGTTGAAATCATTCTTGGGTGTCCTTCAGCAGAGAGAATCACCTGAAAAGAGATGGAGCTGGGCACATCAGCATCCCACTTGTGCTTTCTGCCCTATTCCTGTATGCAGACATTCCAGGTCACCAGTTGTTCTTATTTCTCTTCCCCTGATTTCCTTAGATATTGTTGACATATTTGAGATTCTCTGTCAGTGTGGGAAAACGGAACTTGGGCCCTTGCTCAACTCAGCTTAATCCAGGCCCTGCAGGCAAGGAAGGTACCTCTTGCTGAGGTCACTGGGTTGGATTGGTTACCCAAACTTTCTTTTTTCTTTCCCTGACCCAAACAATCACATAATTACCTATACTGCTACCATGAGAGTTTTAATTAAACAGGACTTTGTAAAGGTCTTTGAAAGTTACAAAGTTTATTAATAAATTATGGACCTGAATTCTTTTAGTAGGAACTTGCTGTGAAGTTGAATATTGAAATTTTGCTTTAGCTGGGCTTGTTTGCCTCATACCAGATTCATGGCAGATAGCAAGAGTTTGCCATTGGTAAGGACTCTGCATTGTGCCTTTTTCTCAGTAGACTAATTACTTAGATATCTACTCTAAGTGCAAGCATAGCCCTACGGAGGTTGATGGGACTTAAAAGGTATATGCTCTGTACTTCAGGCAAATCCACACATTTCTTGCCAAAGTGAAATCCAGAACCAACTTTGTCAAGTGAATAACTCATTCACTTAACATATTTCGTTTGTCTCTTGTTTCTTTGTTTCCCTTGAAGAACTAGTTCTCTTTGTTTCATTTGGTGAAACCATGGTTTGCTCTTGATCTTCTTGCTGTGCAGTATCCCTTTATTTCTGTTGCTGCCTCACTGTACGGACTTCATCTCTCTCCTCTCTGGCTCATTTGTGTTCCACCTACAACCCTTTCCAGTTCACTTTTCATGTGATTCCAGTGCTGCTCCATGTAGTACATACTTTGTTCAAGGACTAGAACCACCTACATTTTGTGCTACTAAATGCAATAAAAACAAGCTTGCTTGGGAGCAGGAAATTTGGTGAAATGCTGTTGTTGAAACAAAATGCTTATGATACTGTTCTGGAGTTCCCCTTTATCTAAAGTCTGTCCAAATGCCCAGTTCTACCTGTAGCCAAATATTTAATGATATGTTTAACTCTGGCCATTGCAGATAATTCCTCCTCTGTCAAATTTCATCTGATTATCCTCTAGAGTTTTACCTACATAAGCTTCAACGCACTCTGTGATGGGTAAGCACTTATTTGCTGTGGTGCAGGAATGCAGCCACTTCATACGAGGAGCACAGCAGCTGCAGAAATTTATTTGGCACTCAGTCATTGGAAACACAGGATATGGATCTAACCAAGCCATAATAGACTTTCAGGAGTCAAGTACAAACATTTAACATCTTGAGTTACAATTTTGGTAGAATGTCATGTTCCTAAACACTCTTAAGATAATGCCACAAGATCCTCATTGCAAAAAAGACATCCGCTTCATACCTCCACCAGACAGGTGACTCTTCTGTAATACAACATCCTTGTGAAATATGGTGCGGCTTACGATCAGTGCTAAGGAAAAAGAGCTTTAGTTTCATAACTACATTTATGTTACTTGTCTATTAAAAATACAGATCCAGCTCTGTTAATGGAAGCTGACATGATCACAGCCGAAAGTAATATGCCTGCAGGCAGGCCAAAAAAATATTTATAGCCCATCATTAAGATGATTTGGGAAACTAATATGTGTTCTGTGTATACATATTGTACTTAATTTTTCTCCACAGCAGATGCTTATCATGGATTTTCGCTATGTCTGTTGCAACAAAAAAAAAAAAAAAAAAAAAAAAAAGAGAAAAAAAAGGCAAGGAAAAAATCCCAAACTGACATTATTTATTATATTGCCATTGAAAAAAGATCATGAAAGTAAGTTGTAAAAGCTATTGGGCAACATTAAACTTGTGCTGCTGAGTTCACAGGCTATCTCAGGGGACTTTGTGAACTCCTGCATGCTCTGAGAGCAGGAATCTCTTACACAGTTCTTGGGCACCAACTTTGTTTTTGCAGTTTACAAATTAGTGGGCTTGAGGGTAAGATAAATTGTGAATGGGGGAGATTTCAGACTAGCAAAGATTGTGGGTCATTGTGTTGAACTTCAGGGTCATTGAAGCCCAAGATGGGGAACCAGTGGTAAAATTGCTGCCAGAATGGATGTGCAAGTAGAGCTATGTGAACTTCTCAAACAGTTGGGCTTTTTTTCATGGCATTTGTAGGCTTGGAGTGACTGAAACACAGAAATTAGTGTTAGATTTACAAAATTGTTTTGCACAAGTCACTCCCTTCATGAAAAAATGAAAACACCTCCTTTTGGCATTTTCTGAACAAAACATTTTAGCTCCATCATTATAAATGTCCTATGCAAATGTTTAATTTGGTTTGTTTTAAAATAAATACTTTAAAAAAAAGATCAAGAATGAAACAAAAGGTGGTTTGGGGTCAATCCCAACATGTTTTCTGTATTTTTATTTTTCATTGAAATGAAAATATTTTTTTATCAGGTGGATCCACATAATGTTAAAAAAATGTACTTAATTACCAGAACAGCAAGTGAACTAGAAGTCTGTTATTCACTGACTTCGCGTGCAAAGTGGCCTCAGAATTAGTTCAAATGAAACAGCAAAGAGGTACAAATCAAACCATACATCTTCTCTTTCTCATTTTACAGAATGGAACAACTTTGCCCTTGAGGCAAGAGGCAGAGGGGAATTTGGGGCCAGTTTTCAAAGCATTTATCATTGATAGTTACCCTGGGACAGCTAAGTGGGAGCTGAAAATCGGGCCAACAGAGTCATACAGCGGGAAAAATGTTTATTGCATTAACAAAGGTATAAATCACAGCGCACCGAAGTGTGTGAAATCACTGAATTCTCAGGGGGTTAGAGCTTTTAATTTTGTTTCAATAAAGGCAACAGAAGTAAGGAAAGAAGATGATTCTTCTGAGGTCACAACCTCTGGTATTGCTAGAAATCACCAGGAGAAACAGTCACATGCAGTTCCCCAGGACTGCAAATGATCACTGAGAGAAAGCTTAACTTAATCTCACTTTTTAAAACTCTGCAAAAAGAAATTTGCATTAGAATGCAATGGAGAAAGCCGGGCAGCACACTGAAGCACTCTGAGGAGGCGCTGTCACCAGAAATGATCTGTTGTGGAATAAAAACTTCCTCCCCAAATCCAACCAAGCAGCAGCTGACTGGGTGGAAATGAAGCCAGTCAGTGCAATATTGTCCTCACTCCTTGACTGGATTCTCTACAGAATTAATTAGGTTTCTAGGTATGGCTGTGTTTTTTAATCAAAAACATTCCGTCAGGAACAAGAGAAATAGCCTATGATTTACAGACACCATTGGTGGCCTATGCTGTAAGGACGGCAAACACCATTTTACCACCGTTATGCACCATTGGTAACGTGACTGTCACAGAGATCTCAGTTGGGGCTCCACACAGAGTTCTACTTTGTACCTAATGTGATGACCCAGGCCTCCTAGAGAAATATGAGAAATACAGCACATCCTCTAAAAATTCAGTACTGTTCCTAAAGTCAAAGGATGTTATATCTGAGACGTCACAAGCAAATGTGCTGAATAGTTTGTAAGATGAAGGTAACTAAAATCTGGGTCCACTGTGTGGCACCTACAAATTTTGTTTTACCCAAATGTCACTAATAAAATGAAAAGATACACAGCTCTCAAAACTTCAGATTAATGGAAACATGCTCCTGAGCCATGTTTGGAAACATCCAAGTGTAATTACACTCAACAGCAACTATATTTATTTGCTGTGAGTGAAAGGGCTAAGGGAAAAGACATGTCACAATGTAGGTGAGTGTAGTTATCATGCCTCCAGCGAGAAATTCAGAGCTCAGCAGCTCTCCATCCTGGCTACTTTGCTTTGCTTATACTGAGTCCACCTGCTTTAATGCCTCCCTGCCAGCAGTCACTAGATATTATCAAGAAACTAGAAGTACCCAAAGGATTTCTTAAGACAGAGTCATCCTGTAAATGACACGACTTGAACCATCACTAGTATTTGGAACATGACCTACAGAGCTGAAAGCCTGAGTATGCCTTGTGCAAGAGGAGACATGAAACTTAATGCTTAAACTTTCTCAGCTTTGTCTGGATTTAACCACTAGAGGGAACGATGGCAAAGTTTATGTGTTTTGTTTAAAGTCAGACTATCTGTTTTATGATCAGGCATGACTCCACCAGCCCTCCACTGCAGCAAGGTGTCCTGTCCATGGGAGCAGTAATCCTCACCCATGGACTGGACTCATCCATGCAAAGCTTCATTTACTCCTTCCTCCTCATGCACCCAGTGTCATGTTTCCTTTGCATGTCGAAGAATACTAGCAAATAAAATCCTGTCCACAGACCTGAAGCATTTTTGTTAGTGAAAGCCAGGAGTCCTCACAGAAAGTGTTCTGTCCCTGCCTTCCCTGTCTGGATTTATTTTGATGTTTTAGGAAAGTCTCAGTCATCCAAAGAGGCAAAACACTGCCATGGTGCAGAGCAACAGGATGGAGGAGAGATGTGAAGCAGAAAGATGAGGAGAGATGGTAGGGGACTAGCTGGCTGGAAGCACATCTTTTTCACCAGTTACAAGCCCTGATATTCAGTTATTCTAATATTCAGTTATTCTCACAGTATTTACCAGAAGGAATATTCACTGGAGAGATGTGTTGTACTTCCAGCAAAGTGAATGTACATCCACAGTAACAAAAAGCAGCCCTAAATATCATAAACATTAACCAAGACTCAACACTGAATGCGTATCTAAATCCTGCTAACGTAGTAATGAAAGCCAGCTTTTTACTGTATGTATTCTATATATAGAATAAAGTGATACATATGTTTTTTGTTTCATAATTCCTTCCAAAGCAAACATCTTAAACACTGCAATATAGGTGCTATTTGAAACTCAAACTGGTCTAATAAGACAACTACAAGAATGCATAAGCCACATGGTAGGAAATAGCAATATTGTAGCAACACAAAAACATGTACAAATGTATAATTACTTTTGTTACACAAACATGCTGCCAGAAATGGCTTTTCAATTTTCTGGGTCACAAAAGAAGCATTTCCTACAAAACATTGTGACCAAAGCTCTTGATAAATATAATAAAAATGAATTGCTCACCCCTCTGCCTATCTAAATCATTCCCCACAATTATGTTATCATTTTCTGCTTGTTTCCATTGACCCTATAAGCCACGGAATTCCTCAAAAACATTCCAAAAGTAGTTGTCTCTTTGGAAAAAAATGTAAGATAATTTTTATTATTTTAAAATGTAGCGTTTCACTGGTGTTTTGGTTCTTTGGCAGGATCTGTCTCTGGAATGACATCTGCAGTGAAGGAAAAGCTTTCAAGCTTTGTTGGAAATTTGCAATGTCAGCTCATATGTACAAATTTTTGAGCCTTTTAATTGTTCCTATTCTTCAGGGAGAAGGGGTTTGAAAGGAAATGTGATTGCTGCTTGATGATAAAAAATACCCTCACATTGCAGGGCTTCTGCTAATTGCCTGCAGGATCTGGCTGAATTTCTCACTTTCCTTGTGCTCCTATATCCAGATTGTCCTTCTTGCTGAGACAGAAGGGGCCTGAGCCAGCATGGCACCAGGGTGATTGGGCTGCCCACTATCACATGCTTCTGGTGTGCCTGGCACTGTGCAGAGCCCTGCCTCTATGGGGTTAAATGGTGTCGCACTATCATTAGCACCCTCCAAATCTTTTGTGTCCCTTGTGGTAGAAGGCAGGAGCTCAGATACTTGAATACAAAACCCACAGATGTCATCATGGTTCAAGAAAAAGAGACAGTGCAGATTCATGTGTTGTTTTCTGACCTCATGTTTCAAAGGCCAGTTTTATCCCCTTTGTCCCTGGTAGGGCTTGGGGCAAAAACATTGAAACAAGAGTTTTGCCTGAGACGCAATGAGTTGGATGTTTTATTTGCTGCTTTGGTACTTGAGATTCGTAATTCCTGTACTTCCTCAAATGGAAGCCAGTTACTTCACCCTGTGATAGCAGTTTTACATGTCCATTCAGTGGGAGAAAAGTGCTACCTCAAGAGGACACAAAGGAGTACGCAACCTCCCAGGATTGGCTGTATAGGCTCAAGGTGGTGGGGCTGCTAATTTTAAAAGTAGCAGTTAATAACAGAAGCCAACTCCTACTGCCAGCAGCACCTTGCAAAATAGTTGTGTGTGTGTGTGTGTTACTAGAGAGCATTTGGACCAGAAAGTACCTACAGACATCACTGAGGTTGGGCCCCACTTTCTGGGGGATACCTGGGTCTGCAAATCACAGTTCGATGGGGCTGCAGGTCTGAAAAGCAAGACAAAAGGGTGAGAGAAATGGGGAGTGTGGTAGGGCCGGGAAGGCAAATGAAATAAAAAGTTTCAGAGTGTCTGGACTGATTTCCAGAATCATGCTGAATTTGATAAGCAGCATGGAAGAAAAACAACAGGGTAGGGTTTAAAACACCAGTCCCTTTCCCCTGGATAGCTGCAAACCAAAGCTTTTTTTGCTTTTCTCTTTGAAAGGAGATTTTTCATTTGGAAACAGGCATGATAAAAAGCCATATTTACAAGAGTTAAGGAACATGAAAGCAAAAAGAAACTCTGGATTTAGGATTAGTAAAAATTATTCCTCCCCTCCATTTATCACATTTTTTGCTTTCTGTTTCAGTCCAAGCCTGCCGCTCCCACTGCAATTTTTCCCTGCCTGTGATTTTCCAGTTGTCCACCAGCCAACCCTTCACTCAGCTCTCCACGGCCTCTCAGCTGCATTTAGCACAATTTAGCTGTGGACACCTCCATCCAGGAGGAGCAGCAGTCACAAGCACATGCCCAGCACATTCCGTGCCTAATGCCAGATCTGTAAGAACTAAACATTTCATGTGAGCTAGTTGTTCTCGGCTCCTGCAGCTGCTGAGGAGACAGAAGCTTCTCCAGAGAGCATTTCCTCTTCCCTGTCTCCAGCTGGAATGGGAGGACATGTGCCCATGTCTCTGTAGCCTATGGAAGGAAGCTCTGTGCCCTGCTGCAAGCAGAGGTCTTGGAAGGCTACAGCTAGAGATCACCTCCCTCCAGGGTGTAACCCTGCTGAGAGGGCAGCAGGCAGGAAGGGCCTGGAGGGAAAAAAGAATGGGTTAAAGTGAAGCATTGGGCTAATGGAGTTTTCCATTACGCCTGGTGTTCCTGGGCTTCTGGAGATGTGATTGAAACTGTGCTTGCTTGGAGGTATGGCTTGGAGGCTCTGGGTTGTCACTGGAGAAGGCATGTCAGGCAGATGAGCTCAGGGCTGCCCAGGGGACGAGCTGGGACATAGAAGGTCACAGGAACTGGAAGGGGCTGTGGGCTGTGAAGGGAACATGAAGTATGAAGCATTGGGTTTTATCTGTAGTGCTGAACTTAACAACCCTTGCACAGGGCAAAATCTGGAGTGGAATTCAGCAGGTTTAGACTTTTTGGGCACATTGTAGTCACAAAAAAATCAAAGCTTTTTCATCAACTAGACCACAGTGGGCAGATAAGTGCTCCTCTTCCCAAGAAGGATGTCAGGGGCATCGCTGAAGAGCTTCAAGCGCACACTACAGGAACTTCTGCTGTCACATGCAACCTCAGCACAGCCATTCATCTGACTTCTGAACTACTAGGGTGAAGAAATGGTCCTGAGTGAAACCTCAACTTCCTCCCCGAATCCACAGCAGAATAATTCAGGTTATTTGGTTTCATTGTGCAGCCCCAGATCTAGTTAAAACTGCAGCTTGGCTGTTTCCCTTCTCCAACCTGGTCATTCTGGGCTTTGTTTTGAAGGGGCTGAGGGGAAAGGCTCCCCTGAGCACCCACTCTTTGCTTTACTGCTAGTCTTTTCCTTCACTTGTGGATGATTCTGAAATAGAGATTTACCTTCTTCCAGTGCAAGGGAAGACCACTACAGAGATGCATGAGCTCTGTAGCCCTGTAATAATAGTAATAAACTAGTAAACCCACTTCTCGTAAGTTTGCTATTCCACATACTCATGACCAAGCGGTTCCTCGTGCAGGAAGCTGAGCAACACACAGTCTCCAGGATTGTTTCCATGAAGATTTTAATCTGCGTAATCTAAGGAGCTTTCTTACAATAAACCATTGAAATCAACTCATCTGGTCCCATTCTTGTGTTTAGAGCGATTCTTCCTTCGCACATGCCTGTGGTGTTATGCTGGGCTCACCAGACACCCTGTTTGTTGTTTCGTGTCACGAGTCCATCCTCAGCAGGACTGGCATTCCCCAGCCTTTCCGCCCAATGCTTCCGCCTGCTCCAGAGAGCCCTTGTGTTTTTCCATGCTGCTGAGATACATCTTTCAGCTAAAACCCAATATGGCCATCCAGGATTCCTGGCTGATGGAAGCCTGACAGATGGACCTCACTTGCCCAGTCAGGGTGGGATTTCACTGCCCCCTTCTCAGACACAGTTTAAGATGTTTGGCTGCTTGCACTTTGCCCCTCTAGTGTAGAGCTGGAGTTACTGCTCTTGCTGGAGTCAGGCAGGCCATGGCAAAAGACAAGTATGAAAAATGTTAGTTATACCTAGCACACATCCTGGCACGGACTGGTAGGCAGGATGCTCAGGAATCCTTTCAGCTGTATCTGCAGAGTATTACTTCTAGTCTGAATCAGACAAATGTGCTTCTGGCCTAGGCATTTTGGAGTACAGTAGTTTTTTGGCAAGAACCTGTAAGTCTTTTATCTAGAGGTTTAATTTGCCATTTCCCCCTCTCAGCAGTTGGCAGAGGTTGCTTGCTGACCTGAGGAGAGATTTTGCAGCACCAGCATGTGCCTTGCCTTGTAGTCATGGTCAGAGGTGCTCAGAAACTCTCCTAAGTTATGCCAGAGCCATGGTGCTTAATACCCTTATCTCAGTTCTGTCCCCTTGCCAGAGGAGCTTAGCACTGGCATTGTCTGCTGCAAGGAAAGTGCTTGGGACAGAGTCTGGGCAAGGAGACTGATTTATCATTGTGGGAAGGAGATGCAGCCTGGGATAGTTTATGTGTACTCACGTTGCTCCATCATGCAGGAGCTGAAGGACTCCTGCCTGGCAGTGAGCGTTCATCTGCACACCCTTGTATGCAGGGACAAAAGTCTGGGTTCAGCCATCAGGAAGACACAGGGGAAGGATGTGAGCAGGAGAGAAATGACAGAGACCTGTCTTGCCTATTATCCTGCCCCTTGGCAGCACTGAGAATCAGGCAGTGGGCTTAGCTGTGATTTAGCACCAGGATATGTGCCACCAGAGACATGGGAAATTCTGCATTCTAAACTGCTACTGCTCAGGCTGTGTGTCATCAATTCCAAAATTGCAAGCCATAAAGTAAAACAAGAAAGACAAAAGTTTTGAAGGAAATAAAACCTTCCATTCAGATGCAGTCAATTTGAAGGACTTTTTATAAAAGAAAGAAGCAACGAAATTTTGTAAGAGTAATTTCTCATTCAAAAACCAGCGTTTGACTTTTGCAAGAACAGAATTAATTTCCCCTGGCAGCAGCACTTTGGCAGTTTGGAGACAAGTGTGTGAAACATATTGAAGATGCCAAATCTTCTTTTTTCTGCTTTAAAGGATGAAGGCTTAAACTCTGTGATCTCTCTAAGTTAAAATGTAAAAAAAATATAAAAAATTGAGTGACAAAGAGCCCCTCTCTTCTTTTCATGTCAAGCAGACTGTGCTTGCAGACTGAATGCCAGATCAGTCTTGACAGTATATCAGCTACTTCGGTCAACTGTGAAGTCCTAACTGTGAGAGCCATAAATTCACAAATCAAAACTATCCTTCCTGGGACTGAAAGAACTTTATTGCTGGAAAACGGTCACATACTGGTTTTCTTTCATAACACTGTGATAAAGTCCTCAAGACAATGAGGTATTTAGTCCAGGTTTCCTTGGTTTAAGAAAGCTTTCAATGCCCAGACGTTGTAGGGAGTGCAATGCTGTTTATATTAGACAGAGGCAATAATGGTCTTAGATAAGGTATGCTCCCCAAATAGGAATGATGTGTAGTGCTCAGAGTCCCTGAAAGGGAACAGGGCTTGAATTACCAAATCCTGATATTAAAAGCACTAGCCTGCCTGTGGAAACATTGGGCCAGTCACCAAGTGGCATGTTGCAGGCTTGAGGTAATGCTCTGTGTCCCCATTGTCCCGGCACGCTGGTGCCGCACCTCAGAGGCTCGGAGCTTTTGTTTCGCACAGGAAGACGACTGCATGGCTGTCCTTGCTCCATAGCTCCTGGAGTTTAAAAAAAGCCTTCCCTTCGTGAATCACAATATGCACTCACCAGCCAATTATATTTGGCTTCCAAACTGTTTACTCCTTAGCTGATACATTCTTCCCCCTGGCTCTACCTCCACCCTCCTTTTTGTTCTTTTTAAGGAACAGTCTGGAGAAGCCAGGACAGCATTTCCAAAATTTGGCTGTATGAAATAAAGAGATTTTATTTTCCAGCAGGTCCTGTTTTGTGCTGGGTTGCCTGTTAACCCCAAGCTCTAGTGCTGCACAGGTTTAGCTAGCATGGTACCAAGGGCAATGAGAGCTTGCTCTCAGGGCACATCTGTCTGGGTGCAGTTGTAGCATTGCTAGTAGCATTCTGAGAGGAAGACAGTGCAGGACAATGAGGGTACAGTGAGCTTCAACAGTTAAAAGAGTTTGTGTGTGGAGTAGCACAGATTTATCTCTCAAAGAGTCATAAAATAGACATAAAAGACAAGACATGGGAGGGTAAAACACAGCGTTTCTGCAGTGACTTGGTGCAACACAGTATACTTTTTGTATTATAAAAATACAGTGGCATGAAATTCCTAATGGCATATAAAAACTGGAAAGCCATTTTGAACCGAAAGTCCCAAATGGCTTGTTTAGAAAGGGATTAATTGAAGTGCTTCATTTTTCCTAATTGCCTTTTGCAGTACTCTTTCCTAAATGACCATAGCAACAGAATTAACATGAGCTTGCAAAGCAGTTTGTGGATTCCAAACCTACATTTTTCTCTAAAAGAGGATTAAACCTATTTTATGGAATTCTGCAACCCTAACTATTCTATGATTCTATATGAGCTCTGCCTTGCAGGAGGAATGACTGAAATTTCAGCACATCCTATTCTTCAAATGCTTCCAAACCAACAATCTTGTTCAATCAGGTCAAGTCGCCTTCCTTACCTGAATCTTTGCCCTTCTGCTTTGCAAAATGTTGGGATTGTCTCCTGGAAGCAGCAAGATGTCTTGCTGTGTCTCAGGAATGAGCCTGTTGGTGCCTTGGAACTCCCTTGCTATTCATTGCTCCATGCCTAACTCATGGTTGAGCGTGTTGCTTTGGTATGTAGGGAAATCTCTAAATGCTGACTTCTTCAGGTCACAGCTCTGGTGGTTTGTTAGCATGGTATGTACTTGGCAAGCTTCACTCTGTGGCTGCAAAGAGAGTCCTTGGACCTGCAAGAATGTGTCTCTGTGCATGACCAGGCTGGGCGCTATCGGAAGCAAGGGATGCTTTAAGCCCACCAGCACTAGGGGATGTGGGATTTAGCCTGCACATCTCTGCAGAAACAATGGATGGCCTGGAGAGACTGAAAAAACACTCCTGTGCATGATGCCAAGTCTGCAGGAGCAGCATCTTCGCTAATGTGCTTGCTGTATGGTTTTGCAGTGCAAATACTTCAGAAAATAGGAATGCGTCATTCAAGAAAGAGAAGAAAAAAACAAGGAGGAAAGGAAAGGGATAAGGGCAGACTGGACGTCAGGAAGGGTCTTGTCCCCACTTTAAGGAGAATATGATTTCAAATGGGAAGTACTCCTTCAGTACTGGGCCAGGTTTCTTTCTCGGAGATCAGTGCAGAAGAAAACCCTTTCCAAAAGAAGCTCCTTTTTTATAGGAGCTTTACCTGAAGAGGAGGGGGCTGCAGGACCAGATGTGGATCCCGTGGGTACCACCACACCTAGAGCACTCAGGCATCACTGCCAGGGCTTCAAGGCAACTGGGAGTCACCCTCACAACTCTTCTTCCCAGCCTCCTACTGTGAGAAACTGGATGTTTGCAGAGCCTGAAAACTATCCCTTTCACATGAGGGAGCTGTAGTTCGGAATTTACAGCTGTTTCCTGGATGGGACCCTGCAAGAAATCACTTAGTAAATAGTAGTAAGGAGATTGATCCTGAATGAGAGTTAAGAATAGGTTGAGTTATGCTTGTGACTCTTAGCAGCTTCTGTGGAGTCTGTGCTTATTCTGAGCTGAGTGCTAACGCTGCTGAAATCAAGGCAATGTCTCCTCTTGTCTTTTAATGGGGTCCAGATCTTGGTTTCCTGTGGTGTTTGGAGCACGCCTGTTTCCAGGCTGGCTTGTTCTCTTGTTTTGCAAGCTAGGATGTCAACTGAACGCTAGTTAAATGTGCCTGGAGGGACAGGATTGTTGGAGGACTAAGTGTCTGGGTGGTAGAGTTTCTAATTGACTTCGGCCCTCCAGCTCCTCAGGTGGACAGTGTAGACAAAGCAGGGAAAGGAGATGGCATCACACTTGCTATAATTACTTTACAATTACAGATATTTTTGACCTTCCTTTAAGAAAATTAAGGGAAAGTGGGGCTCATTATTCATCATGGATACTTACACCATTTCCCCCCCTTTTACAGAGCTAATTTTGAGCTGTCCCCAAAAGCTATCAGGCTGCATCCCAGCTGATTCCTTTTTCTGATGTCACCCAGAGTCATGTTAGTGCTCCAGGGACCTTACTGTTGGCTTTTTCTTTGGTGACCTCCTGTGCCTGCCGTGCTGCCACACAGCCGCCTCCCTGCTGGAGCAACACAAAGATGTTCAGCTCTATCTCCCAGGAGGGATCAGACCACATGGAAAAGATTTTACTGCTGGAAAAGAAAAGAAAAGAAAAGAAAAGAAAAGAAAAGAAAAGAGAAGAGAAGAGAAGAGAAGAGAAGAGAAGAGAAGAGAAGAGAAGAGAAGAGAAGAGAAGAGAAGAGAAGAGAAGAAAGAAAAGAAAAGAGAAAAGAAAAGAAAAGAAAAGAAAAGAAAAGAAAAGAAAAGAAAAGAAAAGAAAAGAAAAGAAAAGAAAAGAAAAGAAAAGAAAAGAAAAAAAAGAAAAGAGAAAAGAAAAGAAAAGAAAAGAAAAGAAAAGAAAAGAAAAGAAAAGAAAAGAAAAGAAAAGAAAAGAAAAGAAAAGAAAAGAAAAGAAAAGAAAAGAAAAGAAAGAAAAGAAAAGAGAAAAGAAAAGAAGCAAAAAAAGGGGAAACTTTCCATTCCATTTTGGTTATTTATTAGCTTTTGACCAAAAGCCAAACTTTTCCAAAGAAAGTAAACAATTTTCACAAAAACTTTCTATTAATTGCCAAGCATGTTTTCAGTAAAACCTCAGTATCACCAGTTTTGCATCTGTCCTACTTTAGGCCTTTCAGAGGAGGAGACCTTTCAAGCCCGTATACTGTTTTCTGGTGGGAAAATCTGTGCAAAATGGAACAATTGTCAAGTTTTGGTGGTTATCTGCACTTCCCACCACTCTGTGAAATAGCACTGGGCTCAGAGCGAATCCAATGGCTTTATGGTGTTGGGCCGAGCAGACCAGTTTCCTCTCTATCCAAAAAGACTCTCAGCCTCCCACCAATCTGTTAATTAACCTCTGATAAATGATGGGTTTAATCCTCAGTGGGGGAGTGGGGTTTAATCCCGCTGCTGTCTGGCGCAGCCCCCAGGGGCTGCACAGCTGTACAGCTGCTCTAGCACTGCATGTGCTGGTCCCATATAGCCATGGGTATTTGCTTTTATGGGGAGCAGAGAGGACACAGTTTTACAGCAAATCCAACCCTTGCTGCTCTAAAAGCTGCCTGCTTTTAGCAGTGAGTGTCCAGATGAGAGGCACATTTCTTCGGTTCAAGCAAAGTCTATTTTTTCCTGGTGACAAGCATCTAAATCACTCTGGGACGTGCCAGACATCCCGATGCCGGCGTCGCCAATTCCCAAGGCCTGGCTCCACCTGGCCACCCAAAGCCTGAGCTTGGGATCTCCCTCTGCAAATCCGGACAATATTCAGCCTTGATGGCTTGAGTGGTGCCAGACCTGGAGCCTCTGCTTACTTCCCGCTGGGAGCTCTCCCAATAAAACCCTTACTCACTTGGGAGTTTAAAACCACTTGTCGAATTACCTTTGTCTGCAGCTGAGACCGGGGTTCCTGCATTTGTGCTGACCTTGTTCCTGTCTCCTGCCTGTCCCTTAGCTGCCTGTCTCTGCCGGTTTCCTTCTCTTCCGGAGGGCTGGGCATGAGAGCCCACATGCTGTGGCTGCCTCGTCCCCTCGTGCCCTCCCAGGCTGGAGATGTGCCAAGGGGCTGCGCCATACCACCACTCTGCACGTGTCCTGCCAGGCCTGGTATGGCAGTGCTCCCCAGGGTGCCTGCTGGTTGGGACATGAAGAACAGAAGAATAGATGGTACAAGCCCAGCTACATAGCTAAACAATAGGCTTTGTCCTGTGCCTGCTCTCCCTTGAGAACTACTCTCTCAATGGAGCAAGCCTGGCCCTGTCCAGCTTCATTTAGGAGGTGGCAGGCTTGGTTCCCCTCCAGGTACAGTGTGACACACTTGTTGCTCCTTTTCCTCGCTAGAAGGGGTTTTGAGGGATGATCGTGTTTTGCTCCTGCTTCCTTCCCTCACCGGCAGTGCCATCCTCATGTGCACAAGCCAAGATGAAAGCTGCTGTGGCAGAAAGCTGGCAGCTGCAGGGATTTGTGTGCGGAGGGGCTGCATGTGCAGCTCAGTGGGCTTTTTTCTGCTGTACACGCTTACCATGAAGCATTGGCTTTGCCTGCTGTTGAGTTCAGATGAGCTGATTTCTAATAATGTCTGTAACCACTGAAGGTCGTATTTCTATCTGGGTGTATTCTATTCTCTTGACACCCTTTTCCCCTTCCTCCTTCCACATCTCTCGATTTTAAATCTATGGAGACAGAGAAGCTCATATCTGTGGAAAGCAGGTCTTCAAAGCTCCCTCCTCTGGAGGAATCGCAGATCTGTGCCCTTTGCTGAAGCCCCGTTTCCACAGATCCTGCTCCACAGAGGAATGATGCAGGCAGCCTGCCCAGCTGGTGCCTGGTGCTCTGCTGGCAAGTGCAGTCAGCAGCAGGAGCATGATTTTAGGGTAGCATGTGCAAGTGGGATCCCCTGAGAGACTTTAAGGGCACTGTTTCAGTCTTGGCTTCATGATCTGGGACAAATCTCAGCCTAAGCTGTCAGCGATGCTCCACTTCACCAAATGCTCTTTGGCTGGAATATTTTCAGGGCTGCTTGGCATTGCATTTCACTTCAGCAAGTGAACTAATGCCACTATGGTCTTTCACAAATAATGAGTTTCTTTCTGCTTTTTTCTTCCCATGACTGTTGTAAGTATATATAAAATACGTGTATCTGTGGTTGGATCTGCATTGGGTAGTTGGGGGGAAGAGAAGGATTTACAGTCAGGAAACCTGGCCAAGCAAGGAATGATACCTGAAGATTGCATGATAGTTATGGAAAGTCAATTTTCAATTCAAAATTATGTGCCTTTTTCTTAGGGAAAAACATGACGTAACAGAGATACACCAATGATTTATTTGTCCAGTCAAAAGTGCTTTGATTTTGGAAAGCAAATGCAGAATATGCAGTGAAACTCACAGCAATAACACAATTACCAGCCGTTCACAGGATGAAGTGTGCCTGTGAGAAGCATTCATTAAGCTTTCTGTAATCATGATCTGATTGGATGCGGGTCAGGCAAACAAAAAGGGCTAATTTTGGTTAAAGAAATAGTTTTATGTGAGTAATTAGGATATGTATTCATGGGTAAAGCATTTTGCAAATGTTAGCTGCTATGCAAACATACTCATAATTGTTATTAATGGGGTAAGGAAGTGTTTTGACAGACAGCAGTCAGGATGAACTTTTCCAAGCCATGGTGTTTTCTACAGAGGAATGTGTATATGGAGGGAGTATGCATCATACGTAGAGAGAAGACAGATGGTGTTTTAGCCAGTTGAAGTAATACCAATAATGCTGCAGTTTTCTTTGTTCCACATATCTTTGAAGTCACAGTGGGACCACAGCAGGTGAAGCCTTGCTCTTGCTTGTCCATTGCCCTGTGGCTACAAAGAGGAGCAAGGCAAAAGTCTGTCTGAATATTTACAGTCAGGCAGCCTGTGGCTGCCCAGACCAGCAGCTCTCCTGCCCTACAGAAACCAAGCAGTTGGTTCTTGGAGATGCCTCTACTCTGCCCAGCCTCCCTGCCTTCAGCCTGGATGCCGAGTGCTGGGTTGTGACCCCCTGCCTGCTCCCGCGGGAAAGGGAGCGCTGATATTTTGAGGAAAGCACGTGTTTTTTTAGGAGGCGTACTATTTTTATCAGAAAATTGGAAGCCCTTAAAACATCTGCCCTGAACTTTTCCACTTTGGTTCTGATATGGGTTTCTTTTTATTTTCCTCAGGACATGAATAAGTGTGTGTGGAGTCAGTAACTTTCTTTTGTCTCCACAGGATCTTGAGGTACTTTTAAAATTTGCTTTTAGTGAAAAATCAGTTTTTCCTGCTTCAGGTAGGTTTTTTTTTTTCTGACGCCCTAACTCCTGAGCATAGAACATTGACTCTTGGAAGACGTGCTGCTAAAAAAGAAAAGGAAAGAGGGAAACTACAAAGAAATCTCTGTCCAACTGTTTCTTACTAGAACCAGAGATCCTGCATGCAGGTCTCCTGCTGAAAGGGGTGTGAGAGTTGGAATATTTGTTTCACTGAAATGGGCTCATGATTTTCTTCTTGAGCTGATTTCCCTCTGCTGGCAGTGCAGAGGAGAACAGGTTTGTGGCCTCAAGCACTGCAGCAGCTTTCCCCATCAGATGCATTGGGGTACACAGAGACTGGTCCCACCGGTACCAGTACTGGTAGCAGGGAGCACAGGTGGAGGACCTGCCTCACTGCCTCTCCTCACCACATAGGGATGAGACAGAGGTTTTCACATCCCCAGTCAGACACAAAGAGCTCACAAGGATATAAAGGGTTTTCTGCAGAAACACTTCTGAAATGTTCTAGGGACTCGAACTGCACATTAAAAATGTCCAGCATTGTCACACCTTGTTTGCATTTTCAAAAGCTAATATATTGAGTTTGAAGCACTACCTCTCGTAAGTACATTTCTAAAAAAACCCATGGTTTCAACTGAGGATGAAATTTCCTTATGACTTTGTTTGAAAGATATTTCAAGTCTTGAAGTTGGAGGAAATGGGAATTTTCCTGGGTTTAATTTTCGTTTTCCTTTTTCTGTTTGTCTTTTTCCCCCTTTTCCTTCCCTTTCCTATTCTCTTTTTATTTTCTTTTTCCTTTTTACTTTTTCCTTCTACTTGCATTTCCTTTCTTTTTACAGAAACAATTTGCTTAAATCACTGAGGATTCCGCAAATGTTTCTCTGACAAAATCTCCTATCTCTGCTAGAAGAAGGAGACCATTGCTGGAGATGGGCTGCATACTGCAAGGTGGTACAAGAAGGATGGGCACAAGAGTCAGCGACAGCAAATTTATGAGGTCCCACCGTATAAATTTATGTGAAGAGCAATAAAAGTGGTTTTAAGGGTGTATCTACATCTAAACTTCAATATGTGGCAGAGCCTCAAAAGCCCCATTTCCTCTGTTAACACAAGAACCCTCTGAACCACAGAGCTGATGGAAAGGTGCTGAAGTCAAAACCACTTTGAATGGAGGAGTGTTTAATGGCCATACAAGCCAACCTGGGATTGTGAGATTTCTATTACGGCACTGAGAGAAGCAGCCTGCTTATCTCTCCTCACTGTGGTGACCTGCTGATAAAGTCCAGCTGCTGTGAATAAGAAGCCACAAAATATTTGTATATCTAAAATGACAAATTCCCCAGACCTTGATAAAACAAGATGGGCTGCAGAAGCCTGGCTCAGACGAGATGTTCTTCATCATTCTGCTTCCACTGATGAGAAAAAGCCTTTTTAAGTAATGGCAGCAATGCCTTTAGAGCTGGACAGAGCTTACTCAGATTTAGCCATCTAAATGGTGGTAGTCTACTTAATCTCAATGTCTTGGTGCTCTCAATAGCCAGCTGATACACATACCCAGCATGCCATTGGAGGTGGGACGAAAAGTCCCATGGGGCTGCCTATTGCCCTTTAATTTAGACGTCCAGGTCAAACTGCTGAACTTCTACACTGGTGGAGCATAAGTAGCTTGGAGTGACTCAGCTGCCTGTTCAGGGTTGCTCCAAGCAAATCATAGAATCATAGAATAGTCAGGGCTGGAAAGGACCTCACGATCATCAAGTTCCAACCCCCCTGCCATGGGCAGGGACACCTTCCACTAAACCATGTCACCCAAGGGTATGTCCAACCCCACCTTGAACGCCGCCAGGGATGAAGCATTCACAACTTCCCCGGGCAACCCATTCCAGGGCCTCACCACCCTCACAGTAAAGAATTTCTTCCTCAGATCCAACCTAAACTTCCCCTGTTTAAGTTTAAACCCATTACCCCTTGTCCTCTCACCACAGTCCCTAACGAAGAGTCCCTCCCCAGCATCCCTATAGGCCCCCTTCAGGTATTGGAAGGCTGCTATGAGGTCTCCACGCAGCCTTCTCTTCTCCAGGCTGAACAGCCCCAATTTTCTCAGCCTATCTTCATGTGGGAGGTGCTTCAGTCCCCTGATCATCCTCGTGGCCCTCCTCTGCACTTGTTCTAACAGTTCCATGTCCTTTTTATGTTGAGGACACCAGAACTGCACACAATACTCCAAGTGAGGTCTCACAAGAGCAGAGTAAAGGGGCAGGAGCACCTCCCTCGACCTGCTGGTCACACTCCTTTTGATGCAGCCCAGGATACAGTTGGCTTTCTGGGCTGCAAGCGCACACTGCCAGCTCATGTTCATTTTTTCATCAACCCACACCCCCAAGTCCTTCTCCGCAGGGCTGCTCTGAATCTCTTCCCCGCCCAACCTGTAGCTGTGCCTGGCATTGCTCCGACCCAGGTGGAGGACCTTGCACTTAGCATGGTTAAACTTCATCAGGTTGGCATCAGCCCACCTCACAAGCGTGTCAAGGTCCCTCTGGATGGCATTCCTTCCCTCCAATGTATCAACTGAACCACACAGCTTGGTGTCATCGGCAAACTTGCTGAGGGCGCACTCAATCCCACTGTCCATGTCACCCACAAAGATGTTGAACAAGACCGGTCCCAACACCGATCCCTGAGGGACACCACTCGTTACTGGTCTCCAGCTGGACACTGAGCCACTGAGCACTACTCTTTGCGTGCAGCCATCCAGCCAGTTCTTTATCCACCGAGTGGTCCACCTATCAAATTGATGTCTCTCCTACTTAGAGAGAAGGATGTCATGTGGGACAGTGTCAAAGGCTTTACACAAGTCCAGGTAGATGACATCAACTGCTCTGCCCCTGTCCATCAGTTCCGTAGCCCCTTCATAGAAAGCCACCAGATTGGCCAGGCAGGCTTTCCCCTTAGTGAAGCCATGCTGGCTGTCCCCAAGCACCTTGTTGGTTTTCATGTGCCTTAGCATGCCTTCCAGGAGAATCCGCTCCAAGATTCTGCCAGGCACAGAAGTGAGACTGACTGGTCTGTAATTCCCTGGCTCATCCATTTTCCCCTTCTTAAAAATGGGGGTTATATTTCCCTTTTTCCAGTCATCGGGAACTTCACCTGACTGCCATGATTTTTCAAATATGATGGACAGTGGCTTAGCAACTTCATTTGCCAGCTCCTTCAGGACCCGCGGATGGATTTCATCCGGTCCCATGGACTTGTATACATTCAGGTTCCTAAGGTGGTCTCAAACCAGATCCTCTCCTACAGTGGGCCCAGGGTCCCCACCCTCACCGTCCCCGCGTCTGCCTTCCAAGACTTGGGTGGTGTGGTCAGAGCATTTGCCGGTGAAGACTGAGGCAAAGAAGTCATGAAGAACCTCAGCCTTCTCTAAGTCCAGGGTAGCCAGTTCTCCCGATAGCTTCTGGAGAGGGCCCACTTTGTCCCTAACCTGTCTTTTATCGGCAATGTACCTATAAAATCCCTTCCTGTTATCCTTAACATCCCTAGCCAAGTTTAATTCTAAGTGGGCCTTAGCTTTCCTAACCTGGTCCCTAGCTTCCCGGACAACATCCCTGTATTCTTCCCAGGCCGCCTGACCTTGCTTCCACCTTTTATAAGCCTCTTTTTTCCTTCAAATTTTGCTCAGCAGGTCCCTATCCATCCAAGGAGGTCTCCTGGCCCTCCTGCTAAACTTCCTTCTAGTTGGGATGCATTGCTCCTGAGCTTGCAGCAGGTGATCCTTGAATATCAACCAACAGTCTTGGGCCCCCCTGCCCTCTAGGGCTGTATCCCATGGAACCTTACTGAGCAGGTACTCACCCATAGCCTTGACTGGGTTCAAGACATACCAGGTGAATATTTGGTTAGGAACAAAATGAAAACATAATTGAATCTAGAGACTGCACCACTTGATTGGGTCTTGGAAAATCTGTGCTCTTCTGCAGTGGTCCATAGATCAGCAGGTGACTTTGTCCAAGTCCCCTTGGCCTAGATGCCTCCCCACCTTCTGAAGAGTCAACAAATCCTATTGGGACCTAATCTTTTGTTTCTGATGGGCCAGAAGCACCATCTAAGAACTAATGGTTAATGAGAAAGAAATTATCTACCTCCAGGCTGAGCCCCTGAGCCAGTGCAGCTTGCTCTTCCAGAAACGAGCAAAAAGCGTGGCACAGACAATCATTCAGTACCAGCTTGCTTTGAAGATCAGCCATATTCTTCCTTCTAGGTTTCACTTCTCAGAGAGGATCTATGGCCTTTATTCAGCCTCCTGCCATGCACAGGCAACAATCCATAGGTGCAGCCCCTTAACTGTGCCTGCCCAGCTCTGCACAAACTCAAGCAGCTTCATGGGATTTACCCTGTGAACTGGAGCTCGGGGACTTGGCTTGGAGCTTGCTCACATCCTGCTGGGCAGGATTCACTCTGCAGACCACCCGATTTTTAATATTGAGCTGGGGATTTAACTCAGATCAGAGCAAATCTGGGCCTGGAATTTGCCCTCACGTAAATCTTCTAAGCTCTTAGTGCTGTCATAGCTTCACAGAGAGTGCCAGAGAAGGACTGCCCTCGTCTCACAGGGAGCAAAACTATGGCACCTCATGATACAAACCTCTCTCCCTGGATGGGGAAAGCTGGACAGTTCACTTGGCTTGCTTGCCTCAGCTCCAACCTGCCAGAGAGCACAGGGTGTCACAAGGGAGGATGGTTCCCGTTATCCAGCTTTAATAGCTGCTGCTATAAGAACAGGCTGACAGCTGTTGGAGAAGCCTCTGCTTTTGCCCCCTCCCCTCTGCCATGGGCTAGCTGCTTGCTGTGAGAAGCCAGATTTGTTCTATTAAAAGAGCTTTCCCGGATGGAGAGAAGTTCTCATGCACTCTGCCCTGGCCACCCTTGACCTGCACTGGCTCCGATGTGAGCTGCCTTTTATTCAGCACGGCTTGGTGATTGGAAGCAGACCTGAGTGGGAGACCCACCCACATGCATCACAGAATGAATAAGGGCACTGAGCACATTTGGGGCAGGCGGAGGTGGTCTTGCTCCTAGGGCTGCATGAGGAGAGCCACCACCCTGGCTCCTTGGGGCACCAGGCCTGTTTGGGCACTTTTTGGTGGGCATCCCTGGGCTAACATGTAGGTTGCAGCCTCAGAAAGCCTCTCCTGCTGCTTATTAACTCTTGGAAACAGCAGCTGTATCAGCAGGTAAACTGAAATTGGGGTTTCTCAAGGCTTAGGGACAGAAATTCAGCGTTTGCAAATTTAGCTCTGGGGGATTTGCAGCTGCCCTGGTGTCACCTGTGTGAGAATACATCCTGCTGTGGGCTGCACTAATGCTACCTCACTCCTTTCCTACCATCCAGCTCCTGCAGCGAGCCTGTCCCTGTGTAATGACGCCCACAGCAGCACAAGGAGGTGTCAAATGCAGTCACAGAGCTCACACCTGAGCCACTTCCCTAGGTCTGGTGAAGGGCGCTGGCCCCAGTGAGAAGCATCAGGCTGGTGCACTCTCCACTCCGGCAGAGCTTGTGTGTTACAAGGTGCTTGCTGGAAGCAATTTTATCACGGAAAGCCCACTGGGACTTTTTAAAACAAGACTTCAGAAGAAAACATCTGGCTATGCTATTTTAAACAGAAGGATTTGGGAGTAACTATAGCTCTAAGCTTCAGTTAATAAAGAAAACTTTCAAACGCTAAAAACAAATTAAGAAACCTCCCATTTTAAAACAGCAAAACAGTGTGTCAAAGGGTCAAAAAACCCTCTGAAATGCGTAAATTATTTATGAGGCAATGCTGGGCGGGCAGGCCACGCTGCTGGTAACCTCAACCAGATACAAGCTAATACTATCTCAGGATGGCAAACAGAGCTGTGAGTACTGGCATCACCCCTGCTGAGCTCCTTCATGCCTGCTGAAGTGTGACGCCAGGATGTTCACCGCACTCCCTTCTGTCTCCTGTCTGCAGCTGAGCTCAGGAGCTGATATTCGTAACCTATGTCCCTAGTAATTCTTTTTTATGGAGCCAGTGGGGCATAATTTTAGCAGGAGATATTTAGATGTAAAAGAGGAATTCTCCAGCAAGCACCTCTTGTCTGGCCGATGAGCAGCAGTCTTCTAGCAGGAGGCAGTGGTCAGAGCACAGGGCAAGGTGCCAGGAGCTTGTGAGGTCTCACAACAGAGCTAAATGAAGTGATTTTCTCAGTGATGCAGACTGCTGTGGCAGTGAGCAATCACTTCATTTCCCTGTGTCTTTTCATTGTGAGTTAGAAAGATTTGCTAGTTTCTGAAGCCAAAATATTTTGATAGTAAAATGTCTCATGTTCTCACATAATTTTGACAAGATCTGGATTCTGGAAGTTATTTTTCAGAGTCCCTTACAAAAGGCAGACTCAGTTTCTTCCCAGGGAAAGCTCTTATCAGGGGAACACCCCTCCGATGAATTTCCTGTGTAGGGACATATCCTGAGAAGTGGATTTAATTTTCCCGTTGTTTGTGACATCTAATTTAGACAAAGAAGAATTTTCCATCTGTCAGCATTTAAACGCTCCTTCACCTGAACAAATCCCACTGGCCCCTTCTCAGGACTGTCCTATGATTCAGATACCTGGTGAAAACTCTCTAAGCAAAAGGAGTTTGTTTGAACTCCACACAAGGCACCTTGCATTGATGCTTACTCGAAAGGGGAGCCAGGCAGCGTTTTTAGCCTCCATTTACGTTTGCACAATTGGTGCATCAGGTGATGAAGGAACTTGACCAAGGTCATGTGGTGAGACTGTGGCAGAGCAGAGGTTGGAATTGAAGATTCAGATTACTGCCCTAGATTATGGTCACTTTTTCTTCTTCATATTCTTGGGCACTGTCAAGACAGATGTCCACTCAAGAAACAGTTAATTTTCAGTGAGAAGCCCAGAATGTGACACTTATGCCATGAAGAGTTTATGGGCAAAAGGAAAACCTTGTGCTCTCTTCGTTCCTTCAAGACTACTTCAGCACATGTTCTCCAAAGGACAGCGTCTACACTGCGCAAGATGAAACATCCCCATCAAGTCCCTGGTGAGCTGGAGTTACTGTGGCAGCCATGGCTTAGGTCACTTCCACAGCCCTGGTTTGCCGTTAGCAACAAACCATGAGCTGGTGCTTTCATGACGGGGGATCTCTTCATTATGTCATTTGCCAGACGTCACCCTTAACAGTCCACATGTTGCCTGTAATAACTGCACTTTGCACACCCCTACAAATTAGAAATGTTTGTCTGAGGCTAAAAATGTGAATCCCAGGGCATTTATATAAAGACTTTTATGCATCCCTTGAATGAAAAATGGTGCAGTGTGTACTCATTAGTTTTATTTGTCATACCGAGTGAACATTTGACAGCCCAAGCAAATTCCTGCTTGTTAGCTAGGAGCACAGTTACTCCAGCAGCGTTTTATAAACTTCTTTTGGCAATGGCACAAAACACGGAGAAGTTATCAAGGCGCATTCCCTGCAGCTGTTGTAATCTTTACAAACTGATTTCTTATTTTACCAGGGGAATAAAAATAACGATATTCATAATAATAACAATGATGACGATGATGACATAGTTATTACATTTTCATCAGACAATCTCTAAGCACTTTATAAACTATAGCTAAGCTTCAAAATAAATAATCCTGCAGGACATAGAAGTATTATACTGTATTTTACATGGTCCCACTAGGGTACAGTAAAGATAAAACAAATCCTAATTTATGGATTACCTTAACTTTAAATTTTTTTCTTATCATATTGTTAGAAATAGAACTATTCCTTTCCCCCCCCCCCCCCCCCCCCGCCCCCAGCACTTTCACAATTAAAATTTCCATCTTGAAATATTTTGGAAGACTCTAAAGGTGAGTCAGAAAGCATGAGGATACTTGGGAAACCCCCCAACCTTTCCTTTGTTCTGTTCAACATATCTACTTCAAGGTGTGAAAAATGAGAATTTTCATATTTTTGAAAGACCGCTACAATGTTAAATAAAAGTATCAAAGCTCTTTGATATGTGTAGCTCTTCTCATGCAGAAAACACTTTTATTTAGAGCTATTGGAAAGTTTATATTTTCACAGAAATCCGGAGATGATTTCTTCTTACCCCCTTCACTTTGGATAAGATTATCTACTAAAAAGTGTCTTTCACAATTAATTTCTGTCACCCCAAATCCCTGTGTTTTGGTTTGATTTTTTTTTTTGGTAAAATCTCTATTTAAATTATAAGGTCCTCACCACGTCATGTATTTATACAGTTCGTTTTTCCTTGACTGTTTGTTTAAGCACTGATCACACAACTATGTACATATGCAATTATGTACTGTACTAACTGGTGACATGCTACTCAAATAGAGTATTTAAGAACATAGCCTGCAGTATATGTAAAACTACATGTAGAACACAGATTATTACGTTCCTCTGATGGATTGTTTGGGTATTCTGTATATTATGAGAAAGAATGAAAAAATCTCAAACCCTTTAAATCACAAAAAAGTGTTTGCAAAAAGAGAGACTCCCTCTCTCCTAATCATTCTAATAAAAAGTAGCAATTGCTATAAAGCCATAGTAAGTGAGCCCACCCAATCGTAACTGATAATTACATATTTTCCTTTAAATGACTTTCCCAAGGTCACAGTGCAAATCAATGGCAGATTCGATAATTTAACCCAAGAATCCTGAAACCCAATATCCTGCTCGCACCACTGGCAAACCACCACACAACTGGCTCCCTATCGGGGCGTGATAGGTGACGCAAGGAGAAAAGCCATAGACGTTTCAGGACTTTTCCCTCAGTATCGCTCATTTATATAAAATTTCTGTTTTCCTTGGCCTAGGATAGCAAATGCTTAGACATATTGCCTGTAAAAATGTCTTGAAGTGTTGTCAGAAGCTGCTGAGTTTGTCAGCTGAAAGTGACATCTTGGGGCTGCTGTAAGAACTGTTAGCGTTGTGTGCGACTCCTGTCTTTGCTTGAAGAGTAACCCATATGTCCAAGCTGATAAATACCCAAGTAATAACACAAACTGGAAAATCGCCTTTTTCTATCCATTGAGGAAATTTCTCAAATACTTTTTCCAATCTGCTGGCAATACCTTGACATTGACATTAGTGTAAAGAATCATCAGACTAGATTTAGATTTATATCTTGGTTTTTCAAAAATTCAAAGTATTTTTTTATTCCAAAATTAATTTCCCCCCCTTTTATTTTCTCACTATTAATTGCAATAGATTGAATGAGACTATGGGACTCTTAAGTTCTCACCTTCTTCTCCAGTCCGCATGTTCCAAAGCAGAAATTAGTCCGAAGGAAAAGCACTAAGAAAAAATACCTAAGATTTGGTTTCTTTGCAATGTTTTAAACCAAAATGTGAATGTAAAAATGAAGCACTAACCTCTGGATTTCCTATTAGAATTTTAAAACAGAAAAGGAAAATTTTTGAGTGAAAAATTTCTTAATACATAGAATGGAAAAATGCCACATCTGTCCACTGGAGACCCCTTGAAGAGCCTGCTCTGCAGCAGTTTTGGGTGTGCACAGCTGTATAGAGGTGCATCTGATGATATGATTCCTCCCATTGAGCTTGGGGACTGTCACCTCCTTCCACACCACTGATGCATCTTGGAAACTTGGTACTAAATTTTGTTGCACGTTCTGCAGGCTTCAAAACTCAGACCACAAGCTTACCCTTAGATGCCTCCTCCAGATGTGTGGTGCAAGGTTGTCGTCAATTTTCCTGCCATCTCTGCTCTCCAACAACTTCCTACAGCAAGTGTTCCTCAAGTCCTCCTGCCCAGGGCCTACCAGCTAATTTTTTAGTCCTGACCTCACACAGCATGCCCTCCAGAGAGAATCTGTGGAGGGAACTATAATTAAAATAGATTTAATTGTGAGGGAGGAAAAAAAATCCACTTAGCTCTACTAACACTGGGTCATAAAAGGCCCTGGCCAGTAACAAGATTATAAGGATGCTTTGAAGAGACCAGTTAGAAACTGGTAGCCTGGTGGTGTTGTTAGATGGTGCCATGCCATTTCGATGCCCACCCCCAAGATGGCCAAGGTTTGAGAGTGTCTCCACCTGCAGATGAGGAAAAGCTTTCTGTCGCTTTGGTACCTTTCCCCATATCACTGGCACTGGACAGTCCTAAACCCAGTGGCTGCAAGGTACTAGTGAGCTGAGTCAGTGTTCACACTGTCTCACAACCAGAGGGAAAACCTTCCCTTTCTGTCTTCTGGGATGCTCTGCCTTCATGACCTTATGAGAGTCTCAGGAGAAGGAGTTACTTGGCCTCCTGAGACCCTCTGATGCAGTAAATCACCAGGGATACATGGAGTTAGCCTGAAGGGAGTTGGTGTTTGGGTACCAGTGACACTGACAAATCAGCATCATGTGTGCTCCTGAAGGGTACAAACCTGGGCTCTGCAGAAGTACAGCTTGCTGAAGCTGCAGAAAAGCAGAATCTAATTACTCATAGAAACTGGGTAATGTGTGTAACAGTAATCTGGGAAGGTCAGGTCATCCTGTTCCATGTGGGAAGGAGAGTGTCTTCCTGGCCTTTCAGGTGAAGTGAGAAAGCAGTAAAATGCTTGTGGTTTGGAAGGATGCAACAAGGAGCCATGACTGACTATGCCCCTCCAAAAGGATTACTTGTGTGTACTTGTCTTGAGACATCTTCTGCTATCTTCATTTTAAGAAGGCAGTTAACACATGGGCCTATTTAAGATGTATGAGTGCAAGATGTCTGGTAACTGAGAATATCAAAGCACTTGTCATTTCTTAAACTCTTGGCTAAGCTAAAAGCTACCATACTGGAGCTGTAAATGGGTAGTATAGCCCAGGGGCAGAATGCAATGGAGGTACAGGGCAGCAGAACTAGCCACAGCTTGTTCATGCAGACTGCATTGAGCAGACATCATCTTCCAGTGTCAGGATCTTCATAGCTGCTGTGTAAATTTCCCACTGCATGTTCTGTATGAGCCGACATTACCAATTTCTTCACACCAAGTTCACTTACATTAGGCAGGGGTAAGTTCGCTTGGCTAGGTCATGGGTGAGCAGTTAGCCATCAAAGGAAGTAGTCTTTTGGCCTTTAAAGATGGTCTTCGGTGCTTGTGTATATCGGAGGGCTGTGAAGCAATCCATGGTGCACCTGGTGAACACAGCCATTTTTCTGCACATCTTTCTCCTGAAAGAGAGCAGTTGATTGCTCTTGTTGTCTTCCAACACAGGCTACATTAGCAAATACCATTTGTTCATTTTAGTGCCTTCCCACTCTTCCAGTTAGAGGAGCTACTCCAGTGCGCTACACGGTATTTTCCTTAGAGCATTAAAGAGTTATGGTAACGGCCATTTGAGACTTCACATGATAGCAAGTAGTGCAGAGCAGCCAGTTTCTGGGCATAGCTCTCTGCCAATGCATATATTTTGTTGGTTTTCAGAGTAGCAGGAGAGTCTGGGAAGCAGAGTAGAATTTTGGTCCCTCATCTAAGACTTGTGTTTATGTAGATTTGCTATCAAAGTAGCATTATAAGGACTGTTCTTTCTCAGTCCGGTTATAGGATTTAAGGCCAGATCTGCTCTTGGATACATGTGTAAATTTCCCACTGATGGTAGAGCAGCCACAGAGGTCTTAAAGGAAGCCGAGAGAGAAAGGATGGAGACAAAGACATACCCAAACCACAGCATTCAGAACCAGGATCTTGCTCCCCTTTAATCTGCTTTTTCACAAAAAAGAACTGCAGACAGTTAATGAAATTACACTGTTGCAGAAATAGAAGATCAGATTCCTGGGTCAAACTTCATGGCTTCACAGTTTGAGGGTACTTTGATCTGGGCTGTCGAAAAGCCCAGACTTAGGCACTGAGACCTAGCATTTAATCTTTGCCCTATGGGCATCTGGAGATGAAATCCTCCTCAGGCTCATTTCTTGTTTGAAATAAAATAAGATATGTTTATTCCACAAAGTACAGCGGCAAACCTTGAAACTTAAACAGACCTATGCCCCTGAATGTGTTCCCTAATATCATACACATTATGAGAGGAAACACCATGGGAGCTCTTCCCACTGCAATGTGTCCAGCCTGTGTCAGGCATGCAGAACAGTTCACCCCAGGAATGCACTATTTAAACTTCATCACAAGTATAAACACCAAGGACAAATTAGCTGAAGTCTCATTAGTTGGGGGCCTTCTGTGATATCAGTAGGAGACATCACCTGATAAGAAGCTGCTTTGCAACCCAATCCTCCATTTCTCTTTATCATGTGTCTAGGCAATGCTTGGAGAGCATGAATCTGTTAGCAGCCAATTTACTTGTGGCTTGCCAGGTCCATCTGCAGGCTTCTCTTTCACTGTGAATTATTGTAACATCAAAAAATGCCACCTGCTCCTCCTTGGGAAAAAGCCAGTGTAGAGTGAGCAGCCAGCAAAGCTGTCTGTGATCCATCAATCTTCCTTGTAGCAATGGTGTCCTAAAGGATGTGAAAATTGGGAGATGAATGCCTTCAAGTGGGATGCGAGGTCCTCAGCCCCACTTAGGGAATGTCTTTTCTTAATCACTTGTAATTACGCCATATTTTCTATCACAAGAGATGAAAAGCCTGTCCTCACTCCTGAGACACTTCACTACTGTAATGAATTTGGAAAGCAATAACCAGTCAGTGAAGTCTGGAAATTACTCCAGAGGTAAGAGCAAAATTTAATCAAGGATGGTAAGGATAGACATGGACTGCTAATAACATGTGTTTGATGTCTGTAGTTCACACCTGCTCATCTCAGCTCAACATCACCATTTGTCTGCTTTTTATGCAAAATAGCAGAAAACCCAAAGAAATCTTCCCTCACTTTACCTTATTTCTCAGATCCAGAAGTAGGCACACACTATATTTGCAACTTAGTAGTAATTTTACTGGGAAGGGTTGATGGAAATGTTGTTCCCAATAACAGGGGAAATGTTTTGAAGCTAACACCTTGAAATGAAATATTTCATGTTGTTATTTCAATGTACTTCAGCTGCTAGCAACTGCTCAGGCTCAGTGCTTGCAGCATTGTGTGGCATTAGCTTATCTTGCACATTTTTTTTCCTTTCCACTTTGGTGCAAAACCATGTTTATAAAAGGAGCAGACAAAAGATTGCTTTGGTCAGACTTTTGTTCCAGCAGGGTGGTATGCTGGGACTGAAGTGAAAGGTGACTGTTTCTGTTTATTTAATAAAATAAGCCAAACTCCAACCACAGATTTAGATAAATTGCAGCTTTTAGCTTCAAGATTTATTGTTTCTGGGGAGAAAACCAGAATTTTTCCCAGGCTTATTTTTGCTACTGACAGTGCATTCTTTCAAAAATGTATCTTTGGAGAAAAGACTTATTTCACTCATTCATTTGGATTCACATGAGCTATGCTCAACACCATCTTCTCCTGATGAGGTAGAACCCATTCTAATGGGTCTCATATCTCTTCTAGACTGAAAACTGCCCTGCTACATCTCCAGACTAGGTCTCCCAGTTCTGGAGAGGTCTCTACTCATCTGGCTGCAACACTTCTATCTGTACTGAAAAGGTGCAGTATCTATCTGTAGAAATGATGCCAATAACACAGCCTGATCTGGTTAGCTCTGTGCAGCAGATTGGCTCATCTTGCTGCCATAAGCACCTCACTATACTACAACCCAAATTTTAAGTGCAGCATTCCTTAATTTTTCCTTCTCACGAACAGCAATGCCTATTGTGACAATAGCTACACAAGCAGAGCTTTTTATGAGATCCTAAAGGCCACCAGACAGAACGCGTCATACCAAGGAAAGGATAGAGCTTCTAAGCTGAGGAATTTTTGCAGACAACATCCCACTTAACTCTTTTAGCCTAGAATATTATTTGCTGTTTTAAAAATACAATAAATTCTTACAATAGAGCAATAGCAATGGAGCCTACCTGGAAAAAAGATACTCTATCAGAGAAACAGGGTAAACCACCAAGAAAATCTAAGAACACCCTCCCAAACCAATTTGTATCCTTCTCATTTCGCCCTCCTGTTAGGAAATCAGTGGCAACTTCCTCTCTAAAAAGCCCAATTAGCTCCATAAATAGCTCAGCTGGCAGAAATCAGCAATGCTGTAGTCAGAGCTGTAAATCAGAGAGCTGCTGATTTATTCTGGGTGAAAAGCTGCCCCTGGGAGTTACTGCCCCTTAGGATTGATTAGGTTGTGTTTCAAAAGGTATGTATGGACTGTCTTTATTGCTATTTTTTATTCAAGAGGGTTGGGCAGTTTGTGTTTAGAATAAGCAGGCCTTCTACTTTAGTTGGAAGTCATGTGTTCTATAGATTTCTTAATTTTATCAGCGTTTCTGCTGTTCTGAATAACATATCTGGTTGGTTTGGTTGGGTGTTTTTTTGTTTAGTTTTTTGGTTTCGGGGGTTGTGCATTCTGGAAAACTAAGAAGCTATGTAAGAAAAGTCTGGATGAAGCAGATGCTCTGTAGCAGAGGAGCTGTCCTTTATGGCTGGATCCTGCTTCGTCTGTGCTAAATGGTACAGAATGGGAATGAATGCGGATGCTAAAAGAAAAAGCTGAGTAACCTCAAACCCAGACAATATCATGCTAATTATTTCACATAAATCAGAGCATAGGAAACTTTGGCATGCTCTGCTCAGTCAATAGGAAAAACTTGTTACAGATTAGAAAAAAAATGGCCAAATTGGAGCTCTGGTTCACATAGGAGTGAATTCATCAATTAAATACAATTGTGTTTGCGCATGAACTGAGTTGGAACTGTTCATAACTCTGTGGTCATTATTGTTAAGACAAAGCGCATCCTTCAAAATGCAGGCTGCAGGATGCTTCACTAAGTGGTTGTGCCTCATGCAAAATTAAAACCTTCTCTCAAGAATAGGCTGAAGATATTGTGACAGCAGGATCCCCTCCAAGAGGTCCAGCATTTCGTGCCTTCAGTTGCAAAGGGAATACTGAGTAATTCGTTTTCTTGGGCACTCTGTTTCTTTTCCACTGGGACACCCACAAAGTATTGAGCAAACCATGTAATGTAAAACAGTCACCCAAAATACAGGACCCCACTGGATGTTAGAAGCAGAGAGGAGATCTGCAATGGACCCAGACACCTTTTCTTCACTTCTGCTCATTTACAAGGGCATACAAATCCTGCTTCTCTGGTACAAGAGGAATCATACCATTGGAGTCAATGTCTCTGTGCGCAGCCTCTGGACATCTGCAAGGTCCTCAGCCAAAAGCCCACCTCTTCTCTTGAGACAGTATCTGGGTGAACTTCAAGCCAGAATAAAAGTTTCTTGTCAGCCTTTTTAGCTTCTTGCTTCTCATTCATCTAGGTCTTCTTTCCAGAAAAACAAAACAATATCCACAGCCTTGTGATTTAGAGTAACCAAGAAGCAGTCCTATTTCCATCTCCTTTGCCTTAAGGAGGAACATGTAAACCTAGTGTTTGTGAAGATCAGTCAACATACCCCAACAATGTCACTTCTCTTTTCTCTGTTCTTTGCTTGTAACTTCATGTTTTTACAGAATGAGGGGAAGTTGTGAATGCTCCATCCCTGGCAGTGCTCAAGGCCAGGCTGGACAGAGCCTTGGGTGGCATGGTTTAGTGGGAGGTGTCCCTGCCCATGGCAGGGGTGTCAGAACTAGATGATCTTAAGGTCCTTTCCAACCCTAACTATTCTATGATTCTATGAAACATGCATGGGGCCAAGGAAGTGTTTCATGGTCAAAAATCCAGTATTTGTGTCTTGTGAAAGTAACAAATATTTGCACCCATCAGCATTTTGACCTCAAATGATTTCATTTTAGAATCCAAAATTGTGGAGGAAGCATTTCATTCTGGCTTTGCTGATGTACTCCAGTTTGTGTAACTCTTCCCCCGGCTGTGGATTGTTATGTTGGTAGCTTTCAGCCTCACCAGCTGATGCTTTTCCCAGTGTCACATTGATTTATTTGTCTTCATTGGAATTCTGATAACATTTCACCAGTAAATTAGTTTTAAATTAAACTTTCTGTTGTCTTTTATGTTAGGCCCAGTGCTGGAAAGAAAATTCATTTCAGAGATACTTTATTCTTCTTTTTATCACCCTTTTCAGTTACAGAGTCACCAGCTGTTATATTTATTTTACTTTGGGTGAAAGTTGTAAAAGCACTGCATAAATTATGAATAAAAATTTGCTGCTGGTGAAGATGGGCAATTGTAAGAAACATTTGAAATAGCCACAAGCCAGAAGCAGTTGTACATACAACTAAGGGTGCAGTCTAGTACTCTCGGAGAACCTGTGCCTACTTTATGTTACCTGATAACAGAATGAAAACCTACTGTGACTGTCACTCCAAGCCTTCCCATTTCCTTGCTGCTAGATGAGTACAAGCACTAAAAGCAGCACTGAAGCAGTATGGCTCAGAGTCTGAACCCATGCTTCATTTGTCTTTATTCCTTTATTTGGGTACATCGTTGCTGCCCTAAGGGCAAGGAGCGCTCTCCCTGAGCATCTCCGTCAGGGCTGGGGACACTCCCTCTTCCAGGTCCTTGTGGTCTCCCAGGACTGGTTGGAGGACCCCTCAGGGTTGTCCCCCCTTACCTGCCAGCTGGGTGCCCCAGCAGCCTGCCCTCCCCAGCACACCCTTCCCACAGTTCAGCCTCTGCTTTTCCTTCACTTCCATGTTTGGACAGCTTTTAGTGGTTAAGTTGAAAGCAGCCTTCACCTGCTGGGTTTCCTGAGGAAAGTGACCATCAGACACACAGCAATCCTAGGTGTTTATGTTTTCTTTTAAATAAATCTAACAAAAAACCTGAGCAAAACAAAGCTCTGCAGTAGTTTGTTACACCCTGACCTCCACAGCAGTATGGCCCAACTGCAATGGGCATGGGCAGAGGGGAAAAAAGGAAACGTAAAACTGAATTTTGTTTTGCCTGTGCCAAGCAAAGCTGAGTTTGCTTCCCCTCAGCGTCGTGCTTGTCACTTCTGTGCTTCTAAACAAAGCAGTAAATTGCTTCTCTCTGCAGCTCATGCATGAGGCAGCAGGAGCTCCACCACTGCATGGAGTTTCTGGGCACCTCGGGCATGCTCCAGAGGGACAGTTGTGGGACCCTCTGAGGCTGGGCAGCTGCCTTGCCAAGGGGAGAGACTTGACTCACAGGTTCCACTGAGATCTTTCCATTTTAGTAGCACTCTGAGGTGATGAGAGGAGGTGAAAAATGCATGTTTGGCTTAACTGAATTCCAAAATGGAGGATTTTATGGTATAAAATATAAAAGCACTGAGTGCCATGTCTGTTGGAGTTTATTTTTGTAGCAGATGCCATTCATTCTCCCCTTGCCCCATCTTTTCAGCGCATTGTAAGTAGTAGTGATGTATAGTCTTCTTGATGAAGCAGTTATCTGGGGCCCATTACTGTAATGACTGAGGCCTCCATACTCTTTTGAGGCTTTATTATCAGAACAACTGCCTTGCTTCAAGCTCATTTTCTTAAATCATCATTTTCTCATAAGCTTAGTGCAAAAAAAAAAGGTTTTCTGGAAAACTGTGACCTACTTTATTGTGTGATTCCTCACCACTGGTCCAGCTGCCAGACCCAAAGGCAGAGTCACATCAGCTCATGATTTGCTTCCAGGAGATTACTTTATATTATTACATTATTTTATAATCTCCTGGGTTTGAGTGATCTTGTTTACAAGCACTTACAGTGCCTTGCTCAGTACTATAACCTTGAATTCTGAGCAGAATTACTGCCAGACCCGTGCACACAGGAACTATATCACACCTCCAGACCTTGGATGCAACTTCATGTTCCCGAGGGGGCAACCTGTCTTGGTCACCTTGTCCTTCAAAGTGGGAGGGAGGTCATGTGGGAGGTGTCCGGTCACAGGAAGGAGAGCCATGCTCCATGCCTGAGGAGGTGCTGGGAGGAACCCCTGAGAAGACACACACCTCACACTGACCAGTGCCTCTTGATCAGCTCACTCCATCTCTGCCTCAGAGCAGAAAAAACATTCATGCATTTTCTTTTGTAACCTCTTATTATTTTTTGGATGGGAGATCCAGAGGAATTCCTAACAAGCATGGAGCAAAACCAAACATCTTTGTTCTAATCCCCAGGGTAAACATTTCCACCACTGGAAGAAAATTAGGGCTCCTGAGGTTCTTAACCCATGCCTGCATCCCAGCACTCATGTTCAGGGCAGCCCCATCCAACTCTCCTGATGATATTTCCCAGAGCAGATCTTCCCCTCATGTCCCAGCTACTTCTCACCATCTTGCTTGCATATGCTGCCTCTCTGCCATTTGATACTTCTTGGGCCTCCTCTTTTCTGTCCCACCCCTACTGCATTGAAAGGCCACATCTCACAGGCCCAGGGGTCACCTTCTGCCAGACCCACATGATGGAGCAGCCACTGTGCCCACCTTCCTCCTGCCATGGGGCAAGAGCTTCCTCCCATGCTTTCCACTGGGCAGTGTTTTCCTAACAGATAATGCAAAGAAATCTGTTTGCATCCCCTGCCGGCTTCAGTGGCTCTGGGTTTTTTCTCTCTGTCACAGGAGTTGTGCAACTCTGCATTTCCCTAGCGTTTCATGTCTCTTTATTTCCTCTCCTGGCTGGTGATCGTAGCAGTCTGCACGCCATGCAGGCTGCTTTGCTCCTTGGTGGGGCACACTGTTGGGGTGCTTCTGCCTTGGAATCAGCAGGCATCCTGCCCGTTCCAGTGACCGCTCTCTTTCCCAGGCATTGAGTCATTCCTGTATTAGGCCTTTGTTAAATCTTTGGATGCAGTTCATGCCTGAGTGACGATTTGATCTGATATTTTTGGATGTTAGTTATTTTAAGACTTAGGGAGATATTATTTTTTTTTGGCAGATGAACTCATCCCACTGTACAAACACAGGGAAATCTGAGATATTTATGAATTTGGGATAAACACAAAAATATTGTTTTCTTTGAGGAAAAATAGGAGTCTTTTTAAACGTTAGTGTTTATTTTCCACTTTTTTTAAACAGAAGAATTATTTTGTTTCAGAACTACATTTTCTTTGTAGATTGGCGTCAGTTACAGAAAGATTGTCCAGAAGGTCTCATAAAAGTACCCAAATGAGCCATTTTTGGTTTCAGGCAGAGTCTTTCTGTTTTGTTTGGGCTTGTTATGGTTTTTTTTGTTTTGTTTTCCCAGTTCCTTACCAGAACCCCAGCAAGTCCCTGGAACTTGGATTTGCATACCCCTGTGGCGAAGAGCTGTTCCCCTGCTTTACCACAGCAGCTTTCTTATCCTTGGCATCTATTTCATTAACTCTTCACTAACACACAGCGCATGGACTGCTGCATGCTAAGGCCCTTCATGGCTGCATTGAGCTGGAAGGGTCCTTCCAAGGACACCTCCGTCCTCCACTGAAGCTGTTGTCAGCCGCAGTTCCTGGGAAAGAAACTTATTAAATTTCTTCTCCTGGGCTAATCCAGTGGGAATTTCGCTGTTGTTTTATCTTTCTGTCGATGTGCCTCTTGCATTTCTCTTTTTTTAAAGTTTATCTCTTTTTCTACTCCTGCCTTTTTTGTCTCTCTCTGGGACAGGATTTTATAGCTATGTAGATGACCAGAGCTACACCAAACACATAATGGAGACACATAAACAAATCTGCTACTGTTTTGATTTATTTTGCATTGCAGTTTGTGGACCACGACAAAATTGCTGAAGGAAGCACCTACTCCTGTGTGGTAAATTGAGCCTCCTGCAATAGGCCGATTCTTAGTTACTTTTTGCAGACCCCTTTGAAATTGTGCTTCTTAAGCCTCTTAGGGATTTCTAGGCCACTGGTTGAAACCAGTGGTTTAGTGTGCTGTACTAGTGATGGAGCTGAGGGTGATACTTGTGTGAAGGGGACACAAGGTCCCACTGGTTCAGTATTGAGAGCACTGTTGCACAGGTTCTTCAACAATGCTTCTTAAACATACACTGGATCAGCAGTGCTGAGGGGAGCCTTGTATACACAAAATCAATATGCAAAAACCTCAGAGAATTGGCCCAGTAATGTCTTCTTGATACATTCAGCCCTCTTCAAATCAGTGGGACTAAGGAACGTAAATCCTTACAGCCAATGGAATTAGCATATGCAGATTCTCTCTAGAGCAAACCAGAGGACTGGATGAGATTTTGTTGAAGTCACAGTATTCCCTGTCTGCAATTAGTTACAAAGATTTTTAACTATGACTAGTTTATTCAGCCCTTGTCTGTGTGCAAAGTTTCAATGAAACTTGTCTGGATGGAACATTTTTGTGGTCTGCATTATTTCATTGTTGAGATGTTTCAAACAAAGGGACAATTGGAACAGATTTCTTAAAGGACCAAGTTTCTAATTAATTGAAAATCACAAACTAACAAATTACCAGACCATTCGTCTTGTACCCAGAGGGATAAGCGCTGCCAATTTAAGGAGGATACTGCGTGTTTCAAACATAACAAAGAACCTGAATTCCTGTTTTCAGTGCAAAACGGAACTGTGCTTTAACTGTGAAATCCAAAATCATGTCTGTGTTAGAACAGTTCTAATTTAACTATAAAATTCACTTTTCCGCTGATGATACTCTCCCATTTATTCCCTTGCACAGATTTCCATCATTTCCCTAGTACTATCTTCGGCCATCACCTGGAGGCATCTGTTCTAATGACTTGCTGCCACTTCTCTTCATTAGTTTCCTGACAGCCTTGCTTTTTGGCACTGATTTACATCATTCAAGACAGGAAAACAGCCCGAGTACCTTAACTCAGTGTCACTTGCAGTGATACGACAAAACACATCGTAGCCTCACAGGAAGTAGCTGGGCCCCCACAGAATGTTTCTTGTTCACCAGATGTGCTAGACCCAAGCAGTTAAGAAAACAAAAGGTGGCACTGAAATAAATTAAGCAGCAAAATTCCAGCTCTGAAATTTTGAATTAAAAAAAACTAAACAGGTTATAAATTTTTAAAAGATATATAAAAGCATATTAAAAAAGAGAGGGGAAACTCATTTTCAATTAATTGACTTAATTTATCCTGTTTTCTGATCATTTTTTTTCTAGCATGGGGAATAACAAATGTTGCACCTAAATTATGCCTGTTTGTGTGTTTATAGTGTGTATTCTTGAAGGTAGATGATTCTGGCTTTCCTCCCTCCTCTTTTTACCATGCATGGAAGGTGGTATTCATTTCTGGACTCTCCTGTGTGCAATTGGGCATGAAAGGTGCCATCCTGTAAAGTATAAAGGATGGTTGGAGAACACTGAGCCCTTTCCAAGCAGTAGGAGCAGAGCAACACAGCTGCTGAGAGAGTTAGGGTCTCAGGAGGTCGCAGTTCCTCATAAAGGATCAAAGGAGCAACGGCAATGTGAAAGGCTGTAGCAGGACAAGGATCTGCACTGGATGCAGATGTGACCATGGCCACACTGTTCCCTTCCCACGGGCTCTGTTTCCCCCCCTGCTTTTGCCCAGATAAGCCCTGGAGGGTAAGGATTGCTTGGGTGCCTGGGTCTGCCTGCACTGACCTGCCAGTGCTTCAGCTGGGTCCCTCTGTGTTCCTGAGGGTGCAGACTGAAGGCCTAGCAGAGCATGCTGTGAATCCCAGCCAGATGCAGCCCAATCCCTCTCAATGCATTTGTGAAAACTGGAGGCAGCAATGTACCTGGGTTTTGCCTTAATATGGATTTGACACACTGGCAGACTATGTACCTGCAGCTATAAAAATGGACATACACTTGGTGTTTATACAGTAACCAGCACTGGGGGTTTTTGCTGCCAAGACTAGCTTGTGCTAATGTAAGAAAATCAGTGGGCATTAATTTATTTTATTATATCTGTCTTACCTCCCCAGCAGCAGAAGAAATCTGATAGCCAGGAATATCTGGCAATGGTGAGCATGGCTGTTTAGTCTGATCATTCCTACATATAAAATCACTGCTATTTAAGGAGTTACAGAGTTACTGCATCATAGTAGCAGAGATTACACGCGTGCATCCTTAGCCTCAAAGATACAAGGACTTCAAGCAGGAAGGTACCTCCAGAGAAGGAAGGCCTCCTGGGGTTCAAACTAGTGTGTTTTCTCCTTTTTTAGAAGGCATTTGCTTAATCTGTACCTAAGCCTCTCCAGTGAAAGACATTGGACAACCTTCTGCTTCTCTGTATTCACAGATAGAAAGCTTTCCCCAGGCTACAGCCTAAGCAGCCTTTTGCTGCATGTTTAGCTGATTTTTTCTTGTCCTTGCTTCCAACCAGAGCAATTGCTTTCTGTCACCTTTATTAGAGTTTTGCGTGCATTTAGGAATGAGAGTCTTGCCTTGTCTTCATCTTCTAAAACTAAACAGTCTTCTCTAGACTAAACAAATACAATTCTTTCTACCTCACTGCCTTATTTTACAGATCTCTGATCATACTGGTTGTTCTCCAGTGTGTCTATATCTTTATTAAAGTACAGTGCCCAAAACTTGATAAAACTTTTCAACTGAGACCTACACACCAAAATACAGAGCAGAATAATTGCTACCTTTGTCTTACATGTCATGCTTTCATATGTACAACTCAGGTATTCATATTTTTTGTCATGACACTGCACTGTCAACACAAATCCAGCCTGTCATTCGGTACATCCCTCTGACCTTCTGCCATCCCACTGCTTACAAATTTCTTCCAGATTTGTAGTTGGGAATTTGATTTCTCTTTTCTGGAAGTAGCAGTTTATCCTAGCAGTTACTTAATCAGGTTGTCTGTGGACCATCTTTCCAGATCGTTTCTGTACTTTGATGCTCTGACTTTGATTGTCTTGTAACCTCTCCAAGTTTAATGGTAACCACAGATTTCATCATCTGCATCATTAGCGAAAAGAATGGAAACAGGCCCAGAGAAGATCCCAGAGGAATCCCACTTGAACAACTTCCTTTTTGATAGGAACAATTGATAACTGTGTTTTTTGGAGTGAAGTTCACCCAGTTGCTCACCCGTCCTGTTGTGATTGCATTTTAGTTCATACCTAATATGACCATAACGGAAGGCTAAGATAAATCACATCCACTTGCTCTTCTTCATTCACTAAGACAGCTAGTCTGCTAAAAAGGGAAATTAAATTGATTTGACATGACCTATTCTTGACAAACTCAGGTGGACTGCTTTTTATCAACATAACATCTTCTGGGTATTTAAAAACTGATTGCGTAATAACTTATTCCAGATTTTTTGGAAACCAGGGTGAGTGGTTTATAGCTTCCTGGGGCCTCATTATTCCCTTTGAAAGATCAGCATTATAGTCACCCTTCTCCTGTGCTCTAGGGCTCATCCTGTTCTGTGTGACTCCTTTACAATAATTGCTTTACAATAATTGTTAGCGATTCACAGATTACTTCATCTTATTCCTTGAATAAGTTCAGGTGAACTTTATGAGGCTCTGCTGATTTGTATACGGTTGGCTCATCCAAGTATTCTTTAACGTGGTCTTTTCCTGTTTTGGCCTGCAGTTCTATCTAAATTTAAAAATAATTTAGTTAATTAGCTGGTCACAAAAAGCTTGTTTTTTAATAAGGGCTGGATCAAGAGGCATGCAAGGCTTCTCTACATCATTTGTTATTTCCTCTCTTTTCCTGTTTAGCAATGGATCAAGACTTTCCTTTTTCTTCCTCTAATTAAAATGTATTTTTAGAACTTTTCCCAGTTCCCGTTTATGTTCTTTCCTAGTTGAAATGCCTCCTGGGCTGTAGCAGCTCTGCTTCTGTACCCAATTGTTTGTCTTATTCCCTTGCACTTACCCTTAGCTATGTGTGTGTTACTCTTTTCTGTAGTATCCGCTTTCTGAAGTCCTCAGAAAGCTGCTGATGCCACTGTATATGAGGTATGAGAACACTCTGATGTTCTTCTGTGTAGGGGTAGATTGCTTTAATGTTTGTAACATAGAGGTCTTTAAGGATCTGCTCCCTCTTCTACTCCTGCAAAAAACCTTGATTATCTACTTGACAGATTTTAATTGCCCTGTTGTTTTTCTACACAGTTTTGGATAACTAAAATCTCCTATTTCCACCATATCTCATTGTTTGATGTCTTGTACAAATGCTCATAAAAGATTCTTCTGCTTCATATTACTGATGAGATGGTCCATAGCAGATCTCAGTCCCAATCTACCCCAAGGTTAGCTGTGTCACAGCATCTGAACAAAGATTTACAGTTCTTTCTGTTCCCCTGACTCCCTGCATTTGCCTACAGTGGTCAATGCATCTGTCCTGTATTTACATTTTGTCTACTTTATAGCTGATGTTTCCGATTCCCAGGCTGCAGTTAAGGACAACACATTTTTCAGTTAGTTGAAAGCTTCTGCAACCAGATTTCTCTGAGTCTGCTTCAGAGGCCACTGTCATATTATTTAATAGTTTGGCATAATTTAAACCCAGTTTGGTATAATCTCAGCCACGTTCCTCTATACCTCTGTGGGGCTGTTCTGGTTCAACATGCAGTTTAGCTTGAATGAGTTTATTGCAATTTGACCTAATGCCTTCTTGAAACAGTAAGAATAAGCACAGCTCCTAGAATTGCGTGTAACATGGCTGTTGGCAAAACCAAACAGCAGTCCACTTCAGTGTGTAGCAAGTCTCACCTTAAAGAAAAGTACCCAGAAACACCATGATACATGAAGATTCGATACCCATCATTATATTGCCTCCTGGTGCTCTGCTAGGACATTAGCTCTTTTTGACCTCAGAGAGAAACCATGACACCTTCACCTCAGACAGTCCCTTTCTGGAAGGTCACCCCCCAAGTTGTCACCAAGCCCATAGAGAAACTAAATTCTCCCTTGACAGGACACTAGCATGACTTCAGAGGCTCTTTTATGGTCCTCAAGTTACAGACATGCCTGTGCAAGATGGTTTCACTAGGGCTTGCTTTGGCTCTTACCGAACTTGGGACGCTAATGACATAATCAGTGCAGGATCAGGCTGGGGTAAATGGAGTTAAGCACATGCAGAAGTCCTTGAAAGGCTGGAGCCGAGACTGCAATTCTTGTTTGGCCTGGCACGTCGTTTCTGACCCATCCCATTGTTCTGAGCTTAATGCTTAATCATTTCCTCTTTGCTTGTGTTTTCATATATTATTATTTTTAATTGTGCTTATTTTATTTTAGAGAAACAATAAAAATAAACTCCCTTGGGCTACAGAATGTAGATCAGCACAATAAAGTCAGGGACTGCTTTTAGTCTCAGCACTGACCCTGATGCAAACATGAATTTCAAGGTGACAGCTTTGCCTAAAAACTTTCTGATCAATAGCTTTAGTCCTGGTGTGGTTTCTCAGAATACAAATACTCTTATAGCAGGAATTCAGAAGTACCATTACTCTAGAGGGAAGGATACTTTTGAGAGGATAGCTAAGACATTTAGGGTTCTTCCTTATTGGTCCTCATTGCAAAACAAACAAAAAAGTAAATATTTAATTTTCCTTATCATCATTAAATTAAACTGACTCATTGCAATTGAAGCTTAAACATAAATTGAGGTTCTTCCCTATGTCACGCCTCTGTAGTGGAAGTGAAGTTCATGCTGGGAAGGGACTGAAAGGAGTGGAGGAAGAAGAGAAGACAAGAAGACCACCACTTTCATAATTAAAAGATCAGTAATATAATGATAATTTCCTTAGATTCCTTACTCTCTTTCAGAGGAACTTTTGGGAAGAGTTACAGTGAAACAGACCAGGTGGCTGTGCAAACTGAAGCTGTGGTGTAGGCATATGCCTTCTTCCATTAAAATGCTGAAATACAGTCCCTTTGTAAGGCAGCTGCAGTTCCTTAACAGTCAGGCTGAAAATTAACAGAATGAATAGGTATTTAAGCAATGCCAGGACACTTTGATTAAACATTAAAGACTGAAGGGCCATGCAAATTACACTTTCGTTATTGCAGTTCCACCAGAAGTGTAAAAAAAATGTGATGTGATCTCCCTTAGGCAAACACAAAACATACTTGGAAGCTGCTGTTTTGAATTATGATGGCACACTTATGGAAAACAGATAATGTTGATGCCACAAAAATGTGATGGGTACCATTAACAGTGACTATCACACAGCAAACCACAATACCTAGTGCCTTCAAAATGTAAAAAATTCAAGTCAGAGGATTTGTTTAGGGAAGGGATTAAAAGCATGTAACCCCCCCTGTGTTATTTGAGCCTTTATACAGTTTGTCAGGAGCTCTTAAAATAGAAACTAAACAAGGTAATTATACCTTTGAAAATTAATGAAACATATGCCCTTCTGTACAGAATACAGTAATAGTACAATTGTGCTACAAAAAGAGACAGAAGATGCTGTCCTAAGTCTTTCCTGTAAGTCGTTTCTGTAGGCATATTAAAAGAAGTGGTGCCTAATCTAATTTTTGAGTAGTAGGTTGCAGAGCCACCTTGATCATTTGTCCGATGGCCATTATTTGAGGCAAGTAGGTAGTGACTGATGCCAATACTTACGAGGACATGCAAAAGTTCCTTAAGCAGGCATTGAAATATGTTGAAGGAATTCACATGCAAGAGGAGATTAATAAGAGTGGACGTGATAAATGTATGAAGGGAGTGGGTGGGATAGATAAGAGTGGGAGGAATTAATATTCATGCTGTCTTTAAAACAAGATTACAGAGATTCAGCGAAACCCAGCCACAGAAGCAAAAGTAATAGCGATAAGGGGAAGCACTTTTTCACACAATATGGCAACTACACATGGGAACCCCTAGTTACAGGATGTTTTTGAGGTTAGGAGTTTATCAGGATTTATGTAGAGAGCATGAACATGCCAAGTCATCACTGTGAATGCTAAAGAGAGCCAGGAGCCAGAGCAGCTTCCTGCAGTGGTGGGGAAGCATCATTTCTCTCCCAGAGGTGGTCCATCGCCCGCCTCCTTATGTCAGCTGCAGGACCCCTGCCCAGAGGACCCCACGGTGGGAGGGGCTTTGGCAACTGCTCTTTGCTGCTTGGCTGAGTTTGGTGGAGTTGGTCCGGGCCTTGCTGAGCTCCCACTTGCAAAGCAGCTGGTGCTGGAGGGAGCCCCTGGCAGGATCAGCGATAGTATGGGCCATGGGGAACATGGCTCCTTCAGCCTGCAAGATACCCTTCTTCCCAAGGCAGGCAAAAATACCTTCTCTCTACACAGGCAGAAGACTGTTTTGCTGGGAAAATCTGTTTCTGAAATGAGAAACAAAATCAGGTTCCACTCCTTTCGTAAAACACACTGATGCAGGTGCTGATGCAGATACCTTTAAGCTGCAGTCTTGACTTTCCATGCTGAAATGGAGCTGCCTGGGACAGTGCAGGAATGGGAGAGAACCCCTTGCTCCGAGGAAGACCTACAGTGGACTTTTCATTCCAGGAATCTGTGACCCATTTCCATGACATTGCCCTGAATTTTGCTGCTGGGAAGCAATCCTTCACTCTGAAATCCCTTATCATGAGGGAGAATGTAATATTTATGTTTTTTTCCCTGTTTACTGCACATGTTGATAAGCTGCTCTGGGACCAAGGAGCTGCCAGACTCTATCCCTTTTTCATACTAAAGACTGAGTAATTAAAAAATAAATAAATAAATCATTAGTTGAACTTCTGGTAACTGTTTTAAAAAATTCATGCAGTATTGGAAAGGTCAATGTCCAAAGTAGTTTGGGATTCAGATCCCAGCAGGTCTGATGGCTGCCTGGTTTCTCCAGGGAAATGCTAAGTGGGACACCTGATGGGAGGGGGTATTGGTCATTAATCCAGAAGTCAACAGCTGGCCAACTTCAGTGATCTGAGTAAAAACAAAACACATGCATGGTGTGTGGTTTCTCAAAGCCTGGGTTTGTTGCCTGGCCTGCCAGTCTGAAGAATTGCTTGCTTTTGCAAGTTTAATAGTAAAATGGATACTAAGGTCAAGGAATAGGCCAATGTTTTAGTCATCCAGCTGGGAGACCTAAGGATGCCTCATAGGATTTTACTGGACAGGAGGATTTTGATGGATTTTATGTAAAACTGATGAAAAAGAGCTGGTTTTGAAGAAAGGCCGCATGTAAAGTCACTGCAGGCAGTCATCTTCATTACCAATGTGTCTTCTCCATGTAGAAACATGTGCAGAGAAGGAAAGAGCTTTGATTTTGACTAATGATCAGTCAGAAAAACTCCATGATGAGGCAACGAGTTCCCGAACATAGCATATTTGCTTTAGGGGAATATTTCTTTTCATTTGATGAAAGCAACACTGTCACAGTATACCTGCTGGTAACCTCATCCTCCTCTCCTGATTCTCCACTCATTTCATTGCAATTGCCACTCTTTGTATGGGAAATGTAAGAGGAAAAGCATGTAAAGCTTATCAGAAGAAGAATGTGTAATTACTGGGATTAGACCACTTTGTACAAAAAAGGAAGCTGCAAAGGTATTACCTTTTATGGTCCAACAGGTGTGTTCTTCTTGCTACTGTCCTTGTTAATCTGTATTTTCCAGCATCACAGTGAAGTTAGATACAGTGATGATGTACGAGAATACTCATTGACTTTAACAAAACCCTGTCTGTGGCAGCAGCCCATGGACATGTCCCCTGCTCACCATGACTAGAAGGTAATTTAAGTGAGTTTAGTCACCTGTCTACGGAGCTAAACCCATTTTAGTTGTCTTGTGTCTGCTGGAGAGTCAGAGGTACACAACAGTGCCAGAGAACATGTATGTCCGTAGAGAGGACAAACTGTTCTCCAGCATTCCTCAGGTACATCCTGCAGCTCAGCATTTTCTGTCCCCCATTGCCATAACCCACCTTTTCTGCAGTGAACAACAAGCAGGCAAATACTAAAACTAGTTATTTCCTGATCATGTGAATTGATGCAGCCTGTATTTCTATGGGATTTCTGTATTTCATCCGTATAACGATAACCAGTGTAACCTTTTCCCATGATCGCATGTTTCCATGCATTTTTGTGAAACGCCTCACAGACACTCATCTCTTCTCCAGCAGTCCCCTAACTCCTGGGGAGCCAAAAGCAGCACGTGCCATGGCCTGTTCTAAGCCATGTAGTGCTGACTGACTCTCTGGGATACATTTGTGTTCCGCGCCAGCTGGCAATAAAACAGGACAGATAATTACTACACTCACCTCACAGTACTTCCTTCACTCAGGACATTAACTGGTGTCTTCAACCTCCAGCCAGGCTCTGGTTTTCACTGCTTTATAGGAACCTACCTTTCATATCTCTCACACTTTATCAAATGTGACTGAAAGCGGCCAAAGGATTGAGAAATCATAGGGGAAGAGGCAACTGCGGGAGGAGGGAACTAACCAACAGCATATGCAGCATGCAATGGTGTAGCACAACTGGCTGCAAAAATACATGTCTTCGGAAAAATATTCCCCAAGCATGTCGGCTTTGTGTGCACAACTTTCCCCTGGGAGAGGATGTGAGAGAAGAATCCTCACATGGGATGGGTGAGCCACAAAGATTCATGGGCAGCCGCAATATGTCCAGGCTCCCTCACGAGGAAGGTACAGGGAATTTGTGTTGAACTTTGGGCTTGTGGACGTGATACCTGTCACCAGCCCTAAAATAACTTGAATGTAAGAACATGCATTTAAAAAATTAACAAGATATAGCAGCTGCATATGGCATTTGAGGGAAATATTTTGTTCCCTTTCAGAGCTGTTAATTGTCAGGCTGAACAGCAGGACCTGCTTGGAATTGCTTAGATTTGAAATAATGTTATTTGAAGATTTACAGAAAAGAGTAAACCAGTTCCACTACCATCTGTAAGACAACAAGGAGATGGATAATGCTTGGATACTGATCAAGGCTGTGAGAAAAGTCTCAAGGTTCTATGGGAAAATTGCAATAAGAAAGAAAAAAATTAATCTTATAACAATTTCTTGCTTCTAATTCCTGTTGGTTGTGGTCTACTGGCCATCTTTTGCTAAGATATGGGACTCACGGCTTGCCTGTTGGCATTTCTGTGCGCAGGAGGCCACTACATGATGCCTCTTTGCATCTAAACACAATTCACTTTTGTAGCAGGAGCTTGCTTCAGAAACCCTGCAAACACACACACACACACCAAAAAAAAAAGCCGTATATCAAGGATTTTGTAAGAGAAACATTTAATGTTTCTGTCTAGAAGAACGTGTAGTATTCAAACCATATGCTGATGACTATGGTGCAAATTCCTGAAGGACTCGATGTTGCCTCCGTTCTGCTGGTAAAAAAACTACTACTTTCTGTTTAGCCATTTCAGTTCAGCACATCCCTTTAAGAATAAGCTTGTCTATCTGACTTTGAAAGAATTAGAATTAACAAATGATGGCATTGCTATTTTTATTGCCATAATTTCTAGGAGCCAAGTTCATACAAAAGCCCATTGTGACTATCTCTTTTCATTACACTCAGGCAGAATATAGCCAAGTTCTGCTTTCAGTTACAGCCATATAAATCAAACTACCTACATATTCCTTGCCAGTAGTACTTGTGTATGCTGGAGTGACTGTTCTATAGTATTATTTTCCCAGAAAATGCAAAGCGATAATTCATCCATGTGACTTAGCAAGTTCCAAAAAAAAGTTGCAAGCACAACCAAAAATGGAACATGAAGTGAATAAGAAAAATGCAAGGAAATAAGAAAATAATTTCAAGATTTCCAATCTTGAACATAAGTACGCATTCGCATGTATGCACACGGAAAAATCTGTTAGTGATAAACTCCTTTGTCACTTACTGCCTGAGTGCTGGATTCAGAGAGTCTGCTGCTATGAAACAATGTGTGAGGAACCATACAGAATGAGGAAGCAGATCCAAAAGCATCCAAGACCTAGCAGCCCTGGGGAGAAGGCTTGTTATGCAGCTGTTCAGTCTGGGAGGTGCTCAGGCACTTTGGCAGGGGAAGTAGGACCGAGAAAGAGGGAGGGAGAGATAGAAAGAGATAAGGCTAGCTTCTGATCTATTTTGGGTGCTTACACACCGTCCTAGCACAGGCAGAGCTATTCTGGCCTTGGTAGTGAGAACACCTTGCAGATGGGAAGCAGTGGGGACTCAGAAGCTGGAGTGCGGTGGACTGGAGGCCGTGGTGCTGGGAGGCTTTTCCAATGGGCTGCATGCATTGCTTTCTCAGCACAGACATGTTTGTGGTGTAGGTGGATGAAAGCCAGCGCTGACTCCCTGCTTCTCAGCCATTTTGGCATGGTCCCGAGGCTCACCTCTTGACAGAGCACAGGTACCACGGTAGCTTTCAATGAAAAGTTATTTGACATGGAAGTAATCCCTGCAGCCTGGAGGGATACCTTGCAGGGAAGTGTCCAGGCACTGGCTGAACCAAGACAACACGTGCCAATTTGGCATTTAACACACATAAATACAAGCTCAACTTCTGTTCATATTAATTGCAAATATTAGAGGGTTTAAAATATGTGGCTTGATACCAAAGTGGAGGGTAGCTAAAGCAACCGCACTGAACCTATCTGTACACAGAAACACAAGCCAGCCAGCAAGAAAGCATATAGCAAACTAACGGAGATGTTCGAGAGGAAAAGTTTCTCATGGATTTGCAGGAGTCACAGCTGGAAAAGACATGATGTTCCCTCTCTTTGCCAACACTAAGCAGTTTTGCAGTGTTACATGCCTACAGCACGTGCTCTGTGCTCTGTAGGGCTGGTTGAAATGTTTAGTAAGAGCATAGGCCAGGCAGTCATTACATTTAGTATCATCAGGTGCATCTCCACAATACATGGGTAGGTGGAAGTGACAGCATAGAATCTGAAGCTTGGCACCTGGTATAAATGTGACCATTTCTTCTCTGTCCCTTTGCTTGCTGTTTGTGAGGTGAGACTCCTTTCTGCCAGCACACTGTGCTTTTCTGGGGTTGTTCCACTATACTAACTCGTAAAGTCTTCCTTGATTATTCAGGACTGTGGTGTCTGAGTCACATATTGCTGTTTCCATCTTGGTCAGAGGGCTGAAATACTTACAGCTGTAGTATATCAGCCCTCCAGAGGACTACAGATTCCTTTCTGAAGGTCTAATCATGCCTTTTCCCACCTCTTTTCCCTACATGCAGTCAACATGCTTGAGAAGGCCACCTGCAACATCTCCCTCCAAAAAGATCTAAAAGAGAGTAACAGTGAAATAAAGCTTAATGTTATATTCTAGTGCTCTCACTCATCTGGCTGAGACCAGGAATGCAAGCGGGCAGGAAATGGGGAGAAGTAATACATATTCATCTCATTTTCCCCACTGTATTCACCAAAAGAAAAGGTTTATTTTCCATTTCTACTGTTAAAAAAAAAAATAATCTAAGGAGGCCCCACTCCCCTGTTGTCTCTGTTAGACTGAGTAGAACCAGCACTGCTGTTCAAGCTCACCCCAGAAGCTCCTGATGGAGGGAGGCAGCTAGCTTACAAAGGAGAGGCCGGCACAAACCTGTGGGTCTCTGAAATGGGCTGCTAGGAGAGTGAGTGGAGAAGGCAGCAGTTTTTTTCGGGAGCTGGATTCCAAGGAAGCTAAACTGGACAGAAAAATGCATTACCGTTGCTTAGCTCTTAGTCCTTGCCTCACCTTGGTGCCTGGAGCTGCTGAGCAGCTGAGTAAGTACAGAACTGATCCACAGAATCTGGACCTGAAGCCAAGAAAGTTGTGTATGGCTTGAGGGTCAGGCAGGCAGTGCATCTCCGCAGTACAAAGGTCCCTGAGGACTACTTTTTCACGGTTTCTGTGTTTGCACTATATTGTCCACTGCAGCAAAGTGGTTCATCAGCAGAAATGGGAGGAAGTGTCCCTCTGGACACCCCAGTGGGTCCGGCTATAAGTCATGCGGTCCTGGGCTAAAGAAGTTGCACGTACATCATGCAGCATCTCCTGCTCATCTTTGTTGCGTGCCACACAACAAAGTGCATCCTTTGCTCAGTGGCATTTTCCATACTGCACAGAGTTCATACAGCTCAGACCTTTACCCCAGGCTGCCATCGTGGGCTGAGCTTCCCCGATTCCTTGCAATTCTGGCTCCTCAGTAATGCTGGTGATTCCTGGCACATGAGTCCCGAGTGTTTGAAAAGAGACCATGAAATCTCCTTGGTTTGTTTCAAGTCCTCCAGAGGTGCTTTATTATAAAGAACTCACAAAAAGAATAAGCTCAATCCAAGCTGCTAGAGAGAGGGTCCTTGGGAAAAGCTGGTGTTCTTGGCCTGATGGGAGTATGAGCATGGCAGGGGAGCTGGGGAGTAATTATGGAGAAAGTCTATCTCCTCTCACCCTACAGTGACACATAGGTGTTCAGTGCAGGCAAAATCTCTGGGACAAGAATGTGATTTTAGGGAAGTTCCTGCTCAGTAGCAGAGAACTGAAATGTTTCAACCTCTCATAGCTTGTCAAGTACTGGCAAAAACTTCCTGAGAGCAACAAAAATGCTTCCCAGTGTGTGTGATGAGCAGCCACCAGAGTTTCAAGACCTGAACTCCAAGTAGATTAATGCTGAGTGAAAAAGTGGTCTTCTGGTAAAAAATGTCTAAACCATCCGTTTCTTCCCTGTTACTTATATTTTAATATAGAGCTGAATAATTTCAGATGGCTGTCCCCTCTATTCTTAAACAGTTTATTTCTTTAAAAAAAAAATAAGATAAAATAAATAGCATCCTGAAGTGACATTTATCTCCCCAATGGAGAATGTCAGCTGGCTGGTTCAAGCAGAAAAGAGTAATTTCAGCCACACCTAGGTAACACCAAAGAATGTCTCAGGCTCCTCTAACTACATAGAGCACTGCTTGGATGTTCATGCCACAGAGACTCTCACACAGTGATGAAGGCCCAGTATAGAACAGACCATCAGCATCCCTGAGTATAGGGCTGTAATTTGTATCTGAGGCCCGTGAAACAAAGCTCTGGAAGTGAGATGTTGGGAAACATGCAATTGGAAACGTATTTTGAAGACTACCTTGATGATAGCAAAAGCAACAGTGGCAGTGATTGCATGTTGAATTGTTTCATTCCAGTGTGTAGTTTTCACAACTTGACTGGAGGTGGCTAAGTTTTCTCATGCAGTGATAACACATTCATCAGTCATGTTTGTAGCAAGTGACACAGTAAAGCTGGAGACAAGGAGCAGCTTTTCCATGACCAGACCATGGCAGTCCCATATGGAGGGAGCCTGGGGAAATTTCACACCGGACGTATATGAGTGGTGGGCAGACACTGCAAGATACTGAAGATCTTTCACTTCAGTGGAAATGACAAATGCTGAGAAAACTCAGTGCCTTAAAGTTTAAGACGTACAGGTATTTACAGATCTCCTCTATATTGTGGGAAGCACCACAGATTCCAGAATCAGGGTCTGAAATAATTTGTCTCTGTGTTTTAAGCTTCACTTTTTATTCGCTTTTTGTACCCTTCCTTTCTCAATTACATTCTCCAATGAACGAAGTATGCATTTTATTCATAGAATCATAGAATAGTTAGGGTTGGAAAGGACCTCAAGATCATCGAGTTCCAACCCCCCTGCCATGGGCAGGGACACCTCCCACTAAACCATGCCATCCAAGGCTATGTCTAACCCCACCTTGAACGCCGCCAGGGATGAAGCATTCACAACTTCCCTGGGCAACCCATTCCAGGGCCTCACCACCCTTAGAGTAAAGAATTTCTTCCTCATATCCAATCTAAACTTCCCCTGTTTAAGTTTAAACCCATTGCACCTTGTCCTATCACTACAGTCCCTAATGAAGAGTCCCTCCCCAGCATCCCTATAGGCCCCCTTCAGGTATTGGAAGGCTGCTCTGAGCTCTCCACGCAGCCTTCTCTTCTCCAGGCTGAACAGCCCCAATTTTCTCATCCTATCTTCATCCGGGAGGTGCTCCAGTCCCCTGATCATCCTTGTGGCCCTCCTCATGAAGCAATTTTTTGTAAGTGTTCAATTCCAACAAACATTTTTAGTAAACCAAAATTCACCATTTTAATTCAGTGTTGCCAAGCAAGCCTTTGAATGGATTGGCTTTTCTGTATTTGAATTTATGAATCTTTTGTATTGTTTCATCAAATCTCTTGCTTCCTTGTGAAAAAGAAGAGAGAGAAATCAAACAAGAAGACAAAAAAAGAAAAAGCCTTTGTTCCTTCCTTATTTCACACATTCCTCCCTCTTTTTCTTCTACTGTAATCCCCCAAGAAAAGAGGAAGAAACAAAATATCTGAGAAGATACATTGAGAGACCTGAAAGCTGACATTTTTCTCCCATTTCTCTCCTCTCTATTTCCTTTATCTGTGGGGAAAAGGAGACGAATATGAGCCTTTGTCCTTCCACTTCCCCTTCACAAAGATCAGAGAAGTTTAAAAACAAAGAGAAAATCAAAACCTGGGATTGAAAGTCAACAGAATTACTTGAATTACTCTGTTTCAAATTTTTTTTGGCAGAAAAATATATTACTTGGCAGGAAAAAACTTTGCCCTGTCTTATTTATTGGTCATTAGCATCTATTAGCATTTAGTTCATTTATTGGTCATTCATTAGCAGTGTGTTAAGAGTTAGGCGCTGCTTGTGTAGACCAAATTATGTCCATGATAGCTAATTAGTTCAATCCCACTGAACCTCATGGGGTTTTCTGATTTTAAGCTAAACTAATAGGATTGTATATAAAAAAAAAAAGGAGAAATAGGGGTTGAAAGATGCGGTGAGGCTGAAGCTGGATGCATTAGCTCTGACAGGAGTGCCTGCAGTCTGTGACAGCCCCCCATACTTCAGGACTGGGCTCTTTTTCTTCATAGAGCTCACAACGGCAGAAATGTAGAAAATCCCTTTATTCTGGGGGTGAGCTGAATGCTGGTTCAGAAATTCATATCACAGACAAGTATTTATTTTGCACTGATGGCTAGAGCTGCCCTTACTGGCTGAGCTGCCCTTACTGGCTGCATAGTCTGGGAGGCTCTGTGTAGCTCTGACCAAGGGTAATGCTCTTGCTGGGAGCAGAAGAACCTAAAATTCATGTGCCAGAATCTCACAGCAACATGTCATTTTTTCTGCATGCTGCTCACACAGTAAAGAAGATTATTTGTAAATCTCAGAATAACAACTCAAACTGGCTATTCTCACTGCATTTATTCTCACTTCTGCATCCATAGAACAGAAGTACCCAGAAGCACTTGAAGGAAAGCTCCTCTGTGCTTTGTCCTCCTCTGCTGACCGCTCCTATCCAGGGACTCCTTAATGAGGCAGGTGCCAGTGTGAAACAAAGCTGGTGTTCGGAGGAGAGATCCCATTAGGTCCCATCACTTCTCTCTTGCAGTGAGGACCAAACACAGATTTCCTTGCTCCCAGTGGCATATGCTGTAGCCAAGGGACCACATCACCTCCAGTTCTTAACTTCTATTATAGCATCACATCCCCCTATCCCCCTGGACAGTTCATTAAACTACCCTTTTCCAGTTCCTTCCATTATAAAAGGGTGACAAAGAGACTTGCCAGCCCCACTTCTGTCACAGGATTAAACGTGTGCAAAGTTTGAAATGACAAGGTGTGAATGCTGACTGCCGCCAGCAAAGGAAATAGGGCAGGTTAGGATACCACCTATAACTTCTGTACTTACTGTAGCCAGGGACACAGAGTTGGGTTCTTGGCTCCGGGGTTATATTCTACTTCTTGGTGTGCAATAAAGTGTAAGAGTAAATTTAAGATATATCAAAGATACAATACTGGTACTGATGGACACAGCAAATATCAAAGACAATAACTTAGTGTTGGGCTAGCCATGTCAAACGCCATCCCACTTCAACTGCTTTCCAGGAAAATAGATTTCTGGCTTTAAATATGAGGATTAGCAACAGCAGATTTAGGGCTTAAAATAAAGTATGTATTTTAGATTTATTTAAGGGCCTTTAACTCCCAAACACTTTGCTTTAATATATCACTTTCTGGGCTGACATGGCTTTCATTTTTCATCACTACTTTACATTCCAGTGTTTGAATGTTTTACGCCGGGGAAACCTGAGTTTTTCAAAAGCTGAAATTCTGCTGCTGCTGCTGTTTAAGCAATGCTTTCCTTTCTTCTCTGTCTGTAGCAGGTTCTTAGCAGAGAGAACTGTAATTCAGAACAATTCAATTTTCCATCATTTGCAAGAAGCAAGGGGCAAGACTCAGTAATGGCTTAATTCTGATTATACACAGCCTTTTGTGAGGACTGACTTCCAGATGTTCATGTTCTTTTATTATTTCTTTTTCTTTTTTAATGTGAATGTTATTCATTCCTTTGGACTTGGTGCTAGGAAAAAAAACTTTGAAATTCCCAGGATAGAAGCACTGACCAAACTTCAGTGAAACTGAAGTCAGAAAGCCACCCTGAAAGTCTAAATATTTGCTGGACAGGTCTAAATCAGGCTACAGCAATGGAAATCTTTCTGTCCTAAATTCTGCCCTGGAGGGAATTTCTACTTGGAGAAGAGCATGTTCATGCTTCACTTTTCCTTGGACTCTCTGCAGAGATAGCTAAGTACAGAGAGGTCAGAGCTCTAGGATCTGGTTTGCATCCAACCAGCTTTGACCTTGTGAAGGCATTGGCTGCACTGCCAGCCAAGATTTCATGGTTAAAGGTCAATTAAGATTATTCCTTAAGTTCCAAAGAACGGGGGGGGAGGGGGGGGCGAAATTAGGAAGAAGACAATGGCAAAGTGTTTGAAAGCCAAAAATGAATTTGGTAACAAATGTTCTGTGTATACCAGATTTTAGACCCCATATCTTCTAGAGTCAAATGTCCAAGTCACGCAATCCCCGTAATAGGCCTTTCCTGTAAACTTTGCTTTCTGGCTCAGTGATGCAGACTGGCTTTTGAGATGTGAGCTGCTCTCCTCAGTCTGTTTCAAACAAAAAGTGCCTTTTTAAATTGAATTTTGGTGCTGTCTTTGCACACATTATTCTAATCATCATGCTGGGAGGGTTCTCAATGTAGAGAGACCAGGAGGTTCATGCTGAGGCTCTGCTGTGAGTATCCAAGGGATAAAGTGGAGTTCATGCAGCTGACTTGAGAGCAAGCTTGCTAATAAAATTTAACTCTTAAAGGAGACAGCTTGGTCTTGACAGCTCTGATTGCCTTGGCACACTGTGATGGAAATGCAATTACAAGGTTGGACTGCTGTCAATTTGTTCCAGATAGAGAAGGGGAAGGAGAAAAACTGGGGTTTTAATTAAAAATAAATAAGTAAGCCCAATTTTGAGAGCTTCTTGCTTAGTTCAGCATTGTCATTCCATTTCCATTATGGTGATCCCAGATACGCGTATTGACAAATTTTCTCCACTTCGGCAGGTAAAGATGGCCTCTCGGCCACAATCTTGAGCTGGCCAGAAGGACTTCAGCAAGTACTTTCTCTGAGGCTGTCTCATGGACTTCCAAAGATCTCCCAGTGCTGTACAGTGGTCACTGCAACCATGGTTTGTGGCACAGTATCTCATAAGAGCATTATGATAAGTCACTGTTGATTATAGCATAGCTATACAATAAAAAAATTGGGGCCTTTGATTGAACTGTACATGGCGGCCTCTGCCTGCCGATTTCACCTGCTTGGCAGCAGTTCTGATTTGCTCGAATGGCAGGAAACATCAGCATGCTTCCATTACACCAAGATGCTGTGTAAGGGAGCATGCTTCTGAGTCCCATCTCTGCCTCTGAGGACTGTGCAACTACTACATCTTGTCTCAGTCCCAAACAGCAGAGCTCTCCCTCAGTACATGTCAAGTATTAATTACTGCTCATGTGCTGCCTGCAAAGATCACTTACTGCACAGTGAAAAAAATGCCAAATATTATTACAGCCTCTGTATGGGCGACTGGGCTGAGCTCTCCAGCAAAGCCCTGGCTCCAAGCAGAGGTTGTGATTGTGGGGAGCAAAGCAAAAACAAAGCAAAATAACCCAGGAGGTACTTTAACGCAGCTGAATAAAGACACAGAACAAACCCTCCTGACAAAAGTAGTGTTGAATTGGTGTAATCTGATCGCTAAGCTAGCTATGGAGATGCATCATATTCATCACCCAGGAGAAAGGAGCCAGCATGGAGCTGGGGTGGGGGGTGGCATGGGCAGTATGGATAATTGTAGAGGCCTGCTGGTAGATGGAAAACATCTGGTTTGTGTTTGAGTTAAGAAGGGATATTTAACTCTATTACCCAGATTTGTATCTGTCCATTACTTATTCAGATTTATTAGCATAGGCTCACGACATCAAGGTTATGCAAGGCGAGAAGCCTTTGTGGGTTGGGAGCCACAGAAAGTTGATGTTAAGGTAGTAAAATTACAACAAACACCTGCAGGTCTCTCAGTGCTGTGAGCAGTGGGACGTGTGTGCTTTGGTGCCTGCTGATGTAAACGTGGATGACGTGGATGCTGTGTGTGTGGTATCTGAATAGAGAGGCACCTGCCAGTGTGCCCAGGGGTCAATGTGGACACGGGGGTGTGAACGGACAAGGGAATGTAGCTTAGAGACACTAACGCTCCCCAGCCGAAATACAAGTACAAACACAAATAATAGAAATACAAACACAAACACAAATACAAATGCAAACACAAATAAATACAAATACAAATGCAAATACTTTATGACCAGCAGCTCACAAATACCATGAGTAGGGGTGCTTTTAGTGACTTTCTTCAACACTAAGCTGCCTCTACCTTTCAGCTCTCCTGTGGCAGTGTTCACCCCTTCATAATATCTACTTACAGCACCATCCTCAACATCCCCATGTCCTCTGCCTTGTAATGCCCTACAGGCCGTCAATTCCCTACCTTCCTCTTCCAGTGTTCCTCCTTCCCAGTCTCATGTCTCTTTATCCACTTTCCTAATGAAACACCCTTACTGCTGCATCCAGATACCCAGCCTTTCCCTTTGCCCTTCTCAGTGTGTAAGACCTGAGATGTGTTTGATGATTTACAAATACTTAGTCCCCTTGAAAAACAGACCCAAAGCATCTCAAATCAGATGTCCAAGCTGAGGGGCAACTTCAGAAAGGGATCTGAAGGTGACTTTCTATAGGTGACTGAATCTGACAGCCTTGGGACATGTATTTATAAATCCAGGGCACCAAAACACAGTGCACTGAGCCTGACAGTAACTGTGGGATTATTCTTCTACAACCTCCCTCCAGCTTCTAGCTTGAAAGTAGTCATTCTGGGAGCAGGGTATTTGCTAGGTTTCTTAAGTGATTATCTGCACTGTAGGAATAGCAAAAAGTGAAAGCAAATAGGTCACAAACCACTCTTAGGCTGAAATTATTACCACACGCTGTCCCAGGAATCCCCATGAGGACTGAAACGCAAAACACAAGTGCCACAGATTTGTGAGATCATTCCCACTCTAGTTGATCAGCAACGGCTTCATAGACTGCTAGTCAGCCAGTCCCTGGCAGGCGTAAGCCTATATTTACCATTGCTCAAAGCTAATTGTGATTTAAACGTAAATAAGTACCTTTTTTTTTCTTTCAATTTCATTTAATTCCTCCAAGATAGTAACTGTAATTCATCATGTTTATAACTTCTGAAATTAACTTCCTTCCCATAGAGTTCAATAAATAACACTTTTCCTGAGTAGTTCATTCACAGTGCAAAAACACCTTCTTCTTCATATTTTTTACTTCATAGAATGAAATCATATGAAGTGGTTAAGATTTACATGATCAGCTCTGGCAGGCTTTTTATATTTATTTGGGTTGCAAGATATAAATCAGTACTGGGCCTTTCTCCAAGAACGAGTTATTTGTTATCTTGCTACATGTGTGTTTCTGGGTCAAAATTTGATAAGGTGTTTTTAGCATTATTGCATGGGGTAGGTAGGGTTTACATTGTTCTGTGCCAGCTTCTGTGTTTTGACTGCAGAACATTACCCTCGACTGCATTTTATCACAACGGATCAGTGGAAGTTTGAAAAGTTTCCCAAGTCAGAAATAACATGTGTGATGGTGAATCAGTGTTCTTCAGAGACAGTCCCATTTTACTGAATAGCCCATAGACATACGGGTGAGCAGTAGAATTTTTTGATGATTTAGAGCTCTGATTTAAAATCACATGAATATGGCTTACTTAGAAAATTGATGCTCTTTAAATCTGTATGAAATCTAATTGCTTTTGTGGGGAGCTTTCTGCAGGACCAGATTTGAACTTCATGCAAGTCTTTCAGGCATGTAGGGACATGAGGGCATGTGGGATCTTTAGAAATGCGGTAATAGACTCCTCTAGTTTAATGTCTGTGATAATTGCTTCAACTCAAGTCAAAAGTCAATGGTGGTTGCATGATACTATTGCTGAATCAGTCAGGAATTTTCTTTATCTATTTCAAATATCACACCTGGGAATCTCCATCCTTTGGTGTAAGCTTGAGCTACAGCTAATGCACAGTCCAGGAACAGGACTTTGGGGCCACCAGAAAAGTAAGTGACTAGGGATTTAGGAACCTGGCACTTCAAGCAGCAGCAGGGCAACTGAACTGAAATCATGGCAGATAAATGTCTTGGTAACTGCAAGGGCCCAAAACCAAGAATGCTCAAGATCTAAGACCTGACCTTGTGTACAAACACAAATATGGAAAAGTTCCGTGGATATTAGTGACTCCTGATTCACTCCTGCTTCGCTTTTGTAGACTGAGTGATATGGAAGTCCTTGATCTGTTTTCTATCACACCTGCTATCCTAAGAGGTTAATAAATAAAAAGAAACAAATGCAAACTTCGGAAAGTCATGTCTAAGTTCATAGACACCTAAGTCTACCCTTTAGCCTTGAATCTATATGGAACTCCTAAGCTAATGCTTTTTCTTCACATAGATCTCTCTTGTGGGCATGTCATGAAAAATATTAATAACCCACAGACAATTTTAGCTTTGCCCAGAACTTGTTCTCTGCAGCAGGACAGCTACGGGGTGACTTGTGCAAATTAGCAAGGTCACCTCATTCATTACATGCAGAGCTCTCCAAAATTCCCTTTGTGAAAAAACCTTTAGTTTACACAAGGGTTTGTTCTGAATTCCCTCAGAGGAAATTAATAACAAAATACTTCTAATGTCAATATGATATATGATAACACAACAAAGTAAAAACAAGCCATATTTTGTTCAAAACCTGACATCTATAACCCCACTTTCTCAGAATCTTTCATTCCAAATATGATGATTCTACTCTTCGTGCTGTCATCGGCACATCACCTTGTTTCGTGGAACAGAACTTCTCCACTACATGAACCCCCTGGATGTTTTTCCAGCTCAAGGTCTACATCAGAAGTGAGTAGAAGCAAAATGCCAGTGTCGCTTGGGTTTGGTCTTTCTGCTGTGAAAAAGGTTTGTAATTTGATCTCTTTTTCACTGGACAAAAATCTCTTCCTCCCCTGCAGAAACGTTCTCAGATCTCTTTCTCACTTTCTCTCTTCATCTTCAGTTTCACTTTTCAGTTTGTTCATTATCTCTGGAAGGAAACCCTTGAAGTTGTTCCTGCACTTGAATATTTTTGATACGCCGAAGTTTCCTTTTGTATCCCGTATTCCTGCTCTGGGCAGCCTCATTTGTTGACTCGCTGATAGCAGACATCGCTGTATATGTCGTTAATCAGAAATGAGAAGAAAAGAATGCGAGAACGAAAGAAGCAAAATACCTTAAAGTTTGATTTGGCAAACAGTTCAAAGCCTCATATCTGATCAGTCACGACCTCCCCTCTGTCACTAACATGTTTCGCTACAAATTACATTAAAATGGTGTTAAATGAAGACTTTCATCTCGGCTGCCCACTCCCTCTGAGAACTTTCTTTCCTGACACTTTAACCTCATGCTACTTGTACAGAAACACAAGGAGCAATTGAAACCCCCTATGCCTTATGGCTCTGTTTTAACTCCATGCGTAAAACCTCTTCTTTGTAGGCACCATTGTTAATTGATGGACAGTGCAAGCAAAGCCATGACAGGCACAATAAGAGGAGAAATATCTACAAGGAAAACTGGGTCACTGCAAAGGATTATGCTTTTTCAGCCAAAAGGCTGAAGCTCTGAGACAGTTGTACCTTATGGAGAAGAGGCTGAAGCAGAGAGAGGTATTTTCTATTAAAGCGGAGTTACAAAAAATTATCCTTAACAGTAATTCAGAGATTACATGATGAGATGTGGGTTTGGTCAGGAAAGGGATTCCTAGGGCCCCATCCTGCTGTGTACTGAGCATGTTGTCATCTTTCCACAGTAAAATAGCCCACTCCCATAAGTAGCTGTGGTGAAGGTCAACAGTTGGATCCTTCTGATTCCAATGGGATCTGCATCCAGTCTTCTCACTATTTGGAAACTCCACATTTTACACAGCACCAGAAATTCATCAGGATGTGGCTATTAATGATGCGTCCTAATGATGTACACAAACCAGAAGGGCTGGGTGTCTCTAGGAGAGGGGGAGGTGTTAACGTGACAATTAACTCCTAACTATTAATGTGGTTTTTCCTTGACTTCACATGCCCCCAGACTCAGGAAGAACTGAACTTTTATATCTCTTTAAGATAAATGTCTCCCCAGTAAACTGGAGATACTAAATTCAATTGAGCCTTTGCTTTCTGGCGGAGATTTTCCTTCCGTTTGAAATATTTAGTAATTTCTAAGACTAAGGAAGTGTGATCTTTGTGCACAGTGATCAGATGCACTTAGTTGCATCTTGCTTTTGTGATATTTACCAAGCCTGTATTTTACAGGTTACTCAGGTATTTCACTAAAAGTGACCTATGCTTTATGGCTCTGTAGCCGCCTGGTCCCTCTCTTCCTCTGCAATATCGAAATACCCCTGACCCTCAGAGATTTGGATTACTGCATTCTTTAGAGGTAGGTTGAAACATTATCCACCCTGCATGAATGGGAAATTGAAGCACGCTCCAGATGAAGTGATTTAGCCTAAGGAAGGAAGTCTGTAACAGCTCCACAAGGAATTGAATATGGGTTTTCCTAGTCCCAGTGTGGTATCCACCACCCCAGACAATCCTCCTCATGCCAAGTGCACCAGCACTAGATCTGTCATTAGGCAGCAAGACCCTCTGTGCTAATGATGCTTAAACCCAGGCATAAGGATCACACAGTGCAACACTTCTGAATAAAACCCTACAGTAAAGGAACAAGGCAAGAGAAAAGAAACAGGGCTGGACTTGACACCCTTTGATTCCAGTATGAGTGAGGCCAGGATGCAGCTCTAGAAAATATCACACAATATTATTTTGAGAAAAGGTTGTTAATGAGACCGCAGGTAAACTGGGGAGGAGAGAGTGGGTGTACAAGAAAGCAGACCTAAGCTGTACTGGCTTAACATGCTTTTCAAATCATTCTCCATTGGCCAAAGAATTACTGTTCTGCTTACTAACAAATGGAGCACTGAAAATAAAAGCCATTATCTGTCCAACCAGCATCTGGGTCACAAGTGTTTTGGTGTGGGTGGGTAGCTGCGAAATATTTCTAAGTGTTATTGCCAAGAAGAGCTTGAAATATCACCAGAAAACAAAAATTGCAATAAGGATAAATTAAACAAAAAGGTCAAAAGACCCCCAAATGAAAACTCTTTACAATGGAACATTGACAACTTAGATGTGAGAGGAGGCAGGGCTTTGTGGTCCAGGAACATTTTAGAGATTCTCATCACTTTTGAATATGTTTGACAGATTGGTTAGTTAATAACAACAAATTTGGGAGGAGATCAAAAATGCAGGAGGAAGAGGTAAATGCAGTTACCAAATAGGAGTGCCCAAATAGTGATGAAAGCTTGTAAAAGGCAGATGTGGGGACCTGGTCCATGGTGCTTTCTGAGGACACAGAGATCACAGAACCTGTTGAGAGCTCTTTCTGCCAGTGACTTTTCACTTTCATATCTACTGCAGCACCCAAGCCTTGGAGCCAGGCAGGAAAAGTAGGATTACATGGGATATTAAGCAATAAATCAAAATGCTCATGGCTTGAGTGCAACAAGTGATGCTCTGGCTAGAAGAAAGCTACAGGCAACATGTAGGTAATGAGCACAACTGTTTCCTGAAACTTCTGTGATACAGTGAGGTGCTGCTATTACACACTCCCCACATGTGGAGACAGTACTTTGAGGGCTGTAGTAGCTGTTCTAATGTGAGATATATCAGTTTTGAAGCACCTTATTTTTCTGCAATATCCTAGTGGAGGCTGCTCAGTTTTCTCAGTAGTATCAGTAAATGAATGAACTGTTTATGAAATAGTCACAGATTAACCCCATACTAGAAGAGGTTTTGGCTTGTTTCTGCATGAGGCAAAACACATGCTCTCAGTAGTACCAAAATATTTCAAGAAATTTTTCACAGAACTGGTCACTTCTAAAAATAATTCGCAACAACATCAATACTTTTTGGCATTTTTGAAGCAAAAAGTAATTTGAAAGCTTTTTTTCATCTTGGAAAAGCCTAATTTCATTAAAAGTAAGTTAAAATATGTTTTAAAAGAGTTTTTAAAGGTTTTGCAGTTTGTAAAAAATTTTAACATCATTTCATTAAAGATCAGGTCAAATTCAACAAACCTGACTATTCAGCAATGTAGGGCATGCAAACCTCTAAAACTTCAAATTCTAAACCAGCAATGCATAACACCCTCCCACATCACTGTTGCTCCCACAACTGCTGAAAACAAGTGCTACTCCTGCAACACAAGTATCTGTCCCAGTGTCTACAGGCAAAATTCCTCCCTGGGTCCTCTTCGTTGCTTTGCTGGTTCCCACCTCAGGGCTGCACTTCTGGTGCTGAATATTTTGCATGTTGGGTAAGACAAGTGAGTAAGGATCATCCTGGGGCCAGAAAGTGTGTTGGGTATATGAGAAACCCATTTCTCCAGTGTTCCTTCCATTGAACAAAACAGAACTTTCTTTAGTGTTTCTTAGGAAAAAAGCCTTATGACTTCCATGGGCACAAGGAGCCCTTCCAAAGCCGCTGTTATTTGCATCCCTTGGGGCGGCACAGGAGTTGTGTTTTATACCTTATATGACCCTGCTGAGGTTTTTACACCTGTGTATTAGATAACCAGCTTAGACATTGCCATTTAAAGAAAGCCCCTACTTGAAACAAAAGATTTAAAGCCCCCAGAAGGATTGCCAGGCAGCTCAGCGCACTGATTTATTCCCCTGGCTTTCTTTCCCCTTTCCTGTTCTTTGTGCACATTTACCTGCCTTTCCACGGCATCCACAGGGCTGTGCAGTAATACACAACACTGCAGGCGAAACCAGAGGCAGTGGAAGGGGAGGAGCAAGAACTGGGGGTGACTCCCAAGGATCCAGGCAGCCTCACTGCTTCTGCTGTAGAGCCACGTGGGATGATCTAATGCAGCTTCAACATGTGCAAGAGGCATTGTCTGTATTTTTAAGTGTGCTTTATTTAGGTCCAGGCAGCCAGAGAAGGGAAATGAGTTTCGACAAACAATAAGAAAGCATAGACATCTAAAAACAGATTCTTTCCTGGGCTGTACTGTGCCACTCCATGTTCCTGCAAAACCTGAGGATTTTCATGTGAAGGCAAAACGATGGATGTAGCATCACCCCTGCTCATGTTTGGGTGTGCAGCTTCCCTGATAAGGCTGGCAGCCCATGTTACCTTGCATCCTGGGGTATACGATCTACTGGTGTGCCTCAGCCCATGGAGGAGAGTAGAGAAGCAACATGAAGCATTCCAGCAGCTGCTGTCGTGAGGTTTCACAACAGCTTTTCAGACCAGCAATGATCTGGCTTTTGGCCAATTAGCTTACTCTTTTATCATTAATGAAAAATTTCCTGTAGAATATTAACTGATGGATTGTTTTTATTTTTTAATTGACTTTTTCTATGAAAATTCCAGCACTAGTGTTCCAGGCAGCATCAAAACTATTAAGAAGCTTAGGTCCTTCCTAAACTGTAAACACCAGTGCAAGCTGAACTACTGAGTTGTTCCTGCGGCTTCAGTAAAAGCTTCTTTTTTTTAGCCTTTGAGCAAAGACGCTCTGCTCAGATCCTAGTCAGCACCCAGCAAAGGAGGGCTTGGCAGGGGCAGAGCAACGGCCATGGAGAGAAAGGAGCATCAGCTGTGGCAGATCTTTGACCATCCAGCTCTGTATCTGGCAGATTCAGTTGGTTTAAGCCAGGCCTTTAACCTCAGTTTCTAAGTCTTCCCCTGTGTAAAGGGAGAGCTGGTCCTGGAATGCTGCACTTGGCTGGCTTCTCCCATCTTCTCCAGTTAACCTCTTGAGAAATTTTATTAAGGAGATTTAGGAAACTCGAGGCTTTAAAACAAAACAACAAAAGGGAAGCAGCACAGTTTTAGAGTGCAAGTCATTCTGGATAAGTCAGCCTATGACTTTGTAATACAAACAACATGAAAGGCCTCTGAGAATGGAGCCTTGCTCTAATAAAGTTTTCTTTAGGAAATGCTTTGGCACGGGGTTTATCTGTTTGCTGCACTGTACCATTTTGATCTGAAAGAAGTCCAGTAATTGCATGGAGTCTGCCCTTCTCTGCGGGTAATGAAGCCGCCTGCATGTTTCCACTGCTTGAATGCAGCCAAAATGAGTACGCGAGCATTTGTGTTGCAAAACAGCTCTGGACTGTTACTAATCCTACCAAAAAGGCAAGGGGAGATTTATGGAGAAATGTTTCTTGGCTGGCGCAGACCTGCTTGTGCCTGCTTCTCATTTCTAAGTAAGTCAAAGGAGGGATCACTTGCCTTTTACTCATGCCAAAGTCTACTGAAATCCAACAATCCTTCTTCCCATAGGGAGCCAGGGGGCCAGTGTTCAAGCCTGAGTGGCTAATAGAGGAAAATCCATGCTGAATACCCCACCAGTGAACGAGGGAGAGGGCTACTGGGGAAAGAGATTTCATTGGCTCTCTGGTTTACCTTTTTCTTCAATGAGATGACTGAATCTGGTAGGCTTCTGCTCAGTAGCTTTGATACTAATTTTCTACACATTTGATGTTTAGAGCTATCACATGTGCTCGACAGACCTGTGTATGAGCATTTAAAGTTTCTGGAGAAGCCTGTGGTTTTTTAATCCAAGAAAATGGCAAACTTGGATTATCCATATCTTGAGTCTGCATCTGGGAGTATGAATAGCTCCCTATCCTCTGTACAGGAAGGTACTTATGTCTCCAAATACAGAAAACATGCTCAGTGGTGTCAGATGTGAACTGCAGGCTCCTCTGGACTGGGCTATGTCCACCAGGCACATGAGCTGGGGCACAGCCTAAACATGTCCACAAATTAAATACACATTAAATAAGTATTTGTTTACTTGTTGCTATTTTTTGACAAGTTTCACATCTGAAATAAAATCACTACAGCCTGAAACCCTATAGGTAGAAAAGCTCTCTGTTCTCATACATCAGGCAAGTGGGGGAACACTACTACTGCAGGGAGAAATTCACCTCTAGGAAGCTTGGTGGGTCTCTCTAACTTCACACGCAAGCAGCGAAAGAGGTGCTGCAGGACAAGGAGCTCTGCTTTACTGCTTTGTAGTAATGAATATTTCTATGGCCATAAAGGCTTTACTTGGTGGGTTTGTGTTGCTATTGCTCAGTGTGCGGTTTGGAACATCTCAGAGCGTTGAGCAGACAGTCCTTCATCAGAATGGCACCTTGTAGAAAGGGCTTTTTGGAGTTGTTGCAGAGTAAGTCCTTGAGCCTCAGCTAACTACCACCAGAAGAAATTCAAACTGAGGGAAGTGTTGGATCTAAGTACTGGGACTTACGTAATTTAAAGAGCAGGGACCTTTTGCACAAAGTTGAGACAGGTCTTGAGTAACCAGAGGGTTGTAGGAATGTGCTACTTGCAAAGACAAGTGATGGACCATGCCGAAGGCATCTGTTTCTTAGGCTTGTACTGAATAGGCTTGCAATTGACTGAGTCAATTAACTTTGGAAAGTGCTACCACAAGGAAAAAGGCTCATTGCTTTTTTTTCCTATAAGCACTGGATGGTTCTGACCTTTCACTCCCTATCAAAGCTCTTGTTAATGGACAAGTGCTGCCTATTAAAGGCACCCAGAGAAGCCAAGTAATGGGCACAAAATGTCACAGCAGGAGCCCATCAGTGGTGGTTGTTAGCTTTGGGAGGGACCTTATCCACTCTCCCTTTTCTGTTCAATCCTGGTCGTCACTGCCAACAGCTCCTTGCATATAACAAGAGCTTTGTGGTTACCAAGGAGAGTCCACCCCCACAGAGAGGAGGAGAACGTGTGGAGAAGAAGTAGCAAAGACCATTATCATCATTTATACAGCAATGGGAGACTGGCAGCCAAGTGCTGTTGGCAGTAAAGCTTTCAGCTGCTCTGGGAAGATTGAGAGTGTTCTCATAATGATTCCCAGACATCTGCTTCACAGCAATTTCTTGGACTCATTCACTTTCTGGATTGTTTTCCCCCTCTGTTTTATTGCCCTTCTGAAGGGCAGGGGCTACCAAATGGGCACAAGATGAAATCTCAGAAACAGGGGTCTGGAGGGGGCCACCGTTTCCCAGGCACACAGTTGCTAGTGGAATTCAGGAGGGCACGGATCCCCTGACCTAGCTCCAGTCCTTGTGCTGGGACTTCCAGTCATCCATCCATCTTCACCTTGGTTTTTCCAGCTGTTAGCCAGGGGCACTGCCTGTGTCCTGGTCTTTTCAAGCTCTGGGCAGTGTAGGCAGGAGAGGCATCAGAGAGGCTGCCCTGCAGCAGAGGAGAGATGATGCTTTCATTGTGATCTGCCCTTTTGTGAGGAAACCCTCACTTCCCATTTATCCAACGTCAGCAGTGATGTTGCAGTTTCCCAGGAATGACACAACAGCCCATCTCCGTGGACAGCAGAGATGGGGCCCAATCCACAGCCATCATTCCTTACTGGCTTGTTTTTAAGAAACTAGGGCAAAGTTGAGAATAGCCTTCCCTCCCCCTCCCATAAATCTCCAACTGGGAAACAATCACAGCCATCTCCTTCCAAAAATGTGCAGCTCAGACTCCTCTCTAGCTGAGACAGGAGTGACGTGAGGTTCCCCAAGCTGCAGCAGGCTGGACAGAGCAGATGGACTCCAATTTTAAGGAAGGCATAGAGAAGGGGGAGGTGTAGAGCCCAAACACACAATGGAAAGGGCTCTGGAGAAAACTTTGTGGCTAAGGATTCTAAGCAGACATCTTTGCTGATGTATAATTGCTTAAATGCAGCTTGGCTGAAAGCTAAGTTTATACTAGGGATTTTTGCTTTCTGTTAACTACCTGGAAAGTGACAATTTCTTTGTCTCTTGTATTCCTGGGTAGAGTGCAAAGTAGAAATTTCTCTGATAAGTACGCAAGTCCAGGCATACAGACCTTATTTCCTGGTCACACAGAAAAGGACTAATGTGACTAGACTGCAATTGCTCTGGCTTTTAGCCAACACTACCAACAGCAGAGTTTGACCCAGTGCCACCTTTCTGTATTAACATGTTAAGTAGCTGTGATGCTTTGGCTAGTACAAAAGCCCTGGGGACCACCTGGTTGTGGTATGTATCTTGGTGGGTATAGATCCCACCAACAGGCAGGGAGAGGACCACGGATCATCCTGGAGGGGATGCTGCCTCATGGGTGGCTTTGTGCCCCTCTCAGTCCCTGACCTTGCAGGCTGGGCTGCCAGCCCTGGGCCAGCCGGCACCAGGTGGAAGGATGGTCATGGGAACCAGCCTGAGGCCACTGGATGCTTTGGTACACAATGGCAGCCCCCTTTTAAGGGTAGGGACAGGGCAGCCAGGGTCAGGGGTCAGAGAGCTCTGCCTCTGTCTGGTCTGATGACCAGATGTTCTTTACTGGAGGTGGCAGCGGGTTGGCTGCCAAAAGCTCTGTGGAGAAGAGATGTCATTTGGGAAATACTCTTCCTTCCAGCTGACACATTTGGGCTGGCAGTCAAGAATGTCAGTTGTCCCTAGGGCTCTTTTTAGCAGCTACTGTGGCCAAGAGAGGTGTGAAGACAGAGATATGTAGTCTTAATAGATCAGAGACCCAGTCAGCTTCAATTAGACCAGCCAGATGACATCAGAGATAATGTAAAATAATATGAGGCCTATCAGTGTATCAGCTCTGTGAGAGGGGACATGCAGCACTGGCAGGGAGAATAGGCTAGATCCTGTGGCTCATTTTGATCATAAGTTTTATGGGGCCAAAGCCCATTGAAAGAAGTTAGTCTTCTCCTTAGGTTCTCTGATGTTTGGGGTATGTCATGTAAAAAATAAAATCCCCTTTCTGCTAACCATATCCTAATCTTAAATTGTTCCTCCTGCAGTTTCTGTGTCTGTATACTGGAAAGTTAGGCTACCACGGAGCTCTGCAAATATGCAGACCATCTCTGAGCCTCTTAGGGAGTCTTTTGCCCTGTAAAAATATATGTGTGAAGATATTGATTTATCTAGTGCAGAATTGCAGCTCTGAAAAGAGAGGTCTTGACTTCCCCTTCAATGAGGTTCAGGGTATTTTTGTTATCTACATATTTATCCACTCCTTCTTAAGTACTGCCAAATATTTTATCTTAGTGTCTTCTCGGCTTTAGAGAGTATGAACAACACAGTTTATGTAGTGTGTCTCCTCATTTTCTGACAATAGCTAACAGGCACCAGTGCTTTTGGGAAAGATGCCCTCCAAAGAAGGTCTCCCTACATGTCCTATTAAAGATTAGTTTCAACCCTTAAATGAGAAGTTTTAATAATGTTTCAAAAAAGTTTACCATTCAGCTTTTACGACTTTGGATATGCTTGTTATTTATAGAGAAATCTGTTCTTCCTAGGATCTTGCCATTTTTGTTTTGTTTTGTTTAACAATACAATGGGAAATTAGTTTTGTGCCTTGCTCATGCATTGGCTAGAAAAGTGTTTCCTCTGGTCCATTTTGAATTTGCCCCTTCTTTTTTCTTTGCTTTTATCTTGTGGATTAGCCTCTTATTCAAAAACTTTTCAGAATCCTTTCACAACCAACATCTGCTCACCCCCAGGGACCTGCAGGAAAAAATGACAGGCCCTAGTGAAACCCATCTTCTTCATGAAGTGCACTATGAAAATTTACAAGTGAAGGACTATATTGTACCTGCTTTTTGGGATGTGAAGAGTGCCAGCTGGCAGGGAAACAAACTATATACTCATTGCCCTGGAAAGCTGGACATTTTAGCTAACCAAAAAGGAATTAAAACCATCGACTGAAAGAGCGCAGGGTAACAATAACACCCCAAGAGAGGGCAGGTAGCTGTGTTGGGTTTATTTTGTAGAACATTGTACAGCTTAAATAACACCAACATAACCTAAAACACTAACATGAAATTAATCTAGATTTCTAATATAATCAAAAAGCTGATATGAATCAGAACAAGAGCTAAAAAGAAACTCTGACACCACTGAAAACAGGTTTCTGTTTAAATTGAAATGTTTTCACAACCCCTCCATCACTCCCTCCCTTCTTCCTTCTCTCCCTCCTTTCTTTGAACCAACTAGAATTTTTTCTGCTGAGAGGTTTCCAGACAGCTCCAGATATTCTGTAGAGAAGGAAAACCTTGTAGGTATGGCCAGTTTCAGTTGCAAACAAGAGCTGGGTAGCCTGCCCTCATGTATATATACTGTCCCTGGCTCCTGAAATAGGACAATGTTCTGTGATTTGAGCAGAGTTCCTGGGTGGTTTCTGCCCTAGGCAATAAGCAGAGCATGGAAGTGATTAATGTGGTATGAAATAACCTGGAGATAACATGGCATGTGGTCATTCAGGCAGTTAAAAATGTGCCTGAAATAGGTTAGGCAGCACCTCTGTCCCCATCAGCATGAGACAAAGATCTTCCCCACTCTTAAAAAACCTTATATTGATTTAATTTAAACCACGTGCATTCCCACGGACATGTAACTGTCAACCCAGACTCTGCACCATCCCCTGTAGGTGTTATTCCTAGTCTAAACAAATTACTCAAGGCCTGGTCTCTGTTATACTCTTCTGGTGGTGTTGAAAAGTGTTGTAAAAACGCATCCTTCCCCTGTTATTGCCTCTGACAAGGTGCTGCTCTGGAACTTGCTCCTGAAAACCTGATGGCTATTCCTCAGGAGTGAGGGGACCGTGGTCTGTGGAGAAACCTTCTCCTTCTCTATTCATCTGAGAAAGGGTTTGTCATCTACCTCACCTCGCTTGGATGCCAGGTGAGCCCCAGGAAGGCCAACAAAATGTTCTTGTTAGGACACATGTGTCTGCTCTTCTCAGTAATTCTTTTCCCTACAGGACAGCTGGGTGGAAAGCATGCAGCCCCAAATTCAGAGGGAAATGAAATCAGCTCCTTGATTCCTGTGCCAGACCAGAAGAACAAGACTGCAGACCTGAGTCTGCCCTGCAAATATGTGGCAGGGAAATGGAGAGCCCCAAAATGAAAATGAACTCCCATAAAAGGAGCCAGCATCACCTTGACTTGGTCCATGTCCCTCCCCACAGGCAGCGTATGGTATTTTTAGTTAAAGTCATTTTTGAGAAATGTTCCTCTTGAGCCTTTTCGGCAAAGAAGATCCTGCAACGACCCCAGACATCTTTCCTGGTGTGTCAGTAACCATGCCCTGGAAAGATTTTCCTGATACCTAACCTAACATCCTTTCACTGCATGCTAAGCACATTAGGAGCCTATAACTTCCAGCTGTCAATGGGCTCTCACTGATCCATGAGGTCCTGATGGAGGGGCACAAAGGGGCCGGACTAGGGACCCTAATCAGAAATACTCATTACTGACGCCACTGCAAGGGGGTTTTCTCATTGTTGTTGTTTCTGGCACAGAACTGAAGGGCAGACCAGGGCCATACAATGCCCGTGAGCATTGGGAGGTTTCTTACCAATACCAGTGGGAAAAGTATGGGGATCAGGAGTCAGACACAAGCCTTTGTCTCTTACCTGCCCCAGAGGGTCAAGTTTCCTTCCACTTCATAAGTATTTATTGTTTCAGATGAAGGATGGTAGGGGTCACAGGAGAGGGGGAACAGTGAGATAATAAAGGATAATATTGCTTCCAAAAGTGTGTCTGGTTTTTCCAACAGTATTAGCTACTCTAATAAAAGATGTTATCTCTCCCTACAAACCTTGACTAGCCTATATCCTTTCATCACTGCTTCAACAATGTTACTACTGCAATAAAAATATTTGCAGGCAAGTGAGCCTCTGGTTCTTTAGTGATGGGTTGCATCAGCAACTGGAAGGGAAGCCTCCGCAGGGAAATGTTCTTCCACAGTCCTTTCAGTCAGCTCTATTCCCAGAAGAAACACAGCCAATCTGACATATACTGGATTAGGAAATCAATAGTGATTTGATTATTTTTTGTTGTTGTTGTTGCAACTCTTGTGTTTACATAAGAAAGGAAGAAGGAACTGAGGGACAGAGGGGACCTGGTCTATTGCTTTCAGCATTAGGCCCAGCTTCTGCCAACATGGGCTGTTCATTGAGCTGCAGTCTAAGCAAATATCCAAGCAAGTGAGCTGTGAGGGGAGGAATGAATCAGGTTCTGTGGGGGGTGCAGTAATTCCTTGGGAGATCATTACTGATTTACTTCGGAGTACCCTACAGGATTGCCCTTCTTGTTCAGAAGTGGCAATGTGATCATTACAGCTATAGCTGATAAAGATGTGTTTCTTCCTACAAACCCGTAACAGCACGGGCTTGGTGCTCAAGAGACCTCTGATCAGTCTTGACATATTAGCCATTGTGGGGATTGTGTTGCATGGGTTAAGGGGCAAACAGGAAATTCAGGTTTGAGATTAGAGCTATTCAAACACCTCTGGAATTTGATGGGAAACAATTCCTCTGTGCTTTCTGCTGACACCAGATCTCTTTTCCAGTTTAAATTCTGAGAAGGGCTTGTGCTAGAATTTACCCATCTATAGAACAGGTTTGTATTCATCTCTTCTCTGAAAAGGAAGAATTGAGGAAATAGGAACAGCACAAGTGGACTGAAGTGGACTCTGTATGGCTTAAAGGTTCAGCTGCAACCATAGTTTCCTGAAGAATGTTGTGCCAGGTCAAGCACCACCAGTGGTAGAGCTTTATTGAGTTTTGGCTTAATAAATTGACTAAGGTGGCTTTAAAATATATAGCTTTTGTTTCTCAGGGGAATATGTTTTAATTCCCCATTCTAAAGTAAACTTGGGACCATGGAGACTGGTGTTTCATTTCTTTAAAGAAAGAAAAGTTCCGGAAATGTAATGAATTATTGCTTCTGAGCAGAGAAACTCCCGTATGACTGGGGATCAACATAGTTTTTGAAAAGAAAGCATATTTTTCATTTTGGGATGACCCCAGATCTTTCTTTTAGCAGCTATAATAGAAAGTCAGTTTTTCGCAAAGCTCCGCTCCCTTCTTCTTTGACTTTAGGTCCCAGCACTACTCCAATGGGAAGAGCAAATCTCACTCCAAGAAAATGTAAGAAACAGTTAATGTATGCTCACTATCCTGACTGCCTGGAAGCTAAGAGCCAGTCACACACGTCAGGTCTGAACAGGGGGTCAGAGACCCATATATCAACTTTGGATGACAAAATCCTTTTCCAGAAGACCATGCTAAGAAGAGTTAAATGCAGCTGCTATGGCACTGACTTAATAGATGTCCTTACACAGATCACTTGAGTCAAGATTTGTTTCCCAGCAGAGATGTTTCACCCGTTGGATATAAGGCCATTGACCAACTTTTTCCCAGTCAGGAAGCTCCAGTCATCTGTTCGCAGCTATCTAATGATAGATAGGAAGGGCACATTTTAATTAGAACATTTGAACTCAATTTGAACTCCACAAAGATTGGTGAGGTTAAAGATGCTGGCTCAGGTGCTGTTCATTTTACAGAGCAAACACCGAAAGGAAGTGAGAGAAAGAGGGAGAGAAAGATCCTAATAAGGGCTGTGCAGACAGGAGTTTAACTGCATTTAAGGTACCCTGGTGGGCCATCATAGCTTTGGGTGACTTATCTCTTCCTGACACATGCTGGAAGCTGCTCACATGCTAGATTTTATTTTTAAAATTGAATGATCCTTAAGCATGAGATGGATCTAAGTGATTGGTGGGGGCCTGCACAGGGACTGGAAGATGGAAACAGTTTATGAATGGGTTCAAGCACTAAGTTGTTCCAAACTTCAGACTAAATATTCCTGCAAATGTTCCCCAAAGCGTGTTTACAGAATCAGGCTCTCACCTTGAAGGCTTGATGGAGTCCCTGAACTGTGCCAGTAGTTCTTTAAAACTCTTTGCTGCTGTCAGGCTTTGAAGTGGGGGAATTAATCATGACAGGCCAGAACATGGTGACATAAATGGACTTCACATTTTGCTGATGAGATGGCTGTCACAACACTGTGCTGATTTACACCCAGAAAACAGTTACATGGCTCCTTCCTAATAGCAGTCAGGAGACCTGACAGCAATGTTCAGCCTTACAAGTTGGTTTGCTCAAAATCTCAGTGGAAGTGAATGGAGCAACCATGGAGCAAAAACAGTGTCAGTGCACGGAAACTCAGGCTTGGAGTTATGCAATATTCCTCATTTTGCAAAGTACCACTGGGACTGAGTCATTGCCCTTCTGAGTACCACAGCCTGAAGTGAAAAATCCACCTACTTTCACAGGTCTGTCTGCAACAGCCTATTAAGCTATTTCGTTTGGACCCAGAAGGGGAACTTGTTGCACTTGCTTGACAGTGGATCAAACTATGGTTTTTCACATAAGGAATTTATTATTTCATAGATGCAATTAGCCAAATAAAGGGCTTCCTGATGAAGTGTCCATTCTCTATACCATATGCATTGGAATCATGATGCAATATTTAAAGAGGACCCCCCCTCTCCTCTGCTTTACAGAAACACTCCCTGATTTCCATGAGGTCTTTCTCAGTTTCTACTATTTAAAGTGGTAGGGAATCAGAGCCACAGACGTCATTTAAAGTGGATTTTTACCAACATCACCTTGTGCACAGCTCCTTGACACATCCCCACCAGCTTGGAAGAGCATGTCTGGACTCCCCTAGCGGCAATGGAAACCCATTCATTTAATCAGTGTAAACCCCATGAAAAACATTTCTGTGCCCAAACTAAGCCAGGAACATGACTAGCTAATTTTATTCTGTGAATGAAACTGGGCTCATCAGGGCAACCAGCCCAAGGTACATCTCAGCTACTGACTGCCAAAGCTGCATCATTTTACTGAACTGCATCTGCTGCACATGAGACCTGCCTTCCTGATGGTATGATTGCAAACACTAAGGAGGTGGTTTCATCTTCAATAGCAAAACTGAGGGAAGAGTTTCTGAGCCTTGCCTGTGCCTTGGGTCTCTCAGGGGTGCTCAGGTAAGGCCACCACATAGCATGTATCAGTGAAATTACCCATGTTGCCAAACAAATCCATTGTTATCAGGGCTGCAACCAAAAGCTGCAATGGCAGGTGAGTGAGCAGATCTGCCAGAGCCAGAAGCTTCTCAGGCCTGTTTCGTCACTAGGCGCAAAACAGGGAAGTCTCTTCATTTGAACTTGGAAGAGACTCCAACCGGCTGCTGGATGCTCCCTGGTCTACAGCTGCAGGAGGACTTCTTACTGGGTGATGCGGTGTAATCCAATTGCACAGTACAGGCTTACCACTGTTAAAATGGCTCATCATCAAAGAGTCACCCTGTGTGAAAGCAGAGCCAGAGCCTCTGTGGGTAGTCCTAGTTCAGACGTTGTGAGTGACTAGGCTGTGCAGGACTGTGTTTCACTCTGCCTGTTAATAGGTGACAGTAGCTGTATTTCAGGTCTTAGGGCTAGATTATGTCCCTCATCTTGGAGGTGGGATTTGGAAGAACTGAACTGCAGCTGAAGTCAGCTATGAATTTAGCTGTAGAAGTGCTGGATTTGTGGCAGTATAAATAAACTCCAAACCTGTCCCACTGCAGTGTCCGTGAGTGCAGGATCCATGTGTGGGTCTGAAACTGTAGGAGCCTCCTGAGGTAAGCTTTAAGTGAAAGACAACCAACTGTTATAACTGACTGCCAGAAGTCTGGAGAGTGGCAGTGATAGCTTATGCACGGTGACAATCTCCTGCAGCCACATCTGCCCTCCTTCTGTGACCAGCCTCACCTGCTCCTTTCCTCAAGCTCTGGGCTTTGAGTTGATGTTTAAGACAGGACACTCTCTTCAGCCTAACTTCACAAGCTCTTCAGAGTAGGCAATAGCCTTTGGTCATGTGGGTTTTTTCTTTGTTAAAGAATCTTATCAAGAGAAGCACCAGAGTGAAATCTGGGTGCTGCTGATGTCAGCGATTGAACTGCAAGTGACTTAACGAGGCCAAGGCTGCAGCCTGTAAGGTTCATCTGCAGTATCAGTAACGAATACCAGATACTGACTTTGAAGTCACTTTGTGCACTGATGATATAGAATCAGAAAAAAAGTTGTCACTAGTAAGTAAAAGCCCTCAAATACCTGAGCAAGGTTGTAATCATTAATCAAAGTCTTCTTTACATCCACATCAGAATGGATATATATTGAATACATGAGCTAATCTGGTATTTGAAGCTAATTAATTACATCTCCTTATACATTTCAGTGGATCCAGGACTTGTGCCAATATCCTGGGGAAAGAGGGAATATGGCTGCATTTCTTTCTTCCCCCTTTGCTGAAAGAAAACAACAGATTTTAAAATTAGATGTCACATATTTGTTAGATATATTGTGTAGTTTCCCTTCCTCCCTCTCCGTACTATTGATTACCTCTTCCAGAAGTTTAACATTTCATCCAAGACACAAATACCCTGAAAGCAATAAGTAAGTTATAATGAAGAAAGCAAATACCTAAGAGCTGTGGGACAAATTAGGCTGTTGTTATGGTGGGCAATCCAAGTAAGGCAGGGGACAGAACTTGGCCATGTATCTGAAATCAAGTAGTTGAATATACAGTATTAGAAGTTGGCTCAGCATGAGCGTGTTTCTTAAATAAAGCAATTATAGATATGCTAAAGGAAATGTGCAAGGCTAGCCAAGATAATCAGCGGAGTTCCGTGAGCCAATATCCCGTATTCTCCTAAGGTAAACTTAAACAATATTTCTATTTATTGTTTCCCGAGTCTTTTGATAGTCCTTATCAAAAGGCAAAAAAATTAGAGAAAAGGACTAGAAAACAACTCTGTAACAGTTGCAAGGGCAGCATTTTGAAACTGGATCCTTCAGTACAGTCTGTACCAGTCTGAAGTGGACAAGTTTTGAAATAAATTGGAGAAACCACATTCACCAAGAGGCATCAAGTGGGCTTTGGGCCTGAGGACAGAAGACTTCTACATGCAATTGCAAGGGCCTGAGGAAGAGTGAGAACAGCCGCTCTTTCTGCGCCACTGTGTATAGAAAGTTGAGCAGAGCAGTTGCTTCTGCTGAATGGAAGTCAGTGCTTCATGCTCCATCTGAGCTGAATGACAGATACAGGAGAACAGCAGAGAAGGACTTGTCCATGTCCTGCTGGTGTATGCAACTGGCTTTTTCTCTATGTCTTTCCTGGTCCCTTGCTATAAATGAAGAATATTGCAAACTGGAGTCACAGTACATTTGTAACTAGGGAACACAGAAGAACAGACCTGCCAAAGTGTGTAAACATGCTGGTACAAAAGAAGGCACAAAATAGGTTCCCTCTTGGTTTCTAAAAGAAAGCTCCCTCATTAGAAAATTGTATGCAGTGATGCGTGTGGCACAAACCCAACTGTACCGGTGCTTCTGTCTTCCAGATGGGCCATTAAATCACCCACAGTTATTAAAATACCATGGCAACTTCTGCAAGTGCAGAAATGCTCAGTGTAGCACTGTGGCTAGATTCCAGCTCGCAGCGCTTCACCCTTCCTGCTTCTTCAGTTTCCTGCGCTCAGCAGCTCTGCTCCACTCCAGCTGTCCTCCGGAGGCTGTAACTCAAGCACTGGCAGTGCCCAGGACCCTACAGACAGTGAAAGTCAGGCTTTCACCAGAGCACATGTAGCCACTACAGCTCAAGGCTCACTCACATTTGCTTTCCCTTTGCAGGTGCATAAGTCAGAGAGCCCAAGAGCCTGTGACAAATGAGGCATTTGAGAAGCAGCAGCCCTCTGTGGACAGGAAGCCCTCCAATGCCAACTGCATCTTCCCTAAGGTGTTTTCCACCCCTGAAATCACGGAAGGAAAGCGGCATGCACTTGCTGGCCAGAGCCAGCAGTACTATGTGTAACAATAAAACAGAAAGCAGTTTCCCATGCAGGGGGTAGTGTTGTCCCAGGCAGGTCCATTGTCAACTCTCTGGGTGGCCACCATTGTGCTAAGCCACTGTCCTCTTTCTAGTACACTATGTCTGATGGGAGAGTCAGTTGCCAGAAGGACTGACGTCCCTACTGTGAACCCAAAAATCTAACTGTATTGTTAGGTTTGGTTAAACCACTCTACTGTGAAGGCAAGAATAATTTTATGCACATGTTGAGTGAACTCTTCTCTTGGGTGGTGTCTGAGTCAACACTGGGATGCCATGTGCTATATGAGCTTCTGTAAGTGCTTGTACAGGACGTCTATAAATGTTTGCATTTCCTCTTGTTTTTGAGTCAAACAGGCATAGATATTCAACCCTGGCAGCAACTCTGCTTGCTTGTAAACACAGAATTCCCATCCCAGCCTTACTGCGATGCCTCTGGCTGCAGCTGCCTGTGGCAGACCCAAGGGACGGGACTGGCTGTGGATGTCTCCAGCTCTCCTGAGGATTCTGTAATCCTCCAGGAGATCCAGGAACTCAGCTGATATTTGCTTTGCCTCCCTCATCCGTTATTCCTGGTTCTTTCTGTCCCCACAGTGCATTCACATTGGGGCGATGGTGCAACAAGGAAACGTTCCCACAAAACCTCCAAGAACAATTTGGGAAATGAAATATCCATAAAGGAATTCAGAGCTATAGCACCAGAAGCAAAATATTAATTCACTGAAAACCCAATTTATTGCCAAGTAGCAATAAAACCAGGACTGATGTCCTCTGCTCATCAGCATAAGCCAAGGCAAATGTTACCATTGTTAGATTTAGTACTTTCATCCCGTGACTTGTTTTCCACTGTGTGCCTACTGAAACTGCTAAATTGAAGATGAAAAATCCAAGTTTTCTCTTTTTTGGCTAAATGCAGCTGTTGCCCACCACAGGACACACATGTTCCTCACAGACATCGGAGTCCACAGTGGAAGCAGATTTGTTCTAAACAAGATGTCAATATTATCAAAATCCTTGCTTATCAAACCCAGTTTACTGATTCCACATGCAATGTAATGAACCTAAACTAAGGACCTTGACAACATACAGTGAAAAATGAAAACGAAGACCATGCACACCAGGAGCCACAGCTCCTGATGGGAACCTCTCCTCATTGCTAGAGTGAGAACATTTTACTTCTGTGTCCTGCACACCGCAGTCTTCGAGTGATACTGCTACATGTTAGTTGGGGCCCTGAAGGTATTCTTTTCCTTTACTGAGTAGTAAATTATAAAACTGAATAAACTGGACCACAATATGTTTTTCCTCTCTCCAAATCAAATAGCTCAGAGAACACTGCTCCGCAATCAGACCACACACGCAAAACTCCTGACTTTTTTGGTTTGCTTTGCAAATTAAATGCATTTGGCCACTATAAATACTTGGAACCCTACCAGCAGTTGCGTTGGTCAGACAGCAGCAGGTTTATAACAGGTATGGCTCAGTAATCTCTACAGCTTGTCTTTCTTAAAGAACAGCTACAAATTTCTGTGGTAACATTAGTTCTGTTTTTTTCCTTGTTAAAGCCTATTTGCTGACTTTGATCATGAACCTTCTGTGTCAAGAAGAATAATAGGGAAAATGAAGCAGAAGTTCACCGAACACTCCCCCCCCCCGCCATGTCCCTTCCCCCCCCCCATTTCTGGTCAACGACAGGATGGGGCAGCAAGATGACAAGACTGAGAGTGCATGTGCAGGACTGTACCATTACCAGAAATATTTTCTGGACTGTTTGGAACACATCAGCACCCAGGAAAAGAAATTAATAGAAACAAGGCAAGTGTCACGGTGCTCTGGTATCCCCATTCTGTCAAAGAAAAAAGAGAAAATATTCTACCTTACAATGAGCTAAAAAACAGAAAGGACCTTTGGATGTTTGGAGTGCTTTTATGTAAGGTGTCCAAGGCACAGTGGCAGAGTACGGTGTATACAACAAGGATATGCTCAAATGTGTGCAACTGAAAAATCATCCTGACAGAAAACACAGCCTTATCAAAACCAGAAGCTCTGTGAAGATATCAAATGTCAGGAAAGTTAAATTTTCCAGATGGAAACTGAGATGAGAATCTGTATGTTGGAAAACCAGTTTAGTGATAATTTTTGACTGAGACATACACCCTTCTGGCCCCATATCTGAAATGTGAGCTTGATCTGGAACTAAGGTTGGGAGCAGGCAGGATTTCACTTTTTCTCCTTGCCCACCCCTCATTTTCACTCTCTTCCCTCCCTTCTCCTCCACCCAAAGAGTTTAAATAGTGCAATTGGGTGAAGATGGGAAAAACCCAGCATGTGTAAATACACCTACTATTTCCGAGAAAGGGAGACTCAGAAGATAGGGAGATGCCTAAAGAAAGAGTATTAACAGACCAGAAGAAGAGAAACTTAAGCAAACAGAAATGTTACAAAATGGCTGGAAGGCCCCTAAAATCACAGAAAACAGAATTTCAAGGCTAGTTTGGCCCCCAAATTGAATAAATAAATAAATACTGTGGACTTCTTGATTAAGCAAGCCCAGAAGCTATGTTTATTTTTCAGACCACCTCCTAAAGTGAAAAGCAAGTGTGCATTTCTACAGAAAAGCCAGGGATGTTTGAAGGATTAAGTGTTTCAAGAGGGAATTTTTGCTTAGAATGTTCATGGGGTAGCAGAGAAGGAAGAAAACCACAAGCTTTCAGCCTGGCTCTGGTCCCTTCCTTTGGTCAGCAAGGTCTGGTGTGGGGTGGACACACTAACATGCTCCCTGTCCTCTCAGACCTGAGGGGAAGTGCAAGAGCCAGTATGAGCTGGGAAGTGCTGCAAGAGGTTTCCAACTGGGGGAAGGTGTCAGGCCCTCCTGGGTAACAGCATCTGAGCCAGCTTTGCTAATCCGCTGCTTCCCTTGACTCTCTGTCCAGAGCAAAGCCTCCAGCACAGTACCAGTGGGGCTGGTGCATGTGAGAGCTCCATCATGTACAGATTTCACTAAAAGAAGAACAAAAATAACATATGAAATGTTAACGTCAGTCCCTGGATGTCTCAGCCACGGTGGGTCTTGCAAACATAACACAGCAAATATGCCAATTAGACCCTGCATGTTATCAGTGGGAAAAAAAAAACCATCTTTCACTGCAGTCCTCTGGCAAAAATACCCTGTGCTGGTCTCAAGCACATGCAATAAAATACATGGGTTTATTTCTTTTTAAATAGCACCAGAATGAACTTTTACTTCAAATAAACCAAACAATTGCTAACGATCCTTTCCCACCTTCAGTCCCCTTGGCCTTTTTTCTCCCCTTTCCTTCTTGGTCCTAGACATTTTACAAACACTTGTAAATAACCATACCCAGGCCAAACAGAGAGTCATTCTTCATTCTAAGCAGGACGTCAGGGATAGTGAAAAAACAGTGTTTGTAGCTGGAATGCATTTTACAAAGGTGGAGGGAATATAGGACTGTTTCTGTGTCTGGAAACAGATGACGGGTGTTTGTTTTTAACGCAGTACGTTAGAGAACAGATTAGATAATAAGTTCCTAAACAGAAGACCTCATGCTCCACCAAAGCTGAAATAAACTTTGAAGAGATGTCTCAGTGAACTCTGTCTCCTCCTGGGCCCTTGCAGTACCATGAGGTCAGAGCTGTGGGGATGGATCATTTCACATCATTTGCTCAGTCAGTCACTGGGCAAGTATAAACAATCCCTGTACTCTGTCCTGATTTGATCAGGAATAGTAGATCTGGTATTCTGGTCTTTCTAGAGAAGTTAATATGCCATTGCTGCAGCTGTGCGTGCTCTCATCAGCCCTGCTTTTCTAATAGGATGTGCACAATTATCAACCTGCCTTGCAGGAAATATATGCAGGATTTCTGAATTATCAAGTTCCAGGTGTGACTTAAGAGATTTTCTTTCAGAGAAGGCGAAGTCTCATTGAAGTTGAGTTTTTCTTAAGTATATTACAAATTGCATTGAACTGTAATCGTTAGAGCTGCATTAATACAACTCGGACCAAAAAGCATTTCTGGATTTTTTAGAGAAGCAAGCCACAATGAAAGAATTAACATGGCTCAACCTGAAATATTTGGATCACCTTGAAGCATTTAAAAAGCTCTGCTGAGCCCTTCCAATGCAGGGCATTTTTTTAACGGGCAATGCAGTTTTGAAAAAAAGAAAAAAAAAAAAAAAAAAAACACAAAAAGCAATGAAAACTGAAGGCTGTCCAGCAGTATAGCTCATTGTTTTCGAAGTTATGGTTGCTTGTTAGCTTTGGATGAAAAATAAAAGCAAACTGAGTTTTATTCCTGATTCATTAGTGGGCTTAGTTCCCTGGAACTTTATTTAACAACAGATATAGTAAATCCATTGTTTTTAGACTAATAGTTAGATGAGTGGTTCTTTTGTTGAGTTAGTAGAAATACTTTGCACAGAGCATCCCTCCACCTCCACATTTTCTTTTATAAAAAAATGATCTGTTTCAATACTATAAACATTTTCCATCAAAATTGATTATTTCCAGTGGAATTTTCCAAAGAAGACACAAAATAAAGCGAAGAAGGCCCACAGCATTTTGTACAGGGTCGACCCAGTGCCTGTTGTCTGCACTGCACCATGGGAGCCTTACAGGACACACTGTGCACCCCTACCCAGCAGCCTCTTGTGTGGCCCAGCCCATGCTGAAGGACAAAGAGTGGCAAGGGGTGCCCATGAGACCTCATGGGCCATGAGGCACCACAGGCCCTTGTGGGAAAAGGATATGCCAAGAATAAGGTCAAACCTAAAACTGAAGGCAGCTTTTCAGCATTTCCAAACCTATGATTTTCTTTAACAAATAAACTCAGCTAAGTTTTATTTCAACTGCTTGTCCCAGCTGTTTGTTTGTCCTTAGCGCTGAAATTACATTTTTCCCATGGGAAGGACATTATATTTTTCTGTACCCTTTAGTGTCAGTCACTCAACTGTCCTAAATTTCATTGAAACACCATAAGCATTACCTTGAACACCTTCCAAAACCTCTATTCATAATATTTTTTGTTTCTTTCATAGCATGCTTACATTTTCTATGCATCTGCTGAATTCCTACCTGCATCACAGCAATGCATACCAAATCAAAATAAGGTGGTCCAGTTTGGCAAATATAAACTGAAGTCACTATAAAAAAAGAAAAAAAATATATGAGAAGAAAGAGAAAGTTTAGATATCAAATAATGACCATTTCCTCATTTTCAGACCTACCTTGCAGAGCTTTGCAAGCAGGAAATCTCTGCTCACTTTGATAGTACCATCTTAAGCTGCTGCAGATGAGATTTACATGGCCTATATTCTATTTGATTCTCTGGGTTTTAGTGTTTTTCCGACCAGCTTTCTCAGGGCCCTCTAAAGTGCTTTGCCCATAGAAACCCTCCAGCCGAGAAGCTCAGGTGGAATTTTGGAAGAAAGCTTTGATTAATTAAAGATTTCTGTAGAATATCTGCTTTCCTCGGTAGCTTTGCTTCTGATTCTTCCCGGTAGGCTAGAAATCTGAAATATCCTATTCTTGCTAGCAAAAACCTTGCAGTTGTCCTTTTTGCCAAATACTTGCTATTTCTCACTGAAAAATTGCTTCCAGTTACTTTATTGAAGATCACCATAAAAACTCTACTCATAGTTTCTCTGTACTGCTTTTCCTGGAAATAGCAGGATAAGCTGAGAAGAGCAGTAGTTCCCAGTGCCTCAGAAATACCACTGGCCATGGGGAGGAGAGAGCCGGAGGCCTGTGCTGCAAACAGGAGCTAAAAAAGGAGCAGGGCGCAGTGGTACATTGTTCATGGAATCGCTCATTTCCATGATGAAACACAGTAGAATGCCTCAATGTTGTGCTTGCGATTCACCTCCACTGACATCCTTGCGTGGAGTCAAGAGCGGACAGGGAAGGAGCAGAGGTTAGGTAGGACCCTTGATTAAGCATCCTGAGCTCCTAAATGGAAAAGCAGGGGATAGGGAATAAGGATTTCCAAAGAGGAACAGAATGCTGTTATTTCTGACCTTCTCAAAAATTTCCACAAAGTATGCAACTTTCAGCTGAGTAAGCATCAGGAGCTCAAATAGGAGTCCCTGCTCCACATCAGACTTCTCAAAATGTTCACTTCTCAGGTTATTAAGTTTGGTCTTTGCCCTCTTGAGACCCATGAAATGAATCAATGTCTCCTGCCAACCACCAAGGGATTTGCTGTCTTCATGCCTCATTGAGACATCAAAAACTAACTAGTGAGGTGAGAGTTTCTCAGACATAGATTGTACAATACTCCAAACACTAATGCTCTATGTACAGAAAAAATATCCTGAAGGCAGATCTCTTCACACTGCTGTCGATAGCATTTTCTAGTCACTATTGATCTTTAATATCCCAGTTTATACTTAAAGACCAGCACAAGTAAATACTGTTTTGCCTGCAAAATATTGTATGCAGGCAGGCAACTGCATTTTGGCAGAAACTGTGTGAAAATGCCAAAATCCTTAGTTGGTACAGGTCCTATACAGATTGAATCCTCTGAAAAATGCTATTATCGTACGCAAGAATAGATTATGGACATTGATGTAAGTCTGGGACAACTTGGTGAAAAATAAGCCTCAAGTCTTCTCTTGGGTATTCTTCAAAATCTTTTTCTTTGGGAAAATGTGACTTATCCCTCATAGTATGAGAACTGTGCAGAAAAAGTCAAGTTAGTGCTGATATCTCTCTTGAAATCTAGCAATGATGAAGTTCTGTCAGCAATTTCTCTTGCTGCAATTTGTGAATCTGAAATAATTTGGCACCAATGTTGATGTCTAAAAAACCCCTACATAGGCTACACAAATCCAATGTTACCTTACAATATGCATCAAAACTTGCTAGAAGATGTTCAGAAGGAGTCATTAAATAAGTAAATTTGTGGTAGAATTGTCATTAACGGTGGCTGGAAACAAGCCAGAGGTTAACTGGGAATTTCCTCTTCCACATGGAGAGCTGCAAGGTTATGAACATTTGGTTTAGTCTTTTTCATGAGCTTAGCAGAGCCAGGCAACCTTTCAGAGAGGGGTGATGGACTATGCACAATTAAACCACTGGACTCTTTCCATTAACTTTAAAAACTATTGGAAAACACTTCATATGGCTTGGATTTCCATGGCAATTCTGCAGCACTCCCTCATTGGTGTGTGTAGAACAGATATATTTTCCTCAGGAAACTTGCTGGCATCAATATCTGGCCCATGATAACACCAGGAACTAAATCTTGAAGCCTTTGAGGGCTGTTAGCAGACCATAACTTCAGTCTCATATCTCACCCTTATCACTTATTACTTCCTTCAGAACAGAGGCTTGATTTCGAAATTGGACTTGCTTCAGACCAGTCCTGTTCCCCGAGTGTAGGAAGCATCCTCCAGTACTACCAGAATGTCAAAGCAGACACTCTTTAGTCACCATTGTAATTTATAGCCTTCTACCACACTGATCAATGTCTCTACTGTGAGTTTATGCAGATGCCCATCACCATGCTCCTGTGGCCACATGAACTGCTCCATTACTCCATGAAGGTGCTTTCTGTGCAGTCCACAGTGAGTTCAGATAGAGAAGCTCCAGACGCTTGTCTGTCTGGTTTCAGGGACACTTGTAAGTCAATTTGTGATGAGGCCATGTATGTGCAGTGGCATCTTAATTCATGAATATCCGAACTCAAATCAAGTGTCATCCTGAAAATTCAGCTTCCCATAGTAACATAGCAAAATTTACTGTCTTGAGTATCAGCAATTGGACATTAGAAGTGAAGACACCAACTTCACACTACTTCATCTTTCATTACTTTCACCTATCATCTGCAACAACGCTGAAGGAAACCCAAGAAGTAGTTAGGCTGCTTTTTACTTACATTGTCAGAGCAAATCTACATTTTCCTGTTAACTTTCAGAAAATCATCTACACATTTTCTTGTCATTCCATCTTCTACACTACAGTGCCTGGAAAGCTCAAGCACTGGATCAGACTTGTGAAGCTTAAGTGTTATTAGTGTGATTGATCTCACACTGAGATTCACCAAAGGGTCTTGTTTGGTGTGTTTCTTTCATAAAAACAGAACCCTGGAAGTTTTTATTCCATCTCTACTGCATCTCTAATGCAAAAGACAAGGGTGTATGGGACAGGACATATATCCAGCATTTTCTATAGCCAAGACTAGTTTGCCTACAGCCCACAAGATGCATCATTGTTAGTGCAAAAAGAGCTAAGTGGTCCATCATGGGAACCCCTGCCCATGGTATGACAAAGAAACATATTCCTTAGAAGCCTGGCATAAGACAGCTGGGGAAAGGCGACAACTTAACTATGCTTCCTTGAAATCATTGCAACAACATGCACCACACAGGTCTATGTTTTTTCCTTCTGCATGCTATAAGTTTCCATATAAGCAAAACCTGAACATTAGCTCTCCTCTCTACCTGTTTGTAGCAACTGTAAAAAACTGTTCATCTGAATAATGAAGCACGTCCAGCCATAGAATATTGATCTTATTACAATAAGCTTTAGACAAAACTATTTGTTCTAATGTCTAGTTTTGAAATGTTTTAGCTGTACTCATTCCCTACAAAGTACTTTAGTCCATGTAAAGCAAAGACCTGGAGGCTGAAGTGCTACAGCTCCTTAGACTTCAGCACTAGCTTGGATAGGCAGAGGAGCTGTCTTAAGCTGCTTGATGCAGACAAAAAAATGATGACTGATCTCAGAGAGGTTGTGTGAAATGCCCCCATTCCCCCATGTCCCATTTCAGCTTTGAGGAGTAAAGGCCGGACATAGATTCCAGTCCCAGAGAGGAACAAGCGTTTGAGACGCATCTTTCCCATCTGCATTTCTTTTCTGCTCACTAGTGGCTCCTCTCCCAGCATGCTGGCTTGCAGTTGACTCCTGAAGCACCGAGCCCTCCCATGCAGTGAACAGGCAGTGCACACGCTCAACCTGGGGCTGGCAACTCCATTAGGCGCCTGCAAATACTGTAATGCTATTACGATATGAGGCTTTTTGTGGCTGGATGCCAAAGTCTACTGGCCTACACTTCACTGTAGTGAGAATAAGAAAAGCTAACATTTCACTCAACCATCAGAAACATGAATTGACCTTGATAAGCAGATGAGTGGAATTTTCCAAATTTGAGGTAATAATAGTCACTGACTCCATGATCACTGGTGGTATTGGGAGGTTTAAATAATCCATCTTCATAAAGCTTGTAATCTTTTCCTGACAGGCACTATATACAGTTTGTAGAGTATTAATATTGCATTCAGTTCTGGACAGCTCAGTAACAGTAGTTAGAACAAATTGGAATGAATTCAGAGAAGCACGGCAAAATGATGGAGTGGCTGGAGAGACTGATTTATGTGTGATTATATCAAAAGAATTATGTGTTCTAATTTGGCCAAAATGCAAGGGGAAAAGGATGATCTGTGGACTGGTAAAACAGGCATCTTTGGGTGAGACACTGCAGGAAGAAATTAAATTATCTGGTGCTCTCTCAGAATGTTCAATTAAAATCAGCAGGAGGAATTAAGTAAATGCCAGTTAAGGCAGAACATCAGGAAAGTCAAATTTTGCTGTTCCCCACATCAGCTGGTGAAAATACATTTCCCAAAACTGAAGATAAGGGGTGGGTAAAATGTTAAAGGCTAATGAGGAGATAAGGGGAAAATAGGAGATAGAAGAAGCAATCAGCAATACAGAATTGATTTCTGAACCTCCTGTTGAGAGCTCAAGTGATCCTTCACTGTAGTAAGGGAAAATATCAAGAACCAGTAGGGAGGTGTTGAAAAAACATGACCAATTTGGGGAGAGACCCACGAGTCATTTCTCAGACACTGACACAGAGAGGGACAGCAAAGTTTGCCAGGGCTGGGGTTCATGCTCCTTGGGTGTCTTGACTCCAGGTCAAACCTTGCTATCAAACAAGCCTGATCTAAAGGTCCAGACTCCAGAGGACAGCCAAAATCTGAATCTTAAGCATCCAGCTCTGTCTAGTTTAAGGTGACTGTTTTACATATTTTAAAAGGAAAAGGAGTGATGTGTCCAAAACAGGGACTTCTGTGCTCTGTTGATCCCTCTTTCCTGGCAATGACAGGAACTTGCAGTGCAGCTGTCAAAACCCCCAACATAACATATAGGAGTTCTCTTTGGCAAACTTGTTATCTAGAAACATGTGTGCAGAAGAACACCCACCAAGGGTCTGTGCTGGGTCCAGGGAGGGAGGGCTCCCTCCAACAGGACAGAAAGATCCTCTGGAAGGGGATGAGTGGAAATTGTGCACAAACAAGAGATCAAACAGGCATTCCACATACTGCCCAGAAAGCAAAGTGCTTTAGTCACTCCACTCTGGAGGAGGATTGGGATACTCATGACCTCTGCATGGCCACTATTTGTGAAGAAAATGCATACTTTGAGGAGGCTGAACAAGCCAGAACTTCACATCCCAGGTGTGGGCTCTGGTGCACTTCACTGCTGGTCCCTGCATGCAGCTCTCCTCATGGGGAGAGGTGAGGTACACAGTGAAGCTATGCTGTAGGGGTGTCATCTTTTCAAGCATCCTTATTTCCTTTCAGATTTAGGAAATTTTAAATAAAAATTATCTTTTAAGAACAAACATTTTGAAAATAAAGCCAGCATTTCTGTTTCATATTATCAAGGTCTCAAGTATTAAGTGGACTCAGTTCTATCATACTTAATGCAGGATATTTCTCCTTTCATTTTCTGTTGAATGTTACAGAGATTTTGCTCAGCCCTTCACCATCACTGGAGAAAGGAACTGTATTTTAACCTCTGAAATACGCAGCATTAGTCCTGACAATCGAGACTTCACTGTGCCAGGGTGATACTCCTCAGAGAGCTCAGCATAGAAAGAGGCCCATGGCTACTCACACCTCCCTCCCTGGACAACAATTACTTTTCTTATGAAAACCTGTTTTTTCTTTTACCAAAGGGAGCTAGTAGTAACTAAGCTTCCCCTCCTGGCCTTTCACACACCAGAGCACACAGTTCTGGACAGCCACCTCCCAAATGTTCCTTGACATATCCCCAAAAGCAGCAGCTCTATGATCTCCTTCCACTGTAAGCACCACAGTGATCAGCAAATATTGCTGATGAAAGCAGTCCATGGCCCACACACATTCCTCTTCAGTGACACTCAGGCCAGCTGAGCCAGGCACATACTGTACTGAGGAGACTTTAAATGGATCCTGACATAATCAGGCACTTTTCCTGCTCCCAGCAACAAAATGGACAGAAAGAAGGACTTTGAACCCTATAAAATAACCTACTGTATGGATATTTCACTAGGAGTAACTCTTCTTAGCACAAATCACACAGCTAATGAAGTTATGCTGGTGAAAAGGTTGGGGAATCCTCACTGATTTATCCTAGTTGATTTACATCAACATACAGAAAAAATTGTATTCAAGTACCAGTCACCTTACATTGGTAGGTGATGTGAATAACATCACTTTCTCATGAGCTCATGAAGTTGAATCTAAGGAGATAATGTTGGAATTAATTAGGACAGACCTCTGTACCATGAATTCCCATGCATTTAGGGCCACATGTAACTAGGACCACAAAAGCCAGAGTACTTAGTGTAGTCCCTTGCTATAGGATGCAACACAACGGCTCTTTAAGTCTTTGCCTTGTGCCCTTGCTTGTACCCTCAAGTAAAAGAAAAAAAAAAAGAAAAGGTGAAAGAAAGCCTGGCATGTAATCTTTTCCTACTAGAAATAAAGCAAACTAGAAGAGGAAGCTGATCTGGACGCACAGACTCAATTAATTGAACACTACAGAAGATATGTTGATCTTTACAACATTCTCCTGCTGTTCTTCACTTGTACTACCAGCCTAGTGAAATTTCATCCCAGGGGCTCCTTCTGCAGGCAGCAGTTCTAGATTCTGCAGCAGTGTTTCCTACCACCTCACTGCAGAGCAGACCCTGAACCTGCACGCATAGAACCAAGTAATGCTGATTACCAGCCACAGTTGAAGTAGGATCAAAGCTTCAGAGATCAAAACACGATAGGAATTTGCTCATAACACCATCTGTGTTGGCTGGAACATATGACCTATCTTCAGCCATATATCACTTGATATATTGATCCAGCAGTGTGCCAAAGAGGTACTCCTGCTAGTTAAGTAGCCTCACTGATTTTAGTAGGACTACTTACAAATGTACTATTTAAAGATGTGCCTAAGTATTGCTCTAGAGCAAACTTAAGACCTTTGGTTCATCAGCAAAGTCCTCGTTTTGGTAATAATGCTTATCAATGCTTTTCGTTGATGCTGATTTACACTAATTATCAAACTAAACCCTTTCTTTGATTAGGATTTTGATTAGGATTGAGACTATTTTTCTGCTCTAGGATATAAGGTTTGAGTTTTAGCTGAGGTTAAAAGTCCACCTCCATGAATGATGCGCACAGAAACCCACAAAAGTGCTTCAATCCCCAGAGGAAACCAACCTGTAGGGTGGTGATCACTGCTTCTCCCAGGGACATGCTCACCTGGGGCCAGTGTGGCTGCTGACTTTCACACCACACATGCAACCAGTTTGCCTGGTCTCTGGCAAACTCTGCAGTAAGGACTACCTGCGTCAGGAGACTCATTTTGTGCATTATGCTGACCAGTGTGTTATTCACACATCTTGACCAAAATAGTCTTGGCTTCCATCTACCTTCAAGTGCAGGTTTATTAAATAAACATGATATCTACCAAAACTTTGTATGCTCTCCTTTGAGGCATATTAGAAGTCTTGCCTTGTGCAAAAATGGTCCTGACCCTTGAGGAAGTCTGGTCAATCTCAGAACCATTTCCCTCATTAATCTTTTTATTAGCTGCCTTAGTCACTAGAAATCACCAGCACACCTATGCTGCAATTACAGCCAAGCTTCACCTGATCACTACAAACTGAAATTAAGGCAATATGGACCTGAACTGTGTAACATGTTAGTTTTGGCCTCATGTATTAAAACCTTTTAAACTCTGCAGCAAGCTTTAAAACAATCACATTTCCTTGAGGCTGCCAGAAGCAAACGTAAATACAGAAGTTCAAAAGAAGAATCCAGTTTTCACAGCTGCATCTTAGTTAAATTAAAAAAAGGGAAAAAAAAGAAGAAGAAAAAGAAGAAAGACAAACTGACCTAAAGGTTTTTGAAAATATGGATGAGGGCAGACAAAGTAATTGTTCTAAAGCTGTTCTGGATGTTTTAGGAACACTATCATTTCCAGATCTGAAAAATTTTTTTCATTTTCTAAGAAAGCGTCTTTTTACAGTTGTGTAGGACTTTATAACATCTTGGTTAGAACTGGTATTGAGGCTTCAAGAGGCAATAAGATATACCACAGTTAGAAAAGCATGCCATTTTGGCTATAGTGTATGACTAATTGATTTTTGAGCATTGCCTAATTGCGTGACACTGGTTAACCAAACAACAATGGCATTTTTTCACAGGCTCTGATATTAGCTCAGACCATTCTGTGACCTCCCTCTGTTGAGAGACACATTGTATTTTTCATCATAAATCTAACAGAGTAAGGCTTGGAAAAGGGATTCCTGCTTTGTTTTTACATTTTAACTGAGGTTAAAAAATTCTAGCTGTTGTCATTTATATAGGGAGTCATATATTTTACTGAGAGCTGTGGCTTGGAGAAATGTGGATACCAAAGCCGTGCTGCTGGGCTTTGTGTTTATTTAGACATAGCAATGGGCTGGATTTCTGGGTAGAGTCATGTTTAAGTTATGGTTAAATTCATCTTTGATGGCTTCACTAAGTGGGGAAAAGCCATTAAAAAACCTTTATATTAAAGAGTATTTTGAACATCAAAATCTTCAAGTGCTCAAATTACTCTCTGCGCTTTCTCCATGTCATGGATTCTGAGAAAAATATATCATCATAGACAAATAAATATCCACTGAAAAACGTGTATTTGTGATGAAAAAAATGTGCAAGTTTATATATTAATTAGATTCTGAGAAAGCAAATCTTGAGAAAGATTGACATTTTGCAGTAAGATAGTCTAAAATACAGGGGTTTACTTTTTAAAATTGTTACTAGCCATGAAAGTTAACAAAATTATTATAAAAGAAAAATTCAGGAGAACAAAATGAAAGAAAAGACAATATTCTACAGGAAGATTTGACTTATATCTTTTAGTGGGAAAACTAAACTTAATCACAAGCACTGTAACTTGAAAACAGGTTTTTTTTCCTTTGACCAGTCAACAGAGAAATTGATATTCCTATTTTCACAAGCACAATCCTGATAAGATTTAAAGCACCATTTGTTTGGGAGTGTGTGGCAAGAAACTAACCTGCAAAATTTGAAAGCAGTTTCACACTCTTCTGTGCAGTCTCATGTTGAAGTTCCACTGAGGAGGAGAGATGGGAGAGATGGGCAATTCACTGTTTGTAAATTGACTATGAAGAGGATTTGGTCTATTTTTGGAGGGTTATTTTTTAACAAAATAAATCTCTTGTAATGTGTTTGTCAATCTCAATTTGAAACATGTTCTTTGATTTACTTGGGACTGAGAATTTGCAGTAAGCAGATAGTTACCTGGGTACTAGGGTAGTGCTGTAGATTTGGGGACTGCCTTTGTTGAAGGAAAAGGTTTTCCATTTAAAGAAGCATCACTGTTAGTGTCTTGTATACAAATACCCAAGTAAAAATAGTGTTTGCACATTTAGTGTCTCTCTCACTGTGTTTAACTCTTCTGATTTGTTTTTGTTTGCTGATAAGGGGACTGAAGAAGTGGCAGGAGTAATTGATGAGTTGCAATGCAAATTCCCATTCCAAAACTGGTGGGTAAATAAAGCTCTATCCTCATGACTAGCAGAGAAGGCAGAAAAAGAAAAAGAAAAAGAAAAAGAAAAAGAAAAAGAAAAAGAAAAAGAAAAAGAAAAAGAAAAAGAAAAAGAAAAAGAAAAAGAAAAAGAAAAAGAAAAGAAAAAGAAAAAGAGAAAGAAAAAGAGAAAGAGAAAGAGAAAGAGAAAGAGAAAAAGAAAAAGAAAAAGAAAAAGAAAAAAGAAAAAAGAAAAAAGAAAAAAGAAAAAAGAAAACAGAAAAAAAGAAAAAAGAAAAAAAGAAAAAATGAAAAAGGAAAAGAAAAAGAATAATAAATAAAAAATAGGCAGACACTAATGTGTTGATCACAGACTGTCTGTCCATGGTAGTAACACAACAACTGTACGCATTTAACCAAACGAATTCTCTAAAGGGAAAATGCCTCTCTCTGAGGTAAAATGAAATTCAAGAATTCCCGTATTTTGTATTTGATTACTTTGCCATGTGTTCTTCTGCTTTGTTCTCCATGTGGGGGGGGGGTGTGTGTATCCTCGGTATTTGTGATGAAACTGGACTGTGAAGGTGGAGGGCGCGTTCTTGAACTGGTTTGTGGGAAACTGGCTCCCTGTCATGTTACTGAAAGCTACCTGGCTGCATCCCAGGTCCTGACTTGGAAACATGCCTTAAGGAGTCTTCCTGGCTTTTCCCCAGTTATTTCCCTAGGTGATAATGAAGAAGAAAAAGAAAGAGTAATGAGTTGAATATAAGGTGCATTTGCTGCCCGTAACATTGGCTGCAGCACACATGGCATGAACTTCAGCAGAATACGATGTAGTGGTCTGCTCCAAAGGGGAAAAGACCATGAAACTCCACGGCAAACACTTGTATAAGTAGGACTTTCTCTGATGAAATTGAAACCATATTTAGACTTGCTTTAAAAAAACAAATCAAAGAGATAGTTACATATTGAAAAACCTTAGAGCTTTTCAGAGCCAAGAAATCAGATGCTGGCTTAAGGAGTTAGATGGCAACGTGAAACATGCTGACCCATGATAATTCTTTCAGTGCTCCATGGCTCAGCAGTGTATTCATGCAGTGATTTTGCTGTCCATCACAGCCATTGAGGTCTTCTTAGGATTAGCAAGTATGAAACTGATCCTGTTGCCTCAAAGCACAGGTTTTTAATCAGAAAAAAGACAAATCCCCAGGAACGGTTGGCAATATAGGGCAAATGACACACAACCAAGTCTTGTGATCGTGCCAGGAGACCATGGTGGCACAGTCATGCTACTATGGGCATATAAGCCCACAGAGCATGCTTCAGTGGTGCCAGCTATGTGCTTCTCTTTGGGAATGTCACTTTTGCCTACAGTTTACTGGTTGTCCAAAGCTAATTCTGACCACAACACAAGCGATGTGCACAAGAGGGGTGATCAGCCAGAGCAGCTGTCCCTCACCAGAATGTGGCTGGTTTTATCGCTTTTGTCTATGTTCATCTCCTTCCAGGGGCTGGAGCTGAGGCAGCCCTCAAGAAACTTTCCTCAGTCAAGAGGTTAAGAAATGCAAAAGGTACCTCCTGAACTTCCCAGAGACTTCTGCTGGCAAACTGGGCACCCAAGTCACAATCCTGGGTGATTTGCCCCTAAGACATCTCCTGTGACTGTCAGTGGAGGCACCTATGGCCAGAGCCATAAAGTATATGTACATCATATTAGCATCTCATTAAATATATGTACTGGGGCTCTTAAACACCCCACTGAAAAGGAAGTATGTAAGATGTGTCATATTATCCAAACTTTATCCACACTGCTATGATGAGGTGTGACAGTCTGCAAATGGAACAAGAACCAGGTCTCCAAGGAGTTTCAGTATTGCTTTATTTTTGTATTTCAGTAGCACCTAAAGGCCCTGAATGAGATCCAAGTCCCTCCTCAGAAAAGCTTACCAACTTAGGGAAGACAAATGAAAACTGAAAAATGCATAAATTAAGTGACTTGCCACAGATTATAAAGCACATAATAGTAGAGGCATAAAGAGAATCCAGACCTCATCCGTGGTGCTATCCCATGTTGCTTTCAGAACAGCTTATTGTAAGTTGAGTTCAAGAACTTCATGGCAAAAAGAAATATCCAGTGATCCATAACAGGCAATCAAATGTCCTTTGCAACTCTGACTTTGGTGCCTGGGATTTTGGATGGTGATCTGCATTTTCTGCAGGTTGGTTCTACTGAGATCCAAAACTTTTAGTCATGTCAGGTCACACTGAGGGCACAGCTGGTACGGCATAGCAAGTTACTGGCTCATCTGCCTATCCCTTCCACCGAGGAAATACTGTGGGGAGCTGTTTTCAGTGGTGGTGAGATACCATAACAGCTCTTGCAAGTCTTTCCATTGTGTTTCATTGCAAAGATAAATGTGTGCACTGAGTGACTTTGCACTGTAAAAGATTAGGAGAACATGGGATTGTGCATGCTTGGGCTATAAGACTGGTAACCTTCCAGCAAGCCTGACTGAAATCCTGGAATGGGAAAACGACCATCTCCTCAGTCAATCTGTCTCATGCTGCCTAGACGCAAATCTTCTCTAGCTCCATCCAGCACCTGACCTGCTCGAAAGCGGATGGTGTTTACAGATTGAAACACGGTCCAGTACAGAGTGTCCAGTGGAGGCCAGTGCTGGCAACAGTGATGTTCCTTTCGCACAGTTCTCATTCAGCATTTATCCACAGATGGGGTGATTGCCAAAAGGGGGTTTCCACTGCTGACTTCCCAGTCTCCTATTTCTGGCCAATCCAGTGATTTATTCCTCTCCTGTGAATATCTTGGTGGGATAAGAATTTGGAAAGACATTTCCAGTGGGAGATGGCCAAAATCACTGGCAAGAAAACAGCACTGCTGGCAGGACTGACTTTTAATAACATGAACTGACCACTAAGGGGAGAACGAAGAATCCCAGGGCAGTGCATTTCTGTAGCACCTATGGGTCCCACCACATCGGACATGGTCTGACTCTTCTGAGCAAGCTCATGTGAATCAGGTCCATAGCCTGGAATTGCTCTGGGGGCTGTCAGCCAAGCCAGACAGCATCTCTTTTCCACTAGCACTCCAGGCTTTGAAAAACTGAGGAGACCTGGATAGGTACTATGGGAAAGATCACACCTAGAGCCAGTCCTTGTGTTTCTTGGAGACCTGTATGTGTGCCACAGCACAGCCCATCCCATGAGAAGAGAGGCACTAGCGAGCATTCAAAGACAACAGCAATAAGTGAAAAGGCATACCTCTTATTCCCCTGTTTACTGAAGCTGATTTTTCAGACTTACTTATCTGTGTGTTGGGTTTGCCCCAGAATTTGCAGCTAAATGGAAGGGTGGGCATGAATGAAAGAGAATTTCAGTCCCTGGTGTATAGTCTTGATCTTGCACTGGGCTGTGTGACAGACATAAACACCCACAGTGTTGGGTTGGATGACCCCATGTTGGAAGGAAGGGACATGTGATATGTCTCCTCCATGAAGGAAGGAATAGGCTATAACACACATGCATGTATATTCTGCCTCCTGGCTGCTCTGTGGCACCACTGTTTCCCTCCAGCTTTGGGCCCCCAAGAATTCCTGCTTTGTGTAGGACCAAGGAGTGATTTGACAATATCCGGGAAACGGGAAGAGAGACCTAATGAAGAAGCAGGACAACAGTTTCAAGTTCATGACACCACCTTTTTACTATAAATCTATACCTGGCTAAAATAGACATAAGAACAGGTGCCACAGCAGCTAATTACATGCACAAGATGACATGCATGGGCAATCAAGAGAAGGATGTGTCATGCTGCCAAACCACCCTTGCAGAGCAGCCTTATCTTCACCTCTGCAAAATGTGGTATAGGGTACTGCTGGAGAGAAGTTTCTTCTGCTGTAGACATGAACACAGATATGTCATTACCTGCAGGTTTGAAGGTCGTGTGTGGGACCTTTTGGGTTTGTGGTACAGTGTTTTGGGCAACCATTCATTCAGACAGCAGAAAATACAGCTGATCAGGGCATAAAGCTGGAGGTCCAGATTCTCACGATGCCTGTGCTGTACATTTAACAGCGCCCCCGACCCATCAGTATATTATATTTACTGGCTATGCTGTGGACTAGCCACAGTAGAACTGTGGAAAAGTGGGAAAGTGGAACTGTGGTTTTAAATGTATTCAAAAAAATGGAAAAGTGGAACTGTAGTTTCAGGCATATTCAAAAGCTGCTCTTTGAAATCTATGGTTCATGCACTACTGCTTGGAGAGGTATATTTTCCCCATATTTTTCTCCCTCAGGCAAGGGTAAGAACAGTAACAGTCATCAAATGCTGTTAACATACTACAAAATGTCAGTATGCTTGAACAGAGAAGGCAGCTCTGGCCTTAGTCTACCTTATGTCTGGATGCCAACAGTTCCCCATGTTTCGTGATTGGAAGCCTGAGTTAGCTAAAACATGTCATAGACAACTGTGCTGTTATTAAAAGGCTCTGGCAAACATCTTACCTCTCATTCAACAACTGGTAGCACCAACGTCTGTGACAGAAGGATTGCACATCCTTCAAAGTATAGTTTTTGAATGATCAGCTTTGCAGAATGCAGGCTACAGAGCATAGCAATTGATTCAGCAAGATTGCAATGACACCTTATCAACCCTCAGTGTCCCATACTGACCATGCAAGGCCAGCCTACAGCCTTTAAGGCCCTGTGGCTCATTCCTGAGAGCTTCCAAAACACAGGGCAGGTTGAGTAGCACCAGGAGGCCAACACTCTTCTTACAGCTGTCCTGCCTATTCCAGTTTTTCACATAACAGTACTGGGATGTACTTTACAAGCTGAAGCTGGAGCAAAATGCATCATGAACTGCGTGAATCATTGCACAGTGAGCTCAGAATACCAGGTCTGCCCACTAGCTTCTTTGCAGCACTTAGAGCAAGCTGTGTAGATCACCATGGCCAAGCAGTGGAAGGATTGTCTCCTTTCAGGTTTCCTTTGCTTGAATGCTCCTGTGGGACCCTTGTGGCTATAAATCAAACAGATTTAAGGCCTCCATGGTGCTGGAAAATGTTCTTTCCTCCTATACCTTGAGCTGACAGGGTCTAAAAATGGTGACTTCCAAGGCATGCTGCAAAAAAATGCCTTTGGCAAACAGCTTTTGGAGCAGTTGGGGCTGTGAATGATCAAAAGGTTACGAGTCACGGCTTCCTGGTTGAGCCCTTCTGCGGTTTATTTTTTAAATAAAATCAGATTTTGAGGTTTTAAGAATATTTTTCATGTGCAAGGCACCTAAAAATTCTTTACATTGTTCTCCTCATTATTCAAATCTAAATAAAACCACCAATGAATCAAAATTGCCTGTCCAGTCCCAAAATCTGATTGTGAAAGTTTCAGCTCTCCATGTGGTCTCGTAAACCACAGCAAGCTACCAGAGTTTAAAGCTGACTCTTTCCAGTACCTCAGCAATCAATCCCTCCTGCATTTAACCATGGTTATTTTGTAACACACCACGACAAGAGCACATTCCTTCCTTATAAAATAATTGACTTCTCCATATCTCCAATGAGGTTTCATCTTCCCAGCCTGACCCAGTCTGACAAATGCACTGGTTCTACTTAAAACAGCAGGTCCAGCGTAGCTAATTCAAAGCACTGCAATTAAGTGGGAGCAGCCTGATTAAAATGTTGTCCTTAACTATGTGTGATGACAAGGAAACCCCATTTTTATAGATTCTCTTTGTGACAGGGCCCAGACTGCCTTGCCAAAGTCCTAATGCTAGACAGCAGGAAACTTGGCCCCAAACCAAAAACTCAGCAGACACTTCCTTTAGACAGCACTTGGTGCAGAAAGCGATCTGTCCTTACCCATGTATATTTAAGGCAGACAGGCTGAAAGTTAACACAAGCTTGAATAAATCCGGGGTCTGGTGTAGAAACTCATGTTATCTTCAGACAAGCCTAACCCCCAGGTCAGCAGGAGTCTAGAGTATGGGGTCAGAGTAGGATTAATGCTTGTAAGTATAGACCCCATTAAACTTACAGCATTGTTTACATCAAACTGCTACATTCATGAAATGATGATGCTGCCAAACTTCCCATTTTTTTAATGAGAGATGGGCAAGGCAACTTGGGCAACAGTCCAGAGGCCCCTCAGGCACAAGTTAGTTTTGATAAATTAGAAACAAGATTAATCTCCATGGGACGGTATTAAAGCATCTTTTATTATGTACAAGGCAGCCTTTTAACTTCCCAGGAGACATCCCAATCTCTCCATGCTAGTCCTAGCAAAAAGCTTTCAGCATTAATAACACCTGGAGAACCGCACTGATCTGACAGCTCAAGGAGAACAGATTGGCAAGGGCTGTCTGACCTCCTAAAACAGCCCATTTGGGTCAAATGGTGGTGTGCTCTGGACAAAATTACCTCCTTCCGAAACCAGTAGGAGCTTTGAACACATACATAGAAGCATACAGACTGAAGCCAGTCTGTTCCAATAGTCCTAAGCATGCTTTAGCAGAGGAATACTTGTCTCTGAGTGCTGGAAGTGTAACCATTTCCCTTACTGAGCCTACGCACTCTTCAGAAATACGATAGATGGAAAGGCAGAAATATGTAGCTAAAATCAAAAGGCCAACAAGACATGAAGCTGTAGATAGGATGGAATACAAAACAGTGTAATGCTTTTATATAGAATCAATGCTACTGACTTACCTGGAAAATGTAAAGTGGGCAAGTGGGAGAGAAATGAGCTGCACACTGAGCTTTTTTCCCACCCTCTAATGGGCAAGTGGTTTGAGTGTTCAACTTTTATCCTGAAAGGATCATCCAGAGAAGCCTTCCCTTAGATTCACAGAACATATTTTTTGGTCATCTGGAAATGTTTAATTTTGATTGTAAATGTAAATATAATGTATTTACTACACAAAATAAACATCTTTTTGAACTCTTTTTAAATGACAAGATGTTGCTCCATTGATATTTTTCAGTTGTTCCAAATTAAAAAAATTGGTGTGTCTTTCAACAAAAGTTATTCTGGCATATACAATTTTCCTCATTATGATAAAAACACAGCAAATTTCCAGTCAATTCTAATGTGCATTCCTGATTACTTGTCTCAAAAAACATCCTTTATACACAGAGCTTGAAGTATAGTACTGAAAATAACACAGGAACTAGAAGGGAAATCTCTGAGAAGAGGCTGTTAAATGTAATTCTTTCAGGAAGAAGAGAAGTAGAAGTTGAATGCTAAACTGTAAGTGCAATAAATGTCAAAAACACAGGGAAATTTAGCTTCCCTTGGCTTATAATGTAAAAAAAAAAAAAAATAAGTCAGGAAACAAAGTGAAAGCCAATGAAAGGACATGTTTTTAATTTTAATTTTTAATCTTCTTTTTGCATAGCATTAATGTCACTGAGGGAGCAAGCTCAGAAACAGAGTGGACATTTATAGAGATAACAGTAATACTTTAATCCATAATGGGTATTGATAACATATATTTTGAAAGGAACATTCAGCCCTATAGAAAGAAGGCTAAAGATGAACCTGAACTACTACAGAGAGAAGGAAGTGCTGGCTGCTAGTGGTGGCACAAACCTTGAGTATGACAGGTGTCCTCAAGGTGTCTTCAGTTAGGGGACTGCAACACTCCCTTGAACACGTAAATAGGACAACAGCTATTAAGCAGCAACAAAACATTGCACATATTGACCTTGGCATTTCAATAGATACGTACAACTAATACCTGTTTTCACCAGGGCAAATCTCCTTTTATTCTGAGTCGAGTGAAAAGAGGCACTGAGTATTTTCTTGTGTGATCTACGCATTCAGAAAAATTGTCCTTTTTGAGAGAAAAAAATATGTCCTCATATGTTTTTATTCTTATGTTACTTTTATTAGTTTTACATCATTTCTTCTCTGGGAATTATGATAAAACATTTTAAACAATAGTTTCTCATCCCATTTATGAGTACTTTTTGTTCCAAATGGTAAGATATACTAACACTTGTCGAAGACATAGTGCAGAAAAGACAGGATGTTTCAATCATTGCCACGTAGCAGCTGCTCCTATTTATATAAAAATAAAATAATAAATGCTAAAAATAATGGCTGCTGCAGCAGGTATTGTAACATAACTATCACATCCTGCGCCATTTGTTCTCATACATCATCCACTTGATGAGCGCACAGTGTGCTTACGTCCACTCTCCCATTTGCTTCATCTCTCTACACACATCCTTCTTTTCATCCAAAAACATAGCTGCAACAACGTTTCTACTACAGATTATGACATGCCAGTTGGAAGACTGAATGATGCACGAATGCCAACAAATAACTAAAACCAGAGAAGATTAAATCCACAATATAATTATTTCTGAAAAATAATGGGTTAAAAATACTGGTGTGAAAATGTCATCATCACTATGCTTTATTATGGAGGAAAAAAAGAATTATTCAAAATGACATCTTGTGAGGGAAAAAAATCACTTCGGGAAAAATGTCTTGAGCAGCTCTAGTCAGCGCTGATTAAGAGTAAGCTCTGTTGTAAGACTCAGTTATATGAAAAAGCCAAGGGTGATTTAATGGAAAGAATGGGCTGGAGATATTCAGTTGGTAATATAAATATCATGCAAATCACTACATGTTCAGAAGCTGATCATGGCTTTTGTTTAAGGAAGCCTGCAGACACTGCAACAGTCAATAGATGTTTAGGCAATCAGTCCAGTTAATTGCAGCATATATTTATACAGAATAGTAACTCTGAAGAGCCCAGGGACTACTGGAAGAAGCTAAGAACTGATTTGGCTTTTAGCTTTGTCCAAAGATTTCTGTTTGTCTTGTAGAATGCCTGATCCTTCCTAACCAGGAAATCCTGGATTCATCTGCTTTGTGAGAGTGAGAGAGAATACAGCTTTTTCTCCACCAGGAATGATACTTGGATAAGATTAGCCCTCGTATAGAAGTCAGGAGACTTCTATTGCACCAGTGCTGCCTGAACCCCTCAGGTCTAATATGCTGCAGGTTAGAGAAGCACCAGCCCATAGTTTCTTATAATTCAGTTGTGCTTGGCATGAAACCTGCATGCTTTCCTATATAGATTGGATTCTTGCCTGTCTCTGGTTTAAAACCTCAGTAAACCAATTTGTTAGGAAAGCTTTTTTTCTCTCTATGCCCCCAGGCGGACTCAGGATTACAAGGGTAGCAGGCTTTTCTGAGTCTCCCCGGTGTTTCAGCTTCATCTCAGCTCCTTTTCTGTAGCTCAGCTGTTAAGACTGAGTCCTGGCCAACTGCCCATGCTTGAAGGGCTGTGTAGCCCTATCTCACCTTCCAGTTGTGATACCTTATGTGCCACTGCTTCCAGATGTAGCGTACACATTGAAGTGCAGAGAAGGGTTGTGTTCTGCACCTGTACCTGCCCCCAGGAATGCTCACATAATGCTCTGGCTGTGAAAATTCCTTCCCTTCAGCTTCCCTTGATCAGCTTTTTCATGTTCGGCATAGATATGGTAGGGAAAGTTCCTGGAGGCAGGTCAGAGCAACAAATAGCAGAGCTCAGCCTGGCTGCTGTTCTCCATGCTGAGTCATCTTCTCATGCCCTAGAAATTTCACCAGTCACCAGCCTTCTCATTCTTCATAAACTTGCAGTGTGTTTAATCGGTCCTATATCTTTTTCCTCCTCAGCCTAGGCTTCAATGGTTGCTCAATGAATGGTTACTCAATTAATTCCCTTCCAATGAATGCTAGAAATTCAACTGGGTGTTTAATGTCCATTCCCCACACGCCTGTTTATTCCCAGTTTGCATCTTGCCTTTCAGTCCTTCCTGAGCTTTGGATGGTACTTCACCTCTTGAAATGACCTGGGATATTTACCTCCTGCAATTGCAATTAGGAACAGAGAAATGTTTCCAAACATTTCTACCTAAGGTCCCCTCTTTGCAATTACGATCCCACTGTTGTTCTATTTCCATGCTTGCAACAGCTGGATTAGGAACTACAGGGAAAAGTGAATGAGAGAAAGGGGTTACAAGAGAAAGCCCATCAATTCACAGGAATTCAGACAAAACAGGCTCAAGACCTTGCAATCTCACCCTCTCTGAGGAACAATAGTTTCTTCTTGTTCCTGCTCTGCAGCTTGTAACTTGTATTTGGCTGGAGTGCACCTTCCAGGAAAGCTTAGTTTGAGATTTGAAGTTCTTAAGGAGGGAGAATTCCCTGCTTTCTTGATAATCTTTTCTAATGCTTCATCATAGTCTCTATCAAAAGTCAACAGCTTAAGAACAGAGGGATCCCAGTCCTGATTTTGTAACCCGCAAGGTAAGAGGAGGCTATGTGTCTCTTTCAGCTGTGACTGTGTGAGTTCAGTGCTGCAGCTCTGTCCTCATGGAGTATGTCTCAAGGTTACTTTTTCTCAGCTCCTTGGCTTGGATGTTGACTCGCTGTCATCAATCATGCTTAGACATATATGGGCATTTTGTTTTCCATTAGATCAGATAAGTGTCACTGACAACACACACTGTGGCAGATAAAGCTCTCCAGAAGAGAGGTCTGAAAAGCCTCATACTGTGCTATCCAAATTATCCTAATTACCTAATTATCATTATCTCAGCAGCTAATTAGTCTGGCTATAAAGCTAAACCCATAAACAGACCACAGGCTATAAAAGCCTGCCGGCAAGAGAGCTGTCAGACAGGGACTCTGAAGAACAAGTGGGTGTAGGAATGCTTTTACTTGAAGGTTTGGTGGAGGACAAGCACCAGCAGAAAATAACCAGTAGCCCCTCAGTCTGCTAAGAGCACTGACAGGCTACAAAAGCCACAGGGGTGTCAGCAAGATCATCATTTACAATTTTAACAGCTTGCAAAGACTAACGTATAAAAATTGAAATCTATTTTTCCCCACCACTGTCCCTTAAAAGCAGGCACAAAATGAATAACAGTCCTCTTCCTGAGAGCCTTCTCTTCCAAAGAGAAGCAAAGCCTGACTGAGCAATGTATTACAGGAACATGGTCCCCAAGTCTTATCCTTTGACAGAGCAAGGGTACAAATAGATGGCCTCTGGACTAGGTTGCCTTCTGCATCAACGCCTCTCTTGAAGGTCAATTCAGCTCCTACTTACTAACGCAAAGGCATTTTCTCATGGTGTGAAGTGTGTCCAAAAAGGTTTCCTGTCCTCCCAGATGAAAGCTTTTGCAGCAAGGTGAAAGTCAGTGGTATTATTTATTGCTTACTCCTGGCTCTCAGCGACTGTAGGTTTGGCTGTTGAGAAGGCCACATGTAAACATTTTGACAGAGTGAAATGTTTGTCCCTATTAGCAGCCATTTGGGAAGGGAAAGGGAGTCTGCCACTGCGTCTGGTGCTCCCCCTTGCTTGGAAGAATTAGTTCCTTGTAAATAAAAGCCTCTGCTTTTTCCTGCTGAGGTAGGTCCCTATTGTCTGTTATTTGATTTCCTGTAAGTGGACTTCCACTGCTCTTGGAACGTTTAAATAGAAACTAGAAATAGTTTGTAGTAGGACTGCATGCACACAGTTTTATGGCAACCCAACTGAGACATCTTTTTTTTTGTGAAGCTACCAGAGTTTGACTTCAGTCTATCAAAGGCCCTGAAGGACCAGTTATAGGCATCACCTCATGTACATTTCCTGCCAAAGACAAATCAGAGCATGTAACCAAAACCAGGCAGAAACAGCTGGCAGCTTCACAGAGAACAAACACCTTGTGAGCAAGGGGGGAAGCTCCTTTGAAGCTAATGGAGAGAAGCACACTCCTTGATAAACAACAGCCCTGGGATGCCACCTGGAGCTGCCTCATCTCAATGCTGGGGCTGCCTGGGAACCCCTCATAAGTGAGATCTGTTAGGAGCATAACCCTGTTTATTTCACTAATGCAGTGGGATGGTTTCTTTTTGACTCAAACAGAAATCCTGGTTGAAACATCTTGTGTGTTCTTAGTAGAATTTATTATCTCTTTATTCATTACACTGGTATTTTTCCTTGTGTGCAGGTTTCCCAGATGGCACATACATTTCAAATCCTGATTACGCAGAAACCTGTGTGAAAGCTGTAGTTACAGGCTCCGAAGTGAGGCATCTATGTTCTTGTAATCTTAATAGCCAAATATTAACTAATAGCTCCAGAACTTGTAAGAATCAGAAAAAAAGTGGTCTGTTTGGATGTAATAAAGCGCACATTGCCATGGGCCTCCCAGTTCATGCACCTGCTGACACAGACACAGTCAGTAAAGGGAAGCTTGTAATAACATAAAAGCTCGGAATTCAGAGGACTTAAAGCCTAGCCATTGAAGAGGGAAGTTTGTATTGCAGAAAAAATAGCTTAAAAGGCCTAGAAAGCCACAAATGCTGATTGTTTCTAGATTCTGCTCCATTTTACTAAGTTAATGTGAATTAGCTGAGGTTACAAGGTTAATCTCTGTAATGTTTGCCACTTTCCTGACTAAATAAAGGGGAACACAAGCAGAATGAGTTAGGTTTCAGGGCTGCAACACCATTTCCAAGCCTCTTCTTGGGAGGTACTGGAAGGTTAGGATAGTCTGTGGGAGTGCAGGGAGCCCAGCACCCTCCAGGCAGTACTCAGCACAGGGCTGCATTGCTCCTGGGAGGTTTTGGTTACAGGAGGCTTGGAGTTTTTTCTTGCACTAACACAGATAGTCAAACAACTATGTTTTCCACTGCTTGTGTCAGCTGAATCTCTTGCACCAGCTACAGATGACGCACATTTTGGTCAGGAGCTTTCCAGGAAATTTTAGTGCAGATCAAACTTTCCCAGTTTTCTCTTTTCACCGAAGCCAGCAGGGTTGAGGGATGTTTTGGGAGAACAGAGAATGTTGGATGGATATAGCTGAGGTTGCAATTGAGCAAGGAGCAGTTCTTTCATCATCATAGAATCATTTAGGTAGGAAAAGACCCTTAAGGTTATCAAATCCAACCATTAACCCAGCACTGCCAAGCCCACCACTACTATACCGTGTTCTTGAATGCCACATCGACATGTCTTTTAAATACCTCCAGGGGTGGTAACCACTTCCCTGGGAAGCTTCAGCCTCTGCCAGACTCCAGTTGTGTGAGCAATGACTGCTGAAGATTTTCTGCTGAGTTGTGCTCTCTGACAGTTTAAGGAGCAGGGAAAGGGCGAAAATACTCAGCCCTGTCTGGCTGAAATAAGTAGCCATATGGGTTGTCTGTCCCTGGGCTGGGCAGGAAAGAGAGGCTATGCCTGGAAAAACTGTTCACTTAGTGGCTACAAACCTGTACGGCAAGCCCCATTCCAGCTTATTTCCCAGCATAAATGCTTCTGAAGTAGGCTACTTAGGCCACAGAATGTTAGTATTTTTCTTTTTTCTGACAAGAAACCCCAGTTTGTTTGAGGGATTGCCCTATCTCTGCAAACCTTTAATCACATTATCCCCAGTTTCCATTCCCAGGTCTGCCTCAGGCTCTACCAGCTTTGAGGACAATTACCCCAGCCACATGCTTTGAAAGAAGTCTGATTATTAAAATCAGCTTCTTGCTATAAGAGAGGCCTGAGGAACCTCCTGAGCAAACAACCCTAGGTCATAGGACTGAGGATGTCGTTGAAACTGAGGTGAAGGAACAGCATTATGAGGAAATTTAGTGCCTCTTTGGTTTAATCTCCACCAATATTGTAACTTTCATAGAATAAAAATATCTGCCAAATTCAACCAAAGAAAATAAACCAGAAAAAAAAAATAAATTATAAGGTGCAGCTGCTTAATTTTATTATTTTCTGGGCAAAGCTACAATATTTTTCGGACCTCTATAGATTGTTTTCACTTTCATTTAAATACATTTGAAAACGGAGGGAAACAAAACCTTGAAATGAAACTTGATTTCAGGGAAAATTCAAATGACACAAAATGAAACTAACAAACAAAAAGTTGTGGGCTGTTATTTTTTTAGTCTTATTTTTAAACTATAGTTAGAATAATTTGTTTACACCTATGAATCAAAAAAAGCCCAACAAAAGCAAAACTGATTGCTGTTATAACTCTGGGCCTGAGTCCATTAACCTGTGGCTATATTTACCAATCTCTCAGTCCATTCACTTATTCCTACGGTGGTTTTAAATGTGTTAAAACCATTTAACTACTTTTTTGTTTTCCTCCTTTGAAAACGTTTCTAAAATACACTGGTGGATTTTGGAGTACCCAGAAACGCAAGCAATTAAAGCTTTGCTCCAGGGCCAGACTGCTCCAAGGGCATTCAAAGGAAAGCAGTTGGAGAGCAATAAATACTCACAGTACACATTTTTAACAAGAGATGGAGGGATGATTCAGGGTCAGTAGCTATGGCACAGCATCTGGATCCAGCCTTTTCCTCCTAACACCAACTGTCTGCAAAAGCCTTGCCTTACAGAGAGAGTCTGGCTCTGCTGAATACTTCTTACTCCCTTTTGGGGACTGGTCTATTTTTAAATCTCAGAATTCACCCTCAGTAACACTGGAAATTCAGTCTTCCCAGATGAGGAACTGAGTAGAACTAAAAGGAATACGAACCAAAACATTCCAGTATCATCATATTTTGAGGGAGTTAGGTGCATATCTCACTGATGTTTGCCAAAACCATCCCAGTTTTGATCAAATTCTTGCTCTCCATAAGTTATAACAATTACCCAGATTATCTGTACAAACCTGGAGGGTTTACAGCATTTTGGAAAAAAATAATTATGAAAAGAATGAGCATGTCTGTGTGTTAGTTTCAGCACAGTTCCCACCCTCTAACGTAATCTGCATTTGCAGGCTCGAAATGTCAGATGTGATGAGGAGATATCTGAGCATAAACAGGAAGGGCCTGAGTCCAAAAAGCTACCCATTGAACTCATAACTTTCCCAGCTATGCCTCTGTTTTAGCCCAGATTATTTAGCCCCTTTCTGTGTTTTGAAATTCCACTGGGAAGCTGTTTGAGCATCATTGGAAATGGCTCTGACCATCATTTTCTTCTCCTTATGGGGTTTCTATCTCCAGCAAGAGGAGCAGGGTGAGTTTTCCTGACAGTTGGCTGAGTCCCCTACTTTGGCTCACTGGAAGCAATGCAGGTTACCCCACACTCTGTCAAATATAGTTGTGTCCAGGCAGAGCCTGCCCTACTGCAGTTGTACCCATCAGTCTTACCTCTTGCACACAGAGCATTTGTGACATTAGCACAACTAATCTTTTTCCTATGAAGAACAGCATTTTACAACCACGACGAGAGGGGCAAAGAATGCCTCAGCAAGGAAACAGTTGAAAAACTCCAATGGTCAATTATGTCTGTGCATGTATGAAACTCAAATTTTGGTTGACCACAAATCTGATTTTTATTTTCATGAGATCTGGGCCATTTTATGCAGTCTTGACCTCTGTGTGTCAATATTGCTGAGCGGGGTATGCAACATGGCTTAAATGTGTTGCAATGAAATGTTTATTAATGTCAAATGGAAATTACTCAAGGTATGGCAGACTTTTACTCTGTAAAGACATAAATGTATTGCAACAAGTTATTTGGTTTTATTCCAGTATACTTAGACATAAATTTTTAAAGCTAAGTCAGCTTTGATGACTAGATGGACCTATTATATTAGCAGTGTAATGTCCAGAAGTATTGCACATTCAGTGTTACTTTCATAAAGGTCCAAGTCAGGAGCTGGAGAACATATGTTTAGGTCACCACTTTCCAAAACTTTCTTCTTCTATGCTGAAAAGTAACATGCCAAGCAATACAGCTCAATAACAATGCAGGGACCTGCTTGAATACTGTCTTTCAGTGAAGTTAGTGGGATTGCTGCACCAAGGTTAACCACATGAACAAATGAATATTGAAGGATGAGTCCAATTTGCACAACCAAAATTGAATTCAGTGGAAATCCTGACTATAAACTGCTCAAAGCCATTTCCATCTGGAGGTGTGCTGCGAGAGGTTGATCTATACTGACTGGAGACGCAGTGATGTTTTATACTGGGCAGCCTAATGAATGTCCAGACAAGAAATAGGCGTCTTGTTACACATATGTTTTCCTTTAATTATTGTAATACAAGATTTGGTTTTTGAAGGCAGTTTCTAGGGTAGAGATTAGGAGATATTGTACATAATAGGACTTATTCCTTGAATGGAATCCAATAGTCTCAAACTAATTTCCAGTTCTTAGAATAAGGCATTTCTCCTGGGGATGGCAATATCTGTGGTTTCAATCTCTCACATCCTACCCAACGGTTTCCTCATTACAGTGTCAGGTTTCTTTGTCACCACACAGTTTATACAGGCTCAGATTTAATCAGTAGCAAAACATTCATCAACATGAAGCCATGACATTTTTTTCTTCTCAAAAATACCTCCAAGCTGGCTAACTATTTGTCAAGTAAACATTCCCTAGACACAGAGAGCACTGCTGTCCACTTCCTTCTCCATAAGGTCTATTGCAGTCTTTGGATTCTCCCCTAGGATTACAGCCATTGGTATTTTATTCCAACATGAAGATTTGACAGAAAGCCATCATGCCTCTGGGCTGTAAGTTCACAAGTCTCGACATGGAAAGCCCTTCTGTGGTTAACTGAAACACTTTGTTTCAATATTAGGCTATTTTCTCTTAAAATTGTAATTAAGGTTCTCACTTGGCAAAATATTTACCTTGTGCTGTGCTTTATCAAAGAGAAAAAAATGATTATATCATTTTCTTCTCCACAGTAAGTAGATACTGCTACTTGAGCTCTCGCAGTGATTAATGAACATAAATAAATGAAGACTTACAAGAGTACTATGAGATAAGGAAATACTATTCTCCATCTCATGGTAAAGGAAACCAAGGCACATATGCCAAGATCCCATTTAAAGCTAGTGCCAGCGCTAAAGCACACACTTCTCCTCAGCTGCCACCTATCCTGTTTGCCATTTCAGCTCATTCCAGCACTCACCACTGTCAAGCTGCTTCTAAACTACGTGCTTGTTTGCCATAAAGTGGTGTTTCCAAGCAATTGCAATGATGCCCATTCCACTCACATCCCTCCACCTCTGTTATGCTCATCCTCACCTTTTTCCTCAGGATTTTGAGGACTGCTGGTTTTAATAGTGGTCACGCAACCACAGTACCTTATGCCTGTTTCAGGGTGAAAGCATGCAGGCGATGACACCCTAACCTCTCTCAGCTCCCATGCAGGGTGCAAACATCTAGGGCTTGGGGGAATGTGGAAGATTCAACTGAATTTTGTGTCCAGAAAATCAGCTGTGGTCTGTGCTGCAAGTTGTGGTTACACTCTTCAGAATTATCTCCTGTGGTTTCATACAGCAGGGATACCTTCTGCTCAGGAAAGATCATGTTCAGTTAAAAACCTCAGGCTCTGAGAAATGAGCTCCAGAAAAGCTCAATCAAGTGGTTTCAGATGTTACTGCTCATGGCTTTCTGCCCTTCCTCCGCACTGAAGTTTATGGGCCCTAGTCAGCAGCACAGAGTGTTCTTGTGCCACAGCTGCTCCAGTGGTTAGGCTGGTGCCTTGGTTTAAGTCCCCAAGGAAGTGGGTTTATGCTACGGCTGGGAATGGAAAGCAAGGAGGCATGTTGCATTAGGCTGACTCTGATACAAGGACTGCGTTGTCCAGTATCAGCAAAATGGATGTTAGATCTCTTCTACTCCCTGGCTTTATAGTTCCTCAGTGCCAAAATTTCCACTGCTCAACAAAGCCTGTTCCCAAAGTCTGGTCCACTGGCCACTTATTTCTCACTGAGGAGGATCCTAAAACTGGAGTCTGGTCTCCTGAATCCCAGAAGAGACAAGGCATGCTTGGAGAACACTTCACATCAAGTTCACACACCAAATATCGAGTTGTGTTTAATTCTGTTTTAGAGATGAAAAAAAGGCACTCTCCTGAGGTTTCTACCTGGAAAGTGAATAGAGACCCCGGAATTTTAATTCCTCTTCAGCCTGAGAAGACTCAAGCTTGTAGCACCCTCTAGCCTGGCGTGCGCTCAGTGCAGCAGGCCACAGAGTGAGCAATGCGGAGAGACAAGCAGAGCGGCGCAGGAGCTGAGTGCCTGCTCCAGGAGCAGCTTAAAAGTGTGTTTTGTACAGGTGTTTAGTGTTAGTGACTCTAACCTGAAACATTTCGCTAGCGAGGTGCAGAGGAGATGAGCACTGTCATCTGGACTTTTCCTGCTCTCCTACATCCACTTCTGAGTCCTGATGTTGACACCTGCCAGAACAGCAGATACAGCTGTGCAGCAGCAGAGCCAGCTGGGGTTTCTGCTCCACTCCCAGCTGACCTGACCATCACCGCCAGTGGGAGGAGAGCGCAAGCAGTGCAGCAAGCTGGTGGGAAGCAGAGCTGCAGCCTCACCTCTGCTGGCAACAGGAGCAAAGCAGCCAGAGGCCGAAAGCCTAAGCAACGGCAAGGACCCAGGCAAGGCTGGCCAGATACTTACAGCATTCTCCTCTGTCTCCATGTGGATCGCACTGAACAGTGTAATGTTTGGGATGGGTCCATTGTGTTCTCATGGCTGCATTACAGCTACCAGAGCCAGAGTCTGTCACATACCTGGAGTGACTATGCAGAGGAAACATCCTCTATGGGTTCCTGGCACCAAAACTGGTACCAGTCTCAGCTTGGCTGGGGTCACAGGCTTCCTGCAGTTAGCTAAGGCAGTCTGCCTCATTGCTTTGTATGCCATGAATAAATCCCAGCAGTCTGGAGCATCCCATAGCAGCTGCTTAACAAGCCATCCCCACTGCTGACCTTGCAGCCTGCCTAGTGTGGGCCGGATAGGCAGCTGTTCTGACACTCTTTGGAGGATTCTAATGATCCTGTAGCGCTGGATCCAAACAGAGGTAGCAGAAACCCCACATTATTCACATTTGGAACAAAATCTTTTCTAGAGAGAGTATTGGAAGGTTTGCACTGGAGCAAGTGTTTTCTTATTTTAGAAATTACATATGAATGTAGAGAGATGTTGAAACATAACAAGGCATAAACGATACTGAAATGGCTGCTTTGTGAAATCCTATAATGGGAAATTCTTTTACAAACCACCTTTAAAAATTGGCAAATGTTACTAATATTCCTCCAGGCAACACTTGGGCTATTATTTAAAATGGGATGTGTGGTGTCCCAGAGCGACTGTTCTCCTGAACTGCAAAACTTTCTGTAGGACCTGTGAAATATGAAATGATTTAAGGAGGAAAGAGGGTTATTCAGTTCTGCTTTGTGTGGTTTCTACTACCTCTAAAGTAGTTTTAGAGGAGAGCGTGTTCTGGGCTGTAATTCAAGCAGCATTATAGATATTGTAAGGAACAGAAAAAATGGACAAATTGGAAGCACCTGATGAAAAACATTGTTACTTTCTCCATTTGCTGCCCCAAGCACACAAACATATTGCTTAGATTCACTTGGGTAATTGCATTAAATGCAACTGCACTTATTAAGGAGGCCTGAAGTGAGTTTTAAGTAGAAAGGTTGGATTGTAGCACTTTGGTTCTGGAGAGCATCCTCAGCACTCAGGATTGCGTGAATCAGCAACAAACTCAGCACACACTCAAGGGATCCCAGCAGAGATGAGGCATCTTTTCCATCTGCCCTGACTCTTACACAGCAGTGCAAGGACAAGCTGTAACTCACACGTCTGTGGAAGGCTCTGGGAGTTTTGTCCACATACCTGAACTTCTGCTCCAGCACAGAAGAATATTATGTGTGATTTTTCACAGTGAAAGGCGACCTTAACGCTGCAGAGTTTTTCTTGTGGGTGGTGGGGAATGGGGTTCATTTTTAAAGACACCATTGCAGGCTGTCTTTCGGAGCTTGGAGAGCCTGGCAGAAATGCCCTAATCCCACTGCAAGCTTCAGAGGATCAATGAAAGGACGGAGAACAGGATCCCTGATGAGAGAAGCCTCAATGCAGCACTGTGTGAGAAGCTCAGGGTAAGTGGACATGAGCTGCATGTGCTTACCCCAGCTGAGGACCTGTCCCTCGGTGCAGAGAGTGACCCCATACATGGGAAGGACACTATGTGGGCAGGCCAGAAGGATGCTCCTGGTTACATATTACACTCAGTAAACCATTATGCTCAAAGAACAGCAAGGTTATAAAAATGCTGCATGTGTTTTTCCTCCACAGTGCTCTGCTCAGAGTGTGATCTGGCAGCAAGAAGAAACCACATATACCAGCAGCTCTTTAATTGTGGGGGATGGCCTCCTGCAGTGCAAAGGGACTGATCAAATGGTTTTCAAGGAACTCAGTGGATGAATACAAGAGCATACAATCAAATGGATGCAAGTGGGGATTTATCTTCAGCAGGGATCAAGTTTAGAGAGTAAACAGATCCCAGAGGACTGTTAGGTACTGAGACAAGAGCTCAGAAGCACAAGTCAGTATTCCAGACTCGAGGGAGAGGAGATTTCACTATAATGATCACAAAGAGCAGATCTACATTCCAGCATGGAAAGCATCTGTGGAGAAAGGGATCTTGTGGGCAAGAAAAGGTGGACAGCTAACAGGAACAGCAGATCACTGTACCCCTGGCCAGTGCTGCAGTTCTGAGCTTTTCTATCCTTACCACAGCTGTAGATCAGGGATGATGTGAAAAACAGCAGACTTACACTGGCTCACAAAGCAGTGCTAATGAAATCTTATCCAGGCTGGCTGTATTCTGCTGGCCATCTCGCGCAGTAGCACTGGGAGCACCAGAGAGATGCTGATCAGCAAAGCCATTCTGAGGTGTATGTCTGGTTGTGAGGGATGGGCTCTTGCCTGGGCAACGAGGGGATGAACTGGGAACATTGCACCCTTTCCCAGGCAGAAGGGGCAGCCCTTTGGGACCACCCCCAAGGCACTCATACAACAAACAGCCTCCAACCCTGGGGCATATTGCACAAGGGAATTCTCCCCCGGCTCCTATTCCCCGTCTGCCACCTCCAACTGACACCACTCTGCTGGGGTCTTTAAACATGCATAAGATTTGGGTGTCAGACTCCAAAGGGCTTCCTGGTTTTCTTTGGTAGAAAGCAAGAGTCTGTGAGGAAGTGGTAACTGCTGTCCCTCTGGATGCCGCTTGACTGAAGCTGAGCGCCTCCAGGATCTGGTCTCTTCTCTTTCCATGGGGTGAGATATGGTGTCTTTTCTCTATTAAAGAGCAAAGGAAATACAAGGAGGCAATACAAGCTTTGATTCCTCCCAGCTACTTGAAATTCTCTCTGCACTGGTAAACCTTCCATCATGTTGAAGATTTGTAAGAGAAGAATGATACACAAATGCGTAGTATTTTGCCACTATCTAGGAGCAATGCCCTGAGTACCGCAGTATTGCTGTGTCAGGCAGGGACATCTCCAGGAAACATTTTGTAGCACATCTTGCAGCCAAACCACAGCGGTGGTGTTGAAAGACACAAAAAAATTTTTCCCTTCCTCCAACTGGCCAAAATACAAGGAGGAGTGAGATTTGCAAATTGCCAAATTAAGCTCAGCCAGAGTCTGTGGCTGCTGTCATTAAGAAAAACCCTGCAATAAATGTTTACAAAGCGTTTCAGAAATAATGGATCTCTGTAGAACAGGGTTGGGAAATTTCCAGCACAGAACAGGTTTCAGCAGAAAAACGCTGATTTGTTGAAACCGTGGGGTTTGTGGAATTGTATGGGTTTTGACAAACTTTCGATGAACTACAGCAGCAATTGCCAAACTAGGGCTGGGAGCTTGGTGGAAGTTCAAGCAGAAGTGAGGCCTGCGTCTGGATCTGGGGTCATGAGTCTGGAAAAGGCTACAGTGTGGGCAGATTTTGGCTTTATGATCCTTCATGCCAGGAGCAGCCCCTCTGCACAGAGTGCCCTGGGGCACGGGGTGACTGTGCTCCAATGCTCCAAACTACCCAAGCTGTGAACCCTACAGGGCTTTCAGGTTTACACCTCAGAGAATGCATATGGGCACACACCTCGCAGATGCAATAGTCACAGAATAGAGCAAAATATTTTAAATGAAGTGTAAAAGCATAAAATGAAAAAAGAATGGAGACAGTTTTGGAGGGATGGAAGCTATTCCTGGGCCTTTCTCTAGTTCAGACAATAGGTTTCAGAAGAAACTAAAAGCAGGGAAGTAGAATATTCGAACAAGTCAGAAGAAGCCACTTCCACTTCTCAGTTTGAGATAGTGGGGGGTTTCCTCCTACAGTGTTTTTTTCTGACAATCCCAACTTTTTTGAAAACTTTTCCCAAAAGAATACAATAAAATTCCTGATTTGGGAATCAGACAGACTCAAAAAGACAGACTTTTTAAATCAACATGAAACAAAACATGGCTTGAGCGCAGCTGCTGACTGGTAAATCCACTTCCCTAAATACCTCCCACTGCCAGACACTCCAGCACAACCACCCAGGGTCAGCACAGCTGGCCATCAGGCAGGACACATGGAGGCCCAAACAGCTCCGGTGTTCCCCCACCTCATCTCATCATTTCACCAGCACCATGCTGGGCGGCTGCCCACCTGGAAGAGACCCAGCTGGGCTATGGGTACCCATGCTGCCCAGGAAATGCAGTTTTCTTCACTCTGTCCCAGTGAAGCAATGGGGATGGACTGATGCTCTGGCTTGCTGACTGATCAATGCGATCAGCATTTCAAAGGTGTCATCTGGAAACCAATACTCAGTCTTTAAAGAACCTTTGCTCCTGATTGCAGGCTTTAGCATGTCCAGAGACACTGGCAGAAATCTGTAAAGGATGTGTGTTCACACTTCCCAGTTCAAAGAATTGGTTTGTCCTACCACGGAGCCCAGCCTCCCAGGCACTGTTGCTCATGTATTAGAAAGTATTAACACAAAAACTAATGACTTAAACCTAAAGGGGGGATTTTCATCCTGAAACACAAAAAGTGAGCTATAACTGCATGAGTTATTGCAATCTGAGATTCCCCAGCAAAAATGGTAATTAGGCATTCTAGTGAGTCTGTGGCTATATTAACCCCTGGGGACCCATTCATTGGCTCCTTTGCATGACCAGTTGATAAATACCGCGCTTGGTCTTAAACAAGAGGAGAAGGGGCAGGGAAGGTGGTTACCCCAGGAGATTAACCAAAGCCCTTCTGGGTCATGCAGGAGCCCAGACCTGGTTCTGCTAGGTTTTGCTCATTCACTGCCATTCTTTTACTGTTTCTTCTCACCACTGCCTTTCCTAGTTAAACTGACCCTTCCCAACAGCGCACTGCAGCAAGGGTTTCCATAAATCCAGCTCATCTTATCACATTTCCATTGTCTAGAAAACCATTTTCTGAGGAAATATTACTCAGGCATGTGTCACTCAGGTCAGAGCCAGGTACTCGTATGATTCTAAGTCTTCCCTATGTCTTCACAAATATCTTCTAAATTCCTGCATCCTATCAAGGGCTGACTACCACACTCAGAGATAGTGTGACTGCCTTGCCCACATCTCCTCTCCTGCACAGGACTTGCATGCTATTTGCAAATACCATCATGGAGTCATGTCAATCCTCTGTCAGAGCTGAGCCTTGAACCTCTCCCATCTGAGTCCTGCCTCATAGAATCATAGAATCATAGAATAGTTAAGGTTGGAAAGGACCTCAAGATCATCGAGTTCCAACCCCCCCGCCATGGGCAGGGACACCTCCCACTAAACCATGCCATCCAAGGCTATGTCCAACCCCACCTTGAATGCCGCCAGGGATGAAGCATTCACAGATTCCTTGGGCAACTCATTCCAGGGCCCCACCACCCTTACAGTAAAGAATTTCTTCCTCAGATCCAATCTAAACCTCCCCTGTTTAAGTTTAAACCCATTACCCCTTGTCCTCTCACCACAGTCCCTCATGAAGAGTCCCTCCCCATCATCCCTATAGGCCCCCTTCAGGTATTGGAAGGCTGCTATGAGGTCTCCACGCAGCCTTCTCTTCTCCAGGCTGAACAGCCCCAATTTTCTCAGCCTATCTTCATACGAGAGGTGCTCCAGTCCCCTGATCATCCTCGTGGCCCTCCTCTGCACTTGTTCTAACAGCTCCATGTCCTTTTTATGTTGAGGACACCAGAACTGCACACAATACTTCAAGTGAGGTCTCACGAGAGCAGAGTAAAGGGGCAGGAGCACCTCCCTCAACCTGCTGGTCACACTCCTTTTGATGCAGCCCAGGATACAGTTGGCTTTCTGGGCTGTAAGCGCACACTGCCGGCTCATGTTCATTTTTTCATCGATCAATACCCCCAAGTCCTTCTCCGCAGGGCTGCTCTCAATCTCCTCCCCGCCCAACCTGTAGCTGTGCCTGGCATTGCTCCGACCCAGGTGTAGGCCTCAGGACCCCTGCCTGCTGCAGTATCTGCTGAGGACTGTTGTATCTGCTGAGGACTGTTGAGGCTCCTGCACTGAGCCTCCTAGGAACTGTGAGATGGGAGATGAAGAGAGGAAGAGCACAATACACCTTGGCTGAAGGTATGGCATGGAGCTGGAGCTGAAAATAGCTGGCCCGCAGTTGCATGTGGCTCCTGTGCCTGGTCTCCTTAGTTCAGATCATTTCTTCTGACTAAAGAAGACCTACTGAAGGATGCAGAAAAGAGCATTGGTTTTTTTTCTGAGTTCTGCAATAAGGGGGTTCTGTAGATCACCTTCTCACCCTCGGCTCACAACACTGGTTTTCAGAAAAAGACTGTGTCCTTGTAAGTCTGAGACCCTGCTAATGGAGAGAGGAATAAAATCTGCTTGAAAAAGGCTAGTCACCTTCTATGTCGTAAAATGTAGCGACCTTCTTAATCACTTTATAAAATATTTTTACAGAAAAACAGGCAGCATAAATGGTCAAAATAATCAGCCCTTTTACTGAAAATGTTTGGATTTTTTTTCTTTCAGCTGAATAAGGGATAGCCCAAAAATTTTTCTGTAGTGGGTCCATAAATGAAACTCAATTAGAGAAGAGGGAATAGTGGAGGTGATCTTCTTATTCTCTTTTGAATTAAAGAAATATCAGAGGAACATGACTGCCAGTGTTATTTTACCAATCTTTAGGTGATCTTACAGCATCCTTAAAAAAAAACAGCAATAGGAAAAGGTATGCTCTTATTCTGTTATTCATGATCTAAATCAAAAGATAGTGGACTTCTAGTAACTTTAAGCAAGTTACTAGGTCTCATGGTTCATTATTATGGAAATGGGCAACAGCTCAGCCCACCTTAGGAAAGGTTTTGTGAGGTTAAGTACAGCAAAGACCATGAGGTATCAATATAGTGATGCTTAGTCACAAAGCACCAGACTTCATACTTCACCCTTCTCCCAGGGGTATCAGATATGGGAAAACACAGACATCCTGAAAAGCCTAATTACATTTAGAGCATTCAAAGACCCATCCTTTTAAAATGTCGTCATGCGGGTAAGGCATGTTTCATAGAGGCCTTCTGAAACCAGGGGATGGTGGGCTTCTTTTTTTCCAGTTCATTTTTGCAACCATGAAGAATTGCAGGTAAGCTAAAACTGCTGTGCAGGCAGCAAAGTGGTGATGGCAGGTTTTCTATGTCTGTGTCAGCTGTCTAGGCAAGGATCACCATGGGAAGACTGACAGACCTGCCTGTGCACACTGGTTGGGCAGGCAGCTGCTAGCAAAAAGCATGGCTGACAACCTCATCCTGCTTTTCCTACTCTGGGGAGGGCTTTAATAAGATTCCTCTCCTTCCCTTGCTTGCCCAGTGTTGTAATGATCATACAAACTTAATAACTTTGAGACTTCATCCCTTCTCTCCAGTCTGCTAAGAGGTTTGAAAGTCATTAGGGAGGGATTGAAAGGCAGATGGATAGATATGCTGATCCTGTAAAGCCTGGTTTCCTTAGGAAACTAAGTTAAGAAATGTAAGCTGCTGTTCCCAGTGGTACTCTAATTTTGGCAGCTGAGATTTAAAAACCCAGTGTTACAAGACTTGAGTGCTGGCAACTCTGCAGTAAGCAGCCTATCCAGAAACCTCATCCTTTTGTTTTTCTTCTGAATCACAGGTGTTGGGAGACACCTCAGCATCTGAGTGCCAAACTTGTGACAACTTAAAGCTGACCAAGCCTTGAATATTGAGCATAGGGCTCACACAACTGGTCCCCATCACACTCCTCAGAGCACACGTGCAGCACAAGCCCCAGCTCCTGCCCCACAGCCCTGACACTGGGAAGATTATGGCCTGCCAGATTTGCTGGCCAGCCCTGCCAGGTACTAGGACAGGGAGGGGGAGCAACGGCTGCACTGCACAGAGGCAGATAGTTCCACATGGCGAATGCTTCCAAATACTGGCTGGTACCATCAGAAAACCCGTCTAACACAGAGTAAACTGTGAACGCATTGTGCTAGCTGCCCTGCTAACACCCAGCTAGCCACCCTGCAGTGCCACAAGGATTCACATATAGCACAGAACTCTGCCTATGCAAAAAGAGTGTGTAGCTTTAGCTTTACTGGCCTTGTTTCCACCTCATCTCCTTTCCTCCAGCTTTTGAGCAACACAAATTGAGTCTAAGCCAGCCTGCAGTGATCTGGGACCTGGACCTGGCACATCCAGAATTTAGCTCCTTGGGAGTTACCCCTCTATTCCCTGCAGAACAGCCACAGCTAACGGTGTGCTAATATCACCATCCTAACCAGAGGAGAGCATTAACCTAGAAGCGTGGGAGAAAAGAGGCCTTTTGCCTGAGACTCTGGATGTCCTCTTTCTAAGAGGAGAACCTGCTGGCAGGGACCTTCAAGAACTGCCTGATCCTCCTGTTCCTCTGAGGCTGCATGAATGCTTCCAACACAACTGGCCTTCTGCAGCTGACCCAAAGGTTCTCAGCCCTTTCATTCCTTCCTCAGGTAGCAAACAACCTCAAGATGGTGTGCTGGGCACAAAAGCTCTGTCCTCATCACAGCGAAAGCCTGAGTGCCTGTATTGCTGTGTCCCCTGGGCAGAGTGCTTGTGCTCCAGGTGCCAGGGAATGCCAGGCACACATCTGCCAAAGCACGCTTGTGCTGGAGAGCAGCACGCACTCACATAGATGGTCCAGGCAACAGTCAAAGTGAAGTGACAGCAAAAATTTGCTGGCAGAGACCAAGGTTTGAAAGCTTTTTAGCAGAGGCTCTCTGTAAAGCATTTTCACTCTTTTATACCAGAAAACCTATTAGGAACACATAGAGCATAGACTGTCAATCTCAGCCACAGCATTCACAGAGGAAAAGTGAGACAGTAGGGATAGGGGATGATTAAAAGGATGAGAGACTATGGAGAGAAAATGGTTTGAGGAATGACAATGGTCTGTGATGCACTGCTTATGATACTAAATAAAAAGCCAAAGGTTCCATTCTGCACCATTCCACGGGTACAGAAAAATTCAGTGAATTAATGAAAAAAAAATAAAGGCAATACCCAAGAAAATTACCCTTATAGAGATCTGGGCTTAACAAACAAGCATCCTCTTTATGTGCTTCCCACTACTGAGTGTTTTCACTCTAAGAGCAGCAAATTGGTACACTGCATAAATTATATGAATGGATTCCTTCCTACACTTGCTGATACTACCTGAAAGTGAAAAATGCACATCATCAAGCTGCAAAACAGGATAACAAGGTCAGGAACAGCTCTCCAAAACTATAGGTGGGATAGTTGTGCTTTAGCTATGGTTTATGGTTTTGGATGACAATAGTTTGGATAGCAGAATTGAGAAGGCTGAATAACTTATTCTTCAGCTCTTACAACAAGGTTTAGACTCTTCTGCATCTGCAAAGGGCGCTGTAAAAGTGCTAAGAGCCAACAGCCCACATTTAAAACCTTTGTAGGATACCAGTTCTGTACCACCGTGGCAAAAAGCTCTTTCTGCACAGAGGCAGAATATTTTCCAGTAAATTACCCTCAAAGTAGAGCTGAAAGCAATTAAGTTTCTTGAGAGAAAAAGCGATTAATTTTGCCATATTCAGCTGAAAACCTAACTTATTTTTACTGCAGCCACATATTTTTTTTCCAGTTTTCCAAATGAAAAAAAAAAATTGCCCAAGGCAGACACATCATACAAATTCTCCAAGTAATTCCTCATAAGATACCCAGCCAGCCCTAATACACGTCACATCCATGATGTGTGCAGCACACTTGTTTCCAGTGTTTCCAGGGCACTGTAGGATCCAGCTCATCATTCTGTAGCAATTTGCAAAGCAGGATGTCTTCTCTAGTGTCCTACCCGCTGCTCCCCGGAGCACCTGGGACTGCCCAGTGACAGCAGGGTTGGCCTCACCTGAGCTGTCTCAGGAGACGTGAAGGGATGGGAGCACAAAGCCGTGCAGCCCAGGGCAAGGGGGTACTAATAGGTTATACAAATGAACTGTTGCTGCCTCACTGAAACTTCAGAAGTGTAAAGAGAAGGTGTGGGAAGAGAAAAGTAAACACCCTCACTGCTCCCTCTTCTCAGCCTTGCTTTGAGAGCTTATTATAATAACAAACTGAGCTAACCTGGGAGCAAAAGGCAATCCTGGTGCTTCAGGCACGCTGTGCCTGTTGGCTCCCAAGATCAACTCTTTGCACCGTGCACAGGTGAGTTAGTGTCCTGCAGTCTCATACCTTGTGGTCATGTCACCATCAGAGTGAAAGCTGTCTGGCTGTGGCATAAGCCAGACTTGTTGGAGGAACTTGGCAGAGATTTCTGCCTCCCCCTCCCAAGCCTCTCTTTGCATAGGCACAGGGTGATAGTGGTACCTCACTGCACTGCTTGTCACCCTCCAGTGACAGCCAAGAAGTGATGCCCCGAAGGGATGGCCTGATTCTGCCTCTAGGCTGAACTCTGTCCAACAGTGATTTCTCCTGTGCAAAGCACCCATTCCCACCCCTCACACACTGCTCTCACACCCTTTCCTTGGGGGACACACTGCCTCCACCGGGAAACAAAAAGAGCATTTCAAAGTATTTCCTTCCCTCAAAGTGCTGAGTCCTGGGAAATTGCAGCTGCTCCTGTCCTTGTGTCAGGGCATCCTCCCAAACCAGTTGCTGCCATTTAAGGCACAGGAGACACGTCTGGTGAGACGCCAGCCTCAGAAAGCCCTGATGCACAGCAAAACCTCTGCTGCAACAGCTATGAGTAGCAAAAGAGAAACAAGCGCAGTAATTCCCTGGGGTGGAGAGGTGATGTTTATCCAAGATCTCTGAGGGAAGCAAAGTGTGAAACAGCAGAGGCATTGGCAGGCTTTTTGAACCAGCAGTGAATAGACAGCTCACAAGTCCCCACTGCCAAGCTAAGCTATTGCCTCTGCATCTGCCTGTGGAAAGGCTGCTACAGACGTGGAGATACCCCTGTCTCCTCAGAAGCAAGTCTGTGTGGCACTGGGGTTCTGGTCTCTCTTTGCCTTGGAAGGATGCTCTTCTGCTCTAACTTGCAAGATGATCCATGAAACCATGGGGACATGTCTAAGGACTACAGGCTCTGTCAGGGCAAGTCTTGAAGCCTCTTTCAACAACAGTACTTGTGCTATCTGCTCCTGCCTACCTCTGCACAGAGTATATGGTAAAGTCTGCAGGGACCAATGCAAAACTAAGACCGTCCCATCTAAATTTCAACATACTGTTTTCCTCTCCTGTGTTTTCCACTCATGAAGTTCCACTTTTTTGTGCCACTTTTGTCCCTCTCTGCCCCCTTCCTTCTTCTCTGGAAAAATCATTGCTGTGCTTTCTCACATATTCACTAATATCGCACCTTTCTCAAGCCTGTACTCCAGATTCTCAGACTGACCTCCAGGAGGTCCTCATGGAAGCTTGCTTTGAAGTCCTGCCTGCAGACAACCCAGTGACTTGCAGAGGATATTTATGGTGCAGATGTCCCTAACGCTCCTATATTGTCAGAGGGCTCTTGGGCTGAGCTCCTCAGGGACTCAGTATCTGAGAGACACTGTGTCCACAGGCACTCACAGCCATCAAAGAACTCAGTGGTCAAGCTGTTAGCAGGGCATGAACAAGATCAAAGCTGACTTTTTCATAAGTTCACCTCCACAGCCATAGAGAACCCAAGGATCTATGATAACTTGCTGTGACTGGACAGGAATTAGGTATCTTGGTACAATTGGGGCAGCATGAACAAAGCTGAGGTTGAGATTCTTCTTGCCCCATTTAAAGGAAACCAAGCATGATATGAGTGTAGTACAGCAGTGCAAGTGCCTTCCCGCAACACTGCGTGCTGGAGTCATCAAAAATCACACTGCTGATCTATAGCACCTACCTCAGCAATCCAGCAGCCAGCTAGTTAATGCAGGAAACCTTGCAACTCAGAGGCTTCCAGGAAGTTCCAAGTGTCTTGCAGGCTGTGTGGCTGCTCCTGGGGAGAGATCTATGCTCCACCGTGACCCTGGCCTTTTCCGTTCCACGCTGCTGCTCTTTCAAGTTGCCCTAAGGAGGTCCTCCATGCTGGCCTTTGAAGAGAGTGCCGTGCTGCCCAGGTGGGATCTGCTCCCTGGCAGTGATGGAGGAGCATATCAGAGGCAAAAAGCAGATCTGTGTGCAAGGCTCTGCTCTCACTGCACTTCATGGTAGATCAAGCCGTCACCTACAGGCTGACAGGCTAAAGCGATTTATTGTGTTTTTTCACAAAAGACTGGGTTTTGCTAGGTGCATTAATAGCACTTTTAAGTACAGAACACAGATGAGAGATACATAAGGATTTGCTCACTGTGGCTGGAGAAACATTCCAAAATCTCTCTAGGCAAAATATTTCACACTGCCAACTGATTTCTTTCATTCCCTCCTTTCCCTCCAGGGGAAGAGATATTTTCTGGCAGCATCTGCCTTTATTTTCTGATGTTTTTCCTTATTAGAGACTGAGAATCACTGAAAACACAGAGTGTGTATTCATCTGGGCTTGGGCTTGTAACGTTATAAGCTCAATTTGGTTGTGATACCCATGAGCAAAATGTTTGTACTTTCTCTTTCTGCAAGCCTATCCATGGGAAATTAAGCGCTGGGAAGCTCTCTGGGCACTGGCAGTTTGTTTCACATCCCTAAACTCCATCAGCCAACAGAAAGATAGAAAAAATGAAGCATATGGGCTAAGCAGGGATCCCTTTCAATTTATTTTCCCAAAACTGTATTTATTCAAGGCAGCTTTGGTCAGGACATATATGCAGACTAGAACTGGGCACTAAGTTTCTTCCCAAAAACCTAAAGGTCCCAAGAGAAACACCATTGCCAGAAGCAAGCTGCAGAGACCTGCTGCATATCTCCTTGAATTTAATCCCATCTAAATCCTGATGTGTAGCAAACAATGGGAGTTTGTCACTATTAGGGCTTAAATCTCTAGTCGCTGACATTAGAAGCCAGGAAGAAAGTTTTTGACATAACCCCTGAACTCTGATAGGTTAAAGTTCAACTTGGATCAAAGAGGGGTTTCTAAAGAGCTCCATGCTGCACAAGGAGGGTAACATAAGGATGCCATGTACAAATTGCATTGCCTTTCAGGAATTCCTTGCTTTCTGTTATTGCTTTTGTCCTCCGATAGCAGATCCAGGGTCCCAAAGCAGAATGTTCCACTAAAATACTAATAGAAGCTTTGCTGACTCCAACTTAACGGCCAGTTCAGAAATCCCCTCCCATCTCAAGGCAGGAAGGATTTGAAAGGGATTGTAAATGAAGTGGTGCCTACAAAGTGGGAAGTCCCAGAGACCTGCGACTTGTCGTAATTAACTTATCCCTATAACACGCACTGGGAGGACAAAGCCGCAGGGTGGGAGAATGAATATTGGCAGCTTCAGTTGAACTCTCTGTGGCACCACCCAAATCCTCTTTCTAACACCCTGACTCCTTAACTCAGCCACAGGCTTCTTCTTCCTATGGGAACCCTCCAGCTCTCAACTGTGTGAAAAACAAGGAGGATGCACTGAACACAAGTGTAAGATCCTTCCCTCCAATCCAATACTCTTTCCAAAATGAAAGAATAGAAATTAGATTTTCGTTCTTACTGAATTACTGAAATAGTCTAAAGCTGGAGCACTTGTTCAAAAACCTAAGAAACCTAAAAGGGACAGTGAGCTCTAGATACCTTGATGTCTGTGGTTTGGGGGTTGTTAAAATATTCATGTGTCCTCAGCACCATCAAGAAGACCTAACGGCTGAAGAAGCATCCCAGTCTGCAAGGAGCTATACATCTAGGGTTGGGGCTAAAAGTCTGACATTTTTATTTGTCCTGAAGCTAAATGTTGCCTTTGAATCTATTATTATCTTGGAATGATGGAATCATAGAATGGTTTGGGTTGGAAGGGACTTCCAAAGGTCATCAGTCCAACCCCCCTGCAATGAGCAGGGACACCTTCAATGATATCAGGTTGCCCAGCATCACATCCAGACTGGCCTTGAATGTCTCCAGGGATGACGCATCCACCACCTCTCTGGGAAACTTGTGTCAGTATTTTACCACTCTCATTGTAAAAATATTTTTCCTCACATCTTGTCCTTCCCAACATGACAGAACACAAAACCAGATCGAAATAGTGATGTTTTATACGGCAATTTCCATCTTTGGCATATTTTACCAGTGAGCAGGTCCTAGAAAAAATGCTTTGAGATCTGACCACTCCTCTGGAAATGTGCTCCATGAATGAATCACCAAAAGAAGAAGGAGGCTTGGATACCTGCACCACAGAAGGATAAAGCGTGCATGCTCCAGGCTTCCCTGGGGATCACAGTATGCTGCCTGCCAGGTGTCTGTCTCTGCACATGGCCAGCCAGCATTTACTAGCTTCAGTTCAGGGCCAGCTCTCCAGGATCACAGCTGGCTAAATTACCACATTACTGCTAGATTACTACTCTGCACTGAGGTTCTGGGGAAGCTTATTAGTGCTAGAAATAATCCAGCTGCGTGTACTCCTACCTCGGCATCACTGGCACAGGTTCTGTGCAGTCCCTAAAATGCCTCCAAACTCAGCTGACAGCTGGCTTTGCACACATGTACAATTTGTACACATTATGATGCATTCATTATGTTATTTATATAATAGTGCAAATCAAATCAAGTGAAATAAAGTACAGTTTAATGTGCTTTATTTTTAAAATATGACTCAGAAAACTCCAAAGACAGGCACTTGTATTCCTTTGTTAGCACATATACATTCCCCACTCATATGAGGATTCAGAAATCAAGGTACTGCAACGCATGCTTAAACTAACCTTTGATAACACTTAAGAAATGTGCTAGCATTGCCAGGAGTCCTTGCCCGCGGGTTATCATCACTATATGGCACCTCCTAGCTGGTGGCTCTGCATACCAGAAAGGATTGTCAAAAATCTTTTCAGAGTAATAGCGCATAATAATAGCAGTGTCCTTATGGCAGATATAATCAGGCAAAGCTACTATATAGTTTTACATGTCCTTTTTTTAAATCAAGCAAGCCTTGTTCAATCTTATTTTTAAATTGCTGCAAATTTGGGGGTGAAATTTCTTTTCAGGTGGGCTATGGCCAACAGATTAAGCATTTATTTGCCTTGCTTTCCCTTAGTCCCCTAATGCAAAATTGTACTTGGGAACTAGCCATTCATACTCATGTTTGAATTGCTTGAAGAGTGGGGACCCTGTTTGCTGTCTACTCCCAACATTGTCCCAGAACTTTGGGCTAATTTATATATATAAAAAGAGAAATATAAAAATATACACATCAAAACTGCCACATCCTGAAGTCAATAGGCAAATATAAATAAGGGAAAAAAATTAGTAATTACTCCCTTCAAAAAAGGTGGAAAATTACATCTTAATTTTGTTGCATTGGTATTATTAGAGCTACAGTAAGATGGCACTTGCTCAGCCTCCCCTGCCTGTAGCTCTCCTGGACTAAGCTGGTACAGATAATCAGCTGGACAGAGGTTTGAGTTGATCAAGTAAGAAACTCTTCATGAGGGCTACAAATGAGTATGAACTTTCTAGAGTCTCAGCAGCAAAGCACAGATGAAAAGTGCGTGAAAGGAGAGAGACAAAAGATGGTGCAAAAGTATGTAATTGAGGGCTTTATTGACACATTTAACAGGTCGAACAGCATAACTTGCAAGGTGTGGACATTTGTTAAAAAATCTTCTACAAAAATAAGACAACAGCAGAAAAAGATGTCTATATTTGCATCCCATTCATTTACACAATAGTTTTGGTGCTTCATATCTAAACACTATGGAGCAGTGGCAGCCACAGGTGAGTGCATTTGCTGTAAAAATAATGAAAACCATAGGAAGGGTGTGCCCATGAGGGCCTCGTGTATCCTAGATATGGAGTGTCCAGAAACTCAAGTGGCATCTTATGGCAGGCTGGAATAGGCTCCCCTTGTCTGCCCCAGGAGACAGATCAGAGCATGCACATGGCAGAGCATGCAGAACAGGTTGGAGGCATCATGCCTGAGCCGGAGACACCACTTCCCCTCATACAGGAGGTCTATATCATGCCTCTGGTCCTCAGGCAGCCTGGCTGGTGTCACCCTTCTGGCTGGATTGCTGTAAAGCTCCAAGATACAGGCAGGTTCCTCTGCTCCTGCACAGGTAGACTTTGATGGAAAAGGTGGGTGTATCCAAGAAACTCAGATTCAGGTTAGACAAAGTTCTCTCATGAATGGTTAGAGCTGATGTCTCCAGAAAACACAGGGAGAGTCTGAACTAGTGCATCTGAATGATTTTTTTAATGAAAGGCCACACAAATCATCAGAGAGGAATCTCATCTCCTGTGCAGCATGACCACCATACTTTTTATTTACTAATGGATTAAAATTATGCCAAGTTCTGATTACTCATTTGCTGTTTAGTTTTGCCCCACTATGTTTTGGCACAGATGAGAATACAGAGGGTGTGTGGGTATGGTTTGACAATAGACTTTTTGCATTGCTTTTACAAACAGTCTCCTGATGCCTTGCAGACCAGAGGCAGAGAAATACTGAACTAGATGATGTTTTGAGATCCCTTTCCATCTTGCTGTTTATGAGCCCATCAATCTGCCACAACTGCTCAAATGCTTCATTTATTAATGTGGAGCACAGATTTTCCTCTATGGTGGGCACCCCACCATTTCAGGAGCTGTATAAACACCTGGCAGCTAATGGGGTCAAACCTTGCTCTGTCCTTATTAGAATTGCTCAGATTGGTAAGGCACAATAGGCTCATAGCCCTGTCCTATCCCACTCAGATTGCATCTGGACCCATTGGAAAAAAGGATGCTGCTTTGGAGATTCTTCCAAGACAAAGGTGCTCCCAGATGAGATGGGAGGTAGCAGTCAGCTGTTTTCATACTGCTTTCACTGCAGTAGAATTTCATCATGCACATGACCAAGGCTGATCACAAAGTTCAAATCCAGAAGGAAATTTCCTTATGGGGATTTGGCCTCTGCTTCTTGAGCAACTTGCTATGACTTGGGATATAGCTAAAACACTTAATTTCCTATTTGGCCATGAAGCCTTCTACCACCTTCCCTGATCCCCATTGCTACAAGAGAAACCATACAGCAAAAGGGCAATGGAGCTCCAGCTCCCTCTTGCCCAAGATGGGCTCAGCAGTCAGAGATGCCATAGTTTACCCTTCCCCTGCTGTGCTTTGCATGTTTCCTGCTGAGAGTGATGAAGACAGGCTGCCAGTGCTCACCCTCAATTCTAAGCAGCCTCAAAAAGACATTTTATAGAAAAGAGTCCCTTCCCTCCTAGTCACTCAGGGGTTTGCCTCCCCTGCTTGGCACCTGTTATAATCTTTTTGAGAATTTATTAATAAAATAGGAATTAGGACATTTAGGACTCTGATGTCTGAGGGACTTAAAGCAAGCTATCTCTTATAAATTCTCAAAATGGGCAGTTTTCCATTGCTTGAGTGGATGAAGTAATTGAGCAGAGGAGTTATATTAAATCCAGACACATTCAGTATTTAATGCCAATTAGGTTCTACTGACAAAGGAGGGATATACTAGACATCTGGCTTATGTTGTGCCCTTTCTTTATCCCTTTCTGACAAGATGAAGGTGGAATGACCTTAAATAATGGCATTGCCCTGCTGCTACTTTTGCTATAGTTGGCACATCATATTTTTTTGGTTATTGATGGTTCACAGCTTTCATGTGTTGCAATCAAGGAGTTTTAAGGCTTTTCCCACCATCGGTATTGAATACAGCTTCCAGCTATCCCTTGCTATTTAATTCCAGATGGATCGAATCTTTAGTACCGCCCGCAGGCACATTACTAGCTAATGAGTTGCACTGCTCTGAGATCATCGCTACAAACATTATTTCCTTGGTAAATATTTTTGGTTCAGACCTGAGAAACGGCAGAGGTACATGAAGTCAAGATTTATAATCTGGCAAGATGCTTGAAAGCTGAGTTGCAAATAACAATGGTTACATTTGTAGTCTCTGTTTACAGTTTTCTTCCTGCAAATATATTGAGACTTAAATCAAACAATCAGCCTTGCCACAATGCTGGCAAATTCCCGTGTTAACTGCACAGAGATGCATGTCTCAGTGACTTCTATTACTTTCTCTGTTACGGTATCTCAGAATGCACTCACGAATGCACTAATCCTAGCAACCACCCTGGCAGAGAAGTGAAATTGTTTCGCTTTCACGAATGCAAATACTGATGAAAAGGAAAGCGCCAAAGTGCCAGAAATTCTTAGAGCCTAAAAATGAATCCAAATGCTTAGTGATATTTTTCAGAAGCTCCTAATCCAGCTCAAGACTGAGTACAACCATGGGGAGGCTAAGCAGCTCTCAGTTTCTTCCTCATTCTGAAACTGGTCCCTTGGTGAGGGAGTACACAGCCCTTTCAAACCACCCTTCCCAGTAAACCCGCACCTGCTTTTTTCGATGCCTGCTGAGGCATTCTTATAGATCCTATCAGACAAGAGTCTACTTCTGAAGCTCCTTTGAAAAGCTGAACTAATGGCCCCAGTCCTCAGAGACCTTTAAATACTTCATGAAACAATTGATGTCCTGCTCAGAGATACAATGACGGAAACAGAAGCCCAGCTCAGGTCCCCCACTGCTCAGCTGCCTGACTATACTCTGTTGGCAGACTCCCACTGGCTCAAGGCCAAAAAAAGAGACTCTATTTCAAGGTATGTTTTTGGTATTGTGCAATGCTATCTACATTTTAGGTAAAGCTCTGATTCTTTCACTCGAAGAAGTTATCTCAGTGGAGTCATTAGGCCAGAATCTGATCTCAGCCCAGAACCACTTCAGCAATGCTAAGGGTTTTCTCAGTTTAGTCTGAAGACACATTTTGTGTTTGCATGGCATTGCATCAGATTTATACAATCAGATCCTAGTGCGAAAAGACTGATCCAGAACAGTGGCAGAATATTGTAGAAAAAGAGCTGAAAAAAATTAAAACAAGTATGAAAATTCATATAATAAACAAAACAATAAAATAATGCCCCATCCAAAACTTGTTATGAAACACATTTAATTGAATGCATGCTTAAAATATGATGGTTTTCAAGTAATTAAAACACATGCAAAAAGAATCAGATGACCTCAGGAACTAGAACAAGAGAAATGGGACAAAAATGCTTCACACAAATTTGTACCCACAGGGCTTAAGCTCAAGAATTCACCTTTAGCTGGCAGTCCATCACTGGAACTAAAGAAGCTCTGCAACTCTGACACAGGATGTCTCAGAGTCATAGAATCATAGGATCATAGAATAGTAAGGGTTGGAAAGGACCTCAAGATCATCGAGTTCCAACCCCCCTGCCGTGGGCAGGGACACCTCCCACTAAACCATGCCATCCAAGGCTATGTCCAACCCCACCTTGAACGCCACCAGGGATGAAGCATTCACAACTTCCCTGGGCAACCCATTCCAGGGCCTCACCACCCTTACAGTAAAGAATTTCTTCCTCATATCCAATCTAAACTTCCCCTGTTTAAGTTTAAACCCATTACCCCTTGTCCTCTCACCACAGTCCCTAATGAAGAGTCCCTCCCCAGCATCCCTATAGGCCCCCTTCAGGTATTGGAAGGCTGCTATGAGGTCTCCATGCAGCCTTCTCTTCTGCAGGCTCAACAGCCCCAATTTTCTCAGCCTATCTTCATCCAGGAGGTGCTCCAGTCCCCTGATCATCCTCGTGGCCCTCCGCTGCACTTGTTCTAACAGTTCCATGTCCTTTTTATGTTGAGGACACCAGAACTGCACGCAATACTCCAAGTGAGGTCTCACGAGAGCAGAGTAAAGGGGCAGGAGCACCTCCCTTGACCTGCTGTTCACACTCGTTTTGATGCAGCCCAGGATATGGTTGGCTTTCTGGGCTGCAAGCGCACGCTGCCGGCTCATGTTCATTTTTTCATCAACCCGCACCCCCAAGTCCTTCTCGGCAGGGCTGCTCTCAATCTCTTCCCTGCCCAACCTGTAGCTGTGCCTGGCATTGCTCTGACCCAGGTGGAGGACCTTGCACTTGGCATGGTTAAACTTCATCAGGTTGGCATCAGCCCACCTCACAACCGTGTCAAGGTCCCTCTGGATGGCATTCCTTCCCTCCAATGTATCAACCGAACCACACAGCTTGGTGTCATCGGCAAACTTGCTGAGGGCGCACTCAATCCCACTCTCCATGTCACTCCCAAAGATGTTGAACAAGACCGGTCCCAACACCGATCCCTGGGGGACACCACTTGTTACTGGTCTCCAGCTGGACACTGAGCCACTGAGCACTACTCTTTGCGTGCGGCCATCCAGCCAGTTCTTTATCCACCGAGTGGTCCATTTATCAAATTGATGTCTCTCCAACTTAGAGAGAAGGATGTCATGCGAGACAGTGTCAAAGGCTTTACACAAGTCCAGGTAGATGACATCAACTGCTCTGCCCCTGTCCATCAGTTCCGTAGCCCCTTCATAAGCAGAAGTTTGCTGAGGTTACATGAGGACAGGTATTTACATGTGAAGAGGGAAATATTCATGCCAAAAAGTAGAGGTCTAATAAGATCTTGTCTTCATACTTCTGGTCATCCATAATCCAATACAGATAGGAGCTACAGGGATGCTCAGGAAATTGGAAAGTCTATCCTGTGCACATGAACTCAAGTAGCCTGCCTGGTTTGCATAGCTTAGTAAAACAGAGGTGTAGAGGCAGTGTGGTTACACCTTCCGAAAGTACAGGATGACAGTGGGCAGAAACTGCATAGAACAAAGACCCAATGACCAATACTGGTACAAAAGCTAATAAGTGTAATTACGTTTTTACTAGAAATGAGGAGCAGTGGTAGTCAGGATCAGGCATTCCAAATGCAGCAAAATTGAAAAGCTACTTTAGGACTGCATTTAATGTGTTCAAACAAATACTGGGGTTAGAGAGTAAATGCCTGTGATAGTAAGAAAGTGGAGTGGTTGAGTCATCAGGCCCTACCAGCACTGTACTTCTACCACATTCAACCCTTTGAAACACGAAATGTTCCCACTAGAGGTTTTGGCACATCAAAGCCATCAGCACTTCCCTATCCATAGAAAATTAACATTTTGAGGGTTCAGATTTACATCTCTGGGGATTTCCTATTCCACAAAAATGTTAATTCTTGTGACTTTTCCTTCCTTTTAGTCCCTTTCCTCCTTTCATTTTTACCTCAAGATAAAACGAGAAGCTAAAATATCCACATTTCCCATAGGATAGAGATTAAATGCTTCCATATGTCTCTCATTAACATTTGTGCACACTAACACAGCTCCGAATACTCCTAGTAGTCTCTGGCAGGAATGATAACAGGTCACTAAGAGCTGGTTCTGTCAGATGGTTGTGGAATTGTCCAGGATGGGAACAGAAGGAAAAGATCCTCCTCTGCTTTCTTATTTACCCTTGCAGAGTGCAAGGAAGCTCTCGATCTGTTTCATACTCTACCAACAGTGTCAAGAAAGGGAGTTAGGTACGATTTGGACAACCTGACCTTTTGGAAGGAAGAAGTTTGTTTCTTTAGCCCATAACAGTACAGCCCCTTGAGAAATTCAGTTTTACTCCACCAGTGCCTAGCAGTGGCTGAAAGTCACCCAGAAGGTGACACCTGGAAAACTTCTCCAGCTTTTTATGAGAACAAGTGCTCACTTTCAAGTCAGACCCTACAGTAGGGGCAGGAAGGATGAACCTGGAAGATTAAGTGCTGGTACCTGTGAGGAGGGCTGAAGCCATCCTTTTGGCAAAAAGATCTTTACTTGGCTGCTTTTATCCCTCTGTCCTCAATCAAGAGGCAACTATAGAGCTGAATCCCCCCCTAACACTTTTGATCATATTTCAAGTCCTTTTCATTGCTTCTCCTCTACCCAGTCAATACCAGCGCCTTGCCTACTGCAAAGGAAATATCCTCTGGAGTGGATATGCATTTTCAATGTTATGGGACTACTCTGGGATTATGATGGGGTTATTCTGCATCTAGTGGTTTTATTAAATGTCATGTGATAGCCAGGGAAACCTTGAGGAGCAGGATAATACTGGCCTACAGTTTTGAATTTCACCTGGATCTGAGTCAGTTGCTATGGTATGTAAATGAAGCAGGCAACAGATTAAAACCATTAAATCTAAGCCTGGGATATTTTAGGATAAACTACCCTCTCCTGTTCCAGCAGAAATCCTGTTTACTCAGCAGTTTCATTAATGGAGAAAAGTTACCTTGCCTAGAGTTAGTGGAGATATTTCCAAAGCTGCCACTTCCATCAAAATTATCTTTCTGGAGAGGTCTTGCAGAAGTGACTGTGGACAGAATATGAGTGCCCCATGGGTGTAATTCGCAGCGCCAACCTGTTGTGATGGAGTTCAGTGCATGGTGGGGCTCTTCAGTAAGTCCTACCCAGCTCTGGAAGAGCCAGAGCCTCCAAGCCTGCTGATTGGATCTCATGGGCTCTTCTACTTTATAATGGTGATTCTCCACTTTTTCCAGTCAAAACCCACCTATCCTCTTGGAAATTAACCATGGGACCACCTTGTGCAGTGCTGCCACTGGGGCTATAATTCACAAACAGTTCAAAAAGCGTGCTTCAGTGTGAATATTCATTTACAATATAATTTTCCAATACAAATATATGCCCCTGTAAATAAATGCTCCTTTCTGTTGGATTTATAATTCTTCTTGCAAAGCTGTTCTCATGTCCTGGAGATCACCACTGAGGCACAGACTTCTGCCAGAAAACCCCCAGTTTCCATGGCACTTCTCTGAAAAAAAGCTTACAGAGCTCCAAATGTTTGGAGTTTATTTGTGTTTTTTTCCCTTAGATTTTTTTTCTTCCCTTAAATGTAGCAAATTCCACTTTTGAAAAAGCTGAAAAACTTCTAAAAAGTTTTAATGATGGGTACAAAAAAGAAATTATCAGAAGGAACTAGTATTCTTCTGCACTTTGTCTGAATGAGACTAACCACATTTATACATCAACAACAATTTCCACTAGATATTCATTAGCATCCCTAATATGTGCAGAGCCATATTTCTTCGCTGTTTCTTTTTTTTCCCCATTTCCTGTTAATTCTTTTCCTAATACAGACTGTCATCTTGCAAAAGGAGTCCATGTAAATGAAGCTGGGACAATGTTCAGGCCATAATGGTCCATTTGACAAGGGCTTTTCGCAGGATGACAATCTTCAGCTGCAGCCTCTTCATGATAGGTCTGGAAATGTTATTGAGAAGCAAGAGAAGAGGTGACAAAGTTTGCCAAGGATACAGGGACTCTCACAGGCCGAGAAAAGGTGCAGGAGGAACCCAGGTTACTGAGCAGTGGGGAGGTGAACAAGGGGAGCTCTATTTGCAAATTTAATGCTAATAAGTACAAAGTTGTGTTCACAGGAAAGAAACAACTTTAACTCATCATACAGAATAACGGGCTAGGCTACAAGTCAGGTCGTGTTACTCCCAGAAAAGAAATCCTGTATTAATTATGTAGTCTGTGGAAACAGCTGCCTGCCTGGTACTGATCAGAAAGCATGATGAGCCTTGGAGCGTAGTTCCACATTGTATCCAGTAAATCTGAACAGGGTGGCGTCTGAAAAGGCAGTTGTCCTGTTCCCCTTGCCGTGTGCTCTCTTCTTCGGTGCACATCCCTGTTGCTCATCTGTCTCCTCAGCAAGAAAACTTGCCCAGAAGAAGCCCAGCTATTTGTACCATTTGTATCAAACTCACTCAGAAGAAGGAACAGCTATTTGCAGTATAGGTGTTATAAATTATGCAGTTTAAATGTAACTTGTTTCACAGGAACATGCTAAACAAGGCGTCCTTACTGTGCACTTGAGGTTTGCCGCTGGGACATGCCCAGCACGGCCAGTACATAATGTGGATGCTTAAGCTCCAGGAATAACACCTCTCTCCTGCACCCCTGCTTTCACCAGGATTTCCATTGCACACCAGCCACTGCCACAACATGCTCAGTGTCAGTCCCTGTCCCTGGTTCCCACAGCACGGCCTCTCTGCAGGTCTGCCCTGTACTGCATAGTAGTGATTTGGGCTGTGGAGGGTCTCAGTGGTTTAAGTGGGACACAGTAGTTGCATGCCCGGGGAAGGGCAGAAGGACTTGTGCAGCTTTGGGGTCTGCCTGCAATCAGCTGCTGCTTGGCAGTGCTTCCTAACTCCTCTGCAATTGGATTTGGCAAGGAAGGGGTTAAACATGGTCAATGGCCTTTACTCCCAACCAGGATTATCCCCAGATGGAACATGAAGCAGCATCCTATCCCACTTCCCCATCTCCTGGGACCCATCTTCCTCATTAGTCTGGACCCTTTGTGCCCATCCCACCCTTCTTCCCCTGCTCCATCATCCTGCTCTCCAACCTGCCTTGAATCTCTGCGCCCTGCCAATGTTTTCATCCTGCTAGCACTGCCTTGCTACACACTGGAGTGGGTGCTGTCAGCTACACAACATAAGAAATCCAGCTGCCAGTCCATAAAGTACAGTTCATTATGGGGAGAGCAGAGGTCTGAAGTTAATCAGCCTGCAGAAGGTGTGGCGTGCCACAGGGTTACTGTTCCCTGCATGGAAAAGGCAGCTGGTCTCTTCACCAGATGACTATCCCTCCTGGGATGCTTTGGACTTCAGAAAACTCAAACCAGATCCTTTAAAGGCAGTTATACTTGTGCTGGCCAGGCAGGCTCTGTTGTGCTGTGAATTACTGCCAGAGATGCAGGCAAGGTGGGAAAGCAGGTAGTGTGGAAATGTTTTTGGCACCTTTTCCACCTCCAGTGAACCACTGAGACAACTGGCAGTGGAATTATTAATTGTTCAGTACTATTAAATATTGTGTTTATGATCATGTATAACAGTAACATTCTGTACTTCACAGGAGGTATTTAATTTTTCTCTTTGAGTGCTGAACGGGACCTTGACAGATCTTCTAATCTTTTCTCCTGCCCAAGGCAAGACCAGCTCCAGCTAAAACTTCCTAAGACATGTCACATTAGTTTGTCACATCCCATTCTCTTTCTCAGCTTCTGTCCTTTCAAGTTTTTGACCTGCATATTGTCATGGAAAAGGCAGTTACGGATTCTGCCAAGATTTCAGAAGTCTGCACCTCCAGGCAGGGCAGCATCTTATGTGACATCAACTGCAATCTCCGGCAGCCCTCAGTAAGTGTATCCCCTGCTCCTCACCTGATTTGAGGGCTGTAAGAACTGTGATCCTGGCAGCTACTGGTAACCCACTGAAATTAACCTGAGCTAAGGAAAGGCATGGATTCTGCTAGGCTCAATTAAACTGAATTAAGGTGAACCCACTTAGGGAAGAACAGTGCTACTGGAATTCTGCAGCCACACATAGTAGTGTGTCCTGAGGCAGCTGACCTTGAGATAACTGTGCGACACACAGACCTTTGCATCCTCAGACAGAAGTTCTCCATGGTACAGCTATGCCCCAGGCAGAGCAGTGTGCTATGCATCCAGATTTGTGCCATCTGAACATTAGGACAGCCTGCTGACAACTGTGCATCTTGAAGACATCTGCGTGCTATGTGGTCAGCCATGTGCCATACAGACAGCTGTGCTCCCTGCAGCCAGCTGTGCAAACTGCAGGCAGCTGTGTGTATTGCAGGCAGCTGGGCCACAGGAGAGCCTCCTGCTCACCACCAGCACACAGGCATGCCAGCAAAGCTGCTTGGTAGAGTGCTCCCCACCTCATTTCTATCAGAATAAGCTGGTTTAGCAAATACAGGTTATCAAATGGCATAAGAGAGTAATAGCATGAGCTCAATTTGATGGAAATAGCTTAAGGAACAGTGTCAGAAACTGCTCTGGCTACAGATCAGGAAGGATGGTGGCAGCTGGCAGAGATGTCCCCATGAAATAGTGCTCATGCACAGCCTGAATAAGAGCGTTTCACACCAATATTCTCTGGTGTGCAAGGGACATTCCACCCTCTCAGCGCATCAGGCAATTTTAGTAGCACCCAAAAGATTAAATACAACGCTTCAAAAACTTATCAAGAGCACCAACTGAAGAATGCAGACATCCTCATGTGTTGCTGCACACACAGTTTTGAAATATTCATACTTACTTCCAGTTGCTTTTTTAGCCTTCTCCATGGAGCCGTAAATATCTGTTTAGCAAGCTAAGCAAAAGAGATGGGGAATAGATGGGGGAGACTTTAACTGGAAATATCTTGGTCTTGCTTTCTGTTGAACCTTGTTCTCCATTTGACTGCCAGGAGAATCATGCATCTGTTATCATAGAATCATAGAATCATTTAGATTGCAAAAGACCTTTGAAATCATTGAGTCCAACTATAAACCTAACACTGCCAAGTCCACCACTTAACCATGTCCCTAAGTGCCATAACTACAGGTAATGCCCATTACTGGGCAGTAGCACTGATGATACTGGAGCTCTGGCCTAGGCTAGCACCTGTAACTGTATTCAGGATGACTCTTCAAGCCCAGTTTTCTATTGGATCTCAGTTCAGCCCAGAAAATGAAAGGGAACAACACAGACCCAATATTTGCTAGCCACAGTAACGACTTACGTGGTGCTTATTCAGACCTGGTTTTCTCCCAGTCTTTCAGGGTGTTCTTAGCCTCCAGAGGAGCTTGAAAATATGCTGTTTGCTAATGCAATCACTGACTCATCAGAAGTGTCTTTGTTGCTGAATACACATGAGGAAATGGCTTGGACAGAAGAGCCATGGAGATCCACATTAGCCAAACGTGCACTGGACTCATGTCCCTAAGCTAGCCAAAGCTGGAGACTATGTGTTTAAAAAACACTTTAAAAAGAAGATTTGCAAACACTGTAAAATAATGAGCAGATCTCCTCTCCTTTGAGACAAAACCTAGGAGTTATTTACCCCCTGTAGATAGACACTGAGAGAGAAAGCCAGCAATAACGTCCAGGAGCCATAAATATCTGTTTAGTGAACTAAGCAAAAAGAGGTGGGAGACAGATGGGGGACGCTTTAACTGGAGATATGCAGATCTCTCACGTGGACGGTAATATCTTAAGCATGCTTATTTTCTTACCACACATGCTCTGAAAAGGAGGCAATGTTAGCAAGGCTTCTGCAGATCATGAGGATGAGATTCGCATATGCGTTGACTGGCTGTGTTGCAGCTTCTGTGGGGATACTTACAGCCACAGACAAACCTGTCAGTCATTTTTCAATACCAGAATGAAACTAGAGTTCGCTGATTCACACACTGCTCCTCTCAGTCTCCAAGGAGCTAACAAGTGGGATAGTTTATAATCTAGCAACGGACTCTTCTTTGCAGTGGCAAAGCAGAGCCAAGCATTTCCAACTGAAAGAGGAAAAATCCCTACACTTTTTAGTTTTAATGTGCAATTGTTTTCTGGGGAGAAGAAAAGTTTCTGGCATGCTTTGAATATTCATGCTCAGTGTGAAATCCCTGTTCATCACAACAGCTTCATCTGAAATGAGGTAATCGCTCTCCCACACAAAGCCCACCTGAACCCACTTAAAGTCTGGTAGTGTCCTGCTACCACTCAGTTATCATTTATTTATACATTTCAAGAGACTTTTGTTGTCATGCCTTTGTAGCACAGAGCTTTCTCAATGCACCCTTCTGGTGGTTCATGGGTGCAGTAACCATTCACCCCAAATGTGACACTACCACAACTCCAGCATCACCAAAGGTGCCATCACAACACTCTGGCCGGTTGTAGATGCCCTGTCAACTGGTCTTGCTGATACTGCCATTACTTCAAGTCTAAGGTTCCAAAATTATGTAATTCTACAAGGGACTCAACTTGCAACTTCTTTCCAAGGAATTTCATACAGTCCTTGCATTGCAAAGAAAAAGCTTAAAAATGTGAATTTAAATGGTACCAGAAGAGATCACTGTGCACTGTTTAAGGATGGAAAACAGCTGAAAGTCTTTCCTTTATAAGCTTGGACTATAAAAAATAATTTCTTTAATTTCTTTCCTTTGCATTAGTTACAAATACTGATGAAAGGTACTGGCCCACACAGCCACACTCCTCCTCATTCCTAGTACTTCTCTGCAAGGACATTAATAAAAGTAGAGAACAGGCTATCATTAATAGCACACTTCATCAGTTTTCTGCACTGTATTATCTAGCTACCTGTAACTACAGGTGTGTCTCTCACACTACCTGCAAAAAAGTTATATTAGAAAAATCATTAAATCAAACTGACAGTAGTGGGGAAGTATCAAATCTCTGATGGGTATATTTATTCATTAAGATAGATACAATTGTTCATAGCCAATTATGTCGATGATTGTTTCTCAGGCTTCGTTACCCCTCATACACCTTCATTCTGGTATTAAATATTCCCTTTTGAACCTCTGTGAGGTCCTGCCTGCCTGAGGTGAGCTTATCAGTCTTCAGTGCTCTGCCTTGCCCTGGATCAGCACCATGGGAACAAGTCTTCCCCACAGGTAGCACCCCAGAGGCTCTGGGCAGCCTTCAGAGACTGCGTTCCACATCTCTTTGAAAATGGCCTGTCTGTCTGATTTTTTCACTTCACATTTATTCCGGTCCCTGGCCCTGGAGCGGGTGAGGAAGGTGAGGTAGGGGAAGGCACATGTGTCTTTGAGGAAGACATTTCAAAAATAATAACTCAACCCAGCTTGCATATCCAGCTATGGCAAGATGATCACAGCTGTGCTGCTGCTGGCACAGGGGTAAATGAGTCTCCCTGCAGTGGAAGGCTCAGGTTCCCCCTCCCTTTTGCCTTTTCTTCTCTGTAGTTTAGGAAGCTCCCTGCACGATGTACCCCTTCTTGGGGTCCCATACCCAGACACTCGGCTCCCCTTCTACTGCTGCTGGGCATCCAGGACTCTACCTGCAACTGTGGATGCTGCAAGGCAACAGGGCTCACAACTCATGCTTTTCTCCTACAAAGTAGCTGGAAGCCTCTAGGATTGGACTTGCGAAGCAGTCTCATGGTCCAAATGCATCTCTGTCTGGGCTGGCTTTAGTTCCTCGATCAAATGCTTGCTAAGTTACTAACATGCCCTCGGGAAACAGTGTCTTTAGATGAATTGTAAAGTGCACCTGAATTTGTTGTCTGCAGCTTTGTAGTGTTTGTGATGCCTTATTTTACAAATTCATATCTGTCTGCTTTTCAAAAGACCCTGCTCATGGTTATACTTGTGCAAATCTGGAGTAGTTTTTCTAGCGTCACTTAAATTGCTCTCGGTTTATACAGTGGGATCAAAATTTATTCCACAAGGTTTTGCACTAGATCCAGTTACAAGTGATGGAAACACTGAATGCAAGAAAAAATCCATTAAACATGAGAGTAATTTTGCAAACAGAGACCTTTTTAATGGGAAATAAGTGGAGTTCAAGATTACTTATTAGGAATGCTTTTAGATGTAGTCAAAGTTTTACTGCTCTGGTAGTAAAGGGATTCAAACACAACACACAAAAAGATTGTGAGTCCAAGAAAAAACTACAACATATTAACAATAAATTAGACTGTTTAATGTGAGAAAGCTTAATAATGTTGGAACCCTTCCCAGTATACCTTTAAAAATTACACTAGATGACAAATCTCTGCCTACCTGTGTGTGCATGGACAAGAGCGGGGGAAGGGAGTATGTACATAAGAATGGCAGCGATACCTGACACGTGGGGACAACAAAGTTATAGAGAGGTGAAGCCTAATTCAAGAAGTAGAGATCAGTCAAAAGCTTGAAAATTCAGGCTTAGTTTTTCATGTCTCACCACAGACCTGTGGCCAGCTTTATGCTGCCCAGATGACACAGCCAAGGGCTAGAAACCCTCAGTACTCCCACCACCACCAGGTAGCTTCACCTTTTCAGTTCCTTTCCACTCTCTACTAACAACCAACTTTTCCTTGCCAGCTTAATGTTTCCATGCTGGTTTCCCCTTCAGAGGTCTACAGAAATACAAACCTAATATTGCAGAAATAAAGCTAGAAAGGACCATGGTTCTCCTCCTAGTTTGGAGACAGCCCTTCAATGGCTCCGCATTCCCACAAATTCCTCTGGGATGAGCTGTCTTTTAGCCAAATGCAGCTTGGTGGAACCTCTGAATTTTTGGGGGCTGCTGTGAAAATTGATCCTCAGCTGCCCAGTGCCAAAGTCTATTTCTTCCCCTCGCTTTCCATTTAAAAATTGGAAGCATGTTTCCCTTAGCTGGAAAGCAAATGGTGGGCTTCATGGCACATTCCCCAGATCCTACAATCTCCCACTATCTACCAGGAAAAGCGAGCTGGCGGAAAAGCAGCCAAGTACTCCCCTGTCCCCGAGTAGTGTCAGAATCAAAGCTGTGCCCGGAGTGTTTAGATTGAGAAATCAACACTTTATAAAGTAAAAGATGTTTCTCCCAGCAAGAATCTGGTGCGGGAAGGTCTATTCCATGTTCCAGATCTGGGATAAGCATTATGCTTAGTGTATGGTCTACACGAGAAGATGTCAAAAATGTGTAGTTTCATGAAGTTTAAAGATTTGCAAGTTTTTCAAAAATAGAGCCAGAAATGTCTAAAGACTTGTCACAAATCCAGGGAAAAATTAAATATCCTGATCATATTTAAATGCTTTTAGTTTTAAACACAGACAGGAGGGTCTCTTAAAGCTTTCTCATTTACTCATCCAAAATTTTTCTGTAAGTATAATGAGTTTTGAGAGGAAATATTTTGTTTTCCTGCAAAATTCCAAGAATCCCATTTTAATGGCATTTTTCAATGCAGACAAATATATGTAGTTGCTAGTACAGCCTCTGTAATCTAATCAAGCCATCTAGCTATCTGACATGATGGATGGAAAGCACAAATATTATATTTACTTTCCCATTGAAGGGTAAGGGCCAAATTGTGCTCCCACTCACAGCATTGCAAATCCAGTCTATCCCTTGTTATTTTCCTCTTGCTGTACTTGAGAATGGAATTTGGCCCTTAGGGTTAACCAGTGCCAAAGGCAAACCATTTGCTTTGCTAATGAACCAGTGAGCTTCCCTTCTTCACAGCTACACAAACAGCATCACTTCATTACACTTTCAGATAGCTGCATTTTTCTAGAGAAAAAAAATATAATTAAGCGGTGTGATAGCATCGTGCCCTGGAACAGCTCAGTGCTTTTCATAAAATTACCTGTATCTGAAATACTTTTATTCAGATGGTTCCATTACTGGGTACTGAATAGATAAGAGGACTCTGTCTAAGATCAGGGTTAAGTCAGAAAGTTTCCAAACAAAGACCACTTTATATTTGAAAGCTATATATATATACATATATATATACATATGTGTGTGTATATATATGTCTTTGGAGATAGATGTATATGAAAGACTGCTTTTGGATATCATTCATCAAAACAAATTCAGCTGAAAGATTTGTTCTGGAAACATATTTTTCTATTTTTTCACCTTTGTTATATATATTACTTTTCCATGCAAAGAAATGTACACATACAATAAAAAAATGGACCAGTTTTAGACCTTTTGATACAATATATCTTTATTTTGTTCAGCAAGATGTATTCCACTACACTCAGCTAAATCCAAGTTAGAGCTATTCTAAGATACATTTTTAAGACATAGCATTTGACAATAAAGATCTCCTTTAGACACACAAGAAAGTCTTTCTGAATGTCACTGAAGTCTAATATTGCTTACACACATGGTATTAAAATCTGAATAATATTTGTGGCAAAATATGACTGAGAGCTCCATGCTGCAAATCCCTTTTGGGATGCATCTTAGTTTTAAGTGTTTGATCATTAAGGGAAAACCTTCACACTGCCCTTGTCAAAGCTGACTGCTTTCCAGTGATCTGTGAAATAAACCCACCTTTCAACAAGCAGGTTTTCAGAGGACGTTTCATATTCTTTAAAGAGAAATTGCTAGCTAAGAAAAAGTAGCTCCCTCTGTATGGAAACATGATAGAAGCTGGTTTTAATATTTTCTTTAGGAGAATAACTCCAAAATGAAACATTTCAAAAGTACCAACAGAGTCTTTTTAATTGTACCAGTTCAGAGAAAGATTTATTTTTCTTTTTGAAAATAGCTTTTCAGAATGACTTATTAAAAAAAAAAAAAAAAGGCATTTTAAGACTTAAAAATCAAAAGCAAAAAGAAATTCTCTGAATCTTTTCATGCTCAGTGCTTAAGCAATCCCCAATTTATCTTGATTTATTTCATTTTAGAATAGAAATGTTTTTGACATCTCATGCTGAATTTCCCATAAGACACAAAAGACAGACCCTAACTCATTCAGTGACTTAGATCGAACAGTATATGGTTTCTAATGAATGAAATCTAGCTTTTGGAACTGATTCACCAAGAATGCTCAAGTGACATAGTGTAATACTAGAAGCTACTTCCTTAAGCTATTTTTTTCTCCACTAGCACTAGGTATTTTCCTCAAAGAAAGTCTCTTTTAATGGAATGCATGTTTGTCTAATCTCATATGTGTTTAAATGGAGAAAATGCATCTAATTTTCTTGCTAACAAAAGACTTTTTCTGTCAATTGATGTTTTTTCAGTAAAACAATTAAAAAATTCACCATAGATTCTTCATGAAAAAACAGCTAATTTGACTGCTTGCCATGATTACAGAGTGGGAGCCATTCCTTCAGACAGGTAAAAATAAAGATATCCTGAGGGGGGTGCACTGCTTTGCAAGGCTTCATTATTGCTGAATGGATCTTTGCACAGTGCAGCCCTGGAGCAGCGGCATCCGGGTCCTCTCCCCCAGCAAACCTACCCGGGACACAGCTGGAGGGGGCTCTGAAAGCCCAGATGTGCTCCACAGCGCTGAATGGGGCCTCTATGTGGCAGTCGATCTCCAACTGCACCCTCTGAGTGTAACACACTAACCAACATGGTGGGTCCAGGTTACAGTGGCCCTCTCTGTCCTGAGCATTTAGCAGGGCTCAAGGTGTCAAGTCTTATTTCTGGCAGGAGATAAAAACATCGAGTGCTGTATGTATTACTTGTTTTCCAATAATTCTTCAATTTGCAAAGAACAGGTAAAAAAATCTTTTACTGAACCAGGCAGGACAGCATCTCTCTGTTCACAGCTCGGGTTGCCTTCCAATCATCCTTGTGCATAGGTGGCCCTGCCTTTTTTGCTGTTCCCAAAGCCAGGACCAAAGCTTAGGTATTGAGATATATCCCTGTTTTGTTCACCCCCAACCTTTCTTATTCATTCTATGCTCATGTAAGTTACATCCACACAGCTAAGAGTCAGGAGGACCTAACCACCTTGGTAATGAAGTTACCAACGTGTGTAAGTTACACAGATGATTACACCCTTATGCCAGGTGGTATCATCAATCTAAACCTGGGCAGTGAGTACGCTGTCTCTTTCTAAACCTTCCTGTGGCAGCCCTGTCTCATAAGGGCAGCCTGCAGAGGTCAGCTCATGGTTCAGGGTGAAGCACTCATGAGTGTGAATTCAGTCTCCACTGATGATTACTCCTCTAGTAGCATCATACTATATACATGCTGGCCTTGATCCAGCAAAGTACTTAACCACATGCCTAGCTTTAAGTAGACAAGTGACTATTGCTTGCATTAAGATCTCAAACTAAGCACATGCTTTAGTGTTTTGCTGAATAAAACTCACAGGCAATACTTAGGAGACACATTTGATCTCCACTCTACCCATCATAACCCCTGCCTCAGATGCTGGCATATATTCATGTGTTTTGGATGCCTGAATCTTACAGGAAGACCATGAAAGGGCTGTATATACCCAATGGACTCATGAATGACCAGGTTATTTATTCCCTGGAAATGATCTCTCAGAGGTGAAAACAGAAAGGTCAGATATGGATATTAATTTTTCCAGCTAGGCCTATTGCCCTTGCAGTTTATGCTCCTAATTGGCCCTGCTCTCAAGACAAGAGGCATTTTCCAGGTTGGAATAATGAAATGATTCTCTGTAAAAAAAATTCCTCTGTCTAATGACCTTCTTGAAGCTGCCATGCACAGACCAACAGACATGTCCTGCTGTCATCAGCAGAAGGATCTTGGTGACTTTCTTTCTATGGTGCGGCTGAGAGCACGACAGAATTGTAATTGCAATTCCATGCTCCTGACAGCTTCCAGATTTCATGTTGCGAAACATTTTTTAGCCATAATTTATATTATCTTTGCCTCATCCTTGGGAAAGCAAAGCTGTTTGGCTCTGTGCTTGGGTTAGTATCACTCTTCCCTGAACAGACCCACCCACACAAAGTCTGCTGTAAATTGCACCCTCAAGAGCTGTGTTTGTCCAAGGGGATCTAAAGACCAACATCCTCTGGACACCAGGCAGGGCCTGACACAAGGCAGTAACAAAACTGGAGTCTCCATCTACCTCCAGGGACACTTGAGTGCTGCCAAGAGACATCTCAAGACTTCCCTAGGGATGTGTGAGAGCAATTAAACACCCCTTTGCTCCCTGGGAGCATTTCACAACAAAGACTGGCCTAGGTGATGGAACATGCCAGACAAACTCCTTCCTAGGAGGGCAGGGAAAAGGATCATGTATTGCCCAGCTCACTGAGACCCAAGTCCCAAATGGATCCAGCTAAAGGACAGAAACTGTTAGACCTATGCAGCTCTAGCATGGGATCTCACAGGCTAAGCGCAGCTGCTCTTAGTTCTTCATCTATGTGTCACTATCAGCATATTACTGGACTCCTGAACATTAGGTTTTGCCTTCCTGCCTTTTCCCGAGCAGGCCAATACCTCTGTTCTCAAGCTGGCTGGTGGACTCTCCATCACCTCTGTTTGCCCTGTAATACTCGTCTACCTGGAGGTGGCGACAAGTCTTCTACAAAGTACATCCAGGGCTTAAGCCCTTGTCTGGATGATAAAGGCTGGAAAGCCAAAGGAGCAAGTAGTTGCACTCTGCTGCGTCTCAATATGAAAGCATTCACAGGGCCAACAGCACCTTTCTCTCCAACATCTAATATCCTTAACACAGACACCTCTTTCAGCAATGTGTCTCAGACTGAACCATAGAATCATATAATACCAGGTTGGAAGGGACCTCAAGGATCATCTGGTCCAACCTTTTTAGGCAAGCATGACCTAGGGTTTATGTCCCAGCATGCTGTTGAGCCAAGCTGGTCTTTGTCAGTATCAAAATCCATCCTTCTTTTGCAAAGTGTTATAAAAACTTATGGATTTATGTTAGAGGCAAAAATTTGTCTGGTGGCTCCTTGAAAGGAAAGGTTGTTTCTGTGTAAGACCAGCTACCCAAGTATTTGAACACATATGCAGGGATGTATGCATAAGAAGTGTACTATGAAGAAATCAGAATTATTTTCAGATGTGCCTAAACCGGTTGCAACCTTAAGCCTATACCAGCTCTGCAGCCTTGAGGTTTGAGTGCGACACTTGCAGGCACAGGTGGGACCAGATAGATTTGGGAGTGATGGTATGGCAGGCACCACACACGGCCTTTAACCCAGGGGACACAAACCTACCCCAGACTTCATAACAAAACCCCAATTCTATTTCCCACTTCAGGTGCTACTTCAGTCTAAATATACAGCAGCCATCACTCAGTAAAATGCAGGTCATGGACACGTGGATGGGATCTTCTGAGAAAATCCCATCTTCCCAAGGAAAGGAAAAAAAAAACACTTGTCTAATCCATATGACCTCTTGAATGAAAGCAGCTCTGTCTTAGCTCAGGAAATGTCATTCTGGTTTGATTCCAGGACAGTATGGCTAAGGCATCATGGGGCTGTCTCTACATATCTTCACAGTGCACTATGTGTGTACATAGATATACAGCTAGATATAGCAGATGCATATAGGCATCTATGTATTTCTGTAGCTACATATGTATGTATGTACACATGTATGTATGTATGCAAATGAATGGAGAAATCTTGCAGCAGGTCTGTCTGGAATAAATCTTTCCCTTCAGGAACCATGTGGATCTTATCTGCTGTCTAAATGAAGACAAAAGTGGTTTCTCCTCAGAATTCAGATAGAAGAAGTATTTAGTCCTCAGGGGGGAAAAAAAACCCCATGAAATTTAATAGAATTCAAAGGGTAACTTAAGAGACCACAGTGAGCATGCAAAAATGAATCCTATTCCAAGCCAGGATTGAGGGATGGCAGCCAGGAGGCTGCAAGGAGCTACACGCAAACTTGCAGGGCTGCTGCACCTCTCCTGGAGATGGACAGGGCTCCAGAGCAGCCACACCAGTACTGGAGATGTCTGTGAAAAGTGTGATTGAAGTTCTGATACTCACTCCCTTTGTTTACCATCAGCACAAAAATTAAATGAGGTGCAACAGCAAGGTATCATATAAATGCTGGTGCTGAGTCTCCTAGTTTTTCTCCCAAGCAGGCGTCTGGATTAACATGTGTCTCTGCTCAGTGCAAAGCCATGCTGCTCATGTGTAGGGACTGGGTAATCCCAAAACAACTGGCTAGTGACCAGGAATGATGCGGGAATGATTAGAAAACATCTGCTCCCCTGTCGTATCCTGTATTATCTGCATTCCATCTGCTTTGGCTGGACTTAACTTTTACTATAACTGTCTTGTGGATTGGTCCCTTTGGGAGTCAGCTTGGTTTTAAAAGTCTACGACAAGTGACAGACGGAAAACCAGCTAAATAAATCTGCTGTGGTGATTGCATTCCACATTACTAGCGCTTCTTGAACCATTTTGAGGGAAATGATTTCCTTGCTGAGTTACCTTTCTGAATGAAATAATTCCTTCTGCTTGGGGAACAAAGATTTATTTATCTCAAATAATGTAAGAGGTCGTTCTTCACTGGGCCTATAAACTGGATTATTCCTTTGGCAGCAGCTGCTGCTAAGCTATTAATGTCTCTGGTAACATGAGAAAATAAATAAATAGAAGTGAACTCAAAAAAGCTAACAGAACTATAGACATGGATGTAAATTAATGTGTGTGAAGATGTAATCTTGTCTCCTGCATTCCTGGATTTTTATTCCAGCGCTCTCAGTATCCAAGGGTAGCAATCCGACGTGAAACAGACAGGCTTGCCGGCCAAGCCTCAGCAGATGCCTTGTAGAAACAAGCCAGCCTGAGCAGTGGCCCAGCATGGCCACGTTGGTAGTTTGCAAATCCGGGTCTCTAATCTGTGCCTGCAAGAGCACAGAGCTCCCCAGGTCCAGCCCCCAGGTCAGGAGTGCAGGGAATAGGGATGAGCTGACAATACCACACTGCAATTCAAGGTAGAGACAGGGGAGCAAACAGGAGGCAAAGAGGGGAGGTGAGACTGATGGATCTGTGGCTCCAGACCCTGTGAGGGTTGGATGTCCATGTCTTCAGAGCTCTGGCTCTATGGATGGTGTGAGGAAAGCCCAACAGCTATCAAGGAGCAGAAGGGCTGAAGTGCTCCTAGTTTTCCCAGCGCAGCAGCACTGTCTGTTGTGAGACTGTTAGCAGCAAGCTGTGTATGAGAGCTAACCCCATTAGCCCTCATTCTTTCCCTATCCTTTCCAAAAACATGTGCTTGGAGAGGACAGACCCTGCATTGATCAAGTATTATTCAAGTATTGTTCTGAATTATCTAAATCATATTTCAGAATATTCTGAAAGAAACTGCCAGGCAAATGCTCCATTTCTTCCTTGGACAGGGAGAGGAAGATTAAGCTTTTTCAGATGTTCATGCCTGCCTTGCCTTCTGAGTTTTCCCTCAGGAAGCCTGGGCTGAGCTAGGAGCTGTACCTTAGCCCAAGGTGGTTTCTAAAGAGCAGTCCAGAAAAGCTGTGTGATGCTTTGAGCGATGACTGTTGCCTTAGACCACATTACATCTTCACCTTTGGTTTTTCTTTTTGGAATGAAGACCAAATACAAAGGCAGGCTGAAATTTGTACTTTTTTCTAGCTCCATTTAAAGACAAAATGAATGGGAATATTCTCCCCTAAGCCTCACATTCAATCCAAACTAAAAATGCCCCATTTAATATCTTTTTAAATAAAATATTTCCAAATTAAAGTTAATTCTTTTGGAAAAGTGAACAAGGAATGTTGCCACAAATTTCAGAATTCCCCATCCACTTTTTATTTGGAAACTTTTCCTCAGGTGAAGAAAACACCTGAAATAATTTTGTTCCCTCTGTAAACTTTTTTTTGAACTTCAGTAAAATTTGCTGAATTTGCCAGGCTCACCAAAAATCTGCTGCCCTCCAGCATCCGTTCAGAAGCATCTAGCTCCTCCAGTCACTTCTTTATTTCCCTTTAAGTATCACCATCTCACACACACACTTCACAGTGCTATCACGAAGTGAAATTCAAGAGACCTACTTCAGTGGCTTACAAGAAGTGATTATCCCAGGCTATCTCTGCTCCTCAGAAGTCACGCTTCCTCAGCTCCCTATCTCCACAGCTGGCTGGAAGTCCGGCTTGCATTAGTGAGCCCCTTCAAGCATCAGCCCTGGGCAGTAGCAGCAGCCCCAGCTGCCTGCACTCTCACACACAAGAAGATTTTTCTGAATCAACTTTGTTCCCCTCTGTTATCGGGAAACAGGAATGTTTGTGATTATGTCTGGCAAAAGTTAGTGCTAGGGGAATAATAAGGAGTAGGCAGCCTGGGTTTGTGGCAGATAAGCACAAGGAGTTGTACTGATTAGCCAATGTTTACCCAAGTTATTCCAACTTCTACAGTGAGCAAAATGAAGCTGCAAATGTCTCAAGCCTCAGCTTCCTCCAGAGGTTTGTGATTGGTTTGGAAATGCCACAAGAGGAACTCAGTCTTGACTAAAACCAAAAATCCGTATAAAAATATTCTTCATCTTCCCACAAAACTCAGACTCCACAGCTCATAGAAGTGTGGTTACTGGTTAGAGGACCCTGGTGAGTAGGGAAAGCAGCAGTAGATATGGAGAAAATACAGAGGAGGTAAGACAGAAAATTGCGCGTTTTGAACCTTAGCTGGCTTACAGGAGTTATTTCAGTAGGGAAGAACCTCAGACTTGCCAAATTGCCTGAGACATTCGGGCCAATATCCCGACTCCAGTTATATTCAGAACCAGGTGCTCCTAAGGAAGAGAGAAACTGCCCGCTGGGGAAGTTGCTTACTAATTTACTTTATTAGCAGTTGTCTGCCAATATGTTTTATAACTTGCTGCAAACTTGCTTATGAAACTGCATTAATATAATTGTGAATATTCCCATGGCTTTGAGGAATGTCCTGTTTTACTCTGACCCCCTCTAATCTCAGGAATCAAAAGCCTCCTATTTATTTGCAACATGTGGAGAAATCATTCCTACAGCTACAGTTAAAAGTTATGACTCAACTTCATGGAGTATTCTGTGCACATCCGGGATATTCATGTGTTAGGAGACATCATCAGAAGCTTTGTGATGATCTGGCTTCCATACAGCTCTGATAGTCTTGTCTATTTCCATAACATCCCTAGGTTTTTATCTCCACTGTGAAGAAAGTCTCACTATTTTCAGTATCTTCCGTGCTTTCCTGGACTATAATCTCTCTTCCTGCCTCTAATCATGCTTCTGATTCCAGAGCTTCCTTTTAGGATAGGGTCTCCACTGATACATGCAATAGCTTTATGCTATTGACTGGATTATTCTCCATCCTATCAACAGTGCTGAAAGGGGCAATCCAACAGGCTGTGTGAATGAAGCAGCCCTTTCTTGGCACTGCGTTGGTACTATCTGCCTGATAGCTTTCCTTTCACCATGAGAAATACACTTTGGCCTGAAGCTTTTCTGCTGTAACTATGTGAGACAGGAGTGTGAAACCACTGTAGAAAAACCCCTAGCACAGATAAAATTATAAACACAAAGGAAAACCCCTAGCACAGATAAAATTATAAACACAAAGTCTGCTTCCCCCTTTGGTAGCTTTGCTAGAGTCAGAAATGGTTTGGGGTGCCTGGAGGAGACCTGAGCCTGGGCCTCCACACAGGACACATTTATTGTGTAGCAAGGGTGACTTGTTTTATGGCCAGCTCTGTATCCTCATGACAGCTTTGGTCAGGAATGTGTTTTTCCACCTATGGATAAGATGTGCAACCTTCAATGTGAATGAGATCAGGTCAAAGTGAAGATGCCGCACCTTGGTACAGTGCATCCCCAGCTGCCCACTGGAATGAACAATCCAGCTCAAAGATGCACTTGTACAAGAAAAAAAATGTACAGCAATTGAGTGGGATGCATGCCATTTACACGTTTTCTTAAAGCAACACAGTTGTGTGTAGGCAAATCCTGTGCTAATAAAGGTTTTGTTTGTGCCTGTGTTTGGGAAGAGAATGATTGGCACAGGGATTGGTTGCATTATCTTTGCTGTTTAAACTAGATCTTGACTTTGGACAAAGATGAATGCGAGTTTCCTTCTCCTCTGAATCCTCCCTCCCCTATAGTTCTTTCTTTTTTATTTTACTGCTCTAGGGCTGTTTTTTTTTTTTTGTTTGTTTGTTTGTTTGTTTGTTTTTTTGAAAAATGAAATATGAAACTTGATACTTTTTATTTAAACCACTTCTTTTAAAAAAACACTCATTTTTTTTTCTTACCCTTTCCATGAATCTTCTTGAAAAAAAGGAAGAGTGGAAGAAGACTGAAGATCTATTCTTCTTTTTATAAAACCAACTGGCATTTTTATGAAACATAATTGACTTTTACTTCCAGATCCCATGTATTTTCCAAAGACAAGAGGCAGGGCAGAGCTGGGGGAGCTCTGAAATCTTTTCTAATCATATAGCAAAGGAACGAGCAGCTTCCACATCACCTTATCCCTACATCATCTCTGCACAAGTCTTCCCTGACGTGAACCTCTTCAAACACAGGGCGCAAGGGTGGGGAGCACAGACCTTGCCAAAGCTGAGTGGTCTCACTTGAAAATCACTGCATCACCTAACCCTTGCCTTTTAGGGTGACCTGCCAGAAATGTACGAATAAGAAAACTAAAAACATTTGCAAGGAAAGAAGGAATAATCTTAACTCCAAACTGAATTTTGCAGTAATGAAAAATACACTTCTAGACTGGGAATTGGCATGCTGAAATCTGGCAAAAAAGGTTAGGTTAGAGATTGGAAGCAACATTTACTTTCTAGCCTTGGCTACGTATTTTGCTGTGGATGGTGAAACCTCTCTGAAGGCTTTTTCCAGCCAGCTGAATGGCTGCTGAAGCACATGCTGAGGGCAGGGGTTTCCCTGCTGTGAGCAACTGTCTTCTTTCAGGCAGCACGGTGAAATAGGGGTCCCCCTCAAGCAGCCACAGCCAGTGGGGTACAGAGTCAACATGGCATGTGAGAGGAGGGGGTCACAGAACAAGTGTATCACACACTCATTCATTCTCTGGCTGGAGGGAAAGGCTGCCCTTGGGCACCGTGGGGACTGCAATCGCTTTAAAGTCCCGGTTAAAGGTAATAGTGTCACCACCTGCTTGATTTCCCCAGGTTGTAAAGTGATACACAACCAGCGCAGATTATTTCCATCTGCGGGGAGCAGGAGGCCTTTGTGTTTTATTTACAAGCCTGTGTACTAGAGGGAAACCAAGTGGCTGGAGAAGTTCCCCATGAATGGAGACGCTGCACTGAGTTATAGCTTGTTCCCAGACAGCTCCGTGTCCATTCTCACAGAGACTGTTTTTTTGCCTGAAAAGTTTTTCCTATCAGAAAGTGTGGTTTCAAGTGAAAGCAATGTCTGTGGGCAGGCAACAGGGACCTGGCTATCATGACAGATGTTTTTCAATATTCCAGGGAGATGAAATGAAGCAAAAAGGAAACTTGCCTCCACTTGAGCTTTGGAGCAAAATTAAGTTATTTTGTTTCAAAACATTCATTTGAGATGGAAAAAGCTGCTCTCATCAATTTTGCTGTTGTTTTTTTAATCTTTGTTGAGAATGCCTCAAAAAATGTTGTTTCCATATCCTTAATTCAATTCTCCTGAAATTCTTTGCCTTTAAAACAGTTTAGTAATTTGGTCTTCTGGTTTTGTTCAAACAGGAAGCAAGTTGTAAAGCAATTACATTTCCTGCAACAGAACCAGTCTTCCTCTTGGCCACTGCTAGCAGAAGGACATGGGGGTGGGTGGCCAAGGATAAGACAGTGGCCCTAAGAAGACATTCCACCTCTAGCTCTGCTGAGGTGCAGCTCCTAACCCTCATGCAGGTGAGCGAATATACTTACATTTAGGGGGTTTCAGGCAGCCCAGCTCCAAAGCGCTCATGGTGCCTAGCTCTGGCTTCTTTTCACAATAGGAAACAAACTAAAGTTCAAGCCCAGATTCAGTCCCGAGCTTCCTTTCAGAACTGTTTGGAGTTGACAGTTTGGTTTAGACCTGAATCTAATTTGCAGCCTCTGCCTGCTTCTTTAGAAATGCCTGCACATTCCTGCAGCCCCAAGGCAGTCCACCCCTTCCTGGTGCCAGCTAGGAAATCAAACTCAGACCCAGCCCTTGTCAGGGCTTGATGAATGGGCTTGCTATGTGAAAGATGAAAAAGAGAAGGGTCTGAGACTGTGGAAGCTGTCAGGCAGAGGGGAGCAAACGCCTGCAGGATGTAAGAAGGGCCCTTGGTAACAGGAAGAGCTCTGTCACCTTCATTCCCAGATCGAGATAGAGAAACTCTTGGAGTAGGTGATGGAGAGAGGAGTGGACGATGGCCACTGTGGGGAAGCAGTGGAATCAGCTGCAAGGGAAAGGACACACTGCTGGTGCTTCTTTGCAAGGGAGCTCAGCCCAGCCCCAGCAGGACAAGAATCTCTTCAGTGGCAGAGCCGAGCTTGGGAGGAGAGGGAGAGATCAACCTGAGAGCTGAGAGTGATTTACCCAGCAGCACAAAGAAACTCCCAGCTTTCCTTCTGCTTTCTTGCAAGCATGTAGTGAAGTCTGGCAGCTCATTGTACAGCTTATCAGAGAAGGACTCTGTTCTTATTTTGCTGGGCACGGTGGGATGGTGACATTAATATCTGGTTACACTGCCATCTTCAGTGCTGATGACAAGTGCTGCCAGTGACACTGGTGATATTTTGCCTTTCACTAGCTATCCACCAGTCAGGATTGCCTGTGTACCTTAGTGGTACAAATCCTTCTGCTGGGGAACCTCTGCCCTTGGGCTATGCACAACCCCATTGAGGCAGGACAATGGTGTGGGTAAGGACTGTGAAGGGAATAGAGAGCAGTCAGACTGCTGGTGCCATCCACCTGCATCTTCATCTGCATCTCCACCTACATCTCCATCTGCAACTCCATCTGTATCTCCATCTGTGTCTGCATCTCCATCTCCGTCACTTACCTGCCTCAAGGAAGAGTGTAGCCTCCTCTGCCTCCATAACACAAAGGCTTGAAAAGACGAAGTGAAGAAAAGAAGGAGAAAGTAACCTGGAAAGGACTGGTATATGTTGCTGCTTGAGCCGATTGCACTAGCTAGTTGTCTTGAGCAGTTTGGATGTTTGTATTGTGCTGTGGGAACATCTATGGTGGCAGAATGAGGATGCAGTGTTCTGTGGTTGTGCCATTCATCAGAGCCAAGACACTCACAGAAATCAGTGTTACTGCTGTGGGTAAAACCCAAACCATTTGTGCCTCCCCAGCTTCTATGTCACATCTCACTTGTGACATTGGATTAGACAGATGAGGTGTATCCTTTAACAGAGGAAGCTTGACATTAGTCTGCATACTGTTGTGTGTGCTTCTCTTGCCTCAAACCCTGTTCCCATTAAGCACCAGTTTGAAAGCCACTGCTAGTGCTTCTTAGCGCATTATTCTGCTGCCACTTCAGTGAACATCAGCCAACCACCAGAGCTGGCTGCTAAAGAAAGTGTGGCTTGTTTTCACCTGCTCCTTCAACAACCAGCATAAAATGAGAAAATGATTGCTCTGAAAGAAGCAGGCAGTGAAAACAGATGCAAAGCTGATGCAAAGCTGGGAGTGCTAATTCCTCTGTCAAGTTAATTGTCTGCCTCTTGTAACCTAGTGCAGCTCAGTTTTGAAAGCTTTTATAGAAATCCAATTATGTGCTGGCTGTGGAATTTTTATTGATAAATAACTTACCAGAGCAATGCAAACTGCAGAGAAGGGAGGGTGACGGAGGGGTGTTATTCCTACAGAAGAGGGGGGAAAAGAGCTTAAAGTCATGATTGATTTTTAGGCTTTCAAAACTGCTCCCATGTGAATTTTCACTAGTAAACCCTGCCCTGGCAACAAGCCATCAGGAATAAAAGCAGACCCCAAAAAAAGGAAAGATATGTACAGATGCAAGCTTTATGAAGGGCTTTCAGAGAGAACCTACTTCCTTGTGCCTTGGGTTATTCACTTTGCAGGTCTCTGGATGCAGGATTTCTTTATGAAGGGCAGTGCTAGCAAAGCTGCTCATCCTGGCATCTAGCAGCTGAGACATCTATGCCCCATCCTTCATTTTGCACACTTTCAGAAGTCAGCAGTTTAGTTCAGTGAAGACGCTGAGGTCAGTAGGAATTGTGGGTACCCCAGGAAAACATGCTCATCTCCGAGCCAGTAAGGGAAATCTCTGTGTAGAGAAGGAAAAAAACTGTATCCGGAAGTCAAAGACAAGGGTTTCAACATAGAACGTATTCAGACTGCCTAAAAAAAGAAGAAAAAAAGACATCAAACTAAATTAACAATCAAAAGGAAAAGTAAGCTTAACCCTCATCATTTTATAACAAAAAGTCACAGAAGATGCATGGGAACTATTTTTCTTTTTGAAAACTGGCATTTTTGAAAGTGAAACCTTTGGCCAAAATTCATCATCAGGAACTTTCATGTTTAGAAAAACTGCATTGGACTGTCTTTCCTTTTCATCTTTCTTTTTCAGTATTCCTATTCTCCTGCTTGTTTATTTTGGCTTTTTCTCCATTTAAGAATGGAGAGGGAGAAGAAGTGAATTATATGTAAGCTGGAAAATCTGGTTTCTGCTCACCTACCCAACACAAGAAGTTGTGGAGTGGCAAGAGACTGTGGCCACTCAGAGTTCATTTCAGAGGCAGTAAGCCACATAAAATCCATGTGCACAGGTTCTCTGAGAATATTTATTTCCATTGCTTTTTTTTTCAGCCCTGGGAGACATCATTCAGGCAGAAAAGATAGGGTGTCTTTTCAGTGATGGAGTAGACCTTGCTGAGATCAATTTGCGTGAAAGACCTAGCAGATTAGATGATCACTGGGAATTGATCCAGATATTTGGGGAGTCTGCAAATGAATGCTGGAAATCTTTCAAACACATCCAGATTTTTTAGTCTCTTTCCTTCCTAGTCTGACTGGTGAGAGCTGAAGAATGACCTCCTTTGCAGTATTTCTGCATTTCTTCTTTCATGTCTGGCATACAGACAGAAACTAAGTAGTGCATGAAAATTAAAAGTAAAAATTAACAAAGTTTTCTCAAGTTCAAGGTCTGGATTTAGTCTGAACCACAACTGGGTCATGCCCTGGGCTATTTGCATCCAAGATTTAGCTTTGAATTCATTTGGCCTCAGGGCAAAGGTCTGGCCTGGTTCTGAGCACTGCATTTGCATTTAGTCTAATGACACTCTCCCAGCCTCACTGGCCTCATTAATTCTGAATGTGACATTGTGTCATCCATGAGCTGACATAAAACAGGGAAACACTTTCACATGGGCAGTAAAGATGGAGAAAAGAGGGTTTGGGTTTCATGTACTAAAAGGAAAGCAAAGGTCACCATATCTGAACTCCTCTCACATCTCTCCTAAGGCCTCTTGAGCAGTGTGTGGTAAGGAAGAGGAGGTATGGGTCCAGGCAGAGGTGTGCTGTTGGCTGCAGGGGCTCAGTTCAGCAGTCATGAAAGGAAGAGTTCTCATTTTGATTCTTGCTTGAAACTTCCTCTGCACAATTTCTTCCTGGTGAAGAAAGGGGTGCTGAGGGCTAACCAAGCAGGGAAATATTCTGTCTTCTCTCACTGGTATTTACTCTTTCTCATCTTCTGTTTTAAACACAAGTATAGGAAGAAAAAGTTGCTGATCTGGGTTTTACCTATCAAAATGAACACGGAAAATGAAAGCAAAAAGTTAGAAACTGGCTTGTGCATTTAAAATACACCCACAGACTTATCGTGCCTTGCTTAACTGGGTTTCAGCAGAGTCAGCATCTGTTTGAAGTATTCATATAGGCTGTAGCATTCTCACATTAAGACATTTATTCTCCTAATACCTTTGTGAGGTGTGGACATGTTGTCATCCCTATTTTACCTAGGACATAAAGAGAAGGCCTGCAGAAAGGTCTTGGGAGGCATACTAACGTGTACCAGTAGCTGCAGAACGAGTGAGTGCTGTGCAATGTCAGCACCAGTGGGCAACACCATCACAACTTGCTGTATAAACTCAGCAGGTGATTAGAACTGCAGGCAGAAAGATGAGCACGGTCTTCCCCAGCCCATAGGACTACACAAGTGAGATGCCATCTATCAATCCAGGACAGAGTCATGACTTATTGATATGGTATCTCACCAGAGTCTATTCCCTCCCCAACTGGGAGTACTCTTTGCATGGATATACCTCTGTTGGAGTGCTTTGTGTTGCACAGCTTGTGGAGCACGTCAAGCGATGGGAGGCTCTCTGCTCCTTGAGTGCAGATGTGCTTAGACTTCTGCAGCAACAAGCATCTTCTTTTCCAGAGGAGTTGCGTTTCTAAGCACTGGGGAAAGCATAGCGCCTAAAACAGCTCTTACATCATCTCCTCTCCTGGAGGCAGGTTGAAGGTATTCATATCAGGGCATTGACTCCCCAGGTTTGTAATGATTCTTGACAGCAGTGCAGTGAAATATTTTCCAGAGTGGGAGTACAGATGTGGGGTGACGTGGATCTTATTTCTAACATTGCCCCAATCGTGTAAATATGAGGATTGAAATGCACAAGGTGATGAAGAGCAGATTACTTAAATAGAAGGCTTGCAAGAGGTTTGCCTGTAAGGCAAGCAAGTCTAATAAACATGATAGACATAACAGAACAAGCTGGCTACATGTCAGCCACAGGCAATGTAACCCTTAGCTCTCCTCATGTAAAGTATCTTGTGGTCTTTCTGGATGAACCATCTCTTCAGAGGAGTGTAAAACACCTCAGACCCAAGTGAAGGTATGGGAGCTGTTCCAACTTATAGAAGTTGAGTACCTGGCCATTGTCACACTCACAAGTAAAAAGTCCTTCTGTGAATGATCAGTCCTGAAGACACATGCTGCCCTAGAATGAGCTAGGACAGATGTTTGATGTCCAAATTAAAGCAGGGATACTAACAAGACCTGAACCTTAGAAACAATCATTGGAGAAAACTGAGGAGGTTGGTGGCAAAGGGATGCATTCACCAAAGGAGGAATTAAGTGGTCCAGTCATTCAGCCTTGATAAGCAGTAAGTGGTCAGTTCAAGAAGAAGATTTTGACTGAAAGTATGGCTGAAGAGAAGCTAGAAAGTGACTGGCTTTTTGGTAGCTGCGCTAGGAAGCTTAGGAAGGAATGAAAGAATCAAATCGGACTGTACTGAAGTTCTTTAATGGAAAAGTAAAAAAAGACGAAAGAATGGATTATCAACACAGAACCATTTGTTTTCTCTCAAGTTATTTTACTGATTCAATTAACTTTCAGACAAGGAAGGTTCCTTTAAAAGGAAAAATCAAGGCATTTTAATTTTAAAATAGCAAACTGAAATGCTGAAGTACTTCTAAAGCTTACTTCATTTATTTCATCTGAAACTGTTGACTGTATTCAGCCAAGCGTGCGCCCAGTCTCAATCCCCTTGTTCCTTGGTAGTGTTTATACAAAAAAAAGAGAACTGTCACGCTGCAGCACTGAGGGGCAGATGTGCAGTGGCGGTTGCCAACATGTAGTCACCTCAGAGAAGAAGAAACCCTAGGCACTGGCTGGGAGTCACACAGCAGAGCCCTGGCTGTTACACACCATGTCCTATCCCATTTGGCAGCATCTATATAAGAGCAGGTTTGTAACCACTTGTCATATGCTATAACTCTCCAATCTCTTCTCCTTTCTCTGCAGGGCAGTCTACAGTCCAAAATGGAAGGAGGATGTCAGGAAGATGAAGGGCTTTCAGAGCAATTGTGGTGATCCTGTAATGGAGGAAGGATAAAAGAAGGGTAGAAAAAGATGTGAAATGGTATTTAGCACACAAGCAAGGCAGACCAGAGCTGGAAGTAGAATATAGTCTGATTGAGCATCTCTTTAGACTGGCTGTCCTGAGAATGCATCTGAATCTGCTTCTGCTGGTGTGAACTTTATCACGATGATTAAGCTAACCTGAGAAACAATAGCTGAGTGCTGCTTAGCCAAAATACTGCAATAACTCAGCAGTTCTCTGTCCACACAGGGTCCTGCTAGTAGATGGTGCTTGCTCCTTGTACACATATGAACTATCTCAGAGCCTGATTAGCCTATTTGCCAGAAGTTCAATGCATATGGGTTTATAAAACAATGGCCCCCTATAACATCTGTTTACTACTACAGTAAGCCCTTTCCAAGAAATATTCTTACATGGATAACACAATTCGTCAAATGCCGTATCAGCTAGAATCTCACTGAGAAATGCAATCTCCCTCAGGCAATTCTGGTACTTTTCACACTGTTTCATCCAGAACTGTGAGGGAAAGCAATGATGGAAAATGAGAGGTCAATTGCAGAGCCCTTTTCAGCGCTGGGGAGCTATTTGCTGTTGGCTGACATGATGCTCTCTGCTTTTTGCACTGGTGGTGATTTGAAGTTCCATAGCCTCACTCATACTGAATTCAGCCCAGGTGTCCCTCCCCTCCTGGTGTGCAGTGTAATTCCCCCTCACAGCCTCAGTGCAATGTCTCTTGAGAAAGAAAAATGTGTGGAGCGCTGAATGGCATGGATGAGGCACGACTGCCAGTTCTAAGCAAGCCATTTCACTTTTGCCAAAGGGAAGATGCTGCCAAAAATCAACCTGTTTCCTCAAAAGGCTTTGATCTTCACACAACTGCATTTTCCAGTGCAGAAAAGCATTAATTTCCAGCAGATCCCTAGCTCCACCTGGACGTTTGCAATCTCTCCTATGCTCCCACTGGAAAGACTAATATACATCTCATGTGTCCCTTCCAAGCACTGAGCACTCTCAAATTGACATGTCAAACTCTATAGCAGAATTAATAAAACTCTGTGTGCTTTATAGCTAGAGCACTCAGGGTGCGATTTTATTGGCCTGTTAGGTTGCTGGTTTGTACACACACCTTTTACACGCATGAAAAATGGATTATATGTATACAAATAAATATATGTCTAAGTTTACATTTATGTATGCATCAAGACACATATGATTCATACAAGCATTTTAATTAGGAAAAATGTTTGGCATTTTTATGACTTCCTGTTTCTTTACAAGTGTTTGTTGTAAAAAAATGCTGCTTTTTCAGCAAGTGTTGAAGCACACAGTGACCTTGCTTAAATTTACACACATACCTGCAAATTTCAGACGAATAAACTCAGACCTGCTTCTTGGTTTGGTTTGTTTTCTTAACATTCGTAGCATGCCAGCTGGCTATAGCAAGAGCAAACTGAACTGAAGCTACAGGGTGACTTGAAAATCAAAGTAAAATGCAGGTAAGTTTAGTTTATGCGCTAACTGTAACTTGCTCAGATACTTGCCCTCTCGCTTCTTTCTCATCATCTCCCACCTGCTAACAGCTATGGCTATGGTGCTAACCATGGCACCTGCTAACTGCTACCACTCCTCTGTGTTTTCTAGAGCTGTCTCTGTCTCACTGCTGCATGGGCTGTGCCTATGCAAGGGAGGAGATGGAAGGGGAGTTTTGGGTGGCTCCATATCCCAGGTTGGGTGCTTGAAGGAGATGCCTGTTGCGAGAAACTGGGGTGCCTGTGCTGAAATGTGCCCAGGACCTCAGACCTAACCAGCCATAATCACCAGCACCTTGCAGCTGTTGTTTCAGCAGATAGTCCAATGGAAAAGGAGATTTATAGTCCCCAGGCCTATTGCACTGGGAGGCTTCTCCATTTTCACTGGTCCTTGGTCCTCTCATCAGAGCTCAAGCGGTAAGAATTCTTCATGTTTTGGGTTGAGTGTTTTTGCATACCTAAAATGCTACTCTCCTTGGGCTGCTGTGTCCTTTGCTCTGCAGTGCTTAGTTCAGGCTCTCAAAGGGATACTTTCATTTGTGAAAACAAAGAGAAGGGCCAGTCTCCATTATCTTTTTTTTTTTCCAGGACCCAATCATGTGGCTTTCATTTGCCTTCTGGTTGTATCTGTGCCCTTTCCAACATGGCAGCACTTGTGTCCAGGTGACATCACAAATATAAAATATATAAACATATATTTATTTGTAAAATATATGAATAAATACTCACAGAAGAACAACCAAGCATATTGTTTTTATGTTATTTCTTTTTTTATTGCTTGGAGAAAAAAAAATAATAGAAAGGAAGAAGTTGTAAATATTCCCTGGCTTTCAGCAAGCAGGAAATGGACTGTCCTCAGCTGATGGGTTATGCTGAGTGTGTCAGTTCCTGACTAATTTCAAACTCAACAGCCACTTCATAACATAAGCAGTTGGATAGCTCTTTAAGGGAAAAAGAGGTGTTGTTCCAGCCCACTGGAAATAATAAGAGCTTAATAACTGTGTGGTGACTCAGCAAAGAAAGGAGCTACCAGAACTGTCACTCCTGCAGCATCTAAGATTGGCAAGCATCACCTCCCAGTGCTGCAATGGAGAGTGACAGCATCTGTCCTACTCACCAAGACCAGGCACTTTCCTATATCTGGGAAACAGCAAGTCTTCCACCTTCAGTGGTTTGCCTAGTTACTCGTAGTGGTGTACTAATGGGGGATTTTTCTCAGCCTTCTCTGCATTTTATTCTGCGGGTCCCAAAGGTTGCTTCTCTGTGGAAGGACATTTGCCAAAGTCTGAACAACTGTGACTGTAGGATGAAAGCTACCAATAATCTAATTTAATTCCTCTGAAGGCAAATATTCAAAGAGTAAAGATCCACACGTTCTAAGTAACTAGTAAAACAAAGTGATGAAAAGTCCAAGGGGAGAATACTTGGCCAAATTCTAATATTGCTTATACAGTATAAATCCCAAATAAATCCATAGACTTTGTTCTCCATGTCATTAAATCCACATACCTGAAAATAGTTAGGCTCTTTTTTCTTTTTTTCTTAATTTTTTTTTTCTAGCTGTACAAAATTACTTGCAGTCATTTGGACCTCATTCTGGTTTTACAGATCCTGGTGTGTATGATGAGCAAAAGCATGCAGTTGTGCTAGCAACATTCTCTCTGTGTTAAAAAATTAAGGTCAATTTCATATACAGATATGATGTTTTCCGAGCAATTTCACAGATATATCTGATTCAAGAGGCAGATAAGACAAAAGCATAGATTTTTCTCAGTTTGGAATAAAATTGCGTTAAAAAAACTTTTCTTCACATTAGCTTGTGCTGAAACTTTGTGCCAGAGATAGGAATAAAAAAGCCCCCAGACAGCACCTACCAGGGACTAGCATGTCCATCTTTCACAGTATTTGCTTCTCTGGTGGTCTGGGTCCTGACTTTGCAGACTAAGAAGGACCTAGAGGTCATGAATGTACTATGCACATTTGGACATGGGCTTCTTCCCAAGACCCACAGAAAACCAGAGCCCATCTCTATTATTTTTTGCCTGTAGATGCTCTTCACTATTTTTAACATGGTCAAGACTTGGAATGTGAGATTTTGCCTTTTCCTTTGAATAATATTTCTCTACTCTTTCAGCAAACCCACCACTGAGACCCCAGATAACTGTACTGGCCAGAGAGCATCACACCTTTCCCCTACTTCCCTGATGCTCCTATCTTTTTTCCTGATGCTGTCAAGGCTATGCTCTGCATCCTGCACAGCTGCTAAAATAGAAAAATTAAAAAAAAAAGGAAGAAACTACCTGCAGAGCTTAATATGAAACAGGCATCAGGAACAAAAATACCACATTTATAGATTCATATCTTGAGCCTAATTCAAATCAATCGCGGAACAGCCCCCAAAGGGAAATGTACATAAAAGAATCTTCCACTCTTGCAGGCTGGCTGATACACGTATCACTTTTCACAGTCATCATGAACTGATGTTGCAGGGCATCATTTTTGGGCACCCTCGTACCTTCACCTTCTAACCACCAAGGCTCCCTACTCTTAGGGATAGATCCTGGCAGCACTGCAGAGACTCATCCTCAGTGCTTCAGTGTGGCTGAGTGGAAAAACTGGCTTTCTGTTCCTCTTCAGTTCCTCTCTCCAAACCATGGTCCTGAGAGGCTGCTAGAAGTGGTCAAAAAAAGAAATAAACCTCTTTTTCCTGAGAACTTCTGGTATTTTGCCATCTATTTCCATTACTAATTGGCTCAGAGGAAGTCAAAATATCATGACTTCTTGCAGGAAGACTATTTCCATTAAAAATATTTGGTTTGGGAATACATTTAATTTCAAGGAGATAAAAGCATCTACTTCTGATGTTGCTCTGCTGTGCTATATTATCAGATCATATTTGAAATAGTAAAGTGAAAGCAAGATATTGTACCTTATCAGAACAAGAGGTTTCAATAGTATGAAAATGAAACAATTGAGCACTAGTGAGAAAGAATGAAAAAGTCACCTCAGAGTATTTGGACTTTCCCACTAAAGTTTAACCAGCATGGCCAAGTTCCCACTGAATGTTTGGATTCCAAGAAAATCTGTATGACAGAACAAAAAAATATCCAGATCTGTTTGCTAGAGAGTAGGCGAGAATAATCCTCCCTCTCCTCTTTCTGCTACCTGCTCTCACACGGGATGGTGGGATTCCTGTTTGGGATGAGCCTGTGCAGATCCCCAGGATAAGCACATACAGGTGCCGTGGGGAAGAGGTGGAGGGGTGAGATGAGCCCCAGGAGTGATGTCTCCATGTGAAGCGAGTACTTCACATGAAGGTTGGGAAGCCCTCCAAGGGGGCGGAGGTGCTTGAGAGCCACAGAGGAAGAAATAATGCTAGCAGGACTTGGTAGTGTTTATCTGCTGATCAATATCTGAGAATGATTCCCCAGCAAAGTTGACTAAGCTGAAGAGTGGCAAATAAAATAATGAACAGTAGCTAGGTGGTAACTTGTCAGGAAATGCAGAGGTGATGGAGAATGTTCTGCCAAAGTACTCATGCAATTAAAACTAGTTTTAATGAAATTTAAGTTTTACAGGACAATTTTGCAGAAATTTGTGTGGTATCTGCTGGGAGTAAAAATCATGACAGAAAGATTTCATATTAAATTGACATGCCCAGTGTCTGTCCTGGCTCCCAGACTCTTCTTCATGCTCTCAATATCGTTAATGGGCTAGGTGCTGTGAAGAAACTTTAAACCTCATGAAACACCTTTGACTGACATGTTTTAAGTCATAGATAGGCTGCAACAGCAAAGAAGCCCAGGCAATGTAGTCTGTCCTGGGAAGCCCAGGATGGGGTGGATTGTTGGAACTATGACACCTATGAGTCACTATGACACGCAGGCAGATCAAGCTCTCAGTTGATTTGAGCAGAACAAATGATTCTGTCATTTCCTGAATGAATCCATTCCAAACTATCCATTCCACTAGGAAATATGATATCCAGACTTTTTCTGTCCTTCTCTGGAATAAAAACAAATGTCAGAGTATTGGGAATCTCTCCCTCTTTCTCCTGGGTGAAGATCCAGTTTTCAAGCAGCTCTGCATGCTGGGCAGAGGAGTGTCTGTGTACAGCATGTGAGACACACACTTCCAGCCCTGCTTTGTATGCCTCTCTCTGGCAGCCCTTGCCACTGGGACAATGATACCTTTGGGAATTTCAGAAAGAGTCAGGTATGGAGTAGAAATATTGTGCCATTTGCCTCTGTGTTCTGTGAGGATTTTCTGAATGGTGTCCATATTGCTCACTGCAATCAACTACCCCTTATTCATTGACGTTAGGGGAAAACAGACATTTGAGATATTCGCGTCACAAGCATCATGTGCCTTTTATGCCTTTTCTTCCAAGGCAGCTATATTGCTGAAGGCCAGATGGTACTTTCAGATACACTGCAGTAAATTACAAGCATTTCACCAGTCCCACAGTGGAGAGAGAGCAGAATAAGGCCCTCCCACCCAAGACACAGTGTTATTGGGGACATAGCTGGGGACTTCCATTTGTTTGCAATTATGTGCTGGCACTGGGAAAACCCTGAAATCACCATGGTATCTGGGCAACAGATAAAGCTTTTGTTTTCACACAGACAAAAGGCAGAGCAGGCCGAACCATCACAGATTGTGTGAGCACTGGGAAGTCTGATGAAAGGCAATAAAGAATGTCCAAAGTCAGCAACAAATAATATGGCATCAAGAAAGAGAAATCTTAAAGCAGTTAAAAGCAAGGAAGGAGAGAGGGGAAGGGGAGGGAGAGGAGGGGAGGAGCAAGGATGGCTGGGTGCCCAAACCAGTGATACACGGGGTGAGAGCTGCTAAGATTCACATGGGAGCAAACCACTTGGGAACTGTGCAGAGCGAGCTGCATAGCTCAGACCTGCTCATCTCCTGCCCACAGAGCATCCCTCTTCCAGTCTTTATCTGTTGTAACTGAATGACTGGGAAGCCTTGTTTCTCCTTGTCACTTCTCCATTATCTTTTTACATTACTCTACCCCTCCAAGGGACTGAAATGCTTTCTGTTAGCCACATCTTGCATATGGTGAAAGAGTTGAATGTGGAATTAAATGATCTGCACTTCTTTACTTGCTTGACAAGCCATCCCGTGTCTGGTGTGATGCTTCTCCAACACCCAACGAAGAGACAGAGACGTGCATTCCTTGCATCATGTATGCTCATTTAAGAACCCAGCAGAGCACATCTTCAGCCATGAAATCTATCAGGTAGGGACTGTCTTTATTATTGTGTGTTTGTGCAACTTCTGCACAGTGGGGCCTTGTCCCAGTTGTAATAATGATGGACAGAGAGAAAATCAGACTGGGAGATAGGATACAACAGTAGGGGAGTACAGGCTTGTACAACAGATATATTCTGGAATTGCCTCTGGAATCTCTTTTCTTGGCAAGATTAGATGTCTGGAGATCCCAAGGGGCACACAGGGGAACCAAATCCCTCAGTAACAGGTCTGGGGTAGGTTGCTTAGCAGGCACTAATGCAGGTAGGAGAAACACTGGAACAAACTAAAAGTTACTATGAGGACTTCAGGTTTGAATGTAAGCACTTAGCACGATGGTAGTTATCTAACTTCTTACGTGGCTCTAGATCCGGCATACAGGTTTTGATTCCTGTTTGCATTCATAGTATTGATATTTGGAAAGAAAGACGCATTTCCTCTCTTTTTGCTCCTTCTTTTCCAAATATTATGTGCAGAACTATTTTACCAGTACTTGCCCTGTGAGAAGATTCTAATTTATAAAATATGGGCCAGGCTATGCAGTGGGGCTTGGCATTTGCTCATGTTAAGTGGTCTTCCCTTTGCATGGGAATTATGTAGTGTAGTCTGGAGTATTTTAAAGGTCTCTCTGGTACTCAGAGGCAAACAGATAGCGTGTGCTAGATATTAAACTTACATTGGTTTAATGTATTGCTGTGGTACTACGTATGGAAGGACTTGACGATTTGGGTTTTGTTACACCCTCTGAACCACATCCAGAGAGTCCTTTCTTCAGATTTGCAGTTTTCACAGGCAGCGTACAAACATGTTTCAGCACAGCCAAAATCTTCTTCCAGGCACTGTAATAAATCATGTGGTACACTAAGCAGCTGGAAGTGATTGCAGATCTCTGGGGTGGAAGGATCACACATGTTTTGGAGGGTTCAGTCAGCTACAGCAGCATTTTAAACCTCTGCCCTTCTGTTCTTAGGTTGTGTTCTTCCACCTCTCAACAGACTGTGCTAGACTTTACCCTCTGTTCAAGCCATGGTGGCCTGGCTTGGGTTTGCTGAAAGTGTAAAGCACCCTCTGGGTTCTCCCAGTTCACAGGGCTGGGGGTACAGGCTTCAGGTCTCTGCTGGCAGGGGGAAGGAAGCAATAGCAGGTCATCATTTTTAATCAGCAGTGTCTACGCTGAAGAACTGAGGCTGTAGAGAGAGGTGCTGAAAGGCATGTGAGCTGAGGACGCACTGATGTGCCAAAGGGTGGTGCTGTGGCTGGCAGGGGAAGATAGATCCGGCTTTACAGATGGGAATGAGCCCAAGAGCATAAGACAAACAGCTCAGCAGCTGCAGTCAGGCAGCTCCTTTCCAAAAGGACCCTGGATCCTGCTCTGATACAATGACTGCAAAGAAAAGAAAGGAGATGTCCTACCACCTCTTTCAAAAACTAAAAATGGATGGCTGGCTCTTGCCAGAGAGCACCAACAAGGATGAGGAAACAGGAAGCAGGAAGGTGCTGATGATTGACAAAGACTGTCAGATGGTTTAGGTCACCAAGACTTGCCATTTGAGCTGTGACAACTGGGATTTAGAGGAAAGAAGAGGTCCCGAAAGGGCCAACAGAATAAATGTAGGACAAACAAGAGCCGGGGCAAAAAGGAACAAAGAAACTCAGGGAGTTCTTACAAGAAAACTCCCATTGCGAGCTCTCCTACCAGAGGGGACCTATATGAGCAGACCACCCTTTCAGAATCACGAGCTACATGGACGAGGGACAGGGCTGCAGCCTTCTCTTTTTTCCATGCCTCTGCCCCCCCAGCTGGAAGGCAACCTTCATGACCAGAAATAGAGGTCTTTTACCCTAAATCTGTCTCCTGTGTAACAGCAGGAGCCATCCTCAGTCTCAATCTGAGCAGAGCTGGGATGGCTGATGATGTACTGGTGTTACTAATTGCAGACAGGCTGAGGAATGCTCCCTTGGAACCGGGGCATTCTGCGTATAGATTTGAGACCAGAGGAATCATTAGCTCATCTAGTCTGACCCTATGGCAATAGAGGCAAGAGAACTTCATCCTGTGTCCCCTAAGAGCTCAGCAAGCAGTACACAGCTAACACCAAAATGGCATTCGGCCCCCCTCTGAAGACATAGGAAGGATCATGGCTTTCCCCCTTCTCTTGGAAAATATGTTCCAAAGGCTAATCAGTTCCACACTTCGAAATCTGTTTCCAGTTTGAATTTCTCTGGCTTCAGTTTCTAGACCTTGGGGTTTTTTTGTGTGGTTTTTTTTTTTTATTATTATTATTAATTTATTTATTTATTTTATTTTGCCTTCGCTAATCTCAAAGCTACATATTTGTTTTGTCTGAGGGACTCTCAGGATAACTTTAGAGCAAGTAGCTTTATAAAACAGGTAGATGCTCACCAGAACCTAGGACAGGCCCCCATTTTGTAGCAACACAGCAGCTCCTAGGTAACATCCTCAGTGGTAACATCCTCAGCTGGTTCCAAGAAGCAGGGGCATTTCCCATTCTGTCTTCTGACCTATGCCATGCCAGTGCCTAATAAATCAGCCCATAATCAATGTCAGGATGGCTGAGGCCATGAATGCAGCTGATTTCCTTCAGCTTGCTAATACTGGAAAGCTGCCTATGAAGAGAGCCAGATGTGCTAATAAGGGGGTTCACCTCTAATTCTTAGGCAGTTCATGGATACACTGCCATGATGCTTTGCTGAGGAAATAAGAACCAAAACGTTCACATTCAAGATAAAAGATGTGATGAAAGGTACAGCAAAGTTCTTTACAGAACATGGGGCCTTTCCTTAATATTAATGTATAATTTTGTAGCTAATTACTCCCAGTGCATTTCCCAGTGGCCTGGGAACCTCTTACTGACCGTCTGCACACACAATTACCTGTTCAGTTTTTCAGAATCTCTTACTAAATCATTGCGGGATTTGCAAAGGAATCATCAGTCATTTGAGTCACCTTTTTCCATTTTTTGCTTGTCTTTCTCTTAGCATCAATTTGGCCAAGAAATATTTATTGGATAAGAAGCTTGGTGAGACTCAAGTAGTTTCACTGTTATGAGGTATTAAATTATCCCTAACCTTTTCTCCAGCCAAAGCTGTACATGGTGCAGGGATTCACTGTGTTTTTACAGTGTAAAACGGAAAAGGACTGGCATATTGGAGCAGGGCACTGTGAAGGGAGCAGGGTGACACGAGAAAATGCCTTCCTCCTCCCATGGGGCTTCAGAGATTAGGGGAGGCATTTGCAAAAGCCAGTTTCCAGCTCATGGTTTTGAAACTCACAGCAAATTCCCTACAACATTGTCCAAGTTAGAATTGCATCTCCAGGATCTCAGGCCAGTCCTACCAGCCTCTATAACCATTCCCCACCTCCAAACTAAAGGTTGATCTTACTGTGCCCTTGGAAAATCAGCCCCAGGAGCATCATCTGTCACCCCCCGGGCTCTTCAGGGAAAGTCTCATCCCTTCCCCAGCAGATGACGATGGCAACTTAGTTACTGGAGCAAAAACAGCTTTTCAGTGCCACTGAAGTAATCTGCTTCAGGAGAAAAGCTGGGGGAAAGAAAAAAAGCATAAAACCCCAAAAGGTTGGGCTTCTGTTTAGGGAGCAAATGATTAAGCTTTTCCTTTTTAAGACGGCACATTTCAATCGCCTAGGCTGCTGCTCCCTGCCAAACTCTGTGGGCACTTTGCCTCACGTTCACTGCAGAGTCTGGGCCCATAGGGCTACATTGCAGCATCCTTGAAACCGGGACTTAAACTACACCAGAAGCTTTTTACTGATGCGGAGCTTTTAGCTGTTTGTATGTGAGGACAAAAAAAGTTAGAAGCAAGTAATAATTTCATTTAGATAGACATTTTTATTAAGAAAATGTGAAGTGCATACACATTTATAGGAGAAATTACAACATTATGAAAGTGTTTATCTTCAAAATATTCGATGAAAGAAGTAATTTCAAAAGCATAGTATAACTCCTCCATAAAAGCTGCCTTACAGGAACACAAATACAAAACCCTTTTCACATTATTTGGGAAGATATTTCTCTTTATTTAATAAAAATATAAAGTACAGTATTTACCACATTCTGACAACACTGAGTTCTCAAGGAGTGGAAGATGGGAGGTTCATGAAGCCCTTTCATTATGATACATGTTTTCTTCTCTGTGGCTACCAGAGTTTCATATTTGCAGACAAGGTTTGTCTTGGTGGGATTGGTAAAGAAAAAGAATATCAGATTTTAGGTGACAAGTTCTCAGAAACCTCCGGTTAGTATAAATCACATCACTCAAAACAAGTTGCCAGAGAAAAGAAGGATCCTCTAGATGCTAAAAAAGGGAAAATGGCAAGAAAAACTTCTATAGGAACTGCATTTTCAATGAAATGTGCATATTTAACTTCAAATATAGCCTTCATTGCAAAATGAACACTCATCTTTGCTCAAACACCTTAGTTAAAAACACATCAGAAAGTCACCCTTCATCCTTCCTCAGGCAGAATTCAGATAAGATATTGATACGGACAAGTATAAAGCTAGTATAAATAAATTGGCACAGCAATAAATACCATCTATTCTTAAGGAAAAAAAATATAAAAATCCAACCTTAGGATTTGACAGCTGCACTTTGAAAATTCCACATGCGATGATTTCACATTTATGGAAGCTGCTTTTTCAGCACAGTTCAGTATTATCTGTTTTCCTTCATTCTCCCCACGTGTGGTCCCTACATCACTCCCATCTCCCTACTCTTTCTTCTCCTGATTTGGTCTTTGGTCAAAAGACAAAGGCAAAAAGGAAAATCAGGTGCTCTCCCCAAGCAGGTTTCTGCTAGTGCTGCTTCTCAGCCTGCTATTAACATGGCATGCATACAAGGAACAGCACGCGATGCACCGGATAGTGCAGGGAGCTTGAGGCAGCCAAGCGCGAGCGGCACGACTGCTCTCCGTGATGCATCATGCAAATAATGCCAGGCAAAGAGCAAAGCTTCCCACTCTAGGCTGAAATTTGGTCTACAGCAAGAGAAAGGTTTTTCAGGTTCTCACTGAAGTATTCTGCCAGTTCTGTACCACCTCTGCATTCATGCTGTGCTCCACCTTGCTCAGGCAAGGGAAGAACATGGTGGTGGTACCCAAAAGCAGCCCCATGCCCTGAGTGTTCTCAGCTACACGAGTAGGGGACTGTCATCAGCAGCGTCAGGGCCCAGGTAACAGTGTGTGTCTCAAGAAATGCCAGAGGCAGACAGCCAGCACCTGGCTGCCAAAGTTCCCTGGCCTTGCAGGGAGTCCCTTTTATTCCTGCTGCTACTCACTCATTGCTCCCAGGACTGTCTATTTCAATGCTTCTGTCCAAGTAGTCTGCTTGCCCAGGCTGTAATGTGGGGTTGGCATGTACCCAGAGACCTTCCCCTACTGGCGCTGACCTCAGATGCACTACCCATTAAGAATGACTGCAGCAGAACACTGGCAAGGCTGTCCAGTCACATCCACCCACCCCACCTTTTCACTGGAAAGAAATTTCCCCTTGTAAAGGAATCTTCATGGCCTCAATCATCATTGGCGAGGTATACTGTTGAATCAAAATCAGAGGATTATTCAATTTTCTGTTTACTCCAATGGGAATTAATCAGACCTCGAGCTGTCCTTTGATGGGAAGCATGTGTGAAGACTGCACCTTCTGGGGTGAAAGGAGAAGCCCCGTGTCTGTGTCATAACCAAGATTCTTCCACGCTTTCCCTGAAGTCACTCTTGGCTTTGACACTCACATGTCCACCTCTGGCAAACCACCAGCAATTGCAGGTGCATGTGTGGGGACAGAAGATAGACCTTAGGATATAAAGCACAGACCAGGAAAGATACAAGAAACTCTAATTTTCTCATAGAAGTTCTTTCTGTCTTTACCCTTACAACAGATGGACCTACTCACATTAAATCAACACTCCAATTCTCATCAAGTACAGTGGTCCCAGACCTTTCAAAACAGAGACACAATATACTTACAGCACCAGATTTGTAATAATAACAATAGAAGGAATGTCAAAATCTCACATTTTAGGCACAGCAGTTGGTTTCTACTTTAAAACAAATGAGGCGATGTTGTCCCAGCTGAAGCACTCTTTGTAATAGCACTGTTTTGCAGAGAGAAAAATACAAGATTTTTACCTGAATACACTCAGAAGTAGGATAGTCCCTGGCTTGCCAAAGTGCCTGTTTGGCACTGAAGATGCCTGCCCCAAAAGGAGTGCTTAGTGAAACATCCCTCTCAGTGTTCCTGACACAGGCTGGAGGGAAAATTCCTTTTGAAGCAACCCGCTCAAAAAACATACAATCTCACAACAATTTTGTTTACAATACACACACAGGTACATACAAATGCAACTACTGGGTTGCACAAATGTGCTTCCCCCGGATCCCAGAGTGCAGCATAGTGTGGTTATTGCAGTACTGCAGGTGTTTTTCCATACATTATACTGCAAAGATATTGTGTATACATGCAGGAATCAGGAGGAAGAGATTTCTGTCTGAGAGAGAGGATTGTTGCAAGAAGTGGTACCTGTCCCCACAGGTACTTTGCAAAGGAAATTCCAGACTATCCTATTCACCACCAGACAAGACCACGACCACTGGTGAACAGTGAATGTTGGCCTTCATTTCCACACCTGAGAAACACCTCTCCTTCCACAAACTGGGCAGACCCCCTCTTGCCCCAGGCATCAATTTTCTCCACAGATATGTCCAGACATCCTCTTCTAGGTATCTCCAGAGGAATCAAAGGTGTTACTGCTCTCAGGAACCTGTGATTGTTCAGTAACCAAGGCTACAGCATCATTGGTGAAGGGTTACATGAATGCATCTCAGCCTACTTCAGTGCAAATCTAGCCAGGAGAGCTGAAGCCACCTCTTTTGGAAGGGTGGGAAGAGATACCTGGTGCATGGCAGCATATCTGACTCCTCAAGCAACTTACATCATGATCATGTGGCTAGACCTATAATAACCCATGCCTTTTATGCTAAAATTTGTCATCAGAAACACAGGAACATAGGAAATGCCAGGTGACATCAGATCAGTGTTGTGTCTCCTAACACATACTACTGCAAACCAAGTACTAGCACCTTGCGATACCAGATGAGCACTGACCCAGCTGCTCATAGCTGTCATCAAGGTCTCTGATCTTCAGAGAAGGGCTTTAGCCCTGTAAGCCTGAGTTTGATCCCTCACCCCAAATACCTACTAATGCCACCCATGGTGATACTGCCCACTTTCATCAATGTCTGGTGCTTAGCCTTCCTATGTTCTTGGCCTTGATGACTTCTGGAGGCAAGAAGTTCCTCCATTACCTACACAACATCATTGCACTGTACAGTTCATGTCCTTCTAGGTTTAAAACTCCAGGAGACTTGCATGAACCAAAAGAAAGTTAAATAAAGCAGGACCTCTACATAGCAAAGGTAATAAAATATTATATAATAACATAGGGTTAGTCTGAATTCATATATGCCCTCAGTGCTAAACCAACCTGTATAAAAACTATTTCTCTTGAATAGTTACATCTTATTACATAAAAATAGCACTGTGAAAGGAAGCCAATTTGTGGGAGGGAAAAACAAAAACACCAAAAAAACCCGAGACAACCCCCCAAAAAAAGAAACAACCTTTGGAAATGCATCAAGCGTTGCTTTTGTGCTGCACCATAACAGTGAAATGCATTCATTCCCTAATACTGGTTATCTGCTCTCTGGGTCCTACAGTAAGAAATCCTGTAGACGGCTTACAATGCTTGCCTCTTACATCTTGAACCTCCTGTTGATGAAGAACAGAGTGAAACACTATTAAGGTTGATTTCAGTCGCAAAAGCTTTGATATCAGGCCTAGTCAAACAGCAAATCTGTGTCTGGACTAACCCAAAGGCATTTATTTTGCAGCCCCTCCAACCAGTATTTGCTGAACATTTTGGGGGAAGTTCTCCACAAGGTGCTACTGGGACCCAGCAGGGCTGACCCAGCAGTGGGAGTTATTTTGGGCAGGCTGTGCTCATCACAGTTAGTAAGGTGTTCAGATCTAATACAGGAGGAAGGCTAGCTAGGAAGCTTATTCTGGACTTGAAAGCCAGAGCAGAGAATTATCGGTGGGCAAAGAGAATCGGTAAAAAACACCAGCAGGGAAAGGAGGGATTAATAATTTGTGAGCAGCCCCAGTAGTGGAGCAAGTAGCACTGGGAATGCCTCCTCCATCTGCCCCTGCCCCATAGCTCTGCTGGAGACCATGGACTGCAGCTCCACAGGGCTCCAGATCTCTGTTGAGGATGGAGAAAGACAGAGGACAGTCCATGCTCTGCTCTTGTTGGCGTTCAGCTCCTGCCATGGGGTGGCTGGAGAACAGATCCCATGAGTGCTGCTCAGCCAGGAGCCATCCCTGTGGCCACCCTGCCCTGGCACCTCACCTGTGGTGAGCAGCTGAGCAGCATATCACAGCTCATGGTGAGCCTCTGCCCAGTGCAGGTGGGGTGACAGGGAGGGTGAGCGGCACAGTAAATGTGTGAGGCATTAAGTGCAGAGGTAGGGAGCTCAGGGTAGGAGGCAGACAAATCAAGTTGCCCATACTCTGTGTAAGCGTCGTACTGAGGGGGAGCAGTGGGTTAGGCATCACTGTAAGTGTAGTTCTATTGTGTGCAGGGTTCACTCAGAACAAGGAGCCAGTCTGTGCTGGTGGCCTTCAGGTCTTGTCTAAGTGACTCCTACTCCTGCTCCAGGCTGATCGGCTTTTGCCATCTAGAAGTGGTCACTAAGGCTGAGTTACAAGTGTCAGAGACCAGGTATTTAAAAACCCTGGTGTCCAGAATGTCTTGTCTAGCCTACAAGATCAGCACAAACATCCTTTTCAATGTCTGCTGGACAAGTAAGATAGTGTGCTAACAATCAGAGACAGTTGTGGCTACTCTCAGTAAAGGTAGTCTCAGAAAAATCATCCAGACATAAAAAGGATGAGTAAGGCACAGGCAAAATTTTCATCTTTGAAGATATCTTTTCCAATATTCCACACAGGTAACCCTGTTTCTTTTGGTGCAGAAAAGCAGGACAAACCATCCTGGGGGGAAAAAAACAAATGGGTCATCCAGAGCTTTGGCATACATAAAACCATTCTCTGGGACTTGGCATAGAAGAGGGGTCAACCAGTCACCACTGCACCAAATCGTATTGTCATTACTCAGTGCTGCATTTGTCATTAAAAAAACACCAGTGACAAATTCATGGCTGTTATTCATAGTTTAACTCTATCAGTTTGGTATTGGAGGAATATGGCCAGCTAAAAGAAATAGGGCTTTCAAGCCTTTATCCTGTTTTAGACTTAATCTCTGTTTCAGGGTTATTTTAGCCTCTTTGAGTGTCCATTTTCCCATCTATAAAATGGGAAAAATTTCCAACCTCTGTAATGGCTGAACCTTCTCACTGTTTTAGAAGTTTTATCTATGCAAAAGTCCTTTGCAGGGAGGGTACAGATGTTATCCTCAACAAATATGGGGGAAAATGAAGGTCTGGATAAACTAATATATTTGCCCAATGTCACATAGGATGGTCAATGGAAGAGCAAGGACTTAAACCTGAGGTATCCCAGCTCAGAAACTAATGCCTCCTACCATTCTTTCTCCCTGGAGACTTTAGTGGTGTTGTTCGGGAAGGGCAGAGTGGGCCCCGTTTCTTCTGTTGCTTTTTTTTATGAGTGCGATGACGTGGTCTAAATTAAAAGAAAAATACAAAAAGACTGCCATAAATTATCCACATACAAAGGCCTTATTCACATTTATTCTATGGCCCCTTCACACCTTGCTGGCAGGGTGCAAACAATGATAAAATTCCCTTTCATATAACCTCTGCCTCAGAGGAACACTATGCAAATGAAAGTGCCCTGGTGACAGGACATTTAATTCTCAGGCCAGAGTCATGCTTTTCCCCGAAACACCAAAGCCTCCCCTAGTTCCTGCTAGATATGGTCATCCAGGAACCTCACCATCCACATGGTACCTGCCGAGGTACAATGAAAGCAGAGGGGGCCTGGATTTTTGACTTCCCCCCACAGCATTCCCACTGGTAACAACAAGAACTGGTGGCTACTCTATGGGATTAAAACAAGGCTATAAAGATAGTCACCTATATTGTCCCCCACTATGTGGAGTGTTCACCCAGCACACACTTCGTGGAGTACCAGGAGGCGGTTGTTTTGGCATCTTCAGCCCTTATTTACAAATGAGATCAGAAATTAGGAAGAGCTGCCACACCAGGGCTTACAAACACTATGTAGGAAGGCAGCAGCAGCACTTGGCTCCCACTGCAGCCAGCTTCTAGAAGCTGGGAGTTTCTGTTCTCCCAGTGGGCTCAAGGGAAAAGTTTTTCCTATTTGACTTTGGTATCTTCTCCAGATCCATCAGCTCTCTTGTCTGTGCCAGGGGGAGGCACTACTCTTAATGGACTCCAGCATCTCAGACAGAGGGAAATTCTGAGGTAGGACTACACTAATGCAATAGCAGACAAGTTGGTCTCTGTTTATTTTGGGCTCTGTTCTCTCTGCAAGGGCCTAATTTTTCATATCCTTGAGTGAAGGGAGAAGGAAAAGACAGTAGATGCACGGTAAATGATGACTGGGATTGTCTGGAAGTGATAAAGGATTTGTTAGCTATTTCAAGAAAGGACTGATTTGCCCCTTGCCTATAAAATGGATAATGTTGAAATGATGTTGGCCACAGCAGCTGCACAATGATTTTTAAAGTCAGTTAAGGAATTTGTATTCCTGACAGCCTGAATGTATTTTACTGATGTTGAGTAAGTGCGTATATTACATGGAGATGTGATGAATAAAAAAGCAATAATAAAGGCTAAGCAGAATTAGTGAGCAAAAATTTTCCATACTAAAAACCATCTCTGGTTTCACAATCTGTTGTATTGGACTACCATATTCTATGAAGTTTTCCTTGACTTTAGTTGCAGATTACAACACAGAAGATACTCTCGTATTGAAGCACTGGTATAGATTAGGATGCCTTGACAGTTTGGATTTTACTTAAGCAATTACAAGAGCCCTTTCTACAAAAAGTATTGCTTTTATTCCAGAAAAATAAATTCCCATGTACAATTGGGTTTTAATAACATGAAAAAATTAGCCATTTTATTGCTAGTGCATATAGGGTAATGTCACATTTCATACAATTTCAGTACAAGTGAAAAAATATAATATATGGCTGATTGAAATTGATAGCTACATTAACATTTATAGATCTATATAGATTTATTTTACAAGCTGTTAGTAGTTTAGAGGGATATCGGTGTTTTAAACTACCAACATTCATATGGCTCCAATTCAAATATATGAATTGTTTGATGCGCTATAAATATATTCCAAAGTACATTTCATTGAAGAAGTCAAAGCTGTGCACTAAAATATATCAAAAACATGCCTTGTGAAAATCGTACAGACAGAGCCCTCACTGTCTGAGGAGCATGAAAATGCCACTGGTGCATTCCATTACTAGCTGGAAAATTAAAACAATGGCATGATTGCAGGATTAGGTGATGGAGATATATGCTTTCTGTCATCTTATTTCATAGAGCTGGGACCAAAATCTCTTCTGTTACTCAATGTAAACCAGGACAAAATCCACCAAATTAGCAGAATTGCTTCTGGATTTGTGTTAGATAAACAAAATCCAGAATCCAGCTGGAGGTCAGGCACAGGCTCACTGGTTTCAGTAGAGCTGGCCCCATATCTTCACTGGTGGAAGTGAGAGCAGGATGTGTTCCAGCTGACTTATTCCCCTAAGTCAGGAAGGCATGATAGGAGCACATAAACCCATTTCCCCAACCCTACAAATTTTAAGTGCCTCCTAAATTTCAGGTCTTACGAACAGCACAAAGGGCTCCATTGGGGCTGACAGCAAACAGATATCTAGGCAGGGACTTGAGGATTTCCCAAAGTTGGAAAACAAAGTTGCTCATGCCCCTAGGATAGTCAGCTTGGAGCAGATCCTGCTCTTTGGTTCAGTTATGCCTAAATCCAAAGCCATCCTGGCAGCATGAACCTGGATTACCTCTACAGAGAATATGACCAAAGGACAAGAGGGCTGAGTACTGGCAGCAAAGAAGGCACTGAGCATTGGATGAGATGGGAAGAGCTGTAAAGGCTGGAATCACAGTCATTTTGTTAGTTAGCTTCCTTCCCTCCTCCTCCTCACTCTTGGCCCCAGTGTGGTCCCAAAAGGGCCGCATGGAGGAATTGCTCTGTTTCTGGTATCATTTTTTCCATTCCTTATTTTAAAAACACAGGGGAACAAAGAGTTAGGTTTTTTTTTTACTACCACTTGTTTGGCAGATGCCTTTACAAAATGAACAGTGAAGGGCATTCAGCTGCCTGTACAGCCTCTCATCTGCCCTGGGGCCATACCCGTCACATTTCTCCAAGAATGCATTGCCTCTGCAAATGACTGGATTCCAGCCCTGCCTTTACCCTATAGATGCAGGGGGACAAGGTTGAGCAGGGTTACAGCGTGGTTACTGAGCTGTGGAAATGTGGTCATGAGGGTGGGAGGGATACTGAGTGCACAGGTAGGCTTGCTGGCCAAAATGCCGCTGCTGGATCAACCGCAGCCCAGGGCATTGGGTAAGCAAGGAAATGCTTTGTACCATTACTTGTCTCATCTTCCATCCCAGGAAGGCTGGAGCCCTCCCCTGCAACTCAGCACAGAAATGTTCTCTGTGCTGCTGACCGTAAAATTGAGCTGAGATAGGCTGGGTCCACCTCAGAGCAGCCATGATCACCTGCTTTCAAGGGAAATAAAAATAGATTTTAAAAGTCTGAATTTGCCAAGTATGGCTGGTTTCCCCTTGGCCTTGTGTGAGAGCATTATTCATGGCAGAGAATCTCGTCTTCGCTGATATTAGTAGCACTCCACACTGGCCAGCAGAGAAACAATTTATAGCACCAAGTCCCCTTAGGCCTCAGCCGCCTGTGCAAACAGACCCCCAGTGTAACATGGAGAAGGGGATCAAAAGAAACTGGAACAATATAGATTCTAAAGTAACCGTAGTTTGGCTTGGGGAAGCATTTTCCTTGGGAGAACGGCTTTTCTCTGAAAGAGGATGAGTTGGGGACCCCAGAACAGATTCATTAGGAGAAATTTTGCCTCAAACCCCGGCAAAACTCTTATTTTTACATTTAGAATATGCTATAAGCTGTTGTTTTAATACAGACTAGGTCAACTCCAAACCCTTCTTCAAAACAGTATCTGATTCCACGAGTATTTTGTCCACATGGTAAAAGCCAGCCCTTAATGTTCTACCCTTTAATAACTCAGGATGTTAGTTGTTAAGTCCATTTGTCTCTTGCCTTACTTGTTTAAAGCTTTCTCCAGATATTCCTGGATCCACTTTAACTTGGGATCAATGCACACTTGCTTGCTGTTGCTCTTGAGCCTTGCACTGCAAAGGAGAAAAGTCAGAGTGAGCCTAGTGCGCAACTGCTCCTCAGCCAGCACACACCACCCTCCCACCTGCCTGATGCCTTATTTTGCTTGGGTGCCAATACTGCTCTCAGGTAACCCACAAAGAAGGTGTGTTATTCCTGCCATCATCAAGGCACCTGTTACAAATATCCCTGGTTTCAAAGCACTGGTGCCACCTGTCTCCTCTGATGGTGATTCTTGTGGTCTGCACTGGGATGCATGTGGGGTTGGCACAGGCACAGAATTTAAATCAAAGTTTTCCAATTCATACCTGGGGTGCTAGGAGTTCAGCGCTGACAACGGCTAAACGTCATTTGGAAACACTGACATGGTAAATGTGGGTCATTTTTTGGAAGGAATAAAGAACACTTTTCAGATTCCACACAAAAGTAAAGTTTCAAACGTTTTGAAGACAGACACCAAACCACACCTCCTGTATGTTCTGAAAGGGTAACTCTGCTTTTTGTTTTATACAAGACTGAATGAACAGGTTGCAAGCATGAAGACAACTGAAAGTACCACAGTGCCAGAGGCAAGTTTTCTCTCAGCACTAGAAACAAAAGAAGAAACCTCCTGAGGGCTTCTCCTGGATGAACAAGCTGCACTTTCCACACCAGTCTCTTCAGCTAATCTAAATTCCCTGTGAATTCGGCATTTGTGCTACCTGCGTCTTTCATACAGAAGCAGTACAAATAGCTCTTCACCTGCATCAGCAGGTCTTACCCTCCAGGGATCTCAGGGCCTCTTGAGAGTGCTGTGATCTCCCATGTTTCCAGAAGTACCCTGCCTTTGCCCCAGCTGCTCAGAAGTTTCCCCTTAAGCAGCCTGCCTGCTACGCAAAAGTGCCAAGAACAGCAATTTCATGGAAATGCCCATAGGAATAAGTTCAGTCCTTGTTTAAGCATTTTGCTGGATAGAAGCCAAAATATTCCCTGCTTTATAAAATGAAATCCATTGAATATAAAACTACAGCGTAAGAAATAACAGGTCAAAAAGGCTCCTTGGTCTGAAGTTATGCAACAACACAGTTGTAACATAAACACATAGAAGATGCAGTCTTGCAAGCCTTGTGCCAATAAAGAGATGAATGGGCCTAATTCATATTTTCCTTACAGCAATGCCAAGCTGGAGTGTTTCCAGTGAAGTGATACCAACAGAGAGTAAGAATGGATTTGCTGATGTTAGCAATGCCTGGGAACTCTTGAGCTGGCCTCATAGGATACAGAACCGAAAGCATGTGTAACCAGCCTCCAGTCACCATTCCAGAGGAATGCAATGCAATTCATCTCACCTAATATTAAGACTTTTCTTTCTTTTTTGACAGTTGTTTTGAGCCTGTCAGCCCATGCTCCTCTTAGAGTCACAGCAGAGACCAAGGCTATTGAATGGAGTGTTGATCTGAACTGGTTTAGGTGTCTACTTTAGGATGCAATTAATTGCATGCTAAAAGTACCTATTTCCTTGTAGTGAAAAACAAGGAATTTAGTGTGGGCTTTGTAAAAGTAGACACTGACAAAGGATATTTCTGAGTTTGGAGAGATGACTTCTAATAGAAGGAAAGACAAAAGCCTGCTCTTAGACTTTTTGCTCAGGTACAATTTCGCTCAACTATAAAGGGGAGTGCAAAAAACCAAAATCTTTCCTTGAAATTATATGATTTTACTGAGATTCTCTATTCTTCAAAATGGTATCTGTGAAGTTACTTACATCTCCACTGCATAACACATATTCACTAAATTCAGAGTGTGCTTAAAACCATCACAATGAGAAATTTCTGTTAGCTTTGATTCTTTTTCAGCTTCTGTTTCAATAAACACCTAGTTCGCACTCAGGATGTTTCCAGGGTAAAAAAAATCTATTTTTCTAACTAACAAAGAGATGGTGAACAACAGGTTCATGTGTTTCGCGTGCTATAAATCACATTGCAAACAAACACATTTGAGTCAGGAATGGACAAGAACATGAGTTCCTTTATGCTGTTATCTATCTGTAAAAACTATAATCCTATCTTAATTAAGAGATAAATGTACTCTATTCTTGTCTTTCTTGAAACTACTCCAGAAAATTCCAAATCCTCTATAAAGGCTTAGTGCTGGGACCCTGAAGATAGCCACTGAAGTCCCAGAGCACAAATCCATACACTACAGTATTTTGGATGCTTGCCTCCAAAATTGTTTATAGGTAGAGAGCAGAGTTAGTAACAGCTGGTTTTGTCATTTTTGTGAGAGGAAATTATTTCTCAGCTGAGGCTTACATTTTTCTCACTGTTCCTCACCAAACCCTAAGGCAGATGTGCGCATGAGAAAATGTGTATGACCTACCCAGAGTGGTTCAAACAAGAAAAATACCATATGAATGAAAACTGGTTCATGGACAGAAACATGCTCTTCAATATATCTGTACATTCCTATGAAATCTCATGAAACCACATCAGCTTTCTGAGTGCAGAAATGATGACAAAGGATGGGTTTCTACAGCATTTCAGTTGTAAATGGAAGAGCTTGGCATGGATCGAAGATGGAACTAGTGATGGGAGCACTGCACAGAAACCCATTCTAGTCACTGAGACTCTCTTATAGAGGTCAACAGGAGTTGACAGTAGTAAGGCCCCCTTGCAATGAAAAGATGAGCGCCATATTTTTTTCCTTCTGAAGGTTTTGAATTCTGTGAGAGGAGGGAGGGGGTCACCCATGAACAAATGAACCAAAAAGACCTTCCTAAAAACATGCACACACAAATCTACAACCCCATTTTTTTCCTGAAAATCAGTGGGTTGGCTGGTTTGGGTTTTGGTTTGGTTTTGTTGTTTTGGGCTTTTTTTTTTTAGCAAAAATGAGGAGGTTATTTTCTATTTGGAACACATCATTTCTGGCCTGATGTGATCTGTGATTTACCAGAGACAGTCACTGCCTGATAAGAATGTCCCTAGATCAGGCCAGCATATGCTTAGGGTTTGTACCTCCTGTGGAGACTACACAAAATCCAGGAATTCCTTTTGCTTATCTCCTCTCTTTAGAGAAGTGGAGCATTAGAAGTCTAATACCACTGTAAAACCTTTTCCCCGAAGTGTGAAGCTCCACATCCAAGGCAATGGACAGCCTCTCTGACATTCCTGCTCACATACCCATGGGGGAATAGTACATGGGATCCCATAGTCACAGGGAGATCACAGAGGCAGAACACAGCTGGGAAACATCTAGCTGGGCATCTTTGTGTGTGGGAAAGCAGGGGCCAGCTGTATCTGACACACGGAGTGAAGAGATGAATTGGAAAGCATGGCATGAGACAGACCAAATTGCAGCCACCAAAGCAGGAGCCAGCTCTGTGACTCTTCTTTCTGACACCTGAGATTTGCACCCAGCTGAAAAGAGTAAGAGACTTACACAATCTGAAGTGAGCAGTTGGGTGTGGAGAGGATTTTGAGGTGCTTAATGTTGGCTCTTGCCACGTTGCTCTCGTAGAATCGACAGGGGCATCGGTAAGTCAGGCTGACCGGTTTCTCTGCGGGACACAGGGAGAGAAAGGACACGTTACTCCCTCTTGCTCCCGGTCAGCAGCACAGATACACGGAGCAGAGCTGACAGAAGCCCTTTCAAATATGCAGGTGAAAAAAGCAATAGAAAAGCTGTAGCTTTGGGACAGCATTTGCCCACAGCTCACAGCACAATCCTTTTACCCCCGTACCCGGTCTTTCAATAATGGTGCGTGGGATTTTGGAAGACAAAAGAAGAGGGTAAGAAAATGGAGATAAGTAAATAAGAAGAGATTAGAATAAGGAGCCGCTCCATTGTGTGGGGATGCTCCTGGTAATTAGACAAGATAAAGGCCAAAAGAGGGGGCACTTGTCTTCAGTGCTGTTCTTGTCAAACGATTTTGGCCCGAGGCCAAATTAGAAGGTAGCCAGAAGAAAGCGATGAATTCCAAAGAGTTCAGATCAAAACAGCTCGGCTCAGGTGCAGGCTTTTCAGGGAGGACTTACTGGCTACAGAAAAGCTCTGAGTCTTTCAGGCTTTCCCAGGGCCCAGGGCTGACCTTTCCCCACTACAGCCAAACTTCACTCCCAGAGATACTCGCAAGAAGAGGTGCGACTCGGAGATGGAGATCACAGCAGTCTTTGCAGGAGAGATCTGGATTCTTCTGAACTCCCCGCCTGTGGCAAAGCAGCAGCAATCGAGAAGACAGGGACCAGGCACGGCACGCCCCACCAGAATGGATGGGAGTTTTGTCACCGGCATCACTAGGGACAGAATTAAGCCTCCCAGGCTGAAAATCAGCCATGTATACACACGCAGAGAAAAGCAGCCTGGCACTCACCACAGCCTCTGGTGCAGCCCTGCTGCCTATTTCTCCATGGGAGAACTTGATTACTGGCAACCAAGTGCACATAAATAAGGTCCTTATTCTGTGTGTAAGCTTCGAAACTCCATGTACACTAAAATACAAACACAGAAGCCTTGCCTGGAAGTCTAGAAAGCGCTGCTAAGATTTTAAACAATTTCCCAGAGGAACACTTTCAGCCTCTGGGAGGAATTAAGTTCATACACCTAATCCATAAGGTCTGGCTCATGCTGTAGATGGTCAGATCTATATCTGATAGGGCTTTAGATCCCACATGGCAATCTGCCACCCTGTTTATTTAGCCACACAGGAGCACTCCCAGCATCCAAACCCAGATCCCTTACAGGCAGATGGAGATCTAAAGAGCAGGGAAAGGCTTGGAATCCCTCAACTGTCATCTAGGAAGGTGAGAAAAGAGACAGCTTTTCAAAGTGCAGCCCAACTGCATTCACTGCATGTTTAACAATGCCTGTCTCTAGCACATATAACCACAGAAAACACGGTGAAATCACCCAGTCCTAAGGAGGGAACCCCCTTTTTTTCCAGGTGCCTCAACCAAGACATCAGCCAGAATCAGACCCCACAGGCAGATGGGCAGACAGACGAATTAATCAGTGGCAGCGGAGTTGCTCCAGATTCACATAGGGATCTGGACTGTAAGGTAACAAAATCAGAGGACTTTTTCTACCAGTTTTATGGCAGTCCAAACAGTGACATCATCTATGAGTTAATAAATGAGAGGAGAAGCTTCCATCTGCAGGAGAGGAGGAAAAAGGGCTGCAGAGTGAGCCTCTGAACATGCACTAGGCTGGCTAGTGCTAATGTGGAAGGGAGGGAGAAAACCGCTAGGATTTCCCACTGCAATTCTGTGCCTCACAGCTGCACATCAGTGGGTTTGTACTGGAGAGGGAGGCTGAAATTGAATGCAGTCATACAACAGCGTTTAGCACAGCTGCAGTGGAAACGTCTCTGCAAGCTTGTACCAAGTTTAAGCTAGCTTTATCCTAAACAGCACGCAAGAGAAGAACTGTTCAGATCTATGATTTGAGAATGCGGTTCTGTCCTTTCTGAGACTGGGAGAGGGACTTTTGATCCTGTAACACTTGAAACCAGGAGCAGAGAAGGCTTAACTGTGACTAACATGTCCTTGAGTCCCAAAGCTGTTTCCTGCCCAAGAAAGAGCATCCAGCACAGCAAGCAAGAGGGGAAGCCCCAGCATTTGGTGTTCTGTCATCTCAATGCAAGGTGGAATGACAACTCCCTTCCCAGCACAAGAATCTCTTTGGTGTTTCTGTGCCCATTCCTGCATGATCAGCAACAGGCTGGTGCCTCCATTGCTGCACATGGGATGAGCAGCACAGGCACCAGCTGGGCCAGCTCTCAGCATCACTAATGGGGAACCAGTATCTCCTGCCGCTGCCCTCCAGCACTCTGGCTCCAAATATTGGCTGTGGCTCACTGCTCTCAGCAAGGCTGAAACCCAGGAAAAACTAGTGCATATGGCATCTCCCAATACACGAACCCTTATCATCCCAAAGTAGAAGGGGTAAGGGGCCATCTAGGACTCACAATTTGGGATGGGGACACTTCTGGTCCTGCTGAGACGGACAAACATCTTCCTTATCTCCTTTAAAAATTTGAAGCAGATTGTTCCATGCACAGTACAGCTGATTAAGTCGATTATTCTGAATATCTGTACCGCAGGAGTTAATGCTCTGTGGGTTCCCTGATGTCTAATAAACACTGAGCATGAGCTGAAGCCATTCTCTCAGTAGGACAAATTAGTAGTCTGTTAATTGCCCTGTTACATGGAAACACCAGTTTTCGTGAAACTGATGGTACATAAAGCTTTTGAGACCTTTATCTGTCTGGCACATTTGGTTAAAATGGGTGAATATAGTCATATGCTACAGAAGAGCCAGATGCTATTCAGACATTGAGATGTCATTCCTTCAGCCTTATTTCCTTAGAAAGAAAAAAAGAACAACTCTTAGTTTCCACCAAAAGGTTCAATGGGCTCTTATGGGTGTTTTGGGTTTTTAAAATAATAAATAGTTTTACTCTTTTACAACTCAAAGCTGAGTTTTGCTGCTTTTAACATCCACCTTTTTCTAAAGAAAAACACTCAAAAAATCTCTCAGAGTGGACGCTCATCAGCACTGGACGATACCTATTTCACCCTGTAGGGATCTGCCTTTCTTCACCCGCACTGGAACCGGACATCCAGTTACCAATATCAATAACTTGCTGTGCGGTCTGAGAAAGCTCTGGGCACTTGAGTGGAGCGGGAAGCTATAATGCAGGCAAACAGGCCGGGCATAAACAGACAAAACATATGATGGAAGCAGCATTTCACACTATTCAACCAAAGATGCATTTATCAGTACTGGAAGAAGGCTAGCAACATTTTTAGACTAGAACAGTTCAATTTCCCTGGGAAGTGAGGCTGTTATGGGCAGACCGAGATTTACCAGGGCGGCTGCAAAGCATTCAGAGCTCACCTGCCCTCCAAGAGAAGGTAGTCGTGCAAGGCCTCAACTGGATCAGGGTTGAAAGCATTACACGACATGCAAGGATGTAGGCAAAAACTTCACTTTTATCACTGTAAGCCGGTGGGATCTCGCCCCTTACACTAGTTTTGCTCCAACCCTTTTAAGCCATTTCCTCACTCAGGTAGCCAGGCCCGGCACACTTGCCCTCCCATAAAGATAACCTCTGCTGTTTGCAGACTCGGTGCTGGCCGGCAAAGCTCCCGCAGCTCGCTCCAGAGCCACACTAGCCCGCAGAGTAGAGGGGAGCCCGCTCAAAGTCCCTCCCCCGGCGGGGCACCGGCCGGGCCGAGCCTCTGAAGCATCGTACGCTCCGGAGATGCTGGACTGGAGGCGGCGGGGGGCTGGAACTGGCCCCAGCACCTGCGGTCCCTGGATTCCCTTAGCTCGCTGCCCGCAGCCCCAGTGCGGCGGGTCCAGGGGCCAAGAGACCACCTGCCCAGGACCGCTGGTTGGAGTCTCTCAGCGTTTGCTCCGTGCCGGCTTTTCGCGTGCTTCACCGGGAAGGGGCTGCTGCTGGGACTGTACTACGAAAAGGTTTCGGGGAAATAATCGGGAGCAATTAACTCTTTCAGGCTACACAAAGAGGGCACCGCAGGGCATCCTCTGCCGCCCAGGGTGGGGAATAACCAAGTTTCGGTCAGTAGAACAGGAGAATAAGATGGGAGAGGAGATTTGAAAGGGTGCTCCTTACCTAGCCCAGCAAGCTTTAGATGAGGGGACAAAAGGCGGCAAATCTCTGCCAGGCGAGAAGGCAGCCGCAGGAGCAACGCCCTGGAGATGCCCAGAGGCTGCGGAGAGGAACCCCGCGTTGCCGCGAGTGGTCGCCGCTCCCCCAGAGCCCCGCGGCGCAGGGCTCCCAGCGGGACGCGGAGCAGGAGGCGCAGGTTGCCGAGCCCTCGGGGCTGTCGGAGCCCGGCAGCTCCCAACGGCGGGTAGCGGGCGAGCCAGCTGCAGCTGCGGCCGCGCTGCGGGGGTGACTGCGGGCTCGGCGTGGGGCGGGAGGGCTGCGAGACGGCGCTGCAGAGCGGTGCGAACGGCGACAAACGCCGCCGTGGCAGCGCCCGCCGGCTGTCAGCCCGCGTTTACACAGATCCCCCCTCCCGTCCGAGCAGCTCCTCGCGCCCCCCGCAGCCCTTCCGTGCGCTCTCGCCGGGGGTGCGGTGGGTTCCTGCTGGGTGACCACTTTGGCTCAGCTCTGCTCTGATCGAGGGAAGATAGGTCACGACAGGGGATAGAAAAGGAACCGAGCAAACCGTCTGTTTCTCATTTCTTGTTAACTTTAAGGGTTGCGTTTTTAAAGGGGAAATAGATACGAGTATTTTGCAACCCAACCAGCTCCCTGCAGACCGAATGCTGCTAAAAGCCTTCCCCCAGCCGATCTCAATCTGGGATAAGTTTGGCAAAGAGGATCGCTTTGACCAGCCTTCTTTTGAGAAAAAGCGAGGGAAAGCGGGAGGAAAAGCCTGCCTGCCTCCAGCTCACCACAGCACAGCTCGGGGCTCGCCAGTCCCCCGCATCTGAGCGGCAGCAGGAGCCAGAGCCCGGAGAAGCTGCAGCGAGAGGGGAAAGAGAGGGGCTTGCCGCGGGACCGCAACCCCAGGCCGGGCTGGCTCCTCAGCGCTCACAGGCAGGAGCGGAGGGGAGAGCGGCAGCTCACTTACCCTCCGAGAGGGAGAGGATGGCCAGGGAGAAGGCGAGCAGAGCCAGGGCGCGGAGGTCCATGGTGAGGCGGCTGGCGGGGAGCAGGGCAGGCGCTGCACTGCTCGTCCCGGCGGCTGAGCGCTCTGCTGGAGTCCCCTCCTCCCCTCCCTCTATAGAGGGGCCGGGACCGCCGGGGCTGGGGGAGGGGAGCCAGGGGGAGTAGCTCGGCTATGATTTATTGCCCGTGGCATGTTATTACATCCTTCCTCTGTTAAAAATGCTTGGAAAGGAACCAAAAGAGCGAGGGCTTCTCTCCGCACTCCGTCAGCCTGGCAGTCTTCCCCTAGGCAAAGCGCTTACCCCAACAGCCCCAGGACCCTAGCCCCGTGGGATGGCAGCGGCGGTGCCCTGCCCCCGGGACACCCCACACTTCCCCTCACTGCTGCGGCGCGGCGGGGAGCGGTAATCAAGGACATTCCGTCCAGCCCCTGCCGCGGGGGGAATATTTCATCTCCCAACTGTGCCAACCACGGTCCCTTCTGGGCACCCCGGCAGCGCTGTTCTTGAACCAGGGCTGCTAGAGCTGGGACAGCTGTGGGGACGCGTCCTGTGACACCTCAGTATACACACTGGGAGGAGAAAAATCCCCCTTCACTCCCGTGGGAGCGAATTAAGACTTACACTGGCGCCCTGGGCATCAGATCCAGAGCCTCAAGCGAAGCATCTTCCCAGGCTCATCTTCCCAGATTTATCTTCCCAGATTATAATAGAATATAAAGATAATATCCTCAGGTTTATCTGGGGATTTGGGGGAAGGGGAGGATGTAGGAGAAGGATGCTTTCAGTTTTTGCCTCCACATGCTTGGCTCGGAACACAACCTTTTCCCCGTATTAGCCAAAGCTAGCTGTATGTCTGCTGCCACATTTCGCCTTCTTTGTATTGCAGATGTCTCTGGGCTCCCTGGCACCTCGGCTGAAAGCCCCGACGGCGCGGCTGAGCCCGGAGGTCTGAGGGGTGCCGCTTACCCTGAGCAAGTACAGCATTGTCAAGTGTAATTGACTGAAGCATGTCCTCCCTGTCTGCAGTCCAAGCCCACGGGGCCCTGTTTGTTGCTATTCAATACTTTAAATAAACAACGAGGCTTTGGTTGAATTTGGACCCGTCAGCTACATTTAAAACAGGCGCCTTCAGACGCGACAGAGACGGGACGAGTGAGTAGAGTGAATCCTGATCGGAAGATGTTTAAAGGACAGGTCCCAGATGCCACCAAAGACAGCAATGCAGTCGGTTTATACCCCGGCTTACTTCAAACTCTCTCAGCCACTGCTCATGAGGTTGGAAACAGGGCTTCAAACCATGCATCTGTTCTAATCTGTGGCTGTTTCACTGAGGAGAGCTTGTTTCTAATGGTCACCAGAAAAGCTGGAGCTGAGACTGGGCCATGAACTGGCACCCTCCCGACACACACATCCAGCTCCCTACACCTAGTTATCTGTATATCTGTATGTCTTTGTCCCTGCTTACCAAGGAGTACTGAATTTGTTTAAGCTGATCTTGTTCTCCTTCACTTTCTTTGTAGTAAGCTAGCACAACAGGAATCTGATGCTTAAACGGCTGATAACTGTAACTCGTGCCGTGAGCCTGGGTGCATCTGCAACGTGACAGTTGTGACATTCTGCAGGATGGGAGACGCAAATAATAATGCCACTGCAAATACTGCTAGGAGTGCTGCTGTCCCACCAGTGCTCTGGCTGGCACACAAGGATGTTCACATTGCACTTCCTATAAAAAAGCTGTGCTGATGCTATCACCACAGAGAAAACCGGCCTAAGTTTCTAATCAAAGTGACTGGATAGATGCAGAATGAGATCAGTGTTAAATCTGAGTAGTAGCCTACCCCTCGGCAGCCCCAGACATGCAGATGTGTTGTAACTGAAGGCAAAAACTGGTCGGATCCTAGCAAATACCTGGACAGAACTTCAGAGCTGACTCGAGCAGCAAGCAGATGCAAGTGCTTTCGCTGCACCTCTGCATAACTGCGTGCAATCAGCTTCAAACAGGCTTTGCACCCACTTCCTCACGGTACAACTATGCCCTATCTCCCTATTCTCCTCGGCTGTCCTTCCCCTCCGCCACAGCCGCCCCCCTCCCGAGAACAAGTCTCCCAAGAGGAGGTGGGTAGGAGCACCGGGACACCACACCTGGCAGCATCCCTCTTCCTCCGCGCCAGCACCGAGCCCCGTCGCCGGCTCCGTCGCTTCCCGGCTGCTCTACGCAGCGGTGCAGTGCGGCGGCGAGGAGCTGCTTCCCTCTGGCGGGACCGGCCCGGGAGGGAAGAGCCCGGCGAGGGGGTCCCAGAGGCCCGGGTGCCTGGAAAAGCCCCAGGGAGTAGTCCTGGAACCCGAGGAAAGGAGACCCCGCCATCCCGCTTCGACGGCTACTGGATGAACCGCTTGTCTTTTGCGTTCCGTTTCTTTCCTCTCCAGCATGCACACACCTGCACACACCCAAAGGTATGTTCTCTACTGTAGAGCAATCAGAGAGCAAAACAAGCTTCGCGGTCATTTTGCCAGGGCAACTTTACCGGCCCAGAGCAGCCTGCTCTGTTTCCAGCCATTCCCGCGCTGGGTATCCTTCCGCGGACGGGTGTGAGCTCGGTTCGGAGCAAATTCAGCCCCGCATAGCCCAGGAGCGCTGGGAGGGGCGGGGAGACCTGGTCGAAACACTGCCCTGTACCGCGGGGCTGCCTTCACCACTTCCCCACTATGTTCCCGCTATCGGGATGAAGAAGAGACCTTCGCACAGTGACTGAGCTCGTCTGAACGCTCAGCAGTTTCTATGAACGGCGATTTTTTTTTTTTATCCCCGTCAAGAACAAAATGCTCCTACGGTACAACGCTTCTGAGTTTAAGACTTAAGCAGCAACAAAACAAAAATGAGGCTCTTACGGTTTACGCACACCACCAGCACCCCCTCAACTAGAATGATGAACTCAGGGAAATCTAAACGCTTCGAAGGGAAGTCAAAAGAGTCGTCAAGTATTACATTCCTTGAAAAGTTCGTTTCAACTTAATGATAACTCCCACAAAACTGTCCAGTGTTTTATCTGAACGCTTAAAAAAATCCCGTCTACACCCCTCCACGAGCAGGGTGGCTGAACGACACCCCCACCCTCCCAGCCAGCTGCAGCCAGAACTCTTTAATAGCCAGTAAATTTAATCTTTTATCTGAATGCTTGCAAAAAAAAGGACGAATTCAGAAACCTTAAGTAGATCTACTGTTGATTTCAACACAGCTTGAGACAGCCTTTTTTAATAATACAATATTCCCAATTTTTAGTGTGCATGTGTATCAAATTACATTTCCTCTTGAACGAGGAGATGGCAACATTTCTGTTGCTTAGAATTTTAGACTGGCATAGCCCAGCAATGAAATCATTATTATCTGAAGTTGTTTTAAATCCCCACAGATCATGTCTCAAGTAAGCCATTCCTGGCCAGTAGAACACAGTTCGTTATTATTAAGAAACTTTCTTTATGAGTTAGGAATTAAGCTAAACATCCTCCTCAAAATAGTGCTCCTGTTTTCATCTTGTTCTTACTATTTGGCTGTGATCTTCTGTAATATTACCTGGACTTATTATCTGTAACTAAATGCTTTATTTTTTGCACAGCCATAGTGTTCACACAGAATCTATGTTAAAGTGGAGTTCAGAGTAACAGCAAATTGCTGCATCTCAGCAATTTGAAGTAAAATACATTGCAAACCAAGCATGTTAAATGCCAGGAAACTCAGGGATCTGGAGTTAAGGATAATTACATTTAGAAATCTGTATGTATTAGGCTGTGGGACTGCATGATTAAGACACCAGATCGACCTTATCTTTGTCTTGTTGTAACATCATCCATTAGCCCACATGATAATGACTACAGCAGTTTAGTATCTCTGTCTCTAGATGCAGCTCTCTTTCCCTTTTTATTTTTATTTTTCCAAGATATGTTTTTTCTTAAATCATGCTTAAACTGCTTATTTCCACACAACATGATGCTGTGATGGGAAGGAAATGAAAAAAACTAAATGTTAAAATTGACATTAATTATTGTAAGGGTGCAGAGTTAAGAGTGCTTGGAGAGTTGAAGTGTTCCAGTATTTCTATGCATTTATAATGTTTTGTAGCTTAATTCTAAATTCTCTGACTTATCAAGGCATCCATATAAAGTTCTTCTTTCTTCATTCACTGACTATATGCTCTTAGATTTATCTCCATCTTACTGTCATTCTTGTTTTGCTTACGAATTCTTTTCTAAATAGTAGTCTTCTTATAGTAGTCTTATTCTTCTGATATTCCTACATGAATACTTTTTCCCCCAAGACTGTTAATCAGGTGAAGCTTGAAGGCTTTGCAGTCTTGCTGCACATCCAAGCAGCAGCTAGAAAAGGACAGCCCTAGAGTGGTTTGAAAATCTTTCTTGGCTCTTGTCTTTGACCTTCAAGTGCTAAGACTGTTTTCCCTTCTTATTGTCATGTCATGGTTCCAGGCTCGTCCTTTACTTGTGTAGCAAACAGGACTTTTAGTATTAAGTATTTGCAACAAAGCAGTATAAACTATGGTAAGTGGTTTGTTGGATTCGTCTGCTCTGTAGAAGGAAAAAAATTATCTCCCCAAATAGCCAGGTTTCAGGTAGACTTGAAGAGGTCTGTTCTTATTGCAGTAAAATAGCCTCAAACATTCATGTACGCAGAGATATCCATAATGTGTGTTGGCCATGAAAGATTCCTTGGAGGGCAGAGGGAGAGATCAAATAGAGGTCAAGTGAGTAACTGTTTATAGATGGTTAACTAGAGTGACAGAGAACTGTGGTAGCTGCTTTTCTAACAGTGTTTAAAGGTTTAATCTTGCTTCTCTGGGAGTTCTGCATGTGATTTCAATGGATGTGAAATTGGCCCTTAAGGGCAGAATCTATCTCTCCTCTTATCCCAGCAGAGCACATCCCAAGTTGATCTAACCTTTCATGAAGAAACCTAAAACGTGATAGATTTTGCTTGGGTTTGGGTTTTGTTATGAACACAGCTCTTGGTCTCACTGAGGCGTTTTCAGAAAGCTTGGGGTAAAGCAGAGCCAAGTTTGGCTTGTTCTGCCTCTCCCTGAGCACCACACCGACGCCGTGGAGGGGATTTTATTCCAAGAGTGTTTAAAACTGTGTGGCTTTGCTTGGGTTTCGCTTGGAGCGTTCAGGTTCATTGAGCTTGCAGGCCACTTCGAGGAATCTAGACCTCAACAATAAAGGTTCACTATTCCCGGCAAGAAGAGGCACCTGGGAGACTTGGCCAGGGCCAAATCAGCTCTGCTGTTGTGCTCTCTCCATGGGAAACTGAAGCACAGAAGACCAGAGCATCATAACTTAACAGACTCGAGACTGCAGGCAAAAGATCTATCCCGACAGTCAGGTCAAAATGGTCAGAGGTCCTTACAGCACCCAGCGCATTGCTTTCCGGCTTTCTTTTGACTAATCAAATATGAGACGCATTTCTCTTGAGTTTTTTTTTATTATCACTGTTTACTTTTAATATAAGATAGGCATGAACAAAACACCATAACCCAAATATCTATCCACTTTGGGGATTTCAGGCCCTGAAACAAACTTTCCAGCTGCCTTCTCCCCCAGTAAAGTCTGGGGGCCTCATGGTTTTGTCTATATTAACAACTTGTGTGGTGCAATAAGAACAGATCTATTGAGCAAAGCAATCATTCTGTCCCATTCCGAGGGTTTTTCTTGAGTCTAGCTGTAGTCTTGTCCTAAGGACTGGATTGCTGTTTTAGCAACTGGATGCTCTCCGGGAGTTAATGTTTTTGCTTTATTTCATCCTAAAGAAATCTAATTCACACCTTCAGAGACAACTTTGCGATGCAACGTAAATAGGGGTAGAGCTTCAAGAAGCCCATTCCAAAAGCACGTCCTTGTTCCCGGATAAAACCCCAATGTAGTTGCAGCCTCAGAGCCGCAGCAGGCAGGTTTCTGTGTATTGTGGTGCCCTCTAGTGACAGGAGACTGGGCATTGGCTGGAAATCAAAGACCGTGAAAGGCCTTTCCTCAAACTTCCTTTGTATTTTGCTTTTGGCTTTGGAAGTATTTTCTTTTTTCCCCTCTTTTTTTTATTTTTTAATGTTTATTATTATTAATATAACATTAGTGATAATGTTAATATTCAGGAAGTTTCTGGAAATGACATTTTTTAAAATGTGTATTTATAATTCAAGGAATCCATCATTTTAGTTTTTTTTTGAAAAACTCCTATTGTCAATTTAAACCACGGATATAGCCATTTTAGGAAAGAGCATCCACAGAGTTACATCACATAAAACCCCAGAGTAATAGGTAAGATAAAAACAGGCAAGAAAACAACAAGAATCTGGTGGGAGGGAAAGGACAACATGTGATGTGCCCAGAGCTAAGCATTAGTGAATGCACAGAGGGCTGATGAGGCAAATAATGTAAACTAAATCTAGTCTGTATTTAGAGATCTGTTCTCTGGGATAGGGGCAGCTTTATTCATCTGACATTGAAGCAAGATCCAGCAAACAGCTCTTTTATGGTGATGGAAACATTTCATTTGCTGGAACTGCTCTGACATTCATCATCTAAAGTTGCCAGATGGCAAAAATGTTTAGTTTGCAATAAACAATCATTAACATCACTTAACATACATGTCACTCACACAACAAGGACATGCGTCTTACAGGGCTGGACATAACTGGGATGTGGGAGACTGGGATGTGCCAAATCCTACCATTTGCTTGCTTGCTGGAGTTGTGTTTTGCTCAGAACCTTATTGGATCTCATAACCAATAGCTGATTGTGTAAACTAAGATTTTCAAAGCCAGTTTTTAAAATTTTGCTCTCTTAGAGGGAAATACTTGGCCAGAAATGAGTCCCTGAAGTACATACCTGTGACCTGCCACTCCCCCAGTAAGTCAGCAGAAATATCAAATGCTCATTTCTCCTCTTTTGAGTAAGTCTGGTCTTGTGGCTGTAGCTACTCTTCCTAACTTCTGCTTCGGAATTTGGGGTTGAATACATGTTTCAGGAGATTATCACCATACGCACTGAAACACAGAGGGAATGAGATCAGTTGGTACTCCTGCAGTATCTTTTAACCTAATGGATCCTCAGCTGCTTATAAAACTTCAACCATCTACAAAATGCACTGAAGAGCCATTCAGTTACAAGACTCGGAGAAGTAAACCCATCTAGCCCTTTTTCTCTCACAATGCAGTGTTGTTTCTGATTCAAGTTTTATTTGCATTACATACAATCTGTGCTTTAAAGTTTTTAGAGTTTCAGCTTCTATTTCTTTCCTCCAGAGGCCTTTGTATAGTCCAATACATTTTACATCAGAAACCTTTTTTTTTCAGAATGTCTCTATTTTTAACTCTTCCCTTCTGGAGTGTAAAAATTCTACTTATGCTCACTTATTGCTTTAAAATATTCCTCTCTGGAGATTATTTCTATTTCCATTTTGACCTACACAATCAGAAGATAAATGCCCACATTTTTTAATGAGTCCCAAAAATGTTGCTCTTGTCTTATCTCAGTTCACAAACAGGGAATGACATTTGCTGATGTGCTGGTGGTTTTTACATTTGTTAAGCATTTGTGGCTTTGTTAGCTCACCAATCACATGCTATTTCAACCTGGCAAAGAGCATGCAGGTAAGAGACTCATCCAGACTGAATTTCATGTCAAGAAGTTCAGCCATGATTTTAACTGACCAGACTGGTCCATCAATTTTGCAGTTGTGCAAATGGCAAACATTTGACAAGACTGTGTCAGAAGGGCTTGTAATCTCAATCTGAGGAGTTGCTCAGAATTCCTAGCCTCAGAAAAATCAGTATATTCATTATTCTATGTCTTCGGGAATTGGTTCCTCAAGACTTGCTTCATTCAGTAAAAGCCGCTGAGATCTGAACAACATGGCAATTTGGAGGAAAAATTGTCAGACAGTTTTGCATTTCTCCTCATTTGCAGTGATTGCTCACATTTTCAGGAAAGAGACCTAGCTCAAAACATTTGTATATACGTAAACCCCTGCACCTTCTCTCTCATGAGAAACATGAGAGTCTTCTTGTTTCAGTACGTATGCATTAAGCTAAGTTCTAAGAACATCAGCCTCCCACAAGGGAGTAAAGTAGGTGTTTGTATTTGGCATAGTCACTGCCTTCACACGTGTACACAATCAATTCCCCAACATCTGTAGCACAGTTGATTTACAGCTTTTTTGGTGTATGTTAATTAAACGTGTACTCAAATCTCTGATAGTGTATCCCAGGCTGAGGGCCCAATCCTTGGCCCCACTCCCACTCTGTGGAGCAACCACAGCACAGGGGTGTCAATATTTGTTGGAGCTTCTCAGCTGGAAATTCCCCAGGTGAGAATGAAGTGCCCAACACAAGTCCTCCCAGTGCATTATCTCTCATGCTGTCATGGTGCAGCTCCCTCGGTGGTGGGTGTTTGGGAGCAGGACTGGTGCTGGACCTGAGCTTTGTGTGTTACAGAGGGGGAGGACTTCACTGACAGAGCACAACCGGCTAACTCACACTATGACATTTACAGATGCAAAAAACCCAGAGGAAGATGCATGAGTGCAGTACAAAGGCCGCACTATTTCAGATCAAAGGTCGACATAGCCCAGAATCCTCTCTCTGACCATGGTCAAAAGCAGATGCTCAAGGGTGGAGGGCAAGCATGGCCGAAACTTCCTGCAGCATGCCCCCTTGGCAGGTGGCCAAGAGTCTGGGCTCAGCTCCAAGAAGGATGTGAAGCTCCTAACTTCCCACTGATTTCAGCAGTTCCAAGCAGGTCTCACATCATTTGATTTTAGCAGGGAATCAGAAACTTCAGTAGAAGTAAAGAACTATAGGAGATAGACTGTATGTTTAAAAAAAGCACTGTACCACTTTTCCTGTGAAACAAAACCCGGCTTCATTCCACACTCCTGATAATAAAGAGCTTTTTCCAGCTCCTGCAATATCTGAAAAACTGCAGATGGAATTTATGGAATAGTAAATGTCTGCCCTGAAGATAAAGTCAAGAACACCTGGAAACAAGAGTAATACTGAACCTTCCATTGCCAGCAGGAGCTGATGACAGTATACCTGTGCAATAAAATACCTATCAATCACCTTATGGAAAAAGCCAACACGGTAGAGTTTCTAGGACAGCATGCACCAGGAAGCCAGAGAATTCAGAGCAAATAGAGGCTTTAGGCTTGCAGGGTTGGTCCTAGGATGCTAAATCCAGAAGGTTATAATGGAATTTCTCCCTATGTCCAGCTGGCAGATTATAGCTGACTAGTTATTCTTGTGAAGAAGAGCAAAGTGCATTTCTGTAGTGTGCCCATCTAAGGACATAAATGCTATTTCTTGCAATCCCTTTTCCCAGGACAGCACGAAAGCAAATGTCCCCTGCTCCTGTAACAGGGGAAAGGAGGGTAAAGAATGTGCCTGTATCAGGCCACTCTGCACAAGAGGCCAGTATCTGATGTACTGGCTCATAAATGACATGGGAAGATTTTCTTTGGATTTACAACCTTGTCGGTTCCACAGAGGCTGTAGTTTTCCCTTTTACATTTCTTGGAGGTGTTGCATGTGCTCTCAAACAGGACATCTGATGTGGAAACAAAAGCCTTTCAGATCCCCCACAGAAGGTAGCTTTTTCCTCCCAAACACCCTGACCAGGTGGACTGCCTGCAGCTGGGATGCGGGAGCAAGAGTAAGTAATTTAAAGGTCATAAAAACCCTTGGGCCTAGCTTTTATTTGTGGAAGAAAAACCCAGGTGGCAGATGCGTCTCTGCACTCCTCCTAGCATGTGCCAGTGAGAGCAAACCTGCCAGAGAGTTGGTGTAATGCAGGTGAAGATGAAATCAGCTGTGTTGGCTGTATAAAATGTACTTTTCTGTAGACATTGCTCTGGAGTTCTTTATGGGGCTGTCTTAGCACTTTGTAGACCTTAAGAAAGTGGGGTCAGTTCTCTGAATGTAAACATATGGTCAGTGCATGTCTGTGGGACAATTGCAAGGCCTCCAGGTGCCATATCAGAAATACATGGGTCTATAAGTTTCTTACCATCATCTGGCAAGCATGCTGCATACCTGAGCTGTTCCAAACAGCACTAGAAGCCTGTATTTAGGTACCTAAATCTGTCCTAGAGTTTTATTCCTATTTTAAGGATGGAGAAACCAAGGTGGAGTGTTATTTTGGACAACGGCTGCAAGAGTGTTCTGTCATTCAGGGTAAAGCAGTGCCTGGGAGGCCAAACTTTGCTTCCTGAGGATGCTGAATGTTGCCAGCTCCAGCTGATTCCAGTGCTGGTGTGAGTGTTCTGGCCTTTGGAAAACAGCTGCCGAAGGAGCACTATGGCACTAAGAGCTATTTATGGAATTTGTGATTACACAGAAAGTCTGTATTAAAGACAAGGCTAAGCCTGGGCTCTCGAATGGTGCAGTTTACTGCCATAGCTGCAGTGATCCTCAGCTACAATGACTCCTTGTGAAAGCTGAGAGACTTGCAGATGTTACCAGAGATAATTAATACTCCATTTTTCATTTACCTACTCCAAGTCATGGAACTGACCCCAGTCCCCCATGGGACGCAGGACCAATATCCATACAACACATGCATGCTCTTGCACATTGCACTGAATTGCCCTGGACACATCTGTGTTGCCCTTCACTTGCATGAGCATATACATGCTTACACATGCAGCTCAGCAAGCACAATTTAGCTGCTCTGTAACTTCAGCTCTGCCTAAGCCCAACTTGATTTTAGCTTCATGCTCAGGGCCATTGGGTAAGGGATGTTGCAATGATCTATGCAGTTTACAGCCAATGGCCCTGGGAAGGTATCTATGGGGAAGCTTAGAGTTTCTGGCATGTACACATGCGAGGCAGTAGCAACATAAACAAAAGCAGCTGAAGCACATGGCATAGCATCTTCTGTCTTGATTGACACAATGACATTTGCACAAGAGCGTTGATTGAAAAAATGAGGAATGATATGGCTGATCTGTATTGCCCCTGCTTTGCCGCCTGGGGCCTCGGGAGGAAATTGCTGGGAAGAGATCAGCACTAAAAAGCAGCAAGCACAGTTCCAGGCATGGAGAGTTCAAGGCTATCAGATCCTTGGTGGCCTGGGACTGCTGCTTCTAGAAGGGTCAATACAGAAAAGATTAACTTACTGGCGAAGGGCCCAGTGAGTGTGGGGCTTCCTTCCAAAACCTCCCAGCCTGAAGGGCTTTATTCAGCCCTAACTCCAGATGCTACAAAACAAGAGGAACAGGAATTTCCCCAAAATTTACTCTACTAGGGCTGTAAGCCTGGGAGAGAGGAAACGGGGGGCAGGTCATGCTCATCAGGGAAAGCAGCCCAGAGCAGCAAGGTAGGACACTGCAGGTTAAAAAGTGCATCAAGGCTTGTGGATTCTAAGGTTACTCTAAGTATAGGGAAGGATCTTCTGGGCTGAGTCCACAACCTGTTATCACACAAACAACCCTCTTATTCCACACCTCTTTTATCCAGTCTGTTGGCAGACTCTTCCAAAACCTGTCTGCTTAAAAAGTTTAGGACTTTCTTTCAATTTCTGCCTCAATTTATTCTTTGTCCATTTATCCCTAACTCGCTCTTGCACGATACAGTCTGTGATGTAATAAATCTCCTTCACTTTACAGACAAAACTTTTAGCTAGGCTTTTAGAGAGTTTTTGCATATTCAGTAATGACAAAACTTTTGGTATTCGCATGTCCAGTGCAGTTAACAGAAGTCACAAGCAGGACTGTCAGTGATGGCCCCAGCGTGCAATCTTTGGTGTCATCCTTCATTTATTTCCACTTGAATGGGGTTATCTAGCTGGTGCCATCTAACTCTGGAAGGTTACACTTCATTTAGATGTATTGAGTAAATTCTCAGCTCCGCTGATACTCCATCTTCTAACAGTGGGGCTAAAAGGGCACAGGATTGTTTATATTGGTTTCAGGCTCAATCATAATGTAGGGTTTTGTTTGGGTGGAAGTGCAGAATTGGAGCAGCTGGCAGAATTAAGGAAAACTATAGGATTCCCTTCAGATCAAAGGAAGACACTTTATTCTTCATTTCCACAACTGATGTTAAGGAACTCTGCTGTGTGCTTCGACAAGAAAAAAGTCATGATTTCCTCCCCCTTCTCTTCTCTTTTTTTACTGGATCTGATTGAAAATTTCTCATCAAAGCTTTTTCAGTGGACATTTGAGCTCTTGATGAAGAGAAAGGAGGTCTCAGTGCCCTTGGAAACATTCAATTTTTCACTGAGTAAACAAACCAAATTATTTTTAGATAAGAACAGCAGAGTCAGGGGAGAAGAGCAGAAGGATATTGGGTCTCAGTGGAAAGGCAGTATGTTTTGTCTCAAAATGGAATATTTTTCAACAAGCTGTACAAGCTCATCAAATGTTCCTTAATTTCAACCTTTGAAAACCTCTAATGTCAACCCAAAAAAGTGCTGAAAAGAACAATTGGTGTCTGCTTGCGAGTCTGTTGACTCCGCTGCTTTTAGCTGTTAAGACAGACTCCTGAGTAGGGATTTGTTCCTGTGTCTTAACCTGAAATACATGCTTTTACCTGCAGAGTTTGCCAGAGTTAAAATTTTATTTCAAGGAATTCCAATTTGATCCCACTTCTTGACATTGTATAGGACTTTGGGAAACTGTTACGTGGCCATCTGCTCATTACCTATCAGAGCAGGCACATGCAGTATTCGGAGAAAGCTCCCTTCTCTTCAAAAGCTCCCAGTCCAAGGAGAAACCTTCCTCTTATGGGTGTTCAACAGCAGAATATTGCACCCAGAAGCCAAGAGCCTGTGTGTGCATAAGCCTGTCTCTTCTTCAAGCACCCGGGAATTACAAGGTGTCCGGATAATCTGTTTTTAGAAATAAAGGATCTTGAGCCCTCATAAACAGAGACAGATATATCACTGGAGCTGAAGCAACAGCGATCTGCAGCTGAGCAGATCTGGCAGCAAGAAGATGCTTGGACCTGCCTAAGCAATCCTGGCATCCAGCAGCTGACAGTACTCGTGGTTGACTTTCGGATACTGGAGATACAGATACATTCATGCTGCAGGCTGAAGGGGCAAAGTTAAAACAAAAGTTGAGTATGTTTATAAAAGCCACCCAGAGGATATGAGGGCCACCAAGTACCAGTGACTTGAGTAGGGACTGTAGTTCAGCTTTACACCCTGGATTCACTTTGGTAATACTTGTGAAGAGAGGAATAACCTGGAGAATAAAGCCAGGTGAAGCATGTATGGAAATATAATGCGGGTCTGGTGCCAGGGCTTTAAGGCAGACAGGACTCTTGGGGGAGTTTCATTTTGATGTCAGGCTGCGCTCCCTTGCAAGAGCTGGTGATGAATTTTGCACTGCTGAGTTATGTTGTCCTGTGTGACTGTAGCTCTGTTTATTTTGAAATCTTGTTGTGGTGGAGGGAATTTACGAGCCAGCGATATTTCTACTTTATGGCACTTCCTTCATCCACATTCCTTCGTCTGGTCATTTACACGGGCTGGGCCCACGAGGAGAGGTCAGGGGGCACCCGAGTGGTATCTAGAGGCTCAGAATGGAAACATGTTTTCTCACGCAAAAATAAATAGGGAGAGATGTTTCCATTGCAGAAGAGGAACAAAGGCTGGAATCAGAACAGAAACCAACCAGGACACAGCAGGCTGCCCAGCCAAGGCAATTAACAGCATTTAGGGGCAGCACACACTGTACATAACTTGTCTATTCTAGTGACACTCTCTTTGGCTTTGGCACATTTAAGCTTGGTTGCTTTAAATAGTCAGCAGCTGAAATGCAAAATAGAGATGTTGTTACATCTGAATTATCTGAGGCACAAGCACATGTCTCCCCTGAGCTGCATCCGAACATCAACTGGCTACTCCCCTTGGATCACAGCAGGGGATTTTACACTTGAAGAGGTGACAGCCAAAAAACAAATTCTCTATACTGACTGCCCATCCCTGCCCTTCTCAGGAGTTGAATGAGCACCCCAGCTCAGAATGGTGTTCATCTGGAACTGCTTGAAATATGTATCCCATCTAATTTCCTCAGTTAAAGGTCTGCATCAAAATGAGATCTGTGAATCTTAAGTATATAAGCCACCAGAAAATCCCACCAAAAGATCAGACAATCACTTAAGCCTAAGAGGCCTACAAGATCAGCACAATCTTATTAACATACCAAGAGCACCCAATAGAGAAATGTGACTGGGACCATAGCTGTGGTAGTTCTTCTGATTAGGTTCCAGTTTCAGAAAGGTGCTAAACAGTGGTATAAACCTACAGGAAGCAGTCGCCATGCCCCTTACTCAGCATAAAGGACTGAGCTGAGCTGTGTATACCTGCACTGTATATCTGACCTCTAGGGCAGAGGACTTTCCTCCTCCACATGCATGCAGACTGCCACCTGCAGCGGAGGGTCTCAGCCACTTCAGTACTTCCCACACATTTGTTAGGAGCCCTGTTGGTCTTGCTTCTGCCTCCTCACCCCAAGATGGCTGTATTTCTGCTTTAGATTAAACAAGTTATTCCCACACAGGCAGTTTGTTAAATGTCCTACAGTGACAGGCAATACCTTAGAACGGCACAGAACATTGATTTATCTGAGGTTACTAGCTACAGCACGTGGTTTAAATCAGATCCCACTCCATGACAGTGATATAAGGGAGAACCCCACTTAATGGTAGTGAAGGGAGCACATCTCCTTTAATCACACACAGATTTCCAGTTAGGGAAAGGCTGGGCTGCTTATTTGTCCTTCATTATAAAAACCAGAAATACTTACTTAGATATGCAGACTTCGTCCACTTTAATCGTCTAACAAGAATTCCAGATTCCTGCTCTGTAATCCAAAGACCTCCTTTATTACCACATCCTTTCCTAAAAATTTATAAACTAAGTTCTGTTCTCATCCTATTCTCATCTTTTCCCAAATGAATGGAAATGATCAGATTCCAAGGAAGCTGGTTTTGAGGCCCCATGTAGATACTCTTACCTGGATAAGAACAGCAATGTCATTTAGAGAGATTTTAACGTTCAGCTGGCTTGACTCTGTGACATCCCTTTTTACTGTACTGCTAAAATAACCCATGTGGATGATTTTCACCAGCTCCATTGCAAAGCCAACCAGACTAGTTTATGCCATCTCTGAGTGGCAGCTTGGTGTTGCACCAAAACACATGAAGAGTGCTCACGTAAATCTGTTTCGCAGCTGGACAGTTGTGAGATAATCTCTTCTCATTGAAAGAGGTTCAATGACAAATGGTCGGACAAGAGTGTTACCTTAAATTGCCATGCTATTTTAACAGCTCTGTCAAAATCTAAATCAGATGGGGCATTTGTAAAAGTACAAAGTGGAATTAAGTGCCTGTTTCTCAGTGGCTCTCATGAGGAGTTGGATACCTCATAGATACTTGTTGCTTTGAAAGGAGAATCCAAATACTGGACATTTGGGTCTTGCCTGAAATATACTTGCGAAGTTTTTTTTGGCAAAGAAAATTCTACCAGAAAGAGTCAGAGAAAGGTTTTAAATTCCATTTACCATCGGATGTAACTCAGACACGACATTTGTAATGTCATCAGAGCAGGACTGCTGACGTGGACAAGAGTGTTGGCAGTGACTTCCATGGGACCAGGATTGGGTCCAGTTTTCACATTTTCTAGGCATTCTTTGCTAAATGTTATTTTATATAAAGAAGCATTTGTTTGGACTCCAGATGTTCAAGTAACCTGTGATATTTTGTCTGCATCCCAGCTCTCCCATCCGTGATCTGAAGTGTTACAAGAAAAAAGTGGAAGGATTTATTTTGATCTCACTTCCATCTGTTTTGCACTCCACTGACTCCCTTCTTGATTTGTACTAGTGTTTGGAACAGGGCTGAAGTGTAGCAGGTGAAATTCTGTACTGCTCATACCAGTGTAAATCCAGAAGACAGGGCATTCAGTCTGAATTGACCTTAGGCAATTACTTGCAGACTCATTTGGGATAAACAGTTGTGATCCAGGAAATCAGCAAGCCCTGTGTGGGCACTTGTTCAGGGAGAACATCTGCTGTGAAACACTTCAGTTGTTACCAGTGCTTAACAGATGGGCACTGCTGAGGCTAGTGATTGTGAAATATGAACTTTACGATGCTTCTGAGCAACCCACAGCAAAGTTACTACGGCATAACCATAGAATGGTTTGGGTTGGAAGGCACTTTCAAAGATCATCTAGTTCCAATCCCCTACCATGGGCAGGAACACCCCTCAAATGTGTCCAGGTACCGCTGGATGGCACCCATTCACTCCAGGGTATCAACCAAACCACACAGCTTGGTGTCATTAGCAAATTTGCTGAGAGCACATCAATCCCACTGTCCATATTGCTGACAGAGAAGTTAAGCAGCACTGGTCCCAGCAGCTGCCCTGAGTAACACCACTCATGACCAGTCTCCACTTAGACATTGAGCCATTGACCACAATTCTCTGAGTGTGAACACCCAGCCAGTTCCTTATCCACTGAGTGGTCCATTCCCCAAATCCCTCCTGATTACAAGTGACCAATGACAGTGATTATAATCAAACTTACAAGACAACCTAATTTGGGTCCAAATGGCCCCAGTCACTGGGGACAAATGCTCCTTATGAGTGTCAAAATACCTGTGTATGCTGGGCAGGGGGGGTGGGGATCTCCCCGATCCAGTTCCTAAGAAATGCTTCTCTACTCCAGGGCTTGTCTACACTGGAATTCTCCATTGCTAATGCAGACAGGGGATATCTGAGGGCAGAGAACTGTTCACACTAGCTTGAAACCAGCAAAAAAATCGTATCATAGAATCATAGAATAGTTAGTGTTGGAAAGGATCTCAAGATCATCGAGTTCCAACCCCCCTGCCATGGGCAGGGACACCTCCCACTAAACCATGCCATCCAAGGCTATGTCCAACCCCACCTTGAACGCCGCCAGGGATGAAGCATTCACAACTTCCCTGGGCAACCCATTCCAGGGCCCCACCACCCTCACAGTAAAGAATTTCTTCCTCAGATCCAATCTAAACCTCCCCTGTTTAAGTTTAAACCCATTACCCCTTGTCCTCTCACCACAGTCCCTAATGAAGAGTCCCTCCCCAGCATCCCTATAGGCCCCCTTCAGGCACTGGAAGGCTGCTATGAGGTCTCCAAGCAGCCTTCTCTTCTCCAGGCTGAACAGCCCCAACTTTCTCAGCCTATCTTCATACGAGAGGTGCTCCAGTCCCCTGATCATCTTTGTGGCCCTCCTCTGGACTTGTTCTAACAGTTCCGTGTCCTTTTTATGTTGAGGACACCAGAACTGCACACAATACTCCAAGTGAGGTCTCACGAGAGCAGAGCACAGGGGCAGGAGCACCTCCCTCGACCTGCTGGTCACGCTCCTTTTGATGCAGCCCAGGATACGGTTGGCCTTCTGGGCTGTAAGCGCACACTGCCGGCTCATGTTCATTTTTTCATCAACCCACACCCCCAAGTCCTTCTCCGCAGGGTCAGGGAGGTCTGTGGGCACCCGAGATGAATCTAGATGTTGCACCAGCTTCCATAGTTCGGGTATTTGTCTAATGCTGCTGAGTAGGTGAAGATGCTTATGGAGGCAGTTAAAGGCTCCTGGTTCCAGTATTTAATTCTGTCAGTACTTTGTGTTGCAGAATCCCAGCTGGAGGCAGCAGAATCATCAGCCTAGGAAACAGGGAGACTTGAATTCCAAATGAGTAAAAGGTATCCAAGAACCATATGGAGAAAAGCAAAGTAAAACAAACCAAAAATCCCACTTTCCAAGAAATTCAGAATGACAAAAGTCTTCTGTTTCCATCTTCAGTCTGGCTGAGCAGAAATGGGCAGCAGATCCAAGGCAATGAGGGGGGTGGGGGTTTTATCCCTTTATGCTGCAAGAAAAAATTCTCAGAGCACTTTGTCGGAAAGAAATCATTAACACAGGAAACAAAAATTAACAGAGACTGCAGTAATCCTTGCTACAGATGAGATGGACCCAGTTTGCATCCCAGCTGCATCATTGGAGATCCACCAAGGGAAGCTTTTTGGACAAAAAGATTCTCCAGGGCCTGGTGCACAAACTTTGTCACAAAGATTACAGGAAGTTGTCTGCAATGTAGCGTTAACATCTTTTACATGAGACCTGAAAATTTCCATGACTGGTCCAAAACAGAATCCCCTGATGCTAAGCAATCCTGTTCCTCCCCAGGCCTGACTGCTGGACCAATCCTAACACAGCCAGCAGCACAAGGTGATATCACTTGTGAAGTATGAAGTTTGAGACTGAAATGCCTTGTCCTTTCTCATTTTGCTTGCCAGCACTATCCCTTAACTCTAGTCAGGGCCTCTCATTTGCCTGAGAACTAAATTTAACTGGAACAGTAATAAAGATACTTTGCATGCTCATCTGACACTAAGAGAGAAGAATTGGTAGATTATTGGCATGTGGAATGATCTCTTTTTGGACTTTCTGTAATAGTGTGGCTATTAAACTAAAAGATCATTAATAATATGCCATTTAGCTTGTTTTTGAAAGGTGAAGGAACAACTGAGAATATATGGATGAAGAGACTGAGGGGAAGAAGCTGGAACTTTACGTGCTGCTGGCAGCAGGCAGGGAGACAAGCCCCAGCTGTGCATGTAGCACACTTTGATGCATTCGTAAGGCGTTGCAATAGCACGGTCATTTCCAAATATATTTACTCATGGTAGTAGTCCAGCCAGCTGGTGTGTCTGTGTCCAGGCTGGGAAAGATCCCTGCTCAGCAAAAGATGATGATACTGAAATCAGGCCGCGAAGAAGTCTGGCTGTTTGTCTCTGTTACAGCTAGTGTCTCCTGCTAAAAATGTGAGGGTCTACTTTTAGATCTTGCTTTTATGACAGCAAAATCTGGTATGGGTCTAAGTGATGCAGTGTTTTGCTGCTTTGTTTTCCTTGCACTAAGAGAGGGGAGTACAAATGCTGAGAGGCTTGGGCTCACTTAGGCACAAAATGCCAATTTTCAGATTTCTGTTTTTCTCTTTTTTTGGGCATTTTGTTATTATCACAAGAAAGATACTCCCTCACCTCTGCACTGAAACTGCGTATCAAAGGGAAGAAGTGTCCAATAATAGCAAACAGGCGACAGAGTCCAAGCTTCCTCCCCCCCACCAAGTGAGGAATTAATTCTGGGAAGGCACCTCACAAACTCTTCCAAATCTGCCAAACCCCTCCAAGCCTGCAATATTTGGCTTAGAAATGCAGTACGCCTGAGGGCTCTGTAGAGTCCAGGTTCTCAATGCTGTTACTGCCTTACAATCCACTTAACTCACGCCACCTCTCTGCTGCCTGAGAGTCCATGTCAGCTGAAGTAGGCCTGGCAGTGACCCCCACCTGTCTCTAGTAATGGTTTAACTGGAGACCAATGAAGGCACCCATGAAGTTACCACTCCACAAAAGTACCCACATCATCACACAGATCTTGATTTCTCTAGCTAAGTGGTTATCTTTGTGGGCTCTCTTGCACAATGTTTAATATTGGGCCAAGGCACAGAAGGATCTTGTAAAACCATTTTACACTGCTCAGCCCTGGGACAGGTAAAGTTACTGGCTGTCACCAGATAGGTGCATCAATCTGCACCACATTCGCACTCTCCACATCTTCCTTCGCACTCTGAACTGTCCTGATGTAACTGAAAGCTGTGTGTGCATCCAAAGGATATTCATGTAGGTGGCTCAAGGAGAAAAGTGCTGGCTACACCTTTTTACAGCACTAAGAATAATGTACTTGGTCAAGATCAGCAAGTCACACGACCTTGGAGCTCAGCAGCAACCTGTGCCATTGTGCCCATAGCACAGTGGCCACTCTGGATTCACTCAGCAGAATCATACCAGTGGCAGAGAGGACCAGAGGAATTTGGTAATTATCTGCTAAAGTCTCAAGTTCTCAGCAAGTGCCACCTGCAATGGCAAGCCCTGCCATGTTCAAAAAGGGCCACTTTGCTCCCCATCAGTTTTGATGCTCATTTATTCTTCAGTGCGCTTCTCAGATAAGGCAACCAGTGTCACCGCAAGTTGGAGGAGGAGAGCCGTTTGGTGGGAATGGATGTTGCTTTCTTTAAAAATCTCTTCTATGGAATACTCCCCTGGAAGGGAAGTTTTGACTTAGGCTCAAGTGCCCTGTGCCTGGATAAGTCATCTCAGCAGACAGATTGTGCCCTGAAATAGAAATGATGGAAACAGTGACAGTGCCTCATCTAGCAGGCAGGACTGATGCTGCCAGAGCAGCGGGCTCTTCCCCTGCAGCATGAGAACACAGTGCATCTCATGGGAAACTGCAGACCTGTAACCTTGACGTGCGAGTGCCCAGCTTTACGAATGGGTTGTGATGGGCTGATGCAGCTTCACAGCTTCTCTCCTGACTGCTGCCCTTTCATACCTCATTATTCATGTTTGTTCTGAGGTATATGTTTTGGCTGGGTGGGAGAATACAGTTTTTCCTTTAAATTCTTTTTCTTTCTAGTAATCAGTGATCAGAGTCCCTATTCCTCTGTAGGCCAAAGTCAAAGACTGATGTACAAGACAGTGTAAAATGGACTTCTTAGGCTTTTCCTATCACTTATTTACAGCCCCAGGCAGAAATGCAAAGCACTCTAATTATATACCTAAGGGCAAAATCAAGCATCATTTCAATTAGAAAACTTGTCTCTGACTGACAACCTTCTGCATGCTTTTCCTAAGTTTTCTTTTAATTCTTTAGCTCTCTGAGCCACCCAGGTGATGAATTACACCAAGCTTTGAATGACACCACTCTTATCTTTAACTTCATAGATAATTCAGGTCAAATTCAGAGGTGACACAAAGCAGTCAAAGTGGAAATAGTAATAGAAAAGTCCAGAGCAACCCTCTCCCACAACATGCGCTATAAGGAGACTGAAAGATGTGGCACATACAAATCTGAACTCCCTCTATGACCTTCTTTTACCAATATATCCTTGTAAAACTTCTCAATAGACAAAGCAAACCAATGCTTTCCCATACAAAGGCTTTGCAAGTTATGCTCCTGCCATAAACTATTGATGAAATGATGCAGAATGGAATAATAATTTGATTTGCTGCCTTCAGTCACATGAGAACAAAGCACCCTGACAATATCATCATATAGGAAGAAGCAGTAAGACAGCTCTCTCCTCATGACAAATAGCATGGCTGTGGCTTTGCTGACATTACACTGTTTGCACTGTATTCACCCCAGAGACTTCCAGAATGGACATGGGTACTAATATGGTAAGGTCTGCACCCACACGTAATAGGCAGTTCCCAACCCTATGGAACTTTCAGGATTAAGTCAGTTTTAACTTCTGTAGCTCCTTCTTGTGCCATCCACCAGAGCCCCTGATGCTGACAGTCTGTCAAATACTGTCTTTTTTGTTTGTCTTTTTTTTTAATGGGCTGCATAGATTTGTGAGCAGTAATGCTGTTTATAGGTGTGCAGGTGAGAGAGGGTTAAATGAGTTTTATGTTCAGAGCACCTAAAAGGGTCAAGGGGTCATTTCCTTCACGTGTAACCATTTGACCAGGTGCAACTGCAGAATTTTCCCTTCCCCAAAAGCCTCAAGGTATGGATTATTTCCCAGAGCTACATAATTAGATTTAATGGCCCAATATTCTTTGGATATGGCAAAGCTTAAAAATGTTGAGCATGTAGTGGCTGAAGAGAGTGTGGAGATTTGTTTGACAAATACCACCATCAGCTCTGGCCTCACTTTCACATGACTCATCATTTAGAATTAGAGAGGAAATGGAAAGGGAAAAGTCTCTCTATGAATCCCACTGAAGTGTGCAAGTACAGCATTGATTTCCATGAGTTATTTCTGCATTACCCTTCTCTAAAGCTGCTGCTCTTTCCTTTGACTCTTCAGTGGTTTGATGCCCAAGAGTATTTGATAAAAGTGTAGTAGCTTGTCCTGGAACCCATCTTTTCTAACCAGATGCAGGCAATATCTTTAAAGCACAGCAGTGAATTCCATTGCATAGGAACAACCTAATAAAAAAAACCCACTGTATGATATATATTGCTTTTTTTGTTCTTTATTATGGATACAGTAGACCTGAAAGGTTTTCTGCCTTGAAAAGATATTTCTCAGTTTTGTTTCTATGTAGGGAATGACAGATCTCACTGGAGCCAAAGGGAAAATTCCTCTTTTCTTCAAGAGGACCAGGATCATATGCCAGAAATACAAATTCTGGATAAGAAATTCAACACATTGAAAACAGGGAGCACCAGCCCAGGTGTTGAAAGACTCCACCAGACACTGTAGGGCCTAATGCATATTTTTGCAAGACCTACAGTCCTAGATCCTGAGTGGTACTGAGGTAACGTGGGCAGTCAATATTTCCTAAACTCTTCTGAAAACAAAGTCAAAGCTCCAACATAAGTTAACTGTTGGTGAATGAAAGGCCCACACCTCATTTTGTCTGTGACTCAAGTAGTCAAAATTTAGATGAGTAAAAATGAGGCATCCAATAGAAGCACCTTTTCCTAAGTTGCCTGTATCTGCATGGTGGCAGCTGAGGGAGGCTGGCACAACTCTAAGAAGGATTTATCTCATTTGAATTAGCTTGCCTTTTGGCCCTGTCAGCCTCCCTTAACATCAGCTGAGGATTAAGACAACCAGACTGAGTAGGAGCTTGACTGTTACCTGCCTGGTTACATGAAAGATATCCCTTTTCTACCACCTTTGCAAATGTTGCCCCTTTTCCACCTCAGAATGTCAAGGATATTTCAGAATTGGTGGCATTATATTGGAAGACATTGACCTTTAGACTCATGTTGAAATTAAGTTTGACTTAGGTTTTGGCATGTATTTGTATTTTGTGTTTGGTTTTGTTTGCTTTTTATTGTTAGTATTTTAACTCAACACCTGAGAAACCCTGCATGAAAGGAAGGTCCTCATTAAAATTTCAACATGCTTGCTGCTTCAGTGTAGAGTTGGGAGAGCTCCCATTATGCATGTAATTGTTTTTCCACACTAAAACACTCTTTGCTGAAGGATAATTGATATGAGGCTTAAAATTCTAGCACTGAAATACAAAAAAAAGTTAATAACTTCTCTAAGTACTTGTATGGGCCCCCAATTCCATCCCCTGGAGTCCCATCACATTCTTCAGGGGTGGGCTAGTATATTTTCTTCTTGGCTGCCTCATTGGCCAAGTTCACCCACGCACATATCATGTTCCAAAGAGCCTGATCCCATAGGTCTGTGTAACGTAACCAGCTTCTTCCCTGCAAATACTCAATGAGAACATGATACCATTTTCTTTCTGATGTTAGATCACAGGCAATTCATTGGCCTCTGAACTGGTGGGGAAGAGTCATCAGGCGTGCAGTCTGCATAGGCAGAGATGATTAATCAATACATATATGTGTGCCTGTATCCACAGGCTAGACTGTATCAGTTAAAAGCTGAAAAAATGCTAAAGCATAAAATGACCACTTAGTAGCATCACCTGCTGAAACTGTCCATGAATGCAGAATTTGGTCTACTATTGGCAATCTCTTTCCTGATTAGTCCATTCCCCAAACCCACCAAAAATGTGAGGGCCCTTCTACCCACCAATTCATCAAGCAATGTCTGTATCCTGTTCACAAATGAAGTGAGCTAGGCTGAGAGAACCCTGGGAAGCCCTCAGCCTCCATCCTACTGCCCTTGCTTGCTGAGGGAAAAGCTAGTGCAGTGCATACAACATGCTCAGATTCTTACATAATCCTTCATACTGTGCTATATGGTCTGTGTTACAGTCACCACAGCTATTCACAAGAATACAGTTACTTTCTAGCCCAGAAAGTCCTACCAGACACCCAGTTCTATTGCGTTCTTGCTCATACAACCAGACTAAGCCTCAAAATTCTTGTTCCTGCAACAGAAACCTCCCAGGTGAGTTTGGTGAGCTTAGAAATGAACACTAGCCACCAATAGTTCCTTAGATGTCCTTGGTCCACCCCATCTTTACAGTGTTTATGGCCTCTTCTCCTGATCAAAAGAGCTAAGCAGAGTTCAGAGGAATAAGGCAGCAAACCTGCTATAGGGGAAGAGGGCAGATAATGCAAATAATACCAGTGTTAGCCAGGCTATGGCATAGTGGGTTCTGTACTGATAATTTCCAGCATCTGCCCAACCCAGGAGTAACTCTTGAGTTTTTTCTTCCTGTGATAACCTCTACATCCTACAGAGGATCACAGGGGTATGACTTGGCTAACAAAATTCCCAGTCGTGGAGGCATGCCCACCTGCTGCCTCTCAGGATCTGCTATGGAGGATTTCAGGTTGGGGATGATTAGTATTTTCTGGGGTATAAAATCTGTCTACAATGCTGAGGAGTTTCTAAGCTACACGTTAGTCCAGAAGACATGTTTGGCCAGGCCGCCTTAACTTCAGCCTCGGTCACAGCACAGTTCTTTCCAGCTCCTGGAGTATGCTGTGGCTGGAAAGGCGTAAAGGTGGTTTAAAACCATTGTTCCACAACCCTTCCCAGGGATAAAGAGTTGTGTGTTGTATCATCGGAGGGCACATCACATGATCTCACCCTGGGAACCCAGACCTAGGCACAGGTCTCTAAAGGTTGTCTCTTTGCATGCAGTCTGTTCAAAGCTGTGGGAGCAAGGGACGGTGTATGGACATGCACAGTTCAATACACCTGGCCAATGTGTTCACCTGAAGGATGGACCTGGACTTCCATAAAAGCAACCAAGAAGTAGAGGAAGCAGTACATACTAACTAGTAAAGCCATTCATCTTGTAGTCCTTTAGGGCTGGCTTTGGCAAAGCTGCAATGTTGATGTGTAATAGTGTTCTGCTGGGATTGGAACTGCTTAGGTTGACAGAGTGATCTAGGGAAAGTGTGGAGACACTGCAGTTATTTACAGATACTGAAAGCAAGTGCAAGCACCATGGAGGGCAGACTAACTCACTGGGGTGCCTGAAGACTAGATAAGGAGGGATAGACAAAGGAAATCTAAAACCAGCATGACTGCCAGGAGAAATTTGCTGATACTACTCAGAGGAATAATGTCTTCCCCACATCTTCAAATACATAAAACTAGACTGGAAAAGGTGCTAAAAATATATATACAGTGGAAAAAACAAACTGTACTCAGCTTCCAAGGGCAGAATGAGAGAGATCCTACGAAGACTTTGCCGTCTAGCATCTCCAGGTTTCTCTGATATTCAGGCTGTCCTGGGAGTGCTCATTCAAATTTATGCAAAGTTAAATTAAATAACATTTGTTATTTCACCATAAATTGCATTCAGAAAAAAAAATAAAATGTTATTTCTGCAGAGATGTAAGATCTTGTTAAGTGAACAAAACCAAGTGGGATTTCCTGCCTGGATGTGTTTGTCTTGAGATTATCCAAAGGCTCTCTTGACAGAGATTCCCCAGATTATTATCATTGTTGTTTCCTGTAATAAAAAAATTCTTCAAAAGTTAGTTTGAATGAATGCTGAATCTGTGCTTCTCCAGCCAAGAAGCCCTTCCCTAAGATCACTGGAGGCTGTTTACCACTGTTTTATGTTAGCCTGTCAATGAGATTGACTGAATGCCCAACTGTGTCCAGCTGCCAAAGATCAATGGCTTCCTTCAGAAAGAAGTAGCCTGGGGGGAAGAGGAATTTGTGGACCAAACAGCTTCCTGGTCTCCCATGCAGTTTATGGGTCTGATACTCTTCTTGCTTATCTTAGGGCAGCACCAGGGTTCATCCCCATCCAGACAGAGTAGAGATATGCAAGATGGTGATGTTATCAGTACAGAGGTCACTAGTAGCTTAAAAATCACATAGATTACTTTTTTTAGGTTTCCTCAACATTTTGCTATCAGAAGAACACAAGGTAAAATGAGGAAGAAAATCTGGAAGACTTCCTTATGCAGCAAGTGATGGGTGAAACTTACATAATTTAGAGACCATCTGCTTTGGATCAATATCTAAAATACACTGAAGTTGACTTTTGTGCCACCCTATCTAAGGGTGATACTTACAGCCCATAGAGTCCCAAGAAATGCAGTTAAGAACCTAAAGCACATGAAATATGAGAAGAGGCTGAAGAAACAGAGTTTTTCTAACCTGAGGTGTAGAAAACTAGAGAGGGGAGGAGCTGTTTGCATCTTCTACTTCCTGAAGGGTCTTGTACTGAAGGTGGAACCAAACACTTCTCAGAAGTGCACAGTGGAAGGATAAGACACAATGGAAACAAGCTGCAACAAGGATAATTCCAACTGGATGTACAGAAAACATTCATCGCTGGGAGAGCAGTTATTGGAACAAGCTGACAAGAGGTGACATGGAACATCCATCCCTGGAGATTTTCAGAACTTTGTTGGATGAAATCCTGAGCTAATGTTGAAGTTGGGCCTTCTTTGAGCAGGCAGACTAGATAAGCCCCAGAGGTGACTCCCGATCTAAATTTGGTTTTGATTCTACAATTGCATTTATAGTGCTTGAACCTGACACAGGCTAAAAAGGCTATTGAAAACCATTGTATTTTGCTAGCACAGCTTCTGGCTCTAACTCTAAGAGCAGAGCTTGATTTGGATTCTAGGAATTGGAAGCTTTATCTATGTATTTGTTTGCCCATAGCTGTGTTCAACAAGTGATACAAAGTCAAGTACTTTGTTGTAGGAATTTATTCTTCGCTGGGTTCAAAACACCTGAGCAGCAGCAAATTATGATCTCTGTCAAAAAGTCTGTAGGGGGTCAGAAAACATTCAAATCTACTTCAGATTTTAGATTAAGATTCAGATGGGGTTTTGTTTCTTGTTAGGAACCAATTTAAAACTGCAGTAGTAGCTTTTTTGTTTTGCCTTTCCTCCTATACTGGCTTTAACCCAGTGCTCTTCCATTGAATCCAATGAGCATGTCACTGAAAAATATGAGGATAAGTGGGAGGAGCATTTATAGACCTCTAAGAATAACAAAGAGCTTTCTGGCCGCTTCTTGTCCCTGGGCTAACAGCCTTATCACTTCCAGTGTGGACAGCTGTATTACTCTTTTAGTCCTCCAGAAAGAGAGGGCAGAAGATGCAAAACAAGAAATAGTGTGAGAATGCTTCACTTGCTTTGGGACCCAGCCCTAGTTCAAAGCCTGTCCCATATATCTATCTGTGGTTAATTATGAAGTCACAGAAACTAGAAAAAAAGAAAAAAAGAAAGGGAAAAAAAGTTTGTCTTCCATGACAATAAGGTAGGTTGCTCCTGTCACTAACTGGATCCATTGCTGCTGACTAAAACTGAACCTCTAAACACATTTCTGTAAACCAGGTGACAGTTTTGATTTCATAGATTCTACTGTGGAAAACGGCTTTTTTTTTTTCTTGCCTCTATGAACTGCCTTATTTTAGCTGGAGATAGGATGTTTCTTCCTTCTAAACTGTGCAGACACCAAGAAAAGGTTAGAGTGACCTGCCTGAGGAATGACTGCCCCTTCCTATCATGGACGTGATTCCTACTCTGCACAGACCATTGCTTTTGTGCTGCTGGAGCCTTCAAGATGAAAAGGAGACCAAAAAGCAGGAGGTCATATCATTTGCTGGGTAAAATTGCTGAAATGAGTCAGGCCATTATCTCTAAATACAGTGTTTGCACATGACCTCTTCAGAGCTGTGTATTTGAATGGCACTGCCAGATGAGGAGCCAGGCATTTAGGCAGCAGAGTTCAACAGCTTGAACAAACTTCAATGGAGCAACGTTGGATGACACCAGATGAGGATGTGGCCTCACAATATTTGACATCTGCCCCTCTATGAAAGAAAAGAGATTTCTTGGCAGATACCCTACCTTCAATATTTAAAAAAATGAAAATAGCCTTTATTGCTTTTTAATTGGGACGAAGGAAGGAGTATGTGTTCTTTGGATCTTACTTCAAAGCACTTGATCAGTGTTGCTGAAAATAAAGAGCCTTGTTTAGGCCTCTTCTGATCTTACCCGCTAAGCAAAATAAACTCAGATGGAAGCATCCCTCTCCACTTGTGCTCTCAACGCAGGTCATTTCCCTTGCAAGTTTATTTGAACAATAAGAAATGCCAGGCTTCAGTCTGAAGCGAGCAGTTGCCCATTCTTAACTGAAACAGAGATCAGCACCTTCTCCAACTAGTGGTTTTGTCCCCACACAGTCAGAAACAAAGACAATAGTCAAAAGCCCTTGTCTTCAACCTGTTTCTTTCTGCACCTTCATGTATTACAAGAAGCCACCTTGAAAGGCCACTTGCTAAATACAGGGCATCATATATGAATGCTCCCATATGAAACCTACCCCCCCTTAAGCCAGTGTTTCTCCCATTCAAAGGACAAATGAAATTATTGTTGGGGAGATAAAATTATTTTCTTTTCCTGGCATTCATATCTGTGTCACCTATTAAGGCAAGTAGACAGAAGATGGGAAATAATATTGTGTTGTAACATTGATAGGGAGCTTTCAAATTTGTTCTTCCTTAGTTATTTTGTTTAACTAGAAATACAGCATTCAAGCTGAGAGGACTATTTCCTGCCCCTTTTCCTTTCCCTGAATATGAAAACTCCAGGATATGTTGTGCTTCTTCCAAATTAAACTCAGGACTGAGTGACTGACAGTGTCCCAAAGGTACTACAAAAATCAAGAGACTGAACAAGAATAACAGGAGCACATATGATGACCAGAATGTTTGCTGTACTTCTGAAGAGCCATTTAGCTGTTTGCTGGTCAGAATTGGCTCCCTATAGAGTATGCTCTCTTCTTTGTGATGACAGGGCAACACCCTTAGAGAGTCACCTGGATTCATCAAATAAGGATGTGGTGGACTTGACTTAAGGATATTTTTCCATTTGATAGTCCACTACAAGGTCAGAATACTGGGCCCTGGATATGGCTAGAAGTGACCATAAAATGTATGCAGTTTAATATTGAGGAAGACGTTGAACACAACTCTTTCACCTCCTGTTGTGATGCAGCAAAGTTCTCACCATAGGTTTCTGTGTAAGTGCGTACTTCACTTTTTCAGACACTTAAGAACCAAGTGTATCAGAGTGCTAGTTAACTTCTCAGTCTAGTATAGGGCATGTTGTTCTTTAATATGTACACACAGGGTCTAGGAGTGCATTACAGCCATTTAGAAAATATTCTTCATGCACTTCCTTTAAATGGTAAAATTTCAAAACCTGAAAAACATTTGGCTAGAAACCATAACAGCCCTGTCTCAGAGGCCCTGCAGGGCCTCCTGGGAGCTGTATTTCACATGCTTCATGCTCCCATTGTCCCCCAGACATGATACTAGGTTTGGCTAGATCTCCTGTGATGCATGATCTTCTTGCCTCTTGTTCTTTTCTCAGGCTTTGAGGGTGAAGCAAGAGGCAGTAGATGACATATATCTTGAGTTCAGCAAGGGCTATGACAACGTCCCATGTGATATTTTCATAAACAGTGAGGGAAACACAGTCTAAATGAAGCTTCTCAAGACTCAATGCCAAAATGATCTCCTCAAAAAATAATTTAGAGAACAGTTATCAATTGCTTAGGCTCGCCCTAGAAAGATATATTGCAAGGGATTACTCAAGGGTCTGTTCTGGCTCTGGCACTACTCATCATTTCTGTTAATGATTTTGGCCATAGAATAGGGATTACCTTTATAAAGCCTGAATGTGATACTTTAGTATCATATTCAGGCATATAAGAGATGGAGAAGAGGGAATAAAGGCTGGACAGTGTATTTAAAGAAAGAAAGAAGAAAAAGAGGCAAACCACTGCCAAAATTTGACCAGTCGAAGCAATTATTGGAAAGAAAATTTGGAGATAGGCTGTTTGCAATTCTGTATTGACAAAGGCCAAATACTATATTTAGGTAGAAATAACCAGCTGAACAAAAAATCAAGAGATGGTGGATGACCAAGGAAACAATGTGTCTGCAGAAAGTGTTTTGGGGATTGCAGAGGATAAAAATGTGAAAGTCAGCCAACATTCCACCATGCTGTGAGAAAAGCCAGCTTGAAACAAAGAGAATTGCCCTATGAAAGTCTGTGCGAGAAAGTCTTCCCATCTGTTTGGTAATGGCAAGGTCTTAACTGGAATATGGACTGCAGCTTCAGGCCATCTGAATTAAAGATACAGATCAATATGGGAGATTTCTCTAAAAACAGTGATAATAATCAGAGGACTGAAAAAAAAAAAGAAAGAAGAAACCAAACACACCAAACCTAAACAGTAGCCCTTACATGAGGGAAACAATTCTAAAACTAGTGTTTAATCTTTGGAAGGAAAACCTGAAGGACACAAATCTTCAAAATTATAAAGGAAAACAAGAAAAAATCTGCAATGGACATAATAAAAAAAACCCAAACAAACTGGAATATACAGCCTGAAGAAGTTCAAAGCTTTCATTGTTGCAGATGTTTGGAAATGGATTGATAAATATGTTTGTGGAAAAGGATGGGTACAATTAATCTTGGGTTAGGGCAGCAGGATGGGCAAGATGATCTATTAGATGAAAGCATCTTCTCATGTTATATACTCAAACTTGAGATTCTGAGCACAACACCTTGACCAGAGCTGCACAGGGACATGAAGCAAATTTGGTACAGCATACCAGAAATGTGATGTGGATTGCTAACTCTATAAGCCTTCACAGCTTAGATAGAAAGTGAAGCAAGACAAAGATGATGTCTCTCATCTCATGCTCGAGCACATATTTGTGAAAGGTGATTACTTGTTTCAGAGCAATGCTGGAGGTCAGACCTTGAGAACAACACAGGAAGTAACTGGTGACACAGTAGGAAGAAACAGTGTGTAAGCATCCTCTTTCCTTTCCCGAGCATGAGGCTGAGAGCAGGATTCCTGCTCCAAAGACTCCCTGGGGGTCAAGGCAGTTAAACACACAGCTTCTCTAGGCTTCTTGGATCTATTTAGAGTGAGATTGCCCTACAAATAAAATCACATCTCCTGTGACTTCTGGCACCTCTGTGGTCTTTTCACTATTGCCCTGTTGCTCTCCTGTCAAACAGGCTTAGCTCGGTGAATCTGTCAGCACTTGGCAGTGAGTCATCACGAAACTTTGCTGATTTAGCTATCTTTTTATCTAGTCCAATCCTCAGAGAGCCTCAGCATTTGGAGTCTGATATTCAAATAGCAGAGTTGTATCCCCTTCTCCATCTCAGTGTTAGAGGTGATCACACCTCTCTGCCTCTTGGATCCTCCTGCTTCCACTGGAATCCACAGTGACAACTCATGTCCCTCCTCATCTCTTCCCAGACAGGACCCAGGAGTGGATGTCATGCAAGGATCTTTGTAGCCCCCCAAGGCAAATTTCAAATGGTCTTAAGGTTAAGATCATTAAGGTTAAACTAGGGGGAAGAAAGGGGAAGAGGAAAAACAAAAGGAGGAGCTTTGGTCTTATTCTCTGCTTTCCTTCCCCATCCCTGCACAGGCACTCCAAATCCCACTGTCTCCATAGGATGTCAGTTAACAACAATCCTATGTAATGGGTCAGGAGTGTGGCCAGGACATCACAGTATGAAGGTGCACACACCAGCTCCCTATCCCAAAAGGAAAAACCTCACAAACCCTGGAAGATCAATGCTGCAGCAGCTTTACTGCAAAACCAACAACTTGCACAGGCAATGCTGCTATGAAAACCCAAAAGATAAAGGAACAAACCTCAGAGGTGTTTATGTTCTTCAGACATGCTGATTTTAATGGGCAGCAAATACTTAATAGCCAAATCAATAAATATATTCAAGGTGTCTAACTCACAGTGAAACCCCTTGTGGTGCACAGGTTAGGGTCTTCTGTCCATAAGGTAGTTGCATGATAGGTCTCCCATTTATGACTTCACCCAGCCCCCAGAGAAGCCAATAAACCTAATCCTCACCTTCCATTTAGCTCTTTGTAAAGACTCCCACTTCTTTTTGTGCTGTCTTCCCAAGACACACACACACTCTCTATAAGAATAACTCCTCTTTGCAACATGATTGACCCCACCATAGTTATTGTCAGAGCTAAGGTGATAAGGAACTTGAGTTATATCTGGAGCGGGCTGAAGCTACAAGCATTCGTTACTTAATCCATTACACAAGGTGTTACTCTAACTACTCACAGAGCCCACAGGGGGTGAATAGCAGCTCTCAGCCTAGTGTAAAATGGCAGCCCCTGGATTCAGACATCAAACTAGTCACTGGGTGTAGAGCAGAAGGGAAATGGGCTGGTGGGGGGAGGGAGCCCTTGCTTTTCCTGTCTGATATTAGCACCTCAGCCTTGGCCATGCAGCCCTGCCAGCCCCAGAAAGTCTCTCTTTACCCCTTCCAGGCTTGAAGAGGCTTTTATTTTTAGAAAAATCACTGCCACATGTAACAGTCTTAAGCAAAGGCAAAAAAGGCCAACACCCCCCCCCCCCCCCCCAAATCCCCAAGCCAACCCAACAAACAATGCCTATAAGCAGTACAAATCCAGGGTTATTCCTTCATTAATACAGTTTCTGGTGCTAGCAACATCTGAGCCTGGGCTGCTGGTTACAGGGAACACAATGGAATTTGAAGCCTAATTAACAAAAGAAATCTCTCCACCTGCCTGTAACCAGCACACGTGTTTCCAATTGGGCTCACAGCCACAAATGGATAAAATTGTGCTAAAGAACTCTATATAGAGCACGTGGCAGAAAAATAGCCTCCCCAGTTATGAGCCAGATCCAGATGCTCAAGGGACCACAAGAATCAAAACAAGACCATGTTCAGGGATGTGGGTGAGGGGGAATGCTAAGGATAATTTTACTAAGAGAAGATCTTAATTTGCGGCAGCCCAGTTGGCTGTAAATGCAGTCATTACCAGGCTTGTGGTAAGATGCGGATGCCTGTGCTGGAGACCACCTCAGTGTGAAGAAGTCAGGGGAACAAACTTCACCACTACCCCTTATCTTTTCACCATCTGCAATTAGGACTCTGATACAACCTATTACATGAAACCTATGTTTTCCAGAGCAGTGCAGTTGTCTTATTGTGTCTGAAATGCCTAGCTATGTGCAAAGGAAAACACACAGCAAATTTCTGGTAAGCTAACAACAGAGCCAAGTCAGTAACATTTTGCCCCTCAAAAGGAAAAGGTGTTTCTTGCTTTTGAGAAAGACAAAAATCTGCCAGCCATCTGCTTTATCCCATGGTTGTGGTATGCTCAATAACACTGTATGTTGACTGCTCCAAGTCTAGCTCTTTAGACAGACTTGGTGATAGATTCTAACAGGCCTGCTGATACCTGCTGTGACCCTGAATCAAAGGGTTCGCAAGAATCACTGCTGGGTTGGAGCTGCTCCACTTTTGTAGTTGAAATGCAAATGTAAGCAGCAATTACAAGCTATTCTCATCCTAAAACAGAACCTTTTAAGCTCTCTGATAGTAGTAAGCTGCTGCTTACAGTTTTTCTTATTTAGAAATGGCAACATCCCCTGAGACTCATAAAAAATGCAAGGATAATTTAAATTAAAGGTTTGGGTCCTGATGTGTAAAAAAGTGACATCCATTCAGGTCATTGGAACACAGCCTGAAGTGCCCCTAGGGACCTGCTGTCTCCTTGAAACAGGAGAATTATTGATGCCCAAGAGAAATACTGATGTGACACACTCCCCCAGCTCCAGGAACGCCCATCAAACCTGTCTTGCTTCCGCTGAAATGCCTTGGGTTGAGTTTTCTGGGTTTTCTGAGAAGTTACTGATGAACTGGAAACTGATCAGCTAGCCTTGCCTTCTACCAGTAACGTAGATGGTTGTCAGCCACAACCTCAGCCCCAGTATTCAGGGGCTTTCCAAATACTGGAGCAGCCGCTTTCATTTCAGACACAGCAGGGCCAGCTCTGGAGCTTGCTCACAGCCTGCACAAACAGGGAGGAGGATGGAGGTGCTACACTGCACAGTGCACATTCAAAAGCCCCTATACAGCACGTGTTCCATCTAAGAAGACACTGCACGACTCTGGTGTGCGATACATATCCTATGTGTACAGGTGTATGGGACCAGACTGGTGGAAGTCTTTGTGTTACTGTCAGCTCAGAGTTATTGGTACAAGAGCTCAGTGCTGCCTAGCATCTTACAGGGGGAACAAGAGAGCTGATGAGATGTTCCCACACAGCTTTTGCCTGAGACAGCTCTTTGGGTCACTGTTATTCAGGTGGCTGCTGAGGACCTCTTGGGTTATGGAGAGGCTGCAGTCTGCAAGGCTAGGCATTATTGTTCTGCAAGAAAGGTAATAGGCATCTGGGATTCAAGAGAGGAAAAGGGGTTTTAAGAGTCATTGCTTCCTAGGCATCCTTAGCCGAACACCACTGGTGTGATCATAAAATCATAGAATAGTTAGGGTTGGAAAGGACCTTACTAAGGACCTCTTTCCAACAGCACATCCTGGGTGATTAATACCAGTCCTGTGCTGAAGGTGCATATTAGAGAAGATAGAGGTGCATTGTGGCACTGGGAACAACCCTGACCCAATTGTTCCACGATTACTTGAATTATCACTGGAACTTTTCCAGTTCCAATTTCCATTAAAAATTAAAGTACACTTCACTAGCTTTAAGGTTGCTGTTAAGTCTACTGGATTTAAACCCTGTGATACATATTTATGCAAACAATATAGCCAAAACACTATTTAAAAGAAGCTGCAGCTTCTGATACCCTGTCACAAATCTCTGGAAAGACAGAATTAGATTACTGTAGAGATACACACTCCACCCTGCTTCAAACCCTTTGAATGCACGGGTGAGGAGGCAGCCAACCAAATTGAACAAATCTAGCCCAAAGCCAAGTACAGGGGAGCTGGGGGATGGAGAAGGAGCGGGTTTTGCTTGGCCAAGTGCTTGAAAGTGACACTAGCTACAGGATCTGCCAATTCTGCCAGGGGCAAGTTTGGGATGCAGCCCAGCATCTCAATAACCTTGCACTGTGCCAAGGAATCTCATGCATGCTGCATTGCTAATCAACCGGCATGGGTCCTGCCAGCTGTTCCATCCCTGCCCTCTCCTCAGACTGGTGACAGGAATGCCGAGACTGCACCTAATCCTGAAAGGGATTAGCAACCCCAGCTTTCTCCCCACAAAGGCTTTTTGTGCCAGCAGGCCAGTCCAAGGAGAAAGGGGCTGCTGAGCCTTGTTTCCTGCTGTGAAAGAAAAACATTCTGCATGCAGCAAGACAACAGGGATACTAGGGATGCATCCACCTTTAAAGTGCTGAACACACTGCCTGCAGCTGGTCAGTGAACTGGTTATTAGTGCTTACTTGGAAATCTAGGAGGAGAATGGAGTTGTCCTCTTCCGCAGAGAGAAAAAAAAATCCAGTAGACTCAGAGATGCTCTCCATAAGATTGCCTGGAGAAATAAGTTTTTTCCCTTGGAAACATCAGTAGTTGTCCTTATAAAGATCAAAGCGAGTCATAAGACTATGTCCTTATATCTATCCTTCCTCCTTGCTGCTTTTAATCATCTTCCAGTCAAGCCGAGGATACCTGCCATTTGACATGGAGCATGGCTGACAGGACTGCTTGGGAGCACAGGCAGATGAGATGATGGCAAGTCAGGACAAATTGCTGACAGTACAGAATTAGCCAGGCATGTGAATTTGTGTATGCAGGGCTGGAATGATTCTAGGACCCTGTACTCGCTTGGACGCTTTGTGACTCAGTCATAGATGCAGACTATGGTAGCACAAAGTATCTGCTTGAAAAGGTTTTCCTGCGGAGAAGAGAGTGATGACAGGGATTTCTGAGAAGGCTGAGGATTGAGATTGGAAGTTGGGGGTTTAGAGAAAGGGGTTTGGATGAAAGAGGACTTGAAATAGGGTGCTTGAGAAAAGAATAAGGTGCAGAAATGTAAAGGAAAGAACAGGCTTAAAGAGAAGGACAAAACAAAGAGGCAGGACAGACAGAAAGGACACGGAGAATGCAGAAGGAGGAATTCAGTCTGGGGAGATGGAGATACATTGGTATCAAACAGGGAGGCCTGTAGTGCTCGTGGAGACTGGATATGGAGGAGCACACATGGAGCAGAACAGCCCTGCTGGTAATATGAAAATAATGCCTTGATGCCCAAATGTAGAAGCCTCTCTTAGTGAACAAAAACCACACACACCTGGATTCAGCTATCCACCTGTGGAAACACAGCTGTGGGAGATCCATAAATAAAGGAGGATGCTTTGCTAGGTTCTATTTAATGTCATAATTAATATCTGTCCTTAAGTGAGATGAGCTATCATGACAAGTCTAGGGTCTCCTGGCCCAGCATATAGCACCAGCTCTGTGGACACAGAATGGAATTTTTCAGTTCAGAAGCTAGAAACTCAACAGACTGATAAATACTGGAGCTCACTAAAAAAAAGAAAAACAAAAACCAAACCAACCAAAACTAAACCAAACAAAAAAACCCCAAAACCAAACCCAAACCAAATAAAAACCAACCAAGCAACAACTCTAAAACCCCAGTGAGTTTGTTTTGTTTTAAAAAGCGACAGACTATCCGGATAATTTTTCTTGTCTCAAATTGCATCAAGAAAAATATAATATATGCATTTCAAATGCTATTAGCATTAGCTGAAATCTTCTACACCGCCTGCTGTGTGCATGGGGGAAGCTCATAAGAAAATAGTTTACTAACTCATGTTTCGAAAGCTGCAGACATGAAAAAGTTGGCCTAAAATGCACAAATCTAAACAGAGCTGACTTCTGCTTCACATAGAAATCATGCTAAAGCACCAGTCCATGTCTGGCTAGAAAGAGAAACAAATGACATTTGGAAATGGACAATTTTCGACTGGGATTTTCAAAGTTACGATGGGGATTCAGATGCACTATCCCATTAATTTTAATGACTACTTAAATTCCCTGGTAGGCTTTGAATAACCTCAAAGTTAAAATCTTGTTATTTTTGGATATTCCTTTACTTGACCCAGGTTTGTCCTTTCACAGTGAAAAGAAAGAGGTGAAAAGAGTGTTCTGCGCTTTCTGCTCAGAAAGAGCTCTGCAGAGACTCCACTGCCTAAACTTGTGGTGGTCATTGTCACTGCTGCCTTCTTTCTCAAACACTCATCTCAAGCCCCCCAAATACTATTTGTTTGCCATGTTGCTGACAGAGATTGTACAGATCACTTGGGGGAGAACAGTAAATCATAACTATATGACAAGCTGCTTCTGACAGCAGGCCCCTCTTGTCCCGTTTCTGGAACCTTTTGGACTTTGTTTTATGTGTTTTTGTGGTCTAAAATATTCTATAAATCTCTTTGAACCTTTCAGAGCCTCCCTTTGTATCTCACTCACACAGTCATGCAATTACCTATTGGACTGAGAAGGTCCAGAGCTGACATCTCACTTTCAGCCTGGCTACAGTTACTGTATCATTTCACTAGCCAGCTCCTCATTAATTTTCTGTGTTAAATTTTTATGGAGAAAATAATATTTGAGCCACTATAGAAGATGCACAAAGCGCAGACACATAAAACCTGGAGCTCAACACCTTTCCATCTGTAAAAATGTCCTTATACTTCTGGTTATTTTAAAAACATCCTTCCTCAGAGAAATGTAAACACATAAAAACATCAGAGCTCTGTGAAGGGAAAGTGGTTTACCTAGCACATGGCAGGGGATGAGACTCATCACTTTCACTGTAGTTCAGCCTCTGTGCCTCAGTTTTCTCCTCCACAGTACAGAAAAACAGCAGGGCTCATTTTCCTTGGAAAAAAACCCATCTTTTTGACAGATTTGTTTTCCATGAAAGACAAAAATAATGTATTTAGTTAGAAAAATTAAAATGAAGAGCTGTAAACTGAAAGGCAGGTTGCTTTGAGCAGTTCCCTAGGTAAAATTAGAAATGAAGAAAGGACATGTTTTGCAGCTGACACCCATAAGTGTTATGCACATTAGGGTTTAGTGCTAACTCATGTGTCACCACAAGCTCCTGGTTCTATGTTTTGCATCAATATAACTTCATCCCATACACTTACTGCAATGTAAATAAAATGTACAGTCAAGTCCAAGGCAGCTGAAATGGCTGAATTACTGCAGTGTCTGGCAGCAGGGAGGAGGGAGCTTAGTAGTGTGCCAGCAGAAACAGGGATGAATAGCAAGGAAGCAAGATGGAGAGAGGGAAAACAGGCAAGCACAGTAGTGGGAAGACCATGAGAAGGGTAAGAGCATTGGTAATAAAACAAGTCAAATCCAGGGTCCACTAGTAATTAAACAGGCCATGGAAAGGAGAGGCAGCAAAGAGGTTAGAAAAGGTACAGAAGATGTTTCATAGCTGAAGGTGACTGGATAAGGAGGGGTATTGCTCCGCGTACAATCCTTTTGCTCCATTTCGTGCCATTCTGGGAAGGATCACAAGGAAGAGGTTCTGCCAAGATCCCCTCATGTTAGAGATATAGACAAAAAAGCCTGTCTCAGACTGGAGCGGTCTGTTCTCCTCCCTGACACTCTGGGGACAGGTTCGATTACTTCTTTCACTCTTCACACTCTGCTGAGGCTGCCCCGCAATGTGTCACCTGCTGCCTGCTGCTTCCCCTCTGGGTCAGCAGCGTGCTCACTCTTCAGGTGCCTTCCTGAGTGTGCTCACCGCCACCCTCCAGTGCACAATGAGCATCTCCTAATTGGATTCATATATTCAGTAACTGAATACACTGAGCTACCAGCAAAGGGCGAGAGTAAATATGTCCACACTTCCACCATCGCGCCCTCTTTACACACCCATCTGCTTGCTTTTACAACATCACCACGTGTAATCACTTCATCCCATCTGGCAGACAGGATCCACAAGAGACAGCTTATGGGATGGCACAGTTGCAGCAAGGTGTGCTGTCCACCCTCACAAATTAAACCTTATGGCATATTTGCGATGTCTTGCAGAGGCTGGTAACTCAGCTCAGGGAAGCGCCCTCACTCCAATGCAAGAAGGAAAGATAAGTGGCTGTTCAGGCTGGTTCAGTCACAAGTAGGGAAGGGGGTAGCCACAAGGAGAGAAGGGGGTATGAGACAGGAGTCTCCAAAACAAGAAGGATTGGTTTGGAGCTTCAAGGAGGCAGCTATTAAAATAACCAACTTCAGTGCTCAGGACCACCCTTGAAGAAGCCCCTGTCTGCATTGGTTCACATTTGTAAGAGGTAAATTAGCAATGCTTCCACTCGCTGCATCTCGTTAGATATCAGGCAGGGATCGTGCATATGACATCGCCTATTGTCTTGCTAGTCTGGACACCAGTATACCAGCAGATCACAGGCCTACCCTGGGAGGAGAAATGAGCTGCACTTCTGGGAACAGGGTAAGCCCAGTAGTGCAATGCTCCACCACAGACGCTCAGCAGAGCTAACATCCCAGGATACAGGGGCACACCAGCACACTTCTAGCACTGGCTCATCCACCGCTAACAGGAGGTTGTGCACCACATTGAGCAGCATGTGGGCCAGTCTCTCCTGATTATCCCACACTCAAGACAATATGGCTTTGTGTTCAGCCGAGACTTTTGTGAAGGTCTAGGACGCTCCAAACAGATACGTGCAAATAAGAAAATGTTAGATTAGTTAAGACTGCTCTTTTCACTAGCTGTAAAAATGAGGAAATGGAAATCTAAAGATGAATCACTGTTTTAATGGTGCCACTCAAATAGCAAGATCTTACTTGGTACCCTAAAAATAAAACTGAAAGCTACCCTCAGTTCCACCTAAGGAGCATTTGAGAAATATTGTTGTCAATACTTGTGTATACATTTCAGAACCATCACTGAAAGCTAATTTCATTACACTATTTACTCCTTAATCTTTGAAACAGATGAAACATATGGTTTATGTGTGTTTTTTTTCCACATCATTGAAAGACACATGTAACTGCAGTCATTTGGAAAAGTCGTATGCAATTCCATAATACTGAGCAATACATTGGCAACATATGTTTTATAATTTTTTCTTCTGTATTAATGCATTAAAAAAATGCCTGAACATAAAAATCTGAAGAATGGGAATAAAAGTCTCACTAGTTTAAAAAGACAAGGTAACTATAAAGCAATGACTCTGAAGAGTGGCAAAGGACTTCCAGGTCTAAAGAACCAAAGTTGACTGCTTGCAAAGCACTTTCAGTTGAAAATATGAAAAAACTTGAAGACAAGGAAAAGGATTTTGTTCCAGAATAAATACAGCTCGACACCAGCTCACAGTGGCTTCTGTTTCCCTCCTTACAAAGGGTTTAATTTTTAAGTAATTCTAAAATAAAATAATAATATAACTCCTTAAAGCTCCATGAAAATAGTAGATCTCATTTCAATTAAAACTACCATGCACCTGGGTTTCCCTGGAAATTAACTGTTTTTCCAGCTAGATACTTCTTCAGGGTGAACATTGCCCAGGCTCTTCAGACATCTAATATACTGGCAGGACAAATATCTCTATGGAAGAGCAATAACTCCTGCAGTACAAGTCAGTTCACTGCACACATATTCAATTCTTTAGTTCCAAGACTTTAAATACCCAAATTCTATTTAAATGAATGAAATATTTACACAATACATATATATTCATAATTCTGTGATATGCTTCAGAAAGAATCACCTATAAAAGCAGGCACTAAAAAAACAACCAAAAAGCAACCCACAGTGCTACAGCCCAGCAAGTTTTTAGATGCAATTTTGTCTAAAACAAAGCTTCCCCTCTCCTCGTGTAATAAATTATCCAAAGTTGTCACCCTCGCGTTAGAAGTTTTAAATACCTGAAAAATTATTACACAAACTGAATTAAAGCAACGATGCCACTTTAGCTAAAGGTTGTGAGGCTACAGATAAAACAGTAGGCTTCTACAGATTGATGTTTCTAGAACTCATGAAGTTGTAAGAACACTGCATTTAGTCCAGAACTGGCAGTGGAGAAGCTTGAGCTCCTTGAGAAGTAAACTTCCAAACTGCTGTTTGTGAGCAGAGCTGAGCCCATGGCTAGCGATTACTTGTGGCAGATGGCATCAACATTATGGTCATTTAAACAGCTCTAGGAATAGGGATGATTCTGGCAGGGAGCCCTGAAGCAGGAGAGAGACACCACCAGGTTGAAACCAATCACCTTCAGGATCTAAACCCAAGGCTTACTGTCCAGTTTCCAAAATGTGGGAATCACACTATATGCTGGCACATTTCTGGAGAGACTCATATCCCCTGCTGAGATGATACCCTTCTCTCATAGCAATGCCGGGTCTTAGCTCTGTCTGCCAATGCCCTGGTGGCTGGTGGGATAGGGAAGTTTAAGCACTGCTCTACTGTAGCAATCCTTCACACCACGTATTCTAGATGTTATGCTGAAATGAAAGCAGCTGAGAAAGCTCCCTTTTCATCGGACAGCGGTGTAAAGCTTTTGCTGCCAATTACAATTTCTTAAACAAAAATGTTGGCTGAAAATCCCCTGAACTTGAGAGTCAGGAAGCCAAGATTGCTGTGCCAGAGGAGTCATTTAGAGGAAGAAATGTGGCCAAACAGCTCATGCACTCTCCAGGGTGACCTGGGGCTGTATCACCTGAATAAAAGGGCAGTGGCTGATGTGAATCCCTATGACCATAAGCACCTCTTCTCATTTTTAAAAGCTCTGTCTTCTAAAAGACAGACCCACAGATGTTCAAATCTCAGCCAGGGTGTGCTTAGAGTCCACAATGGGCACAGTAAAAGCAGTAACAGGGTCAGTTTCTAGTCTCACAGTTCTCTCCGCTCTGGCTGGTAAAAAAGGACAAAAGCTCTTTCCATGGCCATGATCCCTAGTACTGACAGTAGTTCAGTCTGCAAGTGTCATTAGTCCTGGTGTCTGACTCCCGATGCCAGCCTCTCTGCAGCTCTACCCCAGTACTAGTTCCTTGTTCTGCACCATATCCACAGCTGTAAAACAGGGGAACTCAGGTCTTGTATTTCTCAGGCTCCAGGACCCACTAACTCAGGATACTTCAGCATTTAATGATCTGCCTTCTCCTTTGACAGGCATGTCTCCAGATAAGGTAGTTTTCACTAGAGGAAACATATTCCACATATGGTTTTGATTAGGATCCATCCCATTGTCCCAATACATTCCCTTCATTGGTTTATGCAGTGTTACACAGGGTCAGCTTCTAGATCTACATGTAATGTGACATAATTATCAGTGACAGGGCACAAAGCCCCAGGGCAACACAGAAAGAGAGGCCCTTGCTGCTCAGATTGGATGTCCACAGACAGCTGTTCCCTTGTCACCAAGGTGACATGCAAATAACATGTCAAGTTTCTGCCTGTTGCAGAGTTTTGACCTTATCTTGCTGAATTGTTTGTTCTTCCTTTAATAGCCAGCATAGCCAGAGAGACAGGACAACCACAAAGCATTTCCAAGAGATGTGTCCATCTTAGTGTCACCCTGATGCTAAGAGCCAGTTGGCATGCCAAGAAGCATTGAGACCTGAAGATGCTCTGGTATCTGGTAACCACTAACAAGAAAATTGCTGTTAACTACAAACCGCGATAGGCGAGGTGCTACAGATCAGTGCCAGGGCTGATGGTTATGCTGAAAGAGGCTGTGGGCAGTCTCATTTCCTGCAGATACATGGAGAGTTAAGGATCAAATGCTCCTTGTGGAGAAGGAAGTGGTTACAGAGTCCTCATCTTCCAGATAAGGCTGGGAAGTCTCTCCCACTGAAACCATGGGCAGTTTAGCATCCAAAAGGCTTCAGAGATGTTGGGGTGCAACCTTTTCTGCCACGCATTGAGTACGCTCCATCCCTGCTGTCTACCTTGGCAGCAGCATCTGAACTTGCTTCAATAGGTTGGCTTTTCCCTCCTCATTTTGCAGTGCATTGTCAGATGTCTGCTGAGACAGGCTGACCCACACACAAGGGTCAAACTTTACTTAAGCTTTCATGGGCTGCGTTCATCCTGAGAAAGGGATATTGTGATTCTTAACTGCAGATACTTTCATGCTAGCCCAAAGTGTTCCAGGACAGCCTTGGTATACCAATATACCATCTTCAGCTGCACCAGCTATATATTGCCTGAAAGAAACTGCATATAAGATGATCTGTAACATACATGCGCTTTCCTTCTTAATTTCTATCCCATAGATAGGAAATTTGAGGCATCAAACAATTCTGGGACTTGTGTTACGTCCTCCAGAGAGGAGAGAAATGCATCCACCTTCACAGACCCCTACTCTGTACATTGCCAGTGCTACCTCCACTAACTACATGCACTGAAGTCAGAAACCATAGGTGACCTGTAGACATTGAAGTGCTGAAAATGAAGTGATCTGACCCCAGAGCAGGAGGGGACCAGGCCAGTCTGCAGAATGAGTTCAAAAGAGTTACTGGAGGGGAGGAGTAACACAAGGGACTGAATCAGGTGACCTGACTCCAACTGGGCTACAGGGTGAGCCAGTCCTACTCTCCAGCAAAGGGTGTCCCTTTTTTTCCTCGTTTTTTTTTTTTTTTTCCCCTGTGCTGTGATTTTCCCTTTCTTTTTTGTGTTGTGGTGCTCAGCTGCTCCTGCATTTTGCAGGTGCACTCAGCTGAGACTCATCCCAGAGCCTTGCATTCAGAGCACATAAAAGCTTATGCCTCCCTCTGTGCCCATGTGTCATAACAGTGTCAGCCCATGTCACCGATCAGAAGTGAACTACAACAGGGCTATTGCAGAGCCCCCCAGCAAGACTCTGGCAAGCTCACCACTGAAAGGAGGCTTTAAAACATGACTGAATGAGGGGAACTTCTGCAGGAAAGCAACAATTCAATACAGGCTTTATACCTTAGCATTTGCAATATTTTGCCTGCAAAATGGGATTCCTGAAAGAGGGCGTCCGACTTGCGCAAAATGCAGCCATTTCTCTAACCTTCTCCAGGCTGAAAGGGTTCTTCTAGTCTTACACAAGCATGGCCAGAACCATAGTTTGGCCTGTAGACTTTTCCCCCACCCCAGCTGAGCTGCCTGCTGTATATCAGTCTAACACATGGGCATTCGGATCTCCTGTAACCCACCACCTGGTAGCTGTTGAAATGATCCCATTTCCTTCCATTTACTACTGCCTTTAAAAAAATACAGAATTCAGACATCTAGTCAAATTAGGTGGTTCAGAGAATTTTTTAGCAGTCAGAAAATAGTGCTGCTAAAAATGCTAAAACGCTCTTGGCCCTGTCCTGTCAAACTAAATCCAAACCTCATCAGTTTTCAGCAAGTCTCCAAGAGCACATTCAATTGATATGAACTCAAACAGACAAGAACGTTTTACTGGAGCCAGTTTTGCTGAGGGTAAATCACTCCTAGCTCCAACCCTCAATCATGCTTTCATCCAGCATGGCTGTCCTGGAGTCACATAACCAAGTGCACATACAAATGTATTGTCCCCCATTAGGCTGTTCAGTAAAGGTCTTCTGATAAAATCTTGGTTGCACATCACCTGCCTCTAGGAAATAAAAGGCCATGTGCTGAATATAAATAATCTAAGTACAACTTCAGTCTGGGACTTACAGTCTGTGAGGAAGGTTTAGCCTCTGTTCATAAATAAAAAGATTAAGTAAAGTGGAACAGAGTAATTTTAACTTGTTAAATGGTTAGGAGGGAAACTTGGTTTCTTGTAGGATATAACACAGCTCTCTAAAACAAGCAATAAGTTATACATCTCTTTGCCTACTTGGATTTTACCTGGATATAGCCACCATCTTTTGCCTAAGATAAGGCATGGATCCATTTTTCTCAGGATAGGTATGTAGCCTACACGTAGGCGCATAGGTGAGAAAATAGGGGCTATATGTGTCACATAACAGAGAACAGGGAAGGGACAGAGGGCAAAGGATGGTGCTGGAGACTCAGGATGATAGACACACTGACACCAGAAATGGGGTTAGGATGTAGCTGCTACATTGCAAGAGGCAGCATGCTTGTAAACAGTGCGTACAAACCAATGCCTGCCCTCCTGCACATGCTCCACAAGCACCTTCTTCCCACCTGACTTTATTCCCCAAAAAGACTAAGCAGGACACTTTGGACCAAAACAAACCCAGCGCATAGCAAGTCAGGGGATCCAGCCTGTCAGCAGGGGCTCACCACCCAAGGACAATGAGATCCTGATTTCTGCCATCCCCATGCAGCCACTGCACAAACCCAAAGCCCCCTCCAAAAGGATGTACCTTGCCAGAAAACCTTCATGAGTCACACAGCACACAGAGGAGGTAGATCCCAGCAGGAAGGGTTACCATATCCAGGGACCTCCAGATGCAAACCAGCAGACCAGAAGAGCACATGCTTGAAGCCGTGGGTCTGGGGTTACCCCTCCTGATAGAGTCCCCCATGCTGAGGGCAGGTGAGAGCCTCCTGCCCCTTCCCACTGTGTGTGGGCCAGAGCAAGGCAAGGAGACACACAAACACAGCCTCAATAGACAGTCGTATGCTGACGGGTAATTAAATTCCTCATTAGCTGTAATTAGCAGGCACCTGACACCCTTTACAGAACCCCAGCAGCAGAGGGGACTCTGCCTGGCAGGAGAGAGCCAGTGGGAACCCAGTTTGTGTGGCTTGTTTTATGAGTCCCCATTTCTCCTAGCTCCATGTAATGCTGGAGTCTCACTACAGGCTGGAGCATGAGCCTGGTCTGTAGCACAAGCTGCTCCAGGGGCCCAGGGCTACGTGCTACTAGCTGAACAAAGAGCAATGCCTGTTAATTACGCCATCCCTCCTGCTTGGTGCTTCTGCCCTCTACAAATATACAAAACAAGATTTACTAAAGTCTCCTTCCCTGTGTGAGATCTCTTGTCAATGCTCTCACCCAGAAGAAATCTTCAAACAGCAGGAACTTCACCTCATGCCCCCAGCGCAGATAAGTTTAACCTGCCAACACTCTTCTTACTCAGACATGTTATCTGTTGCACTACTGATCTTCAGCAAATCAAGTGGGTTAGGCAGTATCATCTTTCCAACTTCATGGACATAAAGTTGGACATGTCCATGAAGTTGGAAGTAAGCCATTGGTTTTAAATCGGCTTTTGCTAGCTGGGTGCAAGGCTACTGGCTGATACTATACAATCACCAGCCAGTATTGTACTCTTTCTCCCAGTGATTTCCATGCTCTCACCAGGCTGGTATGACCACCTGCAGTGAGTGCATTGAGAAGGAAGTGGGAGCTGGTGGCAGGATGGACAGGCATGTTTGGGTGGCTGTTTGGACAATGTTGATTGAACAGTCAGCAAGACAAATTTTCGCTCTGCTTTTTGTAGGAGAAAGGCTATGGACCTTCTTAAAAGCTGTCCCATCAGCCACCAACCAGTTTATAATATGTCCATATCCTTTAATCAGTTCTTGAGCACCTGCCATTCACTTTGCAGCACATGAACATAGAATCATAGAATCATAGAATAGTAAGGGTTGGAAAGGACCTCAAGATCATCGAGTTCCAACCCCCCTGCCGTGGGCAGGGACACCTCCCACTAAACCATGCCATCCAAGGCTATGTCCAGCCCCACCTTGAACGCCGCCAGGGATGAAGCATCCACAACCTCCCTGGGCAACCCATTCCAGGGCCCCACCACCCTCACAGTAAAGAATTTCTTCCTCATATCCAATCTAAACTTCCCCTGTTTAAGTTTAAACCCATTACCCCTTGTCCTCTCACCACAGTCCCTAATGAAGAGTCCCTCCCCAGCATCCCTATAGGCCCCCTTCAGGTATTGGAAGGCTGCTATGAGGTCTCCACGCAGCCTTCTCTTCTGCAGGCTGAACAGCCCCAACTTTCTCAGCCTATCTTCATACGAGAGGTGCTCCAGTCCCCTGATCATCCTCGTGGCCCTCCTCTGCACTTGTTCTAACAGTTCCATGTCCTTTTTATGTTGAGGACACCAGAACTGCACACAATACTCCAAGTGAGGTCTCACGAGAGCAGAGTAAAGGGGCAGGAGCTCCTCCCTCGACCTGCTGGTCACGCTCCTTTTGATGCAGCCCAGGATACGGTTGGCCTTCTGGGCTGCAAGTGCACACTGCCGGCTCATGTTCATTTTTTCATCAACCCACACCCCCAAGTCCTTCTCCGCAGGGCTGCTCTCAATCTCCTCCCCACCCAACCTGTAGCTGTGCCTGGCATTGCTCCGACCCAGGTGGAGGACTTTGCACTTAGCATGGTTAAACTTCATTAGGTTGGCATCAGCCCACCTCACAACCGTGTCAAGGTCCCTCTGGATGGCATTCCTTCCCTCCAACATATCAACCAAACCACACAGCTTGGTGTCATCGGCAAACTTGCTGAGGGCGCACTCAATCCCGCTGTCCATGTCACCCACAAAGATGTTGAACAAGACCGGTCCCAACACCGATCCCTGGGGGACACCACTCGTTACTGGTCTCCAGCTGGACACTGAGCCACTGAGCACTACTCTTTGCGTGTGGCCATCCAGCCAGTTCTTTATCCACCGAGTGGTCCACCTATCAAATTGATGTCTCTCCAACTTAGAGAGAAGGATGTCATGTGAGACAGTGTCAAAGGCTTTACACAAGTCCAGGTAGATGACATCAACTGCTCTGCCCCTGTCCATCAGTTCCGTAGCCCCTTCATAGAAGGTCACCAGATTGGTCAGGCAGGATTTCCCCTTAGTGAAGCCATGCTGGCTGTCCCCAAGCACCCTGTTGGTTTTCATGTGCCTCAGCATGCCTTCCAGGAGAATCCGCTCCAAGATTTTGCCAGGCACAGAGGTGAGACTGACTGGTCTGTCATTCCCTGGGTCATCCATTTTCCCCTTCTTAAAAATGGGGGTTATATTTCCCTTTTTCCAGTCATCGGGAACATCATACAAGCTTTAATGCATTTATCATCACAGACAAATGTGAAGGAAGGAAAGAGCTATTAACTCTCTTGAATGGAGCAGATATTTTGATTCAGGTCTCTTAAATCGTTGGCTAGCCATTAAATCCCTCTGGTGTTAAATAGTCTCCAACTGGTTCTTTGGGTCTTTCATTATCTTCAGTATGTACCTGGCTGTATGGTATTTCATTACTTCTGGAGGAGGACAGCTAACACAGAGAGATGGGAACCTCTATGTCCTCCTTAGCCTCAGAGTCTGCAGGACTTCAGACTCTTTGGAGCTAATCCCATGCTCTTTTAACTCATTTGTAGAGTTACTCTTTATAAGAGGAAAGGATCAATCACTGTGATGTGCAGATCCTGTATGTTCACTTTGTTACTGTCATATTGAACCTGGAAATTGAATGTAGAGAAAAGCTTATAGAAAGCAACATACCATAAAAAATAATGATGCCATTATTTCTAGGTCAGATGTAATCTCCAGCTCTGGTTCTTGTCACAACTTCACAAGAGTAAAAAGCCCTTCGCAAATAGGTAAATTCTTCCCATGAAGGCACTCACCAGCCTGAGCAAAGCTTCTCCATTTTTTTATCTCTTGATGATCTAAGTAACTTGAGCTCTCCTCTTCCCATACTGCAAAGCAATCACACACTCTCAGATAATTTTTTTGAGTGTGTGTGTAGCTTTCCACTCCGTCTTTTAGTTTCTGCAAAAGTAAGCCCTGTTTTAAGAGGTCCACAGCAAAGGTTTGGAAGGGAAGGCAATATCTTTTATTAGATGAAATGACAGCCTTCAATTAGTGAAGACATTTGCCGAATGAAAGATATTGCTTTTCTCTGGCATCTCTGCCTTGCATAATAGCCTTAAACCACCTCATCTTCAGCAATTCCAGCACCACAAAGAAAGCACAGACCTCTTAGAAAGGCTGGATATTAAATCTGTACTGCCACGAAACAGTATTATTGAGGACTTCACTGCCTGAGCTGGTTTGTTGTTGTAGGATAGCTCACCAGTACTAGGCAGCTCCTATTTCTTAAACATAAATCACCACAAAAACAAGTTGTTTGAGTTCAAAACCAACAATGGCGTACTTGAATTGCGATCAATTAGTTACGTGGGGTAGCACAGAGGATCACAAAAACCAGCACTAAGTCAAGGGGGTATAATAAGTATTTTGATAAGCTGTTGTCAGAGCACAAGGCAGCTACTTTTAGGCTCTATCTTTAATCTCTGTCTGGTTACAGATAATGGGTGAGCTCCCTTTGTCTCTTCCTGATTTGTCTTCTCCTCAGGCTTTGAAAGTTAGGACCAGGGTAAAACATCCTCCCACCTTCAGGCAGGTTTTCAGATACAGCTGCCCAGGACATACCATGGTTACCTGAGCTGAGACTCTGCATTTCTCTTTCCCAGCAACTAATGCAGTACCTGGGGAACAACCTAATGCCAAAATATCACATGTACAGATTAGAAAATATTTCAGGAAAGCATCACTCCTAAAGAGAACGAAACAGACTGTAAATCTATCCAGCTCAGCCTCCCCTACAGCTGGGAAGGCCTCTCACTTCAGATTCCCTCCATCCATCTTTTCAGCATCAGTCTGTCACCACAGAAAGCTGCTGACAGATGGCCCTGATTCAGACAGCCATGCAGGAAATCCCGATAACCCATTATCACTGTATGGGAATTCATCTCACAGACAGACATCCCTGCCCACCAGTGTTTGCAGTTTAATACATTGAAGTCCCATCATCTTATTTATCTACTTAAAAGAAGTCATCAGCAACATCAGGCATGCTCCGCCTTGTTCAATACTGCTGGTGGCAGGCGCTTGTGCCAGAGGGCTGGGAACAGTTTGTTCTTTCCCTCAGAAATAAGTAGACTTCAGAGAAGGTACTAAAGTTGCAATCAGAGCAGATCTGCCCTGTGGTCCTTCTTTCTCAGCAGTTTATTCCCAAGAGCAGTGTGGACCTGGCAAAGCAACTGTGAGATAATCCGTCAGTAGATCCCACTTGGTAATAAGGATTTCTTGACCTGCCTATGTAACCATCCCAGCAGACTTGCATGAAGACAGCCCTGTCCATTGCAGCTGCCCCGATACTGGTGGAAAGAAACACGTACTGTCACGTCTTTTCCTGCACAGCAAGGGAGATATGTTGAACCAATACAAAAGGTATCCCATTCTTGACACTAAAGCTGAGTTGATGTAACTACTTTGGCTTAAGCACGAAATTACATCTTTACAGCGTTATACTGACCAAACTTTTATGAGGAGACCAGGACACGGAGCGTGGCCTAGTGAAAAACAAAGCCTAATAATACAATGAGTAAAAAAATTGCAATCTACATCAATTACTTGCATGCTGCCCCAAACTCCACATCCTTAGATCCTGTTAAGGAATGAATGTTTATTTTACAGTTAAAGAAAGATACCAGGAGATACAAAAAGCTATTTCAGACATTAAATGAAAGCATTCCCGAGTGGTGAAAACCATTGTGTACAGAAAGGGCACAGAGAAGGAGCCTCTGAGAAACCTGAATAAGAAAATAAATCTCCCTTTATTTGCCTTAGAGAGTCTTTTTTTGATGTCAGCTCAACTTTTCTTTGAAACTTTTACCATCAAGTTGCATAGTGCAAAAGGGAAACAGAGATGTTTATTTATCAGGAGAGATTCGTAGGCCAGTCTCTGCCCAGGATGGTTTCTGGCCTCTTTACAACTTCTACAATGGCAAATACATCTCCTAATCCTGGATAACGGCATTGCCCAGGATATGCCACCCAGCAGAAGCACACAAACCCCATCGGGATCTGGAGCGCCGAGAGGGACAGTGTGAAAGTATTCACAGCAAAGGGTGAAATGGCTTGGAATTGCATGTGTCATATTCTATTCTTTATGAACATAGAAATAACCATTTTTTCCCTGTTCCATTCCCCAGGATGGTGGGAAAAATCACCATATTTCCTGAATGAGGGAGTGGAAAAAAGACCATTTGGAGTTAAAAATGAGCTTGCAATGCAAAGCTAAAACGACCAAGTTTTCTCATGTATACTTTCAGTGCGAAAGCAGCCTTCCAGTTAAATTCCTTGGTAATTTCATAATGTGAGAGTCACCCAACACTGAAAAATATGTTAACTCCTTGACTGTCAGAAGGCTACAGACTACAACAAGCTCAGTACTTCTCAGACTCTAGCCGCAGTCCTCACCACTCTCATTGTACATGAACCATGCAGAGAAACAAGCTCCCTCCACAGTGGACTCCTCTCTGGGGTCTGAAGCACGAGTGCAGGGACCATGGGTGGGACAGTTGTGCTGCCAACACTTGGTGGTGGGACAGCGGCTGGGATCTCAGACAGCAAATGATCTCCAGCATGAGCTGGATTTGGGCTGGCTCCTAGAAAAAAAAGTCTGAGCCACATTATTACTGTGTTTGGATTTTCTTCAAATGTGTCTCCACTGGCAGTGGATATGCTTCGACATGCAGTCTTTAACTAGCTCCCTCCTCCCGGGGACTAGAATGCCTCAATGAGTCATTTTCGTTTTACCTAGAAAATGTGATTTCCTATTGTCACCAGTGCCAGCAACCCTTGTTAATGCTTTAAAGAAAGCCTTACCCCTCTTGTACATCCCTTTGTTCTTCACAATCTCTCCACAGTTAACAGTATATAGTAGACGGGAAAACTCGACCAGGTGCTGGACCAAGACCATTGAGAGAGTTCCCTAGCACGCAGGAAGCTCTGGGCACTGCTCCTAAGGTTACATGGGGCAGGAGCAGTGAGTGGCCTGGGAAAGCAAAGGACACAGCCACAGCCTGGGATAAGAGTACTTGCACCATTTGTACACCATGAGAGAGCAAATCCCGTCACATCAGCAGGTGCCGGCTCTCCTGAAACCAGGTCTTAGATGGCTTCAGACAGATCCTCTGCTGAAGCAGTGTTTTCTCTGCAGGAGAGTCCTGATCCACTTTCCCTGCCATCGCAAACATTAATGTCTTCAGCCAGCTTCTTGTTTTCAGCAATTCGTTTCAGGAAACCAAGATTGCCAGCTTGCAAACTCAAACTGTTTTGTGCAGGTGATCTCTAAAATGAAAATCAAATCTATCTCCCCTAAGATGACCTATTAATATCAATCCAGCCTTTGAGCAAATAAATTAAGGTACTTCTACAATTTGCATAGCTAAATATTTTCAATTAAGAGCATTATGAAAAATGCATAATACATTTGCTTTGGAGGGAGGCTAAGGTTTAAGGCTCACATTAGAAACATTAGCTGCTCTCACTAATGTGACTTGCTGACTTGAGTGTTTATTTTTTCTGATTTTTCCCCCATTCCCTCCAATTTTTCAATTAAAACTTAATCGCCTGCCCGCTCATTCACTGCAGAAGTGATGGGGAGATTATAAGCTATCATAAAACCTTCTCTAGTGTCACATTTCTCTCTGGCAACACAGAGAAAAGGTCAGCTCTAGTACTGGCCTACTCACTATGCCTTATTTTTATTGCAGTCTTGTGGCTTAAGCACTTGCTTTAGGAATGTGCATTAGGTGCTGGATAATGTGTGCATGTCCCATCTTTCTTCAGCTTTGCCCGAATATCTTTTAGTGAGCTGCACTGCTATCTCATCAGCAGAAATCAGGCTCCATCTCCTGGGTGCCATGCTTCTCGGACTTTCCTCTGACCTGGGTATGTTGATCTGGTTTTATGCCTGATTTCTACATGTTGAATCAAACTAGGGTTGTATCTTCATATATAAGATGAGCAAAGAAAAACAGACCTGTGTTCCAGCAGAGCAGCTGTCAAATAGAGACAAATTTCTGAAAGATCATTACCCTGCTATTGAAAGCAGGCTGAGTATTGACAGCACACCACCTTACCTGCTAGAAGATTATAAAGACCTAGTGCTATTGCATTAATTTCCTTAAATAAGCCTGTAGCTCTAAAATGAGCAAGGACTTGTTTAAGCTTGTAACCAGAGCAGCGGCTGGAGGGAAGCTATAAAGGCAGTCTGTATGTACATGCAATGATAGCAGCAAGAGAAAAGATTAGATAAACAGATCATTTACAGCATCATGTGCCTCTCAAACTTCTCCTGGCAGGAGATGTATTGCATCCACTCCAAAATAATTAGCTGGCCTGACAAGCAGGGGATATTCACCAGGGGCAGGTAGCAAGGGTGATTTGTCACTGAGACCCCTAGGCTATCGGAAGAGCAGAGGCCAGGGTTTTCCTGGACTCTTTTATGGTCATCTGTTTATTTTCCAGAATTAATTTATTCTTCCTGGTGGGCTTGGTGCAGTTGCCGTGTTAAAAGAGCTATTGTGAGGGTCATGTGCTTGCGCAAGGACTCAGGGAGAAAAATGGATTTGGTTTCCCTGGTTTACTGCGTGGGGTGGAGGTCAACAACTTGGATCGCCCATCCACAGACATAGCAACAGAGCCTGGAAACATCGCAGTGATCCTAAGCACAGAAACACGGGGCATGTGCTGCCATCCCTGAGTTGGCTTTCATTCCCTCTGCCTCTGAAAAAGAGCATAAAGGCTCCTGAAACAAGATTTTCACTTCAAACTGCTGTAAATGAAGATATTCATTTCACCCGCAAGGATCTTTTCTTCCACAATGCTGAACATGGGAGTTGACTCAAGGCTTTTCAATAGTATGGAGAAAATTCCTCTTTCATTTGCATTTTCAGGGATGGCAAATTTTACAGCTGCATCAGAGATGGTCCTGAGATAGAAGTGCAAGGACCCAGTGGGGCTCTGAGGCCCCAAGAAGTGTTTCAGAGTAGTTCTTTGCCCCTTCAGTTCTCATGTATTTTGTACATCTCTAAACACAGCCGTACTGAACTCTTGCCACACAACAGCCAACTACCTGAACTGTACCACAAAGGAATAAAGTGAGACACAGACCTGCAATGCTTCGGAGAAGATCACAGAGCTGCTGGAAGAGTTGTGGAGGTCTGGTGCCCACCACCCAGGCAATGGTCCTTCCCATGGTTCTGGTTAGCTGCTGGCTGTGTTGGAGGAGTGGTTAACCAGCATTTACCTGAGACTCATGAGTACAGCTGCTTTGTATCTTTGTGAAAAATACTTCTTGTCATCCCTTTTTGCAGAGAGTAGACTGCTTTCTTCCAGATCCTTTTGGCATTCACAAGGATTGCCTAGATAGCCGGATGAAAAATGTTTGCAACCACTTTCCATATCTGATTGTTTTCCTCAATTGAGCCTGGTCTCTTAAAGCCCATGGCATAGGGCCCATTTCTGATTGGGAGCCTGAAAGATTTTTAAAAGGAGAAAAGTAAACAGCAGATAATAATATAACCTTTCTGCCAGGTGGTGTTAACAGTAGGAACAGGGAGAGTCAGACAGTGTCTAGAGTTTCATTTAGTATAACTAAAATAAATGGTTCTAGCCTCCACCTAATACCTTGCCCTCTAGAGTTTTAGGAATGCAGACTGTAAATCCCTGATCACCTGATCACTTTAATGCTTGTTACTTTGTGAGCCCAGAGTTCATGTTACTCATCAACTGAATGAACTAAAACCCTTCTTAGAAATCCAGGATTCTTGGTAAAAATCCCCCTAGGCTTCACTTGCCAAAGAGTCCTGTGCCACATTCTTCCAATAGTAATGAGACACCATAGCTACTGTCTTCCTATAGAACTCTGCCTTGCTTCCCTTAGGCCACTACTACCACAGAGCAGAGACCACCTTAGTAATGGAGCAACTATGATTGAACAAAGATCACATGCAACTTGCTTCTTCCAAACAGACTTGTGAGTTGCCCATGGTCATGGTGCTGGTCAATGAGATATCCATCGCATGCAATCACTAGTCCCACCAGTCTCCCTTAGGCTTCCCATTGCCTTCTGGAGGACTTTGGCTAATAGAGAGACAGTGGAGAAAGCAAAATTTTGGCCAAGAAAGGACAAGCGCATCCACTCAGCATTCTGGCATAGGACCTGTGAGAGGTGTGTTTCCCATGTAAACAAAATCAACAGGGACTGCAATGGTTGATGGTGACCTTTTAAAGCCCACTGGTATCCAGCAGCAATACTGCAGTGTTTGGAGCTCTACTACTTTTGGAGCGTATGCATCCATCCCTGAGAAAGCATCATCAAACAGAAGAGTTTTATTTGGGAACCGGAAAGTCTCACTGTGGTTTGAGAAAGGATTTTGCTTCACTGTCCTCATTCCAGAGCTACAGGCAATCTTTTAGATAGACTGGATCCATGCCACAGGGTGCCTTGACGATTTAGTCTGAAACTTGTACTTGATTCTCATGAAGAAAGTTACCCAAATATGGCCTGAGTCTGGTGTGCAGCAGTCTTGAATTTCTTTATCTGAAGCGGCTCCTATCTTGACAAAAATGGAAAGGTAGTCCTGTCTGCACGTTAAATATCATGGGAAGAATCTACTTTAGATGCTTCCCTAACCTCCCACCAGGCAATATACTTCAAAAGTTAATGAAATAATAACAGAAAATCCATTAATAGGTTGAAAACCTTATACGGATGCCTTTTTCTTTTTTCTATGGACCAAACTCACATTCAGGATTTATTATATAGAATAAATATTGTCCATGACACTCAATAGCAGATTTTCCAAGGATACTTCAGGAGTGACTGGGCTTTCATGGCAGCCTGCCACCTCCCTGCTGTTTATTGAACAGATCAAACCTGTTTCCAAAACAATAAGCCACTTAATTGATTACAAAGCTTAAAGATGCTTTCTAAGGCTAAGCAACTGGTTTCTTTTAATACAAGGCAGAGCAGAAAAAGATCCTGCTCTACTGAATCAGCAGATGAGCCAAAGCGAAGGTTGTCTTCTGCTTGATCAGGCCGTCTCTGTCTCCTGTGATGCCCTAACCAGAGATGACCTGGTTTTCACATGCTGGGCTGCCTCTCTGGGTGGAAGACCCAAAAACTACTGAAGCCAGTAATGCCCTGTGAAGAGCATAACCATATCTAAGACATTTGAAAGAAAACATCTCCTTTGGGCACCTGCAGATATGTCCCTTGGTGTGTGGATCATATGATTTGAAATTGACACTTGCTGCATGAGCTCCCTGATACCTTACTGAGGTCCATTGCCTCAGATTCAGTTATGACATTGATTTCACTATTGTACTATCATCTTAACACTGTTATAGCAACAGTCTCAGGGCAGGGTTTGCTGAATTTTGACAAATATGCTTACTCCATTTAACAAAATCTACTGAAAACTCTCATAAAAATACGTTTGCTACTTTTTGCATTTGCAGCAGCACTGGTAAGTCAGAGAGCAAAGATATTCAACTAAGGTATTTAAAAGCACTTTAAAGGCTCCGTTTCTGAATGAATGCCTCTGTCCCTCATTTTGTCCATATTACAGATACCAGCAGAGAGGAACAGACAGGCTGGTTGCGCTCCTCTACCCTGGGCTGCAGAGGAGGAACCGTGCAGCATTCAGTACCTGCTGATGTTTTTGGGGCTGGAGTCTTCATGTCCAGTCATACTGCACTGCTGGCAAGACAGAATGCAATGGAAGCATGTATAAGCCTATGGCATTTTTGTGAGGCTACAGATGAACAACAGCTGCAGGGTGAAAGATTTTAAAAGACACACTATTTTTGGCCCCAAGTGGAGTTCCTACAAAGACTTTGAAGCATCTCAGTCCTATTTTCTATAGATAATATGGATATGACAAAAGTAGCACCCGGGGAGTAACAAAATACGTTCACTTATGGATCTGCAAAAGCTTGGGTCAGAAGTTCAGGCAGTTTGAAAAATACTTTCTCCCTGGGAGGAAAAAGAAAACCCAGAGACCCCATTGATTTTGGTACAGAGGCTGGATATTTCTTTGGAGGCTCATTCAGCCCTTTAATTTATACAGCCACACTTTACCACACATGTCCAATGTACCTCCCCAGTAAAATCTTCTCTTTCCGGGCCTTTCAAGTGCAGGATCTCACCTGCTTGGATGTCTCTGAGTGATGCTCATAGGAAAAAAACCCTTGAAATGCCAAACAGATGTGAAAATGCATCTGAGGAGGAATGTATGGGTGGTACCCATCTGTCATCGACCCTTTCACCATCTCATCTCCTCCGTTTCCATTTGGTGCCTACCTCTGCCAAGCTACAGACAGGGGAGCTAGGTGAAATAAGAGACAGAGTCCTTTTTAACCTGACTTTTGTTTCTGCAGTGTGAGCTCTCCACTGGTCTTTACCTGGCTGCGTGAAATTCGGTTTCACTTCCTTGAACATTTACTTAAGGTGGAAGGGTAGTGCTTAAGTATCCTGGGCAGGTTCCTACTGAAGAGCTGGTCCACCTTAACAAAGATCATAAAGATATGAAAACTCAGAAGTCATTTGTAATTACACTGGGAAAGTGCAGTCACCACCACCTCCCACATATGTAGCCAGTCTAAGAAGTTGTGACTTACATTCTCAGCTTTTTCTCATTTCATTTTCTTTTCCCCAACCTACTCTGTGAAAAGTTGAACACTTTTAAACAAGCAGGTTGTTATGTCAGAGGAAGATGCTTTATTTTTCCAGAACAGATGGTTTTCCTGCAAGATTTTGGTTAAAACAAAAAAGTTTTCTGGCACAATAAACACAGCCCTTATTATAGTGATGATCAGAACTTTCTTTTTATTGAAATATAAATGCAGGTAAAAACTAATAAGCAGTATATGACTAGTTTCTAGGCTAAAAAAAAAAAAAAAAAAGAAAACAAAACCACATTCTCTTCCCAAAAGTACAAAAATTTACAGCAGATCCCTAAGGACTTTCTAAAAATACACAGATACGGTCAAAATTTCTCAGTAGAAGTTAAAAATAAGATCACTCTGAAACCAACAGAGTGACACCATCTTCGGCTTCTTTAAGAAGAATTGGGTTTTTTTTCTCCTTCAACCATTTTTCCTACATGGTAAATTCCATTTCCTCTAAGTAATCAAATAGTTACATTGAACAAAACTCTCCTACAATCTTCTTAAATTTCAGCATTTCCCTGCAAAAGCTTTGAAAGTCTCTGATTTCCAGTGCTTTCAATTCAAAGACCAAATCTCTCCATCCTGTTCTTCAGTGCTACATTCTTGATGCCCATACCAAGAAAAGAGAAGACATGATTTGCTTGTTGCCTGTGTCAGAATAGCTCTGCAGTAGTTGCCTGCAGTAGAATAACTCCCAAATTTTTACTGCAACAAAGAGAGGTTTTAACTCCCCTTTTCAGTGTCGTTTCCCATGTCTATAGAAGTCCACAGAGTCACTGTGGGGATTTTAATTACTTCGGTGCCATCCTCCCAGAGAACCCACTGTTAACAGATTGTGCCCACCCTGCTCCAAGGCTGGGTCCTGAAGATGTGACTATGGAAGTGCACAGCCTTCTACTCAGAGGTGACATGTACACAGATGTGCGAACAGTGAAAAGAGCCTTATGGCCACTAAGGCACTAGCTAAGTGCAATGAAACCTGGGCATTTCTCTTACCCTCTCACAGAGGTGGCCTTGAATCACTGTTATCACTGCCAGCAGAGGAGAGCTCCCAAGAGCAGAGATGTTTCATCAGATGGGGTTTTGCATTCAGTACAGGAGGTGCAAAGACACGTATGGCTGTGAAGCCAGCCATGCTTTCAGATGTCAGCTCCTTAGACCTTCAGCAGAGATTTGGGGAACAGAGCTAGGTACCAACTGAGACCCTCCAGGGAAGTGTTTCTCCAAAGGAGTTTAGCCTTAGCCTTGGAAACAGAGCTGGCAGCCTCCATTGCTTCCCAGAAGCAGGAATGAGAGTAGCAGAAGGAGGATAGGAGGGGTGGCTGCAGCCCCAGCACTTCCAGTGTGGCACTTGTGGGAAGACAGTGGCGCCCAGATCCTGCCACCTGTCAAGGTCTGAATGCTTTGGAAGCCAGGATCCCATCACACATGGAGGCAGGACACCACCAACAAGGACTTTGAAAAAGCAGAACTTGTCTCCACATGCTGGGATTCTGCCCATCCACTCTCTCTGGACAGAAGCTCAGCTCACCTCTCCGCAGGCTGCAAAGGAAAGCCTCACCACTTCTCCTTCCTTGTCACTACCAAGCATAATTACAAGGCAAAAGCAAAGACTTGGTAAAAATAAACAAAGCACATCACCACTTAATAAGAACAGACTGGATATGATCTTAGTGTAGCGGAATTGTGAAAGAAGCTTTAGTTAGGGAACAATATTTGACCTTTTTCTTTTTCAATACAAAGAGGCTCTTGGCATTCTTCAGCTCTTAATTTGCCTGAAACTTGAGCCATGTTGATATGGATCTTTTAATTATTGTCCTCTGTTGACCTGGATAAAGCATTGTGAGAAGGCTTCAAATCAATCATTCCACTACTTTGACTGAGTGCTCACCTGTTCAAAGGTTTGGCTTTGGTTGCTTTATTTTTTTTGCAAAACTTGCAAGCAAGCAGAAAGAGAATATTTCCTACCATCAGTAAAGTATTTCCCTTTCAAGTAGCAATGGTAAGACCAGCAGAAATGTTTGCTCTACTCACTGATCCAAAAGCCCAGAATTAAATGCCCAGAGACAAAGTAAGCCAAGAACAAAGCAAACGAAAGAAAAAAAAAAAAAAAAACAAAAAAACCCGAAATCATTACTTGGTTGGTTGCATTAGAATGAATTTGACCAACAGATGGCAGCTACGAAAAGGAAGATGGTCACTTTTCTAGCCATGTAAACAGAACTGAAGCACTATAACACATCTGCCAAGTAAAAACGCTATTAGTCTCACTCTTGAGACAAGTCATATAAAAAAAGACATTCTCAAGTCAACATGTTTTGGCCTATATGCAGTAGAAAATGATGTGCAGAGATATTCATCACCATGCTGCGGTGTTCCCTGATCAGCCTTTGCAGCTTGCAGGGCATACAGGTTTTATTTCCTCTATAGAAAACCTTTTGGCACTTAGAGGGTCAGGGTGAAAACGGAGAATAAGGCGTAAATGCAGGAATGTGCAGGGACTGTTCTGCCAGAGTACATTGAGACGGCTGGAAAGATTCCAGGAATAATAAAAACACCAACATACAAATATCAGAGCCTCAGGAGGAGTTAAAAATGGATCACCAGACTGCTGCTCAGCCCAGGGACAGGCAGGGAACCATCCGGGTCCTAAAACACAAGTGCCCACCTACCAAGTGTACATTTGGGCACACACACAGAAACCTCTCCTCTGAAGATACCTAAGGAAATCCAACACCTCCAGATACCACAGAAGAGTTAGACGTGGCCAGAAGCTGAAGCAGGCAAATGCTTGCAGTAGAGATTGAAGTTTCAATTCTGGTGAAAGTCTCCATTCAGGCAAAATTTTTAATTGGAAAAAAAAAAACAACCAACCAAACAAACAAAAACCACCTGTACAGGGTTTTTTATCATTTGAATGATATCCAGATAAAGTAATGGTTTTTGATGTAAAAGACTTTTGGGGTTGAACTGAAAAAGTTTCTCTTTGTTGTTGTAATATTTCTGGGCATAGCTGGTACAAGAAGAAAAGGCAGGCAAGCAATCTGGGACTTCCTAACCCCTGTCGTTTTCACATGGGCACTCCCTCCGGTCTGTTGCCTTCCAAAGGAGCACTTCAGGCAAGAAAGACATGGGAAGCAAAGAAGAGGAAGAACTTGTGCAACAGAAGGAAAATCTCTGCTCTGATCTGTGTCAGGTGATCATAGGCAACTTGATGCCAAAAAGAAAAAGCTGATGCTTCTGGTGCCCTCAGGTTTTCTTCCGAGCTTAGACACTAGCCCACTAGGAGCCCAAGGAACTTGTTCAGCCTCTGGAACTCCCAATATCCTTTCTGTAAATGCAAACAACATGTAAATTTGCTCCACTGAGCCATCCCCTTAGGACAGCACCTGTGAGAACATAGGAAGCAAGGAAAGCCCATGGAAATGAAAACTGCTTTTCAGGAGAGCTCAAAACCAGCCATTGGAAAACAAAGGAATTGCTTATTTAATATGGGATTTAAAAATGAAGCAAGCATTTTAATGGCACGAAAGGTAAGAAGAATAGTGCTGTTAAAGGAGGCTGTTGGTCTAGAAGGCTTGGGGTCTGGAGGCAAAAGACAGTATGGGCATGAAGATGCTTTTTGAATGCACATTTTGCTTTGCACTCAGGATTTCAACATCAGGCACTGGTCAGCCCAAGGTGATGGATGAAGAAATCTAGAAGCACATACGGTATAACACTGTGATAGCCTTGGCCATAATGTGCACAACTGAGTTAGATGACGGGGCAGAGAATCAGCTCTTACCTAATGCTCACCAGTTCACACAAATGTTGAACTGTCTGGTTCCTGAGAGACTGTCCCCTTCCCACTAAGACAGAAAACTGAATAGATTTTGAGGGTAGGCAGTTGCCTTGCCAGTTTGAGAATGTTTAAATATGCCAAAAGGAGACCACCTACATCTGTAGTCATCTGAATATCTTGGGAGATTTCCTGTTCTCTAAGACTTCAGAATGATCCAGAGTCAGGGAATGCAATTAAGCAAATGAGACAGAAGTATTAATGTCACAGAAGGATTAATGTCAAAGCCAATGTATCTCGATTTCCCCAGTTCCTGAAGCAGACTGAAGGCAGAGCAGGGCCAGCCCATGAGCACCTATGAATTGCACACACTGGAGGCAGCATGTCTGAGCTGGCAATGGAAACTTGCGCTGCAGCGCTTCCTTCACTTCATGCATAGCAGCAGTGTGCTGGAATTCATGGGGATGACACATGTCCTCACACATTGCCCCAATTTCAGAGCTTGTGGACACTTACTTAATATGTGTGATGACTGTGAAGCAGCTTCCCAGAACCAGGCTATGTTTTGCTGTGACTGACAGGGGAAGCACAGAGATTTTTAGAGGCTGCCTTCAAGACCATTAATGATGATGAGCTGAGCCAGGAACTCGGTGGGGTCAGCTTTTGTTACCATGCAGGTTGTTTCTAGTGGAATGCAGGCAGAAGCTGTAAATGTTGTGAATTTCTCTGCCAAATGCAGCATCATCTGTCAGCAAAGCCTGACAATGTGATGGCTGCAACTAGGAGAGGTAGTTAGGTGAGAGACTGTTTACTGAATCAAAATGATTTATCCTGGATTATATGGACATCCTCAGGTAGCCAAGGAAGAAACAATCAACTTGGAAAGAGATGAGCAATTTGCAGGGACACAACAAGAGCACCGTGGCTGTGCTGCTTACTGCGCAGTGTGCACTGCAAAAGGGGTTGCTAGTGCCTGGCAATTGTAGTGCAGGTTGTACCCCTACACTTCTCACCTCATTCGCAGCTCTGTTTGCACAGTATCACCTCCCCAGGCATCAGAGGAGCTGGAACCAGGACTGCTGACTTCTCAGATTTTGCAGCTTCTATGAGATTGCTCTGAAAAGCCACAGCTCCTGGGGCAGGGGGATTCTTTTTTTCTCACTTGCTTTTCTTTATTTTCTCTCTGGAACAGCTTCACTTAGTGAGACTGAATTTAATAGAATCCTGCAGCAGCCAAGCTGTTACCAAGTCTGGAGGAACACAGATACACACACGTTCCTGAATGCCTACCTCCCAAGCTGGTTTGAATGCCACTGATGAATGTGAAACTTTACATGTGAACTCAGTCTTGATACCAGTGCACCCCTGAGCTGTTTCCTTTACTCTTCTATTTCCCCCACCCACACTCTCACACATACATTTTGCAGACTCAACTTGGGGACAGGAAGGAGCCCTGTTTCCTATCCCATCATCTTGCAGCACCATGGTGGTTCCTGGCAGAAGTGCCAGTACAGAAGCCCACCCATAAAATCCATCAACTCTCTCAATCCCATCCACTGCTGGAGCAGCAGGCAGTCAGGCTACATTGGTATTGTTCAGCTCTTCCTTCTGACCGTAAGCAGTTGGATCCCCAGTAGGCAGCAGCCCTGCCCAGCCACTATCCAGCCTCTGGGCTTTCACATGCAGGGAAACCTTCTTTTCCCATAAACAGCAAGAGGCAGCTTCAGTCCGTTCATATATCTGCCAGACTTTCACAGATGCTTTTGGTGGATGCAAGAGCCATTCCCTGTTACAGAGTACACAGTTCTTCCTATCTGCAGGATCCACAGGTGTTTAAGACCAGGATGAAATGTTACAACCAATGTGGTTGGAGAACATCATCCCCTGTGGTGGGGTGAGCCCATTCTTCTGCTGAGGAAAGCCATATTTGAGAGAGACACCTGGTCTTGATTTAAAGACCCAATGTGATAAAGAATCCTCTACAGCCTCTAGTAAGTTATTACAGTAGTTAATTCTCTTCACTGTAAAAAAAAATCCATGCTGAATTAGTCTGGCTTCTGCTTCCAGTTCCCTGGATCTGCTTGGACCACACCTCCAAGAGAAGAGCTCTAGCATCCAGCTTTCTTCCTTGCCAGCTCATGTAAAGCTGGATCCGGTCACCTTTAAAGCTCTACTTGAAGTACATCTGCAATGTCTTTTTATAAAAGGCTTAACCCCCATACAGCCACATGTGCTGAGCCAACCAGAAAAAAAAGCAGATGCATAAGTCAGGACAAAAGAATACTTTAGCCCAGTTTCTGACATTAGCCAGCCACAGGTATTCAAATAAAAAGATAAAATCCGAGGGAGGAAGAGTGTCACTTTCATTGACACATCTCTCCAGCTTCACTCCACAGGGGTTTACAGGTACCAAGCTGAAAGTCATAGTGAGGTTTATCAGCTGACACATAGGGTCACCCAGTTTGTCTTCGCGTGGTTTCCAGTCTGCTTGGGTATGGGCAGATTGAACTCACCTCTGTTTGCATAGAGCTTCCAGGCATATCCTTAGGTAAGCATAACAGATGAGCCCTCAGGGCAGGTTTTCCACGTACCAACTCACACACTTTCATTATCTCATTATAAAATGTGATCGAAGATCTGCAACTTCTTACCAAGAGTCCCCAGTCACTTTCTCCTAAGGTTTCCCTACACAGATTGTGACCATAACCATGGCTTGGTACCTATCCAGCCACACTTGTACTAAATTAAACACAAGGAAAAGGCTTTTGGCTTCATTTTGGCTGTCTCCTGGACCCACAGCTCAACATTTCTGGCTCAGTTTACATCACCACTACAAATGCCCTAAATTGACAGTATCTGGTTTACATTTAAGGCAGTTTATACAACTCGTTTGGCTAGACTTTTGCAAATTTTCCAGCAAAGTATACAGCTAAATGCAAAAAATCAGAGTTGATTATTGTGCTTTTCCCTGACAAACATCACATGTTCCTTTTCTATGTTTACTATTACTGTGATGGCAAATAGGCACACCAGCCTCAGGCTAGGACCTTCTCTGTGCTCAGCGCTGTACAGATACAGGAAGGAAAAACCACTGCCTCACAACGTTATGACGGCAAACACAAGTGAGGCAGATACATGACTGACTGGCAAAGCCATGATCTTATGAGTTTGGCTGAAGTGGAAATGCACCAAGTGCTAGCAGGAGAGCAGGTAGCAGACTGTTGCTGACTGGCAGCCCGTGTGATATGTGATGAGAGTGATGGGGGAAGAAGGACTGGCTGGCCCTGGCAACAGTCCAGTCTAGGAGGTCCCCCTCTTCCAGATGAAGTTTGGTCAGGACGTAAAGGTTTTTGTTGCTGGCTGGGAAATCTGCCGAGCACTTCCCAACTAAAGCCATCACAGGGAACTTCTGGCACCAAGCTCACACCTCATGTAACCCGGTAATGATTGCTGGCTGAGTGCCTCCATAGCAGGAGGTGGGCTGCAGGTCAACACCTGATTTCATGCTGGTAGTCCAGTGCCAACCCTCAACCACTGCATTTAGCCAGAGGGCACATATTTACTCTCAACAAAGCAAGCAGCACAGGAGAAAACTAGCCATGATACAAACTCCTGGGAGTACTGATACGAAGTTCTGAGCTTTCTGCAAATATTTTTGTGGTGAGTTTGTGGAAAAGAACTAAGTGTGAGCAAAAGCATCAGCATGGCTTCCCATCTTCTATCACACCCATATTTCAGTACTTTCCTCCTTAAATAGATTTACCAGTCTGATAGGTAGTGGCAGAACATTTTCCCAGTTGCAAAATGAAACCCAGAAATACAACTGCATGGTGTTATGTCAGTACCATTACTACTGTTCCCCTCACTTGCAACGCTGGAATTTCTTGGTACCTTTTGTAGTATGCTGTCAGCAGGCAGTGCTCCCTTATAATCAACCCCTGGCACTTTGCATGCACTGACAGTGCAAGTCGGGTCCAGATGAGAATGAGGAGCTACAGCTTTAACACAGTTTGCTGTTAGTTGCAAGGCCAGGGTCCAACTCCCTTAACCCCACCTCTCATATCTGCTGGTTGCCAAGGTTTAGCAGAAGGTCACCAAGGTAAGACTAGCTCAACACCCTGTACAGTTAAAATGGACCATTGAGGCCCATTGCCTTTCCTTGGAAAAACATAACAGAAATAAATCCTGATTTCTAGGAATGGATAACTTTACAAACTGTCCTCCTCACTCCTCTTTCTAATGGCTGCGCAATCACTGGTTTTGTGAACACATTAGTCTGTTAATGCAGCAATTGACCACAACAGATGCTGGGCAAACACAGATTAGCTTACAAAAGTACAGAGGTGGAGCTGATTTGTAAATGGTCAGGAAAAAACGACAATGGTCAGGATATTTCATTTTCTTCTCTAATCCTGCTGCTCTATCACAAACCCAAAGATCCCAGGATGCTCACAATGCATGCAACAAGGAAAATTCCTGTGTGGAAAAATTGGACAGAGTATCCACTGAGCTCTGGGATGCTCAGGAGAGCAGCCCTTGACATCCATAGCTACATGTGCTCACTTTGATTTGGACAGACAAGGAGAAAAAAACCTAATGTAAACCCATTCCAAGCCTGTGCACAGTCATGGTGTTTTCCAGAGTCAACAGCAAGGCTCAGGGGCTGCATTTATGCTTTCCCTCTCCATGGCTAAAAGCTCTTTAACCTGTTCACCAGACTTCCCCCTGGAGGGAGAGAAATCCTGACTTCAGCCTGCCAGACAAGACAGGCACCCCTGTCATACATCTGCAGGCTATGGAGCTTGTGTCGTGTTGGGGTGCCAGAGGTAGATATAGCTGCTCAGTGTGAGGCCACACGCAGTCAGCCCAGTGGGATGCCCCAAGCATCTGATCTGCCTACCTCTCCCCGCGGTGTCTGCACCCGCACTCCGGAAAACCTCTGGACTACTGTTTCCCCTCCCACCTTCTGACTGTCCAAGGCAAACTGCAGCATGTGGAGGTCTCTCTCTTTCTCTTGAAACACAAATGTGCTACAGCTGGTCAGCAGATTATTTTTAAATGAAAAATGGCTGTAATATAATCATTTGCCAGAAAATCAGTTCTCAGAAGCAACAGCTAATCTTTCTTTTGAAAACACCCACCCCTTCTATTAGGTCTTTTCCCCTTTTTTGAAGAACCATTTAAGGTTTTCATTGCAAAGCACACACAAACTCACATGTCATCCAACACTAGAAATCTGGGACGGGTCATAGTATTTGCTAATGAAAACAGATTTTTTGTAGAAACTGTCAACAACAAAAAGGAACATTTAAATAATGCTAATTAAAAAGAATATACAAAACCAAACACCCTGAGTCTGGCCAGCATGTAGGCAAAAGAATCCCAAACTTATGAAGCAAGTGAAATGAAGTGAGCCACTCAGTGCACATCTTCACAGTCCAGTCTGCTGCAGTACCAAACGCAGCAAGCCCATCATACCAGTTTGGTTCTGTACTAAATCCACACAATAATGAACTACACCAGATCATGAGATACACTGGTCTCTCTACAGCTTCAGAAGGAAGCAGCTATAAGTTTATTAGGGCCCCTGCAGTTCTCAGCATGGGAGGACATTTATCTTTGCCAGGTCCCATGCTTCAGTCGTCACAATCTTGATGCAAACTGCAGTTTTCTGCTGCTGTCCTTTTTATTTAACAAGTCTATATAAAGATAACACTTTAAACCTGTATTTCCTCTGAATATGGAAAAGAACCTTTCTTTGAAACAGATTGACACAGCTTGCTGTGTGAACTGCTTAGAGAGGTAATGACAGCCACTCGAGCCACCCCATGCTCCCATGGGCTTTCCAAATCAATGTTTAGTTCACACTGATCTCCACTTCCCTGCTCCTGGTGAGGCTGGTGGGAGGTACAGAGCTCGTAGCTTTGTTGCCCAACACAGCCACACTGAAACCCCACAGCGGCAGGAAGCACAGATGCTTCCCAAGATCTAGATGAAGACTTCCTAACGGCAGGCACCAGAGCAGCCGCTGCTGCCATCATTCTCTAAATCATGAGCAATGGTCACACTGCGGCTGCAATCATTGGGGAGCCACCGCTCCTCACCGCAAGGGAAGGGCATGAGGAAGTGCTCCATAGGAGCCTGCACCACTTTGGCTTCCAGAGAGAGCCCGAGCTGCCAGGCTGAGCATTAATTACTGCCAGGCTGAGTGTTAATTACTGCTGCACTGCCTCTAAAAATAATTGCCCCCAGGATGCAAGTGGCTGGCTTGCTTTTCCTCCTCATACACCATTTCTTTGCAGCCTATGGCTGAAAGTCCTCATGGTGGGGAAGGGGAGCTCCCAAAGATTTTCCATGGGAGATGGGGTCTTGGGTCTTTAAAGGGAAAACAAAGCCAAGCAGCCACCCTGCATACTCCTCTTCTAACCACTGCAGTGGCCATGGGTCTGAGTGTAATTCACCCCACCCAGCAGCCAGTTCCTGAGGGGATAGACCAGTTCCCAACCAATTCTCTTCCCCATCGGCCCCTGTTTGTATAATGGGGACACCACCAGCCAGCCGGGCTTCACTCACATCACAGGCCTGGATTCCCACCAGGGCCATAACTACTTTCCCCCCACCACAAGCTTTCCAGCAAAATAGCTGGAATTCCTCAGCAGGACAGGCGTATACCAGGCATGAATACATAACCCTACAAATAAACAAATTTCCCCATGTTGTTTGTCCCTTTTAATATTTCAGTCAGCACAGGAAACTTCTGGTGAAGGGAATGGGCAATATTTCACAGGGGAAGTAGCCTGTTGGACATGAGTTTAACGGGGAAAGCCACCCCCGGAAAGGACACAGGAGGGAAAAGTCTGTGTGTGTCCTTTCCTTGTCCCTGCTATTTTTTCTGTTAAGCCCTGGTGGAGATAAATCACCACCAAGGGCCAGGTCCAGCCATCCAATGTCTCAATTTGAGTTGCCATTCTGGTCTTTTTCTGACCACATCTAATGATACAAACTGCCTGATTCTAAGAGACAGAAGAATACAAAGGAGAAACAAACACTGACGCACATTGCAGTTTTAGATCAGATAGCTTGTTTTCCTACCCAGGTACCTGGTCCATTTATTATAAGATGTTTAACAAGCGGCATTTTTTATCCTGTTTACATTATGTGAAATTAGGTTTTTCTCTATTTTTCCTTCATTGCTTTATTTGGCTCTGAAGTCTCTGAACTGCAGCTATGGCCAAAATGTTTCTCACCTGCTCTTTTGGAGCCATCCCTCATACCGCAGAGCCAAAGAGATAGCATTACCTCCTGTCAGCTGAGATGAGGTACAAACTGAAACCTTTACTACTAATTTCCTGGAGTTGGGTGCAGTGTCTTCTCCCCAGTTTGTATAGCCTAGACCTCTAGTCCAAGTGCAAACCCTTCTGCAGCTAACATCTCATTCGTTTTGGCAGAGGAAGGGTTTCCTCACTCTCCATCTGTGACTCCTTGTCCTGGGAACTGACAGCCCAGGGCACTGGCCCAAAGGCAGCAGGGTCTTTTTTGGGGGAGCCACTTTGGGAAGTTCTCCAACAAGCAACAAACGAATGGCCTTGGAAACAATGAATAGCTTCAGTCTAAAGAACTGCTACATAGCACGAGCTGAGCACATTGCTGTTCACCCTGACCACTTGTCTTGATCTCTACCAGAGATGAGATGGGGGACAGTGCCCTGTGAGAGGGGGACAGGCCCACCGAGCCCCACAGTGGCTGCACAGGAGCAGGGCAGTGCCCGGCACAGCAGCACAGAGCCAACATCTGCATCTGAGCAGGAGGCTGAGCACCACAGGGTGCAGCAAGGGGCCAGGATCTGCCTTTGCAGCAGACAGGCAAAAGCACATCTGTGATCTATTTCTTGTGCTAACAAGGATTCCCTGCATGAAGTCTTTCAACTTTCTATTCCTGTTCTTGAAGATGAGGCTAATGATAGCCCTACGATCTCCTATGCAGAGAAGAGGAAACTTCATTAATGCTCACAAAACCTTCAGAAAACAGCCTGAGGATGAGCAAGGGTGATTCCACTGGTAAGCTGTGCATTAATCTACAGCCTGAGGAGTCAGGTTTATTTCTGATTGACGAGAGGAGCTGCCAGAGGAAAGTAGTTGTGATGGAAACACTTCAATTTTGCCCACCCGGACTGCAATGGGATCAGCTTAGGACTGAAATAAGCTTTGGGGAGTCATTGAACTCTGACCTAAGCTAGAATAATAGGATGTGTTTATGTCTGACAATGAGGGAGCTTTGCAGAAACCTCCAGTGAGCTCCATATGCAACACTATTTTTATGGTCCTCCTAAGAAGGGAATTTCAAGGGATCGTATATGCCTTAAGTGTAAATTATGACATGCATTAAGGACCACCCGCATCAAATGGATGGTCGCCCCAGCCCAGAGTTTTCATGGTGAATTGAGAACAAATTCCACAGCCCCTCTGGTTTGTGCTTCCATAGAATAATATATTTTCAGGTCAGCAGAGCTGTCTGATTCTCACACAATAGGTCCTTTCTCTGTTTCCCCCAAACCTGTCAATTGCTCTGTGCCTCTGCTGTAATTTATGGTTTACTTCCGAACTGTATGACTAAACTTTGGAAATGTGTGAGGGTAAAGCAGCTAGGAAAAGCCTGTTCCCAGTCATGGTCAGTGCAGCACTACCACTCCAAGAAATCCAGATGGGCACAAGGAAGCCTTACAGATGCACTGCATCACTGCACAACCTGTGCTCAAGATGGCAATGCCTCTACCAATGGGCCTACTTTTGTAGTTTGCTTCGAGTATTTCATGCTTCATATTTGTAATGAAAAAAGTGGAGGCATTTAGAGGTCAAAAAACTTGCCAAAACTGATCTGTGGATTAAAGAAATGGTATAAATAGATAGATGGATCAAGGCAGCATGTAAATCTCCAAACTCCCTTCGGTATCCCCTCAATACTGTAGGCTACATTTAGGCTCTACCAGATGTCTTTCGACTGGACAGCTTGTAAGTGCCTGCAACGACTACAGCTAACCTGAAAGGACTAGATTTAAGAACACTGTTGTGGTTTAAGCCCAGCCATAAATCAGCCACACAGTTGTTAGCTCACTCCCCAGCTTCTTCCCCCCATTCCCAGAGGGATGTGAAGGAGAATCAAAAGAATCTAACTCCCACGGGTTGAGATAAGAACAGTCCAGTAACTAAGGTATAACACAAACCACTGCTGCTACCACCAATAATAGTAATGATAAGGAAAATAAAAAGGGAAGAGAATACAACCACTCACTACCCGCTGACCGATACCCAGCCCGACAGAGCAGTGATCTAACCCTTCCAAGTAACTGCCCCCAGTTTACATAGTGGGCATGACGTGCTGTGGTATGGAATACCTCTTTGGTTAGTTTGGGTCAGGTGTCCTGTCTCTGCTTCCTCCTGGCTTCTCCTCGTCCCTTGCAGAGCATGAGACTCAGAAAGTCCTTGGTCAGAGTAAACATTACTGAACAGCAACTAAAAGCATCAATGTTATCAGCGCTGTTCCCAGGCTGAAAGTCAAAAACACAGCACTGCACGAGCTACTAAGGAGAAAAAATGACTGCTACTGCTGAACCTGGGACAAACAAAAAACTATGTCTACCTTAACTTTCGATCCGCATTATAAGGTATAGCAGAAATAATGATTGCTCCTTTGTTAAACTGGAGGTTTGCACTGTAAGCTAAGAAGTAACTATTTTGCTTGGCAGGCCTGAGACTGATGATCTTCCTCCAAACTTGAGTACTTTGTTTCAGTGACCTTCTGAAAGTTTCTCAGTAGATCTATCTCATGCTTTCATCACACTATGGTTAATTTTGAAATGGAATCTTTAGCAGGTATAGCATGCCATTTTTTTGCAGTGATCTCCAGTGAAGTTACTAAGTTCACAGATTTTTTCCATCTTCTCCAAAATAAAGAATCACTGTTTATATTTTTTTTCCTTCTGCATTTACTACATTTGAAAGCTTTTTCTTTCAAGGATTAATCATTGCTTTTATTTTCAAAATGTAAAGTTTTTCTTCAGCAAGTGCTGACAACTCTGCACATATGACAACATATTCTACTGTATAAATACTTTGTGAGAAACGGCTTGTACTTCTTCCATAAGCTTTGTTTGTGCCTTTTCCCATCTTCCTTCTAGTTCTTCATTATCCCTTCATATGGCTGCAACAAAACAGACTGGTTTCGTGTGCAATAAAACCAGGTAGGCATCACTATCTCTCTCTCTGCCTCAAACAGCATTTTCCAATGCGATATTTTAAACTGTTCCTTCCCCAACATGGGGATTCAGTTTAATGTGGGGGACAGTCAATAGTTCTCATCCCCAAGAACAGCCCTGAAGTTGTTCCAATGTATTACACTTCACCCTCGAGCTTCCTGTGGCACTGAAAAGCTCCTGTCCTTTCCCCATATGCAAGAACAGAACAGATTTTTAAACTGCCAGGTCTTTCTCCAGTGCTCATTCGAAGAATGGTTTAACGAAACTATTCTCACATGGGACTGCTTTATCATGACTATTAGACAGCAGGACATATCTCAGAAGAAGGGCTGTAATACACACCCTGCATGGTCTTTGTGCCTTTTTACAGGCAGTAAATAGCTGTGGAAAATGCCAGGGAACTTCCTGCTCTCATGGGAATTCCTGCTAGTCTGGAGCCTGATCAGCGGATTCACTCTGTTCCCCATGGAGATGGTGCTCCTATATTTCAGAGCCTGTGAGGCTAGAGATAATAGAGTGGAGAGAAATCTGGAATTTGGGATTGCCAGAAATGAACTGGGGTCAGAGAACTAGCCCTGAGAAAGGACTAGAATATAAATGACCCAAGCCTGAAGGTGGTCGTGATAATAAACAACTCCAGATGCACCTTCCTCCTCAGCTTCCCCACAGCACTCAGACTCTGGGACATTACTGTTATCAGCCTGGCTGAGCCGGTTGCTTTGGTGAAGAAACAGCAGGGACATCAACAAACATGTAACACTACTTGATCATACACCTGATCCAACCAGCTAACCAACACACCCATAAGGACTTTGCTCTCACTGACTTTTTCAAAACACCACAGAGCACTAAGTATAGCTATTGCCGGACTTTGAATTTGGCAGAACTGTCTTTTAGAAATAAGCCAGTAAATTTCATCTTCACTTCTCCTTTTTTGTTTGTTCTGCTGTTTCCAATCACTGCTTTGCTCCTACCTTCCATCAATCTCCCTTTTTGCACCTTGTTTTCTCCATGTGTAGAATTCAGTTAACATCAGATACCATTTTATGCTATATACGTTTTCAAGACTTTTGCAGTATAAACACATCTTGTCAGTAAGCTGAATTTACTGGCAATTCATTTACAGTCTGACCCTGGAGTAAGCACTTTTTTTCTTTTTTCCAAGTTAAAATGCTTTGGGTTTTATATAGCAAATATTCTGTGTTAACTGCTTTTCAAACTGCCAGCCATCTGTCCATTATTAGCATCAGACCCTGACAACAGGAATATTTTGCTCATTAAATCATTGTTGAGCAAAATGTTTAGGTTTTATCATTAAGGAAAAAGAAAGGCTTTTCATCTTATGAATAGTTCTCAGGAGATATGTGCTACCATTTAAAGCCAAAGCTAACAGGGTCCTCAGAAATCACCCTGTTTCATGTTTCCAGCTTCAAAACCAAAGAATGCAGGCCTGGAAAAGACTTGCTGGATCATCAAGTCTACTTCTCACAGCACCACACAGTATAATTCCTAGAGTCTTGGCTCATGTTTGGTTTCTTCATATCAATTGGCAGCAGATGATCACTGTCAAATAGGCTCCCAAAGTTCAGTATACCAGCCTATCATCAAAAGGAATTGCAGATGCTCCATACAACTGAATGATAGAGTCACTAATTTGTCTAAATACATCCCCAGAGTTTGAAAACAGTAGTATAGCCAATGCTAAATACCGGGCCTGTCTCGGATCTGACATGGTGGGGTCTCACCCACAAAACTAAGCTGCCAGTTACATTCTCCCTGCCCTCATGACTTCAGACAAAGGTGCCACATTTGGGCTCCTTGGCAAAGCGATGAGTCCAGCAGCATTCCTTCTGGAACAAACCTTAATGGGATAGCCAAACTCTCTTTCAAAGAGGTGGCATCCCTCCAGACAGGCCCTGAACCTTGCAATATAAACCTAGCAGCAGCCTTTTGCAGCCAGTGAAACTGGTATTTAAGAGGAAACATAAGCACATTTGCTGCTTGTGCAGAGGACCACTCAATGGACCTCATGTTCCTGCATGCATACTATGAACCAAGACAGGTAATTAAAAGCAATGTCCACTTCTGTGAGATGGTGAATACTCTGACCTCACTTAGCAAAATCAGCACATTGATTTCACATACCTGGCCCCACCAGCCAGCTGACCCACCTGTAAGGACTTCACTTTTAGTGACTTTTTCAGAACGATGCAGAACACTCAGTATTACTATAACAGCAACCTTCAGGTGTCAGCCCGGAGAGCCAAAAAAAAGATCCAGATAATCTTATTTTTGAGAATGCATCTTTTAATACTAGGATGGTAAATAGGCGAAGAAAGAAGCCAGCACTGCATACTAATTGCAATGCTTTTGGTTTTGCATCCAGTTGCTGTTCAGAGAAGCAATCCCACCTCCAAGTTATTAATAGTAGCGAAGTTTAATAACAATAATAATAAAAGACATCTGGATGAAATCAGAAGGGATCAGAACCACATGTGCACAGGGAACCCAGGCATGTCCCAGGCTCACTCACATATTTTAGGACAGAAAAGCCAGAGTATTTCATTGAGAGAGGAGGAGGAAACCAGCCAAAGCACTTGAAACCTGGAGCTCTGCTACTTTTAAACTAAACACAAGTACATTTCTGCTTATCTCTTTACCCCCACAAAGACAGGTTTTGCTGAATATCTGAATGTTAATGGAACAAGACCACAGGGAAGGAAGCCAAGCCAAGTATCCCTGCCCAGAACTAGCTTTTCTCCTTGATTGCTCCCTTTTTACATTTGTCCAATGTTTCCCAGCCTGTCTCTTTCTCCTTATTATGTACAGAGATCATCCAGACATCTTTCTAATTCATCTTGACTTGTACAGCATTCTCCCCCCGCCCTAGGTGCCTCCAAATGCATGCGGTTTGCAGTGATTAGACAGCGTAGATAACAATAACTTCTCACATACAAATACCAATATGGATAGTCCTTGGCAGGGAAAGGCAGCTGCCTGGATTGCTCTGCCCTTGAAGTGGGAGGATGAGCCAAGATGGAGTAGCTCAGTCACTGGGACAACACCAGCTTTCTCATCTTTGCATGAGCCAAGGCATCCTTTTTGGACACAAGAGTGATAAAGGTAGAACCATCCTGCACTGTCTTCCCTCCACTTGTCAATGAAGTCCAACAGACAGCCAAACACCATTGCTGTTTGGGAAGGCAAAACCAGCCAAGGTTGCCAGCCAAACATATCACACAGGATCGCTTGAGGAAGGCACTTTCTTTGTACTTGCACAGGGAGAAAGACCTGAGGCCAGCTGTGACCTGAAAGGTAGCCTGGGGATGTGTTCCCAGCTCTGCCCTCTCTGGCTTGCCTGAGGGCAAGGCATCCTGCTACCCTGAGATTTTGCTGAGCTTGTCCAGTATCATACAACTTTGTGGAATAATCTGAGAGAGCCCAGTGGCTTTCTGAAATGGTGCACTGACTGCTGTTTAAACAGCAAGCCCAAAAATGATGTTAAGGTAGTCTTTCCTTCACTCAGCACAGTCAGAGTGAGCAACTGTGGGATTTGCACACTGAGGAAACTGTCTGGAAATAAGTTTTGCTGTCTGATTACCAGACCCTCATTCTAACAGGTGCCCTTCTTTCACATATTAGGGGACAAAAGCCGGTTTGTTCATCTTCTCCTATGACTGTGTGGTTCCAGCTGGGATGAGCTGTGGGATGAGGTGATCATACCCTCCTTGGGCTGACATGCACGAATGCATACAGGGTGTGAACTGGGGCTCATGTAATTTCTACTGAAGGCTGCAAGAGAGCATGAAAAATTCAAGATCCATGGGACCAGAAAGGAGGAGCAAAAGCTGTGGAGATGAGGACCCTTTGTCAGGAAAGGCCTATCTGTGCTCCAGAGACTGTTTAAACATTTTTATAGAAAGATAATTTCCACCACATTAAAGTGTTTTACAGACTCCAGAGTTGCCCTACTAAGTCTGAGCATCAGCTTTTCCCAGGGTGTGTCAAAACCAAAGCTTCTGGGAACCAACGTAGAACATCTCCTTCAGCTGCTGCCCCCCCACCTCTCATAGCAGGGAAAATGCAGTTCTCTCCAGGAGCTATGGGATGGAGAAAAACTTGTGGACAATGATCCAAAGGAAGGCAAATGACCTGGAAATAGTCCAAATATGGTCCCAGAGTGGAGGAGGGAAGGCTTCATGGCAGAAAAAAACATGGGAGCAGGGAAATGCCTGAGTTCCATCCATCTTAGCTCCTGACCCCTCTCTGGTCTCCCTGTGCAGTGCCATACAGAGGGGAGCTGCTCTGCAAGGATCCCAACCATCTGGCCTCCACCCAACCCATGTCATGGTAGCTGTCAAAGTATTCACACAAATGATTAAAAGAAAGAAAAGTTACCACTGCACAACCCCCCTGACATCATTTGGTTTAGCTGGGGTGAAGCAGAGAACTCATTTCCATGTTTCTGGGGAAAGTCCAGGTGTGCCCATTGCATGGTCCCAAGCAGTCAGGCAAGAACTGGTGTAGTCAGCTTTGCACCCCACTGAGCTGAGCAGAGGGATCACCTATGCTACCCTAGAGGCTCATCTCAAATGACCATATTGTACTTTGCAGGTAGGATGAGGGATATTCCTGGGGAAAGGGAATGTTGAAATCCCTTCAGGTCAGTAGAAAATCCGGAGCCACTGTAATGGTTTAAGGCCCTGTTGCAGAATGGCAACCCTGTGTGCCAGGTTCTGCAGAGACATAGAAGGAAACGCTGTCTTTTCCCCTGCAGAGAGCAAGAGTACGTGGCTGCACACAGGTAGCACATAAGGACAAACCAGGAAAGCAGCTGAAGACCTATCAAAGTGTAAGAACTCAGGCCTGCCCCAGAGGAGAGACAAGAAATTGCTTTGACACAGCAGAGGAACAAGCAAGTCTTTCCTGCTGGAAAGCATGTTTGAGAACCCAAAAACTGCAGAGGCGGAAATCCTCAAGTGAGGAGAACAGCACAAGGGCCCTCTGATAGTACACAGCTCTCCTAGTTTTACAGGGCAGCCTCTGGCTCTAGTAGAGAAGAGTTTCCTCCATTCTCTTAAATATAGCAGTTTACATACCCCTCCACAGCTGGTAGCTCAGGAGCTGAAAATCTCTAGTGTTGCCACCCTGGCAGACTGCAGTTTTACCATTGTGCAAGTGAAAATCTATGAAAACCACCTCTGTCCCGGAGTAGCTGGGGATGCGCTGCGCCTCCACACTGCCAAGGGAAGCACCCTGATCCATCAGCCCAAACACACTCAGCTGCCATTCACCTCCAGCAATGGCACGGCAGAAAGCTGGGAAACCGGAGCTTGCTGTCAGCAGGCTTTGCAGACCCTATATACAGACCCTCATGATCCAGGTCAAAGACTAACATGTTCACCGACAGTAAAGCAACCTGGTACTGCTCTGTTCCTTATGCTACACTGACGCGCTGGTCAGTGGGCTTTCTCCAGCAACTCCTATGTCTGGGTAGACAAAATGTACGTGGGAGGGTGTATGTTTCAAAGAGACATCCTTTCTCTCAAGTACTGAAGAGCTGAGTGTTCCACACATGATCTGATCCAGCAGTTGATCAGCACATCATGGGAAAGCTGCAGACTGGCTCCAGGGCAGACATGCAAGCAAAAATAAGGATTCATGGTGCAGCAGACAGGAGGTGAATACAGTTTTGTCTTAATAGTTACCTGGGGACTAACAACCTTACACAGATGAAACGGTGAGACTATTAAGGCTGATTTACTGAAAATACTCCAGTAGTCCTTTGACAGCTGGACAGACAGGGACTTTGCTAGAATTGCTGGTCAGAGCAGTATCTGTCAGCACACTGCCAGGGAAATATACTTCAGGAATGGTGTCTGCTGTACATGGTATTTGCAGAGCCTCCTAGAGTAACTTTGCTTGTAGCAAGTGGCTTGTAAGGATGAGAACAAGGAAATCCCTTTTTCTTCACTTAATATAATCTTCCTGCTTTCCTAGTTTTTTCATAAATTCCATAATCATCTGCTAAATAAATGCACAGCCTATGAAGAAGCATTATTTGCATGGAACTAGGAAGGAGTATGGAAAGGAGTTATACTAGGAGGCTGCACAAGAAGAAAGCTGGTGACACACAGGAAGGGGAATCTCAATGACCTGAATTTTTCCTGGGGCAGGTACTCACTATGAACTTCCAGTGGGCAAGGGAAACAAAAGCCACCAAGTTGCAGATCTAGATGGAGTTATCACAAATCACAGGCCCTACGTCTCTTACGACTGAAGGAACGCCTTTGCAGTAACTTCTTCCCAAATAATTAATAAATCTTTTCCCTGAATAGAAATAGTATGGAAAACTGATCTCTTTCTGGGCCTGTAAAGTCCATACAGACTTGCTACAAATGAGACTAGAAAAGGAAGAACTCTGAAGAAATAGCATTAAGATATGAGCACTCATACGTTTTTTACAAGATGTATCTAGTGTTTAACTGCAACATACAGCTGAAAAAAAGCCAATGTTTTTAAGAACTCAAGAATGAAAATACACCACAACCAGAAGCTATTTAAATGGTCACATGGAAGTAGGTTGGGAGTGAAAAATAAATTTTTGTTGCAAATCTCAACCATTTTTCTCGTCCCTGCTGAACAAACATCTCCATCCTAAGTTTCTGAATATCAGCCAAAAGAAGTCACTTATGAACTCTGCAAAGGATCACAAATTGAAAGATGCTGCCACTCCTTGGAAAGGCAGAATCAGAACAAAAAATTACCTTGATAATTGGAGAGATAGTCCTAAGCAACATGAAATCTACTAAATTAAAGTACAAAGTAATACTATTATAAAGAGAAATTAAGTGCGGAGACAGAGGAGAGAATTATTAGCTACACAATAACTGAATAGGCAACTGCACAGCATAAGCTGATAAAGTCATAAACTCAATGAATCAACACTGTGATGCCACTGCAAACAAGACAATTTTCTTTCTGAGATGTACTACCACAAGTGTTATGTGTATATAGCACAAGAGTAATGATTTCACTCTTCTGGAATACTGTATTCATTCTGGGGCACCACAATTAAAATGAGATGTAGAGAGCTGGAAAAAGTCCAAAGGACAGTAAAAAGAATGATTGAGGTATAGAAAATATGTTCCAGGAAGAATAGATAAAGGAAGTAGATTTGTTTAGTCTACAAAAAAGAAGACTAAGGAGAGATGCAATAGCAATCTTCTCACATTTGAAAGGTCAAGAAGATGATGATCAATTGCTCTCCATGCTCACTAAGAGTAAGAGAAGAAAAATCAGTTTTATTCAAGGCAAGGTAGATTTAAAGAGGATATTAAGAAAGCTTTCTGACCATCAGCTTAGTTAAGTATTTCAGCAGGTGACCTAGGGAAGATTTCTATAGGAATACAGGCAAACAACCATAAGCACTATCTAGAAACAATTCTTCTGCCTAAGTGCAGAGTGATGAAGGAGATCTCTGCAGGACCATTCCAGCACTACAAGACTATACCAAATCTATGATTTTTCACATTAACGTTAGGCCCAGGAAAAACTTAACACCTCTGACTTCTTCAGCTTCAGAGAGGCTAAACTGACCTTGAAAAGAGACAAAATTCCATCCTTGCGTCACCCTCATCTTCCTTTGCTGCTGAGTGCAAATCAAACTAGTATGAGTTTAGCAGATGAAAACTGATATATACATAATATTCATGTAAATGAACTTGAATGCACACTTTCCTCTATGCCATCAGTTTGGCCTGGAATACCAGGCTCCTTAGAGCCACTGGACTCCTAATGCTGTGTGCAGAGTGAAAACATGCTTGCAACACTTTATTACGGTGAGTTATACTTACATTTCTGCAGCCCGTTTCTTAGTACAATAATAAGGATGTTTGCTAAAATTTCTTTCCAGAAAAATGTTATCCTTTTGGATTCAGTCCTGCTCTGGAAGAACAAACCAACAGGAATCTGAGTGTCTTCAAATGTTTGGACACCCCCAGCCCCTGGAGCATTCAGGCCCATTAGCAGTCACTAGATATCCAGGTTTCTTGCCCAGTCCTGGAGATACTTCAAAGCATTCAACAAAGTTTGTTAGGCTCCACTGTGCTCCTGGAACCTACCTTTACATATTTATTGTGTCACCATAAAAACACTGCATCTTTTGGGGAAGAAAAACAATTAGCAAATAAATTCACAAGTTAAATTTAATTGAGAGGTGTTACCAAGAGTAGGGGAGTCAAAGAAAACACAAGTGGATTTTGAGAGATTTTAAAACACACTCCAAGAGCACAAGAACAAGCAAAGAGCCAGACTGGGGACAAAGGAAGCAAATCAATTTCTGGAAAATAACCAGAAACAAAGATCTGCTCTAGAAGGGCAGGAGCTGAAAGCGGTAGTTCTGGCAAAGGCTTAGGAGTGACAGCAAGCAGCAAATTGTCTGAGCTTAGAGACAGCAGGAGCTGTAAGGTGCTGTAAACCATGGAAAATAGAGCACGTGCTGTAGTTAGAGAGAAATCCCTCCCTTTTTTACTCCATACCAGGTAACAGTCACATAGCTTGGTCCCCTCTCTTGAGGGATTCCTCCCTGCGCAGTCCAGCAACAAATCGTTTGGATACTTGTCTTGGGCATTCTTGTAGAAGAAGAAACTGGTTTCACCCAATACCACCGCAAAACCCATCCTTATTCCCACTTTCGTGGGCAGAAATGCCAGACACATTCACTGCAGCTCTCAAATCCCAGAGGAGCTCAAGCCCTTGCAAGAAATAGTAGGGTGAGGAGCAGCACCCCTCTCCTGCACCTGGGGTGGAAAGGCGTGCCCTTGAATGCAAATGTAGCTTCTAGACCCAGCCCCTGAGGACCAATTCCCGATTTCGTTCGACTGCTACATGCATGAAGACAACCCGTCTGACCCTTGCCTTTGCTTCACTCTTGTCTTAATAGTTCCAGCAGCCTTTTCCAATCCCGCTGCCAAAGGTCTTTCAATCTTAGTGCTGCCTGGATTCTGTTCAGAATCCAGACTTGGCACATTGCAAGCACCATAATCAACCACATTAGCAGTGAGTTGGGGAGCTGTCTTGAAAGAAATAAAAATCATCCCTCCTGGTCTATAACGCTCCTTCACAGCGCATGAATTCATGCAAGCGAGATCAAAACACTACTCAGAGGAGCGTATCACCAAAGGAAGAGTCAGAGCAAGACGATTGAAGGGAGCCAACTCAATTTGCAATTGCACCCGGACCAAGAATAAACGACATCATTATCAGCAAATTGAAAACAGATCAGGGGCTGAGCATTGACCTGAATCGTAATAGGAGTCCAATGCTGCTCACAGAGAGCATGGGTCTGGGGGAGTTCAGAAAGGGTCTGTCATGATGATAAATGTTGTCCCCAGATACTTATCCTGTGGTATTAAGCTGCTCAGAAAATGCACAGAAAACCTGATAGCCAGTGTTCGTAAAATTCCTATCTGTGCTCCAGCAATACATCACCCTTTAGCCATCACAGCCGCAGGCACACCCCGCCACCCCCTCCAGCAGAGGGCTGTTGTGCCTCCAGGAGGAAAAAGCAGCTAGACAAGCCATCCAGTGTTCTGTTTCCAAGCTACTTGTATGCTGCAGACAGATGTCAGATGGCATTACTTGTGGTTCAAGGGTGCGGGTCAAAGTCAGGGCCGATTTACCAAAGTTCACTGGGTGTTATCAAGAACAAGTGCTTCAAGGCCACAAGTATTTAAGTAACTGCCTCAAAAGCTTGGGGTAGACAATGCCTGGAATCAGGACATTTTTGATTAGAGGGTAGGATTCCTCTGCCTGTCATAGAGGCTCTACAATGATATCCAGCAGGGATCCATCCAGCACCCTCACCAGGGATGTTAATGAAATCTCACCACAGGCCACACACAAAACCTTCCTTCTTATATGTGGCTCTCCCTCTCTTTCAGCCTAGGCAGTTATTGTTCAGGTTGTTGATTGTTTGACAAACACATAGATAAGCAAAACATGTTTGAGAATTGGGGTTTTTTTTGCAGAAAATACTGATTTTTGCAACACTGTTTGTCGACAATTGTTGACATAATGCTATAAATATACATTTCCCCAATTTTCCTGAAATTGAAAATTGTGGGAAAACACACCAAAATTTTTATCATTTTCTGCTTAGGAAAATGCTTCTTCTACCCAGGCCTGCTTCTGGAAGATACCAGCTCCACAGCACGCAGATTGAGATGAGGCTAAACAGTGACGGCTCGAGGAAATTCAAGTCAGAATCCCATTCCCATGAGAGAATAAATGCACAACATTTACAGAATGTTACAACAGGCAGAATGCAAGATGTCTGAGCCTCTACAGTACTGCAGGCATCCCACACCTTAATGCCTGTCTGCCCCACTATCGTCCCAACCCCCTGGTGCATGGACCTCATCTTCTCCCAGCCCAAACCATGCAATCTATTTCCATTCACAGCCAAGGCTTGCAGAGCTGCCAAATCAGCCATTTCCTTGCCAGGTCCATACATTCTCATCCCAAAGGAAAGTGGAAGCTGTAGATTACAATTCCCACAAAACAAAATCCCTGTGCTGTATGCACATTTGGGGCCACTTCAGAAAACAGTGCCTGAGAGAAGGCATTCCTTGCCCTGCTGTAGGATGTCTATGGGGTTGGTCTGGAAATGATGTGACCCACAGGGACCCTGGGGCTCACCCCAGCTGCCCTTGGAGACCTCATGTAACAAACACGCCAGAGCCTGTGCACTGCCACTGTGCTAGCACAACCCCTTGATTTGAAGGTGCAGCCCAAACCAGGGCTCCCTTAGCATAGCCACATCAGAAGATACATTAATGTCTGAAGCAATTACTCTGCTCTGGCCTACATGATTTGTCACATCCACGCTTGAACAACTACACGTCTCCACATCCTGCAGCATCACTGAGCTGTGAGGGGAAAATTACTGCAGGGAATAGGGTACTTAATGCAAGTTAGCTCATTAGCCCAGAGCATACCAGTGATACAGTCAGAGGAAGACCCAGAAATCCTGAATTCTGACATTATGCATCTCAGCCTAAAGAGGCTGGGTGCATAACTCCTTTAGGCAGCTCTGGAAACCCAGCTTTCATCAGCAAGAGGGGCACTTTTTTAGAGGAGGGAGGAAAGGCTGATGTCATCCAGACAGCTCTGAACATCAGGAGTTCTGGATTCAGTTCCTGACAGTTTGTTTTTCCTTCCCCTGTTGTACTCAAGCACTCTTTAATTTAGCTTGAGTGACGATTCCTGCCTCAGAGGTGCTTGGGGAGCAGACAACAGCAACCCAGTAATAGAACACCTTCCCCTTGCTGATAAGAGAGCATAAGGGAATTGGGCTGTGTAGCACCCCCCTGGAGAAGGAATGCAGGTAGCCTGCAACAGATCAAGCCCAGCTTTTTCACTCTCCCCTTCCTCCCCCAAAACAGCCTGAGCAGTGAAATAGCAAAACCCTCCGTTGCTGGTGTTACTCATTTGACAGATGGGTTTCTCCATCTTGGCTAGAATAGCACACACAACTTATGCACATAACACCGCCTGCCTACTTACCATCTTTCCTTAGCCAGATGGGAAACCAATTTCCACAGGGGATGTTCCCCTATGCTCAGGGTCTGGGAGGCTCACTCAAGAATCAACTCAATTCAAAAAACAGGTTATTTTCCCTGCTATGGTTTTTAGGGCTAAATTCAGCATCTGTTTAAGGGCAAAATGCATGTGGCCACAACATGAGACAGCCTGGAGGACCTTTGGCCCTGGGTGGCACAATGATGGCTCTGAGGAGACCAGGACAGAGCACCACAGCCCTACACCAGCTGATGGATGGTTAGAGAGTACCAGGGAACACTTAGAGCCAGGCCTCATGGTTTGTAAAACAAAATGCTTCAACAGTAGGCTTAGCATTTTTAATTTGGAAAACACTGAACACAGCAACTCTGGAAAGGAGAAAGCTTAATTTCTAACTCCCATGAGACAAAGCAGCCTTGACACTGCAACACAGTCTTTCCTGAGCTGCTGAATTTTTCAGCTAGCCATGTACTAGGGAAGTGGTTCAAGGCCAAAAACTCTCAGGGACTCCTGTTTCCTCTTCCAAGCATGTTTTTATTAATGCGGGCAGGACCCTGCAGAGCACCATAGCCTTGCGTGAGCACTTCCAGCAGTAGTAGCTGCATAAACAGCCAAGTCAGTTTTACATGACTGACTGCAGGCACTACTTTATAGCAGGATAGAGGAGGGCAGAACACATACATGGCACCTTTGTGCATTTCCCAAGGCAACTGTCCCAAACAACTGCACATGGGAGGCAATCCCCAATCCAGTGGGACAGATGCTGGACCCCAATGCAGAAAGGTGCGGTGGATAACCTCTGAAGCTTTCACTAAACATCATTTAGTCACCTGATTTTTGGTCATTAAAGTACTTGCCTTTTACAGTGCCAGTGTATGACTCTGACAGAGTGTATGGCAGAAATGCAAGAGTTTTAGGGATGAAGAACTCCAGATGATCTTTCAAGAAAAGCCAGAGAAAATACGCCACTTACTGCCACAGCCCAGCTGCTCTATTTCCTTATCAGCAAGCAAAGCTGCTTTGTAAGCATTGAAGTTGATCACTCATTCATACCCCGGAATATGTTTGTTCAGGACATATGTTGGCAAGAAGGTAACCATTCCCTTGCCCCTTCTTTAAATATTTACATTTTTTCACCTTTTTCTCTTCCTTCCTAAACTTACCATTGAAATTGCAGGGAATGTGTGGAAAATTGGACATGATAACATTTTTGAGAGCTAACTCCAAAACATTCACATCGTTGTTTCTTTCACATATGCCTGTATTTCAGAGTCCAGAGCAAGCAGTGCACTCTAAAGGGAGTTCATCCCATAAGTGGTAGGATTAACTCACAAAATGTTGCCTCCAGATCCAACATCTTCTAAGGCTGATATTTCCAAAAACACAATCAGACCACAGCAACAATTCCAGCCGAGCAGAGATGAAGTAACAGACTTGGTCTGGTGCTGCTTGGCTTCAGTAACTGCCAATAAAAAACAAGAATGCAGAATGGTCACAGGCCTGCTGATAATTTTGGATGTTTCAATTTGTGAAACAAGCTCCACATTTCTCTCATGCCTAGCCATGGAACAACAAACAGACCGATCTAATTTCACTGCTGTCAGTTTGATTTGTTTTCAGGTGTTATAGGTTACGTATTGCTTAATGGAGACATTCAGCAAAGCAGAAACCCAGAGTGCTGCATGAGCTAATGACAGCTTCCTAAGGATTGAAGTCTCATGGTAGTCTCAAGCTTTTCCTCAAGTTGCACCATGGTTTCTCCTGAGCCCTCTTTTTCGTTTTTTTTTTTGGTGGGGGGGTAAGTTTAATGCCTAATGAGTTCTGCTCCCTGAAGTTTTGCCCCTTGCTCAAAGCATTAACAGGTCTTGGCCCTCTCTTCAGGCACTTATGTTCACATACATATTGGAACATTGCTACCTCTGAGAACTGTGCACTTCTGGTAAATTTGGATTAAATTAATTGCCACAGTAAAAACACAGGATCAAAAGATACTCACACATGTATAAATGGATTAACTGCACAACCTTTGTTTCCTTAGGAAACCGGAGTGAAAAAAAAAAATCACAGAAAAGAGTGGAAGTTACTGAGAATAAGGATGAGACTAGAAAAAAAATCACAGCCAACATGAGCAGCCAACACATCATCCAGTGAATAAAGGCAGTGCATGTGTTTTCTGCGTCTCAGCTGAGTCTGGTGGGATCTTCTACTCTTTGCAGAACAGATTCAGCTTTAATTCATTGCTTGACATTATTTTTATTGTTAACGTGCATGGCCCTGGAAACAAAAGGGTTTAAATTACAAAAAAAAAAAAAAAAAATAATGTTCACAGACTCAACTGGCTTTGTGAACCTATAAAACAGTTCGCAAGGTTCATAAAACCTCAAAAGCCAGAAAATCCTCCACCCCTGATTTCCCTGATTTCCTCCTTACTTCAGCTCCAGTCTCGCTTCACTCATTGCAGGATGTTATGAGCTCCCTCCTCTAATGGACTGTAACTTTTACACCTAGAGGTGATTACATTGCTTACACTCTTTCTTGACATCTCCACCCTGGACTAGAGCTTGCATTTGAGCAGAATCCCCCATGACCCTAGCCCTCCTGTTTGCTGGCCAACCATGAATGAGAACTGCTGGGGTTGCTTGGTTTTGCTCTGGTGCTAAGCAATTGTTCGCGTAACAGCACATAAGTCCCTATTGCATCATTCTCTACTTTTCTTTTACATTCTGCTGAATGAAGAAAAATCCTATTCAGATCCTGGGCAAGAGTAGTTCATCCTCTCTGCAGCACCCACAGCTGGGTACCAAGGGATTTGGAGGAAATAGGAAAGCTTCTTATTTTAATCCATGTGGCAAGTCTGAAGCAGCCTCCAGCTTCTAAGGGCCACATTATCTGGACCAGAATATTTTCAGAGGGAAATAATTGCCACTTGAATACAGCCTTTGAGAATACTTCCAGAGCCCTGAATTCCTGGTAGATCCCATGATCCAGGTTCATATGTCTCATTGCCTGTGTAGGCAGTAGTTGTCAGCTCAGGCTGCTGCCAAACCCCAAGCAGCCGGTTTCAAACCTCTTATAGGAAACATGGTGGAACCACTGCAGTGAAAATGCCCTTATCATTTCTTCTGCCTGACATCACTACAAAGGCAGATGAGGTCTGGAGGCTGTAAAGAGCAGAGTCTGGACACACAGTGAATACATGAATACGTATATTGCAATTTCAGGGGCCCATGCCCACAGCCGTCTCAATCGACTTGTAAAAGGGCTTCAACTGAAGGCTAAGCTTTGCTTTACCCTTCCTGTAAATCTCAATCTTCAGAGAGATTCCAGATGGAGAGGACCCATCTGCACACAGTGCTTTGTGTCAGCACATCAGCAAAGGCATCAGCAGTTTATCTGGTGCCTCTCAGACTCATCCTGATAAATACAGCAACTTTTGTCTCAACAGGTCCAGAGCAGCTCTCCCGCTGTGTTTTCCTGTGAAAATAAGAGACAGAATATATTTCCATCATTACTCTTTCAAGAATATTGCTAGACACAGACCACAGAATTTGGTTCTGTCTATGGCAACTTGCTGAAAACACTCTCAAGGGCTATCATCAGTTATTGCTGCAGCTTAGGACAGTGGCATTGGTCACCTTTGAGCAATGTTCATACATGGGGCATGTGACGTGCAGATACATTAGAAACACAGCCCCTGAGCCCAGCTTCTGCTCTTGAGGGCAATCTGGACTGACAGGGGAATTCAAGCACTCTTGCCTTAGCCCTCCACATCATTTTGACAGCTCCAGAGACTGCAAAGGAAGCCTGTAAAGTAATGCTATGGGGGGGTAGACAGAAAAAAGGCTGACTCACCAATGAGAATGTCCAGCCCAGACTGAGAACATTAAAGGGAAAACAATGAAAATGGAGAATAAAATACCTCCCACTTAATGGCAATAAAAATGACCTGCAACCCTTGAACACAAGTAGGACTGCAAACTTCCCCTAACTATCCAAAATAAAATCAGGATCTTATTAATTTTATTAAAATGAGAAAAATACACGCATTTTTATGAAGAAGTTAACAGGAAAAAGAGTTTCATGTCAAATAGCAAAAGGTTAGCAAAGATACCAGCAACTGAAAAATGGCTCTTATAGCAGAAGCTCTGCCATCCATAGAAGTGCTTCTGGGTCTGCAAACTGCAGCATGGTGCAGCATTTTTCCCCCTGCCCAGGGGTAAGCACTGCTTCAGGGGGAGCCCACCCTGTGACTACCATGCACAGAGTGGGTACCCACTGCAGGAAGCAGGAGGCAAAGGCACAGAACTGAAGGTTTTCTACACAGCAGAAGGCTACAAAGGCTTTTTTGAAACAAAGCTTTATGTATGTGCCATGCAGCTATTGTTTAGAACATGACAGAAATACTAAATAAATCAAAAACTTTGCAGTAAACACTTGGTAATCAGTCTTGATGAACAGAAGCACAGTTTTAACTGGGATTTAATTGATGTGTTAGTCATTTACTGAATATACATCTTGCATTAATGGTGGTGTTCCCTTTTCCTACAAAGCATATTCAGTATTCCTCAAAAGACAAACAAATGCTTCTAAGCCTCTTGAAGAAGATCCAGAATCCTTCATGCACAGCAGTTCCCATTGTGCCTGCAAAAAACCCTGAGCTGTTTGAAACTTGGTACTAATCACAGCCACTGCCAGCAGTCACAGACCTTTATCCAAATACGGAATTTTAACTCACCGAAACAAATGAGTTACTTATGGAAAAGGAACCCCCATTTTGCAACCACCGCATCCAAATAGGCAGACAGACTCTTTCTGTAAACCAATATGGATAAGTGGCTGCAATTTTCCTAAGTTGCCTTTAAAACATGGGCTTTATTTTCAGTTCAGCCAGAAATGACCTTGTGTGACTTCAGTTTTAGTCTCTCCTCGTCAGTCTGCAAATTATTATTCTGTAACAGGCAGGAGGACCTCACTCATATTACCACTATGCTATAGCCAATGTGCTCTTTCTTGGAAAAGAACAAGGCTGCCAGAGTCTAAGGCTAGAGCCGGAGAGTACTCAGTGAGTTACATTCATTCCATAGCAAGAAGAGCTGAGAAAAAATAAACACTTCTCAAGTCTATAACTAACCGAAGCTGTAAATTTCAAACATTTATTACAGAGTCATAGCTTAGTAAAACAATATGGGGTGTGTTACATATCGGAGGGTAGGCAACCTCTAAAGAAGGACTTGTGCTCTGGGGTAAGTTTCAAAACAGAACAGGATGAAGTTTATGGGCCTTTTTTCATGTGGTTCTTATAATTAACCAAACTGTCACAGAAAATCATCCTAGAGGTCTGGATTCAGTCCAGCCTTCTCCAACACACATCCCATCATCCTTTCCACTACAGACGTATCCATACCATATTTGTTAAATAATTAGAACTGGTGGTCAAATTTTCGACGGATTTTTTTTCCCAGCCCCTCTGCTTACAAATTTCCTCTAGGCAGATTGTGGGGATCTACCCCTTTTTTCATTTAATGGAGCCAAACATAACTTATCCCAAGGAACCAAACCACCAGGTGATTCCCAAACTGTTCTTAACACATGTCTACCCACTGTAAGTAACTTACTGCTTAGTCTTTGTGCCTGGTCATTTGGGGCAAACAGCATGATTTCTTATCACCGACTACATGACCTTACTTGACCTAAACACCTTCATTCCAAAGTTAAGCAGTAGAACAAAAACCTATTTCTTGGCCAAAAGCACATTTGCCACAGGCTCAAAAATCACTCTCCACTAATAATGTAAATCTTCCCATGTGCAAGAAATTGCAAAACAGCAAAGGGAAAATACGCAAAGGCGAAATACACAAAGGGACCAGGTGGTAACATAGCTTCTGATTCAACAAACTACTTGTAAACAGGTTTCAGCTTTACAAACACTTCTCCATACAGTCATAAAGGGCAGCCACAAGGGGCCCTTGGAGTTACACTTTTGTCCAAGATATTCAGGTGTTCAGATCTGGACCTTGGCTTGTTCCATTATGAAGATCCTCATGAAGGGAACTTGCACATTAGAAGGAGGCAGAGGAAATCCCAAGTCTGAAAAAGTTTAGCCCTGCGTATTAGGGATTGTTCAAAGGTCATGGTTAATCATGTCCAAAACATTTTCAGACATCTCAATTATCAGAGCAGCTAGGATGAAAACATACATCAAGAGAACTGTTGCACACATTTTCTTCATTTTCTTTTTCTCTCTACATTGTATTTCTCAGGTTCAATCAGTGAGAAAATCTATCTGGGTGAAGAAAGATGTAAACACATATGTTAATCCATGTAAATATCTGGAAAATGCCTACTCTGTATATGAAGTTATCAACTGAGATGCAGCCAGTGACTGCACCATTTGCAACCGAAGAATAATCTAAATTGACTATTCATTGCTATCTTAATATATATAATCTTGAAAGAGATCTAATGGAGCACCAAGATATTTGTAACTATGTACTAGCCAATAGTGTAGCTGAGTTGCACGAGTAAGATCTTAAAACAACAGTCTGATAATGGTTACTATCATTGCTCAGCATGCTCAGTTTGGTGCAGAAGACAACTGTGCCGCCAGCTCTAGTTGTAGTGTGTAATTGTGGAAACAAGACAGGAAAGATTCACCTTGTTCATGAGTCAGGTTGTTGCCTTTCTGTACACTGACAGGGCTATTTATTTTGATTAGACAGAGTAGTTTGAAAGAGCAGCTAACACTCATGCTCTCATTCTTCATTTTGGTTTTTATTCACGTTGGCAGTTGTAGATGCTCAGTGCGCTCTCCAGGTATTCACATGGAAGTGACTGAGACATGCCAAATTTACCAGCAGCTTCTCATTAGTGGCTCTTCCTTGATTATGACATCTGGTGAGTTTGATGACAATAACAGAAGAAAAATGTGAAGTTCAGTCATTTGGAAATGACTTAAGTGGAGGTCGTTTTGCACAGTATGATGCTGAAATGTTAGGAATGATTGAGGCCAGATTTATAGCTCAAGCAGTCTTGCATCTGCATTTCATTTGTGAACAGCCAATACAAAAGAACACCTTTAAAAAAATCTTAATCATTTCCCAACTGACCAAGAGCTCTGAATAGTCTGTCAGCAATGTAATCTAGACCACAAAGTTGCTGTTGTTGAAAGGAATTTCCAGAGTATTGTTGTATGGTTAGTCCAGTAAACTTGTACTAGTCAAGACTGTCAGTATCCCAGTTTCAGCTCTACAGAATGATCTTTCACCACTGGTCAGTGAGAGAGGTTCCTATAACACTCCTGGAGGGGACAAGGAGACCATTCACAAACTTTAAGCTATGAAGAAAGGACTCATATCTGCCCTTGTTCAATAACTGTCATTCTGCAGATTAGCCTGCCAAAGTAGTTTCTCCCCCAGTGCTGTCCACAGGTCAGCACGGCAGAGAATCATGTAGAAATAAAGGAAGAGCTGAGAACTTGGTGGCTAGGTTATTACTAAATTAACTACCTTTCCTTTCATTTGCAGCGATGCTTTCAGAGTACTGGATAATTGAGGAATGCCTGATCAGTATATGGCACAGAGAACACAATCCAAGCTTAAATTGTACTTAATGTTTCCCAAATATTCTCCTTGCGAAACAAATCAGAAGGCTCAGTCAAAACTACTCTATATAACACACTTGATACATTCTATATAGCACACTGTCACACACAACCAACAATGGTCCAAGGAGCTCAGTTTTATGACATAAATGAAACCATCTTATCAAGGCAGACAGTGTACAATGCACAGGCATGTACTGCTTTACAGTGAAAGTTAAACTCCTAATTAAGTGCCTAATCACTGATACTTAACCACAAGACACAAAGATACACTTAAACGTCTCCCATGTCCTTAGAAGGACAAAAATAATAGTTCTTGCCTGACGATGCAGCTCTCCTTCTTGCACACCATGTAAGGTAAGGTGATAAGATGAAAGTTTTTATCCAAGATACAGTAGATAAGCAAGCACCATGGAGACATTTCTAAATCAGCTGAGGAATCATTGCCAACAAAAGGAGGTTTTCATCTCTTTTGCATGCATTTGAAGTCCATGGTTGGGTCACAAACCAAGATGCTCTGATTAACTTCAAAATCCCTACTTGCCAGTGTTACAACCTTTGAGCTAGGAATCATCTTTGTTACCTGTTTGTCAGACCCTCCCACATGCTGGTAGGGAAAATTGATGAGCTTTGGTAGAAAACTTGACAGGTTTTTCTGATTGGTTGCTGTACTCCCAGAACTATCCTCCTCCCCACTAACAAGGTCCACTGCATTTGCAAGAAACAATTGGAAAGTATGAGCTTCCAGCTATCACCCCTTCTCACTGTCTTTTTCCTCTGCTATAAGCAGGAAGGCAGAATACATTGAGTGCAGTGATGAAAACTCAACAGACTGGGGAAGGAGGGCTCTTTGAACAGCTGCCTGTTGCTTTTAAAGTAAATGGGTTGCTCTCTGGTGAGGTACAAAGTGTATATAGTAAGGTAGGAAGGTCTTTCTGTATTTACTTATAAACCAGAGTTCCCCTCTGCTCCAAAGACTTTGCCATCTCCTTTTAGCACCATGGTCACACAGGACCCACATTCCTGTGCTGATGGGAGCTCTGGCTGGGGACATCAGTTCATTCTGGAGACACCCTGAGCGCAAGGGAGCCTGTCCTGGCTTACCAGCTACCTCTTCCACCATACTGCACTGGCCCTCTAGCTATCTTCTGCAGGGAAACCAGCAGTGAGAGACATGCGTTACATCAGTGCTGCAAGTGGCTTGTCATTCACAGGCCATTAATGACATAGTATCAGTTCAGGAGCCCAACAAGCAACCCAAAAGCTCATGAGCAGTTCTTGCCCACTGGCCAAAAGCTATTCCCTTTGGCAGGACATCTCTGTGTGTTGCCTGAGAACACCATAGTTTGTCTGCATCCTCCCTTGAAGCTACCAATACCTACCATGGCACCTTTGGGCACCAAAAAGGAATAGATCACTACACAACACCCCAAAAACAAGATTAAAGATGTACCATTCTGTACTTTGACTGACATGAAAAGAGATTTTACTTCGCACAGTGTGAGGGACATTAAATGCATATCTTAATAGGCACTTAAAAATGTGGACCCATGAATTGGAAGTGATAGGACACACTTGGTAAGTTTTATGCAAATAAAACAAGTGGAAAACAACAATCAATTACAAATGATATAAACCAGCCTCCTCTTCATTGCAACAAGGCTAAACGGATCTCCCCTGTTCCAAAACATGCAAAGAGAAACAAAGTCACAATCTGTAAAAACAAGCTTGCTGTACCTCAAAGATCTTGTGAGATGGTAGTATTTATAAGCCACTTTGAAGACAAGTGACACTCTTATAACACTACAAATGCCTGTTTGAATCACAAGTTGCAATTGCACATGTTGAATGCAGTGAACAGAATAGCTAAGCAGGAGCCTGATCTCATTTTGCCAGACTAACTCTGCTCACTGAGATTAATGCCTCCCTGTTGTCCTCATGAATCTGAGACATCCTCCAAGTCTAAAGAGAAGTTCTCATGTCTGTACCTGTGATAGACTGCACCACCAGCAAACACTCATATGCAGAGCCAATCCTGCAGGGGGCGGGACCTCTTAGCTATGGACATCAGTATTGCTGAGCTGCAGCTTCAAACATCTAACCGAACTGATTCACACTCTTTGGTCTCCAAACAATACATTAATTATTCAGGACTGCTTGTGTGGGACATCATTTCCCAATTAGGCCATGATCCAGTAAACCACACAGACCTACTTAAACTTCAAGGCAGACCCCTAGAGTCAATAGCTGGTCTCCTATGATCAAAAATAGAATAGAAGTGCTTTACTTAATCAATGGTGATAAGAGAGAAAGCAACAGCCTGCAGTAAAGGCAAAAGCCCCAGAAAGACACTAGATTTTGAAAAACAACTATTAGCAAACATGAAAAATTACAATGTCAAGATACATAAAGTAATTATCTATACACAAAACTGCGATATGAGCCCTGTATAACTATGAATAAAAGGCTTTGTGAAACTGGCCATTTTTCAATGCTTAGATGCATGTGAACAAGTTGAAACATAAATCAAATATATAAGCCAGGAGTCCTCGCTGTTGCTAATAGCCTTTTTAGAATCTGGACTGGACAACACCTTTCAAATAAAAGATATTTCCATAACAAACACTGTTTATTTTCTTCTAGTTCCCTATTGGCAAAGACACCAACCAACAATTCATTTTTCCACTGGTTTCAAGTTTTCTGGCTGCCCTTTCTGATTGTAAACATCAGTGAAAAAAACCTTTATTTGTTTGGAAGTACTCTCCTGGGGAGGCTGATAAAAGCTATTCTTCAGAAACCTGACGCATAGGCCAAATTTGAGAAGAAATTACCTTGGTGTTGCCAAGTCTTGTAATCTTCATCCTACCTCTTCAACATGCAGGGCTTTTTGTCTAGAGTGTTAAATATAAATGGGAATCTTGGATTGGTTTTAGCCTCACTACTTACTGAAAGAAAAGTTATGAAAGCACCTGACCTACCCCAATCTGCTCCCTCACCCCAGGCAGCAGCATCATAGGGGCAGCCAAGAGGCAAGGATACTCCAGATGGGAAAGACAAGATAGGTTTGCATCAGTGCAGACTTGGACCACGGTGTTGCTGTGGACATGGTTATTGGCACTGAACACCAGCCTGAGTACTGGTCACACTACAACAAACCAAGATTTGTTCCATGTTTCCAGCTATTTTGTGGGGAAAAAAAAAAAAAAAAAAAAAAAAAAAACACAAAAAAAAAAAAAACCTAGAAAATGTCACAGACAGATCTGCTCAAAATTCATAAAGGGAATAAAGAGATGACCCCACTTGTGGCATTTTTGGTTTGGGTTTTTGTGGTTTTTTTTTCTTTGGAGAATAATGATTTTGAAGAGAAAAATTGAACCCCAGGTGGCTGACTCTTGCTAACAAAGCTGCAGGATTAACAACATTAATTTCTCTTTGAAAATTAATATATTCACCAGGAGTCAAGGGGATTTATTGCTCATCTTCCTTATGGTTTTGCAGTCTACAATAGACAAACTCTACAACTACATAGGTTTCTTTCCATTAAGCAAGAGCTGAATGCCAGTGAAACACTTGCAACACCTCTGACAACAGAAAAAAGGCCTGGCTCCATACGTGAACAAGTGATAAAGACTGAACATGGTGTTTTCCTGTTCCTATGGTCTTCATCACCTGAGTGGTCTTTGAAGGAAACCAGCCTATGGCTGATGTTAATTTAGAGGACAGGGATTTCTGTGTGGCTGTTGCCCTAAACATTCATCACCCTTTGGTGCCTCTGCCCAACACAGTGAGCAAGGCAAAGAGGGTTATTCCTTCCTGTCAGTTGTGTCATGGAGTAGCTGCACTGAAAAAGCATTTTCTATCCTGTTAGTTTTAACTTTTTCCCACCACAATCCTGTTTTGAGACCTCTCCTCTCCAAGTGGATGATTTCTGCCTGAAGTTTATCCTGTGTGGTCTCCCCTGCCAAATTCTTTTGTAGCCGAAGTTTGTGGTTAATCAGACAAGGCATTCAAATAGCTCACATTTGGAAAAGCCATCCTGGCTTTCCTTGGGAACATGCAGCTTACAAATATCTTGTCTTAGGAAGTTCATGGTTTTCATTTGCTTGCCCTCACAGAAACCCCTGGGCAAAGTGGTGTGTAAATTTGTGAGTGATTCTGCAGTGTTTCCTACAGTTTTTCCTGAACTGCTGAAAACTCTGAACTCCCTATTCTTCTCTGTATGTAGAGACAAGAAAATTCAAGAAAGCTTAACCCTCTGGATGGGGAAGTTTTACCTGGGCCTTTCAAACCACGTGAAGGAGAGTTTGGTACCAGCCTGCTGTGGGAGCAGAGTGCTGCATTCCCCAAGTTCCTTGAGCAATCCCAAACATAAATGCTCTCCAGCTGGGAAGAGGTGGGGAAGAACCAAACCCTGCTTGTTTCACTTCAGATGTGTACACAGCCTACTTTTCATGGACAGGAGAGTGGATAGGATGCTGCTGGGATCTGCAGCACACCACGAAGTAATCTTGTCCTCAGCTGTAAGCGTGTGGCATTGCACACTGTAAGCCCAGACAATGGCAATGATTGCCTGATACTCGGATTAGCAAATCAGGATCCCAAAGTCTTCCTGCTGAGCTTGGAAGCCAGTTGTTAATAGCCAGGCTTTGGTGATTTCCAGATGGCATGGCACAAGCTGAAGGAAGCTGATTACAAGTAAACTATTTGTAATTATTAGGAAAATTATTTCCATCAATGGACAAAACTGCAGTTTGCCACCAGGCTCCACGAGTTCACTGGATAGAGAGTATATCCATCATTCTGGGCTTGCCATTTCTTAGGAAGCGATCTACTCTTGACCAGTGTTTACCCAGTTCACTTGACTCATTTCAGCCCAGCTGAAGATGCCTGGAGCAATCAGCGTTCAGACAGCATCAACTGTGTTTCCCATTTCCCCCCCATCATCCTCATATGCTTGATCACACAGCATTTATACACCCATTCCCACTTGACACGTAACAAACAAGAAAAGCCAAAATAACCATTATAACAGCATGGAAAAGTTCCCAGTGTAGCCAGTGTTACAATACAGGTTATGGACTACTGCTCTACAAGGCATCGCACAGGAAGGGTAGGACTAATTTAACAGCTTCTCACTATTTTCTTCTACCTCCATTGCTCAGCATGGGCTCTTGAGTCCTGCTGTCTGCACAGTGTTATTACTTTCACCTCTCTTAATTTATCCTGCTCACCACTGCTCAGTCTCAGTGCCCCACAAACACCAAATTTAACAAGCCTCTGTAAGAGTAAGGCAGCATTACCCCCAGTTTACAGGCAAAACATCAAGGCACAGAACTAAAGACCAAATGTCTTTAGAAATGAGAGAATCATGCTGAGAAATCAAGGCCCAGGTTCTTTGGCTTGGTTATAGCTACACACTTGAAGTGAGGTCAACACAGCTCCTTCACACTACTCCCATATTAACACTAATGACAGGCCTATGTCTGAGTCCTATGCCATCTTGAGTGCATGCACATGTTTTCAGACATGATTTGCACAGTCTTTACACTACGTTCCTACAATTTAAACAGCATTAGCCCTTTAGCCACACTAATCTTGCAATAGCATCTTCTCAACACTGCACATCACCACATGACCCTCCTTTCATACACTCAGCATACAAGCTGATGACAGTGATTAACCAGTCTCATATGCAACCAATTACCCAACTTTTCAGGCAAGTCCCCAAGACTCCACACTTCACTTTGTCTCCAAAAGGTTATCCATCATGATACAAATGCCTATCTTCAGCACTGGCAAATTCCTCCTGGAACAGGTAACTTGAAGATGCAGACTGTTTGTACAGCTCTCATAGGCATGTTTAAAGCAAAGAAGAGGAATCAGGAAAGAAGGGCCAGAGGAGGTACAACTGTATGAATCTGACAGAAAGTGAATGGAGACTCATAGGAAGAAAAGGCTCTTAGACCAAGGAGGCGTTTGGGAAAAGTGACAGATTTCCCATTACTTACAATCACTGAATGTAGTTTGGACAGAGTCCAGGAAGGAAAAATTGCCCTGAGTACTCACATGCATCGTATGCTAAATAATAGTTATTCCAGCACTATACTGCAGAACTGGCTTCCTGCTATAGCATGTTTTCTGTGTCATTGTTTTGCAGATACTTCAGCTGCACAGAGAAGCTATCTTTTACTCATCTTAGTCTTGTTAGGTGGAAAGCAGTATCTCACTTGCACCTGACCTTCAAATTCAGCCAGGCCCCTCCCTGCCAAGAGGGTCTGCAATCAGCATTACAACACTTCTGCATCCCTCTTCCTAGGCAGAGCATTGAGGTACAATGTGCAAATGCAAGTGAATGCTCCATTTAAATATCACTATACTCCTTGGCACAAAATTGGCACTAAGGCTGTTGGTGTAAGTTGCATCTTATTCCAATCAGGAAAGCATCAGAGCTACAGGAAACAAAAGTAAACATGTTAAACTAAGCAGCACATTTATGTCCTCATGCTCCTGGTATTCTAATTGCCAGATCAGGAACTTGGCCAAACATAACAGCCTCCTTCTGTCCTTCAGAATGCCTTTGTAATGGAGAGGGCAGTGGAGCTGATGATTTTCTTATTACAGAGTTGAAATACAGCCAGGACAAAGATTCCAGTCCTGAAACCAGGGCACTGACACAACCCATGCACACCAGTCTACAGCCCTGTGCTAATGTCACAGCAGACTTGAAGCAGCACACAATTTTCACAGTCAACTTGCTCTTGCTGCAAGATCTCAGGGAAGTTTCTTTCCAGTGACCTTGGGGTTTTGCTTCTATTTCGTAGGAATGCTTTGGATGGTCAACTAAGGGAAGGAGCCAACTCCCTTGAAACCAGCCGCAACCTCGTTGACCTCTCTAAAATCCAGGCATACAACTTCTTTGATAGAAGCTCCGGCCATGCTGTCCTGGAGGAGCTACCACCACCAGCAGAGATGAGGCAGTTATTCCTCAGAGCCTTCTCTGTATCACTTGAGAACAGACTGTTCCAATGTGTTGTGCTGGTTTTACGAGACAAGCGTCCATTGGGACATAAGGTGTAATTATAGTGCAATTTCAATTACGAGTCAAACTGTGGTCCAATAAGTTGAAAGGTCAGTGTTATATCTAGGAATGCAGCTGGATGATGGTTTTGCACTTGGCTACAGAATGAAGGGAAATCCTAACTGGGGCCAAAACCATCCCTGTCTTTAGCCATGATTTGCTGCCAAGCATCAATCCCAGAGCAAATTCTGAATGGATATTTGCCTGGATTTACAGTTTAAGCAACGCATTATACGCTCCTTTGTTTTAGCAGGTTCAGGCTTCAACTTCCAGCCTTTCCAGAAAACATATTTTTCTTTCTTTGTCCTTCCCAGGTTTTATTATGAAATAACTAGCTGAAGAGATTCTCCTTCATAGTGAGAGTTTCTCAGCTGTCAGGTTTTAGATTATAGCAAAAAAAAAAAAAAAAAAAAAAAAAAAAAGAAAGAAAAAAAGAAAAAAAGAACTAGCACACCATCCTGACATAGTTTAAACAAAGATTTGAGGAGCAAACACAGAAAACAGACTTGCCAGTTTATCACCACAGTGGGAAATTATCTCAGAGCACCTCCTAGGGGATGAAGTCTGAGAAAACATCTGGAAGGGAATTTGATGAAGCACTAAGACAACAAATAGTTAGCATTGCATTCAAAAGGGAATGTCAAGGCAGCAAAACTTGTTTGAGCTCTAAAATTCCCTAGAAAATTTGATACAATCAAAGGTGCTGGACAGTGCTTGGCATCAAAAGTTGGGCCAAATCAACATGAAAAGTTACATAAATCCATAGGTTGAATAGGAGACCAGCTGAGGTCAGGATGGAAAGCAGAGATCAGGTAAATTCCGAGGGTGACGGGGATCAGAACAGTAGGTAAGTCAGCCCTGGCACTGCAACTGTTTATTGGGACTTACACAAATGGCTTAGGCCATTTACAAAGCACTCCATCTTTGCCAGATTTCAAAGAAATATTACCATGAAATTTTTCTTCAAATAGATCTTACCTTCAAAGTAAATCCTTCCAAGAATGTGGAATACCTGAAAATGCAGTGTGACTGCTTTTGCCTGGTCACAGATAGGCAGGTAAATGACAGATTATAGATTTAATGAAATCCTTAAGTCTGGATTCTCACAAAGGGTCTGAAAATGTCTACACGCATCCATGAATTCTGCTAATCACAAGGACTGGAAACAGCAACAAGCTCTCCATCCCAACCCTCTTTGAAAAGGCTTCTGTCACCAGCTGGAATACTATCTACCTATTAAGATTTGGCAGCTACAAGCAGGAATCTGTTTTTAAAACTGGGCCGACTACAAGGCCAGTCACGTGCACATGTCAGCCAAACACGAATGTCATCCAATTTTAAGTGCAAATAACACTGCATAACCATGTAGGAGGGCATCCAGGGGAGCAGCATCGCTGTGTGTCTCACTTCAGAAATAGAGGCGGCAGCCTGCGGAAGGAAAGGCTAAGTCAGTCATGAGAGCAATGGATTTTGCTCTCATCAGATTGGAATAGCAGGGTCTTTCCAAAGAGGACAGACTTCACAGAAATTGTTGTTCATCTGATGTCCACTAAAAATAAGATTCCTTTGGGGCAGGTGAAAAAAGAAACCTGGGTGTAGGGAACTATGACCACAAGATCTGGGCGAAAATAAAGTGGATCTGGAAAATAACATGAAAAGCAAAATGCGATGCTCTGAACTTATCACCCTTAGATGTGGTGGAAAAAGGAACAAACCCTGAAAAGCGAAACAGGATAACTGTCATGTTATTGCCTAAGTGGCAATATTTGAGAAATTGCAATGGGCATAACTGTTAACATCCCCAGTGCACACAACAGCAAGTTATTAGCACTGGAAATACACTAACAGCATGTTTTGTGATGCAAAGGTAAGTGCTGATTTCTGAGTCTCATGCCGACATGGAACTGTCACCTTATTGCAGTGTCAGCACCGAGACAGACATCTCTGGCAGCAATGCAGGAACAATGGTCTACCCACATCTCAGTTATTGTGCATGAGCCAGAAATACGGACAGAATAAAGAATAAAAAATTGGGGAGTGTGCAAGACTGCCCACAGCTGCACAAGATGTGGAGAAGAAGGCTGCCTTGTTCCGAAGCTGTTGTACAAAAACACTCGTCACTTGAGCTCTGCTTTAGTGCTTGCCACAAGCCAAAAGGAAGAGAAGATGATCCTTAGGGGCCCAGAGCAAAAATGGTAGAGTCAGCAACTTCACATACCAGCAACTTGAATTAATGAAACAGCCTAGGAAACAATTGGCTGGCAATTCTCAGAGATCTGCACCTGACAGTGCAAGACGCCAATTGGTTCAGATATCTTGCCATTTTCAGTTTGATGTGACATGGGAAACAAAACTTCTCCTTGTCCTGAATGCTATTTGAGCCCAGCATTTAAATCCCAAAGGAAGAGGCATCTGTAAAAATGCTGGTTTCCTAACCCTACAAGACACATACAAAACACTACCCAGAGTTCTAGCTAATTAACCTTTTATCTCTTAAGCTTTCTGCCCTTCTGCTGGGATCACACCATGAAAACACCGCTCTCGTTCCTGCATCTGGATTTCCATACTTCCTTGTGATCCCAGTGTCTCTGGCTGAGAATCTGAACATCTCCTCCAGACCAGTCCCTTGCATTCAGCTTCTCTGCAGCCTGACAGCCAGATTTGGAGCTCATCCTCAGGGCCACTTTGCTTTCCTTTTAACTCAAATTAAAGAGCTGCACCAGCAACAGACAGCTATTTGGTTATACCTTTTTTAATCATTCAACTTGCATGCATGTGATCAACTGAAAAGTGTTCTCATCTGCTGGAGAAAGCAGACAGCAGAGAGTCTCCTCGCCCTGTGGATGCAACAGGGGACCCAGGACTCAATTTCTCAACAGGAATGCCTCCAGATCACTCTGGAGGCAAGAATCAATCCAGGAAGCCAAGCTGCTATACACAAACCGTAAAATATCTGTCAACACACAGAACTCATCCTGCCCAAATTTCTAAATAACCCAGACCCACAATGTTGTTCTGCTGAATCTCTACAGCTCTGCCAACACTTCCTGGACTGCCCATCTCCAGCTATCAATGTATTGAGACACATTCTCCATACATTTGTATTTCAGAGGCATGAAATGGGAATTAAAATGTTACTTCTAAAGCCTTCTCTGCACAGTGGTATCCACGAAGTGCCAGAACAAGCAGCAGCTCACTACCATTCCCATTACACAGGTAATAAACCTGCTGAGGAGGAGATCTCCCAACAACTTCCTAAAGGGCCTGATGCAGACACGGCTGTGCAGGACACCAGGCTGGTACCTGCAGGACGCCAGCAACCCAAGAGTAATGCAGAGAATAGTCTAACACTTGCAGCCAGGAATACAAGGGCATAAGAACATTTTATGCAATTTAAATCAAAGGATACTCATAACTCCTGCCCGAAACACTTAAGAAAATTAGAGAAGTATAGCAAACATGGGAATATTTTCCTACTTTTGGGCAGCAACATGACAGTGAAGTACTGCCCTGGGCACATCAGTTACATGCAGTTTCACTGGCTCAGTTCAGAATCTGTTTACACAGAACTAGGAGTACATGTCATAGATTTGGGTTGTAGTTTTCATTTGTACAGCCTTCATCTGGACCTCAGAGCACTTCAGTGTTAATCATAACATTAAAATACATCATAAAAGACAGCAGAGCAGAAAAAAAAGACCACGACACACCCAGTGTTTCCAGTCTGGTTAAAAAACTGTGGACAGCAAAGTTTCCAAATTCTTTTGAAATACTGGCATGCTGCAGGGATAACATGATGGATTTAGACTCAAGACACTGAAGAATTATCCAAAAAAACAAAGCCTTTGATTTACACTCAAGTAAATCTTCCTCTGGATTAATCTGCCCAACTCCGAGATAACGTGTAGATTTTTTTTTACACAGCTTAACATAAACAAATTCTCCATGTGTAGTGAATGGTGGGGCAGTGAAAAGGAAGGCAGTTTGGGGGCATGCACTTCCCAAGGAACGGAAAAACACTTTGTCATTCACTCTGGGTTTGGCTTTCAGAAGTGCTGCCAGGGCACTAAGTGTTTGATATAATCGGTCTGCTACCAAGAGCTTAATTTAAGCACAGAGAGCTGCCTGCATCACTGGGTGATTCCCAAAACAACAGGGCTCTGGGTAACATCACATCGCCCACTTCTGTTCTCCCTCATCTAAACATGACAGAGCAATTGCACTGAGGGCTGCAGCCTGATGAAGCTAGTGGGGACTCATGCAACTACACAAAGTTGCATTACTGGTCCCCGGGGGATACAAGGCTGTGAAGGCAGACTGGCAATTTTTCAGCAGTAAATTAAGTGAACCTTCACAACTGGGCATCACAAACTTTTTGCCATCTTCTGCCATCAGGAGCATCAGTGTGATGTTTCACTGCTCACTACAAGAACAAGGCAGTGCTGCAACATAGACCAAGGTGGGTTTTACCTGTGCAGACCTTGTAAAAAAGAAAAAGCCTGGATTTCTGTTCCCAAATTCTATGAACAGTAAACTCTAACCTTAATAAGTAAAGAACTCTCTGCCAGTCCTGGTGGGACTCAGCTCGACTTTGCCCTTACACTCCAGCCTCTATCCCGAGCCTGCTGGGATCTGACTGCCCACCCTGACCCTCACTCCCCAGTTTTGTCCAAGGGAGGCAGCAGCTCCCTGGGTCTAGTTTTGAGCACAGCCTCTCCCACAGAGCCCTTTGCCTGCAGGCTGTGAGCACACAGGTGCTGAGCTCTGCTAGGGAAAAGATCTCAGCTCCAGAATTGTCTGCTTCAAAATCCCTACTGTGTCTGTTTGCTTTCTTCAGCAGCAATGCTTCAGGAACAGCTGAGCACTCAGATTCCCCCTTTCCTGGGACTGAAAACAAAGCAAACCTAGATAGTACACACACAGCTGCTCCTTCATCTAGGAAGAACAGTGCTTTGCATCTGACTAGACCACTCCTCAAAAGCATGGTGAGAAAAACACACTTGGATAACAGCCAATTAACACAACAAAAGACACTTGGAAAGTGTTTTGCATGCATGCTAAATACTATCCCTGAGCCAGCATCTTCCCGGTTTCTACCCCACCCATTTTCTTCATGAAAGTAAAACTTATCTACTGTCTTGACACATCTCTGGTAATATAGTGCTTCCTAAAGACGCAGACCTCTTGTTGAGATAGCTAAGTAAAGACCTAGTTAGCAATATGGGCTCTGCAAGCAGTTTCTCCTCAGCAGATCCCTATCACTGCAAGCTTTTGCCAAGAGACTGTGTGAGTTGCACTGCAGCAACACTTGTGGAGATCAGTTGATGAGTGATAGTGTAAGAGGTTTTGGCATTTAATCTGATAAATCCAACATCTTCTCTTCCATGGCTACAGTCTGAAGCAATAGTCCTTTTACTCCTTTGTGGAAACTGAGGTGCAGCTCCCTGTATTGACCATCCCAGAGCCATCCCACTTGCTCATAAAGGCAGGATTGGGAAGTGAACCCAGCTCTGCCAACTCTCAAGACTGGCTTCAGCAGCAAATCACCCAGCCATAATCAAAATTCATGGAACAAGCGGAAGACGCAAGTTTTGTAGCTCTCAAGTCCATTCAAATGGAGGCAGGTCTCTGCTGAAGAAGGCAGAGTGCTGCCAGGAAGGAGGACAGGCAGACACACAAACTGCTGTTCAAAGTGGTTTCCCACACCTGAAGTAGGGCACAAAGGGCTTCCTTGTACATCCCTTTCCAGCAATAGCAGAAGGAACAGCCAGGAGGTTACAGATGTCAGCACATTATGTAGAAAGCTAAAGGAATCAAGTGACATGACACACTGGACAGACTGCTGCGGAGGGTGTGGAAGAAGCAGACACCATCTCCAGCTCTACAACTCCTACTACCAACAACCAAGAGCTTAATAAGGAGATCTGGATTTGGGGAGTTCTCAGACAAGTACAGCATTAGGTTAGTTAACTTGCCTATATTTCTATCTGTCCCAGAGGACCACATTTCCTGTACTACAAGCCCCACAAGAAGGGGAAATTAGTTTTTTCTTTCATCAATGTCTGGCACTGTTCCAGAGGCTTTAGCTTTTCGTCCCTGAAGAGGCTACCCCAGGGAAGCTATTTCCTTGAGGTCTACTTTCTCCTCGTGCTTGGCCTTTGCCTGAGCAAAGGGTTACAGAGCGGCCCCAACTCGATCTTCAGGACGTCTCCAAAGCTGAGACTGGCCATGCTGCCCGCAGACACCAGCTCCAATCTGCATCATGCAGCATGTTGCTGGCAGACATCCTCAAAGAAAAAGCAACTGCACAGCAGCTGACCTGCAGTTGCCCAGTCTGCTCCGCTGGAGAAGGACAGCGGAACAGGAGCTGGCCCCAGTGCATCTTTGTGGTGCAGTAAGCAAATACATTCCCAGAAGTGCCATCCTGGACCCAGAGTCCCTGTGAGGCTAAGAGTCCTCATGCACACACCACACCCCAAAGTTGCAGCACAGGGTCCCACCAGCTTGCAGATGTAGGAAATCAGACTCCTTCCCTCCTAGACAGTGAGGCTGACACCCCCATCCCAAAATCTGAAATTTAGCCAAGAGGCTAATGGAGGACGAGCTGGAGTCATCTCTCATCCTGCCCTCCTCTGTATACATCATTTCAGACTAAAAACTGTGTGAGCAGCAAAATAAGCCCCTGAGAAAAATCTAATGTCTGTGTGTGACCTTACCCTGTAGCACATTGTCAACACATTAATTCACTTCAAGATAAAATTTTAATAGATTCTGACTTCCAGCATCAGAAAGACCTTCCTCAACAGCCACATGGCTTTGCAGCCTGCTCCTGCGTTCATGCAGTGCTTGCATGAACTTTGCAATAGAGTAACAAAAGCATACATCAGTTTCTTGAAATTGTTAATTTTTGTCTGTAGACACTTCTGATATCCTTAACTTTGCACAGTTACTTGCCATCCATAATGAAATCATTTGGGAATACAGCCATTACCACTGGGAGAAACGCAGTTAAATCAAGCCTATAAAGGTCAATATTCAGCTTGAAAGGCAGCATCATTGCAGGGGTTAGAGTCAAGGCTGTGTTGGCTACTGACTGAGTTTCTTGACTATCACATCGCTAGGTCCAGTGAGGACCAGCTCAAGCCCTTACAGGGACAGTTTCTTTTTTGCTCCCCACTGAAGCACACAGCACAGCAAGCATATTCTCAACAGCAAGATGATAGGAGCATGGTTGTACAAGGGGTTCAGAATGTGGACAGGAGACCTTAAGGCTGCAAAAAAGCCACAACTATTCATCCCTGTGTAATCTTGCGCAACTCACTTCAATGTATATTTCAACTTGACTGACAAGAAATAAACTCTGTATCTAAAGAAAAGTGATAAGCAGAACAGTAAATAATGCCTTTAATGGCTCTCATACACAGTAAAGCCTAATCTGCTTTGAGGTTATTTTGTCTTCTTGAGCACCGATATAGCAACAATTTGCCATTGATTTCAACAGAAGCAAGTTCATTTAAATTGCACAGAAGCTTCGTGGAGGTCAGCACAATTCTGGTATAACTCCAGGAACAACAGCAGAAGCAGAGACAAACTGACAGGCCTTCAGTCACATGGCAGCACTGTACTTCTGTTCCTGCTTCGTTTGACATTTTCAACAAAATGTAATGCAATTCATAGATACAGGCTCTACCACAGCTAAGTTTCAGGCATGACACGCAGGACCCAGCAGGGTTATGGAAGCCCAGCTCACTGCACAGAATAGATAGGGTAGCGGCACAGCCCTCCAATGCCTCTGTACATGCCAAGAGAAGCCACAAGAAAACCAAGGGGTTCCATAAAAAGATAAGAATGAGAAAATTTCAGAGTGTGAAGGAGGAAAGACTGCACATGCAAGTCAGACAAGTCTTTTCTGTAAGAACCCCAAATAGCACGAAACTGTTGTGATCCTGTGATAGTCTAAGCAGCAGCAATCCGTGGCATCCACTGTGCATGGCACAACTCTTACCCCATGTAGATTAGCCTGAGGATATGATCAGACAATTTAGATCGTGGGCAGATCTGCTAGCAAATAAGATCCATCAGATCCAATGGAAAGAGCCACATTCCCCTAGGCCTTCCACAGAGGCTTAGGAAAGGTTAGGGAATGAGTCAAGGAGACAAGCTCAGGCAGAGCGGGGAGGAGACATGCCCTGGCTGCTTGCTGGGCTGACGATGCCAACAGGAATCAGTCATCAGCTGCAAGGAGAGCCTGAAACAGAGCAGTCACATAGAGAGGACTCAAGTGAGCTGGGGTGGTGTAGGAGGAGGATGCCCTGTAGGAGACATTGCAGTTCCTCTGCACAGAAAGGCTGAATTATACATGGCTCCTGGGATCCAAAAGACAGAGCTAGAAGCTGCTCATATGGCATCAGTGAAACTTCAGCAAGGACCTGCATGGGCCTTTAGGAGAGAGAGAGAGATTGCTATTGGGTGGGTCACTTGCAGAATAAACCTCTTAACTGGCACAGCCACTATTGAGAAAGCAACTGAGCAGAGCAGCATTTCTGCAAACCTACTTCAGAATCACTGAATCTACACTGCTACATAATATATCTGATAAACAGCAAACAATACCTTTTAACAAATGAAACATCGACATCTCTTAAAGCCATTCCTGAAGTACAGGTTTGCTTCCAAACAGTAGAAGAAAAAAGGAACTTCTTTCCCGAGCCATTCATATACTCTCACCCTCTACCCCAACAGCTGTAGAGCTTCAGTTCTGCCTAATACCTCTCCAGATTTATTAGATGCCCAGCTAGAAAGCTCTGATTGTTCCCTGCTGCAGTATTTTGCCAGGGGTGAGGAATGTGGGAGTGATTCCTAATATTTTCATGACTATTATATGACCTTCTGTTAACTTGATGGGATAAGTCACAGGGCCCTCACTGAGAAGCAGGAAAGCATCCCTTGAAATGGATGCTCATGGAGAGTCATAGAGGTCAAACCAACAGTGGAGCCTGAACACTGATAGGAGTTTTAATTATGAATTATGAATCCAGCTACTTTAGGTTGCTATTTTGGGAGCTGCTAAATTAACAGGCAAGTAAGAAACAGGAGGATCTTCTCAAAAATATAGGGCATTTCCACCTCCCACCCATTAAGAGATGTGAAAGTCTTAAGTCCTGGATCTGATACAGCAGTGATTTGTGGTGCCTGATTTATCAAGGTCACAGAGCACTGAAGCATAATCTTGCCTCCACTTCTGTCTCTCCTTATGCCAAGGAGAAAACTAAGCCCCAGAATCTCTCTCCCCAGCATAGGTTAAATTGCTTAAAAGAGGGTATCCTCTCCCTTGAGTTCACATTACATGGTCTGGAGAGTAAGATTAGGTGGCTTCTGAACAGAGTTGGATAATGCAATGTTCTCTCATAAGAAATTGCCATGTTAAAGCTGAGAGTTTTGCAAGCAGACATGCATCTAAAGCATTAATAACTTCATTTAAATATGGAAATGTAAGATTAAGAGAGCTTGCATTCATAAAAGAGAAACAATCTACCATAGGCTAGAAAAGATTCATAATCCTGCAGTTCCCATTATAGGAAATTTCATATCTGCTAACTGAAAATGCTGACAAGACTGCTACATAAAGGTGTTCAGCCACTGAGACAGTGACATTGAGTGAAATTTGTATCTGCTGACACTCCTGAGAGGCAGCCTAGGCATCAAAAATGCAAGCTAAGCCCCAGCTCCATTTAGAGCTCACAAGACCCCCAGTATGGGAGGGAAGACCCTATTCCCAGGAGAGCAGAATGACTGCGGGGTGCTGAGGGCTTGCAGCAGGCAGGCCTGCAGAGAGGGAGAGCTGTGCAGTGTTAGAAGTCTGGACACTTAGCAATTAGCTTCCTTGAAACATTGCTGTTCACATCAACTCCAGGCAAGCTGGCAGTCAGACACAGAGCCTGCTTAAGCCCCAAAACCCTGCTCATTTCATCTGCTTTTCTGCCAGCAAAGCACGAAACAGGACAAGGAGTCATGCACTGTCAACAAGTTTGTGGGGAAAATAAAATACATCTTCATTCCCTCCATAAGTAAAGCTCTTCTCATTAGAAGGCATGAGGGCAATTCACCTCCTCAAGGGGAGGGGGTTCCTGGTGTTCCACTAATGGAAACAGGCTGCCGGCTAACGGGTGGTCCACAAACCCTGTTTGTTTGTGCAGGGAGCAATCCCAGCCATAGCAGGTAAGCAGCACACTGCCCTTGCTGCTCTGAGTAACTGTGCTCACAAACTGCCTCAATCAGCAGCTACACAAAGTCTACTGAGGGCAAGACTGCTGAGCAGGAATTTAGCACTGTTTACACCAGCAGCTTGGGTGAGCAGCACCATCTCTCCCAAGGTCCCTAACACCATTTCTGCAGGATGGCCTGGGAAATAGACCCTGTGGCTTGAGAGTTATGCTCTTCAGACTCATAAATGTTTCATTAACTCTGCTGTAACTGCTAAAGGAATGAGTTGCCCTGAATGCTGCCTATCTACCAAATACATTTATGGTACAAAAAGTACCTTCCATCTGGGTCCAGGGCTATTGGTGGACACAGACCAGCTCCAGTAGACTACTGAACAGAAATGTTACTATAGCTGCAGCAGGCTCTGTGCCACAGGGGATGCTGGCAGGAGCTACTCCACATATGTAGGAACAAAATGTTTTATGAACTTGATTTAATTCCACTTTAGAAGCAGAACCAAACATGAGGCCTTAGACTGTAGAAAAATAGGACTAGCTGCTCCTGCCCAGCCAACCAGCAGCTGTGATGCTGGGCTAGCGATAGTACCAAAACCCCTGACTCATCATATACTGCCTAGCTGATTAATTAACATCAGATGATAAACTCTTTCTCCCCTATGTTTACACCAAGCCTCACTCCAGGCAGCGTATAAGCAAAGCCCACAAACCCAAGGTCTCTGTATTCCTTTTAATCAAGGCTTATGCTTGAGCAGACCCACTGGGAAGCACTGAAGCACATCTCGCTCTCTAGCACATGGGAAACGCAATCAAGCAAGGCTACATGCCCAGAGTGCACATACTGTAGTAGCAAGGTTCATTTTGCTACAGCTGAGGGTAGCAAAAACAGGGTCACTTGCTCACAGCAGCCCACCCAGCTACCAAACCCCCTCCCCAGCTTCCCTCAGAGCCAGACACAGCACAAGCTCTTACCCACTGCCAGGCACTGAGTGCCATGGCACTGACCCATAGAGTGTTGTGTTTCTCTGCAAGAGACACTCACCTTCAGACCCAGCCTGCCACCTAAATATCTCCAGTTCCCTCTGCCAGGCTGGTGCTACTTACAAGGTGCTATTTTGATGGGGAAGTAAAACAAAAGAAAAAAGAAATCCATGAGGTGATCAGTTTGGTTGGAATCTCCAAGAGCAAAAAAGATGCAGCACAGTTGCTCTGAGTACATACCCCTACCTTCAAACCCAGATATTGACTGACACCTGTAACAGAGACATTCCCCGACCCCTCAAATTCTTCTTTCAAACCATAGTTTTTGTGTCCAGCTTAGAGCTACTTTGATTACAGGAACAAGCACCTCCCAACAAAACCTACCTGGTGCTTGCCTTTGTTATTTAATTACCTTGCTATGCTCCCATAGGCCACTACAACCAGCCAAGCCCACCCATCACCTGAGAAGGGACCTCCTCTCCCAGGTAAAGCCAATCTTGGCTTCTAAAACTCCAACCACACTGCCCTCAGGTGCAGCCTAGGAAGCAGGAAAAGGCTGGGGAAGAAACAATATGTGGATGTCTGCCAGTAGATGAGTGACAATATCTATTGCTAGCCCCATATCACAGTTTTCAGCTTTGGGATAATCTTGTAACTACATGCTGAGGACATTTCTGGAGGGCATGATGACGAGTTGTGGCAGCATGCAGTATAAGTGAAGTTCATGGTCAGATACAAGTATGGTCTGCTCAGGCACATGGTCTGCATAAAACTGTGCCTGAAACATTGCTTTCTTTTTAACAGGAACAATTTGTGAAAGGGTTTGTACCCGAAACCAAGTTGTAGCTTTGTGCTTCAAATTAATAAGAATGCTTCTCCTCTCTGAATAGTTGCCATCCAGAAAGAAGGCAATGCCTGCTGGTTTGTGATATCCCCCAAACAGTCAGCAGCATTGAGGTGACAGTCCAAGCAAACAGCTTGTTGACAGTCCAAGCAAAGAGCTTGTTAACAGTCCATGGTCTGAAAGACGTTCATGTGACTTTTTAATTTCCTATTGAAAAGGCTGTCTATAATTACAGAGATCGTGATGTAGAGCTGGAGAAAGAGGTAAGAAAATTTCATGCATCTTTGAGATTTTATTCTCATTTGTGCTGCAATTTTGACTCAAAAATACACCAATGGCTGCACAACAAGCCCTGCAGGACCACATTCAAAGAAGATACCCTGCTGCAGCTTGTCCACCTCCCACCTTGTCTTAACTGAAAACTTCTGAGCAACAGAAGTTGTTCATTGTTATAGAAGTTGCTATATTCAATATTTGCTTTGACCAACTTCACACAACTATTTCCTGTGAAGAAGACAAAATCAGATCTGAAACAAGTTACTTTCTATTTGGTAGGACAATCTAATCCCAAACCATTCCTCAAACTCACCACTATGGCCCACAAGGAGGCCACCCTCAATGAGAATCAGTGCTGAGAAGGGGAAAGGGTAACCCAGCAGCTGCATCATGCCCACAACAACTGAGCAATGGTCCTGTCTGATGTTTCAGTTTTAATAAGTATTCCAAATTGAAAAGCAAATGCTGCCCCACAGCGTATTTCCAGTAAACGAAGACAAATGCACATCAGACACGAGGGGTGTGGGAGAAAGAGAAATGCACAGTTGGCTCCCAACTGTCATCAAATGTTTTCTCCTTCTAGCGGGTTGCACTGAGGGAATGGCAGCAAATATTCTGGGGGCCCATATGAAAGGCCTGAGTTAAAGCACTGCATCTAGGAACATCAGTCCTGACTATGGTCATACTTAGGTGGTAACCACAAATTACAAAATGAGTATAAGACTTTCTCTATATAGACAGATACATAGATATCCTATAGTCTACAAAACTGGGTGGGCAAGGCTGAACTGGGTTTTGAAAAGGCAAAGCCAAGTCATATTCAAGTGAGAATACTTAAAGAAGGGCCTGAATCTGACCAGAGTTCACATCCAAAGGTGAACTCAACTTCTGGCCCTTTGCTTGCAGCAGGACATGCCAGCATTTATGGCCACACAACCAAGCAAGCCCAGCCTCCTCACTCATTTTTCATTCATCTCCCCTCTCCTTAAACTTCATGCATTTTCTTCCACCCTTTTTTATAGCTTAAGTCTGGGGTGGCCTCTCAAACATACTAAATATAAATGTGTGGACCCAGCTATATAAATAAAATGGCCCATGTGGTGAGCACACATGAGGGCAGGGGGCCTTTCCCACGGACAGGAAGGCTGATTGCCAAGCATATCTGAAGCCCTGCACTCCTGGACAGGGAAAGGGAGCCTAACATTTAGGAGCAGTCACAACTTTTCGTAAAAGAGCTGATCTTTCTCTCTACCTAGGGTGGGAATTGTCAGTTACTGGCAGTGCTAAGATCTGCCTCCAGCACCAGGAGATGGAGATGTGGAGGAAAGAGGGTCAGGAGGCACAAGGGCATGGAGTGAAGAATTTTAATGGATGAGTGGTATGAAATCAGAAGGGGAAGGATTTCTTCATCTTGCTGTTGCTGTTATATGTGTACATCAGTGTTGACCAGGGTGCGTGCCATATGGGGGCAGCTCTCGGCATGTGAGAAGTAATTTGTTTGAGCAACTCCCATGTTCCTTCCTGAAAGCGAAGAAGCTCAGACTGGAAAAATAGGTCAGGGGGGCAGTCCAGAAGATTGCCAGATAGCTACCTCTCCATGTGCAATGTCCCATGGCAGTGGGGGATCTGACACTCTGTCAGGGGAGTGGATGTGCCATGGGCTGCACATAGTGTGGTGGGACTGGGTGTGTGAACTGTGAGCTCTCACTCTTGCCCACCCTCTGCTAGGCTAGAGAGCGACTTTGCTAACCTGCCCCAGAGTGGATAGAAGAAGTCTTCATCAAGCTAAGCACTCTAGCACAGTCCTCTTTGCCTCCCCATGGCTGCAAAGGAGAAGAAGGAAGGTGGTTCAGGGCACACAGCCACCTAAGAGAGTGGGTTTGCAGGATGGGACAAAGTGAGAGCAAACCCAAGCTCTAGCTCACTGTCACACTAGCAGAGCACTGAGCTGCTCCTACTTTTCAAGAGGCACAGAAAAGCCCACACCAGGTTCAGGGGTTAGACATCAGTGCAAAGTGTGACAGAGAGCTGGCATTTGAGGTTCCTCCAGGGACTGATATAACCTCATCCAATTCATCTCCAGGAGTTCTGTCTCTTTTGCTGCTGCTTCTCCTTGCTCTCACTCTTTTCTTGTGTTCAGCCCCAGGTAGGTGTGACATGACAACCCTCCTGGTCTTAAACCTATATGCTTGAAAACCTTTTAGACAACATAGTAAATAAAGTGATGGATCCTGCTGTGCTTGTTTGCTTTGAGGTCTCTTGGAGGCAATGCCAAGTAAAATGAAGTCCCAAGAATAAATCCTACTGAACAGGAACATTTTCACAAATAACCTCAGCTGCACAGCTTGCCAGTCCTCAAGTCCTCATTTTTACATCTCTGCAGCCCAAAACATGTGTTTTATGTTGTTTCACATAAATATCTCTGGTTATTTATCTGCGTAAACCCTTCTATAAATTGCTTTCTGGGTCTCAAAATGCAGCAAGTAGGCTCTTTGACATACGTTTCAATCACCAGCTGCATCAATCACTGCTTCGTACTCCTTGTGTGCTCCCATGCAGGGAGAAGTAACCGGTCCCCTCTGCCAGAAAAGAGGGAACAAAGTCAGATGGTTTTGATGGATGGATAAATGTCTGTGAGCTAAACTTCATCCACAGAGCTTGTTTATACTTTGAGTTACTAGCACTCCTTCCTCACTGATAAAATACTCCTTCTCCATCCATCCTTATGAAATATACTCCAGACCAAGAGCCTGCACATGAATATTTGATCTCTTTGTGAGCTCTTTTTACACTATTGCATTTCCTCCAGTGGTGTCAACTCCTCTCCATACAGGAATAAGTAAAACAGCAGCCTTATTCTGTGGTGATAAAGTAGTGCATCAGCCGTGTTACAGACCTGCTCCACACAGATGTGGGTCTCACTCTTCATCATCACAGCACAACTTTTAGCATTTATTCTGAGCTCTGGGAATGAATCACGTTTTTAGGGTAGGATTTAACTGAGTATCTTTCTTGATTGAGAGCTACCATCAGATTTCACAAGGGATGTGCAGACTCATTGACAGGCAGGCAAGATTCATCATCCTCAAATGAGCTGTTCTGCTGACAAGCTGTGGGATAATGGCTGGATCAAGGCATTGCCCTGCCTCAGTTTCCCCATTCAAAACAGAAATGAGTCAGTGCAATGTAAAAACTGAGACCGTTTATATTGCCATAGCACTCGTTAGTTCTTAGTGATGAGGGTCAGCCTGCAGTACACTGTAACGTCATGCTTCTTGTGAGCACCCTCATACCCCTGCCTGTGGCTCCTGCATTGCTGCTACAAGTTGCTGTCTCCCAGGGTGACAGATCATATTAGTGATGTTTTTGTGGAGAGGGGGCTGGAGGCATGAAGAAATTGGAAGAGGAAAATGAAGCCTTAAGCAGCTTGACTAGCAGTTCAAACACCTTGTCTGACAGCCCAGAGCTCTTATCAACTGTCAGCTACTGAGGAAGGATCTGGCTGGCTTTGGGAACAGGCTGCAATCTTTATTGAGGGATTCCAACATCAGCTGGACTGCTGATTCAGACAGAATATGTGTGACTGATTTCATCCCTTCTTTAGCTACATATAAACAGGCTGAGGCTTCTCTCAAGTATTTCATGGGTAATTTTTCTGCCTCTGCACTGCTGCTGTGTAGTTATCTTTTATACCCCCTGGGATTTCTGCTTTCTTGTGTTGTGTGGCTGGACTTCATATAGCCTACTGCTAGTAACAAAATGCATTTATGGGGATAGGTCTTTCAAGCCCTTTATTCACTTCCCTATTTTATCACTTCAGTCCCATGGAACTCCTTGTGCGATGAGGAATTTCTCAGTGCCAGTGAGAAAAGTGGATGTCTGCTCACATGGATCACATTCTCCCATGGGGCTGAAATCCATGGCCTTCACATCCAGGTCACAAGCTATGTCTATATTGCAGTAAGTGATCCTAGGCGTAGCCTTTTCCACCTGGTCTGCCTACCTGTCTGCCTAACCAGTCACTTCTAGCTGCCTTTTAGATAATACTAACCAACTCACCTGCTAGGGGGGTTATAGACTTCAGCCCAGATGTGCAGACTCTACGGAAAAGGAGATAGATCTGGTTTTAGTGTAGCAGCTGCCTGGGAGGCATTAATGCCAGCTTCAGTACAATGAGTCCCTCCTGAGTTTTGCAGCAGACCGACTGCTTCATGGTGGGGGGTTCCTGCATGTGTGTGCAACGTGGTCTATGTGCCGTGTCAGTTTATTTTTGAAGACATCTGGAGTCCCGGTAGCCATAGTAAGGGAGAAGCTCACTGCAAGAGTGTCAGACTAAGCCCACACTCCTGCAAGAAAGGATGGGAACTGAGGGGCAGCAGGCATACAGAGGACATGCAAAGACTTGTGCTGGGTGTAGCCATGTTTCTGGATCACACACAGCTCCCTTTATGTCTCCCTTCCCTCTTTACATGCCAACTCAAGATCTCCTGTCAGATCCTCCTTGACAGCCAGGATCAGGCTCCTGAAGACCAGAGCAGAGCCTGATCCGCCCAAAAAAGAGCAACGAGGCCCCAAGTCCCCACCATCAAACCCTGCACAGCTTCCTTTGCCCTGGGCGTGCCACATGTAATCCCATCATGCTGAGGCTTTGCCCTACTCTTAGTCGCTGAAGACATTGCTGTGGTTTCCTTCAGCACAGCAGACATGGGGCCACCGAAGAGGGCTTGTGCCTGCAACATGGAGCATCCCACCGCTTGGTGTACTGAGCACAACCCTGATGGCAGGAGAAGCCTGCTGCTCTCTGGACAGAAGACTTGTGCATCCCACTGACTGGCACCCCCTCCTCCTTGTTAATCTGGTGGAGCGCCCCTGTCCATGTGAGGGCTCTGCTGCTTCCCCAGTGCTTTGCAGCTCCCAGCCCAGCTCCTAACTCAGCCCTCCCAATCACTCACACTGCAGTCAGCAAAGACACTTCACGGGCAGCTGAGAAGTGGCAAGATTGGAGGCATTCATTTCCTTGGGGCTTAGCCTTGAACTTAGTCTCAGCTCTCCTGATATCTCCTCTCCCTCATTCCACTGCAGCATTCGCGGTTTAGGTTTACTGTAATCCCTCAAAGGTAATTAATATAAATCATGCAATTAGAAATAGAACTACTAATAATAGCAAAAAGGTTTTATTTCACTTGGGAATTTTCTTTTTTCTGGGTTTTTAATCTCTTTTTGCGACTTTTCGCTGCAATTCTGTGACTTAAAATGTGTTTTAATGCAGAGTCTTGCATAATCACGTGGTTCTGGGAGCAGAACACCAACCTCTGGGAGGCCTACTATAGAACTGGAGAACAGATGCATAGTAAACAAATCTACTTTTGATAGTTCTTGTTATTACAGCTTGGTCTAAGACACGCACATGGGGTTTCAGAGCAGGCATACATACACACACACATACACCCTCATCACACATCTCTCTGTCAAGCCTTATGTACAATACCACCAACTCAGCACAGAGTGCCCAGCCCACCCAGTGCTGGTGAGCAGGGTGGCACTGGGATGGGGACTGGTCCCAACTGTCCTGGGTAGAGCCCTGGGGGATAGCCAGCCAGGAGCCACTCACACATGTTGCTGCTGCAGGGAATCAGCTTTAGTCCACTCTTTGGAAAGCCTCTAAGTTTGGTGTCAAACAGGTGACCAAATAAGAGAAGGTAAGTTTATGTTGATTTGCTGGGAGGTCCCCTCTGAGCAAGGGGAATTAGCCTGGGGTTTTGGGGAGAAGGCTTGCAGGTTTCGCAGGGAAACCAGGAGTCACCAGCAAGTGAGAGGCACCGTCTACTTGGATCCTTGGCCCTCCTCCACCAGAGGCTGATATAGGTGCAGTAGAGGTCTGGAAACCCCCACAGCTACATCACATGTGTTCCCACATCTAGTTTCTGTGTAAGATTGCCTTTGACACAGAGCCACCAAGCTCTGCCCCCTTCCCTGGCAGCACGCAACACCATCCCACCCCATAGTGTGATGAGCTTGTTTAACGCTGGATGTTTGGATGAAAGCTCACGCCCTGGCCACTGCCAGGCACAAGACATCCTGTGCAAATGCAAGGCTTGGCCCCAGGACAAAGGCAGTGCCTCTCCATCCATGCCATCAGTGAGAGGTCCCCAGGAGAAGCTGTGAGCACAAACACTCTTCACCAGCCCCTGCAGCTCACCCTCTCTGCTGGCCCAGCCTGCGGCACTGGGCTGTGCTGTCCCAATGCGGGACAACCAGGGCAGTATACTGCTGAGTCTTGACCCCATCCCTGGCAGGGTGGAAATTCCCAGAGGAGCGGGATTGTGTTCGGCAGCATGTCAGACACCCTTTGATCACAGAGCATAAAGCAAAACAGGCCAGTTACTGATTCATGTTCACTGCAGCTCTGGGCTCTCCCCGGCCCCCTTCAGATCCATGTGGTGTCTATCACGTTTTTCTTGTTCAGACAGTGAAACTTCAGGGCGCCTTTTCACCGCAGCCTCGCAGAGGGCCGCCTGCAGCCTGCCCTTTACAGGGCGCTGCGGGCTGGTGGTGCAGCGGTGGGATCCTGCTGTCCCCTGCCGGGCATCCCCAGCATGGCTTGTGGCGCTGCTCTAGGTCTGAAGCCTCCACAAGGCATGATTTAGTGGTTACAGCAGAGGAATAGGGGACACACTCAAGATTTTCTCTGCAGCTCTGCTGTTCATGTGGCTTCAGGCACCCTAGTGCCATGGTTTTTTCCCTGCCGCAGGAGAGGAAGGAGGTCTTCCAAGCCCACCTCAGGATGAGCTTGGTCCAAATCAGTTCATTCAGACTGGTTTGAACCACTGGCAATACAAGGCAGTGTGAAACTCCTGCTAACTGCAAGGAGATGGTACCCAGTGAGCCAGCAGCTGCCTTTTTCAGCTTCTAAATGACTGGGTCCGTCTAACATCAGCCAGCTGCCATGAAAATCTATTTCCTTTCCATGGCAAGTGACCTGGTGGAAGGAGAGCCCAGGGAGGCAGCACATGGCACCACTGCAAGGGCTCTGGACCTGCTGACTGACTGTTCTTTGGCAGCCAAGGGAGAGCATTGGTGTCAGCCTGTCTCAGATGGTGGAAAGAGATCCCACCCCTGCTGCTACCACTCAGAGAAGAGACCAAGGCTGCCAAGCAAGGCTGCTTGACATAGTGGTTATAGCTGAGGGCTTAGAGAAAGAAGTGGGGGAAACAACAGAAACAAATTTCTGGAGCACTGTGCAAAGCAGTTTGGGAACTGCTTTTACAGGATAGGCAGGGAGTGAGAATAGCTAAGTCAAGCATGCACCCATAGGTTTCTGCCACAGCATGGTTTGTGGCGCCCTACACCCTGTGAGGGGAATCTCCACTCTCCGCAGAAGCCAGGCACAAGGTGCATGCTGCTCCCCACAGCTTTCCAAAGATGGCTGCTCAGCACAGACACTGAACTGTGGCTTTGGTCACACAAGAATGGCCCCAGTGACCTGAGTAAACTGTGAGGAAGGAGAGAGGAAGAGGACAGACATCACAATGAAACCCTAACACTGATACTAAGTCCTCTCAAACCAGCCCATATGTAGCTGGAAGCAGCCTGTAAATGTGAATCCTGTCTGGCAGCCAAAGTGCAAATGGCAGGCCTCTGTGCAAGAGAAGTGGCTCAATGCGTAGTGGGGACCATTACTTTTACAGAACAGGCTGTGCTGGTGCATAGGTTTTGCAGTGTTGGTTACAGGCTATTAAACTCCTCTGAGTTCATAAGTCCCCAGTCTTGTTCCAATTGCATAAACTCATTCCTAAAAACCTCACCAAAACACAGGCAAATGGCACAGTTTCATTGAGGATATCATCTCCCCACTTGAACAGAGACAGAAGGAGAAAGGACACCTCTACCATGAAAAATCAGGTTCATACGAGGTTGCTTTGTAGTACTAACCAAAAAAGTCCTATAAGGAAGGGAGGAGCTGCTAAAGGTGTGTTGGTACAAAGCAAGCCTGAGGATACCAATCTTGCTCATTCCATGCTCCCCGCCTGGGCACTGGCATGAGAGAAGCACTACAGCACCAATGAACAGTGAATGGAGAAAACTAAGCCATCACAGACCTCCCCAGGCAGGGGACAGGACCCTCAGGAAGACTGATGTTGTCTCACTAAGAGGATGGAGGCTGAGCAATAGCTAAGGGAACATGAGAGGGACACAGGAGGTTTAAATTGTTAACTATTAACCTGCCTTTCCCAAATAGATTCCATTCCTCCATCACCACTACCCTCTCTCCACTCCCACCTCCCCATAAATTCACATTTATTTTGAACCCCGGGGCTTGTTGCTTTCCAGAAAGGAAACTTTGCTGTCAAGGGCACTCAGACAAAGTCATTTAGCTTCTGTGCCAGCGCTCAGTACAGTTTAATAAGAGCTCCAGAGTAACAGCCCAGTGTGCTGTACTGCCCATTTTGGCAACAGGGAACGCCGCCAGGGAGAGAGGCAGTGGCTTGCTGCATTGAGAGGTGTTGGGTGCTGCTGAAGGGTGGGTGCTGACAGTGCTCAGGGTTGCACTGTGGTGTTTGCTGCTTTTCTGCAAGCCTAAGCTCACGGCTCTATGGGATTCTGAAAGACTCGATGCTTTCCTTTCATCTATTTGCTTTTTAAGTAGTTCTCTAGCTTTCATGTTTGTAAAGAAACACCTGAAATTCAATATATCAACAGTAAAAAAAAAAAAAAAAAACAAAACAAGATAGCTGGGAAAAAAACATTCAGACTGTTTGTACAACCTCAGGGCTCTTAAGCCACTGATTTCGTGGTTTCTGAAGTGGAGGGTACTCCTGAAGCCTACAGCCATGCTCCATGTGAAGGCACAGGGATCATCCAGGCTGGGCTCTTTCCCAGCCTTCATGTGACCTTCCCCACTGGCATGCCTCTGTTTCCCTCTTTGTGTCTCTCTTGAAAAGGAAGTTTTGATACACCGCTGAGTCATCAGTTGTGGAAAAGCAGCAGTTCCTTCCAGCACCCACGGTAGTGTGGGAGGACAAGAGGAAATGGGAGCACCCAAAGGTAGAGCTGCATTGCAAAGATACACTTTGGATCTGCACCATTCAGCACTGCCCCTCAGGATGCTTGGGAGGCTCTTGTCCAGTGCGATTTTCCGTTGTTCACACGGAAAATGCTCTGCCCCAAATCATCAGCCTTGCCTGCTGCAAAATGCCTGCCACCCACCACCTTGTAAGTGTTTAGAAAAACCACTATCTGCAGTTATTTGCAGGAATTAGGGACCCATTCATGAGTTTAGGCATTTGGTTGTCACAGGAAAATCTCAGTCCGAAATACAGACCAAGACCCATTGGACGAAAAGCTGTTGCTGTGACCTTGGACCAAGTCGTCTCTATCCCCTGTACACATTAGTGCAACACGTACCAGCCAGGTTCAGTGTGGTCTCAGTCAGGGGAGAAGAGAGCACCGGAGACAGGCTCAGCCAGTTGCCATGTCCCTGTGGGGCTGCCTGTGCATGAGCTGAACATGAGTCACCCAGGCTCTCGCTGTCACCACTGCTGCATCACAGCAAGCACAGCAAGGGGCAGGGGCCTCAGCTACTCACCGATGGCAGCTGCAAGCACAAGGTGAGCTCACTGACCTGTGAATCCCACAGGCAACAGCGGTGTGCTCTGCCCACTGGGACTGTGCTCCTGGTCACATACCCCTGCTGCCCAGACTGCTGTGATCAGATAATGCTGCCACACTGCCTGTTCCCTGAGCAGCAGCATCATGGGGATCCATGGTGAGCTGCAGGGAGATGCACCCTGTTCAAGCACACAGGAATGTGGGACTGGTGTCCAGAGTAGGCCCATGCTGTCCTGTTTTGGCTTTCAGACATGCCTAAGGCTGCCCCCTCCAGAGGCAGTGCGTCCTGCAGAGGGAAGCTGAAGTCCACTAACCAGATTACCAAACCCAGTACAAAGAGGTCAGAATACCTATGCACCCTGTTCCATGTGTCAGAACAGTTGTGCAACCCTGGTGCCATCCAAATGGCCCTGGTGACTACAACACAGAAATACATCTCACTGGGGCTCCCAAGGAGATATATACACATTTTCCCTGTTATGGCTCGACTCGATCTGTAGAACCCTTGAGAACAGACCTAAGCTCCTTGTTCTTGTGGTCACACATCAGCCTGAACACTGCCCGAGCGGTACTAGTCAGAGCCTAGCAAACCCTGCACAGTAGCAGCAGCCATGGCGGGGGTCGCAGCAGGAGGCAACAGGGATGGGGTACTCTGGGAGCCTTGTGACTCACCAGCAACATGGTGCTCTCTCGTCAGGAGCAAACATCACCATCCTCACAAATGGTTAACCTGCCGGGAGCTGCACAGCACTAATGACTTCACATGCATTTAATCAGCTTGGGCTTTCAGAGTCTCCTCCTCGGGAGCAGGAAAGGCCGTGGTGCGCCCTGGTGCAAATGCTCCCAAAGCTGCACGCACAGCCCCCCCTTACCAATCATTAATCACCGCCGGGCCAGCAACAAGAGCAAGCAGCAGGAAAGGCCGAGTGTCTGCACCAGCACGGGAGCAGTGGGAAGCAGCGCTGGCCGGTTCCCTGTGGAGGCAGCTCCCCCTCTGACCACCCTCCGCTGGGAGGCCCCGTGGAGGTGGCCAGTCCTGCATGCACTGCCCTGTCTTTCAGGAAGGTCACTCGGTCCTGGGTGAGCGAGGCTTCGCCTGTGGCTGGGAGCTGGGTACGCGTGAGGTGGGAGCCCTGAAGAGGACCTTCTACCTGGTTGGCACCACTGTCTTCATCTCTTCGCCATGCGACACAAGGCGTTTTGGAGTGCCCTGGAGTACACCTGCCGGCTGCTGGGCATCTCCACTGCAGCAGGTAAGAGCGAGCTCTCTCTTTCTTAGGCATTAAAAGGCACTGAGTGGGTGTGGGGACTCCTGGGCTGTCTTCCTGCCTCTGGTCAGATGCAGCCACTGTCCCGTACTGCAAGGGGGACAAGGAAACTTGATCACTTTTGCTTTGGGATGCAGGGAGGATGAGTGCTGGGTGCCTGGCCAGGCAGTTTCCAAATGCTGTGGGAGCCACAGTGAGACATCAGAATGGAAGAGCCAGCACTCAGTATGGCAGAGGACAGGCTAAAGCACAAATGGAAAGGAAAACTGCATTATGTTTTTGTAAAACAGATGTGGACACAGGCAAGATGTGAATGAGACTGAAAAGCAAAATACTCATGGCTGTGCAAAACTGCCAGGCTTCTCCATGGGATGTGAAAAAGGAGGAGCACCTTGTGTTGCGCACAGTGACAGGTCCTGTGCCAGGCAGGATGGAGAGGTCCCAGCCGTCACCACACACTTACTATCAAAGTGCTGCTTTACCTCTCTAGCAACCCATCAGGGAGCAGGCTCAGGAAGCGGTTCCGGTTATAGCTGCAGTTCAAACATCATAAATTCACCCACCTGGCTAGTTACATCCTCTCACTGACTGCCTGGAGCTGCTTGGGACCAGTGTCCTCTGGGTTTGGTGACACATCCAAGAGCTTGGTTTCAGGTGAGACACAGGTGTTTTGAGCTGGATGTGTCTGGCACAGTGTCTAACCCAGAAGGACTCAACTGCGGTGGATGATCCCCTCACATGGCATGTATCTCCAAAAGGGACGTGGGGAAACAGCTAAAGCAAAGGCCTTGGGTTCACTCTGGCACTGCTGCTGACTCACTGTTACGGGACAGGATAAACAGTGCTGTCTGCCTCAGTTTTCCCATCAGTAAAACAGAGATCAAAGTGCCTGATTTGCCTAATGGCTGGAGATATAAACCAGAAGTTCCCGGTGAGAGGTGACTTGAGGTGGTACCTGTGATTCCTGTGTCAGGCTCTTGGTAATTTCAGAGTCTGACACTGCAGAGTAGGTTGCAGCAGGCTCTCCTACCATTGAGTTTCCTTTATCAACTGCAGGCAGCTGTGAGAGACACTTTGTTCAAGTGAGGGGCAAAGAGCACACAGGTCAGCTGAAGAGAACATGGGTCCTCAGTGACACCCAAAGCTCAGCTGGGAAGCTGGAGGCTGTGCTCTGGAATGTGCTTTAAATGACTGATAAGAGGCAGAGATTTGAGACCCTGGGTTTATACAAACTCACAGTAGATAAGTGCATATCATGCTGAGACTGCAACAGGTAGGAGCTGGGACACAACTTTAACCAGCAAACGCAAATCTTTTCCTTCCTTCATCCTCATCCACCTCTGGCCCACATGAGCCCCATGCTAAGTCATATTCTCTGTTAAAGCTCCAAGGAAACTCACAGCAGAGACCTTCCTGGGAGAAAACATGAGCTTGTTGCCATGGGAAAACTAAACTTAGACCAGCAAAACTGAAGGAAGCTTACAATTTGGAAGTGCCATAGTGGAATATAATGTCTCTCTCTCCTGGTTGTTTTCTTGTCATCATTTTGCATCATCTGAACCTCTTTCTGTAGTTCTTGAAATGAGTAGTGTGGTTGTCTCTCTGCTGAGCATCACAGAACACAGACATCTGCACTGCCGATCTCTGCTTTTCCATAGATCTGATGCATTCCCAATATCACCTGTCTTTCCCCAAAAGGCAGTGAAGAATGAGAGGTGCCTGTGTTTTATTCCTCTATGTGTCTCAGTGGAGTAAGAAAACAGCTTGATGCAGTGTTTAGTGCCTGATGAGGTGTGTGAGGTTTGTGCATGAAATGGAAACCATACAGAAGAGAATCCCATGGGGTTTATTTGGGAAAAAAAAAAAAAGGACTGAAAGGGAGAGGAGAGTGCATCAGCCTCACTAATTGATTCTGAGAAGGCTTGGCCAGTTCCATAAGCTGCTTGCAAACACAGAAGGTTACCCACGTAATATAAACCTCCTTTCCCCCGAGATCTTGGAGGTAATGGCTATCTGCAGTGGTGGGGCTGCAGGCATTCTTGTATGTGAGAAATCAGGCAGCCCTGGCACCAGCAGACCCTCATGGCAAGTTAGCAGAGAGTGACCAACAACTCTGCAATTTGTTGCAGTGTTTGGGGTATCTGTAGCTCACAGATTTTAGGCCTTGTGATTTCTGCATCTAGGAGAGAGTCCTTACTTAATTCTTAATACTCATGCTTTCAACCATTTGATTCCTAGTCATGTGCCTTCAGCCTCATGGTTTGGATAAGATCCAAATCAAGGCAGCAACTAGTCCAAACAAACACATCGGAAGCAGCCCTTGGCTTTTTTCAGATTGTTCATCCAAACAGCTTTGTGGATAAAGCAGAAGCTGTGCAAAATAAGGAAACCTCCCCATCCAGAGCAGAGACTTGAGCGTAACAGACAAGCTGTTGAATTCTGCATTCATCCATAGGGAACGAATGAATGAATGAACAAATTCCACATTTGTAAGAAAGGCTATAAAGAAGGGTTCTCAGTCACAAGATAGTAAAGGACAATACTTTTCACGTAGGATTACACAGCCCACACAGCTTCACAGCCCTTTGATGAGACTGATTTCCCTGTGCCTCTGCTCAGGACTGGAGAGGAGGAGGGTGTTAGATGTGTCCCATGTCTTCACCTAGCTGACAGGGAGCATGTCTGCAGGTGACACAGAGTACCTTTGTTCAGGCCAGGTGGAAGAGCTGTGTACTCAGGCACAGACCTTTGGAGTTGACCCACCGCACAGGCATCATGGACACTGGTCTGCATCCCTGTTTGGGAGCCTGGTACCCTTCTCCAGCTGGGGCAAACTACAGCTCAGAGAAAGGAAGCCAACTGGCACCCCAAGCCTTAGACAGTGTGCATTGAGCAGGACCAGCAACGAACTTCCTGAGCACCAGTGCAAGGCAGGAGGATGTGGAGACATCAGGTGGGCACGGGAGTGGAGAGATTGCTTAGAGCAATACCTTGGCCATGAAACCCAGGCTCTGCTCAGCTCCAAGCTGCTGGAACTTGTGTGCCAGTCGCATACAAACCAACTTGCTGTAGCTAGTGTGAGGCATTTCATTTCCACTCCGTGTTGGAAACAGTCTTTTGGGAAACTGAAGCATGTTGAAGGAAATTTTCCATTCCTGAAGCTATTTGCCCCCAATAGCCAGTCCAGTGAAGATTTTACCATTGCTAATACTCTTAATCCTCCTTAACTGACTCCCCAGTGTGCTGTGCTGGCCCAGGGTACTGCGGGGGCATTCATTCCCTGGTTTTAATCTGCCTACTCCAGTTATATGTTTTTCTGTTTGGCTAGCAAAGGATCTTGATGCCATGGCTACGGCCTTTTGGGAAGGCAGCTGGTGTGGTTCCCGTGTCCTGCTGCTGACCTGCAGCTGCATGCTGAGCACAGCAGGCTTGGGCAAGCAGGGAGGGCAGGATTGTGAGGGGACATTGCAGAGATGTCCAAGGTGGCCGAGGATGGGGCACTGGGAGGGAAGTCCCTGTGGCAGCCGTGATAAGGCAGCATGGCAGGGGGTGGAAGGGACACAGAACACTGGTGCTTGCATCCCACAGTTGTCCAAGGTGAGCTGGTATCCCCAGACCACCTCTCAAGACTGCTGTGATAGGGATGCAGCTGGGATGGGTTTCTGGGCTGTATGTCAGACCAGTATTCAGCTCTGACCCCCCTGGGCTGCTGTGTCAGCATGAATCACTGGTGCTGGCAGTCCTAATTTGCTGCGCAGCATGGGAGGAGCAGCCTCATCAGTGCTGGGGAAGCTGGAGCATTGATCCTGGGAGCTCACCGGGCACCAGAGAGTCGAGAATCAACCCTGCAGTCAGCATCTTTCCTACCTTCTCTTTCTAGTGTTGATCGGTGTGGGCGTAGAAACTCTGCAGCGAGGACAGTTCAAAAGCCTGGCTTTCTATCTGCTGTGAGTATTTTTGTCCTTCAAGTCAGAGCTGGCAGGGGTGACTCATTAGACCCCTCCACCATATTTCACATCAGACTAGATTGCAACAGCGGCGGGGAGCAGTGTCCTAGGCTTTGGGGAATTCAGGTCTCCAGGTTTCAGAAAAGGAAGCTATTTCTGTTAGAAAAACTGATGCTACAGCATCACCCATGCTACTACAGACTCAGGCCAGAAGTGACACTGGCTGCAAGTTGATTCCCCAGGGACAGAAGGGCTTTGAGCTCTCCTCCACAAACCAGCTGAGCAGAGGGTGTGCAGACCCCAGCACACAGACTTTGTTGTGAACTGGATAGTAAATCCTGTCCCTCTTTGCCCGTTCTGCCAACTGGAGAGCATACTGAAGCCCAGCCCTGCCCCCCTGACAGCTCTACCTTTCAGTTTTTCAGGGGTTGCAGTTACTGTCTGTGAAGGCTCCTTCTTTGTCAGTTTGTTCCTGGAGATGTGCTTCACGTGAGTAGACCCTGTCTAGTCTTCTCCAGCCTTGGTGGGACCTCCCGAGACAACTTGCCCCTTACAGGCAACACCAGACTTAGCCGAGCTGCAAGCGCCAGACCAAAGGTCCTGCCCTTAATGCCATGGCAAGTGCAGCCAGGCAGGGGGGAGGTAAGCGGGGTCATGTCCACAGCCAATTAAACCTGTGGTTTAAGCCAGGTTTGTGCCATAATTTACTGAGCATCAACACAACAAACCCTGGTCTGAGGCATCTGCTTAACACACAGTATGAAGCCCTGCAAGGGAATGGGATTGAGGGAAGAGCCAGGTGCCCAGGGAGAGCTGCAGTTCATTCCCAGAGACAGTGCAGAAGTTCAAGTTAAAATGTAGAAAATCCTTATGCACTTCTCAGAGGCTGAGCACTTTTGCTGTCTTTTAACATAAACTCAAAACCCCTGATATCTTAGAGGCAACACCTTAGTCCAACTGGTAGGCATTCAACTAGTAGCCAAGTGGGCAAACACACCAAGGAAAGATGGCCTGAGATGCTGACGTCTGGCAAACGTAGCCCCTGGCCCCTTCTGCCTATGGGAGAGGCTCAGGCTTTGCTTACCTTCCCTGACCAACACAGTGGTTTCCTGGAAAACCAGAGGGAGGATCTGCATGTCTAGATGGGGGATAGTTAGGTCTAATTCTTCTTGCCATATGCCCCGTCCCACAAGGACTTTTGTTTCTCTCCCCAGACATGAGCCTGACTCCCTGGCACACGCCTGCTGGAAGAGAGCTAGACACCCTGGGAGCTTCCAGAAATTCCTGGGGTACATGCTTCTCTCAGTGGCTTGCTTCCTGCATCCTGTCCTCATCTGGCATGTCACCATCCCTGGTGAGGAGCCCATGCTGTGGTGGGGAGTGGTGTAGAAAGAAGAGAAGCATAGGTCTTTTGAGAGCCAGAGAGGGTGGGGATGTGCAAGGTGCTGGTCCAGTTGCAGATGGTGCTGAGCTAGCTAGACCAAGAACTTTGCCTTGCCCCAGCCCTCAGCCAATATGGTCTTCTCCCCAGGGTCCATGCTGGTGCTCACCGCCCTGACCTACTTCCTGCTGAGCAAGAGAATGAAGAGCGCAGGGCACAAAGAGACACATCCCGAGGCAGGCCAGTACGTGGACCCTTCAGCCACTGTTGCAGCTGCAACGATTGCTGGTGACACTGAGCAGACCTACACCTTCCACGGGGCCCAGAGGGAGCAGCACCATTCACTGCTGGGCCACATGAAGAGCATCCTGAAGGGGAGCAAGGACAGGAGCCCAGCCCCAGTAGGTCCTGCTGAACCAGCAGCCCTGCCAGCCCCACGCAAGCAAGTGCACTTCCAGGAGAAGGTGGTGCAGATCATCCCCTCTGTCAGTGAGAGCTTGGAGGACGTGGACAACGAGGCTGAAGAGACCACATCAGACACAACACCCATCCTCACCCCACCTGATGCGCCTGTCATCCTCTCTCCCCTCAGCACCGTGGGCCTATTTTAAGCCATCAGCAGGAATGAGGATGGGACAAAGCTGCTACCGCTGGCACTGGCATCTTTCCCTGCCACCCCAGCAGCCAAAGTGCCCTGAGAAGTGGCTTTCCTTGCCCTCCCTGCCTCCAGGGTGACAACTGTCACCTGCTGCAGTACGCGCTCCCGCATCTTGTGGCAGAGCCAGTGCTGGTCCCCAGCCCCTGCAGTGCCGTGCCCAGGAGACAGGTGATGGTTCAGCCAGAGTAGTGCCAGGACAGTAAGGTTCCTGTTCCCATGGCTTCACATATGGTTTACCCCCTGTTATGGCACTACACATCAGGGCGGCTCCTCCTGCCTAACATCACAGCCATGGTGTGTGCCTCCCATGGGCAGCAGCAGGCAGGAGGAAGGGAGACCACCATGTCCCCAGGGCAGTCTCTGCTGGGGGCAGTTGTCTCCCTCCTGCTCTTGCTGTACAATGAAGAGCTCAGGGCTGGGACACATTCAGCACAGGTCACATTCAGCACCTGCAGCAGCTGCACCAAGCCTATGGCATCCAAAATGTCATTTCAGAGGTGGGGTGAGACCAAGTACACCCCTGGGGCTAGCACCTGCTAAGTGCACTCCCCTGAAACACACTCTGAGACCTGCAGGGAGATCACCTCTGGCCTTGGGGACACCTATGGAGGAGCAAGGACACTGAGGTTTTCTCATGTCCCCTGCCTGGACAGCTCTCTTGAGTTAGAAGAGCTTTGGGATGATGTGGCAGCTCAGGTAATGAGATTCAGTACCATGCTGGCACAGCAGATTCTGTGTAACTCCCAATGTGATTTAATTATGGGCCTCAGAGGGCAAAGGCAATAATAAAAGTTACAGCACTGTCCCACCAGTACCCTCCATGCCAGCTCCTCCATGAACCTTTTACCTCTGGTTTAATCCTGCCATATTTTATTCCTTTTGAGGACCATCCACCTATAATCAGGCATTTCTCTTCTGTTCAACTCATCCCCTTGGCTCTCTCCCACCTGGGGACTAAGACTTTCTGCTTCCAGATGGCAAATGCCATTTGTGCCTGCAGATACCATCACCCTCACCCTCTCATCAGTGTCATGCAGGTCTTTTGGCTGGCCATGGGAAAGAACTGGGGTATCATGGTTTTCTCAGGCATGGGACATGAAGCCACACTGACACCGCTGCTGGGATGAAGAAGCACACAGTATTGGGGTGAGGTGGTGGCATGGAGAGAAGATCTCTGAGACTTGCTAAAATATATTTATAAGATAGAAGCCAGTGGGGCTTAGTGCTCTGAGTCTCAATCACCATGTTCATTTGAGAAAGCAGTGAAGTGTGAAAATGTAAAGTGTAGGAGTTCAAAATCAGAAGGTAATTGAGATAAGAACACAGTGCTATTTCTTAATAAACTCTTTTTAAGTGACTCCTAATTTGGGAGATGGATTGGGAAGAAGGTGGAAGGTACTGACTCCCAGTATTTGACTGCCTGTGTTTGATAACGAAACTATACCTACAAGAACAGCTTATAATGGCTGCACACACTTCTCATTCCCACAAACAGACAAACAAAAAGCTTTTTTTTGCATCACCAACATTTAAATTGATAGCTCTTATCAATCTGTTCTAAACACGATACATGGATTGGAGACTTCCTCCATCTGGCTTCTCACATTAACCCTCCACCCCGTAATTGCGTGATGAGGAAGAGTCACTTACACATCTGCCTTGGAAGAGGTTTTGCACTGCAAAAATATCTTCAGAATGTCGTGCCATTTGCAGGCTAACATTGCACAACTGATAGCAGCAAGGCCAGGATCCTGCCACAGCTCCTCTCTCAAGCTAGTATATTCATCACATTAACAAGTAAAAACAAAGCTGTTTTCCTCTAAATTTGGTGACCAGACAGCATACCTGCACCAACAAAGGTCCTGACTAACAGGGTAACCGCCCTGTCAACTATGCCCCTGAAGACTGTGCTTGGAGCTGGCTCCCCACCTCAAACACACATCCGCTCTGCAATTAGACCCACTCTCATTAGTAAACTCTGCTTTCTGCATCATCTGAGGCTCTTCTTTGAACACTGTATAATTACACACACAGAGATAAGGTTCGTTGGAAAGGCATTGCTCCCACTACATCAAGCAATCTGCTTACTACAGAAAGACCACATTCCTCCAGCTGCCTCTCTAGCCCTGAGCAAAGCTCCAGAAACGCCTGGGTGGGGACAACTACTCTGCGGCAAATTTCATCCTTCAGCCCTTACACATTCATCCCCATGCTTCCTACTGGTGAGGCAATGGGGCCACCTGGCAAGGGGAGAAAGTGATGTGGTAAGAGCACCCTTGGCACCCTGAAGTGTATGAGGAGCAAATTTAACTGCTCTGTGAAATGCATAAAATGTGTTTGCAATCATTAGTCTGCAGAATGAGGCATTCCGGAATTTAGGTTCTTCTTTTAAAAGTCTGTTGTAGGGTTCCCTTAGTGAGCAAGACTGGGAGAATCTAGAGGCGAGGTGGCTGTTGAGCCTTCCTGGAGGCAGTAATGGATCTGGTTGCTTTTCTTGCCTACTCCCTTGCCTGTATCTTCTCCAGCCCAACAGCTAGATGGACCAAGAGATGAAGGCTGGGAAAAAGCTGCTCATCTTTTAGAATCATAGAATCATAGAATCATAGAATAGTTAGGGTTGGAAAGGACCTTAAGATCATCTAGTTCCAACCCCCCTGCCATTTTCTGTGGTATTAAATTGCCTGATCACTTAAGGTACATGACTGACTCACTTGGAGTCAGCCAAGATCCTGCACCAGTGCCAGGGAAGTAGATGCTCCTGAGAGGCAGCTGAACTGTGCCCCAAATGGCACCAGGCTGGTGCGATCCCACTGCAGACACTGACCTGCTCCCTGGATTGCCTCTGCCAAAGAGTCTATTTGTACGTCCCTGCTCTACTCCTCACCACCCATCCCACCCCTGGTGCTATCTTCCAGCTCTGTCAGCATACAGAGCTTGTTAGCCTAGAGGAAAAATAACTCGGAAAAAGAAAGCAAGTAGCTATCTTCTCGGGTAATGAGACAAATAAATTGGTGGAAGGAAGGGCCAGCTACAAAATGAAGGGGATGGGGGATAAAAGCACCTCTTTCAGAGGCAGCAGGCTGTTAGAGCAGCTTAAAGACCTGCAGTCTCAGGCTTTCTTTAAAATCCCTGTGCAGAGGAAATGGTCAGCCTCAGGGGATGTCAGATGACTGCAAAGGGCTCAGAGGTTACCCCCTCAAGTGTGCACTTCTGTGTTGGCTCCTCTCCATACAGCTAGATGTGAGGGGCATCCCAGCGGCTGTTGAAAGCACCAGAGATGCTGTAGAGAGCTCTTGGGGCGGTCTGTATTAGAAAACCTCTCATATACATAGGGTAATTGCAGGAAAAGAAGAAAAGGAAGAAGTTTATTAACTGTGCAGTGCAGTGATATCTGAATTTGAGCTGCCTGGACTGTAAGTCCACACAGCGCTACATGAACACTGCTATGTAATTTTTGCCTGCATTACAGTTAAGCCATGATATACTAATCCATTGAGATTAATCCACTGAGTTAGAGTGCATTAAACTATAAATTCCTATGAATTCACATACTGAAAGGAAACAAGATGAGTCATCCAAAACAAATGCAAGTGTAAGGCAAATCTCTGTGAGTTAATCCTGGTAATCCTGGCAGAAATTGTTTCCTTCAAAATTTCATCTGAAGATTTCCCTGCAGAATATAAAATCTGCCTGCTTTGCATGCACATGTGCAGTGGAAACACTTCCCAATGTTGCTTGACAGCTCCCATCACAACTTAGTGAACTAGTATGTTGCAAACATTGCTCCATTTTAAGTTTTATTTGAAGGAAAAAGTAGATTTCAGTCAGGCTTCAGTTGCAATTCCACTCTGACTCCAGTGCATGCTATTCTGAGTAGCCTCAGGGACACTAAGCCTCAGTTTCTCTATAGAGAAACAGCACTGCTCCCTATTTGAAACATGGATATGAATGTTTTCCCTCTACAACAGCAGAGTCACGAAAATCAGGTACATTTGGAATGAAAAATGTTTGGTTTCTGCAGTGTTAGTACGCAGAAATATCCTGGCTTCATGTGCAAAACTCGTGGCAGCAAACACTGATAGTCACATCAGTAACGTGGGCGGCTCCCAGTTCCCTGTTGAAACATATCCACATGCAGGTAAGGACCTGTCTTCACTCGATTTCACATGCTGCATGCTCACACACTGAGCACCTTCTCCCATCCCATTCAGGAGATTCTCCCATGTGGTAGGCCAGAAATGCAACTTCTGTTTTCGCTGGACTCCTGAATTTTGTGCAGGAACCATAAAGTAGGTCTCTGCCTGATTGGGATTCCTTGGAGCTGTCAGTTCCCTTATCTGCTTGTCAAGGTGTGTGCAAAAGGAGGAATCTGGCTTCCAGCCACCAGGTATCAGTTTACATACTACTAGTAGAATGACTGCACCTAGGTTATATCCTGGTGAATGATTAAGATACCTTAAGGACACTAATTCTAGTTCAGCATGTGACTTTATTGAGTCTTATTTTGAGGCGATGCAAAACAAGGAACCTGATTTTCCAACCTGTGCTTTTGGATCACAGACTAAAGAGGGAATCTGCGTTTCAGACTGGGTGGGGGTGTGGGCTGGTGGGATGGGGGGGTGGAAGAGAGAGAGAGAAAAAGAAAGAGAAAAAAACCCAGCAAGAAAACAAAAAAACCCCGAAGAGTAATGTTTCCTGTCACAGCTCCTCTTCATCCAAACCTGTACCTAAAGGGAACTTCATACAGCACAGGAGGAAGTTGTGAACAGCATCTTAACATTAATTCCCATCCCATTCTCATCTCTTCCTTCTGCCTAGTCTCTCCTTTACCCAACCTTTTCTACCACAGGGCTGGCATCATTCAGAAGAGCAATTAAAAAAGAAATATCATCTTGACCAACCCGTGCTGAACAAACTCATACATACTGTGATAGGATTGCACAGTTCCTCCCTGCCCTAGTGATGTGATTGCACAGTTCCTCCCCACCCAAATTCTTCTTCCACTGCTTCCCTCTCTGAAATTCCCCTGTAAGAGGGGCTGGGTTTGGTAGTCACTGAGATGCCCAACCTGCCTGTTAGCGCTGTTATAAACCTTGACTTACTGTCAACATCTCTCATGTGGAAGTGCCATAAAAAGGAAATGGCAAACAAATTCCTGCTGACTGGTTTGGAAACAGGAAAGGCTCTGCTGTTTTCATCACTTCTCCTGGCTCTTATCCATACTAAACTACCACATTTATGCTATAAATATTTTATCAATCTCGTGCTAATTTGTTTTGTGAAATTTGTGTTCCCTTCCAGCATCTGTTTCTCATGTAAGCATCTGCAAGCTCAGAAGAAATCATCAGCTCCATAAACAAGAATCAAAGTGTCTTCCTTGGAAATGTTCAAGACCAGGCTGGATGAGGCTTTGACCAGCTTGGTCTTAGTATAAGGTGTCCCCGCCCATGGCAGGGGGCTGGAGCAAGGTGAGCTTTAAGGTCACTTCCAACCCAAACCATTCTATGGTTTTATGATTCTGTGATTCTCCAGAAATAGGCAAGTTATGTGTTTCACATTGGGACTGCATATGGTTACAGTGTAAAAATATGGTAATCTTACATACTGTCAACATCTCTCCTATGGAAGTGCCGTAAGAAGGAAATAGCAAACAAATTCCTGCTGACTGGTTTGGAAACAGAAAAGGCTCTGCTATTGTCACTTCTCCTGGTTCTTATCCAGTACTAAACTATCACATTTATGCTATAAATATTGTATCAATCTCGTGCTAACTTGTTTTGTGATATCTTCACTTCCAGCTAGTAGTCACAGGCACAAACATTCACTCGTTCAAGTTGATTCCCTCTAAATCAAAATTCCAAATGAAAGCAAAACATAGTTCCTCTGCTAATTATTTATCAGATAGTTATAAATACAAATTACCTTTTTGCATCCTGACATTATCCATAAGGTTGCCGCCACTGTGTGTCTTTGTTTTCCACTTACATAGCACTTTCACCTGTAGAAAAGCTGGCACAAAATGGAAAAATATTTTTGGCTTTGTGCCCTGCAGCTGCAGTTAAAAATACCCCAAACTTATTAATTACAGTGTTGCTCTTTCCCAAAACAGCACCACACGTACAAATTACTCCATCAACAGTGAACACTGTGTTTATAGGTAAGGTACCATGACAGGTCATGCAATAAAAGCTACCAGACAAGGCAAAGGAAAACAGTTGAGCAGAGCCTTGGATGAAATGGCTTAGTGTGAGGTATCCCTGCCCATGGCAAGGGGGTTGGAACTAGATGACCTCAAGGTCCTTTCCAACCCAAACCGTTCTATGATTCTATGATACCATAGAGAATTTATATTGCTATGGAAATGTTATTGCAGCTACTATGCTGGTTCTGCCCTGAAACAGCATCCTACATGCCATTCTGTACAGATTCTCTTCTGTCTTTTTACTTGCTTAGAGCTCTAAAGGACAGTAGAGAAATACCCAGAGTTCAGCTCCAGCTGCCTTCTCATTCTAACATCTTCTGTGGTTTCCACTCCTGTGTGGCTGACACCTGTGAAATGTCCATACAGCCACCAAGGGCTGCTTGGAGCTACCATGCAAAAGTTTAGCTTTGTTACTCAATAGTTTTATCGAAAAAAGTAATTATTTGAGTGCCTGACACGCAGCTAAGTCAGTAAAACAGTAAGAAAAGTGTAATAAAAATTAGCTTAGACAATGTCTTACACCTATTTTATAAGACTATATCTCCCATGTTACTGGCATTCAGATGAGCCATTCAGACGGGTTTTCCTTCTTGGTAAAAAAGATTGTACATCATAGCAGGCACAGTGCAAATTACTAGCTGAATGAGATGCAGTCAGAGCTAGTATCAAGTAGAAAATCATTAACAATAACTTGTAATCAAGTTTTGCACAGCTTTCATGTAACAGTAATTAGATTTCATATGTCATATTTTTGAAAACAGTAATTTCTTTTGGTAATCTCAATGTTTTTAATGCCGTAGATACTAAGATGAAAGATTTTTTTTTATTAATAGCATTTTGCCTTTGTTCTATCCTTTTAGGAAAAAAACCTGACATCTTCTAAAAGGTTTCCTATGAAGCTGAGTAGGTGTGTATATGGCTTAATAAGTACACAGGATAGATGCTACGGACAAGTCGCTCTAAAGCCAAGTAGAATTTCTGTTTTACTGTACTGTGGTTTATATTTCCTTTGATCTATCTAATTACATTTAAAATCTGATTTATTCAACATAATCATGAAAAACTTTAACAGACCTCAGAGTGCACAAGTCAATAAATCAACTCTGCCTTGTATGAATTCCTCACGAATGAACTTCTACAAAAAGCAGTCGGGAAATCGTTTTATGGGCAATATCTCAGAAATCACATCTACTATATATACCTGATATGAAGAAAAAGAGCTGGAACAACAGTTTGCATTATAGTCCGCTATAGAAAGAATATATTGAGTTTCAGGAGGATACATGGGTCAGGCAGTGAAGTAGATGGAATGGACTAGACTAGACTGAAATGGAAAGTAAGACATAGCTTCAGCTAGTATAAATGCAATTCCAATTTAGATGTAATTTCAAGTTGCCACTACTAGAATAGAGTGGAATTGCTGAGTGCTGGTCATTGATGGACCAGGGCTGAAGTCCGAAGGTAAGTAAGTTAGTGATTCTATTTTAAAATTATTTAATTATTATAATTTCTCAAATATATATTTCCCCTACATCTGCTTGCCCCCTCTGTAAACTAAAAAAGGCCATGCCAACTGCTACAGAGTCTGGAGAAAGAGAGCAATGGTATGACCTGAAATGTTACTTCTTCAGATCAGTGATCTGATTTAATAGAAAAAATTCCATGACTAGGAGCACTGGGACTTCACTTGGGGTATTGACATGCCTGAACATTTGATGTGATGTAAAGACATGTGGTGGACAGAAGAGAAATGGCTGTGAGGCAAGAAAATACGTATGAGGATCATGAAAGCAGAATAGAAAAGGGTGTGTGGGAAAGCAGAGAAATGGGAAGAATTTATAAAATGCTGAAGAGCTAGAAAAGGACAAAGTTAGGTAAGGTAGGACAAAAAGGTAGGTAAGGACAAAAGGACAAAAGATAGGTAGGAAAACATCATGACACTGAAATGACAAGCAAACAAGAGGGACAGGAGGTGTCTAGGGCATGCAAGAAAACAGTGGGAGTAAAGGACATTAACAGGACTGAGGAGACGACTGAAGTTCAGAAAAGTAGACAAGGGACAGGAGACTGGCTTGGTTAGAAGCTGGCCTCACTTAATGAACAAAGAGATGCTAAATGAAGATTTGTTTAGATAATCCTGAGTAGAAGTATGGCAACATATAGAATCATAGAATCATAGAATAGTAAGGGTTGGAAAGGACCTCAAGATCATCGAGTTCCAACCCCCCCGCCATGGGCAGGGACACCTCCCACTAAACCATGCCATCCAAGGCTATGTCCAACCCCACCTTGAACGCCGCCAGGTATGAAGCATCCACAACCTCCCTGGGAAACCCATTCCAGGGCCTCACCACCCTCACAGTAAAGAATTTCTTCCCCATATCCAATCTAAACCTCCCCTGTTTAAGTTTAAACCCATTACCCCTTGTCCTCTCACCACAGTCCCTAATGAAGAGTCCCCCCCCAGCATCCTTATAGGCCCCCTTCAGGTATTGGAAGGCTGCTATGAGGTCTCCACGCAGCCTTCTCTTCTCCAGGCTGAACAGCCCCAATTTTCTCAGCCTATCTTCATACGAGAGGTGCTCCACTCCCCTGATCATCCTCGTGGCCCTCCTCTGGACTTGTTCTAACAGTTCCATGTCCTTTTTATGTTGAGGACACCAGAACTGCACACAATACTCCAAGTGAGGTCTCACGAGAGCAAAGGGGCAGGAGCACCTCCCTCGACCTGCTGGTCACACTCCTTTTGATGCAGCCCAGGATATGGTTGGCCTTCTGGGCTGCAAGCGCACACTGCTGGCTCATGTTCATTTTCTCGTCAACCCACACCCCCAAGTCCTTCTCCGCAGGGCTGCTCTGAATCTCCTCCCTGCCTAATCTGTAGCTGTGCCTGGCATTGCTCCGACCCAGGTGTAGGACTTTGCATTTAGCATGGTTAAACTTCATTAGGTTGGCATCATCCCACCTCACAAGCGTGTCAAGGTCCCTCTGGATGGCATTCCTTCCCTCCAACTTATCAACCGAACCACACAGCTTGGTTTCATCAGCAAACTTGCTGAGGGCGCACTCAATCCCACTGTCCATGTCACCCACAAAGCTGTTGAACAAGACCGGTCCCAACACCGATCCTTGTCACATGTATAAGGACTGGCTCCTTCCCCTTCAAAGACCAGAAGGCAGACTGAAAAAAGCAAACATAGCAAACCTGGATATACGATAATTAATTACCCTGTATAACTTTTCCATCAGCTTTATAATTCTGAGATGGTTTGAACACATTGCGCAATACTCTGCTCCTTGCAGCATAGCTGTGTGGTTTTGTGGGAAGACAAGTGGGACAATATACATCACATCTCAGTGCAGATGAAGATGCCTGGATGGGGCTTAGAGACATGGTTACACCAGGGTGTGTATGGGAATGGAACGTTCTTATAGTACCATGATTGCAGCTAACCAGATTTTCCTCAGGTCATACAGGAGATACCACACCCCTTCGTGCTACAATTGCATTTAGTCAAACCAGGTTCATCCTAAATGATCTCCCCTATCTATTACTAATAAAGAAGACAAATGTGCTTTGCATAGCAAGAGCCTGAAATTTCACTTTGTGTCACTCTGGTAAATCCACATTGCTTTGATGGGAAATATCACAATGATTGTCTCCAATTAGTCTCAGTTACACAATTTCCGACTGCAATTTCCCAGGCAGAAATGCATGTGTGCATTCTGGGTAGCTGACACATAGTGCATTTGATGTTTCAAAGGCAGAAAATCCTCTAGCATTAGCACACTAACAGAGGTAACCTCTGCAGCACACACTTTTCAATTGCATGCATATTCACTCTGTGTTGTCCAGAACTGTGCAAGCACAATGGCCTGTTGTATGTAAGGAAACACGTCAGGACTAGAAGTCTGGGCATAAATAGCTTCATCACTAGAGTTAATTCCAAACCCAAATATATCAGTAATGGAGAAAAAAAATAGCAAACAAGCAAAAGCATCAAAAAAAACCGAACCAAAGCTAACAAAAAAAAAAAATCTCAAACCTTCACAAAATCAAAGAACTAGGTAAAAAACTGAAACATTACTTCTCAAGTATTCTGAAGTTGAAGGATAATATCAAACCCTATATGTTCATATTAATACTTGCCATGCTCACAGTAGCTATGACAAGTCATAACTTTAATTAGTTAAATTATAATGGTGGTATAAATTAATAAAGACTTTATTGAAAGGTTGGTTGGCATTTCCATTAAAATTGCTGTTCCTGGAGTCATGTGAAGGTATCAGAAACTCAGCTTCTGTTCAAAGAAGTGCCTCAGTCATAGAGAAAAACCTGGCTGCTGCTTTGCAAAAATCAAGTGAGGATACCTGCAAATTCAGTCTTCATTATTTACAAACATTTTTGTAAATAAAACAGTCTTTAACAGATAAAGATAAAACACTGCACACCCTCCAGACATGATCCATCAAGAAACTAGTTCAGCCAAAATGAATGCACACAAAACCTAGGATGAATCCCAGAGGCAGGCAGGTTGCCCAAGGACAGCTCAAACGGCACTAGAATCCAAGATTGGTTACTTCTTTTTGCCACATGAGGGACTGATTGCTGGTGTGTTGAGTAGCCCCTTATCTTGCTACACTCCTTTTCTGCGTCCAGTGTCCCACAGGTAGTCATGGCCAAAGATTAAAAAAAAAAAAAGTAATAATTATTATTACCAAATAAAGCAGACAGATTAGTGACTGAAATTCTGTGACTCTGCAAAATAATTCTACCCCAAATTCCCTCCAAGGTGAGTTGTCATCTAAGGTGAAAAACAGCTATTGTGAGTAGAGGATTGCATGTGCACACACTGTATACATGTACACCCTGTAATTAGGATTTCACCCACTAGGAGCTGGCAGCTGGTGTACCACAGAGAGAAGCTGGTTTCCCCTAAGCAATTATCTAGCTCTGGCTTTGATTTTAATTTCTAACAAATAAACAAACTCCAAGGCTGTAATTCTCTGCAGCTCCACATGAAAATTATAGAGCAGTGGTCATAGAAGGCATCTGAGAGCTGACCTGCCCCTGATGCTGCTCCCCCTCCCTGGTGCTGGTGGCCCAAACAGCCCGGGGAAGGCATCGCACATGGGAAAGTCATCACACGCAGAGAAGGCATCATGTGGGACATCTGCTGAACTAGGCAGTCCTGCAGTGGGGAAAGGAAGGCTGGCTCCTTCCACAGATCAGCCCAATGACCCTCTTCAGCATTCCTCACTAGGACATGAGCTGTGACAAGGACATGACACAGTGACATGGTTCACTTCTGCACAGTCTGGACCAACCTCCAGGGCATACCAGGTGAGAATTCACACTGTGAAAAATGGTAATGTATCTTTCTGTGTACATGCCAAAACCCTTGGAGGCTGGGACCTCCCATCCATTGTTAGGTGAGTCTTGTGAGGTTTTCTCTGAACAGGTCTAGTTTCAGTTTCTACTTCATTGAAATTGAACCATGAACAGCCATGAAAGGAACAGCACTGACCTCAGATTTTTCCTAAGCTGCTGCCTTCTGCGGAAAACAGAAGTTTTCTCACATAATTAAAAGGACAAGTACCCAGTATATGCACCCCATACAAGTTTTATGCTGCACATTGCCCACTAGGCTAAGGGTAAATCTCCAACATCACAGGGTCTAGAATATAACTCATTTATGCAAAATATTTATATTTGTCTATATAATTTGAAAATTAAACTAGTCTAAAAATTATTTCATTTTGAAGTGGCACAATCCTTTTTAAAACATGAAGACAAGAGCAATCTAGAAACAGTTTAGAACCGTACCGCAATTTGGTTCAAAAGCTTAAGGGAGGATGGCTTAGCTGCCTTCCTGAAGGAACAGTGCTCAGGAGATTATGCTGTCTGTGTTTTCTTATGTTCCCTGGTAAATCTTGAGCCCTGTGGCCCGTTTTCACTGGTAGCACCATAGTCCTTCTGCAGCATGATTAGAAGGTGAAAAGAGGAAGAATAAGAGCAAGAGAGATACTGCAATCATTGGAAATATTTAACTGGAATTAGCAAACAGCTGGTCAGGTACAAACTGACAGGAAACGAGTGTTGCTACATCTAGTGCTCAGGGAGTGATTTTTTAAACATGGAAGAACTCTAATAGGATTGAATGAACATGTCTGTCTTTATGGCTTATATGAATAAAATCTGACATCCCTTAGGGCACAAAAGTAAGTATTTCAGCCATGACTTTCATTCACTTATATGAATATTCATTCAGATGAATAAGAATTCAGCTTGAACTGAAATATCCCTTAAACAGGTGCCAGCAGGACAACAGGGAGGAAACAAAAGTCCTGGAGATCAAAACAACTTGAGCAGAATCACACAACAGTGACGAGTGCTTCAACGTCCTACTCATTAGACATGGACAGATATTTCAAGGTGCCAAGATGACCTGAGCAAGACTTTGGATACAAGAAGCACAGAGGGATTTTTGGCTTAGCAGTGACGCAGTGATGCTGGTGAATGCGGCATGGAGATGCCAGCCTGGCTTTGCCAGCTGAGAGGCAGAGTGCAAGGCAGTGCAAAGAGTACCCTAAAAGTGGTGCTGCTACAAACAAGCCCGTGCTAGTACCTTTGTACACAGCTCTGTAGCGATGCTGCCAGCTCAGATCAGAATCAGCCTGAGGATCACCACACAACAACTTCTTGGGCAGTGAAGACATAAGCAGTTTTCCTGTTGGCTTTCAAAAGGAAAATACAAATTACTGACTTTTCAGACCTGTTTCTCATCCAGCATTGGAGCTTCTCTTCTGCAGATTGACAGTCTCACTAGCAGAAAGAATGGAGCCATGAGGCATCCCTGCTGAGGGACATGTCGTGCTCCTATCTTTGGGAATTCACCACTTTTCAGATGGCCACTGTTCCATGCTCCAGGGGAGTGAAACAGCCAGGAGACCACTTTGCAAAGGGATCTTCCTACCTCAAGGCTCTTCACAAAATATTTCCAAAGCAGAGAGGTCATCCTGACCATAAAAAAGACATAGATTTCCTTTGTGATGGTGAGAATTATGCCTTGTCTGACATTACTTGGCTTAATGAAAGAATACTTCCTTGTTTCATGGAATCTTTGAGTGTCTAGTGCAACATCAAATGGAGCAGAGCTTGAAAGTGGATTCATTTGTCCCATGTCTCTATGAGACTGCATGTTGGCATTAACAATTTAAAAGTAAACTTCCTTCACATAGCGAGAGAATGAAATATTGTTGACATAAGGAAAATAGAATATGTTGACTCTTCATCTGGTTCTGAAAAATATCACTTTGGGGTCAGTTGACAAATTTTGTCCTTATAAGGGAAAGCCCTTATTGAAAACACAGACTGTATTTGATAAGCAGCTTTGCTATTTAAAGTGCGTTTCTATAGCTAAGTTTAAAATACTTCCATCGTGTTTCATTTTCCTTACAAAAATAATATTCTGAGTCTTAAATGTAGGGTAATCATCTTAGTCTTGTAATTATTTTTATTATTTTATGGTGGACTATTTTGTTGTCCCTGCCCACAGCAGGGGGGTTGGAACTGGATGATCTTAAGGCTCTTTCCAATCCAAACCATTCTATGATTCTATGTGGGAAAATTAATGCTGATGCCCAGAGCAGACCAGCAATTTGTATTGGCAACCATATCTTCACATTTTGAAGAACAAAAGACCATACCTATGAGTTAGCTATACAGTCACTGTTTCAAAAGAAATTCCTACTGTGTATAAAGGTAAAAGTAAAAAAACCAAAACAAAATTAAGTGCTTTACAAGTTGGAAAGACAGAGTTATGATTATCAAAGCTGTTTGCCTAGCAAAAGTTAGTGAGAAATTGTTTGTTATGCATGAAAAATTCAAAGCCAGTACTGAGGTAATTAGGAATGGAATTCACTGTTGAAGAGAATTTTTCAGTAGAAAACAGGCAAGAAGCAGGGTTTTCACAGGAAGAGAGCTGTCGGTCCCAGCTGCCAGCCACCAGAGCCCAGCCCTAACCTCAGCTCACTGCCACTCCTGGCTGCAGCCACCTCAACCCTGGCCCTACCCAGTTATAGATATGTAAAATCCTGGTTTGAACAGAGGATGGAGGCTTTGTGGTGCCACCTTTAACCCCCAGCAGCCTCCTTCTGTCCCAGAGCAAACCCATTACTTTAATTCTTAGCCCTAAGTAAAACCCAAGCCACTCTGCCTCCAACCCATATCCTTAAAAATACCCGGATGGCTCCTGCTGATGCCAACACAGCACTGGCTGGAGCAAATTGCCTGACCCAATCCCAGCCTCATTCATTAGTCCATACTCTGCTCACCTGTGCTTAATGGCACATGCTCACCAGGACTGACTAGTGCACACTGAGCGTAACTCCTGTTTAGTGCTCATGCTGGTTCCAGTGCTTCTGCCAGAAGATTGGAGTTCACACTACCAAGACTTTCATTAATCAGCAAAAGCAAGAGAAATAAACTGTTCCTAATTCAGCTGCCCATTTATGTGTACACAGATGTGTGAATTCTGTTTTATTCTAATTACAGTTGATACATGTGGGGATGAGGAGATATCTGCATACATTGCTACGAAATTAGCAGAAGGATAAAAAGAATTACTTGTGGATTGTGGGGAAAAACACTTTGAACAGCTATGCAAAGCTCAAGAATTGCAACAGACTTCATCCACCCTCAGAGGTGAAGAAATCCTGGCTTGCGTACATGTCCTGGTTTTGGCTGGGATAGAGTTAATTTTCTTTCTAGTAGCTGGTACACTCCTGTGTTTTGGATTTGGTATGAGAATAATGTTGATAACACACCAATGTTTTAGTTGTTGCTAAGTAGTGCTTACTCTAAATCAAGAACTTTTCATTTTCTCATGCTCTGCCAGGGACACAAGAAGCCAGGAGGGAGCAGAGCCAGGACAGCTGTCCCAAACTGGCCAAAGGGATATTCCATACCATAGCATGTCACACTCAGTATGGAAACTGCGGGGAGTTGACTGGAGAGGACCAATCACAGCTTGGGGTCAGGCTGGGTATTGGTCAGCAGATGGTGAGCAATTGTGTTGTGCATCTCTTGTCCTTCTGGGGGTTTATTTCTCTCTCTGTTTCCTTTTATTAGTAGTAGTAGTATATTTTACTTCATTTAAATTGTTAAACTGTTCTTACGGGTTTTACCCATGGTTTTTATCTTTTTCCGATGCTCCTCCCATCCCTTTGAGGAGGTGGTGGCTTGAGCGAGCAAGTGGCTGCATGCTGCTTAGTTGCTGGCCGGGGTTAAACCATGACAATCCATTTCACGAACTTCAGCATCAGCCAGAAAGTGCCATGGAAATGATTGCTGTTTTCAGAAGTTGTGTTGCCTTTGGACAGGTCAGCAGAGGAGCTGGTGCTAAGCATTAGTATTGCAAGCTGCCCTACTATGGGTGACTGAGGCTTGGGCAGGAGGGCATTCCCAGACAAAGTGTCACCAGTGTGAGCAGAAGAGGAGGGCTCTCTCCTCCCTGAGCCCTTTCTTGTAACACTTCTTATTTTACCTTTGTCACGCAGAAGATTCATAATGACGTTAAGTGCCAACTCAGAGTTACCTCACTCATTGCTTAAAAATATCATGCCACTCATCCTAGGTGCCAGAAATTCTCCAGGCAAGCTCATGCCATTTACCTTGATGATGAGCACTAGGTATATTTTTGCAGACCTGACAGACCTGAAGGGAATGTCTCACCCAAGCAGCACATATTCTCACTACTGCTTTCTCCTTTTGCACTGGTGTCTCTTTGTCTGTGCACACCATTGGAAGGAATCCCTTCTCTCTTTGCAGGTGTGGGAGCTATTGTGGGATGGGGGATCTCTGTCTTCACCCCCAAATGTGCCTATACTGGGAGCCAACAGCACTCCAGCCAAGGCAATAGCATGGGATGGGGTGGCTGAGGGCAGGCATTGTATCCCCACTGCCAGAAACTGGGTGTTGTCCCAGGGATGCTGTGGAGAACACACTGTTATACCCTGTTCATAATTCCCAGTGTTTTGCTCACTCTCAAGAAACAACTGTTTACACCTTCATGGCATGAATATTTTTAAAGCCATATGAGTGCACAGAGGGGTTCCTTCTGTTTTTGCTGCTGTGTGTTCCCTTAGAGACTCCTGGCTGGAAACTTGGACAAAAACAAGTCTGCCTCTCAATAAAGCATACCTTCCTTTAAAGGCCATCCTTAACATACTCAAAATAGCTAAATGTTTCTGATAACTACATACACTAGCTATGTACATAGATGAAGAATCCAAAAGGACATATTTGGTCCATGAAGAACTGCTGTATTCAGCTACTTGCAAATATCTCCCATTCTTAAGACACTTACACAGACAGGTCTAATTTGTGAAGCAGGAGGGAATGGAGGGTGCAAAGAGTTTGCAGAAAACACCAAAATGATAGGGAGTATATCCTGTGCATTGCTGTTTGGGTTTTTTGTGGGGACAGAGAGGTTATGCAGAAAGAGCACTGGAAGGAGCTGAGGCTTCATAAACCAAACATCGTCAATAATTTTTACAAAGGCACTTATATATATAGAGGCACCTAGACTGACCACTTTAAAGTTCATTTGCTCATGGCCACATTTCACTGCAGCCACACCTAAGTCAGTAACCTTCAAGCATTTCCACTGAATTTTACACCTGCTTATAGGGTGAGTAACTTGTCCTGAACGAAACGTGAACTTACAATAAAGTGTGCCTGTTTGTGTTTAAAAAAATCAGCCTGAACACCCTTGTTCACCTTCTTTCCTCATCTCAAACAGGCACTTCAAATGTGCTGCCGCTAACCTGCAAGGACGATTTTATCCACTAGTTCACTGTTTACGATATTATGCCATTTATACATCGTCCTTTTACTCAATATTGTTTTACTGAGTTCTTTCTGTCAATGGAGCATTGCTTTGCAGTAAGGAATGAAGCTGGCATTGTTTACCATGGGTTATTAGAGCATGTTAATGAGTTCGAATACCATGAGGTACTCAAAAGCAAGTACATATTTAAAGAGTTCATTCATGGAATTCATGTTGAGCTTTGAAAGACACAAGAATTTTGAAAAAAGAAAATTTTTTTTTGTCGATGGAAATCTTAAACTATATGAAAGAAAATAAAGAAGCATCGACAAAAAAAAAATCCCACCTCGTGTAACGTCAATATTTGGAAACACTACATGTTCCTAACCAGCTCTTTGAAAATCATTTTCACTCCTAATTCTCTGCCGAAAGCTGAATCTGGATCTTTATAGTTCTCTTTGAAGACTTGCTAGCAAATCTTGTAGGAACAGGTCTTCTGAAATTCTATTTCATACTGCTTTCTGGTCTGTAAATATGAAGGAAAATCACTCCTGAGGGTGTATTAAATAATTCTGGTCTAACCAATGCTAGCATTGCAAGGAGAAAATATGCAAACTACAACATAAATACAAATATCAAAGCCTATTTAAAACCTTGGTAAGTAGCTAGTGCACCAGTTAGGGAACATGGTTGCATTATGCTTGTACCCCACAGAAAGAAGAGGCTCACAAAGGTCACTATCCTGAAGACCTAACAATTTACTCAGACCTGCCTGACTTCTACTCCTGGGCAATATGGGCCCACTCCCAGTATGCTTGAGACTACGGGGGCAAGTGGCCATTATGGTAATGTTTCCTGAGTCCATACAGATAAAGGAAAATTATTTTAGTCTCATAACTGTTCATATAGGAAATACCTCTTTATTCTATGGCCATTTTTCAGGTGAAATATGAATAAAGGAAAATCTCCTGAAACCACTCCTGCAACAAGGTGGAACTATGGAACAGCAATATAAGCATTAAACGAATAAAAGCATGTGCTATAACGTGCATAGAAGTATTCAAGGGTCCGAGTTCTTTCCATCCTTTCCACATAACACAAGAAACCAGAATTGCCAAGCTGTTAGTGAAGGAGTTTTATTGACAATTTCAATCGATATGATAAGGTGTATCTATGAAATGTATTTATTTTCAAAATTCCTGATCCTGCTCTGCCACTCCACAGAGGCTGGTATTCTCCTTAAAAATCCAGCAATCTAAGATAGTAAAAAGAGCCTTGTTATAGCTGTGGTGGCTAAGGAGATGAAAAGCACAAGGTGTGAGGATAAAAGGAGTTGCCTCTCTCTGGTGCTACCCTAGGGAAAAGCTGAAGTGACAGCAGAACGGATGAGGAGTGGGAAAGAAATAGATGTTTATCATCAAGGTACTGCATGACTGGGGAAAAAACAGCGCATGACCGTCATTTTATTGCCATCTTTCTACAGTGCTGCTTCCAAAGAGCCTGGAACTGTTTCCATTCTTCTGTTGTCTCTGTTGCTCAGCTGAACACATGATTTCTGACACAAGGTCAGTAACACTTTAATGCATCTCTGAATCATCTCACCCAAACTGGTGAAGACTGCAAAAGATGGTGCCAAACCTGGGCTTGAGGAGTTGCTTTATTATTTGAGAACAAATGTATTTCATTGTGGTTTCTTACTTGTAACTCATGTAAGTGACAGGATGACTATTTCTTGAAAGATTTCTTTTAGCTAAAAGCGAGTAGCATGACTCATCTAGCCTGAATTAGGTGACTCTGGGGTAACTGGAGAGGCATGGGGAAATGGCAAATGTGGGAATATGATTGCAGAGGCTTTCAACCAAAAGAGATGCTTACTCAGTAAAAGAAAGGGTTTTCTAAAAAATGTCTATTCCTTTTTCTGCAAAAGGAGCTAAGTATTTCCAAAATACAGATTATATGAGTATATATTATAGGTTAGGGTATAAATTGTTGTTCTGTGATAAGAAAAATATTAAGTGTTCACGTTATTTGAGAAAGTTACAAAGTCTTGTTCATTGGGAAAATAATAAATGCAATGGACTTTGAGCTGATTCAGTCTAGCTTATAAGTCTGTAACAGAGGCTTAGCCATAGCCTCTAGGAGGTTGCATGGTGTAGAGAGAATAATAATTCAAACACTCTGTATTTTGTTTGAGCTAAGAGTATGCAGGTGCTCACAGACTGTGGAGCTGCTATGTGTGCCTCTAAGCAAGCTAGTTTTCCTCTCAGTTTTTTTGTCCCTTATTTCCTGAACAAAACTGGACCTCCCTGCACTCAGTCTTTAGCTAGGATTACATTTAGCAAAGCTTTATTTTCCTTTCTTCATCCTCATCCTATGGAGTGGATAAATTTTGCCATTTAGGTTCCTAAGTTCATTAAATAGCAAATATTTAAATCTGTTTATTTTCAATTGTCTGTTTTTTCAGCCACCTATCCAACAACTTGGTTGTCTGCACTTTGGAAACTTCACTGTGACAATGATTGATTCAGCTACAAGTTGCCCAATAACTCTAGGGTTCCCCAGAGTTAGCCAAAAATGTTTCCTAATTAATCTACAGAACAAATGCGTGGCATGATAATGCAAGTGACTTGCTTCTCAAAAGAATGAGTGAAATCCTTTTCTTTGAAACCGTTGCTCCTTTCCTTGGATTCACTGGTATTTTTGCCCTGATTGAAAGCAGCATTCTGGTCCAAACCTTGGGAGATAATCCAGATTGCTGCCAAATTCTTTTAAATAGGTGTTTAAAGTCATCTTCATTCCATTTAATTAACAAGTAAGGAGTACCAGACTACCTCATTCAGTATTAGGCAGCACTTCCCTCATTAGAAAAGTAGGGAATCTGTCTGGATTACAAGTGCTGAGCAGGACTACTGACAGACGAATATACTGTTTTATCCAGAAAGAAGATATGGCTTTTTGTTGCTGTGATGTATTTGTTGCAGGGAATTACTTATTCAGAAGAACTCAGAAGAACTCAGAGAGCTGTGGATCCTGAAGCTTTTATGAATATTGTAAGTTGCTCAATAGAGGAATTGTTATAGCTGTGGTGGCTAAGGAGGTGAAAAGCACAAGGTGTGAGGATAAAAGGAGTCGCCTTTCTCTGGTGCTACCCTAGGGAATACATGTCTCAGAGCAGAGGGGTTTCTAGGTGTTAGAAATAACAGGGTGGATAAACTGCCTTTATTTATCCCATCATCTCTGATCACTGTATATTCTCTTCCCTCTTCTCTTCTCTTCTCTTCTCTTCTCTTCTCTTCTCTTCTCTTCTCTTCTCTTCTCTTCTTGTCCCTCTTCCCTCTTCCCTCTTCCCTCTTCCTCTTCTCAAGTTTGATAGAAATGAAAGCAGACATCTTTCCTTAGTAAATCTCCAGGGTTAATTTAATTTTAAATATCAGTTACCAGTTTGCTATTGCTGGCACTATCTCCCTATCTGAAAGAATGACCCTTTGGAATGTCAGCATATCCTCAGCAAAGATGACTCTAAATAACTAAAGGCATATGTTTTCTCATTTTTTGAATGACCAGCATAGCTCAGAAGCAGCCAGCTTTTCAGAAGAGCACCTCTTGCCAAGCAAGCTTGTTTAGATCTTTAGTCACTTGTTAAAATCTTGGTGTTTCTGTGCCATGTGGCAAATTACATTGCATAATTCGCTGAGTACAAGGTATAAAAACCAATCCTCTTTTGTAACAAAACAGGTTGAGTGTTACATGTCAAAAGCAATACTTTATTTCAGAGCTTAATAGCGGCTGTGCTAGGGATTTCCCTTGTGACTATGCAAGTGGCTGATCCTGTTTTTTCCATAATGCAGTCAGTTTTTCAGTGGTACTGGCTGCATATGTGCCATTCACAAAAGGGCAATTGTGAAGGTCCTTGGATTTCTCCGAAGGTAGTTTAAATAAACTGGTTTCACTTGCATGACAGCAGATCTGGAACATGCACCTGGGCAGCTCTTCATCTCTAAGTGAAGATGAGAGAGAAGCTAATGGAATCATAAGCTATTTCTATGAGCATATGATTATTCTTATATCACGAGAGTGCAAGGGCTTGTGATGATTGTACAGCAGTAGTGTAATACAGGGTTTTTAAACAGATTGTAACTGAATAGTTGAATCCTAGATCTAATACAAAGAATGAAGGAAATTTGTTGTAGTATTAGGGTTAGAATATCCAATCTGATATTGCTTTATTCAGATGCTTAATATATGTAGACTAAATTACCAGTTGTATCTGCTTTCATACATTTCTTCATTGTGAATATCTTATGCATATAATAGACTTCTGCAAACAAATACATGTAACTTCTCTTCTAGAATGAGCTCATTACTTACAAGGGGTACCCCAGTGAGGAGTATGAAGTGACAACAGAAGATGGTTATACTATTACCCTTAACCGGATACCTTATGGTACACAGAATCAGGGAAACCCAGGTACAGTTTGTTAATATGTGACAAAACTAGCCTAGCTAGTGCACGTTCTTGAAAGAGATACCTTATATTTATAAAATATCCATCAAAGCTTGCATTTGCAAGTGAAATTTTAGCAGAGAATTATGGCAAGACCAATCTGATCTATGTCAAGCATACCTATTTATAATAAAATTCCACTAGATATGAAACATATACCCTCATAATAAGAGTTGATAAGTAAACCAGTTTTTTAAAAAATAGGGTAAAGACTGTAATCTGCCCAATCAGCCTGTTTTGTGAAAGCTGTTCCAGCTTCTGATTCTGCTTTGGTTTTGCTTACACCTGGTAAATATCAGGTAATGATTATATTTTGGGTAAAGGAAACCTCTACAAACAATCTCACACCTTCATTCTTTTTATCAGTGTTGAGAATCTCAAGCTAATGCAGCTGAGCTATACATTGACCAGAGGGTGCCAAACTAGTTTTCACTGGTGTCAGACAGATCTTTACATAAATCCTTACAGAAGCTTAGAAGTTCTCTCTTTACAGTTTTGTTTTTATAATTAGTTTTCTCCCTTTAAATTGGTGCAGGAACAAGTCCAGTACTGACAGTAATATCCCTGAACTACCAGAAAAAGAAAATGAATTTAGTTTCTATTTGTTTTTCAGGTTTAAAACCTGCTGTGTTTCTCCAACATGGGTTACTGGGAGACGCTAGTAACTGGGTCACAAACCTGCCCAACAACAGCTTGGGCTTCCTACTAGCTGACGCTGGTTTTGACGTTTGGATGGGAAATAGCAGAGGGAATCGCTGGTCCAGAAAGCATCAAAATTATTCCATTGATCAAGACGAATTCTGGACTTTCAGGTAGATGGAACCATTGAAGGACATCTCCATTGCCCATATTTATTTAAGCTGGCTAAATCAGGGGTTTACATATGCTACCTTTTATAGAGCATTCTCTATGTTCACTTTTGCTCAGGTGCACGTATACACATATCTGAACTTCAGTAGTAATGGAAACTAATTACTGCTAGAAAAGGTTCTAGAGGCATAACAGCAGAGCAACACTGAAGAACCTGCACAGGTCATCTCCAAGCCATTCCTTAGTTCCAGAGGCAGTTTTGAAGGCTGTTTAGAAGCACTAGTCTGCATATTACAATAATATAAAAATCACAAAAGGAGAAAATGTAAATAATTTTAGCACTTATTTTAATGTGCTTTTAAAAATAGACCTTTTATTTAATGCCAAATTGTATAAAATAAGTAATTCCATGGAAGGAGCTCTGTAACTGTATCACCACTTGTCACTTTTGTATAGACACATACAATTCAGCCTGACACTTCTTGAAGTTATAGTCCTTCCTTTGATGTAAAGGGAGAAAATACCCCAGAAAATTTTGAGTAGCATCTTCCATATCCAGTGCCAGAAAAATAGCAGAATGATTCACTTCACAGTTCATGCTGTTTCTATGCTGACAAGCCTGTAATAAAAATGTGAATTCAATACAAAGTCTGATTTTTAATTTATGCATAATTCTTTCCATTTCCTGCCTGCAGTTTTGATGAGATGGCCAAATTTGACCTTCCAGCAGCAATAAATTTCATTGTGGAGAAAACAGGACAGGAAAAGTTGTACTACATTGGCTATTCGCAAGGTACTACCATCGGTAAGTAAAATGTGAATTGAGATACTGTGATTCTGAATGTACCTGTGGGTTTTATCAACTTTCTGTGGGTGTGAAAAACATAGGATAAGCTGTTTGCAACATATAGGCATTTTAGATTTATTATAATGCCAATAAAACGTAATGGGCCAAGTGCACTGCTGCTCTAAGTCTATCGATTGAGTTGTACTGGAAATTATTGTGGGCCATGCAAATTGTTTTATTCCAAGATGCAAGGGCGTGCCCAACAGCAGCTGGTCAGTTGGCCAAAATAAACCAAACAGGAAGATGAAAGTACAGAAAGAGAAGTTGGCAAGTTTGGACAGAACACACACACACACAAAAGAAAATATGAAATTGGGTTGACCATAAGAAAAACAACTGCACCTCCCAGTAGTACGTGAAACGTATGAACGTACATTAGAAGTGCGCATTTAAGTTTAAATGGGTTTGGAAAAAACCTGCAAAGGCAAAATATAGACAGAAATTTCTCTTTGAAGAGGGAAATAAAACTACAATTTGGTAACACATGGAGAAGGGGGATGTTACACACATCTAGGCTGAGCTGTAATCTCTGAAGAACTAACAGCAACAACTAACTATAAGGTTGTTTGTAGGTTTGAAATTGCAGAATAGCATTTATAAATAATGAAAATAGTTGGATGTACAAATTATTATTTTCTTTAACTCGCCTTTTTTGTTTTCTCAGCTTTCATTGCCTTTTCAACAATGCCAGAGCTGGCTCAAAAAATCAAACTCTATTTGGCGTTGGCACCTGTTGCTACCATTAAGTATGCTAGAAGCCCAGTGACAAAACTTCTCTACCTTCCCGAAACATTGCTCAGGGTATGTGATATCTTGGTTTCAACCGTTTAACCATATGCTTGTTTGTTTAGCTTTTAAAATGGATAAACAGAAAGTATAGGGCTTTACAAAGTCTAATCATCTGCATGTGGGTAGGTTTACCTCATGACTGAAGTCTTTGGAAATTCAGACTGGACATTAAGTGAAGCTTTTTATCTAGGGCAGTAGTGCAGCATTGGGATAGGTCTCCCAGAGAGGTACAGAGGTGCAGATCCTCAAAGGTCTTCAAGGTTCCTGTAGGCAAAGCCACAATCAATGTGCAAGCATAGACCTAAACTATGATTGGAGTTAACATTTAACACATCTCTTCATTAAAAGTGATGTAACTCAAATTAAGTAATGCCTGAGCAGGCTGATGCAATGGAAAAAAAAACCCCTCACCACCTAGTTTCTCTCTTGTTTATGTGAACATCATCTGACAAAGGAAGAGAAAGCAAGTGAGAATCACTGAAAGTACTAGAGAAGAAGACACAAAAACCTTTTAAAAACAACAGCACAATGTACAAGTGTACATTCTCAAATGAATGTTACCTTTGTATTTCACAGGGTTTGCTTGGCAAAAGAGAATTCCTTCCTCAGATTGAGTGTCTGAGAAGGCTAATAGTTCCTGTCTGCAGCAACCCTGCTTTTGCCAGGCTTTGTAGAAGTGTCTTCTTCGGTCTGGGCGGCTGTAACCTGAGAAACATCGATGTGGTATGTATAACTCTTTTACAGCTCTACTGAGCGTTTAAGCTTCTGCTCCCAAAACTTACCTTCTATGATGTGGAGTGAATTCTGAATTTCTATTAGTCAGCATCACACTGCAGGGAACAGTCCCCACTACTGCACAGCAATATCTGCTGGTTGCCCCATCACTGTCAGGGAATCACTGCCTCATTCCTTAGAAGAGCACTTGGCACCATTCCTACAATCAACAGCTGCTCAAAGCCCCCAAAACTCTGCAGCCTGCCTTCTGCTAGTCCTCATGTAGGGCACTGTCTCTTGGTTCACACTGTGACTACTGGTCTCATTGGCGATCTTCAGTATGCTGGCATACCATGGGAAGAGCAATAAAACTCCTACTTGCTTCATGATTTCAGGAGCTCCAGAGAAAGGAACACGCCCCCTTGTCTTCCTCCTCTAAGTCTTGCATCATCAGGGATGTGCTCAGAGGCACAGGATACCTGGGGGTACCTAACAGAGAGCTGGCAGCCACTGGGGACTAAGATATACTTGGACACCTTGTGCTATGTACAGCCGTAGGTCAGATCAGCTGGCATCAAACTTTTGCTCCAGTCTTTTCCAGAAACGCCTCCAAGCACATTCTCTGAGGAAGGATCACATAGCAACTTGTTAAGAAACCCCTGCTTAACTAGGGTGTGTTTTATTTCAAGTAGTCATGCAGTCCTCAGGCAGTTGTAGTTCCTTTTGCTGTTCTGCCCAACAGCGATCCTCTCTCACACCGGATCTGCTATAGACTTCTGACAAAAAAAGAGCCCACCTAGTGAGAGATCTAAGTTGCTGACTTGCTATTCTATCCTTTCTATCTGTAGATTCTTTTAGAGTCTCAGTCACCCCAGAAAATGTTCTGGTTGGGGGTTGTTCTTTCAGTGCTCCTCCAAACCTGAGATATTGCCACATATGGAGTAACTCTGAGGGAGTTGATGACCATACCACTCCAATTTCTGTTGTTTCTATTGTTACACGACTCTGCTGTGGCAGATGTTTTGTTCTACATATAAATAGAAGGGAGGAAGAGAATACTCACTGAATATTTTCTTTCAGAACAGAATCAATGTGTATATTGCACAAACCACTGCTGGAACTTCTGTGCAGAACATAGTCCACTGGAGTCAGGTACTAACAAATTCCTGGAAACCAAAATAGATACTCACTTCTACCTGAATGGTATTGAATGGGTATAACCTGATATCCTGCCATGAATCCATTGCTAACTTCGTGGTAATACATGCAACTTGGGGTTTACAATTAAAGTCTTAATTCAAACCACTAGTTTTCATTGATCCTTTGCCAGCAGGATAGAAGTACCCTACGTGATACAGGTACATTTGAAGCCAACAATGAAACATGGTATTTCTGTAAAAATATGTATGCTGGCAGCTGTGTATACAGATGTACATATCTTTCTTCCTACTGTGTATCCAGTACCTTTTATAAATGATGTCCACAGTTCTGTACACTTTACCTGAAGAAATTAGTATGTTTCCAATGTGGAGTCAAGAAATGAGCAAGATATAGCTGCTTTGTAAAATAGTAGATTTTACTGACAAAAGCCCTTGTATTTTCATCACTTGTTCCAAAGCTCTCAATGTCTGAGCAGCAATAGTACTATGAACAGTATACTCTTTATTTAGTACACTTGTTATATGTTTTACTTGCAAGGTACTGCAACAGTATATCCTCAGCAGCAGTGCTGAGGAAAGCTGCATTTCAGACTTTGGTTTCACACTTTCGTGATTCATAATGTCTGGGCTCAGTCACGGAAGCTGCTGCATGCATGACAGGTTTTCCAGCAGCACTGCAGTCTCTGGAGCAAAGCAGGAAGCAGCTGCAAGCACAGTGAGCTTAACACAGCACAAATAAGTTTGGGTAACACCTGCACAGGCATTTACTCAAATTCAAACAATACTTTTGGGTGTGAATTTATATAAAATCTTAGATTTTGTTAAGTTGCTTTTGTGACCATTCTAGGCCTGTAAAGAAAATGGGTTGCAAAAGCAGAATGGGGGGAGCTCTGCAAATTGACTCAGGTTTAATTCAGCATCTAGCCACAGACTGGCAAGCACAAACATGCAGGACTAATACTCCTAAGCCTTTATTGTCATTGTTGTTCTTACTATTAAAGGAGTTAACAGACAGTGTACCTTCAATGTTAAGATCCTATTGATGGTGTTTCTCACAGTAATAACAACACACGCTGTAGGCAAACCCAAGGAGCATAAGGCAAGAAATAGAAATAGTGACTTCTGTATTCAAACCAGGGAGGGAAGCAAAAACATAAGCAGGAGTCCCTCACAGAGCTGAGTGATGGTAACATGACTGTCAGAAGAAGACATGGCAGCAGCAGTGAAGAACTAGAACAAATCGCCTGTGAAGGCACCCCTGGGTCTTTCTGGGCAGGAGCCATGATATTTTTGATTGTAACAAAAGCATTTGACTCCTTTTCACTGGTTGAGACTTTTAGTTAATTTAATGTTGGCTTTTTCAGAGCTCTCAGAACTTCTGCTAAGGCTTTAGATTGGAGTCAGAGGCCAAGAATGGAAAGAACCCACAAACTTCTTAGATGATGGCTTTGTAACTATCCTTCTCTTGTTCCTCCTCTTAGGAAGCCCATTCAGGGAAGTTCCAAGCTTATGACTGGGGCAGTTCAAAGAAGAATATGGAAAAATACCAACAGGTATATTTTGGTGAAATAATATTATAGCCCGTGGATAATACAGAAACAGACAGGAAGAGAGCAAGGATGTAGTAGGAGACACATTTTCAGAATACATGTAGATGGAAGTATTATTACTTTCCAGTTTGGAATTCAACAGAGAAAGCGGGCAAGCACGAATGGCAACAGTAAGTTAAAAAAAAAAAAGGGGGCTGAGGGGGTGAGGGGAGACAGAAACATATAAATTAAATGATCAATAAGAATAAAAAGAAATAAGGGCAGGAAAGATAGAAAATGAATTTGAAAAAAGAAAATTACATCCATTTGATAAGACTAAAGAGGCATCTTGCCTACTAGCATGATCAAAGCAGTTGCCAATGTATAAGTGCTCAGGAGAACAATATTAGGGAGAGGGCAACTGGAAAGTTAATAGCTACCCTGCGCTCTGGAAGCCATAGGCATAAGGAATTTGTCCTCAATTCAAGAGTCTAATCCTGTCCTTGACCCTCCTGCCCTTTAGGTCTCCACAACAGCCTATCATTATGAGTTACACTTTTTAATGATAGCTTGCATGAAACGCAACTTCCTTTGGTTTGTCTTGAATTTGCTTGCTCCTGGAAAGTCACTGAATGCCTTCTAAGTTTTGTGTTATAAGAAGCAATAGGGTGATTCCTTCCTGTGCTCTTTTTTAATACCATTTGTAATTGTATAATGCTGTCACATGAACCTGCTCTGGCCTCTGTTTTCCAAACCCAGGGGTCCTAAGCTATTTTTCATTCCAGACTCCTTTTCATCTTTGCCACATGTGTTTTCTAACTAGACCATGGAAGTCTTCTGGGGCTGACCAGTGCTTCAAAAGGACCAAGATGAGGGTTTATAGAGGCATCCTGACGTTTTCTGTCTTGGTGCAGTTTCCTGTCCTGTGAATTTCTAACTGAGAGAGCAAAGACCAACAGTAACACTGCCATCTCAGGAGGCATTTTTTCTTTGCCAGTGTTATCAGCTGGGCCATCCCTGCAAGCAGACAGAAAAGGCAAGCAAGGGAACTTCTTCCTGTTTAGTTTAGGCACCTTTACTTTGAACACTGGCAAAAGAAAACCTCAAATGCACGTCTAAAGTTTGCTGTGTTTTCCCTGACATCCATTTCTGTACTGCTTCGTGTTTTTCAGGCTATTCCTCCTCTCTACAATGTAGAAGAGATGACTGTACCAACAGCAGTATGGACTGGGGGACAAGACTTGCTTGCAGATCCCCAGGATGCGGCCATTTTACTGTCTCAAATTAAAAGGCTTATCTACCACAAAAGGATTCCTGGGTGGGCACACCTGGATTTCATCTGGGGAGTGGATGCACCTTTGCATGTATACAATGAAGTTATTGATCTGATGCAGAAGAATCCTTAACCCACAACCAGTAGCTATACCTGATTCTTGCAAAGACACTTGCTTTCCCTGGGTATACACGAAACTTTGCACCTGATGGTTTCTGTTGGAGCCAGAGAACGGGTTCCTCCTGATACTAATTTCCCACTACATGCCACTGCAATGCCTTTTGCATCCTGACAATGCACTTCATATATTCTGGCAACCTTGTGGATCAGTAATCACTTTTAATTGGTACATCCTCGTTCTGCAGTAACTGTACTTTGCTAACAGAAGAAAGGGGTTTTTGCAGCCTGCTTTCTTCTTTAAACCCTAACACTGTGAAAGCACTGACTTTCTTTGCATATGTGAACACCTGACAGTTCAAGGCATTTTCCCTTTTTTGTATTATCTCTCAGTTTATGGGGCTTGCAGTTATTGGAGAGTAAACCAAGACTAATTCTAGCAGTTATGGTATTGATTAATTTGATTATTAGACAAGAAAATGAACAGAATGTAAAAACTGAGTTCAGACAAAAAAACTCACTCTTGGCAAGAAGATTGTCATCATTTGAAGCAGGGCTGCTCACTTTTTTCATGAGAAAGAGTGAGGGACACAGGAAGGGTAGACACAGCAGAAAACAGTCAGTCTCACGGTTCAAGCTTGCACTTGGAAGATAGGAAACTTGGGTTCAATATCTGCCCCCTCCTCCAACACAGAAAAATCTTGGCAAATTCAGTCTTTGCTAACAACAGCTTCAGGATCTGTGTACATGAACTCTCCAGGGTGGGAGAAAGGAGCTGGTTTCATCTTGGCAATGGCAGCACTTCAATGGGACACTTTGGTTCAAAGTTACACTCTGAACCCAGCAGGAACCTCTCATTTCTTGCCATTTCACATGGAAGCTACTGGCTGCCAAAGAGCTGAGCTGTTTTAACCCTTATCATGGCTAAGAGAAGCCTCTTTGGGTTTCAAACACTAAAATGAGAAGTACCCAACCACCGCTAGAAAGAATCCATTATCTCAGTCCCATGTGTAATTAGAGCCCTTTGCCCATTAGTGGGAAGGGCTACTTTGAAAACAGTGCTGAAGAAATTGTCAACCTATTTAATTTCCTGGGGAACTCTGGCTCTACCAATCTTGTTTCAAATAGGTACTTACTGAACAAAGACTCTGCCTTGAAGGATACCCTCCGTGCTTATCAGGTTACAGCACCATGGGTCACTGTCCCTTCACAATGAAATGCCATTAGCTTCACTATGAAAAGAAACACAGCGCATTGAGAGGTTTCCTTTCAGTGACATTATCATTCTCCATTTGAATCAAATGTTAACGTGGACTAATCTGGGATGTTAACCAGGGCAGGTACAGCTGTTACACTATGACAGTTCACTAGTTACACTCTATAGCCAAAGGGTCAATGTCTCACTCTGCGATATGGTTCATTAGCTGAACAAATTAACCATGCCTGGTACCGCTTCTGTTCCTTCCCCTTCCAAGACAAATAACAGGTCTGTTTCATTTCCTGAGCCCACTGCTGAAGCCTGTCCCATTGCTTTGCTCTCCATGAATGTAAGTAGAGTTTGAACCAAACAAAACATCTCCCCTCCAGACAAGAACATTCCTTACATCCAGTACAAATTCCTGGGGACAAATACCCTCCAGAAAGTCAGCCCTTCAACTAACTCATTGCTTGTAGAAGAAACACATGAGGACTTGAGACCTACTTTATGAGTTTTCAACACTTAAAATGGGAAATGAAACAACAATACACCTGAAAGAAGCCAGAGCAACCCCTAAATTCACCTAAGAAAGAGATTTCAGCCATTCAGCTATTTTGCAACCTCAGAGACCGTAAGGGAGGCAGGGTGTTGAATTTTCTGGAAAATCAGTAAGAGTCAGGTTAGGCAAAGAGCTTTGGAAAAACCATGGGCACTGCTGATCCCAACTGGGAACATGAGGAGGGACTAGACATCTTGTTGCAGAAGCCCTTCAAGGTGATTAATTTATTGTTTGCCACTTGAAGACATCAAAGCAGCTGAGTTACATTCCTTTTCACTGAGAAATTACCAAACTACCTTTTCACCATCACAAAAAATGTTGTCTACTTTGCATACAAAGCAGAAGTGTTACTGTGGCTTCACTGATATCCTGTTCTTATTCCACTCCTTTCCTTTCCCCACCACCCAATGGCATCATATTATTTACAGTGCTGCTCCCAAGGACACATCGTTTCATCTGGTGTTCTTCTAAACGCTCATCAGTCCAGAATGAAACACAAGATCTTCTGAAGAAAGGTATGAATAAGTTGGCTGAAAACGCTGTTCCTCACGTAGGAGGATCCTACTCTGTTTGTAGGTGCCTAAGGACACAGAAGATGTCCTTCTGCCCATGGTTATTAAGCCAATTTCAGTGAGGACTGAGCCCCCGGGCTGTCTACAAGTGGTTCAGCAGTTAGACAAAAATCTCCAGAGACATTATCTTTTCAGAGTTGACAAAAATGGCTTGGGAGAAGCAAGAACCCATGTTTGCTCCCTCAGAGAGAAAAGCTGTATGATGTTTTCAAGTCGTCTTTGACACTACAGCATCCTTACAGAAGCCATGTCAACTCTGAGAGACTAATGTAGAATAAGATGAGTTTCATGAGTTGTGCTGCTCACTGAAAAACAAGACAGTCTGTAGTGTTAAAGTTAACATAAAGCAAATGAAAAACAATAGCAGAGACAGTGCTCTTGAAAGTATGTGTTGAAAGAAGCTGGACACTTCCTCCTCTTCGTCCTGAAAAGATTACATCTGGAACAGCCCCTCAGCTGGATGACAGTGCAGGGCAAGGTCTGCTACAGCCTCAGGGAACTGGAACACCCTGGTACAAGCTAAACATCCTAATTACTGATTTGCAGGTACTTCTTAAACTCTCCTGCTCCACTGCGCATTTTGGGTTTGTGAATTTCACCAGAAGATCTTTTTCATCTCAGAGATTTCCCCATTTCTGAAACATTGCCAAAGCAACACTTAAACATGCTCTACAATACATGCTGCCAACTCATGACACTGACAGCTGCTACCCTGAAGTGCTCATTGTGTTCTGGCTTCCTTTTATCAGCGCAGGTTTCTGCCAGTGAATCAGTCTGCTAGTGGAGACAGACTAGGAACTGAGGCAGAGGACACAAGCAAGGCAGTCAATACAGAGGTAAGTTGTTTATGCATATGTCTTCATATGTCTTTTTCTCTGTTGCCTCTCTCCATAAAGACATTCAGTCTTGGTTTTGTGCAGTTGCTTGTAAGAATAGACAGCTTTTTGCCTCTCTGATCTGTATACTTATTGGTGTGCACAGAAGTGCTTGTTGGCTCACGATAGAAGACAAAGAAGTTTAACCTGCACAAAAGGAAGAACAAGAGCAACTATTTCATTTCCCTCAGCATGTTTTCTTCAGACTGAGAACAAGGGAATGAAAGTCGCAGTGTTGCAACAGTGCGTGTAAACTGGACCTCCTGCTATTGCAGTGTAATGCACATGCATGTTTCGTTAGTGAGTAAGGCAAGGCAGCACATTCTTGTATATATTCAGTCACAGTTGCTTCTCTGATTGGCGCGTGCATGCCTTACAACTTACATGAAATAAATTTAGACTGCTTAAAGAGGAAAGATAGATGAATTAATTCCTGGAGGGTTTCTACCCTAGTTTCAGTAAGAGTACCTAAAGAACTTTCAAGGACATTTCTCTCTCGGACCTTTTTAACTTCTAAGCATTCTTTAATGACAGTTTAACATGACCATTCATCTCACTAGATAAAACGTTGCTCGCATCTCCTAATTGTCTTTATTCCTGAAGCTTAGGGAGCAGTGGTCTGCCAAGACTGATATTACTTAGCCCACTATATCTGGTTTAAAATGCAAATAACTGGAAGTCCATGAGCCATACCAGCTAAGCCAGGTGATATTAAAGGACACTGAGAAAAGTTTGCCTTAACAAGAGGAATAGTTTAGCCTCTGCATTGCCTTGACTAGTTTTGAAAGTGATTTAAAAACAAGCTGAGGCATTAGCAGAACTTTTTATTCCCAAGTAAGATTCCCTGTGCAGGGAGAGGGAAGCATAATTTACTGTCATTAGAATGGAGTAAAAAAACAGAAAGCTAAAAAGAGTGTTTGGCAGGCTATGTAGTTGTGAGGCTTCTTGTTTTGACAACAGAAATTAACAGGGGTTTAATATACAAAGGGAGTTGAATGGAGTGTGTTTTGATGCCAAATTTAAAGCTCTGGGTGTTTCCAAGCACTGGTTCACTCCAACTCTCCAATGACTCATGAGGTTTGACTTCTTTAAATTTGTTCAGTCAAATTTAAAGGTTAAATTTCTGGTTAAATAACAGAAAAATTTGAAATTCCTTTTCCTATGAAGAGATTTACAGAGTGCAAAAATACCTGGGTTACCCCTTCCTAACTCCCACAAATCCTGCTCATCTTCCCCATTACTTACCAGAGAATACTTTCTTCTTTTATCTTGATCTGTAGCTCCATTTCCAAGTCAAAATATACTTCATAGAGCAGCATGTCTCCTCACAGCAGATGTCTCATGCTAGAAGCAGACTCCAGAAACATGTGGCTGCATGAAAACCTCTATTCTTCATTAAGCATTGGATTCTCCATGTCTAATGGACCTAGCAATGCCTGGTTTCAGAAAAACTTGTTTACTTAGTCTGCTTAACTCCCTAATGCAAACTATAGTCAAGGCAGGTCTCCTATGACATTCTCTCACAAACACCAATGTCCAGACATGCTGTGGCTACTTTCAAGCTACATGGGCACTGACTAGTTGTCTAGTTCACTCTTGCTGACTGTTAAACTAGTTGCAGAACACACAACAGCTGTCTTTGGCCGGCCTTCCCTGCAGCAACACACTAACCCCATTGAATAGTCTCCTCCAGCAAACAGTCCTCAGAAGATCCTGTGAATCCATTCCCTCACAAGCTTGTATCTCAGTGCTGAATATGACAGATATTTACAAATGACATCCAGAGTTAATTACAGGATGAACAGAAAGGTGAACTAACATAAACACACTGCAGTCATACAAGTATGCCCTCTTCTTCTGAGGAAACCAAGCTTACAAAAGCAGTAATATCCCCAATCATTACTGGTGAGGTGATTTTACTAGACGCCACAATGAGCTGAAGCCTTACATTGCATTACCGGACCTTTTTGTCCTGTGGATTCTCTTGCTGAACACTTATATAGCCTGCCTGATCTTTATGGTCTTTATCCACATGCAGAATGGCTGCTACTTTTCTCTTCGCAGTCCTCATTCCTTGCTGATGCAGACATAGCATACAAATACTAGATATATAAGGACTTTTCTAGAATGTGTAAGCACAGTCCTGAACTTCATGTATGCATCATTTTTGTACAGTTCTTCAGATTGGAAAGAAAAATCCTATCCTGCTTACTTGCAGCTCTCTTGTAGGCAAGGACCGATTTTCTTTTTCTTCAAGAAGTTTTAACTTACAGTCCACACCCAGTAATTTTCTGGGATGCAGAACCTTCTCTTCCCTTTTCTAGGGAGCATCTAAGTCAATATTTGCATGTTGAAAGCAAAGAAAGTGTTCCTGCATTCATTTACTCGGTTCTGGAAAATGAAGACTAAAACCTGGAAACATGTATACTGTAGGTGAAATCAGTATAACCTGGTGCTAGATAGACTGCACTCTGCATTCAGAGATGCTAATCTGGTACCATCAGTCAAGACAGGAAAGAGCAAGGTCTCACTGCCCCATGACCAATACAAGATTTGCAATATGGACTGCCATTTCCAAGAAATATAGGAGGTAGATCCTAGGCAACATGAAGGCAGTCTCGAGCTCCATTGTTCACTGCTCTAAAACCAAATCATTCCATGGTTTCTTGGCTAGTGGTAGCCATTGATTTTAAGACAGAAACATTGGACTCAGAAATAGCAGTAGGAAAAATGAAATTTCTGGGGATAACAGAGCCAGTTTTTGTAAGAAGCAGGCAGCAAGGGGCTAGTGAAGAAGCCTGAGGGGCTGGTAAACGGAGACCTAGATGACTCAGTTTCAATCTGAAAGACAAGGCTGACAGGGAACTGACTTATGGGGCTTCTGGGAAGCCACACATGGTCACATTGTTCACTTCATATTATCAGAGGGACTAGTTTCAAACAGAACTTGAACCTGGTCTGGGGCACATCACCCCACAGTGAAAGCACAAGCTCGCACTGACCTGGTGCAAGCATAGTGCCCTAAGCTTATTACGTCTTCTCCCAGAGTCCCTGAAGCACTGCTCCTGCACCTTTCACAAGCCTCATTGACTGTCTCTCACCCCAGCACACCACTGACCAGCACCAAGAATGGCATTTGAACCCAAAGGAGGAGAGGGCAGGTAGAAAGAGAGCTCATCCCAAACCTCTCTTACCTCATTCCTGGTGAGACAAGAAAGAAATAGTGCTTTCTTCTCCTTTCACTTCTCCTCCTGGCAGAGAAGAGGAGGCAGATAAAGGCAGACAATCTGGGTGATGGTCATCTCAGGTACTCATGCTTCTTTGTCAGGCTTCTGTTAGATTCTTGCCAAGACCTGGCCCTGTCTGTCAACCACATCTCCCTTGTCACCTGCAGAGTGCTCAGGCATGCTCATGTGTGATATGTCAAAGTTTTCCTCATCTGTTCTGCAACCCTGCCTGTTGAACAGGGTGAGCCGCAGAGAGTGCCTCCTCACAAAGGTACTTATTCTGGCAGCCCCTTGGGGAACAGACCATGGGCAACCTTCGTCAACTCCCCAGTTGTGTCTTCTTGTGAAATTCCATGTCACTCCTAATGAAAACAATCTTGTATGTGTTCTTTCACTCAGCTCCAAGATGTGGTGCCTCTTCATGCTGCTCAGCTTTCAAGCAATTGACTTTTCAGCAGGATTCACAACACCCTCCACTCTGAACTCAGAAGACAGCCAGTTCAGGAAGACTCGTAACCCTGAATCCCTTATGAATGTAGTAAGTTTGGTCGCTTTCTCTCTCTTTCTTTCCAAAGTGTCTCTCCCAATACCACTACTTCTACCCCATCACTAGCAGTCCCGGTGAGGAGGCTAAAAGGGATCCTTTCCACATTTCTCATTTTCCCAACCTGCCTTTTCCAAAACCACTGCATTACATATGCTGCAATGAGGGTTGACTATGAATGTGCCAGGGACAGATGGGATTCTTGCATATGGCATAAGGACAGACACATAACACTGCACTGGAGGGTGCTGGCTGCTACTTTTCCCTCCAAGGACAGGCAACTTCCCAGAGGGGCACTGGAGATCTAGGTTACTGTATCTTGACTACAGCAGCAGGACTCAGCCCTGGTCTGTGACCAAAGCCAGACTACGTTCTCCAGACCATACCAACTGAACAGAATTTCAATGTCTGCATTTAGGGTGAACCCCAACAGAAAAACAATGAACACAAGGCTGGGCGATGCCTCATGACGCTTTTTTGCAGTCACCTTTCTCAACACACATTGGTATTTCTGGCTGCCGTACAAAGAAGGGAAGGTATGAACCTGGCAATAGGACAAAGATCCTCCAGTACTAAGATAGGGAGCACCAGCTAAGAAGAAACATCTAAACAGTCCAAGCTGCCAGAGAAGAATTCCTTTGCTGTGGAGGCGAAGGCTGGTTTCTAGTCTCAAAGCAAGCAAAGCCCTTCCTCTCTGTAACAACCTCTTTCCTCAGTATAGTGGCAAGCGAGTATGAATTCCCCCTTCAAGCAGCAGATTCTCGTTACACAAAGTAATCCAAGACACATTGTGCTGAATCACCAAAGATTTCCTCGCAGTACATGCAAAATTAGGTGTAGGTGGTCTTACGAGTTCCTTAGTGACAATATCTCCACCCTTGTTTGCCTTGCCTGCTTGGCTTGCCTAACTACACTTCAGCAAGGAAGAATTGATTATGGACCAAAACCCACAGCTTTTGGCATTGTCTTACATCAACACTATTATGGATTTAATCTATAGAAAGTTTTGCTCTGTATCAGCCTTGCAAAACAGGACAAACTATCTCCCAAAAGGTTAGTCACTCAGTACAGTCCTGCTTCATCCCATAATAAGCAGTCAAATACCAGATAACTACCACTTAAGCAGGACTGAAGAAGACTTTGGTGCATCTTTTTACAAGATCTGTAATAATCATTCTCAGCCATGGGCCCCGTGGCCAGGGGCCTCGCACTGATGTCTCAGAACAGCCCACATCCACACTGCTCACCTTGGTTACCCTCCAAAACAGGACAACCTGCATGTTCACAAACTCTCCTTTGGCTTCTCACAGAGTGAAATTATCAGATATCATGGATACCCCAGTGAAGAATATGAAGTTACTACAGAGGATGGGTACATTCTTAGTGTTTTCAGAATTCCTGCTGGGAGGAACAGCCAAACTACAGGTATGACACAGTTATAGGATGAAAGGAGAAAAAATAGGAGAAAGCCTGAGAGTCAATCCTTTTATGGGTCCCCCATCTTCCTCCTTTGCACATGCTGTGACATATTCCTCACCTTTCAGTCTCAGCAAGAGCACCTAGTCAGAAAGATATCCGGAATTCTGAATCCATCTGAAATCCATGCATTCAGTGTCTCTGTTACTATTTGAGACTTTCCTAACAATTTTTGTAATATCACAGGATTTTTCTTTCATGTGGGCTGGGGAGGATGTGTTAAACTGGATTTTGGGAGGTTTTGCATTGGTGCCCTAAGTAATATGCATTTAAAATAGAAGCCTGTCAACAAAGTCTCTCAGGTTGGGCAAATGAATATTAGTTCCCAGCCTTCGAAGGACAGAGATATTCTTAAGCAAGTTGATAATGTCATCAATGAAAAGCAAATGCATTTCATTTCATTCATCATGTTTTCTGAATGGAGAAAGAATTTCCACCTTGAATTTTAGGTACCCTGATGATGATGCTTTGTTTATTACTCCTTATTAGACCTATAGAATAATTTATTCTGAATGCCTCTTCCTATTTGGATGTCCTCCTTCAGAGATCATCTGGACCAGACTCATTGTCAGAGTAAGGTTAACCAAAGTTTGATCAGGAGCCCTGCTCAGTTGGCTACTAAATAGACCTAAGGGTAGATATCGCTGCTTTATCTTTCATGCACTATTTATATTTACAAAATATATTTACAAATACAAAAAAAAATAGTATTTTTATATTTCATACACTTATGCCTTCAGCAGTTTTCAGCTGTGGATACATGGTTTCAATATAGACACCGGCAAGTTTGCTTTCCAGTACAAAAGGAGGTGGGGACAGGCCTCCTCATTAAATTCCTTATTTGCCAGTCCAGTCTTGAAAGTGTTATGAAATGTCATTAAATGTTTCCTGCTTACATGGAACAAACCCCTCAGGTTTTTCCGACCAATATCTATGCATAGTTCTCCAGGGAGCTTCTTGAAGAAGGAAAGATTCAAACCCACTTACAAGCTGAACTCTGCACCCCAATCTTAAATACACATTAACTACTGCTCCAATATAAGAATATTTTTCTTTTCCAGGGCAAAAGCCTGTAGTCTTCCTACAGCATGCTCTTCTAGGAGATGCTACACACTGGATTTCTAACCTGCCCAACAACAGCTTGGGCTTCCTCCTCGCAGATGCTGGCTATGATGTCTGGATGGGAAACAGCCGAGGGAACACTTGGTCTTTAAAACACAAGACCCTTAATCCCAGCCAGAAAGCATTCTGGCAGTTCAGGTACTCTGTAGAGGGAAAATGACTCAGACAAAAACTCTGAGGGGACTAAATAGCTTCAGCCTGATGGTTCTTATGTAAACCAACACCAGAACAGGGTCTACAACAACCAACAAGAGTAAAGAACCAGATGAAGAAGGATGCACACCTCTATGCAGAGTTGAGACCATTGGCTGGGGAACAGATTTCAGACTGGGAAACAAAATGGAATACTCAGTAACTCACACTGTGATAGCTAAATTGCCTGCTAACTTTCTGTGTTTCTCCTCTGTAGCTTCAGTGAAATGGGTAAATATGATATTCCAGCAGAGCTGTACTACATCATGAATAAAACTGGACAGAAGGATGTATATTATGTTGGTCACTCTGAAGGCACAACATCAGGTAACGTCAGGACACTCACGGTTCACAACCACTCATGTTTATATCTGATCAGTGGGTGGGTCACCCCATTGATTCAGTTGTTTTTCTTGTTTATAGAGAGCTAGCAAACATAGAAGTGTCTTCTGAGTTGAGATTTGGAAAATACGCAAAACTTCTCAAAACTGAGCTTCGACTACCTCTAATAAGCAAAGAAACCTAATAGTAGATCCAAATATAGTTCAATTTTTCGTATAATTAGAGACATGAGAGTGGTTATTTACTGTGTACTTCAGGTATATTTCTTAATTCTTGGCAGCAGGAATTTTCAAGTTCTTCTTTTGTATTAAGACATTCAGTTAATTCCTTTGTGAACAGGAAGGAAAAGCTGAAGAGATAAAACAGCAAATATAATACATGACTTCTAGAACAAAACAAAGACAAAGAACCTTAACATTACTATGTGACTTAATGGCAATGTTAATATTTAAAGCATAGTTTATGAGTCACTTTAACTGGCAATAGTATTGTTTAAAATTATATTGTCAGAGGCTGAACATCAGGAAAAAGTGTCAATAACTTATCTTCCCTTAGTGTCAGCCTTTAGCATTAAGACTGCATGGCGTCTGAATGCAACTAACTTTCTTTTAGAATCAGTTCCTGATGTTTAAGTGTAAGATCCATGAATGGACCTTGACTAGAAAATGAGCAGCTGCCAGTTCATTGGTGTGAAATAACCCAGAAGAAAAGAGAAGGAGATGTGGGAAAATCATATATTGTCACAGTTCCAGACCTTTTCTTTCTTTTCCACTCATGAAAGTATTTAAAGACCCTCATGGCAAAACAAAGTAATGATAAAGGCTTTCTTCTGCTGCCTTCAATGCAAACAATCAGTTGAAAAGATTCAAAGCTCCCAGTATTCAGCTAATTATTCTGCAGTTTAATGGAAGCATAAACATACATAGATCTTTGGAGACTACAATCTGAAAAACTCACCTTTTATGAGTTTTTTGAACTTTAGGGGGAATTGATTTTATCACAAAAACCTCGTTGACATGTTGCCTACAAAAACTGTTCTGATAAATGCAATATCCAGACATGCTCTAAAACTCAGAATGAACTTTGCCTTCCAAATAAAATCAGTTTCAGGACTTAGCTTCAACATTCGCCTTAGGTAAAACATGAAGCACAGACAAACATGAACAATAGACAATGGGCTGCAGACCTAGTCTAATTTCTCATTTGCTACCTACTGCTTATTTGTTATCTTGTCTGTGGAAGATGTCTTCACTAACTCAGGCTGTCTCTTCTGCACTTGCAGGCTTCATAGCATTTTCTACGTACCCTGAGCTGGCTAAACGGGTGAAAATATTCTGTGCTCTGGGCCCAGTAGCCTCATGTTCATATTCTACAAGCCCTCTGGTTAAGATAGCAAATCTTCCTGAACCAGTGATGTGGGTATGTCATTTTTCCCTCTAAGAGGCCCAATGCTTGACTTAACTTCACAGGATTCACTCAACCTGAAACAAAGTGTTTCTGAACAGATGACATGCTGATGCTGAGCTTGGGATGAATTGAGTGCTTTTGAAAAATCAGTTCCCAGACTCTGTGGGGAAAGTACTGGAGATATAGTGCTCGTAGCAGCAGGTCCTAGTCAAGCAGGAGACTTGTGAAACTCTCTCATCATTGGTCTCTTGAAGTTAACTAATATTTTGCTGGCCTCATGCAAGAGGAACTAAACCAGAGCTGCAATAGCAGCTATACAATCTCTGGGACTTCAGAAATGCATGAGCATTGAGGTCATTTCACTAGAAATGGAGGATGGTTTCTTCCAGTATTGATGACAGTAATAGGAAGAAGGAAGGATACGTGATGCACTATGGGGATGAAGGTCTTGCAAGGGGTACTGGGAGGGCAACTTTCTTTAGCAATCTTTGAGTACGGAGTTAGGAGGCTAAGCTATTAGCAACAGTTTCATGCATAAAATACTCCCTTAACAAGAAAAAAAAGTGCTGTGATTGTGCTTTTTCTGTCCCTCAGTTACTATTCGGTTGCAAAGGAACCATGCACCAGGTTGGTTTTCTGAGAGGACCTGTGACACAGTTATGTGCAAACCTGGATAAGTTTTGTGGCCACGTACTCTGTTATGTAGCTGGAGGCAGCATAAAAAATCTGAACACGGTATGTATATGCAAGAGCACCTACTCAAAGTAAACTGAGGTGATAATAGAAGTTACAGAAGTTACATCTGTTTGCTCTATCCTTATCTATTTAACTGCCAGGAATGTAAACATATATAAACCACAACATAGTTCTCAGCAGATGGAGGGAATGCCAGGACATTGTGCCAATCAGGACTAGAGCTAATGATGGATGGGAGGAACAATTAGGCAAATCCTAGACACAGAAAGGACAGAAAACAGCCTGGAGCTATACTGCACGTGTCAATAGATGTGCCCTCTTTTGAGGTTAAGTCGACCATGTTTTGGTCATACACAGATGCTCTTTAAAAAAAGTGAATGGATGATGGATTCAGACTTCTTGGTAATACAGTTCCCAGTTTGCTTCTTTAGCATGCAGACACCAGGGTCTTTTGAACATGGGAATAATTAAAAAGCAGGAAAAATCTCCTTTTCCCTTCCCACTTTTCAGATTACTTGCACCAGAACTTGGACCTAAAGAGCTATAGTAAGGGGCATTTTCCTTATTTCCCCCCCCTTTTTTTTTTTGTCCTTACAACTGTGCTCAACAACTTAATCTGCAAAAAATCTGTAGAGCTACAGAAAGCCCTTCCCCTGTGTCTGTGGAGTGCAACACATCTACAGCGGGATTCACAGAGATTAGCGAGTCAGGCAGAGAGGACAGGAGAGGCAGGAGAGTTGTCCCTATGCTTACCAATGTAAGGATGCTGTAGTATGTCTTAAATTCCCCTTACATTGGCCAAAGTATCCAGAAGCTGGCCTGTGTAATGTTTATTACTGCAGTATCTGTAAAGACTGAGGAGCATTTTTCTCCATCTACAACCACTTGTAAAAGCATATATGGGAAAGCAGTGAGAATCAAAGGTTCAATGCAAAAGCAATTAGAGGTATTGCAGCCCCTTTGAATTGCAGAGCTAAACCATTAAGGATCTTTCCTGACTTGGGTTAAATCATTAATGTGGTTCTCAGGGCAAGATAACAAGTCTGAGGAGGAATCTGGGGAGATGGAGTTAGAACATCTCCTTAACAGAATTATAAAAATGCAGAACTAAAAACAAACAGAAGAAAAAGCAATCGCTTTTGTAAGCTAGCTTCTTTAGCACTAGGAGTGAAGAGAAAACCAAAGCTTCAAAAAACTTATACATGCATAGGAATTTGATGTGAGATAAGGAACCTACTTGGCAAGGACTGGGAGGTTTTTCCCCTACTGTTGCTGAACCACAGGATCCCACAGTACTGTCTTCAGGGAGCAGACTTGCTTTCATGGAGAAAGTGTGCAGGCGCATACAATTAAACAGCTATTCTTAAGTCTGCTTCTCAGTTTTCTGTCTGAAAAGAATGTTTGAAGCATATTCTATTAAAATGGGGGTTTAACACAGAAGCAGTATGTTGCTCAGGTCCTTCACAGCTTTATTCTGTCACAGCTTTTATAACACTTTGGATCACTGCGTTTATAACACTTCTGCTTTCTCTCCAGAGTCGGGTAAATACATATGTAGGACATTCTCCTGCTGGAACATCAGTACAGAACTTTATCCACTGGCATCAGGTATAACTGTGTACTGCCCTATAAACAAACTCTTTCTACTGCTTTTTCATGCAAACAACAGCCCACAGGGAAGTTCAGAGGGGATGGATTTGGGAAACTGCCCATCACATCCTCTCACATGCTTCCATGAGCGCCTGCCAGAGGGAGCACTGTTTCCCATGGCACACCAGACCATTACCTGAATTGCCACTTCGGCATCAGGCACTGAGATTTCTCCAGGACATATCAGACAGTAAGAATCAGGATAAAAAGAAAATAGCAAAGACAATACAGCAAGCAGATTTCTAGCACATTCCCAGCTACTTGAAGCCTTGAAGTCAAGGTTTTCTAAACTGACAGACAACCCTTTATTACATGCAACCACCCACAAGTAAAATCGCTTTTGTGCAAAATAAAGTGAACAAAAAAAAAAAAAAAAAAGAAAGAAAACCAACATCACACACACACAAAATAAACAAAAAACTCCAGCACCAAACCCCACAAAAAACCAAGCCAAACAAAAAATCCTCAAAAGACATGTACTTCGCTCTTTACTAATCAGTCCTGCAGGGCATATAGCATCTCTTCTAGACAGCCACATCAGGAAGGCTAATGCCTGTGTCTAATGTTCCACCTCAAAACTGCTGTCAGGGTACAACTCATCTATAGCCAAACTCATGTAACTACAGAGCCTTTGCAAGTGTCACTACGGCTGTGAACAGACCAGACAAACCTGACAAACAAAAGACATGACGTATAAAGAGAGATCTTATATTATGCTACACTAGTGGTAAACTAGTAATAGACCTGAAATGTTCCAGACATTCAGGTCCTCTTCCTGTGTGACAACTGAACCCAACTGTGCATCACAAACAGGGACTTCAACATTAGTTAACTAAGGTACTGAAGTGAAAATTTAATAACAAAGCATACCAAGGGAGGTGACTGAGGATCAGGAGAAAAAGTTAGCAAGAGGAAAGGATGAAGCTACTCACCCTACAATCCATCCTCAACGTCCGTGGAAGTCTGCAGCCAGAGGAAAGGGTGGAGTAACTCAGAGTTCACTATCTAAGCCTTGGCTTCAATCACAGGCAGGAAAATACCTCCTGCAAGCTGCTTCTTGGTCCCTCAACACTTCTATCTGTTCTTTTGACAGATAAGATTTGCAGGCCAATTGCAAGCTTATGACTATGGCTCTAAGGAAAACATGAAGAAATACAACCAGGTAAGGCAATACAGTTTCCCTGAGAACTAACCTCAGGTCCTGAAATAACAAAGAACAAAAGAATTCACATTTCAGCACCTGTGTGTGATACAGAAAGAGGGAGAGAGTGTCTGAGGTAATGTTTCACCTGGATTTAATACTCATGAAAGTCTATTCACAGAGAAGGCATAGGCAGGTCCCTGCAGACAGCTAAGAAAGTTTGGTTTGCCTCTCCTACTGATGCAGACATATGTTCAATGACAAGTCAATTTACCTGCCATTCCCAAAAGGTTAACAGCCAGTCCTAAGACTGGAGGAGTATGGAGCTCTTTACTGCCCCAAAAATCCTCCAGGTCTGCCTTTCAGCTAAGGAAAGAAATGATTCTTACAGCTAAAAGTGAAATGCATACCTTGCTTGTGGGAAGCTCAGAAAATTTCTAGAGTGAAATTATAAATGGACAAAGTATTTCCTTGACACTTAAATCCAAAACATAACAATTAAGACCAACAGTTGCACCCCATGCCCCAACAAAACTTAGAGATCTTCCCACTCTATACATGTTAATAAACTCCATAGTTCTTGACTGATAAACAGACATGGCTCTTTCCATATCTGTTCTGAAGGCAAAACCAGGCTTTAAACTGCAAGACAACTCTGCCATGTGTTATAGAAAGACACAAAAATAGAATGGATCATTATTTTTCACAGCAGACAGGGAACAGGATTAGGGAAATAGACACTAGAGGATGGGCTTCATCCTCACTGTTTTATTGCAGTGAGTGCAGAAGGGAAAGAGAAGTGCTTGCACATAATCCTTTCTCTAAAAGCAGTCCCTGCTATAACAGCATTCACCCAAGTCTCCTCCCTTTCTTGCAGTCTACTCCTCCTGTGTACAAGATAGAGGAAATAAGCACACCAGTTGCTGTCTGGTCTGCTGGACAGGACAAATTCGCAGATCCAAAAGACATGGCAAAGCTGCTCCCTCGGATTAAAAATCTCATTTATCACGAGCATTTTCCTTCTTGGGGTCATCTTGACTTCATCTGGGGCCTTGATGCAACTGAGAAAATGTATCGGAAAATCATTGAACTAATGGCAAAATTCTATTGAAACCACATGCACATGATCCACTCAGCAGAAATCTCCAGAATTTCTGTTTTGCAGTAAGTGTGATACCTTGGGAAGAAGTAAACACAGGGACACACATAATGGATAGCAGTATTTACCTGAACTTGTTTCTTGCATTCCTCATAATTTGAGGCTTTTTATGGTGTTACCGTGACTGCTGTCTTCCTGAGAAGTTTGAGGTGTATAGGAATTAAAACTGAAAACATGAATATATTGAGCACACGCTGCAGGGATCAATGAAGTTGGACAATTTTGATTTCTACAAGACTGCATGACTGATTTTCCTAAGGCTAAACTCTGTTGTTCTCATGTGTATCATGCATACCCCACAAAGCCATTCCCATGCCCAATTTGTATTATCCCATGAAGACCAAAACTTGGGATTTGTTCATTTGTCTGTTGAAGTACAACTGACCTTTATTTAAATTAAATCATTTATCTACTTGACAGAAAACTTGGGTTTGTTTTTTTTTCTTCTTTTTTCCTCCTCACATTTACCTGCAGTGTCAACACAGTCAAGAGATCTTGAGACACAGGTAACTGAGCAGGCAACAGATGGCTTTCAAACAAGGAATCCAAAGTCAGAAAAACTTGTAGAAATGTTCTCCTGTATTCCATGCTTAGACGTCACCCAAACATTTGCTCATGCACAGTAAAAGCCCCAGATTCAAAGACCATGGAGGCAGCTGAGGAATGAGATGTAGATTTGCCAGGCAAGCTGCACTCTAAACAATACAGCTTCTACCCCATGAATTACTCTTGACACCACCAATGAAGCTGTTGCAAGCACTCTAAGCTATCAGCTTTAACTTCCAAATAACTCTTTGTCTTGACTCTTGACTTTGTTCAAGCAATTCCTATAGCATGCCAAAGCAGTCAGCTGTTTTCCCTTTCCAGCCATTAGCCCAAAGAGATAACATCTTCATTACCCATGCAAGTGCCTCATATCTGCTCACCTACAACTTGATCTAGAGGCAGGAGTTTCTGTCCCCAGGTTACACCCAAAGTGTTCATTGCTACAGACTCTGATAGGGTAGCTTTTATTTCTGGGGTGTTTCTGGGTGGAACCTCAAGCTCCCATTGCCCAACCAAGACCCCTTATGCTTGGAGTCAGCATTCAATAGAATACTTACACCGAACAATATATCTGTTCTGTAACACAGGACAAATACATTAGGAGGTCCAAGTGCCTAGTCTAGCAGCCATTATCAGTGCTGATGATGGCACCTATCTTGTGAACTTATGACAGCCTATAAGAAATTATCAAAACTGTCAACAAAAATAAAGATCTATTAGATGAGGAATGCAAGATACAACAACATCTGAAAGGAGATTACCCTTTGTTGCTATATTATTAAATCACAAAGTGCCAGGCCACATGAATACATGCTTCCTACTGCAGGTTTTCTTCTGCCTTCACCTAGGCAAGAGAAGACTCATGAACTTATTATTATTATGGTACATGCATGCTCTGCTGCATGCACCACTCTGAGAAGCATGCTATCCTGTCGAGTCCCGTGGGGAGGATACATCAACAGCAATTCTTTTATTGATTTTTTCTTTTTTAGTACACTGTTTATAATGGAAAGGTGGTCAAGAAACTTGTTTATCCACCACACCAAGCATTTTTTCATTATATTTTTAATGCACTAAACCAACCTGTGAATTGGCCTTCATTTTGGTCTCCAGCAACTCATTGAATCATAGAATAGTTAGGGTTGGAAAGGACCTTAAGATCATCTAGTTCCAACACCCCTGCCATGGGCAGGGACACCTCACACTAGACTACATTGCCCAAGGCTCTGTCTAGCCTGGCCTTGAACACCGCCAGCAATGGATCATTTGAGGTGTCCCTGCCCATGGCAGGGGGGTTGGAACTAGAGGATCTTAAGGTCCTTTCCAGCCCTAACTCTTCTATGATTCTATGATTTACCACTTCTTTGGGCAACCCATTCCAGTGCCTCACCACCCTTACAGTAAAGAACTTCTTCCTTATACCGAATCTATACTTCCCCTGTTTAAGTTTAAATCCATTACCCCTTGTCCTATCACTACAGTCCCTAATGACGAGTCCCTCCCCAGCATCCCTATAGCCCCCCTTCAGATACTGGAAGGCTGCTACGAGGTCTCCACGCAGCCTTCTCTTCTCCAGTCTGAACAGAATCTCTTTTTGCTGTTTCTTGTATGAAAATAAAACAAAAAAAAAATCACTCCCATTGTACCAAGAGAAATACAAAGGGGAAGGTACCAGCCTTTGTATAAACTTCTGTGGCACATCGTTCAGTTGTCAAGTGTATATCCTGCAGAATAAGTAACACACACTCTAAAGGGCATTTTATTTTTGTATTGGCTGCCAACCATCATCATTAGGCTTCCAGAAATGTTAAAGCTAGCTTTCAAAATCAACTGTCTGCCCAAGCCAAGTCATAAGACCAGGGAAGCAGATGGGAAGGGCAATATTTCAAACACTCCTGTAATCATTCAAGGCTTAGCAAGATAAAATTAACACTTTCCAGTGCATGTGGCCTTGGGGTTACTGACAAGTCTCACACAAAATAGTCAAAAGCCTGCAGCAACAAAAGGGTGGATTTGGACCAAGTCTTTATCAAGGAAGAGCCCTCAACCCTCTGCAGGACTCCTGCTGCTGTGCAAGATGGATTGCCAGATGAGGCAATTTTCTGCATGTTCAGGAGTCCTCAATGACTAGGAATTTTTCCTTAGCATACTTTCAATGCTGTGGAACTGCAGTCTTCTTGCTATATCTAAGGAAGTCTCACCATCCTGAAAGAAACAAATGACACATATTCAATACGATAGATAAGGGTCAAGTACAAAGAGCTTTTCTGAATTTGCCACCCAGATACAGTGCCCTGCTGCACAACTTTCACTGTCACGCTCTTGCCCTAAAACAAAGGTTTCAGAACATGTTGGCTCTAATGCAGTTTTCACTAAAGCCAGGGGCAGAATCCTGTCCTCCCCTCCAGCAGTGACAGCCTTTCCACTGTTTCCTGGGGCTCATGTCTAGAGTCAGTGTAGAGCTAAGCTAATGGCTGATTACAAGAGAAACATGGGCAGTACATTGCTCACTTCAACTCAACAATGCAGATACTTCCAGGTCAGTATTTAGCTGGATAACATTTGAGCTTTTCTAGTGGCAGAAGCAGCTTGACTTTGTCCCTCTCAGAACAGTGTCCAATGGCACAAAAAGCACCTCAGAAAGCTCTTGCCACTCCCCTGCAGCCTGTATCTTAAGAAAACTGCAGAGCAGTTCTGAGTTAAGAAGAGGCACTGTGAAGGTCCAGCAGACATTCAGGCAATGTTTACTGGTGGAAATCCAGCACTGAAGGATTTGGACTTTACAGTTGCTCTTGCCAACAAAGGCAATGGAATAAACTTTGCTTAAAACCCCACAGCAAACAAGTCTGCTGCCAGGAAGCTATGCACCCTTTTTTTAAACTGCTGTACACCAGCTAAGGCCTACAATGTACTGGTTTGCCATCACAATAAGGAAATATAGTTATCAACTTCACGTTCTTACCTGGTTCTTTAAAGAAGTGTCTGCATGAGCCTGAAGAAGCAGAGGAATAACTGCCTGGTTGTTCATTTTGCAAGCATAGTGAAGTGCTGTGCTGCCTGACTGAAGGGAAACAGAAGCAGATGAATTTAGTTCTATTACTTCGTTAGTAAGTCACAGGTAAGTACGACTACCTAAGTACTACTACTACAAAGCCTTAGCAGCTTCCCCCTAACACCTGGATGCAAAAGACGTATAATTTCCTGGCACAATACACTAGACAACTAAAAAAATACATTTGCATAAGAGCAACAGGAACAAAAGAACCATTTCTTCCCTGGGATGCAGCTGCTAAAATATGTCTGTTATCATCAGCAGGAGGCCAATAGTTCTTTACTAACTTCAGAGGATTCCATGATCTTGATCTCAACAACTGTTTTAAGCAATACTGTTTGTTCACGCTTCAGTTTAAGAACTTAGTTGCTGCTAGAATTGGGTGTTACCCTTTTCTACCTTAGATTAGGGGAGCTCTCTTCCACACACAAGTAGGATAGTGGATACTGAACTCCACAAATGGCAGATCAAGTGCACTCTGAAGACCAAGAGAAGACCAAGGTTTAGCACTGTGGCATGGTCTTTGCCCTCAAATCTGCTCCAGTCCAAGAACTCATACATAATGATAAACTCAGACCCTTATATCACTAGAATCTTTATAGGATCAGGTATTTAATATGTAAGTGTGTCAACCTAGCTTGCCTGGATTCTTTTAAGAGGTCAGAAAGGGAAAATTAGTGGGTCAGTGGAGAATTATTTATCTGTATATCTCAAAACCATTGCTTAAGTGCTGAGGGGAAACGCTGAATACTCCTAGTACACGACAGTCAGTTCAGTCCTAGATCCTACTCTGAAAGTAGGATTATGTTGCTGAAAGATTTTAAGTCTATTAGTATTGTTGCATGCTTAAGAAACACATCTGCATTTGTATAAACCCACTTACAAAGTCTGTAGCATTAACATCTACTCCAGCTCTAAGCAACATCTTGATCAGGTTTTCATTCTGTTTAGTCTTTGAGACCTGTTTGGTGCAAGGGAAGGAGTAACACAGTAAGACAGTCCATCTGCATATAGTACAAAGCAGGTTATGGCTAAATGCTGTATTATTTCCTAAAAGAAATTTGCTTTTGCGAATGCCAGACTGATGCAGTGATACAGCTCTGTTGCTTCACCAGTTATAGTCATGACAAAGTCCCTGCTTCTTCTGTTGCTTTCCATCAGTCTTTGCTTTAAAAAAGCAGTCCATATCCTATACAGGTTCCTGGCCTGAAATATTGCCATGAGGAAGGTGATAAGAGGAAATGAAAAGGTACAGGGTTTTTCCTGTTTTCATCCAGACTCACCATAAGAAGATATCCAATAAGCATCACTGGCATGAGGATTATGATGAGCACATAGTCAAGGAAGGTAAACCGTTTTCTCACAGCATAATGGAGACAAGTGCGGTCCTTCTAAACACAAAACTCTGATTAGTACCAGAGTCAGTGATTTGATTATATTTATTTAATATTGACAATAGGAGACCATTTTATATTTCACAAACTTTCTTTTAGGTTATCTACTGGAAACATTTTCTGATTTTCAAGCAGAAACAGACACATGTATTTTACTTCCTTAAGCAGAAGCACATTTAACATATACAGGCTCATGTAAATTGGGCTACACATGCAAGAAGGATGCAGGATCCAAAGGATTCCATGTGTATGTCTGTGAACTTGGACATGGCTGCAGGGGGAAAGAGGACAGAGTAGATATGTGGCTGCTACTTCCACCCAGCAGGTTAAATCAGTAGGGAGAATCCCCACAGTGACTCTTCCTATAGAGGTGCTGGTTACAGAAACAAAGACATATGAGAGTTTATGGCATCTCCTTTGGCACACATGAGAAACACAGACAAGCAGCAATACATGCCTCTATTCTCTAGTGAGAACAGAGTTTAAAAAAACCTGTGAATACCAAGTGTACCAACGCAACTAAAGGGCAGAGCTGTAAACCTGGGTGTTAAAGACCACTTGTATTAAATCTCCTGTAGATTGTCAAACTGGAGTTAGACAAACCAGGTTACAGTGTCACACTGAGGCCAAAATAAGCAGAAAAGCTTTTCTGTGCTATCCTCTGCTCCCATTCTCATTCCTGAGCACCACAGCTGAGCTCTGCATCAAAGGGCCTGACTCCATCTATGAAGGTAAAGCAAAGAAACATTTAAGAAAGGCAAGCACAGCTAGCGAATGGCTGCCAATGCAACTAAAATGACGTTACTGCGAAATACTGAGCCTTTCAAAGGGGCTTTCTGGTGTCCTCAACATAAGAAGGACATGGAACTGTTGGAACAAGTGCAGAGGAGGGCCACGAGGATGATCAGGGGACTGGAGCACCTCCCGTATGAAGATAGGCTGAGCAAGTTGGGGCTATTCAGCCAGGAGAAAAGAAGGCTGCGTGGAGACCTCATAGCAGCCTTCCAATATCTGAAGGGGGCCTATAGGGATGCTGGGCAGGGACTCTTCATAAGGGACTGTGGTGAGAGGACAAGGGGTAATGGGTTTAAACTTAAACAGGGGAAGCTTAGATTGGATATAAGGAGAAAACTCTTCACTGTAAGGGTGGTGAAGCACTGGAATGGGTTTCCCAGGGAAGTTGTGAATGCTCCATATCTGGCGGTGTTCAAGGCCGGGTGGGACATAGCCTTCAGCGGCATGGTTTAGTGTGACTTGTCTCTGCCCATGGCAGGGGTGTTGGAACTGGATGATCTTAAGGTCCTTTCCAACCCTAACTATTCTATGATTCTATGATTCTATGACTTTGAGGTAAGATAGAGAGCTTTTTGCATCAAGAAGAAGAGATGGGATAGAATATGCCACTGACCTCATGGTAATTTGTTGCCTTCCTGTGAAATAAACAAATGCACTGGAAACCAGAGACAGAAGATCGTCCACAAATGTATAGGAACAAGCTAAGCATTGCCTTGGAGTATGAGATAATACAATAGAATTGATGAAGATTTGGGTTGTTTTCCCTGGTTGTTTGACACCCCTAACATCATAAGAATAAATTACTCATGAAACCAGAGCACACACCTTTCAGCTACTTTTTCTTTGTAACCTACCACAAAACCACACTTCCTCATCACCTTAAGTTAAATAGCGAGTCACAGCTCGGGTGCATGACAAGTAGGTATTTTAGAATAGGGAACACAGGAAGAACTGTGGAAGGCTTTCCTCCTTGCCCTGCAGCATGCTATTACGTGTCATGCTATTGTTCTGTAGCATGGCAAAAGCAGGTCTGCAGTGGCAATAAGGCAGTTTTTTGTGGAGTCAGTCCCTCCACAGGCATACACTTGTGAGAGATGGACAGGCTCTCCTTCAGACTTTCCTTTTAACCAGGGTGGAGAAAAACAGAGGGGCAAAGAAAGGCTACAGAAGGGCGGCCACTTACCTTGTTTCTGAGGTTGACATCAGCATTTCTTTTTAGAAGATAGCTAACTATCCTGTTGTTTCCCTGTTTGCATGCACAAATTAAGGGGGTGTCTCCGCTGAAGCTGTCCTGGATATTCAGACAGTTGCTGTTGCGCTCCAGAAGGAACTGAACTTCATTGAAATCGTTATTATAAGCTGCCTGACAAATGGGCTGAAGAAAGAAGATAATATTCGTCAGCACACATTTCACTAAAACATACCTACTTCCCGTTCTGACTTTACCCGCAAATCCTCAGACACGCGAGCGCTGCCAAGCACTTTCGACAGGGGTTGTAGTTCTAAGCGACTTCCAGAAGATGGCAGTAAGAGATACTTCTGCAGCTGCCACACAGCAGCTCGCAGCGTGGGAAGTCACAGCCTTTGCGCAGTGGAATGAACTTTCGGTTCATTTTGGACCATAATAATATACATATTCCATATATATATGAGGATAGATAATCCAAGAAATAAATCCGGTTCATCTGCAACCATAAAAAACCTCCGGCTTCCAATCTTACAGAGTTATTCACTGTATTAAGAAGCAGGCAAGAACAAGTCCATTCCTCTCCGGGTTTGCAGCAGGCTTTCTTTTTGGATGAGCACTGCTGAAGGAGGTATCACTTTTCACTCATCAGTTCCAGAACAAAACCATGCTTTCAACAATAAGCTGAAAAATCAACCCCCCACAATTTTTCTTTTCAGGAGTTGAAATACCTAAATACCTCATACCTAAAAAATACATGCATGTATACCCACAGCTCAGCATGGCTTTTGAGAACTATTTGCTGCTTAAGTATTTACTCACTATTTCTATGCACCCTTCACCTATCCTGCAATTCCTTCCCTCTCTAGCAGCAAGAACTCAGTCTAAGGAGTGGCTGAGAATGACAGGAATACTATGAGTTTCCAATGGCTTGTAACAGTGGGAAGTACAGCAGACTGGTAGCATTTAAAGTTCTCCCGTGGAAAAGAGAATGAGTTTCTTCTTTTTGCCTTCAATACTGAGGTTCTTATTCACCAATTCCCAAGATACGTATTTTCTTTGAATATTATCTGCAGGTTTTCCTTCCCATCCTCCTTTTATTACATCCTAAATACAGTACATGAACAAGATCAAACCCTGAACTCTGAGCCCTTTCCTCACTCCCCCTGCAGTTAGCTTCCCCCCACACACACACACACATTGAAAAGATTCACCTTATTTATACTTTCACTTCAGACAAACTTTGATCTACCACACAAGTTTACCTCCAGCATCGCTGCTGCTTAGTCTTCTGGACAGCTGTGTAAGAGAAGTGATTTTCCTTTCTAAAGAGATTATTTACAGGTTTACCAGACCTCACACCACTTCTTTTTTTGTTTTTATTATATCAGACAAAAATCTACAAAGAATACATGCAGTATTGCACATCTGTCTGGATTCTTATAAAAGCCTACATATACCATTTTCTATTTTACACTCCTCCAGAACCAGAACCAGTTTAATGATTTTGAGGAGAAACTCCTTTTTTAAACCCCTCTTGTTGCGACCTGCACACCAGTGCCATCTAAATGATCAGTATGCTCTAGAACTTCACTCTGTCATGTTGGTGTCTAATAGTGCAACTTCTCCAGGAAAGAGAAGATCAGGGGCAGTCTGCATCTCTGGTGTTCCTTCTTTTAAGTATTGCTTTGCTTATTTAAAGATGAAGTAGATTTGCTGTTTGGTTGAGTATCTGCTCAAATCAGCCATTTACCACACAAATTTTCTCCTTTTCTACTCTGATTCTTGCTAGTTCAGGAGCTTGTGTCACCAAATGATATGCTTTTGTGATTTTCTTTCTATTCTGCCTCAAAGAGTTTTACTTGCTAGGCCCTTAAACCCAAGACATTTCTGACTGATACTCTCATTGACTCATGGGATCTTTTTAAGCTTACACTACTGTTGAACCCAGTTCTAGAGCCATTAATAATGACGGATCACTTACCGTTCCCTAAAAGACTATGCTATTTTAGGCTGAAGTCATGCACAGAGACCAGCATATGATAGTCATTAATGCTTTTTTAGACACTGAAACCAGAAAACTTCTAGGGTACAAAGAACATAAGAAAACAATTCTCATCCATTCCAACAGCTAATGCATGAATAATTGATGTACTGAAAGCATTTTTTTAATTAGTATTATTTCACTGCAGTTGGGTGTCTATGTAGGATTGATTCTTTCACACATTAATGTCTCATTCATACAAAAAAAAAAAAAAAAAAAAAAAACACCAAAAAAAAACAACTCCACAACTTTTTCCTGGGTTTATAGGATTTTCTTGAGAGCCACTCTGATGCTTTTCATTCTAGAAAATGCCTCTTTTAGTCAAAGAAATCTGAAAAGTCCTATAAATCAGACCTGTAATATACCTCCCAAATTGACAAGTACAACTCCATGACTGAAGGAGCTAACATAGTAGCAGAATATTTAAGTAAGGGCACAAAGCAATCAAAATAAATATAAACTCATTATTTTCATATCAATAACAATAGGACTTCAGAAAAAATGTTTTAGGAAAGAATAGGGATAAGCAAAAATACAAATAGGCAGTAATCTGCCACCTGTGCAAGAAAGGCATCAGAAGCTGCAAGCAGTGGCAAATGTTATATTAGGCAGCCTTTCCCACAGAAAGAAAAGAAAGCTGTTATAAAAGGCACTTAACTGGAATAATAGACACAGAGGCTTCAGGAAAGGTGAGAAGTAGTCATAGAACAGGCAAGAGTTTTCATGGCTGAGATCACCCAGTATGAGATTACCAGATAAGGGGTGAAAGAAAAGTAAAAAGAACTTTCGCTGTCCGAAAGGACAATACCTCTACACAACTGAATCCTTAATTGTTTTTACTTTTTATCAATTGAGGGCAATAGGATTGCAAACAGGACCTGGTAGTTTACTCAGATCCACGTGAACACATTTGCATTTGTCTACTTGTTTCCAGAGCTTCTTGCAACTCCCTCTGCTTAGCTTTGCTGAGGTAGGGATAAACCACAAGCTATTCAGCAAGCTTTACCACACATGAAATGAAGATTAAAGGTATGGCACTAGGGACAAAGCATTCAGCCAACAGAGAGGAGGGTAAGGTAAAGCCAGTCTTGCAACTGGGAGCGCCATTTCAGATTATAATTGCTTCCTCCTTTGAGAACTCAGGGGATTGCCTAAATTACATCAACACTTTGCAGTTGTTTAGACAAAAGGGAGTCACTTCATAACATCCAGATATTCTGAATTAATCCATAGTCTCTTTTTGTGCACTAAAATTCATCCAAAGGCCATGAACTGAACATGAAAGTCTGAATCATGTTTGTGATACTGAGTGCACTGGTGTCCGATCCCTGCTCCTCAGAAAAGGCAACGTACACCTTCTTGTATGCATTGCTCCAGATTTCTATCCTTCATATATGAATCATGCTTTATCCAGAAAACTCTACCTCTTTCAAAATTTTTAAATATGAAATATTTACTAATAATCATGGAAGATATGTACAGCATTTGAACATTCTCCAAACACCACTTTAATTAAGCTAATTGACACTGTTTTCTTACACAATACTAACTCAGAGTAGTAGACATGGAGAGAAGCAACAAATCCTTTCAGAATAAGGTGCAGCCTACCCAGCCCATCACCTTATGAATGCACAAATTCAGGCTCCCTGTAATACAGAAAAAGGAGAAGACACTTGATTTCATCGAGTAGCCTTTTAAAAATAAAGGGGTGGCTTTCAGCACAGAAATGTAACCTTTTAAAGGAACAGCTATGTAATGCTATCTCCAGGAAAATAATCAACAGTGCAATCCACTGTATTCACAGTTGAAAAGAACAAAAATTCTCACTTGTTCCCAAGTGTGCAGTTGGAAGCTTTATGAAATAATGAATAGATTTAGGTAGCATTTATGCTAAAATCCAGGGGTAAGTTAAATGGACCATGGTCTGGGGACAAACCCATAAAGATAAGAGCTAAAAAAGAAATCAGGCAGGAGGGAATGTTTCCTTGGCCATTAGCTTTTTATTACCTATATTCAACACAAGCTAAGGAGTTGTTTGCAGTTTGCCAAGTAGTTGTTTGCACCATGCTCAGAATCATTCTGATCTCAACACAGAACCACAAAAAGTGTTAAACACGTACTTTCTCCATGAAATCACAATAGTTATACTGGTTATTGCATTTTATTTACTCCTACAAACTGTACATCTGACAATTTCTAATAGCTGAAGTACGGCATCTCCAAAGGGAAAGAATTTCCAGATCTGTTTAAGGCTTGTATGGGAGGTTGCAAAGGGAACAAATCAAACCCACTGAACATCTCTATCTTCAATAGCTTCAGTTACTGTGTGAAAAATGATCACCTACCTCTGAATAGAGTATCCCCATGCCTAATCTTCGCTGCTTGAGCTCGTTCTTGTTCACCAGCCCAACAAGTTAACCTCACTTGAAATATTCTTGAGCTTGTTTGAATCTGGTTAATGTTTAACATAAAAGTCTCGCTTTTTCTTTAGCTAAATTTCCTTTAAATGTTTTCCACTTGATAGCATGAAATAATTGTCTTCAGAAACCCCACCCAAGGAGGTAAACCTGAGAACAGCAGCTTACGGGAGACTGACAGAACAAGTTACAACACACAAGCATTTTCCTTTGCCATTTTTGCAATAACAGCCTCCAGTTGCCTAAAAAGGAAAGCAGCAAAACAGGCTGAGGAGGGTAGGAGGGAGAGAGGAAGAAGGTTTCACAAGTGAAGAAAGGGAGGGGAAAAAGGGAAAAAAAACCCCATGAACCGAATACTTAAACCAAGTAACTATGAATGGTAGCTGGTTTGTCACCCAAGCTACTTTTGAATGAAATGTATTCCAAACCCTCTGCAAGAACAGCTCAAGACGCCTACTGGGAAAAGGGAAGCAACTAGATCCCACACCTTTAATAAGAGCTCCCAGTATAACTAGCTTCAGTCCCTCATTAAATCAGCAGCTGCTTTCATCATCTTTTGCTCAGGTTTCTCTTCCTAGCCCAGCCCAAAATAATGAATATGATTCATGTTTAACCTGCTAATTTTATATGTAAATTGCATTAGATCTTCCTTGGGAAGAGTATTATTGTGGATGTCTCCACCCCCTTTGCGTGTTCATGCCTCTGAGGATAAGATGCTGATAGTATTTCTGTAGTACACTCTTTCCAAGCAGGGAATGCGCATTTCAAGTGTCTGTGGACAATCCAAAATATTTTCTTCCTTTATAGTTGAAATTCATGTTTCAAGTATATTTTAAAGCAAGTTTTAAAACTATGCATATAACTGTCAGTCTTAAATCAAAGCCCCCTACCTTATGTTTGAGAGCTTTTATTTCCATATCATTTTCATATTTATTCTTCAGTGAGGTGGAAGATCATATAAAATCACTTACAATATCTCTATCCTTCTCTGGTTGAAGTAGTACAGCACTACTGACTGTAGTGTTAGTTTGCTAGCACCAGTTCCAACTCAGTTGTTTATGTGAAGAAAATTAGATTGGTTTGTAACAAAAACATATACTACACCCATCTGTAACAATCTATTGGGAGGATCTCAATAGGCTGATCTTTCAGCATGTGCTGGATATTTCTGTTGGCCTGAAGATATGGACGAGTGATTAACAACTCAAAGGTGAAAAAGTATGCTTTGACAGTGTTTCTTCACACCCAGTTCATAAGAAATGGAGATCCTTCTACATTAATTAGCCAGGTTGTTATAAACAGGAATTTATAAACTATAACTTGTTGAAAGAAACATCAAATTGCTCAGCTGTTACATAAAACAACTTAGTAGCTTACTTAATCTTCCCCAAACAAACACAAATCTATAAATGCATGGTAACATGGAAAGTATTAAAAAAAAAAAAACAAACAACGAAAAACAAAACACACCCTCCTCCATAAAACACAACGATAGCTTCAGGCAACACCTTTCCCAATATAGTGTAAATTACCATTTAATCCAACATCACATCTTAGGCCCTCTTGAGAATAAGTGAAGTGATTACTTTGATCAGAGCTTCAGCTGGAGAGCAGATAAGCAGCCCAACAATGATGAGGTATTAGACTTATGCAAATTTATGTAGTCAGGTCCAATTCTGTTTCACATATTGCTTCTAGTTTCATTACTATGCTTATGAGGATTTGAATCCTGAAAATCTTTCTTTGCTGAATAAGTCTTTTTTTCTCAAGAAGGTGCCAAGACTCAATGTCTGAGCAAACTGTCATCCACTCAGTCCGTGCAGGAAATGTGCTTCTTACCTCCTGCAAGAATTTTACTACACTTCAAAAGTTTCATGTGAGCCGGAAGTGAACTGAGAGTTTGTCAGAAGGGCCTTCACCAGAGAAAGAATAAGGTGCTCATCTGGTGACTGCTGGATTATTTCTGTTATAGCCCATCCTGTGGCTCAGCTCCAGCAGTTCAGCCAGCAGGCTGATCCTAGCCTGCATAAGATCACAATCCCCATAATCAGTTCATGGGCACAATGTAGAGCACAGCAGTCCTGTAAAAGCCAATGGGGCTGTACAAATTTGCTGACGCATGTATGCATTTTCACAATCAATAGTATCTCATATGCTGATTCTTAATATAAAATTGGCGAAGTAGCATAGAGACTGGGCGATGCCTCAGCAGACTGAAGCATTTGATAAACATATCAAATATCTTTGATATCTTTCCCATACATGCCTGCTCAACAACAGGCAAATGTGGCAAATGCACCTGGGTCAGGGCAATCCCAATCACAACTACGAGCTGGGTGGAGACTGAATTGAGAGCAGCCCTGAGGACAACTTGGAGGTGTTGATTGATGAGAAGCTCAACATGAACAAGCAGTGTGTGCTCACAGCCCAGAAAGTGAACCGTATACTGGGCTGCATCAGTAGAAACAAGGCCAGCAGGTGAAGGGAGTCTGCCTTTCTCTTCTGCCCTCACAAGACCCCAACACAAGGGGGATGTGGAGCTGTTGGAGTGACTCCAGAGGAAGCCACAGAGATGCTGAGGGTTGGAGCACCTCTCCTATGGAGACAGGCTGAGAGCTGGGCTTGTTCTGCCTGGAGAAAGCTCAGGGTAGACCTCATAACAGTCTTCCAATACCTAAAGGGGACCCATGGGAAAGCTGGGGAGGGACTTTTTACAAGGGCAAGTAGTGATAGGATGAGGAGGAATGATTTTAAACTGAAAGAGAATAGATTTAGATTAGACGTTAGCAAGAAATTCTTCACTATGAGGGTGGTGAGGTACTGGAAGAGGTTGTCCGTAGAAGTTGTGGCTGTCCCATCCCTGAAGTGCTCAAGGCCAGGCTGGATGTGGCTTTGAACAACCTGGTCTAGTGGAAGGTGTCCCTGTCAGTGGCAGGGATTCTTTAATCATAGAATCATAGAATAGTTATGGTTGGAAAGGACCTTAGGATCATCTAGTGCCAAACCCCCCACCATAGCCATGGTCACCATGTACTAGACCATTTAAGGTCCCTTCTAACCCAAAGCATTCTATGATTCATTCTATGAAATACAGGGAGAAAATTGATGAGAATCACAAAAGTACTTGAGAAGAATAGGGTTCCAAGACAAAAGGAAAAGCATATACAGACTATTTTCTTAATGTTACTTCTGTATTTTACAGTCTTTTCAAAAGAGAAAGGAACACATATTCCCCTTTGTCCTCCCCCTCCAAGCCTGCAGATCATCAGGGATGTGTTTAGAGGCACAGGCTACCTCAGGGGTACCTAAGAAAGAGTTGGCAGACACTGGGGCTTAGGACATAGTTGGATACTTCATACTATCTGAAACTTTTGCTCCAGCATTTTCAAAACAAAATATTACCATCTCAGCTGGCATGGCCCTCTAAGTAAGGACAGCACATCCTGAGAAGTTTCTGTATACCTGTCCTGGGCTCAGCAATAGCAGTCATTTTTCTCCTTCTTAGTAGCTGGTGCTGTGCCGTGTGTTTGACTTTCATAGAATCATAGAATAGTTATGGTTGGAAAGGACCTTAAGATCATCTAGTTCCAACCCCCCTGCCATGGGCAGGGACACCTCCCACTCTTGTGGTGGAATAGCTCTTAAGAACCCACAAATTAGATTAAAAGTTCTGATAGCCTAGCTGGATCCTGTCCCTAAAAAATGGCCATGAATAGAAGAGTATATTAATAAAACACAAAATGATGCTTCATGCAGAACAGCCTTCTGTCTGTTACCTATTGCAATCCAACCAGCCTCTGCTTATACATACAGGGAATGGGTGTCAGTGAAGGTGGAACAAGTGATGTCTAGGCTTCATACTCCTTGATTTCTAATCTGGATTGTTTCCACACAAAAGAACTTTAGTTTTTCTTCTTCTTTTTTCTTTCCCACCCCCCCCCCTTTTTTTTTTTTTTTTGGGTGTTTTTTCCTTTTTTTTTTTCTTTTTTTTTTCTTTTTTCTTTTCTCTTTTTTCTATTTTCTTCTATTTTTTTTTTTTTTCCCCCAGAAACTGGTATGCATCAAAGTGCAGTCCTTAGAGCACACATCGAAACCGAAGGGCTGAACACTTCAAATGCCTTTTATGGTAATTAGATTTGAGAGCATGTTGGAAAATTACCCCTCCTCCCCTTCTGAACTTCTTTGAAAAAAAAGGTAGAAATTGTTCTTATTATTGGCTCAGTCTTACTTTCTTTAAAAGCAGATTTTGGAAGGAGATGCTGCTGTGCTTTTTGTGCAAGCTGATTTGGAGAAAACTCCAGGAACAAACTCGCCAACAAAGTTTTCTACTTGACAAGCAGGTATTCTTTATTGCAGCACCGGGAGACACGGGAGATAGTTCTCCTAACGTGCCTCTCTCTACTGCCACACAGGCCATGCTTGTATAGTCATTTGGGCATACACACATATAAAAATGTGGTGGTGGTCTTTGAGGGTCGTTTACTTCTTCCAACAATCTTCATCAGTGCTGGCAGTCTTTGAAGCACCAGCTTAATTAACATTACAGACATAGCAATCATCCTGACCTACTTCTCAGTTAGTTTGACTGCTAGTCCGGGATACTCCCCAGTAGATGTTTACACCAACTTAATGGGTTCATTAACATAGCAATCATCCTGTCCCTCCACCCATCAGCCAGTTTAACTGTGCCCATCCTGGACATCTGCTAGTCCCATACACTCCCCATCCCCAGGTCCCTTTTTTCTATTGTTTTTCCCACATTTTTTGTACTAAGGTCCTAAGGACCCAAACCTATGTCAACTATCTTCAAGTACCAGTTATTTTCTATTACAAAGCCACCAAACCCAGCCTTACCCAGAACTGATTACATTTGGTGCCTCCTTGTCTCAAAGCTAAAGCTAAATGTAATGATAATTTAAAAAAAAAAATATCAAACCAAAAGAACAGTTATGGTTTTGCTATTGAGTTTACAGGGATGAAGTGCAAGTCCCTCTTGTTTAAAATCAAGGTGGAAAGAGTACAGGTGAAAAGGAAGAGCAGCAAATAGGGCAAATGCCTGAATCTGTCAACATATTTCGCCTGTTCATGATTCCATCAAGGGCAGGTTCTCCAATAACCCTTATTTGAAAAATAATTGCAACAAAAGAGCACTGGGCAGAACTGTTGCAGGAATCAGCTACTGCCTGGAAACCAAGAGTGAGAAGGAACGCCCAGCTCAGTTGGTGACTTGGATTTGGTCTTCTAGTTCCAGCTGCTATTCTTCTCCTCTTGCTTCCTGCATTCACCTAGGCAGTACTGACCTTGCAGGAAGGTGCATTTAGGGTATTGACTGTAGGAATGCTACATACTCATCAACGAGTTAGGGGAGATTGAACCAAGGTTTTGGAGATGTAAAACAAATAAACAAACCAAAACAAAACGCTGCACATTGCCTGTGTAGTAAAATTACTACTACTGGGACCTCATTTCTTTCAAGCCAGTGAACTTTCAAGGAGAGATAGAACTGACAAACTACCTTTCCGACATAGATTCTTCTGATGTCCATCTTTCTCTCCTTGCATCCTTTAAATTGTATGCATTTTTACCCCCCTCCTCCTTTCCTCCCTCTTTTTTCCTTCCTTTTCCTCTGCTGTAAATTCAGCTCCTCTCTAACTTTTCATTGTAGGACTAGAGGAAAGGAAGATTTTCTTTCGTTTTCTTCTAGGAGAAAGCCTTTAATAAAAATCAGTATTATCTCTTTCAGCCTGGGAACAGCACTGATAACACCGATGCTTTTAGTTGCTGCCCAGTAACGTTTACTCTTGACCAAGGACTTCCTGAGTCTCATGCTCTGCCAGGGATGAGCGGAAGCTGGGAGGAAGCAGAGACAGGACACCTGACCCAAACTAGCCAAAGAGGTATTCCATACCACAGCACATCATGCCCACTATATAAACTGGAGGCAGTTACCTGGAAGGGAGAGATCACTGCTCGGGTCGAGCTAGGTATCAGTCAGAGGGTCGTGAGTGGTTGTATTCTCTTCCCTTTTTATTTCCCTTGCCATTATTATTATTGGTGGTAGCAGCAGTGGTTTGTGTTATACCTCAGTTACTGGACTGTTCTTTTCTCAGCCTGTGGGAGTTACATACTTTCGATTCTCCTCCCCATCCATTCGGGAGCAGCGGGAGAAAGTGGGGGGAGTGAGCGAGCGGCTGCATGGTTCTGAGTTACCGGCTGGACTAAAACCAGGACAGTTCTTTTTGGCGTCCAATATGGGGCGCAAAGGGTTGAGATAATGACAGATCTGACCAGAGTGTGTCTAATCATATTTGTGATAATCATTCATTGTTTTGGATTAATAGTCACTCCTCACAAGGCTGATTTATTGTCTCTCAAAGTTGTTTCTCTTGATCTCAGAGTTTCAGTATGTCGTACCTTACTTATAGCCAGTATTCGCTGTGTCAGTGTTTATCAGCTGGGGGCCTTGGGGTAAGGTTCTTATTTCGCTATACTTTATGGTAATGACTTGTAACGCAATAGGCTAATTGATCATGAAACTGATCTGGCTTGCATTCCCAGTGTGGTCACCACCTCTATACTTTGGGAGGTATATAATGGAAGTGTTTAGCAATTACACATCTTTTTTTCCCTCCTTGGGTGGTCAGCCTATGAAGGAGACTTTCCCTTACACTCCCAGCCCCCCATCAGACCGTTTACAGCATCATTTGTGAGTTCTGAAGGTTTTGAATGGCCTTCGGGTACCCTTGAGACCTGCCTGCTGATTGTGATGTGGATCACCATGTTGGCACACATACAGAGCACGTTTTACCCATGACCATTTCCTCTGATCTCGAAAGTTAAGCAGAATTAGGTTTGGGACTTGTCTAGGGTTAGATGATGATATAAGAGGACCAAGAGGTTTTCCCTGAGGCTGGACAGTCATGAGTGGCAGGGTGTGTGGGATAGTATGGGCAAGTATTTAGGCCAGTGGGCCCCTCCAGTGCTTTGGAACTTCACCACTGAACAAATGCAAAATCCAGAAACATTAGTAAAACACTTAAATGAGGTGTGTTGTCATCCTGGTCATACCAGAGAGGGACAAATCATGGCAACATGCTTGGGGCTTGGCCTATGCTTACAGAGCCCTGTTCAACACTATCCTGCACCTTCAAAGGGAAAAAAATGTCTCTGGACCTGATAGCAAAGCAACAGACAGTGCCGCTACTCCAGCTCCAAATACAGCAACTACACCAACCCCAGTGACAAGTGCAGCAGTTACTCAAACCCTGACAGCAACAAACAGTGCAGCTGCTGGTGCTACTCAAAACCCAAGCATAGTGGCTGCATCAACCCTGACAACAGGTACTGCAGCCACCCCAACCACAGTGATAGTCACTGCAGCTAAACCAGAGGACCAGTTTGTGCCAATATCAGTTGCCCCTGTAAGCAAGGGGAAAAGTAAACAAGAGGCACAAAAAAGCAACCTGTACAGTGAAGAAAGATGAAGAATCAATGCACTTACTACAAGGAACAGCATCTGATCAAGAGTTATTATTATGTGAATCAGAGGAAGAAGAAGAAGAAGAGGTGACTTCTCAACCCCAGACCTCAATCAAGCTACGGAATATGCAGAAAGATTTTTACCTGTCATCCAGAGGAGCACGTCATCACCCGGTTGCTCTGATGCTGAGACAATGGGGCCGATGGTCACGAACTAGAAGGTAGGGAAGCCAAGCAGCTGGGATCACTTGCTAGGGAAGGGGGAATTGACAAAGATGTTGCAAAAGATAAACAGTCCCTCAGCCTTTGGAGGCGGCTCTTGGCAGCTGTGAAAGAAAGGTTTCTATACAAGGACGATGTTATGATGTTATTCAGCCAACTGGACCATGATAGAGAAAGGCATCCAGTCTCTGAGGGAATCAGCCGTTGTAGAGATGATCAGACACAGGCCAGACGCTGGGAATGCATCCTTAGAACCAGATGAAGTCGAATGTACATGACCCACGTGGCAGAAATTTACACAGAATGCACCAGCACCATATGCCCACTCTTTGGCAGCAATAACCTGGAATGACATAGCACCACCAGCAGTGGTGGTTGAACTGATTCACCAACTCCAAGAGTTCGAAGACAATCTCACCCCTTCCATCATTTCAGCTGTGGAAAAACTGTCCCAGGAGTTCAAACAATTGAGAGATGATCTATCTGATCTATCCAGCTCCTCACGTGCACCAGTACACGCCTCAGCTATTAACAAAAGGTGTCCTACTGATCAAGAGAGAAGATAGAGGAGGGGGAGAGCGCGAACGCAGTCTCTCACTAACACAAATTATGTAGTCGAGTTTCCCTCATTTGGGGAAATCGCAGGTGTCAGCGCACCTGGAGTGCAAAGGAGGAGCCTCACCCTGGGAAAAACCACCTGCCTGATCATTTTAGGTTTTCTGTTTCCTATGCTCTTTTTATATGCAGAAGTTTCATAATCTCTTTTCCCTGTTCAGGTAGGTTAACCTATCTTTCATTCTTCACAGGATTCGTACTAACAATATCACAAACAATAATCACACATACCAGGTGGAACTAGGTATAATGTTGCAGATCATTCCAGGCTGACAATTCTACAAAACAAAAAAAAATGTAGTATGTCATTAGCTGGGAATACAGCAGAGAAAAGTATTCCATATCTCTCACTAGGCAGGGGTATCAGATGTGCAAGCTGTAATGTTTTTCATTGAGAAATCACTTTTTTGGTTTTTCCATAGACTGCACTCCATAAGACAGAATTGTTTATGTGGTGACTCTCTGGTTTTGTTTACAACACAGACTTACTTCACTCTGTTTACCCATACAAAACAGCAGATGATTAGCACTCACATTCCAGAGAATTTGCTGTGCCAGGGCACCAGGCCAGCTCCAGTGAGTATAGAGCCCCTGGGCTGACTACAGTTAATTCAGTGGTTAGGCAGAAGTCTTCAAACATACTGTGTTTTCAGAGAATTCATGGAAATGGCTTAGAAGAAGCAAGAAATCTTGTTAACATCCTCTCTGACTCAAAGTTTACACATTTTCAAATTTAATTCAATACCTGAGAATCCATATATAAGCAGGCTAATTCAGAGCAAACCGGTCTTTGCAAGTTGCGGTGTTCACGGAATGACAGATTCAGGAATGTATGTTTGAGATTAAACACACACTTTTCAGGTCACTTGTATTTTTATTCTAAGATTACCTAACAAAGAAGAATTGTCCCTGAGCAATATGCAAACAGCAGTTCAGAAAACAAGTGGCAGGTGTGGAGCCAGTGATCGCACCAGCTTCTGTACAAGCCAGAGCTGCAGAGATCATGTTCGTGGGTAGGAAGTGTTGTGAAAAGCTTAATTTTAACTCCCTCCATCTCAAAATAATGTGGCCACAGCAGTCCCCAGCACAGGCAGCAGTACAGAACAAGATCTGTCACAGCCTCAGGGGACAACAATCCCCCAAGTCCTCGATAAGTATCTTAACCACAGGTTAGACCCCTCTTAACCTCTCCTCCAAGGCGCAATTTAGTCATTCAGAATGTCACGCAAAGGTGCTGTTTATCATAAAATAACTCCACTCCTTAAATACTGCCAAATCAGCACTTAAACATGCTCTCCCATATGTCCAGACATCACACAGCACTCTACTGCTGCTCCTTTTATTGGCAAAGGTTTCTGCCAGCTGATCAGTCTGCTACTGGAGACAGACTAGGAACTGCAACAGAAGACACAATCAAGGCAGTCAAAGCGGAGGTAAGTTGCTTGCACATATGCATTCATATGTATTTTTCTCTGCTGCCTTTCTCCATAAGGATGTGCAGCCTTGCCTTTGTGAAGTTGTAAGTCAGAGTAGACAGCCTGCATCTTTTCTGATATGTGAGCCTGATCCTATGCATCAAAGTGCATGTTTGGTAAAGTTGAGAAGAAGATGTCTTTGCCCTGGGCAAACAGGAAAAAGGAGTATGGGATGGTTTAATTTTGTTGTAATTGTTGGGTTTTTTTTCTAAGGATGGCACTGTGGATGTGTGATAATCTCAGTATTGAAAGCATGTGCATATACAGGATATTTTACTCTCATAGTTCCAACTGCATGTAAACTTTCCTTGTAATTTAACCAGGAGATTCTGACATTTGCTAGCCACATTAACTGCACTGGTGCCTTTCTGTTCCATTTACACTGTGTGTGGAAACAAAAAAAATATGACTCTCTCAACAGTACACTGATGAATTTTTAGAAGATTAAAAGGCTATTTTCATTAAATATCAAAAATATCCAGAAATGGCATTTTGAATACGTCTTTTGGGTCTCTTCCTTTACCTTTTTTGCATTTTTTTTAATGAAATATTTCAGTTGATTCCAGTTTGCCATGGTAAATGCTACTCTTGTTTCATTACATAAAAAGACTAGATTGCTCTGCAAGGCTCCTACTGTCAAGACTTTGCCTCTGAAATTAATGAGACAGAATGTGCCAAGCCTTGGAGTTATCGGCGCACTCTAACTTAAAACGCATTCATCTGAAAGTGTGTCAAAACATGCCAGTAAGTCAGGTGACAATATAGTATATAGAAAAAAGTGCACCCTAAGAAGGCAACAGTTTAGTTGCCCTATTGCTGTACAAAAACAAACTGTAACTTAAGCTGAACTTTTTGCTTTTGTTCTCAAACATCGTTCCACATGTAGAAATAGAGGAAGAGGTTTTACTTCTGTTTGAACTGAATAAAACAGCAGAAAGCAGTGGAATATCTAGTACAAAATTGTGCTTCCAGAGCATGATGCTATTCTATATGACAGTAGTTAAAGTATTCTCCAACCAAGTGGGTGGACCTGAATATATCCAGTTTTGGTTTAATCCAAATGTCCCAGTGACTCAAGGGATATGACAGATTTAATCAAAAATTGAAAGAATTGAGAACTCCCACCCTCATTAAGAAGTTCAAAGAAAACAAAACCTTAGGCTATCCTTTTCAGGCTCTCTAAATCTTGAAAATCTTCCCCATGATATGGTCATATAAGACACTCTGGTTTTATGACCTGCTTCCTCTATGCTGACTACAAAGGTGGCTGCAGCCAAAAAGCAGAGCACTTAGTAAAATGCATTCCAAGATTTCTATTCAGAAGAGCTACCACTAGTCAACTCATAAAAAAAACCATGAAAATGCAGTCTTTCCTCCAGATGGCCAAGACACAGATTTACAGTAGGGAGGACTGCATGTGAGAGACAAAGGAAGGAACTTACGACACAAACTAGCACCAGTATTATACAAGCACATTGCCCCAGGTTGGTTCCCCATCCTCTCGGAGGCTTTGACACAGTCCTGGTCCTTGTTGAACAGGGTGAGCTGCAGACAGTCCATCCTTACACAGGTACTTATTCTAGCAGCTCTTTGGGGAACAGACCATGGGCAAACTTCAGAAGCCTCCCCAGTTGTGTCTTCCTGTGGAATTCCATGTCACTCCTAATGAAAACAACCCTGTATGTGTTCTTTCACTCAGCTCCAAGATGTGGTGCCTCTTCATGCTGTTCTGCTCTCAAGCAATTACCTTTTCAGCAGGATTCAAAACACCCTCCACTCTGTACTCAGACAAAAGCCAGTTCAGGAAGCCTCGTAACCCTGAATCCTTTATGAATGTGGTAAGTTTGGTCACTTCCTCTCCCTTTCTTTCCAAAGTGTCTCTCCCAGTACCACTACAACTACCCCATCACTAACAGTCCCAGTGAGGAGGTTAAAAGTAGTTCCAGCAATGTGAGAGGGAGCACTAGCCTTGAAGCCAGTGCTAGCACCTTGATGCTTCCATCCAAACAGTCTGAGCTGTCAGAGAAAAGAATTCCTTTGCTATGGAAGCAAACGTTGGTTTCTAGTCTCAAAGTAAGCAAAGCTCTCCCTTTCTGTAACAACTTGTATAGTGGCAATGGAAGATTAATTCCTCCTTCAAATAGCAGACTGGCACTACACAAAGTAATCCAAGACACATTGCGCTGAATCATCAGAGATTTCCTCACGTTAGTGCAAGAGTGTAATAGGTGGTGCTGTAAGTGAATTTGTAATAGGAGATCCACCCTACCTGACTTGCCTAACCACACTTTGATAAGGAAGGATTGAATATGGACCTAAACCCACAGCTTTTGGCATTGTCTTACATCAACACTATTATGGATTTAATCTATAGAAAGTTTTGCTCTGTATCAGCCTTGCAAAACAGGACAAACTATCTCCCACAAGGTTAGTCACTCAGTACAGTCCTGCTTCATCCCATAATAAGCGGTCAAATACCAGATAACTACCACTTAAGCAGGACTGAAGAAGACTTTGGTGCATCTTTTTACAAGATCTGTAATAATCATTCTCAGCCATGGGCCCTGTGGCCAGGGGCCTCGCACTGATGTCTCAGAACAGCCCACATCCACACTGCTCACCTTGGTTACCCTCCAAAACAGGACAACCTGCATGTTTACAAACTCTCCTTTGGCTTCTCACAGAGTGAAATTATCAGATATCATGGATACCCCAGTGAAGAATATGAAGTTACTACAGAGGATGGGTACATTCTTAGTGTTTTCAGAATTCCTGCTGGGAGGAACAGCCAAACTACAGGTATGACACAGTTATAGGATGAAAGGAGAAAAAATAGGAGAAAGCCTGAGAGTCAATCCTTTTATGGGTCCCCTGTCTTTCCCCTTTGCACATGCCATAGAATCATAGAATCATAGAATAGTTAGGGTTGGAAAGGACCTCAAGATCATCTAGTTCCAGCCCCCCTGTCATGGGCAGGGACACCTCTCGCTAAACCATGTCACCCAAGGCTCTGTCCAACCTGGTCTTGAACACCGCCAGATATGGAGCATTCACAACTTCCCTGGGAAACCCATTCCAGTGCCTCACCACCCTTACAGTAAAGAATTTCTTCCTCATCTCCAATCTAAACTTCCCCTGTTGAAGTTTTTCCTACCACCACAGTCCCTAATGAAGAATCCCTCCCCAGCATCCCTATAGGCCATGACATGTTCCACACCTTTCAGTCTCAGCAAGAGCACCTAGGCAGGAATCTGGCCTGAATTCGGTATATAGGTTAAAAAAACTCCTGCAAAACCAGACTCTGCACCCCAGTTTTAACTAGATGTTACCTCTTACAGCATAAGAAAACCCTCTTCTTTTTCAGGGAAAAAGCCTGCAATCTTGCTACACCATGGTACTTTAGGAGATTCTATTCACTGGATTTCTAACCTGTCCAACAGCAGCTTGGGCTTCATCCTCGCAGATGCTGGCTATGATGTCTGGTTGGGAAACAGCAGAGGAAACACCTGGTCTTTAAAACACAAGACTCTTAAGCCCTGCCAGAAAGAGTTTTGGCAGTTCAGGTACTCCATGGAAAAAAAATCACTGAAGAAGGCAACTCTCAGAGGACCTCTCCCTTTCTGGTTACATGAAAAATATACCCTTCTAGATTATATGAAAACCATTATGGTTTTCATATAATCTCACTTCAAGTGGGATATGCATCATCTAAGGAGACTAGACCAACAGATGCAGCCACTTCTGGCTATGTCAGGGGGAACATAACGAAGGTCTTGGCTGCATGATTTGGGCAAGCCCTTCTGGAATCACCATATACAGAAGCACATCCACAGGTACACAGGTCACATTTGTCCAAACATAGTGCTGGTTTCTTTGGGGAAAAGTCTTCCAAAACTGAGACACATCTGTAACTTTGAAGTCTCCCATACCATGTCCTGGTTGCAGACAGGAGAGGAGATTCCTCAGCTCAGTGTACAAATCTGATCTAGCACAACCGGTATCAGCTGAGAAATATTTTTTTGTAACCCATGCTGGTGAGAGCAATGGTTACATTCACTTCTGCAAGACCCTCAGCTAAGAGACAAAACTAACACCTCCTTTGCAGAGAGTGCAAGGCATCAGGCAGCCTGGCAGTTCCACTGTGTCCCGCTACCCCCTTCCCCAACTCAAGCAAGAATGCAGACAAAGCATGAAACATCATCTTTAAATGAGTCCTGCTTGGTGCAATGAAGAAAAATGAAATTCAGCAGCTCACACTGTAACAGCTGAAGTATCTGATAGCTTGCTTTTTTTCTCCCCTGTAGCTTCGATGAGATAGGTAAATACGATGTTCGAGGAGAGCTGTACTTCATAATGAATAAAACCGGACAGAAAGATGTATATTTTGTTGGTCACTCAGAGGCTGCAACTGCAGGTAATGTTAAGACTGCCTGGTCCAAAACAGTTAATGTTGGTGTTTATGGTATATATATTGAGATATATATATATACGTGTGCGTATAAGATCTATGAGAAGACATTGGGATTTATGTCCCGGTGTGCAAATTTTTGCATTTTGCAAAAATAAACTCAGAAACAGGAGAAAATATAAGTGGCCATTCTCAGGCAATTCTTCTTCTTTCTTCTCATATATGTATTCTAAGGGTGTTTTTCCAGAACAAATCATTTTGGCCAAAACATCCCCATCTTTGTCTTTAGATTCCTATGTTTTAGGCAACCAGTTAAAGTTCTCAGCAAATGCAGCAGTGGAGAAATTAAAGGATGTTCAGGTAACAGGATGTGATGCACCCTTTTTGGTTTTTCTTCCTTTTTTCCTTCCCCATACTCCTTCTTTATGTGTGCATTCACTGTTACCTGGGTTTACTATTAGTTGCAAGTAAAAACTCTGCTCTTAATCTTCAGATAATTATTGTATCACTGCATGTCAGCATAAATATATACAGTCTTTTAGAGATTGTAAGCTGAAAACCTCATTATTTTATTAGAGTTTGGGTAACTTCAGAAGGAATTTGCATTAAGAAAATCTGATTATAGCAACTTCTCCGCCCCAAAATGGACTGAACACAACATTTTCAGTTCTGAGAAAACCAATAGCTAGACATGCTCTAATGAACCTGTATCCTTACAATGAACTCTGTCTCCCAAATAAGTTTCAAGAATCAAACACTTCCATCAGGCCTGCAGCACAGAAATGGGCACCTGCCAATGGGCTGCTAATCTAGCCTTAATTTGCTGCCTACTGCTTTTTTATTTGTTTGGTCTATGGAGATCTCTTTACTAACTTGACTTGTGTCTTCTGCTTTTGCAGGTTTTGTAGCATTTGCTACTTATCCTGAGTTGGCTCAAAGGGTTAAAGTGTTCTTCGCTTTGGGACCAGTAGTCACAACCACATATGGTACCAGCCCTCTGGTAACAGCTGTACGGCTTCCCCAGTTTCTGATCAGGGTATGTCATTCTTGCTGCTAAAAGACATGATTGTCTGCTTTGTCTCTACTGAACTCACTCAACCTAAACTGATTTTAAGGAGGTGGTGAGTTAAGAATTAATTCAGTGTATCAGACTTCTGACAGTGCTGGTAGACTTAAGACTTTGCACAGAGCTAAGCTGCAAGGCTTGACACAGTATCTCTTTTGCAACCTCTTTCAGATAGCAGGCATACTTTCACCTTTACTTGTTTAATCAAATGTTTTTGAAGGAAGCTCACAAATACGACAATCTAAATCTACTAAATCTAGCCTTAAGCACTAGTGGAAAAACACAAATAAGACACCTTAATTTTACTAAACACACAGTTCATTTATGCTTGTGAATATTTCCTTAAAGCGAAACACCTATTTCACACCCTGAATCATAGAATCATGGAATAGTTGGGGTAATTTGCCAATTTAATAGAATTTGGTGGGAATGGTGGAAATCCTGCATACTATACTTCATGTCAAACTGCAGGAGCACATACTGTTTCTGTCCAAGTTGTACCCACTATATGATATAGACCATCCAGCTCTACACCCTTCTCATTTTTCTGCTCCCTTTTTACTTAGCAGCAATACTCACAGTATAGTTTGTGCACCTACCTGGAAGAAACATTAGGGTAAAAAGGGACTTCCTAGACTTTGCAGTTCAGAGTGCAGCCAACTGCCCCTTCTCACTGAGGTCAGCGCTCTAAAACCAGACAGATAGTGAGCTGCAGAACTCATGCCTAATAATAAGCAGCAGGAAGAACCTGTGGAGTGGTCTTGGGAAGAGCACACTTAAAGGATACTGGGGTGGCAAGCAGTTTCAGCAATCTTAGTTAAGAGGTAAGGCTGTAGAGAAGAGGAAGTGACCTTTTTCTATATGAAATAATACTGCAAGAAGAAGAAAAAGAAGGTTTGCATATTTCTTCCCTCAGTTATTTGCTGGCTGCAAAGGAATTTTTCGCCAGAATGAACTGTTGAAACCACTTCTAGTACGGCTGTGTGAATCTCTGGGAAAATTTTGTGGCAGTGTCCTCGGCTACGTAGCTGGGGACAAGGTACAAAATCTGAACACGGTAAGCATGTCCAAGAACACGTTAATGTAAGTACAAGAAATGTAATTTTAAAGGAAAACAATTTTTCTGCCTTATGTCTACATACAGTTGCAGAGGCATAGAGAAATGTGTTAGGGTTTTCAGGAAATGCCAACTAGGACCTCAGCTAGCGATGAGATATACCACCTGACACATTCAAATCACACAAGGAAGAAAAGCTGAATTCAGAATGGCTCCATCTTGCAATGATGTCCCTCAGTGTCCCCTCTTACGTGGCTAAACCAAAGACAAACTGCGCAGATGCCAAAGCTTTTCAAAATGGAAAACTGGATGAAGGAAGATATATTTTCTTTTGCACAATTCATATTTTCCTTCCTAAATAGGAAGACATCCAGATCATCTGAACGTAAAAGATTGTTTCCTTTCAGTGGTTACACATCAAAACATTTGCAAACCAGTTTCTTCAGATTTCTCCCAATGGCAAGATTACATTCTTTACTCTGGCTGATAGCTTTTTTTCTTGCAGACCTTACACATGCCTGTTCTCCAGGGGCCCTCCATCTCTCATACTAAGACTGTTTAACAAGTGTTCCTGTAAAAACCTCCCACACATATAGCCTCATTATGCTCAAGCAGACGATGTATTAACAATCCTCTACTGATTAAGCACAGCACTAAGCATCATACAAACTGCAGAAACTGGAAAAAACAGAGGCCATACAGACTCCTCAAATCATGTTTTCCATATGACTAAGCACTAATGTGGAAAAGAAGCTCCCAAAGGGATAAAATTCTACATACTCATTTCTACTGCAATCTCACATATGTTTCTCCTCAATATTTTTTTTTTATATTTAAAGAATATCCTATTAAAATGGGGTTTAACACAGAAGCAGTAAGCTGCTCAGGTCCCTCACAGCTTTATTCTGTCACAGCACTGGATCACTGCATTTATAACACTTCTGCTTTCTCTCCAGAGTCGTACAGATGTATATGTAGGACATTACCCTGCTGGAACATCAGTACAGAACGGTCTTCATTGGCATCAGGTACAACTGCTTGCTGACACACTCTTACTACTGCTTTTTATGCAACCAGCAGCCCACAAAGGAAGTCCAGAGATGGTGGGTTTGGGAAACTGCCCATCCTATCTTCTCACTGCTGCCATGAGCACCTGCCAGAGGGAGCACTGTTTCCCATGGCACACCAGACCATTACCTGAATTGCCTCTTTGGTATCAGGCCAAGGGATAAGCCAGACGAAGAAGTGATCCAGGTTAACCTTTATTCCCAGAGAGTTAATTACAGCCTGGCTCACCTCCCAAAGCCAGTTAACCACACAAACTCTTCTGCTGGCACAAGCAGCAAGTGGGGAACTACCTCTTCTGCTCATCTTATGCCACTCTCGGAGCTAAGCTTGTTCTGCCTATGCTTCAAATCAGACAAGGGCAAAAGAGCATTGGCTCAGAAACACATGACTGTATGTGCGGAGGACTGTGTCACTTCTGCCAATGCTTAAATACATGCATACTCCTGAACACACCCCTGACTAACATTCCCAGGATCCAGACCACCAGCCCCCAGAGCCAGAAAAATAGAGACAAGCCAACAGATTTCTAGCATATCCTCAGTTACTTAAAGTTTTGATTAAAAAAATGCATTCATATTTTCAGTAAAGCAGGTTAATCTTTGGGGGTTGGTTTTGGTTTTTGTTTGTTTGTTTTTCTTTTTAGACACAGCACATTCAAGAAGACAACAGTTTAGTGTTAAGATAATCACAACTTTTATAAGAAGCCATAGTGTTAAGATAATCACAACTTTTATAAGAAGTCCAGAGCCTCTGTGTCAAGGTGTGTACAGAGGTATCATATGTTACACTAGACTAGCAACAGCCCTGGCACACTTCTGCATCAGAAACAGGGACACCAACTACCAAACTAAGATAGTCAAGTAAAATTTTAATAACAAAACATACCAACAGTGGTGGCTGAGGATCAGGGCAGAAAGTTAGCAAGGGGAAAAGAGATGAAGCCATTCATCCTACGATTCATCCTCAGGACCCCTTGAATACTATTCACTGCCTGAGCCTTGGCTTCAGTCACAGGCAGGAAAATGCCTCCTGCACTCTGTTCTGCCTCTTAACACTTTAATTTCATCTGTCCTTGTTACAATATTAACAGGTAATATATGCAGATCAATTGCAAGCTTATGACTATGGCTCTAAGGAAAACATGAAGAAATACAACCAGGTAAGGCAATACAGTTTCCCTGAGAACTCATCCTCAGGTCCTGAAAAAACTAACAGAAAAAATCACATTTCAGCACCTGTGGGTGATACAGAAAGGAGAGAGTGTCTGAGGTAGGGTTTCACCTGAATTTAATACTCATGATGGTCTATTCACAGAGAAGGTATAGGCAGGTCCTTGCAGACAGCTAAGAAAGTTTGGTTTGCCTCTCCTACTGATGCAGACATGTGTCCAAAAACATTTCCAAAAGGCTAAGAGGCATAGCCAAGTCCTAAAACTGGATGAGTATGGAGCTCTTCACTGCCCCAAAAATCCTCAAGGTCTGACGTTCAGTTGAGGGAAGAAATGAATCTCACAGCTAAAAGCAGGTATGCATACCTTGGTTTTGGGAAGCTACTTACTACAAAGATAAAACAGAAAGGATGATTCAGTACAGCACAATGGAGACTACTGCTGTGATGAACTAATATATACTGTACAGGAAAAAGGAAAGAGACAAAACTTGGTCACTAGGCACTTTGATTACTGCTTAGTCAACACTCGGAAATACTTCACTCCTGCAACACTGATAACTTATCTGACAGTTGTTTGAGATTTGATCTAATCAGTTGACCTACAGTGAGCTTTTCTGAGTCAGGGCAAGTTATTTTATGGGCAGCACACTATTTTACAGGTGGAGAAAAACTCCAGAGATTGCTCACACACCTTACATCCGCACATACGGTCTTTAAATACTGAAGTTTAAATTTTCAAGTGGCAATATCCTATTCCCAATACTTTGGATGGTTAGGAAACTGAAGAAAAACACTCAAGAAACCAGTCAACGAGAAAAATAATAGAACCATGCTTAGACAACAGGGCTAAATTTAAAAGCATCTTGTGCATGGTCCCTTACCAACCAGTAGAATAATAGCCATCCTGCCTAAAGTCATTTGCCTCATGTCTCAGAAGATCTCCATTCTACTTACACATGTTTTTTGATTTCCTTTGTAATGATATTACTCCATCAGCATCAACATTGTGACCTACAGTGTCAAGTGAAGTCTGGTCTAATACAACTGAAAGTCTTTCACTCCCTGCCCCATAAAAGCATGCAGAGGACCCTACATGAGCCAAAAACAGGACACATAAGAACAACTACTCTGCAATCCTTGCCTGATAAACACACTGCTCTTTCCATATACCCACCTCTTTAGTGCACAAGTAGGTGTGAATTCATAGCCATACATTAAGGAAAGACCTAGAAACAGGATGGACTGTTGTCTTTAGTGGTAGACAGGGAATGGTGTTAGGGAAATAGACACTAAGAAAGTGGGCTTAATCCTTACTGTTTTATTGCAGTGAGTGCAGAAGTGAGAGGTGCTTGCACAGAATCCTTTATCTAAATGCAGCTCCTGCTATATCAGCATTCACCCAAGTCTCCCCTCTTTCTTACAGTCTACTCCTCCTGTGTACAAGATAGAGGAAATAAGCACACCAATTGCTGTCTGGAGCGGTGCACTGGACAAATTCGCAGATCCAAAAGACACGGCAAAGCTGCTCCCTCGTATTAAAAATCTCATTTATTATGAGCATTTTCCTTCTTGGGGTCATCTTAGTTTCATCTGGGGCCTTGACGCACCTCAGAAATTGTATCAGAAAATTGTTGAACTGCTAGAAAAACATCCTTAAAGCTTCACACACAGGGAATTCAATCACCCAGTAACACCCCCAAAGATTTCTATTTAGTGGTAGAATGTGGGTACAGGGATTGGTACAGGCATTTACAAGCCACTGCTGATTGGTTTGCAACTTTCTAACATTGTTTTCCATGGTGTTATATTATCTTGGTGACTGCAGTCTCTCTGAGGAAGTTGAGGTACATGGGGATGACCACTGAAAATACAAACAGAAGGAATGCTTCTAGGATCACTTACTTTGGAAGATTTTTGCTTTTTAGGACTGATTTTGATACAATTAAGATTTCTTTTTTTCTTCCCTTGTGCATCAATGACATATATTCCACCTGGGACAGAGGTGTTATCCCATGAAAACTCCAAAATGGAAAACTTTTTTCTCTGCTGAAGTACTAATGATCTTTGCTGAAATTAAATCATCTATCCTTTTGAGAGAGTGTTTCACCTGTTTTCCTATCATCGCATTACAAACAGCAGCAAGCCAAACCCAAAAGATCTTCATGTGTGGGATTACCCTGGCATCTAAGCAGGCAGTAGTTAGTCTTAATGGCCCAAATGCCAAAGAATCCAACATCAGAAAACCTATGTCAGAGTGAAATCACTTGATTGTTGGACAGATGCAGAAGCTCACTTACCCTCACACTAATGGTCTGTTAGCTCCCTTACTACAAAAAGCCCAACTGGCTTCATGCTCCTAATCTGGCAACTGAGGAAATGCACACAAAGGATGATAGATCCACCTCAAGAAATATTCCTGGCACTGTCAGTGAAGTTGTTTCAAGTTCTTCTAGCTTCTCAGTTCACTATGTTAGTGTGCTCACCTACAAGATTATTCCAGGAAGCAAAAGATTACATGAAAGGGCTCATCATTACAGGCTAAGGCATGGTAGCTCTGCCATTATGGGTGTTTCTGCGTGGGGGTTTAAACCCAGATTCCTTAATCCAGACTAGTGGCAACTGAAACCCATTTGATGATAATCTGGGAGATAGATATCAACATACAAGCAAAATATATTTGCCTAATGCAATATAGAAAACACATGCTAAGGAGATGACACACCTTCTCTAGCAACTTGTAGTACCACTAGAAACTGAGCTCACATATTCTGGAGAGGTTTGCAGTCCAAGACACAGAGATCACGAAGTGGCTGCACATTATTTATAAACTCCAGTTTCCTGACCGTGCCATAGAACTCAGAAAAGACCTAGCCCACCTCCACAGTGTAGTAGGGCAGGCCTGGCACAGGCATATCGAACATTACACTCAATACAAACGTGAGCTTTAGGTCTGAAGGGAAGTGGAGCGGGACCAGGAATTCCATCGTAGGTAAAGAGGAAGCGAGCACCTCTTTGAACTGACTGGCAGCAAAGCCTCTACTTTCATTCACACTTTTGCAGCACCACCCAACATTCAGACAAGATGCACACAATAAACCTAACAGTATGATACTGTACAAAACATATGTTGGAAGGGAGGGAAAACTAAAAAAATCACAAAACCAACCTCCTACCCTCACTAGTGCTGCCTTTTCCCTGTCACAAAATGAGGGCTACCCATGAACCAAGTTGGATACCCTGTGAAACATGAACATGGCTCTGCCCAACTGAAAAAAAGCAGCAGGCAGAAACTAGGGACTGCTCTTTCTGGGAAATGAATGAAGAGGGATCCAGCAGTTCTTCAAAACCTGATCATGTGGACACAAGCCTGAGATTAAGCTAATTCAGCTTGGAAGCAGCCAACAAGGCGTACTCCAGGACATCAAGTTCAAACTTCTCTAGAGGACCTTCCTGTTCTATAGAAGAAAAACCAGCCACAGTGCTGTGGTTTAAGCCTAGTTGGCAACTAAGTGCTATGCAGCCACTCACTCACTCCCACACCCTGCAATGGGATGGGGAGGAGAATCACAAAAACCAGTAAAACCTGTGTGTTGAGATAAGAACAGTTTAATAATCGAAACAAAGTAAAATATAATAACAATAGTAATAATAGAAGGAAATATATACAGAAATGAATAAAATGAACAAACAACAACAATAAAATTAACAAGTGATGCACAATACAATTGCTCATGACCCACTGCCCGATGCCCAGCCTGCCCCCAAGCAGTGATAAGCACTTCCCAGCCAACTCCCCCCAGTTTATATACTGGGCTTGACATGCTGTGGTATGGAATACCCCTTTGGCTAGGTTGGGTGCAGTGCCCTGTCTCTGTTCCCGGCTGGCTTCTTGTGCCCCTCCTCATTGGCAGAGCATGAGAGACTGGAAAGTTCTTGATCAGGGTAAGTGCTACTGAGCAACAACTGAAACATCGGTGTGTTACCAGCGTTGTTCTCAGGCTAAAGCCAAAACACAGCACTGCACTGGCAACTAGGAAAAAACCCTGAAACTCCATCCCATATGAAACCAGGACATAGAGAAACAACCTGCAAAAGGTTACAGGGAAGCATTCAGGTCAGTAACCAACACTGCTTAGAAAAGAGCACAAGATGTAGTGTCTTCCATACTGAACACCTAAATTAGCCTGGCGTTCAACCTAACATCACCTCTGACCTGAGTTTCACAAAGGATTGCCAAATTCTCTAATGAAAGATGACATTTTCCAGATAGTCTTCAGATAGGCTCTCTACTTGCCAGAATTTCCTGGAACCAAACGCTTTCTTCTTTCTGCCATCCACCTGGAACGCAGTCCTGGAATGGGCAGTGTCTGGACAAGAGGAACACCCACCCCTTAACACTTCTTCATAAGACAGTTAGCTACTCAGAAAACACCGTTGCAGCACTGCAAGTGTCCCTTGCACCTCTGCTTCTGGATATGACTAACTCAACAGTCCCAGTGAGCACAGATAAAACCCCCCATGGCATAGACCGAAGCCTGTATTTTATAATATTTTCAGCCAAACTCAGTGAACTACAAGTGTTGCAGGAAAACCCCAAGGTAACAAGGTCTTTGAACAAACAGCATTTTTATTGCTTGCCCAAATCAGTCCCTTCCGTTGTTAAAGCCAGGACCAAGACCTGCTGCCCCATACCACAGCCACCAGCACCAACAGTGATACTTCAAGGCTGGGATGCCAAGCAGCCAGAACAGCCACACACAGAACAACAGGAAGGATGGTAAATGCTCTCACCACACCCGGGAGTGTAGGGTGATCTAAATGCAAGTATCCTAGACCACGTCTAGACTTCTATGTTCAGTTTTGGGCCACAGGAAAGATAATATGATCAATATCTGCTGAGCAAGTTCAGTAGAAGGCCACCAAGAAAGTAATCCAAAGTTATCATGGGCTGACTGCTGTGTTGACGGGACATTCCTAGCAGAGATCAAGGCCAGCCCTCAGAAACCTAGGCTGGCAGCCTCTCTTCATACTGCAAACCCCCTACCTCCTCCGCCTTAGTGAAGAAAGTCCCCTCCTCTCCAGCGATCCCTCTCTCCCGGTTCCACAGCCACATACAGACCACCACACCTTCGTTTAAACCTTCTTCCTCCTCCTTCTTCTCCTCCTCCTCCTCCCCCGCCATATACACCTTCATTAGCAACAGCGCTGTGTTTCCCCTCAGCCGCACTGGGGTTCAGGTTAGCTCAGGTGCGGCACGCCTGCCCCGGTACCTAGCAACTATGGACTGGAGTGGCTGGGCCGACCCAGGAGCGCGGGTGAGGTGCCGGGGGCACCCGTGGGTGTCCACGGGCCTTGGAGCTCCCCTCGCCCTCTCGGAAAGTCGTTGGGCTGCAGCGGCAGCCCCGGGCACGCGGCGGCGCCCGCGGCCGTTGGGCTGTGGCGGCGGCGGCAGCGGACCCCGCTGTGCAGAGCGGACCGTGGCCACGCCGCTCGCCCCGGCGCCGCGCAGGCTCCTCCCTTCGCCCCGCACCGTAACCCGGCCCGGCTGCGGCGGCGCAGGGCGCTCCGCTCGGGTCCTCACCACCTTGCTGCCGGCACCTGCCCGATCCTGCGCGGAGTGCCCACGGCACCGAGTTCCGGCAGCTGAGGCCCGGCCGCCCCTGCCCGCTCCCTTAGGCCCCCCGCAGAGCGGCAGGCGCCCCTCGCTTTGTCTCCAGAACCGGCCGCCGGGGCCGCTCACAGAGATGCGAAATCGGGTAAGCAGCCATCGCCTTCCCCAGGGGAGCGCCGGGCAGGGAGCTGGCGGGGCGCTGCTTTCATCCCGCTGCTTTGCGCCAATGGTCCCTGCGGGCAGAGGGAGAAGGGGGTGGCGCAGCGCTATGCTGTGCCGTGCCCCTTCCGGGGCCGGAGAGCGCTGTGAGCCGTGGCCGGTAGGAGCTCCAGCAGCCCCGCTACCCTGGTAAATGTCCCTGGTGAGTGATCACTCCGGCCGGTCCCCGCCCCGGTGTCAGGTGCCGCGATCCCGGGAGGCCCGCTGGAAATCGTCCTCCTCCAGGCAGGGCGGAACTTTGTGTGCGAGGAGCCTCGGGCGTGTGCGTGCCGTGGCGAGGAGGATGGTGCGGGGATGCGGCGGGGGCATCGCGGTGTCACTGCGTGTGGGAGGCGAGAGCATCAAGCCCTTCTGGGCAAAGCTGCGGGTTTCACTGCGTCCACATAAATAAGTGATCATAAGTAGTGTGATGGGGAGCAGAGCTCGGAACGATACCCTGTGTCAGAGAGAAAGCAAACTCAGAACAGCATTCTATTTTAAAATAATTTCCATATACTTGTGAAAGATCACTATCGGAATTAAAGTGGAAGAATGTAAAAAAAAATCCAAAACCGAGAAGAAACAGTGTTCGCTGGGCTTCAGTAACTATCCCGTGAGCTGTTTCTGCTCAAGTACCTCATTTTGTACCTACCTCTAAGTGCAAGTGCACTGAGAGCATAGTTCACTTCTCTCACACATGGATGCATTGCTCTGTTTCAGAAGGGTGTCAAAAAGTCACTTCTGGAGGAATTCCTCTTGGTTTGGAATTATTTTATTTAATATGGCTGTTGTTCTGAATGCTTGTCTGAGAGGTCATGGGCAGGAAAAAGCCACCTTTTACTGAGAACAGAAAGTGGTGGAATTATAAAGTCTGGGGTGGACTGTTGTTCCCAAGGAATTCATTCCTCAGGCAAATGCCAGCTTTGAGAAAGTTCTGTCTTCACAGAAGTGGGTTTTCTCCTTAGTGCAGGCTAAAGAGCTTGACTGTCCAAAGCTGTTGATAGCATATATTTGACAAATTGCCTTAGACCATCAGGTCCTAGAAAATAGGATACAGACTCAGAACTTCATGAAATACTCTTACGAGAATGGAGTCCAGGTTTGTTGTTATGGGTGTTGCAGAAGCACTACATATTGTATTACTCTAACAGCTGGATTTTCTGATATACTAAATGCATTTCTGCCTGGTATAGTGGGTGTTTGTTCATACCTTTAGATGCTAGTATTGACAAGTCCAGAATTTCATGGATCACAGGAGAGTGTAGGAAGCATTCCTCCCAAATCCTGTAAAATTCTGTAGGTGAAAATTCCATGCTTACATTTCTTTAATGGCATTTTAAATGGCTGTAAGTGCAGGAGGGTTGTTTAATTGTATAATGTTTAAAAACAGGGTTCAGTGTCTTGATCAATGTTGCAGTCATGTGTATTATTAATATTGCTGTGGGGTTACTGCAGAGGCATTTCTCATGTGGTTTTTTTTATGTGCATGAAGTATGTTCAAGGTCAGGCCTTCAGGCATTTCCTGGAAGTTAATCACCAAGCTGAGGAAAAGTATAGCTCAAGGTGAGGGGCATCATGAACTCTTCAGCTGCTGAGGGAGTGGCAAGGTCACTTATGCATGAGCACACAGAGCAAATGCTGTATAAAAATAAATATTTGGTCTTTGCTGGACTTGTACTCATAGTGGGCTTTTTTTTTTTTTTTCTCTCTTCTTATCTAATTCCTGAGATTTTATTTCTGTATCAAAGGTTACATTTCAAGTTTGTGTTCTGAAACTCAGTTTGCTGTCGTGAAAGTCTTTGTCTATATTGTTTTAATAAATATTGAAGATTTAGATTGCCAGGCCAGAAAACATATTTTCTAGCCGTAGTTTCCATTATAAATAGAAGTATTGGTCCATTAAATCAAATTATCTTGCTCATGCAGTTCATGAATGATCCATGCATGGTGGCTTCATGCTGTTGTTGCATTGGCATCCCTATTGCAAAAATCCAGCATTTTCAGTTTTACATGGACGATGATGCCTTGTGGTAATGCTATGAGTTAGGCACCTGCTCTGTCACAGCCCATTGCCTACCATTTCCTACTGGCAGCTCTAGATGACTCACAGTTCGGTGCAACATGGAACTGCATTAGGGAAGCTGTGGGCTCAATGTGCAAAGCATATTCCTCTTTTAGCATCTCTGAGCCACTGTTGAAACGCCTTCAGAGATGTCTAGGTCCTTCCATTGATACAGAACAGGGCTTGGCTAGGCTGGAAAGATCACTGGAATCATCCTGAAGGGAAAAGCAAATAATTTGGCAATAAGCTCAAAAATAGCCTGTGCAAAGCTTCACTGGGATAAATAGCCTGTTGGCCAGCCAGTGCTCAGCTTTGACATTCTGGATAATTCAGCTAACTTTCAAGCAGCCCTGTGAGCTGACTGTGTTACAATCAGTGCTGCTATAAAACATGTGCTTACCATTGTCAATCCTGGCAAGTTGCAAAAGAGATGAAATATTGTAACTATCCAAGTAGGAAAAAAAAAAATAATCTAAAGCACACTGTATTCTTGTCGTAGAGCCTGACATTCCTGTTGTTCCCCCCCCCCCCCCCCCCCCCATCTGCTCATAGCATGAGAAATCCTGAATCACCTAGGATAGGGAAGGAGGTCGAAGACTTCATTATGAAACCAACTAACTGTGTTATCTTACTTATAAGCATCATACTGCAGAAACATGCCAGATTAACTGGTAGTTATTTGTACTTGTTGACCACATTTCATCCTTTGGTAACATAGTTATTAGCTTTTTATTTGCACTTTGCTTACTTAACCATTCATGTACAAAATAGTCAGAATCCATTGAACTGATGTCCTAGACCACAAGACAAGCTTAATTCTTTATAGACAATTTAATAGACTTCAGATTAACTGTGAATTTGTATGGGGGCTTTGAGCAACCTGGTCTAGTGGAAGGTGTCCCTGCCCATGGCCAGGGGGCTGGAACTGGATGATCTTTAAAGTCCCTCCCAACACAGACCATTCTATGATTCTATGTCAGAAATGTCAGTTAAGTTTAATTCTCCTTTTTTTGTCACCTATATTTTGAACCATAAGGAAGTAAGGCAGAATAGGAATTTCCAACAGATAGGACAAGAAATTGATTATTGCAGCCAGTTATTCACCCAACTAACAAATATCCTTATTAGAGGCTGTAGAGTATGAAAGTGTTATAAAATTAAGTAGAAATATTGCCAGAAAAATCATTACCTTTATATGAAGAACCGGAAGGTTCTTATCCCTTTTTTATTTTAGAGGGACTTTGCCTTTGCAGGAGCTAGGGTTACAGGTAGAAAAATCTATGAAATCATGCTTTCTACATTTCTTGGAAGTCTATGAAGCACTGCAGACCTCTATGCTGATTTTAGCCTCTCATTTGTTTCCCTTAGCAACACAGCTTCTAGTCTTTATGTTGGAAGTTAGTTTTATCAGTGATGTTATGTATTGCAGGTATCTCTTTTTTGAGAATTTCAGCTAAATTGTCAAAGAATATATTGTATTACAACAGCTATTTCTTTTATTTCTGCCCTCTTCTTGTTTACTGTGCCTCAATATACTAATTTTCATGTGGGATTGCTGCGGATTTCCTAAAGGAAGGAAAATGGCACTGTTTTTCTATGACACTTCTAGAACACCTTTTTAGTGGGTCACTGGCAAGATGCTGTTCCATATTGCATAAGTATATTTCAGTGACTGCCTGAAAAAGCTACTGCTTGTAATCCAAGACATTCCAACATCAGTGATGCTTTATCCATCATGTTAAAAATGCTTTTCTGCTGAAACTGAATGGTGTTAACAAAAAAGGGAGAGGGAGGGATTGTGTTTTGTTTTGATACAAGAAACCACAGGAGAAAGAACCGTCAGCAGTTCACAGATGCATGTTTCAGTGTTCAGTATTTCTAGTCTGTTTTTAGCATATTCTCTTAAAAGTGACTAATATCTTTGTAGACAGAGCATATTAATAAATTTGGTAGAGAGCCATCACCTATGTTTACAGCTCAAATGCATAGGGTTATGTTGTAGCAGCACAAACGTACTAGATTTTGACTTCAAAATAGTCTGCATAAAAATAAATGAGAAAATAGGTGGGGTCAGAGGTCTCCTCTGTGCACTGAAGCAATGGGAAAAGCCTGTAGGTTCTACATTCATATTTTCTGTATCAGGTAAAAGACAGGATCTTCCATGTGTCATTTTGGATGTTATCTGTATATTGTAGTGGTTTATCAGTCTTAGCTGACACAGTAGCAATAAAATTTTATTGATGTAGCTTCTTAATGCAGTAATGTTTGTACCTGTTCCAAGAGGAAAACTGTCCATAGAAGACAGCCAGTCAATGATATTCAAGTGGCTACATTAACTAACTGCAGTAATCCAAATATTTGCACAGCAGCAATGGAAGTGTTCAAATAATTGGTATAACTTTTTAACTGTAGAAAAACAGACCCTTATGTCACCCACAGTTTCTATAGATGAAAATACAGCTAAGTTTTGTGAAGTAAGATACAGCACTGCTTGGTGTAACCATATAAGCAAGACTTGGATCTGGCAGATCTGTGCATGGAGGATCTTCTCTGCACATGATTTCTCCCTCTCAGTACCCAAAGCAGGTGAAGATGCTATTGTTGACACGCTGCAGACACAGTCTGCAGAGAGACCTTTGGGCAGTGTGCTGGGAGGTGGGTGGGTCTGGTGCTTCACAGTAGGTGAACAAGAGGATATAATCTTGACCCACTTCTAAGAAAGATGATTGTATAGCTTGGCAGCTGTCTCTGGGAATTAGCGGAGCCTGGGAGGAGGTCTTGGCAATGCTGTTTCAATGGAGCCATATAGCTGCAGGGCAGTGTTAAATTGTTAACTGTTACTGAGACAGGAATTTCTACAGACAGGTTTAGTAGCTCTTACTCTGAAGAGCAACTTCTCCATTGAAAGATATGTTTTCAGCAAGCAGCTCCTTGTGGTGCTTCTTTTCAATGAAAAGCCATTCTGTTGGTTTTGGTTGATAGGGTTTTTTTTCTCTGCATGAGAGAATGATTTTGCCATGACATTCAGTGCTTTGTTGTTTTTTCCAGAAGAGACTACTTGCTATACTAGCTGAATCATTTGCTGTAACGACGAGCAGTTGTTTCAGGAAACATGTTGACAGATGAACATGCTGTTTCTTTTTGGAGAGAACCAGCAGAAGGCAGTTTTCTGTTTAGGCTGTTTGTTAGCAGATTTTATATCAAGACCAAGTGTGTGTATAAATTACTGTGTGTTGTGCCAGTGTATGGCCTGGCATTTCAAAAAGAGCTGAATGAGTTTGGTGCCTGCATTTTTAACCTATTTTTCACCAAATTCACTTGAACATTTCAAGGTACAGGAGTACAAGTATCTGCATCATGGGTGACATTGGCCTGAAACAGTCCTTTATCCGGCAGTCACTGACTGACCCTTTTATATTTTGAGACACATCTAGGATTCTATAATCATCACACTTCTTAGTATGGAAAAATGGAGTATTACTGTTTTAACTTCTCATGAAATACTGAAGTAACCTTTTTCTTACCATGGGCTAAATGCAGAACAGTGCTCTCAAGTAGTTTATAAAAAGCAGAACTATGCCACCTTGTAGCTCTTATATTAGCAAATATTTCTCAGCATTAGGATTGGGATCCTTATGTATGAACTGAAGTGAATGATTTTGGTGGGAACCACGTCTGGGCTTTAGATTTCACAGAAATATTGAACAAAAAGATTAATATTTCTGAAATAATCCACTATTTAAAAATATGCAAAGAATAAATCATTGCCAATGCCGTAGGTCCCTGTTATTCGTGACAGAACCTAAGATTTGAATCAAAATGTTCTTTGGAAAGTTTTACGCATGATCTCTTTAATGCAGTGTTTTAGCAAGACCAATAGTCAAAATATTGACAAATGTTTCCAACAGTGGTGAAGTCAGTGTGTTATGACTAATTCCCTTGGTATTTAAAAATATGTTACAAAGGGGAAATAAAGTTTCAAAGTAACAAATAACAATGTTTCAAAGTATCTACTAATGAGTACATGAATACTGATGTTTGGCAGTTACTAGTTTATAAATATAAAAATTTCATTCAACATTTTAAAACCTCTTCTGAAAAACTGAAGATGGAAAAGCAGCCTCAAGATAATAGTAAGTAGTTGAAATTCAGTCCTCATGCTGTACAGTCAGCTAGTTTCTGGGAGGTACTGGTGCTCTGAGCTCCTCTTTGTGTCTTCTCCAGCAAGTTCTAGCAGCACAGCTTCTGCTGGGGTACCACCAGACACTGTGAGCATCCTTTGGCAGAGCATGGTCCTGCTTGGCTTCACTGTCTTTGGTGGTACAGCCCTCTCACATAGTCAGATTATGCTGGTGAAGGATGTGTCATACTAAAGAGACATTTCAAAGCCCATCATAGGAATGCATGAAGAGAGATAAAAGCTTTTTCTGCCCAAACTGTGAACTGACTTCAAAAAACCATTGCAAACACAAACTATGTAATATAAATAGTTCATACTGCACTTGAGCTAATTAAGCCTTGCTGTGCAGCTATGTGTACCACATCTTGCTGTCACAGAGCATAGTTATATAGCTTGAAAACTGAGCAGGGTCATGCCTCTCAGGCTCCAAGCACAGGCACAGAGGCTTTTGTTTGTCCACATCCATCCTTCCTGACAACTGTTTGAAACATGCTAGCATGCAGCAAATTGTGAGGGTGTTGGAGAAATTGTGATGAATTATGATATTATACCTCTCAGAAAACCATGAGAGTTTGTGTATGCATTCTCCAGATCTTCTCATACCACCTCTGTCTTACTACCCTACTCTTGAGGTACTCAATATGGCTTGATAGACATATTCTATCTTTATGCTCTACTATTTGCATATACTTACAAAATAAGTTAGAATTTCTCTCTCTGCTTCTCACTTCCCTGGTACTTGGTACCGTGCTTGTTAGCCTGAACAGAAAGAATCACTTTCAGTGCCATTTAAAATGCTGATTTTTCTCACTTTGCTTTATTTCCTATAACTGAATGTATTTGATTTATGTAGCTAGATTTTGCAAAGGATTAATGCATAGTAAAAGGAGCTGGATCATATAGGAAAAGAAATGTTCTTTGAGGATTTGGTGAGAAGTGCCATTACCACTGAAATCGAGAAAAGTTTCTTAACTGTTGAAAGGATGTTAAATTCTTATATATAGTAACTCTCAGAAAAGATATAATTATAAAAAGCTTGATTTGCATGCTAAATGTCCAGGCATTTCTTCTTAATCAACATTACCCAAGTCCATCTAAGTTAGCGGGAGTGCCTGAAACTGTAAAGCAGAAAACGATGCATATTTAGTCCTTGAATTTAGAACACTTTGCACTCTAATAAACTAAGAGAGCTCCAAGCTGGTGTTGTTTCCTATGGCCTGTGGTTAGGGTTGGAGTATAGCTCACTGTGTTAGCTAAACTATTTTGTATGTTTGAATATAATTACTTGTAGTTACGCAGAGAGGTTTGGTATTTTGCTCTTTTAGAGTGAAATGTAAATGCTTTTCCAGAAGACAAAGAGAATGGGCAATTCTTGTAGGCACTATACAAGCTCTTAGGGTGCATTTTCAAAACCAGCTCATATTGATCTAGGACAGTACCTCCTCAGAAATGGGCAAGTCTGCTTGCTAGCTTCATGTTTCTGCCTCCTCCCTTGCATTTCTGAGCTTGAGAAGGAAGTAATTAATTTTAAATTTCCATTTGTTTTTAATTTGGGTCAGCTACAACTTGTCTTGAAGTCACTGGTGTCAACAAAGTGGAAGTACAAAGAAGTCTGGTGAGGGTAAGAGGAGCCCCTTGGCAGTGCCATGGCCTTCAGCCAGCTGAAGGCGATTGTGAAGCTGCGCCATGAGGAGCATTATGCACAGAGGCATTCCAGGGAACTGACAGGCATGCTGTGGTGGTGTTTTCAGTAAAGCTGAACTTTCTGCATTTTAATCGTTTATCATTCTGGCCAGTGTGTCTGGAGTGCAGTCATAAGAGAGCTCACATTCTTTTTAGTTTTAGGGTTTTTTTTAAATTATGGTGCCACCTGTAATAACAAGTATCTTTGATTTTTATTTTGCATTTTTGTTAAAGTGGTACAAATTCATTCTAGTATGTATTCTTTATTTGCAGTGTCTGGGTTTTAATGTGTTCCTGAAGCCAAATTTAAACAGTCAGTTTCCTCTTTCATTTGCAGTGGTTCTTCTGCTAAGCTCTTGCACTGTGACAGCTCTACTTCACCCTTTCAAAACTCTGACACAGCTTTGAGGAAATGTGATTTTTTTTTTTTTGCTGTACCAGATGTCTCCTCTTTAAAATACCTGGTGTTACGCTTTGGTTTTCCTTATTAATAATACTCCTTTAGTTTCAAAAATTCACTGAAATCACTTTTATAACTTTATATTCTTTAAGTCAATCAAAATGAGAAATTTTTGCAGGTTAAGGGTTCCATGATATCTCCCTGTGCCAGTTCCAAAAAGATTTTGGTGGGAGGATACCATAGGCTTCTTTAACAAAGGCTTCTTTGGGAATATTGGCCCCAAAAACCCAAACCAAGTCCCCAATTAGTGGCTTTTGTGTTTCCCACTGGCTGCAGTAACATTTTTCCCCTTGCCTATTGGTGAGGCTGAAAGGTCTAGGTGCAATAATAGCTGAAAGAAGCGTATGATCCATATCCCACGCCCTCCACTGGAAAGCATCTCAAGAGCATTCTCTTAAATGTTCATTTCCTCACTAGGTTTTGGAGACAGTCAAAGTAGTTTTCTTGCCCAAAAGCTGCAAACTGAAATAGAGAACTGAATAGAAATAAATTTCTTCTTTACTTTTGAACAATTTTTTTTTAATATATGAATTGAATTGTAGAATATTTTGCAGTTTGTCATACTTGAATGCGTACTCTAGACCAAAACCATCCTTCCATTCAGCTGTTGTAGGTCTCCTTTTAGAATTGTTGCTCCCAAGCCACACAGGGCATATGAATGCAGGGTCTCTCACTGAAGATTTTATTTCTGCTTAGAATCACAGCTGCAGCGGCAGAAGATAACATGAGCTCTGCACTGGCCAAGCTTTTAGCCATCTCCTTTCACAGTCTACCACACCTACTGTGGCTCAGCTGAAGAAGGGTTTCAGGTGGAACTAGGCATAAGGCAGTATGTTTCTTTGTATAGGCTAAAGCAAAAAAATTTCATTACTGTGATCCCCTGGGGCCTTTCTACAGTTCATGAATAGGCAACAAATAGGCTCTTCTGCCAAGGTAATCATTTGCACTAGAGCTCCATGATATAAAATTAAATTGTTTCCATTAGCACTGCAACCACAACTGATGTTGACGTCCTGGGTGTATATGACGTGTTCCATTTTTTTGTCACAAGTTGTGCAAGGATTTTTAATATCTTAATTTCAATACCTTAATTTCAAAAAAGCAGGTATTGAAATTAAACTCACAGGCCTGTGACATACCTGATGATGAGAATAAAAATCCTGAAAGTGGAAAACATGGATGTAAAGTCAAGCAAGAATATATTCATTGAGATTGGGAGGTTGCACAGAAAAGTGGAGGAAGACTGGTTTAATAATGCTGAATGAGAATGCCAGCAAGGGCTTTTACAAGTAAAATAGGATGACTCTGATTATTTCAAAGAAAATCTATTACTGAAATGAATTTAATGTCCCCTCTAATACTTGCACTAATGGTTAAAATTAATGACTGATCTAATAGATAGTGTTAGGTTTTTGAAAAAATAAGGAAGACCTAAATACAGAGATGTACTTGGGAAACGCAGCCAGCTAAAAACACATTAGGGGGGTTGTTTTTCTCTAACCCAGAGTCCTCTAGCCTCTAGAGAGAGATGTGCTGAGAAAATATCTTTGCTGAACCCACTCTTTATGCTTTTACGAAAGCATAAAGCATATTTATTGCAACATATAAAGTGCCTTTGACATTCAGGAACAAATCTGTTTAGATTGAGTGCTCGTAAGTGAAAAAACACATTAAGAGCTTCTTTTTCATATTTCCAGTGTAATTTAAATAATTTCCTTTTCACAGTTGGGTTTTTATTTATTTTTTTTTCTTATGGCCACATGTCTAAATATTTATCTTCACTGTTCAGAGCTGCAAGGAGCAATTATTATCAGTTAACTCATTAGAGTTCACTGTATTTCAAGTGTTGTTGAAGTCAGGAACACATGGTGCTTGAAGTATTTTCTCTGCTTTACATTACTGGTATGAGTTCGTGCTCAGTTTAATTATAGGTTTAGCAGAAAAAAATATGCGAGATTCACACTGTTTACAATTGTGTTTGTCAAAACATACTCTCAAGGAAGCACAAATTCTGTGATTAGTCTTTGAACTTTTGAGTTTTTCACTTAACACTTGAAAGTTGGGGAGGTGTGTTAAGTTACTGTAAAAATTGTAAAAATAACTTATTATAATGTGTTTAAATCCACTGTAATAACATTAGAACAAGTCAGCTAGTCCAAACTGTCCTGTAAGCCACTGTGCATTCCCATTTTAAATTCTAGATGCCTGGTAAATTTTAGATTATTATTAAATATGCAAATACTGTGATACTTGAAGTTATAAGTAGGTGCAGGCATGCAAACTTACATGACATTTGAATGTAGTACTAATTCAGAATGACTTGTCTTATTTTTTCCAGCACATGACCACAATTACATGTCTATGTTTCCCTTGGGCTAATAAACCCTGAGGCAGCTGGCTGCAAATAGTGTTGGATTCCCACTCCCTTTGCAGTCAGATGGAGACTTTGGAGGAAAAGAGCAATCTCCTTGGTTTGCAGAAAGAAAACAATATGGAACAATCATTCACTGTCAGCTCATTGGTATGTATTACAAAGAAATGCTTTAATGGCTGAGCACCCTCCCTTTCAAATAGGAAACAATTCAAAAGAGACGCTTAGCAGTGTTGGCTGTCAGCTACAAGGGTTGCTTCCTGAATACTGCCAGTTCCTCCCACATTCTGCCTGATGGCTTTGTTGCAACATATTTTATTTCTATATATGTGGTTTATGGGGTTTCAACTTGCTTCAGTGATCAGGTTTTTAAGAAGTTGAAATGGACATTTTGAATAGAAAGAGTAAAAATTTTCATCAGAGTAAGAGGAAATAACTTGCAGTAGCCAATTATTGAGCCACTTAACAGGAAGTTAATTATTATAATAAAGAGCAATGCTTCTTCAGTACAGTTAGTTCTAAATTCTTAGGCTGTAACTGCCTTGTTTGAAACTGGAAATGAACATTTGAAGTGAACTGTTGACTGACCAGGGAAACTTATTGCTCTTTATTAGGAACTATACCCAGCAGTCATACCCTATACATCATGTGATGGAGTCAGAGTATTCAGGCCCTCCATTAAAATTATTACAATAGCGTAAGACAGAATCCTACAGAGCTTCATGTATGGAGGTTTCTATAGAGAACACACTTTGTGTTGCCTTAGATGATTTCTACAGAGATTTACTGAATTTTCTCTTTTTTTTCTTTTTTTTTTTTTTTTTGTGATTTGAAGATTTCAAAGGGGATAAGATCACTTTTTATTTGTGATTGCAATCACAATTTATTTGCAATTAAGAAATATGTTGGAATGTTTTAACTGTTTTCCTGGTGGGGAAACCAATGCCCATTTTGAGAAAAAAAGCTAAGATTATTGTGTACAGCTCTGGGGCCCCAACACAAGGACATGGGCCTGTTGCAACAAGTCCCCAGGAGCGCCACGAAGATGATCAGAGGGCTGGAGCACCTCCCCTTTGAAGACAGGCTGAGAGAGCTGGGTTTATTCTGCCTGGAGAAGAGAAGGCTCAGGGGAGACCCCATAGCAGTCTTCCAATACCTAAAGGGGGCCTATAGGAAAGCTGGAGAGGGACTTTTTACAAGGGCAAGTAGTTACAGGATGAGGGGGAATAGCTTTAAACTGAAAGAGGGGAGGTTTAGGTCAGATAATAGGAAGAAATTCTTTACTGTGAAGGTGGTGATACTTTGCATAGGCTAAAGCAAGAGAAGCTTTGCCCACAGAAGCTGCAGCTGCCCCATCCCTGGCAGTGTTCAAGGCCAGATTGAAAGGGGCTTTGAGCAACCTGGTCTAGTGGAAGATGTCCCTGCCTGTGGCAAGGGGCTTGGAACTAAATGACCTTTAAGATCCTTTCCAACACTGAGTCTGTCATTCTATGATTTCCTTTGAGTTTCTTGAATAAGATCACTTACTGAAAGCAAAACATAATATCTGGTTCTGTTTACCAACCTCTCTGTTCTTTTTCAGAAAAAGCTGGTAGCTATTCCTGACCATACAGACATATCTGTGACCCCAGAAGAGAGAGTACGTGCCTTAAGCAAACTTGGCAGCAATATCACAATCAATGAAGATATTACTCCGCGTCGTTACTTTAGATCTGGAGTAGAGATGGAACGAATGGCATCAGTATATATGGAGGAGGGAAACCTGGAGAATGCGTTTGTTTTTTATAATAAGTTCATAACGTAAGAAACTGTAGTCTTTACAGCTTATCATTCTGAGTAAACTGAAGAGTTGCAGTGAAAACAAGGCACACCTTTAGCTTAGGGGAAAAATGTTTGGTGTGTTCTTGCAGAATAGCTTTGTTCTCTGGAGATCTCTAACTAGAGGCTTTGTTGTAATTTCGTCTCAACTCTTAGTACACTACTCTTTATCCATCTATTAACTGCTAGACATGAACTAGCCTAATATACAGAAGTTTAAGTTTACTATACCAGGCTACACTATGAGCACTGTTTCCTACAGATTATTCTCTATCTGTCAGCGTGTTGGTAAAATAAAGTGCATGGCTTAAAAAGCAGTGGTTAGATAAGATTTCTGAGCCTTTAGTAACTATGCCCTATGAGCGTCTGCTGATCTTAAAGATGGTAGTATTGCACAGCACTTAAAAAACATGAAAAAATGGCTTTTTGCCTCATTTTACTTTTCTTCCCCAAAAGGATTAAGTAAAATGTATTGCTGCTTTCATGAATAAACACAAAATCCACAACATATGTTCTTTGTATGATTATTTTGCCCATGCAAACCACCAAATCTGGAGAGCTTTCTTTGCAACTCTTAAAATAACCAGCTGAAAAATATATCAGTGGCAGATTTAAAGCTAGCTCGTTTTGTTGTAGTATTGTTTGGTTTTCTTACTTCTGAAATGGGTATTTTTGTATGTGTATTTTTAAATTTTTATAATGGGAGACCTTATTTTCCTCATGCTTTTAAAACTAGACCAAATCTTTCTTATTCCACTTAATTTTAAACATCTGTATCTCTATAAAAAGAGGGTCTGGCAGTGAGCATCGTACAAATTGCTGAAATAATGATATCAGCTGTGTATTCTAAAGTCTTTGCAGCTGAGTATTGCCATAATTTAGATGCCAGTGTAAGTTCAGAACACTGCAGTTAGCTGTGCAGCTTTGTCTGGTAAAAATAACTGCTTTAATGACAGTCGGTGCTGCATTCTGGACTTCTCATGTAAGATTTAGCATTTCAGCTCAGGACAGATAAATACAGTAGAAATAGGATTTATTAAGACTGACTAGGTGTATGGCAATTTGGAGAGCTTTTTTTAGGTGCTGGCTGCTAGTTAGCCCTTTTTTAACCTAACCAAAGTATGTTTAGATGTAGAAAATAATCTCTTGTCATTACCCTATGTGTCCCATACGAGTCTATACGAGCATTTAAGTGTTAGCTTAAACAAATGTGTAGAAACTTGCTGAGTCAACTGGAACTCAGTGTTCAACAGTTATGTGAAACTGATTTTTCTGCCAACATAAAAGCTGTTGTGAATGTTCCTCTAGGTACTGAGGTGAACACACATGTTTTATTTTCTAGGTTGTTCGTAGAAAAGCTGCCCAATCACCGAGACTATCACCAATGTGCAGTACCAGAAAAACAAGATATTATTAAGGTAGGGTTATGTTTTCTTGGCCTTTAAGAAATGTTTGTCCAGAATCTCTACCTATTTTCTCAGCACTCCCTGTTCACACATACCCCATGGCAGCCACCACACCTTTCTTCACTAGCATTTTATGTCTTTTTTTGGTGTAATCACCTGATCTTTACTGGAAATCAGATTATCGATCCAAAAGGTGAACAAGAATACTCTATGAAGAAGTTAGTAGATTGTTGGAAGCCAAGTACATCTATTTCTGAAAGTCTATATATTAAAAATACACAAACTCAGTAGTACTTAGAGTTTGATTCTGGTCCCAGTTACATGAGTAGATAATGGTCCAAACTGGCTATTGCAAACAGGAAAAGAGAGATATGTGGCATTACTGGTGTCTGTGCAGTATTTGTTTACCCTGCTAAATAATCAAAGTATATCTTTGTTTTCTTTATTACCAAATATGTAGTTACTTAATTTTTACCAGATTTTTCCCTCTACTTGTGTATAAAATAGGTTTACTTTCTCTTTTTTTAACTTCTAAAAGAGAATTTCAAATGCAGTCTTATGCTGAGCTTAAACTATCTGGAACTGCCCAGTGAGAATTGTTAGAATAAGCATAAGTGTCCCTTGCTTCATGCTGCCATATTTGCATTCTTTCCCTACAGTTAAAGCTCAGTGGTGTTATATTCATAAGCTGTCAGGGTCCGACTGGGGAAAATCCCAGTGTCGGAAATATGTCATTCATGAAACCCAGAGTGAAATTAAGGCACAAGCAAAGTCAAGTACCAGAATCATTCAGTTTGTTTATTATTAAAAGACAATTATTATAAAAAAAAAAGAAATTACTATAAAAAAGATAGCAATGGGACGGATCAATAAAAAAGACAGAAATTCATTCATTCATTCAGAGCGCAGAGAGATAGTCATTACCATGGATCCAGTGGTGTCGCGAGGGTCCATAGTTGTCATCCTCAGTAATGGGAGTCCTCCAGAGTCTGTAGCTGGCATCAGAGGAAAGTGTCCCCAAGGGCCTGTAGTAGTCTTTGGCAGTGGGTGATTACCTTTTCCCTCTTTCATTATGAGTTGGAGGGAGTACCTCTGTTCTTAATGTCACCTACTGCACATTCCTGGTGGACCAGTTTCACTGGCCTTGCAGCCAGCTCTTCAACTGCACGTCTGTCAGCTATCCTTGAGATAATGTGCAGCAATTCCTCACACCGATCCTTGAGATAATGGGTGGAGGAGTTTTATCTCAGCTTCTCCCACCAATCTCTCAGATAAAGGACAGTGGAATTCCATCTGAGCTTCTCGTACCAATCTTTGGGACAATGGACAATGGAGTCTGGTTTCAGTTCAGTCTCTCACAAAAGCCAGAATGCTTCATGTCAAACTTTTGACTGTGTCTCACGACCTAGGAAAATATCCCAGTTGAGAAAAGGCATCTAACATGCTCCCACCTAGGGCACTCAGTAGCATTAAGCAAATGGTCTCTTTCCCTCTTTTCCCTACAGCCTCTAAATTATTTTGTAGTAGCCTCTGCATCAGTAGAAAACATGGGGCATTGTTTTTGTTTTACGAACAGGGGTGTCACAGGAAGCTACAAGCTGTCTCTGCAAATAAACATTTTTTTCTCCACCTGGAAATGGCTATATTCAGACATATTTCTGTCCATGGAGTCCCAGAGAAAACTGTGATGATCCTACCTGAAAGTTTGACTTGGCTTCTTTAATAAATTACGCCTACAACAAAATGTTAGTCATCACACAGCTATTAAAGAAAACAGAGATAACAGACAGCAATCAGGAAAAGAAGGATTAATCTTTCATTGAGATAAGTAGTAGTCATGTCACATCTTTCACTGACATATAGCTTTATTGAAATCAGTGTACTACAGAAGTTTCATAATATGATGAGTTAGTTCCTTTCTTTCCTGGAGAAGATCAGTACTTTTTTTTTTTTTTCCTATTTTGTAATTTTTTAAGATCTGTATTACAGCTGAGTTTGTTTTCTAGGTGGTTCTTTTAAAAAGTGGAAAGTAAACTTATCTCTCTTTCTTCCCCATCCTACCCCAAAGAAATTAAAGGAGGTTGCATTTCCACGGACAGATGAGTTGAAGAGAGATCTTTTAAAAAAATACAACTTAGAATATCAAGAATACATGCAAAATCAAGTGAGTTCTATATGCTTGTTAAATCATTGTTGGCACGAATTTTTTCCTGTCATATAAAGTGTCTTAAAAATGAAGCAGTAAAATGCCAGTTCTACCAGAACCAAATCATTTCACAGGCTTCTTAGAATGACTTCTCACTTCTCTGAATCTAACCAGTTGGTCATTTGAAAATAAATAATGCAAATGTGTACTTGGAGATAAATGTGCTGTGATTCTTGCTTAGTAACTGTCTACAAGTATCTAAATAGATCTTAGGTACACTCTGGTTCTGTTTTGTAAAAAGGGTACTGTTAATACATCTATATGAGTATGTGGAAAAAGTCCCTTGGCTCCTAATATGCTCAAGTTTGAATTGAACCTGGTTTAGTCCTTACATAACTGTAAAGACTTGTATCTTGTGTATTGAAGTCACTGAGAACAGGATCTGTAGTTTTAAAAGCTTGTCTTGGAAAGAGTATCTGGGAAAAAAACCCATCTTTTTCTTTCCTTCCCTCAAAATTGACTGTCACTTATCGGCTTGAGGCTTTCTTCCCTGCTCTGTTTTGTTCATGACATTTAAGAGATGACTTTGCTGTGGTTTTTCATTTTTTTATTTGCTTCTGAAGATGCTTGAAGTTCTCCTTTACTGGGGAGCAGGAAGGGCTGCCAAAACCAAAAGCTTCCCTTGCAGTCTGTGGAACAGCAGGTGGCTTGGGGACAAGGGGGCACAGGCCAGAGTGGAGAAGCCACCTAATGTGTCTGAGGCTGGGGAGACTATGCACTAAAGACAGATTAAGCAATCCAGGGAAAGCTGAGGAAAGAAAGTAGCAGAAGAAATTTATCCAAAAAGCAACTTATCCAAATAGCAAGTTATCCAAACAAATGGCAGCAACAAGCAACAAAACCAGATAACAAAATGGATTATGAAATCTACCCAGAAAATTCATGTGTTCATAGATGTCTTAAAAGTTGCAAGGGCTTACTCTTCCGTCTAGTCTCTTTACCGTCCCTGTTCCGAGAAGTCTTGTTCGAATAACTGTATATATGGCAAATGAGGCCAGTGTTATAGCTGCTGAAGAAAAAACACAAAACAGCATGCAGCACACATATGCAGATTGGAAACTTCATGTTAGTAATTCTTTACTTTCTGTATTTCCTTCCATATCCTACTACATTTTGGGATATAGTTCTAGTTGCCAGTTCAGCAAATTTCAGAAGACTTGATTTTTAATGACAGGATTTGGTGGTTTTATTAAACAATTAGATTGCTTCTTTACCGTCATTTTTTGTAGCTTTTTTTAGTGTTTTGAGAATGTCACTGTTTTTCATATGTTTCAGAACAAACGCAGAACTGAATTTCTGAAGAAACTAGAGCATCAAAAGCTAATAGAGGCAGAGAAGAAACGAATCGCACATATGAGGCAGCAGCAGCTTGAATCAGAACAGTTTCAATTCTTTGAGGATCAACTTAAGCAGCAAGAACTAGCTCGAGATCAGAAAATCAAAGAGAACATGGTTATGTCTGAACAGATAGATGGAAGTATGCTATCTTGTATTTCTGTACCAGACAACAGCTCCCTATCTACCGCCCTGCTTCAAAAAAAAGAGGGTAGCAGCAAATCTGGCTGCACTGGATATTCACCTCCAGTAAACCGGGTCTTAAAGCCAGCAGCTACTTTGAGTGCTGTTCAGAGTAAGTGCAAAGAGTTTTCTTTAATTTTTTTTAATCTGCCTCTTTGCCATTATAGCAGCCCACATATTGCATATGCTTGCATACACATTCACCGTGAGGATGTCCATACTGAAATAAGCATGAACCGGTTCCTGTACGCGCAACAGTTCCATATAGTTTCTTCATTTTAATAGAGGAGATTAGTTGCACACTTTCACATTTTCCGTTTGAGTACCAATAGATGGATCTGGGGACTGAGCCTTAGTGTTCCTGTGTAATGAACTCCGAATCTTGCTGTGGACTTCAAGACAAAAAAGCAGAACCTGCAGTGCTTCACCCTGGAAAGCCCTGGCCAGGGATGGTATCAGCTCACTGTCACCTCAGGAGCAGGATAGTGGGCTTATCTTATGGGCTGGTGACCTCAATTTAGGGTAAAGTGATTGTGCTACAGATTTCTTCTCTTTAGAAATCTGTGATTTAGAATTATAATTCTTTCACTTTTAATAATTTCTTGTAACTCTGTATTTCCTTATTTTAAGGAACTTCACTGTGTAAGCTGCAAATACCTTTTTTTTCTCTCTCTGTTTTTACTTTCTCTTTTGTCAGCTCAATTGGCAGAAGCACTCAGAGGCGTCATTTTGCCCAGGGATCTCTGTCACAAGTTTCTGCTGTTAGCAGAGGCAAATACACTAAGAGGAATAGAGACATGTGGAATTCTCTGTGGAAAACTGGTACAGTTTAACCCTCACATTTGTTTGGGGAAGACATATTTGATAGTGCTGTATTTTCCTGTAATATCTTGATTTCAGAACAAAAGCAGATCTAAACAATTAGTCTTCAATGTAATTAACTTCATGTTCTAAATTGAATGGTCACTTTAGCAGTGTAGGTAGGCTTGCCGTATTGGGGAAGCATCTGATCAAAGTACACTGCTGTTATAAAAGGTAGCGAGTTTTTCAGCTGTACATGCTGTACAATACAGGCTTTTTCGAGTACTTTCTCTGGCATTCATGTAAGGTAAGTGAGGTTTAGTTACAGGACAATGAAATATAAAGACTGTTAGAATCTACAGGAGTCATCAAATTCATAACAGCACAACAAAAAAGAAAATCCCTCCCCCCATCAAGCCGTACTACATCTGATTTTCAAGCTGGTTTTGTTTGTATTATTTTGTTTTGATTTTCCTTTGACCTAGATAACAATTAATGTCCTTTTAGAGCAAGGAGTATGCCATGCTGGCATATACAGAATTTTAAAGATGATGTCCAGGTGTATTTGAACCATATAAAGAGAAAGAATAGCAAGAGTAGTGATGTTACAAGTTCCACAGAAAATAATAATAGTATTCTCAAACCTCTTTTTTCATGTTATTTTAAAGGACAGTCTTTTCGCACTCATCTCTGAAAACATTGCAATGCAACAATCTCGTGTTGTTACTAATACTACCCTGTATGTTTTCATGATAAAACGTTAAAACATGTTGTCAGGTGCAGTAAGTCAGTATAGCTGCACTGGAATCAGCAGAGCTATACTTCTTTGGTTTAGCTGATAGGCTGACATCTTTCAGATCCTGATTTAGCATTTATTCATTAGTTCATTTGTTCAAACAGTCAATGTTTGTTTTACAGACACATAATGAGTTTACTATCACCCATGTAATAGTGCCAAAGCAATCTGCAGGACCAGACTACTGTGACATGGAGAATGTGGAAGAGTTATTTGGTATTCAGGACCAGTATGATCTCCTCACTTTGGGTTGGATCCATGTACGTATGACTCACAGATTCCAGCTTTTCTATATTGGCTCTGCATCCTATGTAGAAAAAAAACCTTGGAAATAACAAACTAAAGAAAGAACTAGAATAATCCAGATTAATTTGCTCACTTAATTCTCATTGTTGTAATGTAAATGATCACTAAGTTTCTCCACGGATAATTGTTTCTTAATGCAGTTGAGCTATCCTGATCACACAATGGGCCTACATTTGCCAGTGCAACTTCTGTTTATGATGATCTAGGGGTATTTTATTACTTTCTAATGCCATTTATTTTCTACTGTATTCAAAAGGGGAGGGGAGGGAAGTATTGTGTTGTTTAAATTTTATATTAATTTCACTCTTGGGATTTTGGACAATCATAGAATCATAGAATAGTAAGGGTTGGAGTCATTTGCCTTTGTTTTGTGCTTCTTCATTCCACCTTTTTTCCCCCATGATGAGAAACTTGCTTGTACAACTGGTTGTGAATGTGCCTCCATAAATCTTGTACTGAAAAGCCATCCTAACAATGTAGAATCTGGTTTAACAGAAACTTAAGAAACCAGTGTGGGGAAGTACTGATGCTTTCACTTGGTACAAACTATTGTTCCTTCTTGAATGTATATTAACCTTGATTTGTAAGAAATATTTCATGATGTTGAGTTTTCCTATTCTTTTTGTAGACACATCCAACACAAACAGCATTCTTATCCAGTGTTGATCTTCATACTCACTGTTCTTATCAGCTAATGTTGCCAGAGGCCATTGCAATTGTTTGTTCACCAAAGCACAATGAGTGAGTTCCGATTTTCCTAAGTAATATTTAGATATTTTCCCCTGCTCCTTATTGCAAATTCTGATCAAGTGCAAGCAGCACATGTCAACTGGGATGAAGGGCAGGAATACTGTATTGTGAGTTTGCTTTCTTTAAATTGCTTAGACTTGCATTCCAATTAGTCTCTATGCACAGTGTTGTTTATGTCTCCTCTCTCCTTCTCCTCCTCCGTTCCCAGCCCAAGGTTTTAAATTGTATTTATTTTCATACTCTGCTCAGTTGAATAGTAGTGACCGGAACTGTTCTGGAGACCTCAGTGTCAGTGCCCTACCACAGACCTAGCTTCATTCTGTCTGATGAAGGAAGTAGAGGGGTTAGATGTATTTCTGTAGGATGATCTGGAAAATTTAAGTTTGGGGAGTAGAAGGGTAAAGATCACATTTTTTATAAAGTGCTATTTTTGTACTTCACAAAATACAAACAATAAGTTTCTGGAAAATAAATGAAAATGTGGAAGTATTAATGTGAAGGTTTATAATGGAACAGGTTGCCCAGAGATGGTGAGATGTCTATATCCCTGGAGATACTCAAGACCAGGACGTGATCCTGGGTAACCTGTTTAAGGTGATTCTGCTGAAACAGGGTGTTGGACTATCTGTAGAGGTTCCTTCCAACCTCAGCAATTCCGTGATTCTGTTTTGAGTGCTTGGCACTTCAAGACCCCAGGGCTAACTCAATTTTTCAGATGGCGTATTTCTTCAGCCTTCTTTTCTGGCCTTCCACCTTTGTAGATAACTTCTGTGAATCCCGTTCTGGTTGCCTAATTTTCTATCTGAGCCATGCAAGTAGCACAGCTCTAAATACAGGTTGAGTGACAAGTGCACAAGCACTAGGCTTTGTAACCTAGAGTATGCATGCACACATTTTCAAATCTCTGGTCTTCCAAACTTCTTCCATAGTTTATGCTGCTACTCTGTAACCAAATGAAACCTGTTACTACTGTCTGTAACATTTGTCAATCAGGTTCTGTCCTGTAGCCATCAGGTATTAACTTTCTTCTCAGAAGGATGGGGTTTCTGACATTTTAGTCAACACTCAGTTTCAGGTCATGCATATGCAGCAGTTCATTTTCTAGTACTTTGTATTAATTACTTAAGAGTGGGGAGGATGTGTACTCTCACACAGCTGGCTTAAAGGCTGCTCTATTTTAAAGTTGTCCCTCTAGAGTTCAGTGAGTGAAATGCAATCCAGAACGCCTAAGTTTCTGGTTTCTATCCTTCCACGCAAACTAGCCTCGGCCTTAGTAGCCTAACCTGCATAATGGGAATAGCTCCGGTACTGTGATTTCTGTTTTTCAGTCTTCCCTTCCCCTCATCATGTCTTCCTTTACAAGAATACAACTCCCCTTGATTTCAAATACTTTTAAGAATCCAACTCAGCCTTGGCTCCTGTGTACCAAAGGTCATTGAGTACCATTCTGTTGTCCTGTTAAGCTAAGCAATTTGTATGTGAAACCCTGAACATGTATTGTGGGAGCAGTATGTAACAGGAATTTCATCTTTTGCTTTCCAGCACCGGCATCTTCAGACTTACTAATGCTGGCATGCTAGAAGTTTCTGCTTGTAAAAAGAAAGGTTTCCATCCACATACAAAGGACCTTAGGTTATTTAATGTAAGTACATAATCCAGCGTGGTTTTGACTATTCAAATTCTTGCCTGTGGTTCTGCTGCAAGCAGATATTGTATGTGCTTCAGGTTAGATTTCTTTATATTTTTTCCTCATGTTAATAATTTGTTACCCATAATTCCTTCATTGCCCATAATTTTCCATTGGCTTTCAGTAACTAACATATCTTGATGTTTTAATTAGCACAGTATGTTATATGTATAGCATAGTTAGAATTATCAGAAATGTCACTGTCATCCAGAAGAAAACAACTTTTACCTTTGAATAATTAAGATTTTCTTTTTTAAGAAAACTCATTCTCCCACTTAAAATACGGAACATCTCACATAGCTCAAATAAAAATGATCAGGTACAGAGAAGTATTGCTTAAAGACTCTAAAAATGACTTATTTGTTGAAGGACTCTCAGAATATCAATATTACTCCTCAAAAGGAGGAGAAATTGTGGCTCTTTATTTTCTTCTTTTATCATTGACTGTAGGAATAGTGAGAAGGTTGTCCAACTCTGAAAAAATGTAAGACTTCTTTTTCCAGATGAGCTCTTTTCAGTGGCGCTTTACAGATGTAGTTCATTAACGAAGTTACTGCCCATTTGTGCTGATTTATAATCAATAGACACATTGCTGGTATTGTATATTGAACACAAATATATTTTCAAGTACAATCCCCAAAATGCATGGATATTCCAACAAAACCAGTGAGATCACAGCCTCTAAAGACACCATCTAGTACTAAATGCTTAAAAAAAAAAATCCGCTATATGGGCAGACACATCTGAAACCACTGCAGGAGAACAACAGTTTTCACACATTCTTTGTTGCTGTCCCCTATCACTTTTTCTAATGCAGTACACACCACCTTCCTTCTCCATTTGAGGTATCCCACGCTGTGATACATAAAGCATCACACAGAACTATAATCTGTTTCACAGGCTAAACCCTGAACAATATTATCTTTAGAAATTTATTTCTGATTGGATGTTGTAGTTCCTGCTTTATTCAGCATTCTATATCTGTGATGGTCAAGTTTGCCTGTCAACAGGCACAGTGGCAGGTATAGTCAAGGGTGGATAGATAGGCATAGTATTAAGCACGCTCAGAAAATGAAAAAGAAACAATAGCCCTCTTATGCTGCTATACTGAAAATTATTTTTATGACTAATGGGTTGACTTCTTCTGCAGCCATGTTCCCATGTGGTCGGGAAAGACATAAAGATAATTGTGCTGGATCTGAGGTGATACAGATGGACAATCACTATGTTACTGTACAAATGGCCAAAACAGAAAAATGGATCCCTGTTTTTCCTACATTTTCAGAAATGAATTTTATATTTATACATTTTAGATTGAATGGTTTGATATTTATTGCTCTAGCCTGTTTCAGAGTTATTTTGTTGCTCCTTCAAGATGGATTTCAGTGGCATTACCCCTGAATCTGTAAACAAATCTCACCTATAAACCACAATAAAAATAACTTCAAACAACAGTAACTGTGTTGAAATAAATAATGTTTCTTTTGTCACATGTTAGCATTAATTGCTTTCTGAGAACTAGAGATTTTTAACAGCAGTTGGCTTTTTGTGACCTCTAGCTACTTATATCTCTTCACTGCCTTTGCATTATATGTAGTAGAGACAAATACCACATTTTGGGTGATTTTTGGGTTGGTTTTTTTTTTTTTTCATCCTTTTCTCTATTCCATCCTTGTATAATTCAACTCTTGGCTAAGTTATTAGCAGAAAATACTTTGGAAAAACACAAGTCCTTTACCTGACAGCTGACCATCATCACATCTTGGAATGTAAGAGATACATCAGAGTCCCCTGGAGAAATGTGTTTTCTCCAGTGACCCTCCAGTAGAAACCTTTATTTGAAATAAAGTTCTTATCCCAAAAGGGACTCCTTGGATCTCTCTAGTGTTAGATAAAAAGATGTAGATAGAGTTAGAAGGAAGAACCATACAAAGTTATTTGCTCTTACAAGAGTTTATTTAGTATCTGTTCCAAGAACCTCGATGGGCTGTACTTTAAATAGCAAAGTTAGTACAAAAAAGTTTGGAACATGTTCTAACAGTCAGAAGCTGGACAAGATCTGGAACCCAGGGGTTATGCAGACATGGTAAATAACAGGTGCTATTGCAAAGACCTTACAGTTTGAAAGATAACACATAACAGAGGAGTGAGATAAACTATTGAGTTTAGACGGGAAAATAGGTAACAAAAATAAATAGCATCCTTTATCCTGAACTCTAATGCATACAGACTGCAGCAAGTTACTTAGAACTGACCTTTTCCAAGTCTGTCTTAGTGAATTCTTTTTTCATGTATATACTTTTAAGACAGTATCACTAGCATAAGCTGCTATGCATATACTTCTAGTTGAATATCAGTTTTCCTGTATTTAAGACTATAAATGAAATCAGAAAAAAAAATCACAGGAAAAGAAAACTGTCTAAATTTTCTTCTTCGATTACATTACACCCCCCACCCTCCCCGAAAAACAACCCAGTTTTGAAGAGAAAGTGTATTAAGCCAGCTTAATTACCCTTTAGAACTTGCCAGAAATCACAACATAAAAATAATAGGCTGCCCTCATCCTGAGGGCATATGATAGGAAAGTCAGATGCTCAATCTAATATTAGTGTTTAGGTATGCTTCCAAAGGAACATATTCTTTAAAGAAAACACACAGAATTGTTGTAGTACACATCATACACCTCTGGGGCACGAACTGTACGAAATCAGCATTTCCAGCATGACAGCTGTGAGTTAAGTGGTGTGGATAGACAATATTTCTGGATAGAGCAGATGCAAAGCAGAGTGCAGATGCTCATCCTGATACCGAACATATGCTATGCTCCTTTGGTACTGCCCAGAACTTTGGAAAAACTGAAACTGGTTCTGTTTGAAGACTAAAATGTTTTCAGAGGCTAAACTTTGACAATGTGCAGCCTGATAGCTGAGCATTTTCTAGCATTGATATTATTGACTAAAAGGTACCTCTTTTTCCACGAAGCCCAATATTGTGTAGTAACAAATTGGCGTCATAAGATGGAGCTTCAACCCAGCTGTAATGGTACCTCCACACATGCATTTTATTTTATTTATTTTTTTTTTAAATAGGAACAGCAATTTCATAGCATATTTAAAATTTATTTAAAAAAATACAGTACCCAATTAATTAGAGTAATTACGATGAAGGATTTATGGAATGAAATTATAAGAATGTATTTTCCTGAATACATTCACAGTAATACACTAGGGATGTGTATGAAGATAAAGCAATTTAAAAGCATTTGCGGTGAACAATGGATGGCCCAGCTTCATCATATTCCTGTTTGCTGATCCACATCTGCTGGAAAGTAGACAGGGAGGCAAGAATAGAGCCTCCAATCCAGACGGAGTACTTACGTTCAGGAGGAGCAATGATCTGTTTAAGAAACAAAAGCATTAAGTACAACTGTCTACAGTGAATAAAATACTTTAGTTATAAAAAAATATTAAAGCAGTGATATTTGATATGAACAAAACTGCTGTATCCCTGTGCTAATGTCATCCCTAGCATTACAGTTAGCCATTGCTACAAGCAGTAAAGTTAAAAAGTTGATATTTAAGTCTGAGTCTAAATTCTCAATTTCTCTGCCTGTGTCAGTCTGATGAGTAGGAGTAGTGCATTTGTGTTTTCATGGTTGCATTTGAGAGAAGAAGAGATACTTGCTCTGGAAACGCTTAATGATAGCCTAGGAGGGCTTGGGAAAAAGAGTGACCTATGGGGCACTCTTATTGGTACAGCTGATAAAATGTTTGTAAAGCAAGGAATGGAAGATCTGAAGCAGCAGAAGGAAGATTGGCTTGTCAAAGGCTCTTCCTTTTCTGAACTTACAGGCCAGGGACAAAACCAGCATTTCGTCTATCCCATCTCCATCAACCGAAAAAGGCTGAAGAAGCTCCCACATAGCCCCAGGGGAAAATTTAGCCTGCTGGATTCATACTATTCTTTGACCCTGCTTAAGGCAGTTTGCAGAATTCACTGTGAACAAAGAAATGAGAAGAGGGAAGGCTCTCTTCCTTTCAGCAACAAAGTCACCAGGTGGTGATTATTTGGTCAAAGGTACAAACATGACTAAAAATATGTACAAAGCACGTCCTTTGTAAAGTGTTGCTATGTTTCACAAGATTTTTGATGACTTTGTATGTGCTGACTCAAATAGTCTACAAATGATTGCGTCATACCTTGATCTTCATAGTGCTGGGAGCCAGAGCAGTTATTTCCTTCTGCATCCTGTCTGCAATACCTGGGTACATGGTAGTGCCTCCAGACAGTACGTTGTTGGCATAAAGATCCTTTCTGATGTCTATGTCACACTTCATGATGCTGTTGTAAGTGGTTTCATGAATGCCAGCAGACTCCATGCCTGGGGAAGGCACAGAAGAATTCTGAGAAAGCAACTCCATACAGAGACTTCAAATTGCTAAGACAGAACTGACAACACGAACTTCAGTGTCTCTTTAGAAGACGTCAATCTTCAGAGCTGCAGAAACCTGGAAAGTCATTCTGCAGCTGCCCAAATTATTTGCTAGTAGTTCCGTGGTGTGCAGCTCTCCTCTCCCCTTTCCACACACAACTCCTCCTCCAAAGAAAGCTGGGGGTGTGGAATAGTAAAGTTTCCACTAGACTTGCAGGCAATCTCAAATGTCCTAAGAAATCCTTATATGGTCTTGGAATCATTTGTGTTCTTTTTTTTTTTTTTACTTCTCTTTTGTTTTCTTTTTTTTTTTTTCCTTGTTTATGTAATTAGCCAACCCGGAGACAGAACAGTCACAATATGTCCTAATACCTCTAACTATGCAACTACTTCATCTATTTCTGAGCTAAAATTCTGCCGATTGGCAGAACCGACGCTGCATTTCTGTGTGACCTCGTTGAAAATTTGCCTTCATGGCTGGAGCAGTCTTTTTGAAAAACAGAAGTAGTGTTGCCTGCCCCCCTCCGCCACCCCACAATCCTCACACTGCTTAGAAAAGTAACTTTGTGGCTGCACTTCTTGTAGTAGCCAACTGCAAATGGCACAAGCCCAGTGCCAGAAGCCGGGAGTAAACATTCAGGGCTTATTCTGGGAAAGCATTTTGCCTTACTGTTTGATCCAAAGTTCCTCCTACCATATTAATAGCACTGTTCTAAAAGATTATTTTGTAATGGGTGCTAGGACATACTTGTCTATAGGTCTGACTGAGTTAGCAATGGGACACAATCAAAACAAAATAGAAACTTTATGTGCAGTTTATGAAGGCAGAGCAATCATTCAACCTACCAATGAAGGAAGGCTGGAAGAGGGTCTCTGGGCAGCGGAAGCGTTCATTTCCAATGGTGATCACCTGGCCATCAGGAAGTTCATAGCTTTTTTCCAGAGAGGAGGAAGAGGCAGCAGTGGCCATCTCATTTTCAAAGTCCAGGGCCACATAACACAGTTTCTCCTTGATGTCACGGACAATTTCACGCTCCGCTGTCAAGAGGATTCAATCTTTAGAATGGCACTCAGGAAGCACCCAGACATATTGACAGGTTGTTCCCTTTCACTCTCCAACACCATCCCAGTTTTTTAAACATGTCCTCTGCTAGTCTTACAGAGGACTTTCCTGTTGGTTTCCTTCTTATGTCTATTCAAATGCAGAACCAATGCTAGTCCTTCTAAGGCCACTAGAAACATTGTACATTAAACAACTCCCCTCCTCAGACAGCAGCATGTCCTCACCAGTGGTCACAAAGGAGTAGCCACGTTCTGTCAGGATTTTCATGAGGTAGTCTGTCAGGTCACGGCCAGCCAGGTCCAGGCGCATGATGGCATGCGGCAAGGCATAGCCTTCATAAATTGGCACATTGTGGGTGACACCATCCCCAGAGTCAAGCACAATCCCTGTGAGAAAATAACACACATTTCATTCCCAGGTGGACGTCAACACACTTAACTATTTCAAACATCTGTGTCATGTTCTTCAAGAGGCTTACCTGTGGTACGTCCAGACGCATAGAGGGACAGGACGGCTTGAATAGCTACGTACATGGCTGGAACATTGAAGGTCTCAAACATAATCTGAAATGCAATTAAAATAATTGTCTTTAACGCTAGGGGGTTTTGCTTATTTGAAGCAATTTACTGAGAGGGTGGAGAAAGGTTATTTGTATTTCTTCATGGCTGGTAACAACAAAGAAGGAAATTACAAACTAAATAAAAAATATTTGTCTGCAAGATATCTCCCTGTACCTGGCCTGTATCTTTAACATATGCACATATTACAGATTATTTTGTAATAGGCCTGGCCATAACAACAGATTAAGACGGCACGAAGCTTGGACAGGCTGAAGTACTCATGTTCAAAGCAGATACACTGTTTTTCTAAAGTAAATGTAATAATTCAGATATGACAGGTGATCACTATTCACTTTGCGTCTTCCATAACCAAGACAGACAGACTACTGGAGAGCATGACTAACTGAATTGATGAAGTTCACATCCTGCTGAATTCACGAAGTTGGAATTACTCCATAGCTTTAGTGTGAGCTTACCTGGGTCATTTTCTCTCGGTTGGCTTTGGGATTCAGTGGTGCTTCAGTCAGCAGAGTTGGGTGCTCTTCAGGTGCAACTCGGAGCTCATTATAGAAAGAGTGATGCCAGATCTGAGGACAACGGGAGAAGCCAAAGGAAAGAAACATCATCAGCCAGCAGCTCAGAATCACGTTCAGACAGGTATTGTGCTCCAGCTCTGCTTAAAGCCCTAGATATAGGCTAGTAATGTTCCTCATGCAGTTGTTCTTATAGCCTCCATAGAGATTACCAAAGTAACTGTAGAAAGAAAAGCACTATCCTCGAGTTTTACTGCTAGTAATACATGACTTATTTTAAGGTCATGTAAGTTAATGAAAATAACTTACTGTTACTCTAACAGTAGAAGAGACAGAGCAAGACAGTGTTGATTCCAGCAACACTATTTCGATAATGAAAGTTCCAGAACAGCTCTAGAACATATGCAGGCCTATGTAGTAGAATTCAATAGATAATATGTCTCTTGAAGACAGTTTCGTCTTCTGGTTTGTAGAGGCCAGCCCAGGAATTCATGAAGAGAAATGAAGGCAAGTGGTTTGTGAGCATGAAAGTCAGCTTGTGTTTATCACTTCTGCACAAATTATTCCTACCAGCTATAAAAATCTGAGGCCAAGTGAAGTGCACTGAGGAGGTTAATAAACCAACAAGAATTAAAACCATCGGTCTTTCTAAAGACCAAGTTGTTCTAAGCTTGTTTGCAATCTGGTGGTGATGAGGTACTAGTTGATATGTTAGACTTCTGAAAGGTTTTGCTCCCAAGTAAAAGAGTCAGTGAGTTCTGTGTGACTCCACACACTTGCAGTATGTTTTGATATCCCAACTGTTTCAAATATACTTATTTCCACAGCATAATAGAACAGAGATACCATCCTAGAAATTATATCATCCCTACAGACTATGACTATAAACACAGTTCTGGAAGCCTTTCTATGAAACACTGGCTCTGAAATGGATGTATTGCACTGCAATGTTGCTGATCTTTCCAGTGTTAAAAAGTAAGTGTGTAAACAGTGCCCTTCACATCAGAATTACACACATGCTTTGCATTTTTGCAGAAACAGGTAACTTCTTAATTTGCATTTCCTTACTAGTAAATTGAAAAATATTCTTACACTGATTTTCTTTGCTTTTATTTTTTTCTTTTTTTTTTTTTTCCCCCAGTAATTAGGAAAGGTTTATAGATCAGACTGAGTAAAAAAACTTCAAATAACTCTTTTGATGTATTGCTAGTGATACTTCAGCTTTAGATGCAAGTTAACCTTTGCTGTTAGCAAGCTTCTCATCAAACCACACTTGATAACATGATGCTTTCATCTAAAATTTAGTGGGTATTCTATAAACATTTGGTTCATGACGTTCTCTTTACCAGTAACACATATCAACTTTTTAAAGCTGAAATACCTTCTCCATGTCATCCCAGTTTGTGATGATACCATGTTCTATGGGGTATTTCAAGGTCAGGATTCCTCTCTTGCTTTGAGCCTCATCACCTACGTAGCTGTCTTTTTGACCCATACCAACCATCACACCCTATAAAATGACACAAATGGAGTTAGTCTTTCAGGGAGAGGTGTCACAAAGGAGATAGACCGTTAGCTGCGAAATATATCCAGTTGCCAGTTATTCTAGTTACTAAATACTTTATGAATACTAATGAACAGAGAGTAACTTATTGTTCTTTAATTGCTAAAATTAAATGTTTAGTTCATTTAAACCTCTGCAGGTCATGTTTCCACTACACTTTAAGTAAACAGAACAAGTACAGTTTTAAATGCATCAAGATAGAATGGAAAAATAAGGTTGTTTTAACATTTGTTACTATTTAGGGATGAACTGTCTACTAAACTATAACAGTGGAGTAAAAGCAGAAAGTATGTTGTGCCATCTAAAGGTCAAGTCAGAGCAATATACAATTTACATTTCCCAAAGCTTAAATTTCAACATTTTTTATTGTTTTTTGAATAATATAATATTGTCCTTAGAGGCAGACAATTTAAGTCTACTGCTACATGTTTCTTTTTAGGTATTTTTGTGGATCCTGTAGAGATGGTCCATGGACCAGAAGCTGGAAAATGTGGATATACACTAGTCTTTATGTTAAAGTCAGAAATATTGGGAAAGAATAGTATGTAGTACGATGCTTTGAGTGCATAATATTCTTCTCAGAACTAAGTCATTACGGACTCCAAATCTTGGCATCTCTAACACTGTGTCTTAAAAAAGACAACTTGGATTTGCAATTTTTGATGGGAGGATCCTTCAGGGGACTAATAGTATATTTGATACATGATCAGGAAAGAAAGGTTTTAAAAGCCTGTATTTGTTTCCACTGTGATGGCACTGCTTGGCTTTGAGCAGTTAATAGCATTTACACTATCTTCAGAAGCTGGTGCTTGAATGTGTTTTCTAAATTCTGGTAATACCCAGAGGCCTCAATTGGACCTCCAGCCCCAGCTGCTACACTGAAAGCTCCTGAAGAACTAAAAATGCTTTTGCTGGGTATATCAAGTGCTGTATTTTGCAACCAGTTATTTCTTTCCACTTCACCACGGCCTTGGATGGCCTAGAAGCAATTAAAGCAGATTAGTTTGTTGTGGCTTAGCCAAACTGCTGTAGTTCATACTAATGATGATCTGGCTCAGAAGCTCCCTATTAACAGCTCAGATACTAAATGCATTTTGCCAATTATTAAAACTGAGTGGAATGCATCACATACTCTTATGTAAACCTTGAAGCTAAAGAAACTCAACCCTAGGCAGGTGCTCATTTGTGATACAGTTAAATGAATAAAGTCAGGAAGGTTGATAGGAAGCTGGCTGAAAACTTCTCCTTCCTCCTTTAGTTTTTCACACATCACCTATCATCAGCTTTTAGGGCAGTCAAAATTTCCAGATACTTCTGTGTTGGGCTTTTTGGTTTGGTTTGGTTTTTTTAACTGGTTTTATTTACCAGGTTCTCTGGGTGATTCAAAATTAATGTGCAGGGAAATGAGGGCATAGAGGGGAGTGAAAAGTTTTGGAAGGATTCCTCTCACAGGGCATGAGACCTGCTTTGGCTCAGGTGAGTGCACTCTGGATTCATTTTGCCAGGAAATACTGCTACACAGATCACCCAGCCCCAGACGCAGGAAAGATGGCTCTGGGATGGAGAGCTGGGGCTGGTGCAGCAAAACTTTCTACAGGCATAACATGGAATAACCGGAGCAGTTCATCACCTGGTGCCTGGGACGACCCACAATGGAAGGGAAAACTGCTCTTGGAGCATCATCCCCAGCGAAGCCGGCTTTACAGAGCCCTGACCCATTGTCACAAACGAGGGCAGTGCTGTCCTCTTCCTCACACATCTTCTACGCCAACGTCCTCAGGCCCTCCAGACAGAATATAGCCCTATGAAAACAGCAAGAAAGAATAAAAAAAAACCCAACAAAACACGCACGTGTACACACACACACACAAAACAAACAAACAAACCAAAAACCAACAAACAAACAAAAAAACCCCAACAAGTAAAAATACCCAGCCCTCCAAAAGCCCCATACTCAGGTAGCAGACCCACCCTTGAAGACAGAGATGGCTGTCTGCAAGCAACCAGCACCAGCAAAGAGAGGCACCAGTTTGGCAACCACCAGGTCCCTGCACAACCATATGAGGGAATGGGCTTCCTTTTGAAACCATGAGAGATTTTAACTGCGTCTGCCAAAGGGATATATGCACTAAAGGTTATCCATAGGATTCCAGAGGAGAATTCCAGTTCTGAGGCATGGGCAGACAGATCAGGGAGGAGCAAATGTTTATCTAAATTTGGCCACAGAAATCCATGGCTGGGGTGGGAGATAAAAGAGGACACTGGGCTGACAGCTGCAAAAACAAAGATGTCTTTGCATCAGACTCAGCACAACTTCCCCTGCTCTTCTATCGCCCTGACAAAGTCCTCACACATGTGGAAAGCTGTCAAAGGTAAGAGTACTTCAGTCTTCCTCATTCAGTCTTGGAATTCCCAAAAACTAACCAAATTTAATGATGTTATGCATGTACCAGGGATGTTTTCCAGTAACCTACTGGGTCAAGATGGCCAATTAAGTTTACATTTAAACTTTTAAATGAGAAGAAATATTCCCAATTAAAAACAAAAAATTTAAAAGCTTTTTCCAACTCTCCACTAGTCACTTAATAAAGATAACACACCTCTAAAGTAAAGGCAGGGACAGTATGTGTTTTAAAAACAGTCCATAGCATATGCTATACCATCATTTCAAAGCAGCTAATAAACTGCATTTGTAGTTTCAAAGTAATTTATGTTGGCTCCTTGTCTCAGTAAAAAGAAACTGTTTTCCTCTTCTAGCAAGAGGAAGATGATAAGGGTAATAAAAATGTTTTGAAGGCTTTGTGTTAAAGTGAATTACAGAAACAAGCACTGAATACCAGGACTCAAGAAGAACTATTTGCTCACAATTTACAGCGTGGTAGGGAATCACTTGGCTAGCTCTGAGCCCAGGCTTCCATGCAGAATTCAACAAATTGCAATGTGTTAACAGCTAAAGGAGACAGCTGTCATCCACAGACCAGCTGACTCCACATGCAGTCTCCAAAACCTTCTGCCACAGGAATACTGGAAGCGCAGGGTGAAGTGGGAATGTGGTCAGCAAGAGCCATGGCTGATGAGCAAGGGAGCCAACAAACTGTTTAGCCTCTACAATGGATGGGACAAGCATGGACCATATGACCTTCCTTTGAGATTCTCTGTCTCTCTCCAGCCAGGCAGCCACAAGACATGGCTGCAGCCCTGCTCCTGCAGGCTGCTTGGGCATAGCTCCGAGGAGAAGACCAGGATAGGGAAATCTAACTTGATGTACTCCAGATATTTTATCGTTATTATTGGGAAAGGAAAATAAGTTGCAATTTTTGCATTTATTAAACTCCTGGGAAAACAATCTTTATATATCCAAACATTTACTGAATGGAGTACAATTGTTATCTAACATGAATGAACAGACTGGTTTGGACAAACCATTTCCTAATTAGGAAATAGGCTTCTCAACCGTCTGTTTTTGGAACAGAGTTCGAGGTCAGGGGTTTTGCTCAAACCAATGCAGCTAATGCAATGCCAAAAATCACTTGGGGGAGGGGAGAGAAAGGGGGCAGGAAAGGCTAGATTTCTGAGCTTAGTGGACTCTAAATGAAAACCATATTTAGTAATAAAGCACAAAAAGTTGAAAAATCAAAGCTGAATGATTTCAGACAGAGTGCTCTGCTGCCAGCTGGTGAGTTAACAGCTCAGGACTGCCATGGCATGCAGTAGCAACATCTTACAGTGGAAAATGTCGCTCAGTACTAGGCAGAAAGGATTTTTTTTCTCCCAAGTAATTAATACAGTATTTAGCCTCTTCTACCTGCTTTACATCTGAAGATAATCAATCATCTCATCAATCTCCACAACAAGCTATTAAGAGAACTCCAGCCCCACAAGAAATACCGTGTAGTCTGTTCCTCAATTAAATGTTTGGCATTTTACAGAACAGTAGTTTCATATACATAGAGACAAGGACAAATACACACACATCCTCATTAGATACTGCTAATGTGCATATTTCCCAGCTCTTCTTGCAGTCACATTCCCCAGTACACTCGCAGCACATTATATCGAGTTAACAGGACTGAATCAAACCTGCTGAGAAACACTACTACATACCCCTCTAGGAATTCTGTTCTGTCCCAAAATAACACAGGTCCATTTAAACATGAATACATCTGTAATTCCAGCTATGGCATTACACAGACTATGTCTTTACACATTTGCTAGAGTGCTGGTGGAATCAGCAAAATCATCAGGTAGAAATCCTTCCCTTTCAGACATGGTATAAAATAAAACCAATTCAGTATAGATACTACAAGCATTTTTATCATCAGTTCAATTCTAATAAGTTTGCTTAAGCAAACTACAGCACAGCAGTACATCTGAATTGCTTCCATTTGACACTATTTAATTGAAGTCCTCAGGCAAACTGTATATCATGCTACTGGTTCAGTGCCACTTACCCTGACAGTGCTTGGCTGGGGATAGCTGCTCTGGGATGGTGCACTCTGTATCTGAAAGCTCTGAGGTTATATAGCCCCTTCAGCTCTTCTCCTCCCACTAGCCTCCCAAACAAGGAGCAGAGAGAGACAGAGACAGAGCTGAAGTTTCTAACAAAACCATATAGGGACCTTATTACAAAAACCTCTAATCTGGATGGCCACAGGCCCTGGGTCTCTTCCACTGCATTCCAGTGTAGAGCTCAAGAAACAGAAGGAGACTTTCAGCTGTGTAAGATAAACACTTCAGAACTTCAGGAAGTTGCTAAAATACAGAGAGATGGAGCATGCCCACAGTAGACACTCTGGCAGAAGGAGCATATGTTCAGACAAGAGAGGTCCAGGCCTTCATAGTAACATCCAAGAGGCAGAAGGAGAAATTGGAAGAGCAGTCATTTATACCAGGGAGGGTGTTTTTAAAGAAACACTTTGCTTTCATTAATGATTTCCACAAAACCAATGGAAACATATCTAGCAAGTGAAACAGCTGCTGAATTTTACTATAAAGCTCGGCACTTTGTTCATATGCTGAATGTTGCCCATAGGCTTCAGGGTAGTGAAAAAATTACCTGCTGTTGTACAGGGTTCACAGTGAAGTCTTCAAAGGTTGTGAGAATGTTCTGTTAAAAGATTGTTTGATCCCCTCTGGACTGTGATGGGTTGAAATCCATTCTGTTTCTCTGTCAGCTTATTTTCAAAACACCAGAACCTGGGGGCTGATTTCGCACCAGTGCTACTCCACTGGCAATCACAAGCCTGGACTGTCAAAGTCACATCTCAAATTGTTTAGAATAAAGTTCTTGAATTTTATAACCTTCAGCTAAATTTTCTGTTGAACATATTTTTAGCAAATAAAGCAAGGATTCTCACTGTACAAGTTATTTTCAGCACAGGACTGGATTTTTACAGCTGTAGCCAGCTGTTCTCTGGACAGGCTGATTCTAGTGAAGTAGTCTGTTCATAGTTAACAATGTTTTGTCATTAAGTTTGTAGTAAAGACCAGAAATCAGCATCTCCGGGGTCCAATACTAAACCATTATAAATTCAAAATTGATCAAGAAAGATGTGAGAATCCCAGGGAGATCCTTGCTTTGTGAGTCTTGTTACAATGAGGAGGGACATTATGTGTTTGCTTACAGGGTGCTTCCTGCCTAATTGAGTAGTCTTAATGCAAGAAAAGCTCCCATAAAACCACAGTGGGATTTTTTCTGATGCAGAGATGTAAGGATAGGCGACTAGTAGATATAACAGATAGGCAGAATTATGGATTGAAGACCAAAAGAATTTAACTTTTAAGGAAAGGAACTTTTAAGGAATGTAATTGCCTTTGAGGGTCAGAAACAGAAGCTAACAAGTGTTGGAACATGAGCCATGCAAAAGCTATTTATTGTTTCACTTCCAGCATTGGGTAAAATATAACAGATACTTCAAATTAAAAAAAAAAAAATAAAAGGAAAAAACCCACCAAGGGGAGCAACCTAAACCAGAGGATATAAGCTGATCCTTTTTCACATACCTTCAACTGACACTCAAAGGACAGCTAAACCCAGATTCTTTGTTTTCAAACAACACTCAAAAACATAGCTGAGAGCAATTACATACCTCGTATAGAACGTATGGTATTAGATCGGGGAACTCAGGTCAAGGGGAAAGAGAATTTCACACAGCAGAATCCTTCACTGCAGTGTCATGTCTGATTTTGATACAAACATCAATTACCTTCAAAGCCTACAGAAGCATCATGTACTACAACTCCTTGGAAATATCAAGACTGGGAAAAAGACCAAAAAGAATCCAAACTCTTCACCTTACTGAGAAGAGCTTCACACTGCCAAAAAAACCTACTGGCAATGATGCTATAGCAGTTACAGCATCTATGAGATTGCAGAGCCACGTAAACAACCCTTCAGTAGAACTGGTACACCATTCACACTGCACCTCAGCACAGCTAGAAATACAGGCAGCAGTTTTCTGCAAGAGGCCTCAGTGAAAATTAGAGGAGTCAGTGGTCACACAGATACTACAGACACCTTCATATCTCTGTTAATCTTCATCACAATTCCTATAAACATAGCCTGATGTGTACCAGTGGTGGCAAAGGTGGCAGCACCACCGCCTTGCCTGCTGTGAGGAATGGCTATTTGGGCAGGGATCACACATCATCTTGCCTGTCATAGGCATCAAAGATGTTGGAGTCCTGGTTTTCAGGGTGCTCATGAAAAAGATATGGCTGACACAAAGTCCACTTCAGAGCAGGCAGTGTTGATATGGTGATAAAGAGCAAATATCAGTTGTTTGGAGGTACCTAGCATATGAAGGATATTTGCTAGAGACAGAGCTATGCAAACTAGAAGGGGAGAAGTAAGCCCAGAATAGTGATGGATACACACGACCAGCACAGGAAAAATGCAGAGATGCTGTACAACCGGGCCTCCAGCACACAATGGAGAGCCAGTGCTCAGCAGGCAGCTTGTCTCTGGGCGTTACATTATGGAAGGTGCTGGGGCAGGAAGGAAGGAAGGAAGGCAAACAGGTGAACTATGTGAGGAAATTAAATCAGACTGGCTTAAGAGACATTATAGAATATAGGTATTTCTTTTATTTTTAGTGACTCCATGGTCAAGTTATGATCGCACAGACATTATTACAGATAAAACACATGAGAAAATAATATATTAGTAATTTTACACCTTTCTTCTCAGCAACATAGGTCATTGCCAGAGGGACAGGGGGTGAGGGGAAAATGCACTTGGCATGAGACAGGAATAAGAACCTACAGATAACTGAACAGAGTAAGTCTTCTGAAAATCAAGCCTAATGCTGGGGATCAAACCTCTGAACCCTCTTTTGTAGCTACAGACACATACCAGCTTAGCCCAAATGTATATCTATATATATATATTTTTTTTTTTCCAATAAAAAGAACAGAACACCATTCCTGAAAGTAGTTTAGCTTCCCCTCTGAAGACCACTCCCATTACCATATTCTGCTGCCTATCTCTCAGTACTCATCCCACTAATTTGTGTGGGAACTGCCACACCACTATTTAGCTGGTGTGTCTATACCCTGATGTTCTGGTTCTTTCATCGTATCCATACTCAAAACCTGTGGGTTTTATTTGGCTTCCACTGAGAACTTCTCTGTTTGTCCATGCTGAACCCTCATGCAGTCTTCATCACAGGAACATGCCCAGAGTATGATCAAAGAAAATAAGCAGAAAAAGTAATTTTGCCTCCTTTGTTTCATACCCTTTTCCCTGACCTCTTTATAGTGATAGTAGCATTACTCCCATGCACATTAGGAACTTCCTTATTAACTTCAAACCTCTTTCACGATTTCAGTGGAAACTGTTGGCTACATGTTCCTTAAGTTCCTTCTTTTTCAGTAATGTCTGCAGATTGTCATATGGACACAAAATGTGCTTGGGACTCCACAGCAGCAGGAGCTGTACTGTCACCACGCCTAGGAAAAGGGCTTCAGCTAGCTGGCCTGAGGAATGCCAGCTCACAGGCCACACACTGATTCGTAGATGCCATACTTTTTTGGTAACAGAGGGCAAAAACTGCAGTCTTATCCCAACTGCTATAGAAAACTGGGAATAAAGTAACCCCTTTGCTCATAACATTACAAGCCATTACTTTATAAGGGAAAACAACTTCTGAGACGTGCATGGAGACCTTCCTGTCTACATCCAATTGGCTGTTGAGGAATGAGGCTCTGCTAAATATGTCTCTGGCTTCTTTTTATTTGGGGATTCCTTTCATCTTCATAGCATTAGCAGAATCCCTAAATATTTTGGTTTGTCTGGCTTCAGGCCCTCTCCCCTATCTCATTGATAGGCTTTACAGATCCCCACCCCCCATTTTGAGAAAGACATTAATAAATAAGCTTTAGGGAGCAGAAAGTCCCTCTACTAACCTGATTTATTGCAGCTGTCACACAGTATGTATCTGCAAAGTGTCAGATCAACCATAATCTGCCAGGACCATAGACTAGCTTTCTCTGTGATTGTCAGGCTCTTGCACTGGTCTCTCCCTAACAACTAAGAAGAAATTACTCTAATTCTTCTCAAAGATGGAAGTTTTCAACCTAAAATGTTTGGAAAATAGTTTTGCCAGTGTTATTCAAGAGCTACAGGATACAGTGTTTGCCTCTTGGGCCTCTTGAGCAGGGTGGATGAAGCATGTTCATTCACAAGCTTCCTTCATCTTGACAAGGTATGTTCCTCCGTGGTAGTGTGGTAAAGTTATCCCTTATTCAAAATCAAAGGAGTGTATTCAGAGTAAAAATGAGCGAATGGCTCCTTCCCTATCTTTCTTAGATAAATAAATAGAACATAAGAATGAGCCCTGCGTCAGACTGATATCCATCTAGCTCAGTATCCTGTCTCTGAGATTTTCTGATAGCAGATGCTTAGGAAAGAAATAGGACTTGTAGTGATAATTTTCCTCCTATATCCTTTCTGCTTCCTTGTGTGTAGCACAAGGATTTCTTGAGACTGGAGTTTGTACCCATATCCTCATGCTTAATAGATGCAGACAGATTTTTCCTCCATAAATCTGCCTAATTTAACACATGGTTTTGGAGACAGAGTGTCCTCCATCATGTGTGTGTGTGTGTGTGTGTGTGTGTGTGTGTGTGTGTGTGTGTGTGTGGAAATAAGCTCTACATTTTATCTGCAAGGCAGCATCCATAGCTCACACTCCAGCTGGCAAAGACATGTCTAATGTTAGAAAGAAAACATCAAATATATCAGAAGCATAGTCAAAGGAACACTGTCTTTACACCAAGAGCTGCAAATCCACCAGAGATCCTGGATAAGCCCTGAGGCCACTGGCTGAGCTCTACCCCACTGTGTGTAACTCCTAGTAGCACCTCAGTAGCTTGTTCGCAGGTCATGCAGGCATATCTGCCCGAAATGAGACTGCAGACAAGGCTTCAGGATAATGTTATTTTGGCATATCTCCTAGGGGTTAAGAGAGAACAGGCTCCCCCAGACAATTATCCAAACCTCTCCAGTAGCATGTTACCTGAGGTTGTCAAAATGTAAATGCAACCTTCTACCATACTGCTGTACTCCTATGATCTACACAACATGTGCTTGGGCAGGCAGAGCACAGGGGTCCTTCCTGCACAATAACTTCCAAGCTCCCTAACCAACATATTCCCAGACTGACAACAATGAGGAGACCAAGTTTCCACCACGTTTTTGGAAGTGTTTGCTGTGTTGTTATCTCACGAAAAGAAAGGTTTCTAGATGAGTTTGCACATTAAGAGAAATCGGATCATTCCAATCAGAGAAATTTCCTGGAAGCAGGTTCCATATGGCTATGACTTACAGGTTAAACCTGTCTACTCTGCATGCCTTGTTATATCAAGCAGCTTCACAAGCTCAAGTGCTTCTATTAGCACTTTTGGCTGGCCCTCCAGCAAACAGTGAGGAAAAACACCTCTCCAGGGCAATTTCTTTCACTATCAAATTTAATAATTTTCTGTAGTGCCAGAGTTTCGTTTTTTGTGACTGGCACAGCTTTTTCACCCATGGGCTCTGGATAATGGCAAGCCACAGACAGCAACAAGGAGGTACCTGCCCCTCCAGATGGCCCATCACTGGTCTCTAGCCCCTTTGTTTTAGCAGCTGGGCTCAGTGAATGTAGAGCAGTTAGGTGTCGCTGCTGGGCAGAACAAGGAGACATGGACCTGCTGCAACTTCCTTATCTTCTGTCTGAACCACTCAGCACAACCTATAAACAAACACCTCTTGAGAGCACAGCTGAGCTCTTTTTTTAAACCTACATGAGGACCACTCTATCACAGTGAAGGAATGAACATTATGTGGCAATAAACTAAAGAACGTACCAAAAATACAAGGGGAAATCCACAACCTGTGTGACTAAAGTGAATATGTACTTTTAGAAAGCCTTCAGGGTAAAAAGGAAATGTACTTTTGGGATTGGCATGCTGTTCTATAAGAGTATACGCTGTCATATGGAACTGTAAAAAATAATGTGGCAAATGCAAACATATTTAACTCATGTGCATTTTCTGTACCAGGAAAAAGTCAGATGTCAGTTCAAAGGATTACAAAACATTTTGGGGTTTTCTATTTTAACTCCATTGCAGGAGGGTGCTAAAAGAGCCAGCAGTAAAGTTGGGCATGCACAGTGCAGCAGATTTGGATAGCCTGTATTCATCCAGGTGTTCCACAGAACCGGCCAAATTTCCTCCAGAACAGTTAACACTTATTTTCATTAGTCCTTAAAAATGCTTAAGGGGTTTTCCCAGAACATGAAGAAAGGCAGTTAAACAAAAATTTCAAGCACGTAATGGCAAGAAGTAGCTAATTACAAACTTGCCAGATGAGCACACCACTCAAAATTAAACTGTCTCAGCTGCCAATACAGAATCCAAATAATAAAAAATAAAAGAAGATCATATAACAAATGCTGATGAATAAGGTTTTATGAAAATGAATTCTTGACAAACTTTATATGAGAAGTATACAAACATAGTTGCAAAAGCCCTGTAAAGACTAACTTTCTAAACCATGAGCTAATTAAAAATAAAGCAAATACAGAATTGACCTACGCAGAGCAGCATAAGAACTGTCTAGCTGAAGTCTCACAGCACAGCAGTACAGGGAAATCTTTGCTGAGCGAGTGCGATTCTGTGGGATGTTCCCTACCCATCATTGGCTATGCACCTTCATGCCTTTATCAGTGATCTGAAAAATAACATAAGTTACAGATAAAGATCACAAAAGTGTATGTGTTGTTTATAACTTGCTACAACCTACATTATAGATCTATGATAAAACAGTCCTCTCCAGCAGAATCCTGTTTATAATATGAAGCCTTGAGAAAACTCTTCTCATCTCTGGCCTGTGCAAAAGAATCCCTGCCCCCATCCATCGCACTTTTGATGAACATCATTGTGGTTGATGGAAACAAGGCACAGACAAACAGTCAGCAAAGTGGTGCCTGACTCACCGGAGGCTGCAGGAAGGATATGACTTCGCTGGTGCTCTCCTCTGCCCTGTGTGCAGTGTCAACGTGCCTCTGTCCCCTACTTGCACACATCCTGACTGCTGCTCCAGCCTGTAAGACACTCCTTGTACCTGCTGTGGCACTCAAGAAGACTGACAGCTGGAGAAGGTTGATCACTTAACCAGAAGGAACTGAGCACATAGCTATTACTCATGCTCTAGCACATTCAGCTTACTTACCTTTCTCCAAACAATACTCAATTCTCACAAGAGGACTGAAGCAGGCAGGCTTTTTGCATTTGCTTTGAAAATGCATCTTAGTTATGTAAGGTAGTTTCTTCTTTCTCTTTCTTACAGACAGTCATAAGAACTATGGAAGAGTACAGATAACATGCTGTTTCTGTTTAATAATGTGGTTGGTTTGCTGAAAGTGTAGCGGCATTTTCCAGCTAAATGCAGGGCTTTTTTTCCTCTTCCACCAAATGTGTCTTACATGCCCACCTTTAACTGTTTACCCAAATTCCCTATCAGACCAAAGAACAATATTTTGTTCTTTTCCTTTTTATGAGTGTAAAAGAGACTTAGAAACACACTTCTGAAACAAACATAACCATCCTTCAGAAATAAGGAAAACCACAGAATTCTGTAAAGCTTTTCCTCATTTCAGCCCATTTCAACACCAGTTATTGTACCACTGGCCTTGTACAGGGTGAAAACTGCCAGGACTCAGGTCTACTCAGCCTATAGCCCAGCTGGAGATTTCTCCAACCTAAACTGCTATTTGATCCATTTCTTAACCAGTTAATGTCCTGTATTGCACACACACACATAGAGTGTGCCCATAGGGACTGGTACAGATACAGCTTTTCCTGCATGCAGCTCTCCATTCCATCGATGAAAGGCAAACATCGGCCTGGTTTCACTACAGTTTTCAGGACTTCAAGAATATCCCAAGTACCTACAGGCAGAAAATGTTAAAGCCTACTGATTTATGTTCTGTTCTTCTTACAAGTCAGGAACAATAAATAAGAGATGAGGTTTTGTATATCTCTGTCTCAGAATTATGGTTCCTACCACGTCGTCAGTCCTTTAAGTACTTCCCAGGTTTCTCTGCCTTTCAATTCCTCACTAGTAACTTTTTGAATAGACATAGTAACTCCTTTCATGGGTGCAAAACAGTTACCCAAGGATCTTGAAAAAGCCTGGATAGTTTCCACATCAGGATACCAGAAATACATGTAACAGTTTCAGCTTCCTAATTAGAGCCTGTTACTGCATTATATTTAGCTGTCTCTGAGAATTAATTCACAAAGCCAGATGCTCAGTCCCCTTCAGCATAATATAAATCTTTCCTCTGTACACTGATTAGTCTGTGTTACACAGCATGAATGCATTGTTAAATAGAAGAAGAAAATGATGTAATTAACAGGTCTTTAGCATAAACATGTCCCCTTTTCTGAAAGTAGTGTTGCTGTAGTATTTTATATCATTAAAAACTCACTGCCACTTGCACTGCAAATGGCCAGGCCTTCTCAGAAAAATGGGCTGGGGGCAACGGGGCAACCACACTTGGGAAAAAGGGCTGACATTTGTTTTCTTTTTTCTGCTTATTCAATACAAATTACTGTTTTCATAAGAGCCAAACTTCCTCATTACCTTGATTTCAAAAATTTATAGTTATTCTTCTGTAGATTTGTTTTTGTCAGATCCTGGTTTTCAGGTATACACCCTGAAAAGAAAACGTGGGTTTTTTACCAGGTCACTTAGGAATAATGGAACAGTATCTGGGAGAGCAAGGAACAAGCCCCATGTAGCAATAGGCCTTCACTGCACCAAGCCAAGGTGCTCCAAGATGCTGCTGTCATGAAGCAAGTGCAGGGCAAACCAGGCTGCCCCTCGGAGGGGCTGATGGACAAGGGGGTTGGCAGATTGCCCTGCCTCCCAGAGGGAGGGAAGTCCCTAGTTACTGATATAATATGCTTTATGCACATGTTGTGAAGTTTCAGCTTCAGTAAAGATGACATCAAAATTACCATCGATCTTAAGTAAAATCATGGCTCACTTAAATAATTCAATGAAAGCTGAGAATTTGGTCCAAAAACTCTGCTTCAAGAAGGTAAGACAATTTCCTTACACTTACAGCAAAGGAATGTGAGTCCTTCTCCATTTCTCACATGAAACTGAGGAACTGCTCTCCTCTCAGCAGGCTACCTCTATAGACAGGGGATTTCTGAGTATCCCCAAGCTGGCTGAAATGCATGGGAAACCTTTGGCTGTTAAAGCTGTGGCCTGCACTGGCACTAGGCACTTTTGCCTATTCCAGGGAACCAGAAGCACATGTTTTGCTGTTCATCCCTCTGCAGTCCCCCATTCAGTCACCCATTCCTGCGTTCCAGCCAGCTGCCAGCAAGAGAGACAGCTACCCTGCAGTGCAGAAAGGATTCCTCTTCTGAAAAACTTGGCTTTCAAGGAGTATTTGAGAAAGGATTCAGCTGAAAAATATCACTAACATCTTATCTGGGAACTTAACACACTGCTTTAGGCAGCAAATATCAGTGTATCCTTTCTTGTTATGACCACCCCTGGAGACACACAACTTTCTAACCCATCACTTCATTGCTGATGAGAACAACAAACAGAAAATAATGTACTGCATTTTGGTAGAAGTATAAATTAGTCTGTACAGCATACTCATTTCATTTGCTTCATGCTTATAAAAGCTTGACTATGTAGCAGGCTGTGCAGCTGAACAGAGAAGATATGACTCACTCCTGTAGCTGCATGAGCTATGCAGGCCTCTTATCTGTTTGTGCAGATGCGTGGCAGAAGTGGGTGAGTAGGTGAAGAAAGGGAACAGTGAGAGCCCCCCCCACCTCCACACCTTGCTCCTACCACAACAGCCCCTCTCTGCCAGAATTAAACCTTCATCGTCCACCTGAAACACAAGCCCTGGTAAGAAGTGCACGGTAGTGGCCAGGAGACAAACATTCAGAGCAAGATCACCGCATCCTGTTCTCTCTGTGAAGAACATCTGATGTTGCAGAGGGTGATGAACTACATCTGAGACATTAGTGGGAGGGGTAAATCTATTCACAGCATTGTCCCTCCCCTTCCCCTCCCCCTCTCTCTCCTCAAAGAATCTCAAAGGTTGAGCAATTTGCCCCAAAAAATTAGTTCGGATTCTCAGCCACAAGGTATTGCTTTATCTAAGTGTACTAGTCTCACTTATTAGAAAGAGAAGCAGGAAAAGCAAAGCAAACTGGTAGAACTACATCCCAAAAGACATATTACTTACAGTGTCAGAAATTCTGATCAACTGTGGTATGTTCAGATCTTTTAAAAGGTTTCCTTTATCTTCTCCCACCACCACCTTTAATAAAATTTGTCTTAGATAACTTTAAAATTATTATGAAAACTTCTTCCCTTACAAGGTGTTTTTTTGGGTGTCACTTACTCAACATCAGAAATAAAGACATCTGGTATGCCTGTTACTGACGTCTTCAGATCAAAGTTTAAAAGCAGAACTAAAGATCTCCTTTCACCCACATTTACCTTTTAACACCAGACATTTCTCTACAGATCTTTTCTCACTCATTCTCAGTACAAGGATTCAGCCCTAGATTTCACTCACAGATGCAGAAAACTATTACTACTCACAGACTAAGTCACCTGTGCTGTGGGCAAGCAGTGTCCAAAGGGGAAAGGTTTGACCACTTACCTCCAGAGAACATCTAGCCTCCCTAGCACATTGTTTCAAGAGCGTTTACAGTTCATCTGTTACACATTTGACAGTTAGCACTTGCTGTATGTCAAGCTTTGCAAGCATAAAGCGTTATCTTAGTATTAGTAATATCGTCCTCAAAAAACAACTAAGAGCAATTGGCCTGAAAAAAGGGAAAAGAGCACCAGCCCGCCTTTGAAGCAAGGGGCTGCCTGCTGCAGCTCTGTAGAACACTTAAAAGAGACACATTTACAATATATTAAGTCGCAAAATCAAATTTTAAGTGAGCCCATGTGATGTGCAAGCTGTTTGCTACATAATGCAACATTCAGGATCTCAGCACTCGCTGGTAGAGCGCACACACAGAGGACTGGGACACGATGGTCCCATGGCTAAAATAAAGTCAATAATCAACCAAAGTTAGAAACACATCTACATTTATGGTAAGGTTATAGTGCTTGGCTGTAGGAGCCACCGGGCATGCGGCCAATTTGCTTTTCCAGCGTAAGGAAATGCTCGGTTTGTTTGAAAAATGATTTTATTTTTTTTTTTCCTGCTGTGAAGAATGCATTGACGCCATCAAACTGGGTCTGCTGAGCAAATCATGGATCCAGGGGTGTGTCAAGAGCTTGAATTACAAGAGAAAAGACACTCATTTGTTTCAGATTTCTTTTGGAGTGACAGGGACCATTCCCAATTCCACTTTATCACCTTCTTCAAAGAGCTGCCAGAGAGGAAAAGTGACTTTGCTACAAGTCTTGGTTTTCACTCTGTTTTGCTTCACTCTGTTTTGTTGCTAGTGTGGGTTTTCTTTAGGTAACCTCTAGGATCTGTGGCTCCACAGGCCTGTGTATCAGATCATTATTACTTCTAACAAGGACACGCTGCATGCCAGGACTCTCGGATCTGATTTAATGTAACACCATGCAGCACCTTTACAAAAAAAAAACAAAACCCACAGGGTGTTCACAAACCTTTCCGGTCACACACTGCTTTCCCACTTCTATGCTGTAGTATCAGCCAGCCTCTCCGCCTGTAGAAGAAGTTGTTTGGCCCTACACAGTGCTCTGCTACCACATCATCTGACCGAGAACCTCTCACTGTACCATAAACGCAGTGGTTATAAGTAATATCTTAGAAAGGGAGAAGAGTAACCTCAAATTGTCAGAATCTGGCCTTATCTCACTGCAGCTAAACAGCCAGTAGTTACCTTGGTTACGGACCACAGAGAAAAGGGTGCAGCTAGTGGGTGGAGCAAGGTCACCACTTTAAAGTTTCATGGAAGATCTTGAAAACAAAAGGCAAAACATTCCAACATAAAACTGTACTCAGTAAGAGCTGAGTTAAGGACTTGTGCCACTCAGATCATTTCCCAACAAAGTAATCTGATGCCTGTCAGGAGTGTCACAGAACGAAACAGAAAGGTCTGAACCAAAGATGAAGGAAATGCAATAGGGCTGTGTGAGTAATGGATTACACAGCCTAGTACTTGAACCAAAAGTTAAAATTAAGTTGTTCTGAACATACATGAGGGAAGGAGAAAGACAAAGCAGGAAAGAAAAATAAACCAGAATGTAGGCAGAAAACAACTGTACTTTGAGTCTGATAAAGTGTTTGAGCTTTATCCCCTTCCCTTTAAAATTCGGGTTATTTACAAAGCATGAATCACATGACAAAATGTTTCATTTTAAGGATTTCCAAAACCTATACTTCCATTTTCTTCCCTTTTCAGCCAAATCAAGTTGTCCAAGTACAACAGTGTGTCCTTGAATTTACATTTTAAGGAAAACTTACTATCTACTAAAGGGGGAATAAGATAACATATAGCAGACAAGAAAATGCAAAGCCATCAGGAAGGCAATTTTAGTGAGGAGTTCATAACTCTTCTCAAATTCAACACTTCCTACATTTATAATGTTAAGGTATCCCAGACTGAGTCTTCTAATGTGTAGGTCAAAGGAAAATTTTGATGGAACTACCTTGGTTAAGTTATACTACATTAATCTAATTGCTCTATCTTAGTACAAACGTACTGCTAAATAATAAGCAATGTACCAAAACAAATCTAAGCCAAATATAAAACCAACCAAACACTACAGTATATTTAAATTTTAAAAATCTGTAACATTATAATAAAGAAAGAAGCTCTAGAAAGCAAGTCAGATTTGTCTCCCTGTACCCCTGTACTTTGAAATGAGACCAATACAGTGCACAGGCCTCTGGGCCCTCAATCATGTTGTATTTCACCTTGATAAATTTTTCTTCACCTGGAGAGACTAGTTAAGTTAGCCCTCTCAAAAACTTAGCAGTTCATAATATCGTAACACTGATGGAGTCAGCTTCTCTAAGTGCAGGTAGGCTTCTGGAGAGGGAAGAAAAGGTTGAGGTCAGTTAAGGCTTGAATACAGATTCCAACTCAGCAACTGAAAAAAGCAGAACACTGTGATCATGTGTTCAAAATTATTCTCTGGGTGCTTCTGCAGAATTTCCTATGACCAGTGCACACACACGGATATAAAACAACAACAGTAGTAGTACTAGTAGCAATAACAGTAATAATAAATAATAGTGGTAGTAGGAGTAATAGCAATACCACCACAAAATCAAAACAATAAATATATAAACCACTCTACTTTAATACCAAAACCTTACAAATCTAAAGATGAAATTGTAAATGGAACTAAAAATCAGTCTCCAGTGCATTAAGCATTCCCGGAGTACGATCCAGCAGCAGTCCCGATCCCTCTTTGAGCACTAGGAAATGTGCAAGGCCATCTGCTGGTAAGAAAAATAGTGCCATGTCTTGTGCTGCTCAGCACTCCTCGACTGACACCTGAATTGAGCTTAGATGAAGCGTCAGTCAAGAAAATCATAGAATCATAGAATCATAGAGTACTTAGGGTTGGAAAGGACCTTAAGATCATCTAGTTCCAACCCCCCTGCCATGGGCAGGGACTCCTCACACTAAACCATGCCATCCAAGGCTATGTCCAACCCCACCTTGAACACCGCCAGTGACGGAGTGTTCACAACTTCCCTGGGCAACCCATTCCAGGGCCTCACACCCTTACAGTAAAGAATTTTTTCCTCATATCCAATCTAAACTCCCCCTGTTGAAGTTTGAACCTGTTACCCCTTGTCCTCTCACTACAGTCTCTAATGAAGAGTCCCTCCCCAGCATCCTTATAGGCCCCCTTCAGATATTGGAAGGCTGCTGAGGTCTCCAAGCATCCTTCTCTTCTTCAGGCTGAACAGCCCCAACTTTCTCAGCCTATCTTCATACAGGAGGTGCTCCAGTCCCCTGATCATCCTCGTGGCCCTCCTCTGGACTTGTTCTAGCAGTTCCATGTCCTTTTTATGTTGAGGACACCAGAATTGCACACAATACTCCAAGTGAGGTCTCACAAGAGCAGAGTAGAGGGGCAGGATCACCACCCTTGACCTGCTGGTCACGCTCCTTTTGATGCATGTGATCCTTAAATATCAACCAGCAGTCTTGGGCCCCCCTGCCCTCTAGGGCTATATCCCATGGAACCTTACTGAGCAGGTTCCTGAAGAGGCCAAAGTCTGCTCTCTTGAAGTCCAGGGCAGTGAGCTTACTGCCCCCACTTCTCACTGTCCTAAGGATCTCAAATTCAACCATCTCATGATCACTACAATCAAGGCTGCCCTGAAGCATTGCATTTCCAACCAGCCCTTCCCTTTTGGTGAGGACAAGGTCAAGCATGACACCTCTCCTTGTCAGCTCCTCTATTACTTGCAGAAGGAAGTTATCTTCCACACAATCGAGGAACCTTCTGGATTGCTTGTGCCGGGCCGTACCATCCCTCCAACAGATTATCAGGGTGGTTGAAGTCCCCCATGAGAACAAGGTCTTGTGAGCGTGAGGCTGTTCCTATCTGTCTGTGGAGCACTTCATCCACCGAGTCCTCTTGGTCAGGCGGTCTGTAACAGATCTCCACAATAATGTCTCCCAACGCTGTTCTCCCTTTAACCCTGACCCACAAACTCTCTATTGACTGCTCACCTGTCCCCAGACAGAGTCTCATACTCTCCAGCCTATCCCTAACATAAATAGCAACTCCCCCTCCCCGCCTACCGGGCCTGTCTTTCCTAAAGAGCCTGTAACCTTCCATTCCAACACAACAGTCATAGGAGCCATCCCACCATGTTTCTGTGATGCCTATGATATCAGACCCCCGTAGATGTGCACACACCTCTAATTCTTCTTGCTTGTTCCCCATACTACGGGCATTTGTATAGAGGCATCTGAGCCGAGCTCCAATTGATGTCGGCTCATTGGCTGGAGCAGCTGGAATATCTCTACATTGCTCTGAATGTTTACTATAGGTGCTGCCAACCGACTGGGTGTGTTGGGATGGAATGCTGCCCCCCTCCCCCAACACATCCAGTTTAAAGCTTCCTTGACCAGTCTGGCAAGCCTCCTACCAAATCCACTCTTCCCTTTCTTTGTCAGACCAGCTCCACCAGCCCCCAGTAGACCTGGCCTACTATGTTGAGTCCCATGTTCAAGGTACCCAAACCCCTGACTACAGCACCACCCTTCTAACCATTTATTAACCTGCGCAATCCTCCTAGCCTTTTTAAGTTCCTCCCCTGTATCCTGGAGAATTGATGAAAGACAATCTGAGCTCCAGAGCCCCTAACCACCCCTCCCAGGGCTCTGTGGTCCTTCTTTATGTTCTCCGGGCTACTGCTATCTATATCAGTAGCACCCACATGGATCACTAGAAGTGGGTAATAGTCAGTGGTATTGACTAGAGCAGGCAGCTTCTCAGCCACATCCCTGATCCGAGCCCCTGGTAGGCAACACACCTCCCTTGAGACTGGGTCAGGCCGACAGATGGGTGCCTCTGTTCCTTTCAGAGTAGAATCCCCTACTACTACGGTCTGTCGCTTTTTCCTGGCAGCACCAGTAGTGATCTTCACCAGTGCATCAGCTGGTTGTTCCTGGTGGGAGTGTAGTTCCTCATCAGCCCCCTGCAGAACAGCAAAGCGGTTTTGGGTAGGAACAACAGATTCAGGAGGAAGCCCCTTGTTTTTAATTGTCCTCTTCCTCCTTTTTTTGTTGTTTTTTTTCTGTTACTGTTTCCCAGCTTCCTGGGTTAGCGGCCTCCTTTCCTGCATGAGCTACAGTAGATGCTTGAGGCCCCGGGACAGTCTGGTCCTGCAGCAAGCAGTGCTGCTTCCTCTCAGCTTCCCTGACACCTTTCAGCCTAGTAACAGCATCCTGCAGCTCAGCCACCTGCTGCAGGAGGACCTCCACCAGGGAGCACATAGTGCAGCCGTGCCCATTGTGCACCCACCTCCCAGGAGAGCAGTGCAGGCGCTCTCTACACCCCAAGCTCTGCACTGCAGCCTCCCCTCCCATCGGCTCTGTCTGGGGGCCTACACTGGCCACCACCGGGGCAGCCAGAGCAGAGCTCTCAGGCCAGACCCTGGTCATACGGTGAGTGCTCACCATCCCGCTCCCCTGCCTGTGCGAACTGCTGCGCAAACTGCCTCAAACCCACCCTGTTTGCTGCGCTCCTGGTCACTCGCGCTCCCTGGGGCAGGTTTTTAACCAGTCAGGGCTGGGCTTCCACTTTTACCAGCCAAAAAAAGCTGCTGCAACCCAAGTAAGAGTGCAAAGATGAAACCACTGGCCTTACAGTGCTCACCAATACCAGCTCAGGGCAGTCAGACGACAAAAAATCCCTCTCCACACACACTGCTGTTTCTTGGTTTGTATCCATTACATAGGTACAAAAACAAACAATAAAAAAACAAACAAGAAAACAAAACAAAACTAACAAAACAAAAAAACAACCAAACAAACAAAAAACAAAACCAAACAGCTACAGTTATTAACTACATCAGGTATGACTCCAAGTCATACACACACACTAACCTGGTGTCTTCTCAAATGTCCCTCAAAGCTCCCTGCCAAGACAAAAACACTCCACCTCAAAACATGTGCATTCATCACACCTCGGGGGGGGGGGGGGGGGGCAGGAAAGACTGGAAACCACAGGTGCCTGGTAGACATTACCTGTGCTAGCAGAAGATACTGGATAATCAGGGCAAGAAGCACACTGAAGTGTTACTGAACACACGCAATGCCTGCTGAGGGTCCAGTCACGGTTTTGGGTTGAGGACGAAGCACAGTGCCCCAGGTGAGGAATGTGGAAACAACTGTACCAAGCTTTCTGCTGCAGCAGACATCCAGATTCAGACAACATTGTTCACAGTCCCTGCTCCACCCCTATCCGCCTGCAAATTTCCGCTAAAATCAACAGCCTCCGGTACACACTGATTTGGGTTTTTCCCATAAGAATAACAGATGTGCAAGATGGGCACTGCACCAGGAGAGGTGCCTCTTGCTCATCATGCTCCATAGTGCCACTGGAAGGCAAAAATTTGGTTGTTGAAGGATACTCCAAAGGCAGCATCTCTAAAAATGTGTCAGCAGTACATTTCTGTTTATCCGGAAGTGGTTAAAAAGCCTGAAATAGTTAAAACAGCAGCTATTTTTTGATGATGTTACAAAACCAGCCTAGCTGTAGGGCAGCTAAGAGCCATACCAGCAGAAGATCTGAAAATCTGAGTAGTAAATCACTGAAAGATGGTGTTTAAAACGAAAATGCCAGCTCAATTGCAACCATGGTCTTCCCAAGGCAAAGGCATCATATCAAAACCTGAAAGATCAAAACACATACCAATAACTGACACCATCACTTCATTTCTAACACTATGAAGGAGGCCAGACTACCACCAGCATGGCAAACCCCATAGAAGGAGGTTTGCAGGAAAACCACAAGTGACTGGAAATAGCTGCAAAATACAAGCCACAGGCTTGAGCAATCCTTCCAACAGGACAGCAAAAGGCAGCATCTTCTGCTGCAATGAATTATAGCCTGTTCTGAATGGCTGCTCCACTCCTAGGGACTCAGGACTCCCCTCCCAGAGCATGTCTTTCCCAATACTGAAAAAGTGGAGTTCTTTTCCCTAAGTGGGGGTGCAACTGCTCTACCAGCAGCTGAAGAACATCAAGCATCTTATACCCAGCCCAAAGCCTATCGGCATTTTGCTTTGTGGCTTTAGGACCATGTTTGGCATTCACAAGCTGCTGACTGGGCGCACCCGAGCCCCATACAGCCCAAAGACTTAAGATCCCTTTGGAGCGCACGGTGCCCGCAATACCCAAAAGCCGCCGGCGTTCCCGTGCCCCCCTTTCAGAGGGGAGCTCAGCACAGAGAGCAGGAGCTGCCGCGGGATGAAATTCCCGTCCCGTGCCTGAGGATCGCTCGAGGGCGCAGCCCCTACCCGGGACCTGCTCCTGCGGCCATGGCAGGTACAGCTCCCTCCCGCTACCGGCCGCCCCGCGCCCCTCCAGACCCGGGCCAGGGCCCGGCCAGCGCAGCGCTCGCAAACATGGGAGGAGCCGAGTGTGGGCGGGGCGAGGCTATCGGCGGCTGTGCCGGGAAGCTCCTTCTCATTGCCGGGTGTGGGACGGCGTCCGGTGGTGGCAGCATGGTCCGGGGACTTCTTTCCTTGTTCCTCGTAAGTGCCTGCCCGAGAGGGTGAGCGGCACGGGAGGCGGGGAACCGGGCGGGGCGGGCTGCGGGGAGAGACCGGCTGGGCAGCGGCAGCCGGGTCGCGCCGTGGCGTTGCCGCCGGGACCGTTGCCTGGAGCAGTACCGGGAGCGCTGGCGGGCTCCCGACCGCCGCCGGCCTCGACAGTCGTTTGTTTCGAGACTTCAGCCGATTCCTCCTTTTCCCTTAAGAAACTCACCTTCATGTTCAGGCAGTTATGATTTCACTGTCACTTCTTGGAGTGTCAGGGCAAGGGAAGTAGGCATTGTGGGGAAGAGGAAGGGAAGGGGGATGGATGCAGGCGGGTATCAGGGACCGCTGTCTTGTGCCGCAGCAGCGAGGGGGCTCGGCCGGAGGCGCTAGCGGGGCGGGTTCGGCGTCCAGGAGCAGGCAGCACTGGCTGGGTATCTGCCCGGGCAAAGTTCCGCATGAGTGAAAGCCGACCTGTACTGCACCTCAGCGGATCTGTAGCAAAGTGATCTGGTAAAGCAACAGAAAAGCAAATACCTGTGGCAGGGGAGTTTGAACCATACCGACAGTGACCCAGAAAAACCTAGAGAAATAGTTCCAAGTCCAGTGGCATGAAACAACATTTACTGGAAGTGCTGGGGCAGGGCCTTCCTTGCTTTAGTCATCCCGTATGGATTCAGAGTGTGAGTGTCTGCAGCTTCAGAGCGTGTCTGTCAGCAGTAAACTTATTTTTGCAAATGTTCACTTTAGAAGGGCTACCGTCAATGAGGAAGGTAAGGAAGCGTGTCAGTCTCTGCAGCGCAGGGACCTGCACTGGTACAGCTGTATCAGGCCAAAAGGGCTGTAGTGTCAGCCATCTCCAGGCAGGAGATCCCGGAAGGGGCAGATGCACTGGCTCTGCTGAGCTGCCCTGAGGCAGCCCTGCTCCAAGAACCCCGAGATGGGATATCTGAGAGCCCAAGGCATGGTAGCAGGATCAGGCAGGTCACAATAATCCTTGCTGCATAGCAGAGCTGTGACCTGCCTGGAAGTGTGGATGCAATATAGAATCATGGAATCATAGAATAGTTAGGGTTGGAAAGGACCTTAAGAGCATCTAGTTCCAACTCCCCTGCCATGGGCAGGGACACCTCCCACTAAACCGTGCCACCCAAGGCTCTGCCCAACCTGGCCTTGAACAGTGCCAGGGATGAAGCATTATGTGCCTTCCCCAGGCCCAATTCTCACCTGTTTCAGAGAGAAGTCGCTGGAGTTCACATTCAAAATCTCTTCACAGTGTGGTTATGTTGTTAACAGTACAATTTGCTTTGGGGTTTGGTGGGTTAAAATCAGGTGTTAAGATAAAAACTACTCAAATTCTGATCTGTTTTACTGTATAACAGGCAGCAAACTATTTAAAGTGATTCAGAGGATTTTATCCCTGCCTCTGCACAAAACACTAGAGCATAGTTAAATACAAAGAAGGATTTTAATTTGCTGAGAAGTGTGTACTATCTGTTTTGGTACAGGAGCAGCAAACAACTGGCAGAAATGGCAGTCTAGCTACAAAAAGATACTTTGTAGTGTCTTGGAACTATCCAGAATAAAAATTAAGTTGAAAAAATGCTTTATGTAATCATGCAGCTCTCAGGGTATAAATATAATTTCTATTCTTATTTTCTACTTGTTCCCAAATTTCAGCACCCCTCAGAAAGACCGTAGCACTCCTGATATGATTTCTATTTAAACAAAAAATTGTGGTTGTTTTCTCTTTTTCTCATTAGCATGTTGTTCCACTACTTCTAAATCAGTAAACTTGAGTGGCTTTTGACATAGTAGTTTGATTAAACCAGAACATTACTTTGTTGGATGAAACCTCAGTTTTGCAATGAAGTAGCAGCAGCTGCAGGGACAGTCATGCAAAATAGCAATGGCTGATGTAGTTAGAAAACATCTAACCTTACCCTGTAAAGCTGCAAAACCACATAGTGCTCAGAGACAGATTCTCAAAGGAATAGGCCATCTCGAGGGAGTGAAGTCTTATTTAAATGTTTCGTAATTGTCCAATATTCCTACAGAACAGCAGTTTTCTGGAAATTTAGAAGACATACCTTTGAAAACAGGACTCCTACATTACTGCACTGACCCTTATTTCTCATTTCCCAGATAACTAATGCACACATTTAAAGGTATACATATAAATAGCCATAAAATCATGGGGTGACCCAAGACTCAAGTGAAAAGTATAAGGGCTCCAGTTCTGGAAATGTTTGTCTGCTCATGTTTCCATAATCAACTGCCTTTATCTTCAAGGCAACTCACTGAAAAAGAGAAAGTGCTAACAAGAAGACTCTACTGTGCTACAAAAGAAAAGGGGGAAGAGCTGCCAAATTTCTGCGCTGTCCAGCTCTTGTTCATCCTTAGTCACAACATCACCAAAGCAAGGTGGGAGCTATTAATACTGCTCCAGCACTCCCAAATTGTATAGTATTTAACAGTACTCCTAAATAAACCCCAAAGAAACCCCAAAACAAATAAAACCTAATCAATCAAAATGACCAACCACTCAAGCCCCTCCTCCCAATATACTGCTGTAATTTGCAGGTGGGTCAGCCAAGATCTGAAATAGCAGTGAACTGAATTTGGACAGCAACTATTTTAAGACACTGGACAGTAAATGAGGCTTTTTACTATCATAGGCACATGCATCTCTCTTGAAACTTAAGCAGCACAGGATGCTTCTAGTTGTGGGGAAATACCATAAAAGATTTTGGAACAAAACCTATTATTTCTATTGGTTATTTTGGTGCTAACTACCACCTTCTGCCTTGGAAGCAGAAATTACCACAGCAAAAGAACTAAGGTAGAGAATCCTCTTAACAGGCAGTGTGAAGTTACTCACACTTTGAAAAAGCCTTTGAAAAAGTGTTAACCTGACAGGGTTAATGCAAGGGAGACTAGTTACATAGAAAGCTGTATTAAAATGGGGCTAAGTCTAGCAACCATTGGTCAAAAGTACCAGAAGAAAGTCAAACCTCAGAAAATGAGTTCGTTTTTCTCAGCTTCCACTACACCAAAAAGAAAGAAAAAGCCCCTCTCCCCCAGCATTTTTAACACTCAGAAAGTCCCTGATGAGCTCATGCATATTGCTCCATGTAGCAAATGTAGAGTGAAAAACCAGGCCACTAACCTCTGAAGGCATTGGCCTTCTCATCCATGGGCATCTATGGGTTAGAGATGGGAGAAGTCACTTGCCAAAAATAAAATGTGTTATAAAGATAACAGGAGAAAGCAGAGACAATTTTTTTCCCCCAAGGTTAAAAGTTGTAAAGCTTTCACAGGTCCTATATGCAAATAACACGTTCACACACCAGAACTGAGATTACAAACCCATAATGAAATTTTTCAGTTGAAGGAAGTTGACCCTTTATGAAGAATACTCTGACACAGGAAGAATCGAAGACCTGCGAATCCCCAAATCACACAAGTTTTTAAAGAAACTAAAGTTCCTGTCACTCTGCCCTGGGAGCACAGATGAGAACAGCTTTTATTAGTCTCCTTAGAGGCCTGTTGGTGAAAGAATTTTGGAGGGCTCTGTAGGAGTGAAGGAGAGGTCTCTTAATGCTCAGGCAATGCAAAAGGAGAGAAACAAGAGAATTTGGGCACATCATAATTCTTATGGGTTCTGCTAAGCTTATATATATATATCCCTGATTGGTTTATTTTATTCCCATTTACTGCTTAGTTCTATCTAACTTTGCAGTTTATTTATGACAACTATATTTTAGGTTAAGATGGGAAAGGTAGAAGAGAGCCTTTGTGAGTCATTTTAGGCTGAAAACAGCTGCTCTTTGAATGTACATGTTGTGAAAAAGCACCTGTCACCCCGCCTATGTAAAAGCCCCTGAAATACTTCCTTTCCACTATTGGCAGTGGAAGGGAAGCTGCTCAGTGGCAAAAAGGAAAGCGATCGAGATGCGTGCAGAAAGCTAAATGACTGTTGACTTCTTTTTTCCTATAAGACTCACCAAAATTTTTATACAGTAACTATATTGCTTTTTAGCCAGTGCAGGTGTTCGGTGCTGCTGAAAAGTCCAATTCTGGGAAGTGATCCCTGCTTCTTGTAAGTGTATCAGGAAGTCCACCTCTGTGAGCAACAGCGGAGGGCTTCCATCAAACAGCGTTGCATTTCTGTCTCCCCACACTATATCAGCGTAGCTCGTTTATGTAAAGGTGTAAGTAGGCAGTGGAGAGATATGTTTGCATCAGGAAGGCTATGTCTGTGCACTTACTGTGATTGCAGGCGCTCAGTAAACACATCGCCCATAAAATCAGCTAAGTTTTACTGATATTAGCCATTTAGAAAGATGTTCCCTTCTTTCGTTATATCCCATTGTCTGCATGACTCTCTGTGCTTGCTTGCTTTGTGTGTGCTCTGTGCTTTGCTAGTGTCTTTCAGTTTCTCTGCTGTGCTCAGGTGCTGTCTGTGGGTATGTTTATGATAATCTTCAATCTCCCTTTTCTCTTTGCTGTTGCCGAGGGTTGTTCTACCCTGGCCCTCCTGCAAAAGGCTTGACTTCTCTGTTCCAAAAAGAGGAGATTTGGGTGCTGAAAGCAGGATGTGGGGTGTCCCATAGGTGCAGAGCATTGCCAGGTGTGGCTTTGTAGGCAGGTGAGGCATTTTAGTAATTATCTTTCAATCAACTTTCTACCCCAGTTTTTAGTGAGATGTTTCTCCAAGGCAAAAGGAAACAAATCACACTAATTTGACATACCCATTTGACAGTTTCGATTAAGGCCTTACATTAACTTTGACCTTTTAGCATCGTTTCACTGGGATTCCAAGAAGAGCACCCCCAAAGCTTTGGCAGGAAGAGAGTCAGAGCACTGAATGGGGGAAGTGACAGGCTGAGCATCCGTACCCACAGTTTCTCAAGTGCTATACTGTTTTATAGCAGCTTCTCCTCCAGGTACAATGAAAGTCTTCCTCATTTTAGCCTAGTAATTAACATTAAATACATTTTAAAACAGGTGGCTGCTAAGGGAAAAAAAAATGCTTTTCACCTTCTCAGTTCTGAATAGATCAGGAGATCGAAAGAAGTGGCTACATGTAGAAGTCAGCAGACAGTGGCCATACTGGTAGCTTCACTTAATTAGCCACAGATAACATTTGCTTCACTTGAGAGCCCAGCTTGAAGTCCAAACCCGTTTTCAGTAAGTTAATATTTAAGACAATTATAGAGTTTTCTGCCTCTAACTTAAGTTACAGTTGGCATCCAAGCTGTTTCACGCAAAATCATGAGGATTGAGTTAATCAGCCATTAAACATCACCAGATTCAAAGAGAAATCTTTGAATATGTACATCCCTTATTGTTAGCAGATATGGTCAAATTTATATTAAGCTGCAATTCAGAAGTGTTCAAAGATAACCAACCATTCAGATTTAACCTCTTTCAAATAATCAAGACAAGATTAAAAATAAATTAGTGCAGTCAAAGTTTTGCTGATTAAAAATGTGAGTGAATCTGTGATCAGTGGGATTTTTAGTCCATGCAGTGTGCCATTGGTATAAGGATTAGGAATCTTTGTATTGCATCTCATTCCCCACTAATCTCCTTTGCAAAAAAATGTACCCTGCCACCCCTCTCCTTCACAGCTTGGCCTGTTTTGCTGTTTTGCCAAGGACAGTAGCATGGCTCTATTTCTTTCCAGGTATCTTTTCCCTCCCTCCTTCAGTATCCCTCCCAGTTTGTATCTAAGTCTTTTATAAAATACAAAACACTTTTTCATTCAGTTAAAGAGGAGCAAGAACAGCCAATGTAGAGCTCAGCTTAGATGTTAAGACTTCAAACTCTTCAAGACAATGACTGCTTTGAACTGTAATTAATTATATGATCATCTGTTATAACAACAGCCATGTGTGGGCTTTTCTTAAGCATTAATGTTCAATAAGTACCTGTAGTGGGAGCATTCATAGCATTAAATCTGTGTCCTTATTGTCCATTATCTCTTCCTGGAGTAATGAATACCTTTAATAAAGGGGTGAATATCATCAATATGTTTAGCAATAGAGTAATGGTACAAATGTAACTTTACTTACTACTTTGCCAGTAGTAAAACACACCTATGGTCCTTGACAGACTTTTTAATGCAATTTGTTGTTCTTCTCTCGCAGGTGGTGGCCTTAATTATTGAAACACTGTGCAAAAATGAGACTGAAGCTATAATGCGTAGAGCATACAATAAATTAATTACAAGAAAGATCATTGCTAAGAGGCATATTAATTGTAACTGGGATGAATACAGTCTAGGTGGTCAGTGTTGCAAGAAATGTGAACCTGGTAAGTATCATAAGACTGTTGAAAAGTCATTAAATGTGGAAAAATAACATGGACAATTGCTTTCTGCTGGGATAGATAAGTGGCATGCTGTTGTTTTCTGGAGGTAATGTTCCATTCTAGCTGTATCTTTCTCTGCTAGAGGGCATGTGACACTTCAAAAGTATTCCTTGAGCTGAGTGAACCAGGAAGTTTTTACTACAGATGGTAGTTCTCACAAAACATGCTTGTCACAAAACAGCGAAGAATTACATACACATCTTTGAAAGAGGTTAAAAAATTGCAAGCACAGGCTTTTGCCTAGAAGACCCCATATATTCATGGGTTTTCCAATTTCAAATATACAGGTTTGTTTGGTGTGTCGTAAATTGGAAGGAGAAGGGGGATAATCCGATCTTGTGTACGCTACATTCCTGAAGAGCATAAATGTATGAGTAAAGAATATAGATTCTGCCCATATTTGTAAATCAGAAAGTATTAGGGATTAAAAAGAAAGGCTGACATAGGTCTTAAAGCTGATGGCTTCTGTCCGAAGATATTGCAAATCCTAATTCCTGGTTTTCTCTCTGTACAGGTTTTGTTAAAAATGTCAGCTGCCCAACAGATACTAGCAAACACTGTGTTTCGTGTGAAAATGGAAAGGAGTACATAGATCATATCAATGATCTGGCCAAGTGTTTGAGATGCGCTTCATGTGACAGTGTATTCGGTACGTCTATAGAAATAGCTACCGTAGCAATGCTCTTCCTTGATATAGCATTTGACTGAAAAATTTCCACAATCCCTGAATAGTGGATAGCAAGCATGTGTTTGAGTGTTTTAGTGGCAGTACATGCAGGAATTCATGTTTAAGTCGTAAGTTCATTCTCCAGTTCCCTTTCATCAAGCACAAAGTAGCAAAAAGAACAAGCTATGCTGGTCCATTTTTTCTACTTATATGTGCCTTCTCTCACCCAAAGCAGACCCTATACAAACTGGTTAGAATCATGGAAGAAAAGTTCTCACTCTTCTTTTTCCTTTATTTAAAAGAAGGGGGATGTTGTAAAAGCAGGGGAAGGAGATTTCCCAATGGTTTCCTCCATAGCAATTGATGTAATTAATAATATTATTTCAAATTACTAGAGCTAATAGAGGGATGACTTTTATACATTCAAGATGCTGTGTGGGATATAGGGTCGAATGAGGAGGCTATGAGGCATGCCTTACTGGGTCAGACCAGTGGCCCATCTACCCCACTATTCTGAGTTCAGCAGATGCTATTCTCAGAAAACATGACAAAACCTGTATAGTTTCTGAAGTCTATTCCCTGCTAAGTCTACCAGCATCCCCAGCTGTGGGAAAGGACATTAGAAGGTGCATCCCTACCTAGTCATTTTAGAATCTATCTCTGATCCATTTGTGCATGAACCTGTTAGGGGGCACCAGGTTCCAGAAATTCATAACCTGTTTCATAAATATCCACCATACATTTTTTTTTTCCAATTGATTAACCTGATCTCCTACCAGTTCTACCGGCTGTCCTGTAGTTCTAATGTACTCGGATTTAGGGAATGCTAATTCTGCATTCCTCATATTGAAAATCAAGTTTTGTGAATGGAGAGGTAGCTCTTTTCATTAGCTACTATAATAAGCATTTCTAGATGGGTAATGAAATTGAGTGCAGCAGAGCAATTAGATATTTTGAACAGAGCCACAAAGGAAACTATTTGTTGAACTGAAGGGAAAAAAAAATGTGCAACTAATGGGATTACTAGTCACATAATACCACAGACAATAATGTAGTAGAAGAGAAGTCAATAGAAAACACCACGCAGGAGTAAAACTGCCAGTGAAGTTCCATGAGAACCATTCTTAGGATTGTTCATGTTTGAGATTTCCATGAATAGCTTCATCACTGGTTTTACAGTAGAGCTTTATCAAATTTGAAAGATAACCTGGTGTCCTGTTATAGCAGGGCACTGATTATGACAACTCAAAATTCACTTCTATTCCTGTATGACCATGAAATTGCCTTTCCTACTACAGTAATATTTAATGCAGAAATAAAGTTTCATAGATGGAGGTAGATACACTGATGATAGGAGAAAATAAATACATTTCTTTTGATACTGAAGTAGTGAATATGTTAGCTAAAGAGAATGGAATTACTCACCCACCTTGGAGGTCCACAAGAAGAGATAAAACTTGTTGTCCGACAGGGAGAGTAAAGAACCTGTCTGTGACTTCAAACAGGGAGATGGGCTGTGTGACCTGAGTTTCCTTTTGGCTTTACGCTTCTGGATGGGAAAAAGCAGCTGACAACATTTGGCAGCACAAGATGAGTCCTCTTCTAGGAAGTACTTTACCCTGTGATCAGTTTTTTGAACTCTTGGCCAGCAGAGGTCTCTTTGCCATCTTCGTATTTCCAGCTATGCTGTTCTTGCAATTAAGCCTCACCTGTGCTAGCGGTGATAGAGCTAAAGGCATCCGAGCGTGAGGACAAGAACTTGCGAGCAGAGGCCTGCTCTGAAGACCTGCTTTTTCAAACTAACAAACTTTAAGAAATATATTTTAGGTTTGGAGGTTGCAAAGAACTGTACCCAGGCACAGAACACAAAATGCACCTGTGCGAAGAATCATTTTTGCAATTCTTCTGTACCATGTAGGCATTGCAATCCATGTACCATGTAAGTTTATGCCTTCATAATGTCATCTAAAACTGATAATATTCTATGTTGTCACACTTTTTTCTAGCCAGTTTAAAGACAGAGAATAAGTCAATATATAAGCTGAGGGAAAACATTAGTTTCCCTCCTCACTGAGCTTGTTGAGCTGACTTAGCTCACTCAACTTGTGTCCATGCAGGCTTTCCAAAGTCATGCAGAAGAACTTGTGTACATCCACCAAGTCTGTATATACTTCTTAAAAAATGTAACAAAGTTTCTCAGCTTTTCTGTTGTCTTTTTGTGATCTACTGTTACATCTAAAAAATAATTTCCACACCTTTTTCTACTCCCATACCTTTCCATGCCATTTTCATACCTATTAAATTCCAAACTCAAAAAATCTTCACATATGAAATATTTAACTGATAAAAAGTGTTAGAAGATTTTGATTTGCTCTCTTGAGTGTTGATGAAGAGAGATACAAATCCCCTGATAATTGTTGTTCATGTCTTCTGCAGATGTGAAAGCGGTGTAATTGAAAAACAATGTACTTCAACTTCAGACACTGTGTGTGGAACGAAAGGTACCATTTCAAAACTTAGCATAGTCTAGCATCTGCTCTATTTTGAGAGTTGGACCCTGTACTGACCTGTGAAGCATGATTGCTCTTTGCCCTTGATCACTGTACAGATGTAGGAGCAATTACTCCTTTTAGGGGTGACTTGTGATAGGTAAGACCTTAACAAAGTGGTAGCTTCTGCCATTAGGAGACAACAGAAAGGCTTTTATAATCTGACGCAACCTTGTTTAAAGTTTAGAGAATGTTGCTGTACTGCATTTCTTGACTTAACTCTCAGGTAATGTTTCCAATGTTCCAACAGAAACAGGAATGCCATGGTGGGCCATACTTTTGGCAATACTAGTAACACTTCTAACAGCTGGAGGAATAGCATGTAAGTGATTTCCTAGTCCTTATACCTGTCATACTCTGAATAAGATATTCAGCTGCTTACTCAGATGTAGTTTATATTCTTGACATCCAGAGGAGAGATATACTCTGTCCTGGATTTTAAAAATGCTTTTTTGTTTCAGACTGGGGAAAACGGATGTGGGCTAATAGAAAGGAAGGGCACTGTGAATTCTCCCAACCACGCATTTCTGATGTAAGTATTGTTGCTTAGATCACAAAAAACAGCTTCATGCAAGAAACTCTGTTCCGTTTAAAATACAGTGGGATTCCACAAACATGCGCATTCCTCTCTCTCATGGCATTTTTGAAGTGAATTTTACCATGAGGACTCTTGTGGAGAAGTAAGAGAAACCCTGGATTATTTCTGCAGGATTTGTTAACATACTTCCTATGTTACATGACCAAGGCCAAAACTTCATAAATCATCAGGCCTCCAGTGCCCCAGGTTACCTGTCTCAGTGCATGCTTTTAAGCAATAGCGATTGTGAGGTGATTCCTCAACCTCATCCAGGCCAGAAGAGGTCTGTCTGTCCAGTCTCATTCCCTCACTCCTCAAACAGGGGAATCATGGAGAAAATGAAAAGAAAATTACAGAAATCACGTGTCATGAAATGTGTTTATCCTCTCATAAAAAGTCAATGTTTTACAAAGCTTGTTTCTACTCATTGCTCTCTTGGTTCTCTTTTCAGGAGATTGCTCCTCTCAGGCAAGGTAAGAGACAATTTCTCAAAATTCAGTAGAAGAAGAAAAGTAGAAACATGCAAATACTACACTAAGAAAAAGGGTATTTTTGTGTAGACTTTGCCACTGACTGGAGCTGTCCTTCTAGTGCAACAGTGAACACTTTGTAAATACCAGTTCATATTGTGCTTATTCACGCCTTTAGTTGGTATCGTGAAAGTTTTGCCTCAGGAGAAATTTCTGTTGTAGAGGAAGCAATTGCAGTTACTATTTGACAACAGGTGAAGTTCTTTTCTGCACTGGATACAGACACTAGGAGGCAGAATTTCTAGAATCATGATAATTATAATGGAATAATCCCACACGCAGAGGTGGGATCACAGAAACACAAACCTACCTTATGTTCAAGGGCAAATCCACACTAGCAACACACAGTAGGAAAAGAACATAAGCTCCAAGGCTGTTTCACAACAAAAAAGACCTGTCCTGTTCCACGACCTTTCCCAGCATTCTTTTGATGAAAACAGGTACATGAAGGGTGACCAGACTTTAATGATAGAGAAGGACAGAACAGTTTACAAAGGAAACTGAGATTTTATTTCAAGTGGTAGGAAGCAGTGAATTACCTAGCATTTGGTAGGAACATATAAAAGCTATATATTGTAGAAAAATCACATCTAAAATAGTCTTGGTCAGGAATATCTGAAACTGCATTTGTTTTGGATACAAAAATTATCAACTCTGAGAGCAGGTGATAAAAACCAGTGAGATACAAGTTACCAGAGCATTTCCTTTTATGCTTTCAGATGTTGACTTGAGCAGCTATGTTGCTGATATTGTGGAGCAGATGACATATGAAGAAACACTGAAATTCGTTCGTTATCACAGAGTACCAGAAACTAAAATAGATGAGATTATTCATGATAATAGTGATACATCTGAGCGCAAGATCCATTTTTTTCAAGCCTGGCTTCAAAGACATGGAATGAATGGAACCTATGAAGCCCTGATAAGAAGCCTGAGAAACCTTCAGATGTGTGCTGTAGCTGATAAAATTGAGAGAAAACTACAGGAGGCTGTTTCCAACTCTGAGTAAAGGGGGATAGTTGTACAATGATGACACTCAGCAAAGCAACACTGGGAGCACTCAGGAAGACAGAAAGTCTGCAATGGCAGTGTTGAGCTAGCTAAAACCTATTCTGGTAGTTTGGAAGAGACATAGCCCAGAGTCATTTGACTGAATTGGTATTTTTCTAATAATATAAATAACAAAGCTTTTAAATGCCATTTTCATTGGCAGTTCTGGTTGGTTCAAGGAAGTTGTAATATAACAACGAGTAATTATGATTTTTGTAGCATCATGTCTCCTTTTAAATAAAGGGGGGTTTTGATTATTAAGAACTGGGAGAAGTTTTATGGCTTACTTACTAAAAGGTACTATGTAAGTGTCCAGCTATAGGAAGAAGAAATAATGATACGGTATGCTCCTGTGTTACCTAAGTGATTTAATGTTTTGCTTACATGAAACTTGTGGGATGTTGTATTTTTCAAAGTGAAATCTCTGGCGTTAAGATTCTATGAAAAATACCATGAAGAATACTTGAACAACAACAACAACAAATTATCTAATACACACCTGATTAATTTTGAATAGTGTTGAATTACAAAGGTGTTGCTGGGTAATTAAATTCTAGGCTACTGTAAATGGAATTTCTCCCTTGTATAAAAGCACCTGTGTGTGTGTATACAGAGTTGTTTATGTGTGTGTATTTATATGTATACATGTGTGCAAGTTTTCCATGTAAAAACTCACAGTGCTAAGTAAAAGTTATGTCCGTCATGCTCTTCAATGATTGCAAGCCTTTTCTAATGCTAAAAGCCTGCAAAGAAGCAGGAGCTGAAGCAGCACAGCAGCGCCGTGGTTTTTGGAAGGCAGCCTGCAGAAGCTATGAGGTCTCCATAGGCAAATGTGCAATACTAGCTTTTCTAAGGTAGGAACTGATACAATGGAAACATCTTTGTAATTAAATAAAAAATCCACATAGTGCGTGGCTTCCATCTTTCCGTCTTATCATGCATACTACGGGTGTCATTTTTAGGTTTTCTTTTACTTGGGTTAGTAAATCAGAGAGACCGCTCTCCTGAAAAAACTCACCTCATCTTTCTCCATCACAGAGGGCTCTGCTCCCATATGCTAAGACCCAGCAGCACTGGCTGCTTTGCAGTGAGGCCTTTCCCAATCACACACTCATTTATGCAAAGTCTTACAAAGCCTTCCAACAGCAGAGGAGACCTCGATAGAGAGGCTGGATCTCTCCAGGTCATGCAGAGAGCAGGGGTTCTTTCTTCTTTAGCTCCAGCACCAGTTCCATAGATTGAGAGAATCTCCAGCTGAGTCAAGACTCAGCCAGAACATGAGGGGGCTGCCTGGGCTTGCTCCCATCTCCCAGCCAGAGTGTGCTGGTGCTGGGTAGAGTCCAAGCACTTGGCGCCAGCCCTGGGGGTGTGGAAAGGGGAGGGCAGGTCTGGCAGCAGGGTGCTGGGCGCTGGCAGTCAACCCCTGGGCAATGCAGGACACCCACAGCCATGAGGCATCGCTCCAAGAGGTCATGTTCTTAGGAGTGAGGTGCCTCGGAGGACAGTGTGTGTGCCTTAACACCAGCTGGAAATCTGTGTATGGCATTAAGCGGTAGCCTAGAAGGAAAGGCAAGCCTTGGATTAGCTCCAAAATCTTTAAGCCTTTCACAGACTTGACCAGTCAAAGGCCTGAAGGGCACATGGCATGTTTTGTTGCCAAGCTCAGACCCAGTTTAAGTTGTACAGCTCTTCCCCAGGTCTCAAGCACAACCCAGATACTAAGCATTTAGAAAAACCTTTCATCCCACTTTGGAGCCTCTTGCCTCTAACCTTTCTAAGTGTCTAATCAATCAGCTTGCCACTACCATATTGCCAAAATCCCCACGCTGTGCTGCTTTTCAAAGGAAAACTTTCAGGCTGCTATAACTGGATGGTTTAATAGCCATACACCAGACCTACACACCTATGAACCAATTAAGGCGTAGCAGTGCATAAATGACCTGTGTCAGTTCTATCTGTGTACAGATCTGACACCCTGCAACAGTGTGCTGCTCACTGCCATGTTCTGGCCAGGCTCTACATACATAAGAGAATAAAATGTTTGCCTTTCAAAAAAGCAGCATGGTAGTTGTGTAGGCTCTGCCATCTTTCCTAGCTTGCAGTTCGGTAGAAGTACAGTCACGCCAGGAAGGAAGGAAAACTCCATGCTCTCACATGCCCTGATTGGTCTGTACCATGTCCCACCCAGGAAGGCATAAATGTAGCTTAAAGGTATGTTATGTTGGCTAGTGCTTGACTTGACCTTTGGCTTTTCATAGCTTCTGGCTTCATCTCTCAGAGTGAGGCATCTGGCCAGCAGAAACTAAGGTTGTCCACCTCTCAGGGCTTCAGTGGGTCAATCTGTAGAACTGATCTGAACTAGGCAGATCTTAAAACAGAGGTACCAAACCTCATAAATTTGTGGCAGTGAAACAGAATGAAACATTCTTCTTTCATCACACTGGAATTGCCCAACCTCAGTATAATGAGGACAGTTGAAAAAGAAAGTCCCTGAGTCATATTCTACTTCTGCAAGAGCTGCAAGGCTGAACCCAGACTGCCATTAACTCCACTGGATAGCATGCATCACAATTTTTTTCTCAACCAGAGCACTGCATCAAATAAGGGGATTGATTCTATTGTGCAGTTGGTTTTCCAAAGGAGTGGTTATATGTCTAAGTTGAAGTCAGCAGTGCAGTATAGAGCCATCTGATCAAACTTAAAGTATCTGGACCTGGGAACAAAAGTGACCTAGTTCTGCCAGCCCATGGAAATACACCCAGCTTTCCAATGCCTCCTGCTTCTGGCCCTGTTTTCAAACCAGGGCTCACGGGGGGGAACCAAAAAAAAAACAACCAACACACAAAGAAAAATCCAAACAAAAAAAGCCCAACACAAGACTGCTGATTTATGGTAACCCAGCATCAGAAAAGCAAGTGGAAATAGAAACAGAAACTTGCCCAGTGATTGACTTGGCACCTTTTAAAGAGCAGATTACAAAGGAGGAGCTCTTTCCTCAGGAAGCCAAAGATTTGTGAAAACACTTGCATTTGTTATTTAAATAGAAAACCCGGAGCAATTGTCATTTAAGAACAATAGAAGCACAGGAACACAGAAATGAAAGGCTAGGAGGATGATCTGACTTCAGCCCTGAGAATCGAAAGTGATCACAGGAGCCAGGGTGCGTTCAGAAATTCCACAAGCTGTTTTGCTGCTCACCCACACCGCAAACTGCAGAGTAACTTCTGCTGCCCCACAAGTCAACCAAGCACCTGCGAGAAGACAGAAACAGGGTCATTATTGCAGTGTGGCACCAGGAGAAAGGAAGAGCAGCTCAAGGCAGCTCTGTGATACAGGATTGCTGCAACGCGAAATAACTGATTTTTAAAATCATCCTGCAGGCTGCCAGTTCTTGAAAACACATGGCTGAGGAATGAAGTGCTGAGTACAAAGAGTCTGAAATGTTTCTGTACATGACAAGCATATTAAAATGTGAGATAGCCATAGGCATATTTCCTATATGGAGGAGAGGAAAGGAAAACAATACAAACTAATTTGTGAGAAGAACAAAACTGTATTGGGAAAAGCCTTGGTGTTAGTTTTTCTGAGGGAAGATACAACCTCAAAACTCACGTTCCCTTCTCACTGTTTGTCGATACTTTGATTTTGGACTTGAAAGGGAAACTCACATTCCTGGTATCCCACTGCTAGCAAGAGGAACAGTGCCCACCATGTTTACTGAGTCTCTAGTACAGAGCTGTGGTTGAGAATTACGAGGGATGTGGGAACAATCACAAACGTAATGTACAGTCAGTGTTTTCTGGATAGCTTTTCAGCGGTTTTAGTTCAAGTTCCTGTCCAAACTGAAAGCACGACTTTTAAGGCAGACAGAGTGCTAGATTGCCTTTTTCCATTGTATGGCAGGATGGCCGTGATCTGGGCTGATCTCAAAGGGTTTTGAGGTTCAAGTTTTGTCTCTAAGACATGAGGACACCACCTATTCCTGTACTTTGGGACACAAGGGGGCATAAGTGTCCAGACAGTGCCCTCTCATTTATCCAAGAATGGATAGTGGTCAATAAATAATTCATAGGATGATAGAATGGTTAGTGTTGGAAGGTACCTTAAAGACCATCTAGTTCCAAACCCCCTGCCATGAGTGGGGACACCTTCCACTAGACCAGGTTGCTCAAAGCCCAATTCAGCCTGGACTTGAGCACCAGCAGGGATGGGACATCCACAGCTTCTTTGGGAAACCTGTTCCAGTGTCCCACCACCCTCACAGTACAGAACTCTTTCCTAATGTCTAATCTATTTCAGTTTAAAACTTGTCCTATCACTACTTGCCCTTGTAAAGAGTCCTTCTCAAGCTTTCCTGTAGGTTCCCTATAGGTATTAAAAAGCTGCTATAAGGTGTCCTCAGAGTCTTCTCTCCCCAGGCTGAATAACTCCAACTCTCTCCGCCTGTCTTTACAGGAGAGGTGCTAGAGTCCTCTGATCATCTTTGTGGCCTTGTCTGGACCTTCTTGAGCAGGTCCATGTTCTGTTTGTGTTGGAGGTCCCAGAGCTGAACCCACTTTTACTGCAGGTGGGTCTCACAAGAGCAGAGTAGAGGGGCAGAATCACCTCCCTTGACCTGCTGGTCATACTTCTTTTGATGCAGCCCAGGATACAGTTGGCTTCCTGGGCCGTGAGTGCATACTGCCAGGCCATGTTGAGCTTCTCATCAACCAACACTTCCAAGTTCTTCTCCTCAGGGCTGCTCTCAATCCAGTCTCCTTCAGCCTGTAGGTGTGTTTGGGATTGCCCCAACCCATGTTCAGGACCTTGCACTCGGCTTGGTTGAACTTCATGAGGTTGGCATAGGCCCACCCTTCAATTGTGTCAAGGTTCCTCTGAATGGCATCCCTTTCCTCCAGCATTTCAACCACACCACACAGCTTGGTGTTGTTGGCAAACTTGCTGAGGATGAATTTAATCCCACTGTCCATGTAACCAACAAAGATGTTAAACAGCACCTGTCTAAACACACCAAACCCCGAGGAACACCGCTTACCACTGTTCTCCACTTGGATATCGAGCTGTTGACAGCAGCTTTCTATGTACAGCCATCCAGCCAATTCCTTATCCACTGAGAGGTCCATTCAGGACTTCCGAACCTCTGAATGAAATCTCTTCAGCTTTAAATTCCTTTAAACTTGTCTGAACTACAAACCGCTGCCCTGGGCAGGGGCGGTGGGTGTGTCCGGGGAAGAAGGGGGGTAACAGCCGGCACCTTCCGGGTGCTCCTGGAAGGCACAGATTCAGCTGCGGGCAGACCCGTTTCCTGCCTCTGCTCAGCAGGTGGCAGCCTCTGTCCGTGCAGTCCCGCGCGTCTCCTCTGCCGGGCCCCTCGCACTCCCGAGGGCTATCTTGGCAGGGACGGACAGCCCGCGGGAGCTCCCTCCCCGGCTCCTTCCCAGTCTCTCCGGCCGGCTGCTCTCTGGGGATGGATTATTCTCAGAGGGGAAGGACATGTTATGTATGAGCTCGCACACAAAGAGAGCAGCGCACTGGCTGTGACAAGGGCACAAAGCCTTACCCTGATATTGCTGAGCCTGCCGTCAGGCTGAGCCTGTTCCAGCTCTGGTTTTACATGCAGTCCCTCAAGTCATGTTCCACAAGACTTAATATTACACCTACAGTGTCGTAAAACATTGTGTGACAGCTTTTGAATGGTTCTCAGATTTGAGAATGAGTACAGCCTGACTCCAACTAGCCCCAAGATTAAGCAGCTCAAGGAAGTCCCACGCTACAGAGTAGCTGATGACTTGGCATCACCAGTTTTAAGTTTTATAACACACAGAAATACTGTGTCATAACTACACATCCGGGCTGCAAGCTGGACACTAAAATCTGGAATCGGTACTGTTACCGAGGTATGTGCAACATTACCTGTGCCAACATGAATGCGCACTGCGGTGAAGTCTTAACAAATGCTCACATAAAACAGTTGAGAGACATGCACATAGTTGGTACTTAACACAACTGCCAAGATACCAAAGGTAGGCATTAGCAGTGGCCAAGAAAGCCTACAAAAGACTAGGCTTTTGCCTAGTGTCCTGAAATCATGTGTTTTGAAATTTGGCCCTCTGAAGGGTCTTTGCACCACCATAATCAAGTGAAAAAGCAACTGGTGAAGGTGGGGGAGGAGAAGGGGTGGGTGGTGACAGCTTAGAGGCTTTCTGGAGGAATTGGCTTATGATTTAATTGCTACAACATGCTATTGCAAACATCTTGTTTTCTTTCTCTTCCAGACTTGTAAGTTAGCCTATCATTTTAAATAACTTTAACTATCATTTTAAATGACTATACATTGCATGCAGTTTTTACTTCTGTTCTAGCTATAGAAATGTTGGGAATGACCACCTCAGGAAGCTTGCTGCCAAGACTTTTTTTTTTTTAATCCTACAAAATTTATGGCTGTTGCTCCCATCAGAAAACCTGGAACAAGTATGAATGCTTGAAAATATATAATCCTGTACCATGAGACATCAGAGCTTCAAAGTACACCATGTTTTATGCTTTTGTTAACTCTGTTTCTGTATCTTTAGCAAACAGCAAATCAGCAACTAGCTGTCCAAGGTACAAAGCTCCTTAACTGATATGTCTTTCCTAAGAAAGTACCTTATTGTATGAGCTTTATTCAGATCTCCCTATAGCACTCAAAATCCTTTCCCTGGCATCAGGCACAGTGGCGTAAGGAACTTTCAATGAGCAGCCCATAAAGAGGCTATGAAGAAAGTAATGAACAGTGTTACTCAGTGCAGTTTAAATAATAGTAATAGGTTACCTGGGCAGGTGCTCTTAGGTACCCTTTAGGTGAGCCTAAACCCTAACCCTTTAGGGAGCCGGGTATCAGTGGTTATATACAGTAACAAGTACTTCCAAGTTGATTCCTGCACTGTGGCCACACTGCAAGGTACTTAGGACTCAAGCCTATGCACAGAGTTACATTTACCTGGTGACCAGAGAATATACACTACAGGCAAGGGCCAAGGAGATACATAGAAAATTCTTGGGGTTATTTGCCCTCTCGTCGTTGCTTGCTTTACAACTGTAAGACTACTAACCTACTGTCAGTGCAAATTTTTAGTCTCTCTTTTTATTTGTAAATGAAAACAGATGAGTAAATTCATGAGCTGGACACAAGATGAAAGCTCTGTTCTGTGTAAGGGCTGGAGTCGAGCAGTCTTTGAGAGACCAGCTTCCTCCTCCCTTCTCCAAAGACATTCCTATATCACAATAAAAATGCAAACATCATCCAGGAAATGTATTCAACATCCCTAACTCATCCAAGTCTAAAGCAACCACCAACAGAACATGCAAAAACATTTCTCAGAAAGAAATACTGTTTTCCTACTTTCTTCTCTCAGCTGTGGACCTATTCCAAAGATAGTAATGTATTATTTTTTTACTTAAATGGAGGAAATGGTTCTTCCAAATGTGACTGAAAATATTGTTGGTGAAATTAAACCAATACATTATGTTTGGACAGCAACCAGGTCCAGAAAGTTTCAGCAAAGGAAGTGTTAGAAGCATAAGTAGTACGAAATAGAACTTCAAGTGAAATCCTGCTTTGCTTGGATTCAAGTTAGCAACTGGGATCAAAGAGGCAAAAGATCCCAGTTCCAGAAAGCAAGATCTTTTCTTTTCTAGGCTCTAATCTGTCATCAGCTTATACTCACTACTTAACAAATCTGGGCAGACTTACAGACACCCTTAGTATAGGTAAGTCTATAGGGGATTCCATGACAGAGCCAAAAAGCAAAGCAGACTTTTTAAATCTAAAACTACTAGAAGAGCCTTCTTGGAGCTAAAGGCATAACTTAAAATGGTATGATGCCTATCTGCTTGGTATCTTGCCACACTATCAAACACTGAAATGTAAATCAGATGTTCTTTCTCCTTCTTCCACCCTAATCCCATAATAATAGGCACAGTCGATGTTAATATCTGCATGAGATGTGACAAAACCTGGGTGGAATCCCCTTCTCTACTCTGGAACAGAAAATTGCATGCAAGTGTCCCACCTCCCAGAAGTCTAAGTTTGGGCTGTTTGAGGACATCTCTTTCCTGATTGCACTTGTCGAAGCTGTTTCACTGTGTGTAATTGAATATTCATTGCTGTGGAAGTTTGAAATTGATTCCCTCTGTTCAGGGGATGCCTAAACTACTAGGTTATTCACATGATTTTGCCACATGATATCCTTGTCTCTAAATTGGAGAGACATCAATTTGACAGATGGACCACTCGATGGATAAAGAACTGGCTGGACGGCGGCATGCAAAGAGTTGTGGTCAATGGCTGGAGACCAGTAATGAGTGGTGACCCTCAGGGATCAGTGTTGGGACCGGTCTTGTTTAAAATCTTTGTTGGTGACATGGACAGTGGGATTGAGTGCGCCCTCAGCAGGTTTGCCGATGACACCAAGCTGTGTGGTTCGGTTGATAAGTTGGAGGGAAGGAATGCCATCCAGAGGGACCTTGACACACTTGTGAGGTGGGCTGATGCCAACCTGATGAAGTTTAACCATGCCAAGTGCAAGGTCCTACATCTGGGTTGGAGCAGTCCCAGGCACAGCTACAGGTTGGGCAGGGAAGAGATTCAGAGCAGCCCTGCGGAGAAGGACTTGGGGGTGTTGGTCGATGAGAAAATGAACGTGAGCCGGCAGTGTGCGCTTGCAGCCCAGAAAGCCAACCGTATCCTGGGCTGCATCAAAAGGAGTGTGACCAGCAGGTCGAGGGAGGTGCTCCTGCCCCTCTCCTCTGCTCTTGTGAGACCTCACTTGGAGTATTGTGTGCAGTTGTGGTGTCCTCAACATAAAAAGGACATGGAACTGTTAGAACAAGTGCAGAGGAGGGCCACAAGGATGATCAGGGGACTGGAGCACCTCTCGTATGAAGATAGGCTGAGAAAGTTGGGGCTGTTCAGCCTGCAGAAGAGAAGGCTGCCTGGAGACCTCATAGCAGCCTTCCAGTACCTGTAGAGGGTCTATAAGGATGCTGGGGAGGGACTCTTCATTAGGGACTGTAGTGATAGGACAAGGGGTACTGGGTTCAAACTTAACAGGGGAAGTTTCGATTGGATATAAGGAGGAAGTTCTTTACTGTAATGATGGCGAGGCGCTGGAATGGGTTGCCCAGGGAAGTTGTGAATCGCTGGTGGTGTTCAAGGCCAGGTCGAACAGAGCCTTGGGTGACGTGGTTTAGTGTGAGGTGTCCCTGCCCATGGCAGGGGGATTGGAACTAGATGATCTTAAGGTCCTTTCCAACCCTAACTATTCTTTGGTTCTATGATGAGTTATCTAGTAGACCACATGCAACAGGAAAGACAACCAAGGAACTGTCCAATCTGTGAACCCATCTGATGCACAGCGGGCTCAGCAGCCAGTATTGAGAACTCACTTGTAGACACTTGCATCTATTGAGATACTGGGTGTCTAAATCATCTGTGGGTTAGACTGTAGGAGGTAGCAAGAGCTGTGAAGGCAGCTCTTGCTGCAGTTTTACATTATATAGTTTTTTTGCATTGTCACACTACACTGTCCTTTGGGATTTTTTGTTTAGTTCTGTTTTCCAAATAAGGTATCTGGGACTTTCTTCCTTTGAGGATGCAGTGCTATTTATGATGTTAAACAGGAAATTAAGTCTTCTAGCTGAGGTGAAACCCAAGAATTTTTCCTTTTGAACAATGGACTCCACAGGGAGTTCCTATTTAAAAAGAAAGGGCTGGAAATTCCAGTCACCTTACAATAAATTTACAAAGTCCTTCTGCTACTGCTTACTTTCTGAGACTCCTGAGACTAGAAGGGGCTTTGAAAGGTCTTTTACTCCAGTCCTTTGCCCTGAGGTAGGATTAACTACAATGTTTTTGTCCTACCTCAGAGATGGAGACTCCAAAACTCTAGGTAAAGAATACTGAAGTTTCACAATCTCTACTCTTATAAAGTTTGTCTTAATATCAGAATGAACCCTTGGTGTATTTTCAGTCCCCTAGATCTTGCCATATCCTCTATGACAAGGAGAAGAGACTGTTCCATTCCTTTTTACAACAGACTTTTACGTATTTGAACATATTTGTCATGCTTCCTGCCTCATCTTTTTTGCTCCTTTAGGCTATGCAGTGGCAGTTTGTTCAACCTTTCATTGAAGAGCACCATACTCTGCACAACGACAAGCACACAAAAATGTAAAGAACATTTTTTTCTGCTTTTCTGCATGATCACATAAGCATAACTAAGCATGCAAATTCATTTGGTTGTTTATCTTTGAAACTTGCTAATTAGTCCCCAAAGTAGGAGTGTATTTTTAGATGCATACATTTCTGTGTACATTGCAATCCGGAATTGAACACGTAGGGACTTCTGACTCTCCGTCATGTGGCAGTACGTGTGCTTAGGAGTAAATAATGTCTCACGCAGGATTCTTTTTGAAATTCTTATGCTCAAAAAATTTCAGTGTAATTCTGCTAAATCTCCTATATTTATTACCATGTCAGTTAATGAAGCAGAGTTTATACAGTTAGTGCTTTAATTCCACAAATAGTTGGCAAAAATATAATGGCTGAAATTCATTTCCTTGGCCCCTAACCAGGCACCTTTTGCAAGCGTGAAGGTATTTTACACATGAACAAATTCACTGTCATAAGCAGACCCTGGCCAATTCTGGCTGTTTTTCACATATCCTCTAAATATTGCTCGTGAGAAGCCCCATGGGGTTGAGCTCTGTACAAAATCATTGGGCATTAAAATGCTTCAGATTTCATTTCCAGAGGAAATGTTGCTTTCATCAGGATGAAGTCTGCATTCACATACTTTAGATATATGATTTAAAAGAGCACTGTGCAAAATCATTGGGTATTACAATTCTTCAGATTTCATTTCCAGAGGAAATATTGCTTTCATCAGAATGAAGTCTGCATTCACCTACTTTAGATACATGATCTAAAAGAGCTCTGTGCATCTGTTTCCTTTATTCAGCTGTCATGCTAAGGGTCTGCTGAGGAATTCTCTCTTACCTGTCTCATCCTTATTGCAACAAGGCCACAAATATGCAGACTATTTCTTTAAATAGTTGTCTTTTTCAGTTATTGTGTCAGGTCCTTAATGCACTTTTAAATTTCATGGGATCATTAAATTATTGGAAACATTAGGAGTTCTAATTTCAAAATTGCAAGAACAAGACGTCAACACTTTGTGAAACCAAATTAGATAATTATAACATATATACACATATTATATATATATGTAAAACCCCGCTCATAGCTGTGACAATGTTGCCACTATACCCATTTTCTCAGTATTTAGTTACAAGACACAGCCAGACTGCTACCAAGAAAACTAATGTAGCTGCCACTTGTCTAAAATCAGTTTTTTCCTGGAATTAGTCTTTAAGATTTAATTTCAACATAAATCTTATGGTTTTTGTGGCTGCAACGCTTTCTCACTCACTGTAATGAATTTCTGAATCATTATAATTTATCAACTCCTACACTATTTGGGAACATCAGGCAGTCAAAAAAGGTGCTGACTCATCCTTTTAAGACATAACTCTTGGAGTGCCCTACCTCTGCTGCTGTCCCCATAAGGTAGCCAACATGCCGTGCTCCACCATACATCATTACTGTGCCAGCAACAGCACAGTCACAGTAGTTACAGGCAATAATAACGAGACAGAAGAACACATGAAATAAATACAAAATATATTTAGATTTAAAGTTTTCTCTTGCAGCTCAGTCACAAATGGTTAACCACTTAGGAAAGGACCCCTTACTTAAATGCAGAAATTCAGGCACTTTTGTTCAAAGCAGAATTCAGGATGTGTATAGGTAGGATTTCCATTGAGAATACCGCTCAGTGCCAGAGAAAGCTATAAAATACTTCATCGCCAAAATAAAATCTTAATCTAAACTAGATAATTTGATATCAGCAATATGAAACACATTAAGCAAGGTAAATAAGTACTTCTATCCGTAACTCAAAGGCTTCTTTCTTTCAGTTTGTATATACATATATACTAAATTGGTTATGAGAGCACATGTGACAATCTAGATGGAAAAAACAAAGGTGGCTACTGGGAAACAGGCATCATGTAACCTAGATCTCACATACATATGTGTCCTGCATGCCACCCATTACTCATGTGATCATGAGACGGTCAAATTCGAGATTGTCAGGACAGTGAGAAGGGCATGCAACAAGATCATTGCCCTGGTCTCCAAGACAGCAGACTTTGGCCTCTTCAGGAACCTGCTCAGTAAGGTTCCATGGGATATAGCCCTAGAGGGCAGGGGGGCCCAAGACTGTTGGTTGATATTCAAGGATCACCTGCTGCAAGCTCAGGAGTGATGCATCTCAACTAGAAGGAAGTTCAGCAGGAGGGCCAGGAGACCTCCTTGGACGGATAAGGACCTGCTGAGGAAAATTTGAAGGAAAAAAGAGGCTTATAAAGGGTGGAAGCAAGGTCAGGCGACCTGGGAAGAATACAGGGATGTTGTCCAGGAAGCTAGGGACCAGGTTAGGAAAGCTAAGGCCCACTCAGAATTAAACTTGGCTAGGGATGTTAAAGATAACAGGAAGGGATTCTATAGGTACATTACAAAAAAAAGACAGGTTAGGGACAATGTGGGCCCCCTCCAGAAGCTATCAGGAGAACTGGCTACCCTGGATTTGGAGAAGGCTGAGGTTCTTAATGACTTCTTTGCCTCAGTCTTCACTAGCAATTGCTCTGACCACACCACCCAAGTCTTGGAAGGCAGATGCAGGGACTGTGAGAATGAAGACTCTGGGCCCACTGTAGGAGAGGATCTGGTTCGAGACCATCTTAAGAATCTGAATGTGCACAAGCCCGTGGGACCTGATGAAATCCATCTGCAGGTCCTGAAGGAGCTGACAGATGAAGTTGCTGAGCCACTGTCCATCATATTTGAAAAATCCTGGCAGTCAGGTGAAGTTCCCGAAGACTGGAAAAAGGGAAATATAACTCCCGTTTTCAAGAAAGCAAAAATGGATGACCCAGGGAACTACAGACCAGTCAGCCTCACCTCTGTGCCTGGCAAAATCTTGGAGTGGATTCTCCTGGAAGGCATGCTGAGGCACATGAAAACCAACAAGGTGCTTGGTGACAGCCAGCATGGCTTCACTAAGGGGAAAGTCCTGCCTGACCAATCTGGTGGCCTTCCATGATGGGACTACAGAACCGATGGACAACGGTAGAGCAGTTGATGTCATCTACCTAGACTTGTGTAAAGCATTTGACACTGTCCCACATGACATCCTTGTCTCTAAATTGGAGAGACATCAATTTGATATGTGGACCACTCAATGGATAAAGAACTGGCTGGATGGCCGCACGCAAAGAGTTGTGGTCAATGGCTCAGTGTCCAGCTGAAGACAGTAATGTATGGTGTCCCTCAGGGATCAGTGTTGGGGCCGGTCTTGTTCAACATCTTTGTCGATGACATGGACAGTGGGATTGAGTGCGCCCTCAGCAAGTTTGCTGATGACACCAAGCTGTGCAGCTCTGCTGATACTCTGGAGGGAAGGAATGCCATCCAGAGGGACCTTGACATGCTTGTGTGGTGGCTTGACCCCAACCTGATGAGGTTTAACCATGCCAAATGCAAGGTCCTCCACCTGGGTCGGAGCAATCCCAGGCGCAGCTACAGGTTGAGCAGAGAAGAGATTCAGAGCCCTGCAGAGAAGGACTTGGGGGTGTTGGTCGATGAGAAAATGAACATGAGCTGGCTTCAGTGTGCACTCGCAGCCCAGAAAGCCAACTGTATCCTGGGCTGCATCAAAACGAGAGTGACCAGCAGATCGAGGGAGGTGATCCTGCCCCTCTACTCTGCTCTCTTGAGACTTCACATGGAGCATTGTGTGCAGTTGTGGTGTCCTCAACATAAAAAGGATAGGAACTATTAGAACAAGTCCAGAGGAGGGCCATGAGGATGATCAGGGGACTGGAGCACCTCCCGGATGAAGATAGGCTGAGAAAATTGGGGCTGTTGAGCCTGGAGAAGAGAAGGCTGCGTGGAGACCTCATAATAGCCTTCCAATATCTGAAGGGGGCCTATAGGGATGCTGGGGAGGGACTCTTCATTAGAGACTGTAGTGAGGGGACAAGGGGTAATGGGTTCAAACTTAAAAGGGGAAGTTACTATTGGATATAAAGAAGTTCTTTACTGTAAGGGTGGTGAGGCACTGGAGTGGGTTGCCCAAGGAAGTTGTGAATACTCCATCTCTGGCAGTGTTCAAGGCCAGGCTGGACATAGCCTTGGGTGGCATGGTTTAGTGGGAGGTGTTGGTGTCCCTGCCCATGGCAGGGGTGTTGGAACTAGATGATCTTAAGGTTCTTTCCAACCCTAACTATTCTATGATCATAAATCCTTATACTTGCCTAGGGGAAGGTATTAGTAGATTTTCCCAGAAGATGTACAATAGCTGTTGTCTGGCTTTGATGTAAAGGGAAAGTGGAGTAATGTCCACAAGTGAATCTGGGGTGCTGGACTGTGGTAGGGGTGTAGTGGGATGCCTTATTTCTTTGAGCATCGTGTTTTTTGGCTCTTTATAGCTAAGTGACTGATTATAGCATCTCAAGGCCTTGTTCAAAAGTGCACTGGGTGAGTACCTGTAGCATTGCTGTAACTCCAGCTACCATTAGATGCTATTACTCTGCAATAAGGTGGACTTTTCAGAGTCCTAATCATGGCAGCAATACACACACCAGTACTATACTTCAATATGTCCTACAGAGGCTCCACATGGAGTGCCAAGAGGATGAAGAGGAGAAGTTAGCCTGCCAGGAGGAGTTAGAGACAAGCAGGCAAGAGTCAAGTCATCTGGATAGCAAAGCAGGCCTGGGATCAGAGCCTGACAGCTTTAAAATGTGGCAGAAAATTGCAGATATTGCTGGAGGTTCCATGTGCTGCTTCCTGACCCATGGGAATATGGAGGCCGTATGAGAAGAGAAGCATAGGTAAATAGGTGAATTATTTAAAAAAAGAAAACTAACTGTAAATGAAAAGAAGGGACATTTCTCAAGTACAAAACAACATAGGTCTTGTGGCTGCCTGTATGTTCGTTTGACATTTTTTCTGCCCTGACCAATGTCAATTTCAGGCGTTTCCCTTGCCATTGCTGTAGGTAGTGCTGCTAAACATAGCTAATTTCAGATATCTAGCTATAGTCAAAGGAAGTGCTTCCTTGTTTATAATAAGCTCTAAATCAAGCCTAAATTATTAGAAGGAAAGCCTCTTGGAAATTAATGGATTGAATTTCCTTCACATTTAGATGGCTGGCTTAACTCATTTATTTCAACAGAATTACTTTTCATTTCTACCAATGTCAGTTAGAGTGGAATTGTAATAAATTGATGTTGCCTTCTCATAGCACTCAAACCAGATCTTCCAGACAGCTGGTAGCACCTAATGGCTGCCTGCAGCATTATGCAATGGCTGCAGAAACTTTCAGTTCCATCCATGTACGGAAAGAATAAAAATAGAGAACTGAAAAATATCTGGTTTTGAGATGTGTAGGAAAAAAGCCCAAACCAAGGGCTACAGAGTGTTACATCATGGTTAATCATGGAAGAGAATTTTCTATTGCCTAATATAGAAGGAGAAAGGAAAAAGAAATATAATACATGCAAGTTTGATATTTACTGAGATGTTGACCCAAAATAATTTCAGAGCCTAAATTTAAATAGAAAAGTATATTTGGGGTTTGCTCCTATTAATTGGATAAATGCCTGTATTCTGTTTTCTCAGTTTTTAAGTTAAAAAAGAATCAATGAAACAGCATAAACATTTTACTGTCTTTCAGAAAGCTAGGCTGTTTAAACAGCTGCAGGCATACCACTTCAAGTGGAAGATAAAACTTTAGCATGACAAACAATGTGACAGTGGCTCCACACAGGCTACAGCTGCAAAAATTTGTTTTACCTTCTTCACTGTTAAATGAAGATGTCAAAAATTAAACTGCATCTATGGTCCCACATCTTTCTCCCTATCCTTCACCTATCTGTTCTTAAACTTCAGGCTACCTCTTTTCTTGTGTTGCACTTAAATTTCTGTCTTGACCTCCAGCACCTGCAGTGTTGAGGATAGAAATACACCAGAACTTCTAAGCTTTTTTTTCCTGATGCTACTTAAGGGTCATAAAGTCAGCGTACCCTGAAGCCCACAAAATCCTATGCTATCGGCTTGTGCATTTTCCCTAAGGTACAGGTATCTAGACCTCAGTTATTTCCTGGGGGAGCAGGATCAGTGGCCGTGTACATCACTGCACAGCACAGCAGTGCCCAGCTGATTCCCTTAGGCCCCTCCAGTAAGCCATGTACACAGCTCTCCTTTGTCACACAGCTGCATCAGCTGCACTTGGAATAGCACAGCCTATTTCTGCAAGAACAGCGCATCTGGTGCTGTTGAAGAAGACTGGATTTGTTGCATACACATAGACTGGGTGTGCAATGAACACAGGGTAGATGCTGTGCTCCTTGAAAGCAATAGAGCTGCTGTTCAGGGATGCTGCAGACCAGAAAAATGTATGTGTGCTTGGGGAGGACACCAGCAAGGAACAAGCTACCAGTGCCAGAATAATTGGTGCAAGCTACTGCTAGCCACCCTCCTCAGGAGTAACCTAAGAGCACACAGGATCTGAGCCAATGAATTCTTCTGGCACCAGAAATAGCTTGAACCTGGCTACCTTGAGCTCCTCAGCCGCTCCTATCCAATATATGCCCATCTTTCTCTATCTTGGAAACCACCATGAGCAGTTCAGGATTGCAGACAAGGAGAGTTCCCAGCTTTACTCCCACAACCTGCTAATACATACCTGGGGCAAACAGGAAAAAGAATATTGGATGCTTTGCCTTGTCTTGAGAGCATCCGCTTGTCACCTGGCAGTTGTGCATCCTTGCCAAGAATCCTGTTCTGCACAGAAACTTTCCACTGTTCCTGTGAGACCGCCCCTAGAAGAAGAAGTGGCATTTTTATCAGCCTTTCTTTGAGGTTCTTAATTTTCTTTCCTCTGTCACAGGTATATTCTAGGACAGTAACTGGTAGAAAATATACTTCTACCAAGCCCACAGCTTTTCTGTCCTAGTCAGCAGAAGGAATCAGAAGTCCTGCTTTTCAGGACACATTGCCTCCGGCACTTGGTTCCTCCCATACCATCCACCCTTACCGAAAGAAATAGCCCAGATTTCAAGCACCTTTGTGGAGCATTTCTAGATGTTTGCTTTTCCTTTGTGACAGCTTAGCATGCCTCTTTGCCCACTCCCCCAGGGAAAGGCAGTGACTCCCTGTGTCTGGCAAATTTACTATGACATACAACGCATCCACTCCACAAAAAGAGCTTATTCCCAGCACTGATGGCCAGAGGGAATTTGCTGGAGAAGAAACAAAAGGCTATTTCCACAGTGTCATAACTATCTTTTTTCCTGCCTTCTCAACAAAGCCGTCTTAAGAGGTCTGCACTAAGTGGGAGCAACAGGGCTAACACCAGTGAGATGAAATAGAAGACAGGATATGTCTGTGGAGCAGATGAAGATGGCATCAGCCAAGACAGGGACAAAGCAAGCATGCTGGAACCAGAGGTGGGGAGAAAATGAGTTAAGTAAACAGCAAAAGGTGGTGACTGATTTTGTCATGTGTCTGCGGCAGTAGCGAACAGAGATGCCATGAAAATGGATGCACCACTGCAAAAAGGAGGATCAGCTACACCCCTTGACTGGGGCAATTCTAGAGCATGTAGACTGCTCTGCCATCCTGAAAAAAGCCTCTGGGATGCTATGCGTTCTCGTTTTTCCAGCAAGATGCAGTATGCACCCATGAAGCAGCAGCAACAGGCATGTGTATCCTGCTTCCATCCTTATTTCATGACAATGGAAGATATGGATCTCAGTCTAAGCTCCTCCACTGCTATCTGATCCAGCACACCTTCTTCTTTCTTAAAAATATGCAAGAAGGATCTTCTCCCTGTGCCCCTTAAAAACTCCTTAAAAATCTGGTCACCCTAACCACAGCTAGCTAAATCACACCACTTCTCACTTCCCCTCCAGAGATGGGTTTTATAATTGCCTCTGTGTTCCACAGCACTGGTGGTACAGGCTCTTCTGCCTCCAGATATTCCACTTGATGTGGCCAAAAAGGAAAGAAAAGTCAGTCATCACACATGGAGTCAGTATGTGAAGGTCTTGTGTGCTACCTCCTCCTCTGAACTTAGCACGACATACTGGCTGCAGCTTCCAGGAGTGTTTACATGGAAGTGGTTTGGTTTTGTCTGACTGCTTGCTTGTCATTTGCTTGCTCTATTTGTCTATTTTCTCTGCTCTAAATTCCCACCCTAAGCAAAAGTTTTATTGCAGTGGTATGCAGATCTTTTTCTGATCACCATGAACAGGCTGCACCCCTTCCTCCCTAGTGTGAGCTCTCTTAAAGCCAGGTACAAATACAAACATTAACATACTGCAGTACAGTGTCATGTTAAAGTTACAGGAAATGATTTCTTTCTTGGCTTGAGTTTGATTTTTTAATTTATTTTATTTGGGTTTGGGTGGGGTTTTGTTTTGGGTTTTTTCAACTGACATTGCATAAGGCTCTTCAAAATCAGGGAGCAGTTGCTTTGTCTCCTCCTTTCACATGACAGGCAAGACTTCTTTAATCTTCTTGCAGGGTGTGCCAGCTTCCTGCCCCTGGAGGCTGCTCACCCAGCAATGCTGCCAGAGGCCCTGACATGGCAAGACCTGCACAAGGCTGCTCACCACAGAGGCACTGTGCACTGGCTTGGTACTGCTGCACCCTCCCACTGCTACTCCAGTGACCCAGCAATGAGCTCCCAACAAAATCCAACACCATGGACTCTGTTTCCACCAAGTCCCTCTAGATTTCCTTGCACTTCAGGCTGGAGTCGTCCTTTCACCAGAAACTGGGGTACCAAGACCACCTTAGGACCACAGGCATGCCTGAAAGTACAGCTTTTCCCCTCACTGACTCACAGGGTCTGTGGACCTCAATAGGGCAGTGGACCTACATCTGTACATACAGAATGTGGAAGAACAAAGCTATGTGGACATCACTGAAAACAAAACTCCCAGACATACTAAGCGATTACAAAAATAATGAATTATATGCAAATTTTACTCTCATTGGTAGTACGAGTTCACAGTGAAATCACTAAGACTTTCCCAGCAAGCAAGAGCAGTAGTAAGCCCCAGAAATATTGTCAGAATTCAGAAGAATCAAAATCCCTGCTAGTTAAATGACAGAAGCTCTGCTGAATTCAGTACATCCACTCTGATGCTCCACAAAACTTGCTGCCCACATTGCTTAAACCTGTGGGCTGACACCTATCTAAATCAGCAGAATCTAAATATTCCCTGTCCAGCTACTGCTGAGAACATTCTAGTTCTTAGCACCACAATAAACAGATTAGACGTAACAATCCCTACAAAAGATGCAGTGAGCAATCAAGGGGGCATGGATCTTCACTCTGTAAAGATGTTTTCTTATCTCAGAGGCTCTTTTAAGAACAATTTTTGGTGGTGCATTAGTGTCATGATTTTTCTTTGTTGATGTAGCCATTCATCTGCTGTGCTAGTTTTTGCTCTCATATGAATCACAGAATCACAGAATAGTAAGGGCTGGAAAGGACCTCAAGATCATCGAGTTCCAACCCCCCTCCCATGGGCAGGGACACCTCACACTAAACCATGCCATCCAAGGCTATGTCCAACCCCACCTTGAACGCCGCCAGGGATGAAGCATTCACAACTTCCCTGGGCAACCCATTCCAGGGCCCCACCACCCTCACAGTAAAGAATTTCTTCCTCAGATCCAATCTAAACCTCCCCTGTTTAAGTTTAAACCCATTACCCCTTGTCCTCTCACCACAGTCCCTAACGAAGAGTCCCTCCCCAGCATCCCTATAGGCCCCCTTCAGGTATTGGAAGGCTGCTATGAGGTCTCCATGCAGCCTTCTCTTCTGCAGGCTGAACAGCCCCAATTTTCTCAGCCTATCTTCATACGAGAGGTGCTCCAGTCCCCTGATCATTTTCATGGCCCTCCTCTGGACTTGTTCTAACACTTCCATGTCCTTTTTATGTTGAGGACACCACAACTGCACACAATACTCCAAGTGAGGTCTCACGAGAGCAGAGGAGAGGGGCAGGAGCACCTCCCTCGACCTGCTGGTCACACTCCTTTTGATGCAGCCCAGGATACGGTTGGCCTTCTGGGCTGCAAGCGCACACTGCCGGCTCATGTTCATTTTTTCATCAACCCACACCCCCAAGTCCTTCTCCGCAGGGCTGCTCTGAATCTCTTCTCTGCGCAACCTGTAGCTGTGCCTGGCATTGCTCCGACCCAGGTGGAGGACTTTGCATTTAGCATGGTTGAACTTCATCAGGTTGGCATCAGCCCACCTCACAAGCATGTCAAGGTCCCTCTGGATGGCATTCCTTCCCTCCAATGTATCAACCGAACCACACAGCTTGGTGTCATTGGCAAACTTGCTGAGGGCGCACTCAATCCCACTGTCCATGTCACCCACAAAGATGTTGAACAAGACCGGTCCCAACACCGAGCTAATATACAGTCAGCATAATCCCAAGGGGGAAAAATAAACCAACAAACCAACAAAAATACCAAACATCACCCTTGTAGCAAAGTAAGTACCATCTGAAATTCTGTGTCTGCTTACTGTTAATAGGGATACTATTAGAATATTTGGTCAAAGGTCAGGAAGCAGCAAAGGCTGCTTAGGAAGTTTGCCATAGCAGACTCATAGATCCAAATGGAAATGTGACTGGAAACTACGTTTTATATCCTAAATAAAATCACCTGACCAGGAAGTCTCATCAGAAACAAAAGTATTCTACACTCTGAAACAAACGGCCGGGCAAGTCTGATCATGTATACACTGAATTCAATGGGAGTAATCTCAGTAGGTTCCCTGGAAGTAGAAATAGATCAAAAATATCCTGACTAATTATAATAAAAAATAAAACCTCTTTAGTGAAGAATCATTGTTTTAACAAAATGCATTAAACTTTACTAATTTTCACAAAGCATTCAAAAGCCTGTGGAAGAGAAATTTTCATCTCCCCTATCTTGCCAAAAGGCAAAAAAAAAATTCCCAATTTTATATCGTTGAGGATTCCTACAGCGTTTGCTCCTTGGAGAATAGTCAGAGGGTATGGAAGTTCATTTGCGCAGCAGTCAAGAAGACAATTAAATGCCCACACTTTATTTTCAACCAAAAATCAGCCATCTCCTACATTAATACCTGATGCTACTGAATTACAGGCAAGTCTCTTCCCATTCCCAGGAGAACATGAATGGGGTTTATGCAGCCCACACCTCATTGAGCCCAAAGTTTTGTATTGCATACCTAAGAGGCACAGCCCTTAATCTTTAGACCTTCCTGAAGCTATTGCGCAGCCAGGATCACGTAAGAGTGTGCAAATGCTAGCGCAGGTAACAGGATGCCCATAGTTGGCAGGCTTCTTAATCTTTAGTCCTTCATACTTTCCTTTCCAAAATCTTGTCTCAGCAAGTTGCTCTGGGCATACTATTTAAATTAGAAAGAGATCCACAAGCATTTTCCATCAGATGCCCCTAATGTTGCCTAATTTAGCTGGCAACAACATCAATAATGTTATGTAAGGGTGATACAGCTGCCTATTTGCCAGCAGAAAATACATTAAGTATTAGCTATTGTTGCGACACCAAATGGTAAAAATTCTCAATTTCTATTCAGCCTTTCTGAAGAGAATGTACCTGTGGTCTTGGCGGGTGCAGTGTGTGCTATGCACGGGTCCATGCAGATCTCCACAAGACAAGGAGTTATAGGTCATATGGCAGAGAAGCAAACAGATACCAAGAAAAGTACTCAAAAGCATTTGTGGACTAGGAAATAATTTCTACATATCACATTGCCTTTTTAGTTACCACCATCAGAAAACTTTTAATCAACGTTTCATTTTCACTAATCTCATATACGCATAACACGCAACACAGAGGAATGGAACCAGTTATGAAAAGAAGCCAGCAGAATGCTTATGGATTCAGAGTTTTCCCCAGGGCTAAGCTAGAGTTATATAAAAGGATGATGCCTGGCTTCTACTCTACCCAGATTAAACCCAGCCAAATAGGCTTTTAATCTCAAAGGAAAGCATCAAAAGATAAGAGACCAGACCTTCAGAAAGACTGTGCTTATGCTGTGCCCAAAGGGATCAGTCTTGCAGCTGCAGTCCCAAGGCAAGGTCTTCTGGGGATGAAGAAATTCAGTGGAATGATCTTTAGTTTCCTAATTCCTGGAAAGAAACATAGTGGAAAGTCAGCAGACACTAATGTTGCCTCCTCTTTACAGCAACAAAGATTTAAAGATTCATGCTCTCCTGAAGATGAGAGTTCCTCAGTACTTGGAGGCCTCCCCAGAAGCAGGAAGGCAGAATACTTTGTGCCACTTGCATGGCCAGGACATCTGCTCCTGCAGCCCATAGCTGCAGCCTACCCAAGAGGTTTATGGTAAGGACTACTTTGCCATAATCTCAGGTAGGCAGCTCACAAATGTCACTAGAAGCTACTCAAAGCAGGTTTTGCACTGACTGAACAATTCCCTTGCGTCACTTCCGCCACTCCACTGTGTCTCCCTTTCCTGCCATCACAGGGCAGTAAAACTGTCGTGTTCAACACAAAGGTTTATGTAATCACTCTGCTGGTGTATGGCTCTTTGTCTGTCTTTCATGCTGTTGCTTCCTTTCCTAGGGGCTTTACACTCTCTGACCAATTTCAAGCAAATCTGACAATAGGATACCAGCCAAAGAAAAGATGTCCTCCAGGTTGCAGAGAAATAGATGAGGAGAAGGGATATTTTATAATGAAGAAAGGGCTATAGAGTGGATGCCATCTAGATTACACACTGGGAAATCTGGGCACAAGCCTTGCAAGACTGGCATGCCATTAATTCTGCTCCTTGTGCAACGTTTTGACAGTCATGCCTGCAGGAGCATTCAGTCCTTCAGTTATTTGTCTAGAGAAAGTAGGTACATCATCAGTACAGGAAGTCAAAATCAGTTATTAAGTGCATGGTGTTTTCACACTTGGAGAAACTTGCTGTCTCTAAGATTATTATGCCATCATCAGCTTCACTTGAAAGAGGCCAAAAGCTGGATAGGAAGCTGCTGGAAGAGGGAACGAGTGGATAGCAGACAACTGTATTACTCACTAACATCATTCTGCTTAGACAAAGATTAGCAAAATATAGCAAAAGTGACTGGTAAAAAGTAAAGCTGCTTCTAAAAGTGTTTACTCATGAAGCAGCCTCTGCAAACACAGAGCTTTCCCAGAACCTGAATATAATGCCAGTGCAAGTTTCTTAAGGAAGCAGAAGATTGTTCGAGAGTTCTCCGTTTTAAATGTGACAACATTAGGGAAAAGTCATACATTGTATGATAAATCTTGGATAGTACTCCTCAGGAAACTTCTCTCTGTTTGTCAGGCTCCTGTCTTCTATAGTTTCTGCTCTGCCATTCAGTAATTAATCAAACATATCATCAGCAGTTTTGTGCCTGTGAGGAAGTCTATGTGAAGAAGAAAGGATATTAAAATGATTTAGTGAAAATAGAGAAGCAGTATAGTTATCTACCACCATGTCATGGTCATTCCATCATCTGTAGGAAAATTCATATTATGGTTTTGTAACACAAGACTTAAGTAGCAACAGTGCCTTAAAGTAGTCCTGCTCCTTTACTCCTTACTCATTTACTCATTTAGTCAGCCATCTACTCCTAGCATACTAGCCCCTGATATCTTGTCAGACCATGTCAAGGAACAGATTTGACTCAAAAAAAAACCCCAAAACCCAAAGATGACCATTTTTCTTCTTTTCCCAAGAGCTGTTTTGCCAGAGCAGCTCAGCTTCTTGAGGCAGCTTGCAGGATAGCTGGGGAAACACTTGGACTGGTGCTCCTGAAAGAGCAGCAATGTGCCACAGGGGCCTGGGTTTGGAGATGGAGCAAGGAGGAAGAAATCCCTCACAGAAAAAGACAGGGCTTTCGTGAGTCAGAATAACCTCAGCTCCACAGTAAGTCTAGGATGAAGGGCACTGTAAGCTTTACTTGACTAGTAAACAACTTGTCCCTCACACCTATTTATGTTTCTCATTACTTTCTAGCTTTGCAGAGTGCTCCTGCTCCCCCCTCCTAGCTTGCTTTGGCCTTAGCCTCTTCGTCTCTGTCTCTGGAGCAGTGCCACATCCTCCCATGACAACTCCCAGCCTGACCTCGCAACACTCTAGTCCCAGGTTTCATTCCTTCCCCACCCCTGGAGCAGGTCCCAGAGCCATACCTGTCACCTTGGCTTCCCAGCCAGTAGCCTTCCTCCCTGCTGCACAAACTCCTCCAGCTGCATGCTACTGGTTTCCACTGCCAGTTGGATTACCTTCTTTTGTTGAAGAGATGGAGACGCAACACAGGTACAGCCCCAACAATGGCTTACTGATTGGTAGTTTATGACAAGGGTGCAGTAGGAAAGCAGGCATCCTCATTAACCCTCTGGGGACATTTTTCCCTGTTCACATGTCCTGGACCCACCTGTTTTTGTCTTGGCGAGTCCTGAAAATGGTGTGTGCCATATTAAGATAGCCTGCAAAAAGATACCTCTGGAACCACTGCTCTCCATTGCTTCTGACTCTCCTGCTCCTTAGATCCCATTTTATCAGTCCATTCTGCTCACACAAGAGGTCCAGGCCAAGGATCACAGTACTGCAGTGAAACTCTGCGTGTTCCAGAAATGCAGAATTCACTTTTCCCCAGATACACTCTGCAGAGGATCAGCACTACTCAGAACTGTTTACTAAGTGACAACCACCTCAAAAGATGGCCCAAGCAGAGAACTGGAGCACCTTGAGCATATTAGTATAGTGAAGAACTGGTGAGGAGAAAATGACAGGTTTTCTCAGGTCAGAAGAAAATATTCAGCCAAAGCTGGATGACCACTAGTAGCTAATCTACAGCCACAGCGCCGAGGGACAGAGAAATGACTGGAAGCCACCCTCTTAGACCAGGATGTGGGTTGAATCATTCTGCGGTTGCAATGAATCAGAACCATATGACAAGTGCCCTGAGGTCTTGCGAGCATCGAATGGAAGCAGCATGGGGCAAGACAATGTTGAAGGCTGTGTGAGATGTAGCGCAGTGATAATAAATCTCCTGGAGCAGTCACCTCTTCACCTCTCCAAAACTTGCACTTATCTCTGCCCCATGGGCCCGAAATCTCCAGCACAGACTCTAACACAACAGGATCCATGATCTGGTGGACCAGCTGCAGCCTGCAAGATACACCTCTAGCATGGCCTGGGCCCATCTGCTTTTGTCTCGGGAAAGCTGTGACAGTGGTGGCAGCTGTATTAAGCTAGCCTGCAAAAAAATTATCTCTGGAACCATTGTACTCCATTGCTCTATCTGTGCAAGATTCTCTCTGTGATTTAATCCAGCACTGTTGCTCTGCGGTCTCTGTATATTGCATACAGCCTACCAGTGAAGGAAGTCAATAGCCAGCAACATACCTCACTCTGCTCAGAGGCTGACAGAAGGTTAGCCAAGCCAAAATCCATGCTGCAGCATTCCTTGGTAGTTCTTGGTAAGAGGCTAAAGGGGAAAACTACTTTCACAATGACAAGATGCAAATAATGACTATCTCTGACAACACCTAGAAAAGCTATTAGCAGAGACAATAGCTGATCTGAGAAACAGAAGGCTGAACTTTCAAGAAAACTGGCCCCAAACCCCCACAAAGGAACAGACTATACACAGCAAATCTATGACGACACACACCTTAACTCACGACAGCACAAAATCATCAATTTAATATGATCTTACTATGCGAAAGGGAGTCAGATCCAACTGCAACCACACCTTAAACTGTCTTAAATTTTTTCAGCTGGCAGATCTGCCATGCACACACACTGTAAGTGCTCATAGGAACACATCTTCATTGATCTCTGGACTTCCACATGGTATGCAGATCCTCCCACATCTTTTTCCAGCTACCGTTTCTCAACTTTGTCAAGCCTATCAGTCATTCAATGAATGTTTTGTTTATCCCTCCAGGAATTGAGTTGCAGATCAGATCATGGGTATTTTATGGTGATTCTACCTGCATTATCAGGCAGAAATTCCAAAGGGAATGCTGCCTGTGTTTGCCAGGAATGCTGCTGCCACAGGCATTAGAACAGTCATTCACCTTCTACTGTGACACTTCCTCACCTTCCATGTACCTCTCAAAGCCACAGAACCTCACAACCGGGATATACCTGGTTGTTGTCCTCTTTTGGTCAAATAGAAAGGCTTGCTTTACTTCAGCCAGTTTTGGAAAGGTATTTGTATTGTTTCAATTCTCTGATACAACACAACAAAGTATATGGATGACTGCAACCAGGGTGTTTAATTAACTAATTGGTCAGTATCTCTCCTAAAGTTGTTACTGGAGCATTACCACAGCATCTTCACCTGTCTTCTGCCATAGTCCCATTTTACAATGCAGAGAATGGTGACTTGCGGTAGTTACCACAGAATGTATCTTTTATGGTTTTATCTAATTCTGGAGCAAGGCAAAGATCTAGGTTGGAAGCAGAGATAGTGAAAATGTATTCCACTTATCATGCTTCACTTTCACATTAAAGTGCCAAGTCCACAGAGATATTCGTATAAACTCCAAATTACTGTTTAGCTACCAGACATCTAACTGGTTTCAATGAAGGTCTAGGTGCTTAAATTACTCTGTGTCCCAGTTAAGCTTTCTGATATAGACCAAATTTGTTATTTTACAAAAAAATAGAAGAATAAGGCTACAAAATTATGTGCTGGGGAGAAGAAGAAGGAAAGGCAGAAAGGAGTGAAATTTGTAACTATTCTTACTGAAGCAGAAAAAGATGACTTAGAATGTGAAACATGGATCTAAAAGAAATATTGGGATTGTTAAATCAAGAACTTAGAAGTTCAGAAACTGTCAGTCTGACACATCTGCATGTGGGCAATGGCTAGAGCTTTGCAGTCCTTGCTGTTCAAGCATACACGCCAGCACTGAGATGCGTGCTGTGGAGTTTCCAGGATATCCCAGGCCACCAGTTATCCACAAGGCTAACAAGATTGTTCCATTTATCCTCTGCATAAGCTAGAGAATGCACTAGAGACAGCAAGGTAGTTGTTGACAGCGAGTTGCTGTTAGAGACAGCCAGCTGTGTTGTGACAGCTGCCATGTCCCAGTTCATCAGTTCCCCAAACAGATGGATGAGGAAAGCCACACTGTTGGATAAACCTTAAACACCTAGTCACCTTAAACCAACACTGAACTCAGGTTAGCCTAAGGACAAAATGCAGGTAAAAGGGCATTTGTTCATCACATTCAAGATAGGCAGAAATCTGTGGATTTTATAGGAATTACTGAGGGAATCAGAAAATTCTTATTCGGATATCCAGATGATCTGCTTTTTTTAATGGGATTAAAGTATATTGTCCTTGACTGAGACCAGATGCGACCAGCCAGCTCAGAATGATCATTAGCTTTGAGTGACTGTTCCCCACAATCTTTAAAACATGCTGTGCCACACTCTGAGTGTGTTTAATGGCATAAGCTCCACACCATACTTTTCACAGACCAACGGAAAATATCCAGGCCCTCTCTCCCAGGCACTGAGATGTGTTTCAGAGAAAGAGAAGGTTAGGAGGTTAGAAAGTAAAAAAGGCAGGCATGTTTTCTCTTTGTCTCACTCCTGTGTCTTTTCCCTCCCACCACCTGGTCTGGCTTTTGACTCCTGAGCATTCAAATCAAGTGCAGGGAACTGGCTTACAGTCCCTTGCCCTTATGAGTCAGAAAGGAGGGAGCATGCTCAGCCACAAGAGACCTTTAGAAAATGTTGATCTTCCATTTTAAGAAGCCAGTGCTGAGCTACTTGTTGGTGGCCTGAATGTTGGACATTTTTCGTTAGCAAAATAGCACAGTTGTTACAGATTCATAGAATCATAGAACAGTTAGGGTTGGAAAGGACCTTAAGATCGTCTAGTTCCAACCCCCCTGCCATGGGCAGAGACACCTCCCACTAAACCATGCCACCCAAGGCTCTGTCAAACCCCACCTTGAATGCCGCCAGGGATGAAGCATTCACAACTTCCCTGGGCAACCCATTCCAGGGCCTCACCACCCTCACAGTAAAGAATTTCCTCCTCAGATCCAATCTAAACTTCCCCTGTTTAAGTTTGAACCCAGTACCTGTTGTCCTATCACTACAGTCCCTAATGAAGAGTCCCTCCCCAGCATCCCTATAGGCCCTCTTCAGGTATTGGAAGGCTGCTATGAGGTCTCCAGGCAGCCTTCTCTTCTGCAGGCTCAACAGCCCCAACTTTCTCAGCCTATCTTCATATGGGAGGTGCTCCAGTCCCCTGATCATCCTCGTGGCCCTCCTCTGCACTTGTTCTAACAGTTCCATGTCCTTTTTATGTTGAGGACACCACAACTGCACACAGTACTCCAAGTGAGGTCTCACAAGAGCAGAGGAGAGGGGCAGGAGCACCTCCCTCGACCTGCTGGTCACACTCCTCTTGATGCAGCCCAGGATACAGTTGGCTTTCTGGTCTGCAAGCGCACACGGAAGCCGGCTCATGTTCATTTTCTCATCGACCAACACCCCCAAGTCCTTCTCCACAGGGCTGCTCTGAATCTCTTCCCTGCCCAATCTGTAACTGTGCCTGGGACTGCTCCAACCCAGGTGTAGGACCTTGCACTTGGCATGGTTAAACTTCATTAGGTTGGCATCAGCCCACCTCACAAGTGTGTCAAGGTCCCTCTGGATGGCATTCCTTCCCTCCAACTTATCAACCGAACCACACAGCTTGGTGTCATTGGCAAACTTGCTGAGGGCGCACTCAATCCCACTGTCCATATCACCCACAAAGATGTTGAACAAGACCGGTCCCAACACCGATCCCTGGGAGACACCACTCGTTGCTGGTCTCCAGCTGGACATTGAGCCACTGAGCACTACCCTTTGCATGCGACCATCCAGCCAGTTCTTTATCCACCGAGTGGTCCACCTATCAAATTCATGTCTCTCCAATTTAGAGACAAGGATGTCATGTGAGACAGTGTCAAAGGCTTTACATAAGTCCAGGTAGATGACATCAACTGCTCTGCCCTTGTCCATCAGTTCCGTAGCTCCACCATAGAAGGCCACCAGATTGGTCAGGCAGGATTTCCCCTTAGTGAAGCCATGCTGGCTGTCCCCAAGCACCTTGTTGGTTTTCATGTGCCTCAGCATGCCTTCCAGGAGAATCCACTCCAAGATTTTGCCAGGCACAGAGGTGAGGCTGACTGGTCTGTAGTTCCCTGGGTCATCCATTTTTGCTTTCTTGAAAACGGGAGTTATATTTCCCTTTTTCCAGTCTTCGGGAACTTCACCTGACTGCCAGGATTTTTCAAATATGATGGACAGTGGCTCAGCAACTTCATTTGCCAGCTCCTTCAGGACCCATGTATGGATTTCATCCGGTCCCATGGACTTGTATACATTCAGGTTCCTAAGGTGGTCTTGAACCAGATCCTCTCCTACAGTGGGCCCAGGGTCTTCATTCTCACAGTCCCTGCATCTGCCTTCCAAGACTTGGGTGGTGTGGTCAGAGCATTTGCCGGTGAAGACTGAGGCAAAGAAGTCATTAAGAACCTCAGCCTTCTCTAAGTCCAGGGCAGCCAGTTCTCCCGATAGCTTCTGGGGAGGACCCACATTGTCCCTAACCTGTCTTTTATTTGCAACGTACCTATAAAATCCCTTCCTGTTATCCTTAACATCCCTAGCCAAGTTTAATTCTATTCAAAGGTCACACTCTGCTGATAGCTGGGGCCCTGGTCTGATGCACATGGGCAAGAGATCACCTGAAAGAAAGTATCATCAGAATAGTTTCAGCATTGCAAAAAACCTCCATTGTCCAACCTTAATGCAAACATATCCTTTCTGTTTGTCTATTATGGGACTTAATCCACAGTCTTTATTCTCAATTTTATCCTCTTAATCTTAAGGAATGATTGACATCATTAAAGTATTTGGAGTAGATCTTGTGCAATGACTTTCATGAGGGACTAGCTCAGGATTTTTACTTAAGGTTTATACCAAAAGCAAAGCTGTCCATTTTGCAGTGTGGCATAGTTTGCAAAGAGATAATGCATCCCATGTAAAGCTATGTGCAAAGTGGACATATTGTGGATGTAATTTCTGATCAGGCTTTTCATGCCCTTAGTTAGTAGTGTGTCATGCATGCTTGCACAGGTATGTGTATATTCTATGTATATATTCTTGCTGAAGTACAACTGCTTTTGGTGTGTGGTCTGCAGAGCTCAACTGTTGAAGTTTGGCCCCAGTGCAAGCTGTAAAATCTTCATGTCACACAGCAACCGTGACAGTAAATGGTCAACTACACAGTCCTTCTTAACATCAAAGTGTAGAACCTCTAATAATTTTCTCAAAAGCAATCTGAAGACATTTTCAGCTTTCAGCAGCAGAGACAGTTTATGGTATTCAAATAAGAGGAAAGTCAGACAGACTACACTTGACACTGCTGGGAAATGACAGATGGTTTTGAGAAAAAACAAAAAAGGTCACTTAAAAAAGCAGCCAAAAGATTCCCGTTTCTTTACTACATTGGTAATTAAAAGAGGTTTCAGAAACAGTCACAAAAGAGTACAGGGAATTTCCCAAGATGTTACAACTTCTTGTCCCTCTCTGTCCCTGCTCATATCTATAAGTAAATGCACATTATGTAGCAGAAGGAAGACCGTTATATATCATTACCCAGCAGTGCATTTCCAGCAACTGAGTAAGAAATTACAAAGACAAAGAAATAACACAAGAAACTGCAAAATCTAGCTAGTAGAGAAAGAAACTTATATTCACAAGAGACCATTGTTTCAATCTTTCTGTGTTATATTAATTCTATTTGCTAGATCACATTAGCACTCAAGTAACACAGTTGGGCTGTCTTCCAAAGCACTTCAGCTCTCCTTATCTGAAATGGAATTACTAGCTTTCCTTCTTTACTAGTAATTCTATTCATAGTTTACATATGTTTTCCTTTTACCTAGAGGCATAGAATGAGTAGTTCACTAGGAACTGAGCTGAAAGTGCCCAGAGAATAAAAGGAGGGGGGAAACACATGGACACAGTAGGGAGTGGGATCTCAAGAATATGTTAACAGTGGAGGTTCAGCTGCTGACAGAAAGATACTCCACACAACACACAACAGAGCCGTGCCACTGGTCCCAACCAGCCACGAGCTTCTGGTTTTTCCTGGGACTGTACAGAATTGAGCAAGAGGAGAACCTTGTTAACATATATCTGTTAATGCTCCCTGTTCTCGGGCGGAATCATAAATCCATATGGATCCTAACAGATGTCTGTGAACTGCTCTTTCTGATGGTGATAACTGAAAACCCTCCTGAGATTCATCGTTCAGCCTTTCGTGATCCATCATAAATTTACCTAATACATTCTATCTTCCCCATGTCTGAGCAAATATTCCTTTACTGCAGTTAAACCTCACTATTTCTATCCTACTTGCAGTAGATATAGAGAAAAAAAGCCATTATTGTTTCTGTCTGTAACTCAGCCCATTAGGCATTTGAAGACCAGTGTGTCTCCCCGTGCCTGTTTTTTCCATCTTTCCTCAAAGATTGTGTACCTTCAAAGATTCATTATTGCTGTTGCTCATCTTGGAATTATCTCCAGTGTGTCTACAGCCTTCTAAAGTCATACTGCTCCAAGTAGACATAGTGCTGGAGCTAACATTTTCGTAATGTCAAGTGGAAAATCTTGATGCACCCTGCAAGCTAAGCTCTTTGTTTATATGATCCCAGGGTTTGTCATCTGCAGAGTAGCAGCACTGCTGATGCATATTCATGTTTTCAACCACTCTGTTCTTTTTCTGCAACTTAACCACTTGTTCACCACCAAAACATGTGACAGACTGCTTGAATTTTTTAGTCACATCCTATTTTTAACAAATCATTCTTCAATTTGTCAAGATTATTTTGAATTCTACTGTCCTTCAATTCACTGAAAATATTATTGGACACAAGACATGCCCATGAAGCACCTGATGGCTCATCTGAACAGCATCAAAAGCCTCAGTAAAATCACAAACATCTGAAACCTACTTCTTCCTCCATGCTCACAAGGCCAGTTACACCAAGCCCTAGAAGACAGATACACTGATCTGCTTAGAAATAGTTTCACAGTTTATTATGACTTTAATTTGATCTATGTTGATGAGTCTTATTTTTCAGTTCTTCTTTCCTATTTTCCTTTTCACTGATGCAGAGAAAACACAAAAAGAGGGTTTGGGCAGTAGATACAAGTGTGTATTCAGCTCATGAGAATTTTGCTGATAAAGTCACTGAAGTTAGCAGTGTACAAGGAGATGCCAGAAAAAAAAAAATTATAGAATTAAACATAACAGTATGTCCACTTTACTGCAGCAACACAGGATCTACTGGAAAGTCAGAGACTTTACAAGTAGCAGTAAACAGCTAGTGTTCAGAAGGAAATAGAAAGCATCATCAAAATTGCATCAAAATTGTTAGGACAAAGTGAAAGAAATGTTTCTAAACTGTAGTCTAGAAGTAACTTTAACAATTGGAGGACATCCTATCTTTTTCAGGGAAAGAGAAAAGCCTACTTTATCTGGTTTACATATTCCTGGCACAAAAAAATTAAATTGTCTCCAGATTTGTTTTTAATTCAAATAGACTGAAAATTCTGAGTGGATACTCCAAAAGAGTGCAGGAGCAAGGCTTTGCTTAAACAGGAAACTTACTGGCTCATTACACCTGCTATGAAAAGTTATTCAGTTATTCTTAATGGGCTGAATAATATTTCTTTCAACTGACTATGAAAGTGCTTCAGTCATTACAGTTTAGTATGCTGATGACAGGGTGTTTTTCTCCACATAGACAACCCTTTTGTAGCTTTCTACTATTATGACAATGGAATATTTCCATTTTCATCCATTAGATCTCGTGGAACCATTGAAGTTATAGAGTTAATGTGTGGATAGAATCAGTGAAGTTAGAGAGGACCTCTAGAGGTCACCAGCTTCAATGTGAGATCAAGTTGCTCAGCGCCTCATCTAGTCAAGTTCAGAAAACCTTTGGTTAATATTATTATTTCAGTATTTATCCAGCACTAAAGCCTTTCCTGAGGAATGCTGTTTCAGTTTGCCATGTCAGTTGGCTTTACCACACATATCGCATGTGGTACAGCCTTGGCCCACTCACACTAGATGCAGCCAAAGTCTATGGCTGCAGCATCAGCACTCTATTTATCAGGTGTTTATTATACTTTATTCAAATAGACACTCCTAAAAGAAGTGCTTCTGGCATATATGACATGAACTGTAATGGTTAAGTAGCAACCAATTAATTTGTAGTTTCTTTTCTTGTAATATCTTCATGCTTGCAGAATCACCCATAAAAACCTTACAAACAGTGTTAGACCACAGGTTCCACAAATATTTATGGTACTATTTAGTGAAGAAAGAAACCTTTTGGGCACTAATATAAAATGAGGAAGGTGGGATTTGGCATCAGCAAGATATTTAAAAAGCTACACAATTTTTCATAATGAGTAAGGAGAATTTGTCTGCCAAATAACCATGCTGCATGGAGCTATGCCAAGTGCCCTAGGGGGGCATGGGTAAGTTCACCTCACTGGTGAAATGGAAAGTATGAATGTGTCTGAATGCTGACAAAAGTACACGTAGGACTGCAAATCACTTACTGAAAGTCTACAGGCCTACTGTAGTTTCAAACACCTCATGTCAGCTAATAGAAACGAATTTAACACAGGCAGGTCTTCCAGTCATGGAAGAGAGAAGCATGGGTAGATACTTATTCTCATTAGAAAAATTTCCATTCAGCTGTTCAGCTTCAAGAAATGGGAATCCCTTTAAACTAAAAAGAATACTTTCCCATTCTTGCCTATGTGTTAGGGTATGCAGGGTTTGCATAAGGCTCAGAACTTTAAAACTGATTTAATTTATTTACATCATCTCTTCTCCATTGATCCCTGTGCAGGAGGGAGAGCCTGACGCATGAGGAAAGCCTTCAAGTAAGATAAAATAAAATAAAATAAAAAAAAAAAAAAAAAAAAAAGAAATTTGCAGAACCAATTCCAACATTCAAAAATCATTATGGTAATTTAGATTCCTTTGAGAAACAATCCTATTCTTAATATATTTCATCCCTGTTTGAGTCTGTTACCACTTTACATGTTTAGAAACAAACACCCTGAAAATAAAACATGCGATGTTCCACAAAGTAAATAGTCTAATGGAAGTGTTTCCAAAAGAAGAGTTACGGCCTGCTCCAGCTAGTCCAATCCCATGTTCAGCCACGCTGATTGTTTTTTTATATCCAAATAGTTAATATATTCTCACCACTGAACATCCCTATCATTACTGAAACCAAAAATTTATCTATTCAAAGCAATGAAGCATCCAGATAGGCTTACCAGGGCCCAGCTTCTTCTATAGAACAAAGTGAACCAGGCGACCCTGCTTTCAGCCATCCATGTCTGTATATTCTCTCGCTCTTCCCAGGAGCTCAGTTGAATGGATGTGCACTGGGACCCTTGAACTGAGTTTTCTCCCTCTTTCCCAGTGCATTGACAAAATACCCCTTCTTCCCACATTCATAGTATAATTCTTACCAGTTTTGCAATCATGTTACTCCTCAGTTTGTTTTTGCAGAGAGGCAGATCCTGCAGATGCTCTCAGCCCTAGGGTTCCCTCCATACCATAGAGCATAAGGACAGGGGAGGATTGCTTTCTGTTTAGAAAGGATTACCATTTATTAAAGCTCAGTGGGAGACTGATACTGTCCTAGTGCTGTGTTTTCACTGCTATCATGTAGCAAAGTAATATTTCCTTCCTGAAACAGCAGCACTGCCACTTTGTGTAATATCAAAGTGTTGTTTCGAGATGGTAGGTGGACACTCCACCCATAGAATTATCCCATAATCCACCCCAATTCTTTTGCCAGGCATTGATTCACAGTGAATGCTGTGGGCAATAATGCAGTCACACACAAATACAAGAACTACCAAAGCCTAGCTCAGGGTGACAGATATGCTCATGTGCTGTGACAGTTATGCTGATGCTCTGTGACCTGAGGCTAGCTTTAGGGCAATTTAGATTTTGCAAAAAGATTTTGTGTAGCTACATCAGGTGGTCTTGTTTGGATCCCATTTTTCTCATCTACTATTAAAGACATGTTACGTGACTGACATCAAAGAAGAGATTTCAGGATCATTCCTACAAATTTCCTAGAAATGCCCAAGCGTTGCCTGCCATAGATTCACATTTTGCAACATGAATAACGGGCTTGGTGTAAACTATCTACAGGGGCAATATGGAAATGAAGCATCAGTCTCAAGATCACAAAGGTTTTTGGCTGCTCTGAGCCAGATGAGGCAGAACATAGACATGGGCAGAAAGTCTCTGACCATTTGGATCTACCCAAACTGAATGAAGATGCCCACAGGAATCACCTGAAGAATGCAGAAATCCTGTTCCTCTGGGAAACTGTTCTGAAGAGAAGGGTGGAAAAGGAGATAAAGCAAATCAAGGGGAAAAAATAGTATTTGTTTATTGGACAAAACTTGTGAAGATTATGTGAATTCTAGCTGTAGATGTTGAAAGTATAGAAAAAGACCTAAAGGCTTAATGCTAGGCACAAAATCAGATGCCCAGATAGTGAATAGTCCAACTAAGGAAATGCTAAATTGCTAATGCTTCACATGAGGAAACATCTCATTAATAACCTTATGAGAATAAACACTTGTTCTCACTTCAAAAGATAACTCTCCTCTGTACATTCCAGTCACTCAGTTCCCACCAAAAGGGAAACGTTTAATAGTTTCACAAAGGCTTGAACACCGAAAGAGACAACTTAATGATTCACCAGACATGTTGAGAGCCCAAAGAGAAGGGCATGTCCCTACAGGAAACATCTGGAGAGATCAAGAGCTTTTTAACTTGTTTGATTCTGGAAAACATAATCTCCGAAGCCTAGCTTCTTCCCATAAGTAGACAAAAGTATTCCTAGTGGAAGACTAATTTTTGTAAGAAGAATTAACTTAGTTATATTTGGGGAAGAAAATAAATATACATATTGCAATATGTGAATGAGATGGGGAGTCTGTCAGAGATAAACATATCCCAGGAAAGCTTCTTTATTTTTCTTCATTATCTCAATTACTTAATCTTTAAAACAATGGGTGTTGGGTTTTGTGCAGTGAAAGTTTAAATGAAATTAATCTAATTTTCTAAATCTCAAGACTCATTTGCCAAAAGGTTCTGTCTCAGCTCAGATTTGGTAACATTTAATAAGTGGTGGAAGAAACAGCAGGGAGCATGCTGAATCTCTGAAGACTACACACAAAGCAAATGCACACAAATTTCTCTGACTTAGTAGCGTTCACTTCTCAAATGTAATTTAATTTGGCATTGACGTACCACTGTACCCCAAATATTGCTTATACTAGGCTGAGCACTCTAAGTATTTTCTGTGATTATATCCCACCTATTTTGCTGTTTCTCACAAAATAACCCTAGTATTTTGGCTGTCCCTGCTGACATGGACCACCAGATATCATCCACTGCTGTCAGAGTTGAACAGATTGGCACATCAGGGGAGCACACTCACTACCTTCCAGATCATATCAGTGAGTAAAACTTTGGAAAAAAACCCTTAATTCTTACTCTCAGCTTGCTTGATAAATGGCACCATGGATTTTCAGCACACTTTAATGAACACCTGACAGTTTTCAGATTTCGCTGCTATCTAATACTAATACAGACCAATTACTCCCTTCAGATACCTCCCTGGTACCCTGTAACTTGCTTTGAGAGGGAGTATAATGACTAAAAAGTCCACTTCAAATTTGAAACTGATAATCTCTACTGTATACAGTGGAGAGGCATGTATTCTGATGAGTAGGAGAAAGTTTGGAAATGAAGCAACTGCTCTAATAGACTTATTAATATGGGTTATTGAACTGCATAATAATTTCTAAAAAAGCAGCTTTGACATACATGGTTGGAGTTCATATGAGGTGTTGGCTACAACTGTCCCCAAGTACTTGCTCTGCTTTGGGGAAAACATCATAGATATAGGAACTTACATGGTATTTAATAAGTTAAAACATTTAGTCACAACACAGGTCAGTGTTTCACATAAAACTTACTCAAAAATATAATGTTAATTTACAGTCCATATATTTTATAATTTAAATAAAGGCATGCAATTTGTCAGTAAACATTGCCTTTATAGGAAAATAAAGTTTATCTTTTCCTGTATTTTCATAACAGTCTGTCCACTGAAACTTATTGTTGTTATTGGCTTGCCTGAAGCCATTAATAGCATAGATCATCTCCTACTTAAAAGTCATACATTAGTCTTGAATATACTCATAATTCTTACAATGGCACTGTCACCAGGGAGCCACTGTAAAGAAAATGAGCTTCCAAAACAGGTCTGCAAGAACCTTCAGAAAATGAATACAAGATTTTGTATCATCAAACAAAAGCGAGTAACATCATAGTGACTTTTGTTAATCAGACAGCATTATGGACCAGCACAACACTTTTCTGAGAAAAAATTGCGTGCTGCAGCAATGATGCAAGGGGAAAACAAATAGAAGAAAGAATGCTACTAAAATACACCTGAGATCATAAGCCTGGATCCAAACCTATGGGTCTTGTATATATCCTAAATGTCAGCAGCCCTGGAATGTTCCTAAGAAGTAGAATAGGGAACTAGAACTCTGACAAAGCATGCTTTTTCGATCATATCTAGAATGTCACCTGGAAGTCAAATAAGGACATCAGCTTTGTCATCTGAAGCTAAGAGACTCTTTGATGGAATGTTATCAATAGCAAAAGCTTTTATGTAGCTAAAACATCAAAGCTAAGACAAAATAAGGCATGCTAAAACTTTAAGAAGAAATATGTTCTATTAGTACTTCACTTTCAGTTTTCTTCATGACATACTCTTGCCATTCTGATGGCTGCCAGTGCAGTCTGCAGAATCCTTATGCAATGAGATAACTTTGTTTAAGGGTAGAGGAGATTCTACAGGAAGCAAATACACATGAATATTTTAAACATATGAATACAATGTCTTCAGGAAATGATTGCTAATAAAATGGTGATAGCAATAGTAGTGACACATTCATCAGGAAAATGAATGGAGATCACAAACCTAAGGAACAGTTTGCTACATAAGTTGATTTTCTAATAAACTGTACTCTGCACAGATGATTATTTTGAAGTAAATTGCTTCTCTAGAAACAAAAAAGGTAAAAGCTTGCTGCCTTCACTACACCTTGCCTTTCCTTTCAAAGGAATATATTAACAAAACATTGTTCACCCTTCATCTCATAAAACTGCACAATTTGAATAGCCTTTTGAATAGCTCCCAAAGTAGTAAACTTTTATGGCAGTAGGGTGTTGAGAACATCTGTTATACTTCTTTCAAAGCCAAGAAAAAAGACATTAAAAATGCAGGAACCAATCTGTATGACATAGTGCCAAACATAATCATAGTGTAAACCAATAGTATTGTCTGTCTTTTATCCCCAGCCTAAAATACCTCTAAATTGAGCTTGTGTGGATTACTTCAACACAGTCCTGAAAACCAGACAGATCTACCATGTCGCTGAACTCATGCTTTCTCCCTCAGAAGCAGAAATAACTTTCATGTTCAAACCCATCCATTTTCCACTGCATGCTTGGCACAAGCTGAAGGCAAGGGTGAGTTCCCAAAGCCATTTGGTCCATTACTGTTACACCTAAATGAAGAAAGGGTCAGCATGTGAGCCCTAGCTGAGAGGCAACAGACACCATATCCACCAAGAGGCTAAGGCAAAACTGGCACTCAACTGCAGAAGTGCTTCTCCATTATCTTCGGAATAAGTGACACTGGGAAACTTAATCCATGCCTGGCTTGGACTAACATGCTTGCTCCTGCATGGGAACAGAGAAGAGCACTTAAACAGTCAGATAGCTGTACTAGATGTTAATTGCTGTGGTTTCCATTGTCCATATTAGAAGAGGCTTAAAATACCCTAAATCAGTGCCTGTCCTCTTACATGTCACTCCCAGTTGGCTTTCAGAGTAGAAACGTGGCCAAAGAAAGTGCCAAGAGGTGGACCAGGAAGATTAATTGCTTAAATGATTTACAAGTCAGCTCAGCAGCTCTGGCCTGATGGCTCGTCCTAATGTTTAGAAAGCAAAAAAAAAAAACCAAACACCACCATCCCAGCCCCCTCCCCCCCCCAACAAAAAAGCCACCACTACCACCAAAAAATCCCAACACTTGGCTTACCGAATTATTCTCTGTAGAATAGTTGCTGTGTATCCTACAGCTGAAAAACAAACTTCCATTAAAGTCAATGAGTATTTCACTATGTGACTGCAGCTGGAACAGAGCATTGCCCAAAGAGATTTTTGGAAGTGGCCCTGTCTATTTTAAAGGCCATTTGTGTGGCATATCCATGATTAACTAAATTTCAGAAGTCTCAAGAAATGCTTGAAATTTTTAACTTGGGTTAGCTGTGGTCTTTCTACAAGAGCAGGCAACCTAATTCCCTCATTTCACCCTCAGAAAGACTTTGGAGGCTGAGTGTATTTTTTGAAGAATGTCCCGAGTTCTCCTTCTGGGAACCTGAAATATTTCAAAGATACACACTTGCTGCTCATAGTTTGCTTGGAAGTAAAGCTTTCCACAAAATCTAGTTTAGTTCAACAAACACTGTCTTCTGTGAAGGAAGTATTCACCTGTTACTAGTGGCACAAGTTTTGACACAGTAGATTAAATAACTTCCAACTCTGGAAATCAAGTCAAAAGATCCCTAGCTAGATGGCCTCTTTCCTTGCCAGGACATTCTCAGAAAGAAGTTGTACAGACCTGTGCTGACAGCACGAACAGATCAGGTTTAAGACAGCACACAGTAAAGCTCACATCTTCTTCCTCTTCCAAAAGGTACATATTTAGTCTCTAACAGATTCAAAGAAACTAGTCACTCTTTTTTTACTAGCCTCCTAAATAGTTTTTTACTAGCCTCCTAAATAGAGAATACTTAGATGGACGTAGAGATTCAGATCTTTAACAAGAGAGAAAAGTACTTAACATATAGCTTGTATCAGGCAGCCCAGCTGACACATGCAGAAAACTCTGCGCTCATCGTTTCGGGTGAACACAGTTCTGACAATATATTCCCAAAACACACTATCTTCACCTTCTCTGGAGTTTCTTCCAGCTCTGCTGTTACTGCACTCGCCTGAACACACTTCTGTGTAACTCTGTCTCTGCTTAGGGAAGAGACCCATGTAATCCAAAGACACATGTAAAATAAGGAATTGAAAGTATCTGTACAGAAAGAGATTTATATTCTGGTTTCTCTGAGTTATAGCTGGTTTTGTTATGACCAGAAATGTACAAGACCAGGTTTATCAAAAACTTGTCAGTAGTCCAGATCTAAAGCCTGAATCAAAGCTGGTGCTGGTTATCCCATTTGCTCCAAAGCTAAAATCATAGAATCATAGAATCATAGAACAGTAAGGGTTGGAAAGGACCTCAAGATCATCGAGTTCCAACCCCCCTGCCATGGGCAGGGACACCTCCCACTAAACCATGCCATCCAAGGCTATGTCCAACCCCACCTTGAATGCCGCCAGGGATGAAGCATTCACAACTTCCCTGGGCAACCCATTCCAGGGCTCCACCACCCTCACAGTGAAGAATTTCTTCCTCACATCCAATCTAAACCTCCCCTGTTTAAGTTTAAACCCGTTACCCCTTGTCCTCTCACCACAGTCCCTAATGAAGAGTCCCTCCCCAGCATCCCTATAGGTCCCCTTCAGGTATTGGAAGGCTGCTATGAGGTCTCCACGCAGCCTTCTCTTCTCCAGGCTGAACAGCCCCAATTTTCTCAGCCTATCTTCATACGAGAGGTGCTCCAGTCCCCTCATCATCCTCGTGGCCCTCCTCTGGACTTGTTCTAACAGTTCCATGTCCTTTTTATGTTGAGGACACCAGAACTGCACACAATACTCCAAGTGAGGTCTCACGAGAGCAGAGGAGAGGGGCAGGAGCACCTCGCTCGACCTGCTGGTCACACGTTTCTTTCCTCTGCTTGCTTTCTTTTGTCCTAGACAAACAAAAGATCATCAACTTTTTACTTGTGAATCTCATAGAAAGAAGATGATTCATATTCATGTCATCCTGTGCCCTTCTCAGTATGGGAAGTGATCCAGGACTTGAATCCCACATTCAATTATTTTGATCCCTGACTGCTGGAGGCGCTTGTTCTTGTTAAGGATATTGAGTTCATTAGGCCACATAATCTGACCTGCTATGTATCACAATCCATACATTTTACTCAGATTGGTGATGACCAAAAACATCAGTCCTCTAAGACAACCCTTAAAATAGGTGCAGAGAACAGGAGAAATCAAGGGTGGTCACTGCTACTTGGAATGGAGGTGGCACTAGGCAACTGCAGGGGCTAGACAGGTTTGTGGGTGCTTGGTGGCAGCAGGGGGATCTTAAGGAACAGGGAAGACTGCATGAAAAGAGAAAAACATGGGGAGAGAGAAAAAACAGACAATGCCTTCATCCAAAATTGACTCTACTATTAACTCTTTATCCCATTCTCAGAGCCCCCTTGCAATGCCCTTTGCCTCTCTCTGCTACTTGTTGCACCCCAAACACCAGTTCCCTGCTCCCAGCCTTCCTTCCCTTTTTCCTCTTCTGGTGACCTTCTTTTTGCTACTGCTAGAAAACAAGTTTGGAAGCCTTCGGCTTTCTCTGCATAGGAACATTCAAATTAGCCTCCCCCACTGAAAAGATTTTGCCTACTTCTGTCAGCCAGGAGTTTCCCAGCATACAAAGACCCGATTAACATGAGATTTAAAATTCAAGTGTCATTCATACTTATATTTTCAAAACAGACCTAAAAATACTAACAGAAGTTATTATTATGCTTCCACAGCAGAAACATTCCCTAATTTCCTATAATTATAGCTGAGCCTCATGCAGAGAGGGTATAATCTGAGTAATAAAACTGTTTGTTAGAGTGTTCACTTGGTAAGACTAAAATTGCAGTTTTAAGATGTTTGTGCTTTCTCAAAAACTTCAAGCATCAATTCTTTTAACATGAATATGGCATGAAGATAATTTTTACATAATAATATCAAGTCAGTTTTATATTGAAAATTAACATTTTCTGGAATGCAGAAAGAAGGGACATTGCTGCTCAGATTATTCCCTGTTAACATCAACAAAGACGCAACGTGACTTCAGGCAAAGCTCATACAAACTCTACAACAGAAAGAAAACCATTGATAAAATGTCGTGGTTTAAGCTCAAGTCAGCCATGCAGCTGCTCTCTCACTCTTCCCTCTTCCTCCCCCCAGCTCCCGGAGGGATGGGAAGGAGAATTGAAACAATATAATTCCCACGGGCTGAGATAAGAGCAGTCCAGTAACTAAGGTATAACACAAACCGCTGCTGCTACCACCAATAATAATAATGTTAAGGGAAAAAACAAGGGAGGAGAATACAACCACTCACCACCCGCCGACCGAAACCCAGCCAGACCTGAGCACTGATCTAACCCTTCCAGGTAACTGTCCCCAGTTTATATAGTGGGCATGACATGCTGTGGTATGGAATAGCTATTTGGTCAGTTTGGGTCAGGTGTCCTGTCTCTACTTCCTCCTGGCTTCCCCTCCTCCCTGGCAGAGCATGAGACTCAGAAAGTCCTTGGTCAGAGTAAACATTACTGAGCAGCAACTAAAAACATCGGTGTTATCAGCGCTGTTCCCAAGCTGAAAGTCAAAAACACAGCACTGCACCAGCTACTAAGAAGGAGAAAAAATGACTGCTACTGCTGAACCCAGGACATAGAAGGAGGCTCCTCTTTAACCTCTGCAAAAATTAATTTATGCTTTATTGTATGAACTGGAAAAAGACGTATTTTCAAATGAATCTGTAACCTGATTCATGCTTTCTCGTACATGATTAACCACTGCCCTTATTTTTCAAAGAAACAAGTCACATATGTAAGAATGAATTTGAAATTAGAGAAAGATTTTGCCATATATCTAGCTAGGCTCGTTCTCATTTTCATTCAAATAATTTCAAATTATTCCTGAAAACACTCAAAATTATTGAAAAATTCCTTGGAGTCCCACTTCAACATCAGGAATGCTGTTTGTCCAATGTGGAAGCAAAAACATGTTTTAGATCTTTCTCCAAGAATCTTGGCTATAGAGATCATAATGATAAATCTCATCCTCACCTACGAGTTGCGCAAATTAGGAAACTACCTTTGTGATGGAGGAATTCAGCATGACATGCTGAATGACAGCATGCCAGCTGACATGCATGCCAGCGTACACTAACAACCTCTTGCTTCCCTCCCACACAGGAATACACTCATCAGATTAGTCTGACACCTACATAGCTCCTTCTGCAAGTGAAAAAATATTCCTACTACCCCATGGATGCTCTTTGTGTTGGTGAAATTGTGAAGTTCAAGAAACGGCAAGGCTGATAGGGAACAAACTTTATAGTAAGAAAAAGCTAGAGCTTAAAATCTTCAGGAAAAAACAAAACAAAACAAACAAAAACAAACAAAAACACAAAAACTGCTCTTTGATAAGCACAGAAGTGAGTTATGGACATAAAGAAAACTTAGTCCAGCTGTATAAGGTAAGGCAACTCAATATACCATAGTTAAATAAGGCAGTAAGGTTGACCTTCATGTATGAAGCAAATTGGTTTGATGAGTGTTTAAACATCAGTCACAGTTCTGCCACAAGTTATCCAGACCCTCCAGAAACTCCTGGAGATCTAGGGACATTGAGAGCTCAGAAGAAAACAGACAAATTAGGGGCACACAGTTAAAAAGGAATGACCAGCTACCAGCTCAACAAAATCCACAAAGTTAACAGATCCTCAAAAACCCTACCCTTATGCCTGATACAGCTATATCCACAGTCACTGAAATATGGCAGAGAACACTGTCTCTCATCTCTGTCTCTGCAGATGCTACCATTTCTAACAGTTAATACCATCTTCCAGGCTCTGCTTGCTTGTAGCCTACTTCTAAGCCAAACCTAACCCTTCTTCAGCAGGCCCTGAATTCAATATAATCTTTAATAGCCACAGAAGCTGTCTCTTGCTGCATTACCACAAACAATTCATGATGGAACAGCAAGCCCCTTTTCTAGACTTTGTTTTCTGCAGCTAAATGAGGTATCATATGGTGCTAACACTCCCTTGAGTTTTGGGACTGGAATTGGCATTTAAGAAAGCCATGAGAGCCTTTTGTTTTCAGAGATTCTATTTTTCCTTTTATCTTCACAGATTCTAAAGGGTTCATGCAAACTTTGCTCTTCCAGCCCTACTTTCTCAAATGTTGACCCTGAACTCAGCTTAATATACATACAGCAGATGTTTCAAGGTGTCCAAGGTGCTTAGAATCCCACTCTAGCTGACAATATCCAGCAGTAAAATATCCTCTCTGGGCATGGGTTTCTTCAAACATCTCTCTAACCACAACCCTAATTCACCTACCACCATAACCGGAGATTAACCTCTTCAGTCATTACCAGACCTAAATAAAATACTTTATGAAGCAGTCAGCTCTATAATTTCTATACACAAATGTTTCTATAATTTCATTAGTAAACCTTCCCCACCATCTACAGCTGCCTCAAACACTAAACTAATACCAAACAACACACTCTCCCTATGTGTATCCTAGGTATCACAGCTGACCACTGAACACAGAGTAAACCATTCTTTCCCATTGGTACAAATTCAAAGCCTGCCTTTACAGGAAGTACAGGTTTCCTCATCATGTGAACAAAACAGGCTTGAGGGGGGGAAGCTATACCAGTGTGAACTGAGAAGAATCTTCTAGGAACATATATATATATAATGGCAGCAGATCCAACTTGCAAGCATGTACTTTGAAAGAGAAGAAATGGGACAGGAAAGGGGCTAGCTCATATGATGATGTCAGTGTTAACTTTAGGGGAATGATATAAGCTCAGTGTCCTGTTCATGGAAAGTGGAGAAAGAAATGCTACTCAGAATTTGTATTACAATAATTTCACTTCCTCATTAAGGTTCACATTGCTGATTATTTTTTGCCATTATATTTGCTGAGCCAAGCTTTTGTACTGCACTTGAAAGAAAATGATTGAATGAAAGAGCATGCGTGCTAGGAAACATCCTGTCAAGTTATTAATGAAAAAGAAAATCCTAACATTATTGCTTGGAGTCTTCAATTTTTTAAGGGAGTTAGTACTGCTTTTTGTTTCTTTGCCTATCATAGCTGGGACAGCAACAATAATTTTATGACTCTCTCATGTTTTTCAGGAGTTAAGCTGCAAAACATCCATATGATGTTTTCTGCTCTTACTAAGTTTAGCTGCCAGTAAGCTAATTCTCAGTGTGTTAACACCTACATTAAAACAAATCTAAATGTTAATGTTATAAAGTACACCACCAATCCCTACTACCACTATAACTATTACTATTAATACAATTTCTGTTTTTATTATTAATCTTTATAATATATTATAGGTTAAATATTGTAAACAATATAGTGAAATTATAAATATTTTTTTATTAACAAAAATAAATCTAACTGAAATTCATCCTATGCCTGATCTAAAAATGTCACAAAGGTGCCTTTGCTTCTTATATTTTGGAACACTAGCACTTTGACTTATATATAGTTCCAGATCTAAAAATAAAGCCCTCAAATAGCATTTTTGTGACAACCGAAACCAATAACCAAAAACATGAACAGTTTCAACCAAGGAAGATAATCAGAAAGAATGCTTTTTGGAAGTCAAAAAAACGCTGCTAAGAATTCCAAAGCTATTAGAAAGCAAGCAAAAGCTTGGGTTCTTGGGTTTATTTTGATATCAAAGTTAACTGCTACTCTGAAGCAATGTTTATTTCTATGCTTGAAAGAAAAAAAGCTTTTTTCATATTAAACCCACATTACATATTTGGGTCTTGAACACGCTATGAGATTGAAAAAATCATCATGTCAGGTAATATATCTTATTAGGAAATTCAATATTGCTGAAAAAAAAAAAAAAAAGCACAAAAAATAAAAAAACAACAAACAAAAAACCAGATTTTAGGTGTGTTGTTTTCCAAGACCATTGTCTGGTCTAGCAAAAGATAATACAACTTCCTACAAACTCTGTTACTCATTTTCATAACAGTTAAATTAATTTGTAGTCTGCTTGGCTTCCTTCCCTTCTTCCTTGTTAAATTTAGCTGTTCATGCCTCAATCCATCATCTCTATCCTTCCTGAAACCAGTAGTAGAAGCAAGTTTGGATTTTAGTTCTCCTCTTTCATTTTGAAGTCTATTTTTTCATTCTGTTTGAAATGCCAGGATTGGGTCAGTCTAAGACAAATTTTTCAAGAAGTTTCAAATATAATGTGAATCTCTCTCATAAAACTATGTATTTGTGCTTCCGTATCCAGACACAGTTTGAAGCATGCGGTGCAATTTTTTTTCCTGAGGATACAAAGGGTAACTTTGGAAAGTGTTTGTGAACTCTGATGAGCTACCTCACAAAGTTGCCTTCACAGACTCCTCTGAAGAGGCTCATTCAGAGCAGGAGCCTTGCAGGTAATCTGAAGTATCTCCTTAGGAACCATGTTCCCTTGGCTATAACAGGAGTACTGGAAAACTAACACCAATGTGTAGAAACTAGTATTTTCAACTAACCCCTACAGCTGGATTCCTGTGAAGGTACCATGTAAGAAAGTCTTTTTTGCAGATCCAGAAGTTGTTTGAGAGGTCTGTGTTGCATACAAAACAACTGCTTTCGGGAAGTTCTAACTGCTGAACCCAGGTAAGTTGACTCACACATATCTATGTACTTACATTCACAACTACAAATTTTAATTAGTATCCTAGGACACAAAGCCCTCTGATTTACATGCAAAAGAATGAGCCACCAAAGTTCCTCATTCAGTCTCTCCCTCTACTTACTTTGCTTGCTCCTATCGTTCCCTTCTGAGAGCATCCCCTGATCTGTTTCATGCATAGCCATGTCACTTCCACTTAATTCTAATTATTTCTTCTGAAGACTGAACATGCCTTCAATTCTCCAGTATCAAAAACATCCAAGCATGATGCTGGCTTCCTTCTGCCTTTCACCATCAAATTCATTGAGCGTATTCTGTGCAACCACAGCCTGGGAGCAGCTTCTTCCCCTGCCATCCTACCTCTACTGCAAACCTAGCACTTGAAAGAAGCTCCTCTGGGCCACAATCAACCTGAGAACCAGTATTTAATCCTTTCCCCTCTTGACTGTCAGGTGTTTTCCAAACCATTGTACGTAAATATACAATCCTTCCCACTTCTCCATTTATACCTTATCACTGGTAAATCGTAAGATTTACAACTCAGCTTCCATCTCTAGTCTGACAGTTTACAGATCTACCAATGAACACTAAGTACTTTTGTCACAACAAAACCTTTCTTCCACATATCAAGTATCTCCGTATACATGTTGAGATGACATCTCAAGCCCAGCAGAATCTAAAAAGGGCTCCTAATTCCCTTCCAAATATCTGTCATCCTTTTTCTCAGGGACAACGGATAAGATACATTCCATCACTAAAATATTCATGGCACTATTTCTAACACTGGCTTGTCCTTAAGTCCTCATATAGAGGCTATGCCTAAGTCTTGCCAATTAATTTTCCACACCACCACCAAAACATCCTTCCTTAATCTTCTTTATTAGATTAACAATTTTATTAGAGTCTTCATTGGCACAGGATGTTTACAGAATAAAAGCATATAAAGCTTTTCTAGCTCTATCTAGCTAGAAGAATACATACTGAGCTTGCTGACAGCAGTCAAATGCCTTTGTTGACTTCAAAGTTGACCCTTGCAATGTTAAATCACCTTCCCTTGACAGAAGTAGCATTTAATATGAGAAATGGTGTGTGGCATTTTCAGTTTTTGGACTGCCAATGGCCCCCCATTCATGGCCCCTCACCCCTCTGTTGCAATCAGTGAGGGGAAGCACAGCTGGGAAGGGCCTGAGCCCTCTCCCGTCACAACCAACACAGACGACCTGCATGAAAACCCATTCAGCCTGTGGTAGCAGTCCTACAAAAGGAACAGGATGTTGCTTGGAAGAAGTAGGCATAGGGTGAGCTGGAGCAAAGTGGGACAAGTGAGAAACAAAGGAGAGTTGGACAGTTTTGACTTGTAATCTCTAGGGATAACTTCCTATATGCAATGCTCTACTTGACTCCTCTCATTAGTGGTTCACTGCATGCCAGTGGCCTAAGACCAGAAAGTCATCAAGAGATGCCAAGTACTGGTAATTTCTCCAAAATACACTCCTGTCTTCTGTAATGGAGCCTTTATTTTCTGACAAGTGTGGCAATTTTGGACAATGCAAGACAAAAAAGAAACTTAACAGTATACACATCAGGATTAAAATACATGTAAGTCAAGAGTAAATCTCAGGTCTTTTGCAGGTGATTGGTTCAAACCCATTTCCAAATAACTGCACTGATCTTGAGATCTCAGGTTCCCTGAGCTACCAGGAGTTTTCTAAGTTCTGTCTACATTAACTCTGTACAGACTTAAGGCCTTTTTGTCTGCTTGTCTGAGATTGGAAAGTTCACTCCCACATGCTAAAAAAATAACACAAAAATGAAGGGGAAAAAATTGAGTTCATTTCATACACTGTATTTCCCAAGATGCTCTGATGCCAAAGCACAAATACAAACCACTCAGGGCTGTGCCTATCACCAAGTTGTGAAATTCCGCTTATGAAATTGCTGTTCTCACTGATTTATACTGCATTTTCTATCTGCAAGGGTAGGCCAGAAGAATTTTTTGACACAAATTTATAATTGGGAAATTTTTGTCAAAAAAAAAAAAAAAAACAAAAAAACAAAAAACCTCCTACACATTGTACACTGAAAACTGTAGCAGGAAACGTAACATAAAAGCAGCACAGTCAGTAAGTATTCTAGTCAGGGTAAAACCAAAAGGGAAGAAAGGGCTTACATGCAGTTTTAAGTGCTGTACCAGCCAAAGTTCCACATCAGATTGCATGGGTTTAGGCTCATATTTTCCTTTAAAAAGTATTTTGTCCTTTCACTGTAAATGGAGCTACACTGTCACCAGAGGAAGCTAACCAGACAGGGTACTTTGTCTGTAGTCAAGCTCACCATTAAGTCAAACTGAAAGAAAAAAAATACACTGGTAATTTGGCTCTGTAATTTCTCCCATTCAGCTTTTAATAAAAATAGATAATTCAAAACTTTGCTGTTGCTTGTAGTTGCTGAGCTGATGAAGGTTGGAGTTTCTGCTTGGGAATTTGCCAATCTCTATAGCAAAGGGCTTTACCAGGTTTGTATGAATTGTTCAGATATTAGTGTTAAACATGTCTAAGTATGCCTGAACATGTGCTTTGATTTCTTTTTTTAATACTTTAACATTAGGCTTTACCATAGTGAGCTGCTTCTCATTTATATTTTTAATTTTCTAGCTTTTTATTCCTGTGTATTTTTTTGCATGGGAACTGAACCGTCTCAAAAATCTGACCCAATCAGAATTCAACTTTTGTTATGTGCTTTGCACTTCATGTCAACTTGTCATCATTAAGCAAAAAAAATTATACATTCTGGATCTAATTCTGATCAGTAAAATATTTCCAACTGTGAAATCAGGTTCAGTCTCAGAAAGTTAAATGAAACCGGATCCCCCAGCTGTAGGAAGGGAATCCATTCCTCCCTACTTACCAGCCACTCAGAAAGGGCAAGCAAGAGGAATTGCCCAAGGGACCACCTAAAGTGTGCTCATATTATTGCCCTGATGAGCTCTAGTCTCCAGCACAGGAAAGGAGGAAATATGTTGCCTTATTTCCTTCCCTGATGTCATTGTCTTTCCTTGCACTGTGACTGGGCTAACCCACATGTCACCCAGAGATGGGAGCCACCTCCTGCGGCTGCTGAATTCAGGGTCATGAGGAATTAATTGCCTGCCTCATTTGTGTGCCAGATGAGAGGGGGGAAAAAGTGTTTCAGCTCACCTGTGGCTAAGTAAATGTTTTTGGCTTCACCCCACTACAACTTACATGTCCTGCAAGCTCATGAGTTGTTCCACCCATGGCACCAGCACATTCTTCAAGTGCCAGACTTTCTCATAGGGCATAGAAGGGATTTTCTCATATGGGAGAATTTGCAGACTGCAGTATAAACATCCCAGCAGCTCAGGCTTCTGGTTACACTTCCATCTGTTACAACTTTAGAAGTTTCTAATGCATCTGGCAAACAAACAAACAAACTTACAAATCCATTACGAAAGTGAAAAACACTTGGAAGGCTACAAGATCTATTTCTATGCTTTCACCAAACCAAACTTTCCCAAAATATAAAACATAGGTTCTAAAACACTGAGAAAAAAAAAATATTACCTCTAAATGAAAACCAGGGACTGAGGCATTCCCCTCTGACTTAGCTGGTGGAGAAGATGCTAGGTATTTCAACACATGAGGTGCAGACAGTCAACTTAATGCAAGAGAATTCTCTACAAGTTTCCTGCACAACAGGCACAGTTTCCTGTAACAGTAAGTTTCTCCGTGAGAAGGTATTATCTGCTCAGCAGTGTGTCTTGCTAAGGAGAAATTGAGCTCCACTAGAAAGACAGTGAGAGGGTCATTGCATCATTCAGCACTGATTCATCTTAGTTTTGACTGGTATCTGATAAACTATAAATAACTAAAGGTAGTTTTTAACATGAATCACTTTCACTGTTACAATATCTGCCCACATCGAACACAGGGAAACAAACTGTGATAAAACTAATTCTTAAAAAAACCCACCTTCTTTAGGCTTGCAAGTGGTACCTCAGCACTGAAAACTAACACCATATCTCCCTTTTCCAGAATTGTGGGGGTATGCAAAAGTGCATTTAATTTTGGGTTAGTCCATTACTGGGGAACAGATGTTCCAGTGTGGTTCAGAACACTCCCTCAGTCTTACTTATGACTTGCATTGCTTTCTCTCAACTCTCATCTCACACTTCATGATCTCCTCTTCTCTCTTCCCCCAGCTTTTTACTTCTTCCCCGGTAAAAAACATGAAATAATTGTAATAAAATGAGCCTGCACAACCCACCTATCACTAAGTCCTTGCCATTTTCTATGTTCCTATGAGTCACTGTTTTAACCACAGTCTATTTTCAGCAGATCTGACCTTTTGTCTACCTTCCTTCCATCCCTCACTCATTTTCCTTTAGCACACCTCGATAGTCAGTCCCTATCCTCTACCTCTAAGTGTTGTTATCTGGCCTCAATTTTACCAGACAACTTAGATAGATAACAAAAGTTTGTTGACAAGATGCAATCTAATGTACATAAAACTGGAGAGGGAGTAATGTATAATGGAAAAGGGAAATGAGTTAAAAGGCAAGCTCCTAATAAAACCCCTGAAGAATGTGCCATGCTAGAGTGCCAATGAACTGTAATGCAGACCATGGGCAAGACTATTCAATGAAGAGCTATAAAAACCTCCTGTAAAATAAGAGCTTCAATTCAACTGTTTACTTTTATCCAGACATACTTAACTTTTAATCTAAATCAATCCTCTATTTTTCCCCTGAGTACTTTTCAGAGCTAGCAAACACTTCCCAAGCTAACCCCATGCAAACGCTCCAACTCGTCAGTCATACAACACTACACATCACAGAAAGTGCTTACACCCACACTACAAACTGGCAGCTTCAGTAAAACTAGCTAGAACAAGTACATTAACCAAAGGACTTGTGTTTTTGACAATAAAGAGAAGAAGCCTCCACTAAGTAGCTCACCGAACGGCTAGTTTAGGCTCAAAAATAATGAAGGGGCTACTATGAAAACAAAAATGAAGTTCAGATGTCTGTTCCCAAAAAGGCAAAAAGAATATTACTATATGTCATCCTCAAGAAAGTTTTTAATGCCTCTTATTCTCCTGTCTCCTCACTTGAAGCTATGCTTTTTGTCTACCCAAAACCATGAGAACAGACTTGGAGGTTCAGACCAAAGTCAAATCACTGCAGTTCTTTCCAAGACATTTCCTACCACAGCCAGCCAAAAATCGTATATACAAACTCCCTACTGTTTGTATCCAGAAGGCATCTCTTGCTAAAACTCACACTTGTAAGGAACTCCTATTAAACAAAAGCAAATGCATTTTGCTATCCTTTTCCAAGGATACACAATCCCTTTTGCCATGGTACACAGATGAGAGTGGTTACCAACATTACCACCCTATCTCCTTCCAGCTGCTCAGATCATCCTGTTATCCCATTCTTTAGACTCCATGAATACACCATATTGCAGGGGGTGTGAGAAGAGGAAGGGAGGATGTTATATGTACTGTACGTTTACACAGTTCCAGTCACAACAGAGGTCTTCATCCGTAAGCAGAGTTCCTAGACACTGTGATAATACAGAGTAACAGCATGCCTGTAAGAGACAGGCATCTCAATCCAGGCTGGGAGCACTGAATCCCTCTCTAGCACAGTGCAGATTTCACATACAATTAGTAGTTGCTCTCATTTCAGCTAAGTTTCCCTAAAGAGGCTATTCCTGGTGTCCCCAGCACTCAGACCTGCTCCCACTCATTGCATGGGAGCAGTCAAACCGGAGACAAAGCTCCATGGGCAGCCGGGTACTTGGATCAGATCCTTGCACTGGCACATCCCAGCTTCTGGCAGGGCCCCTTCCCAGCTGAGCCAGTGTCAGGAGCTCCAGAGCTCACAGCAAAGAAGGGAAAGCATGACAGCAACCCCGCAAGGTGACTCAAAGTGATTCACAGCTACTCACCAAGCACTTTCCCAGGGAGATGACTGTTCTCCCTGACCTACACATGCTCTGCTGACAGGCTGTAAACAAATTCAAAGGGTCAGCAAGCCTGCAGCAGATGCTGGAGGAACGCAAACAGCAGAAGTACCTTCAGCTACACCATAGAATCATAGAATAGTTAGGGTTGGAAAGGACCTTAAGATCATCCAGTTCCAACCCCCCTGCCATGGGCAGAGACACCTCCCACTAAACCATGCCACCCAAGGCTATGTCCGACCCTGCCTTGAACACTGCCAGCGATGAAGCATTCACAACTTCCCTGGGCAACCCATTCCAGTGCCTCACCACCCTTACAGTAAAGAACTTCCTCCTCAGATCCAATCTAAACTTCCCCTGTTTAAGTTATTACCCCTTGTGCTATCACCACAGTCCCTAATGAAGAGTCCCTCCCCAGCATCCTTATAGGCCCCCTTCAGGTACTGGAAGGTTGCTATGAGGTCTCCACGCAGCCTTCTCCAGGCTCAACAGCCCCAACTTTCTCAGCCTATCTTCATCCAGGAGGTGCTCCAGTCCCCTGATCAGCCTTGTGGCCCTCCTCTGGACTTGTTCTAACAGTTCCATGTCCTTTTTATGTTGAGGACACCACAACTGCGCACAATACTCCAAGTGAGGTCTCACGAGAGCAGAGTAGAGGGGCAGGATCACCTCCCTCAACCTGCTGGTCACGCTCCTCTTGATGCAGCCCAGGATATGGTTGGCTTTCTGGGCTGCAAGCGCACACAGAAGCCGGCTCATGTTCATTTTCTCATCAACCAACACCCCCAAGTCTTTCTCTGCAGGGCTGCTCTGAATTTCTTCTCTGCCCAACCTGTAGCTGTGCCTGGGATTGCTCTGACCCAGGTGTAGGACCTTGCATTTGGCATGGTTAAACTTCATCAGGTTGGCATCAGCCCACCTCACAAGCTTGTCAAGGTCCCTCTGGATGGCATTCCTTCCCTCCAATGTATCAACCGAACCACATAGCTTGGTGTCATCGGCAAACTTGCTGAGGGTGCACTCAATCCCACTGTCCATGTCACCAACAAAGATGTTGAACAAGACCGGCCCCAACACCAATCCCTGGGGGACACCACTCATTACTGTCTTCAGCTGGACATTGAGCCATTGAGCACTACTCTTTGCGTGCGACCATCCAGCCAGTTCTTTATCCACCGAGCAGTCCACATATCAAATTGTTGTCTCTCCAATTTAGAGACAAGGATGTCATGTGGGACACTGTCGAGCTCTTTGTACAAGTCTAGGTAAATGTTGTCAGCGGCTCTACCCCTGACCATAAGTTCTGTAGTCCCATCACAGAAGGCCACCAGATTGGTCAGGCAGGATTTCCCCTTAGTGAAGCCATGCTGGCTGTCACCAACCACCTTGTTGGTTTTCATGTGCCTTAGCATGCCTTCCAGGAGAATCCGCTCCAAGATTTTGCCAGGCACAGAGGTGAGACTGACTGGTCTGTAGCTCCCCGGCTCATCCATTTTCCCCTTCTTGAAAATGGGGGTTATATTTCCCTTTTTCCAGTCATCGGGAACTTCACCTGACTGCCAGGATTTTTCAAATATGATGGACAGTGGCTCAGCAACTTCATTTGCCAGCTCCTTCAGGACCTGCAGATGGATTTCATCAGGTCCCATGGACTTGTATATATTCAGGTTCTTAAGATGGTCTCGAACCAGATCCTCTCCTACAGTGGGCCCAGAGTCTTCATTCTCACAGTCCCTGCATCTGCCTTCCAAGACTTGGGTGGTGTGGTCAGAGCAATAGTGAAGACTGAGGCAAAGAAGTCATTAAGAACTTCAGCCTTCTCCAAATCCATGGTAGCCAGTTCTCTCGATAGCTTCTGGAGAGAGCCCACATTGTCCCTAGCCTGTCTTTTATTTGCAATGTACCGATAGAATCCCTTCGTGCTTTCTTTTGTCATCTAAAAAGAAGAAGAGTGGTGCCACTGCATCACATCACAGCAGGAGCAGGAAGAAGAGCGTCAGGACTCCCCTCAGGGAGCATCCCTGGCCAGTTTCACAACTCCATGGACAACATTACCAAGGTTAAAAAGAAGTTAATCTACCAGTAATGTAGAAGTTCCTGCACTTCAGGGAAGTTCCTGCTGGTGTTCATTGCTCCTCTTCCAACTGTGCAGGCTGAGTACTGGTAAGGGTGAGAAACACTGGGGGTGCAGAACAGAGAACTGGAGAAAATTCAGAAGCCACTCATCTCCCATAGGGAATGGCAGCGCCTGGCACAGACCAGCACCAAGGTGGCTGGTTCACACCCATCTGGCAACAGAGGAAACCATCTAATTGTGGAGGCTGGCAGGGACTTCTAGAGATCACCTAGGCCAACCTCTCACTGCAGGGCTAGCTTCAAACAGCACCCATACACGTCAGTTTGCTCTTGTCTCTGTGCTGGCCTTGGACAGCTCATGGGTTTCAAGGCCTGAGTTGAAGTCAAATGCAGAAGGTGGTAGTAAAAGAAACAGAATGTGGCTTAAACCAGGCTGAACATACCATGTGAATGAACATGGTGCAGTAATTAAAAGGACTGGGGACGCTTCCACCATATACACACATTTGTTCCTCCACCCTCCTCTTCTCTCTGCAGCTTTGGCCAGATGCAGCTCACTATCTGCTGGTAAACCAAGCAGCCTCTTCATCTGTGTGCAAGAATAAAAGGAAAAAGAGCCTAAAGTCATTTTCACAATGAAGATATTGTGTCACAGACTTCCTTATTACCCGTGCTGCTCGTGAGGGAGCTGGGGGTGGGGAGGACATCAAAACCCTTGGTATGGGAAGCATTTGAGTTGACATTCAAGTACAAACAGCTTTGTTCTATCAGACTTTATGCCACCAGAAGTGATTACATCAGTTGGAATTTGAATACACTCTGACCTGGATTTTCAGGAGCTCATAGAGAAGATGGTTGTCTCAATCCAGCTTCACAGATGTATTGATTCACATGGGGTTTGCTGTTCTCTTTATTGTAAAATAAAATAAATCAATGTATAGAGACAGTGGGTTGACACATTTGGGGTAAGGACACAAATGATTGGGTCAGGCAATGGGAGCAGTAGGATTTTTTTTTCCCCAGAAAAATCTGGGAATTTTTATCCTGTATCACTGTTGCGGTGTCAGCAGGAATGTTGTAAGCAGATTGATCTAAAAGTCAGTTAATTTCCTGGTCCTGCTGCTATGTTTGCTATCAATCAGTCAGCTGACATTTGGACAATGAGTCATCTCATTACCAGCAATCTGCCGGTTTTCCTTGACAGCATTTCTAGCCTGGAAAATTAGAGTATACTGGGAACCTTACAGGAATCTTCTGCTGCTTCTTTTGGGAAGTTACCTCACAGACCTGGGCCTTGTGCTAATTACCATCAAAGATAGGCTGAGAAAATTTGGGCTGTTCAGCCTGGAGAAGAGAAGGCTGTGTGGAGACCTCATAGCAGCCTTCCAATACCTGAAGGGGGCCTATAGGGATGCTGGGGAGGGACTCTTCATGAGGGACTGTGGTGAGAAGACAAGGGGTAACGGGGTCAAACTTAAACAGGGGAAGTTTAGATTGGATATGAGGAAGAAATTCTTTACTGTAAGGGTGGTGAGGCCCTGGAATGGGTTGCCCAAGGAAGTTGTGAACGCTTCATCCCTGGCGGTGTTCAAGGCGGGGTTGGACATAGCCTTGGATGGCATGGTTTAGTAGGAAGTGTCTCTGCCCATGGCAGGGGTGTTGGAACTAGATGGTCTTAAGGTCCTTTCCAACCCTAACTATTCTATGATTCTATGATCAGCTGTTGTCTTACAGTGATTTACGTAATAATGTATTAGTAAGGAGCCACAAAGAGCTATATTTTTCTCTTAACATGAAGATTGCAAAGTTTCAAAAGTTTTCTCCAAGAAGTATTAAGTCAGTTTTATGGTGGCAAGGAACACTAACAATTTTAGCAGGGAGGACAAGCGAGATGAGGTTGCCGATCTCTTTTCCTTGACAATTGTTAGTATCACCTTTAAAGTTTTTAGTATATAAGAGGAATGGTTCTAATTAAACTGAGTTGATTTGGAACACATCTGTAATGTCCAAGTGAGAAAATGCTTCTCTGATCACCCAAAAGTTACTCACTGTTGCAGTCTACTTTCGTTTTCCTTCTTGTGAGTGTCCATGTCATAACAAGTTACCTTAGGCAATTCAGCAGTGATTGTTACAAACTGTTATAAGACTCCTCCCGAGCCTCACTGGTGATTCAGCAGCTCACCTTGAGCTGTCTTCCTCTTCCATAAATCACCTCCTTCAGACCTGCTATTCCAACCTTTTCCTTTTGCACCATGCTTAGTTCCACTCCCTGTTCATGATTTCCTTTGGCACCACATTCCCCTTGGCACAGCTGGCTTCTCAATCAAAATAATCAATCAAGATTTTGTCTCCCTCCTCCCTAAGGAGAATGGTAGCATCTACAGCTGCTAAATCTTGCTCTACAGAACCTTGCTTTTAAAAAGCTCATTTTTATTTTGTGAGGTTTTCGTTTATGAAGGAAATAAAAGACAACGATACCAGGACACACTGTCTTCCTTCAGTCTCACTTTCAAAATGCCTCTAAAAGTTGCAGAGCATCATTAGGGATCTCAGCTGTGATTCTGAACACAGTTATTTTGCAGAAAAACAGTGTCTCGGGCTGCTGAACTCTATATGACTTCTAAACTCATAGAAACACAGGCCACCCTCCCCTTCAGCCCATTTCTAACAGGCTGAGGTTCTGAGAGTTTCTTTGCTCAGTCTCACCCTCATTCGTGCAACACACAGAGATTACACTGGCATTCAGAAAAGAACAGACTTCAACAAAAGACCTTTGTACACCAAACTCACGCAAGCTTTAGTGATCTCTTCTGTAAAAATCTAATGGTTTCAATTCTGAATTATACGTGATATTTTCTATGTGACCTAGCACTTATGGTTATGACTCCTGTCAAGTTAGAAGACATGTAATCAGAACAGATTAAGCCAGCAGGAATGAAATTGCTTTTTATGTGGCAAAATAATTCATGGTTAATAGAAAACCACAGCAATTGGGTAAAAAAAAATCCCAAACTCAGAGTGTATGTAAAATGAACACACAGGGATGATTCAGCTGCAAAATGCAGAATGATCAACTGCCTTGAAGAGTGGTGGCTTTTGCTGTCACCATTAGAAAACAGAAGCAGCATTTACAGGCTTCGCTTCTAGATAAGCATAAATCCCCAAAAAAGTCTTGAGTAAAATGAGAGCCCAGTGGTAGGAATATCATTATTTGCAGCATCTGTGTACATTTAATGTACAAACTGTGCACATCACCTTCAAAATAGACCACATTTTTCATTCACTTTTGGTTTCAAATCATCCATCCGAATAGATTAAAGGATTAAAATACCTAATACACCATAATACACATGGTCAATAGCCAACTAGGAAGAGCTTTTCATTAATGAAGTTATTAGATTAAATATTACATAATAACATGCAGAAAATAGATGCCTTGTGTGCATTCCTGGTTGCTATACAATACCAAAAAGATAAGCACAAGTAAAGCAATGTAAAGAAAGAAAGGAAAATGCACTGGCTTTTGATGTCAGTGTTGACACATGAGACTGTATCCTCCAGAGAGGATGTCATAGATTGAATTTTTACATAGCAGCTGGGAGATTTTTTTTCATAATAAAACTAAACTTTATTTGCAGAGAAGACGTATATTTGGATTATGAAAATCAACTACAAAATTATTTTTTTTTGAGCTAAAAATCCATCTTTTAAAGTAACACATCATTATGATTCATTTCCATACCTCAAAATTAAATGTGTTTAGTTTTGTTTCCAAATAAAGCTAATAATTTTGGATTAACAGAAAACTTTAAGATATCAAGAAATAGATAATATGACTTTCCTTCTAAAAATGGGAAGAAAAACACCCCATTTGGTTTGATTTCAAATGACTGTTTTTCCAAACGAAGCAATTAAAGTCACAGAAAGCTCCAGTTTTTCTCTGACGCATGCAGCTGTTTCTAGACACCTCTGCACATCTGTGTACCCCTTCCCATGCGATCCTGGAGGAAAGAGACCAAGGCTTTGCCCCTGCAGAGGCAGGTGGGGACACCAGAGTACTGTGCCCTGTCCCAGCCTTGAACCTGTCCCACTTGCAAGCTCCTCTTGTGCTATCAAGCTGTCTCCTGCAAAGCCACCATGAGTTGTAGCTATGTTATACTGTGAGTTCTGGGAGGGCCCAGGAGCTTTTGGTTAGAAACAGCAGATGCTAAGTAAAGAATAAGAGTTTGAGGGTAGAGGAGTAAGAATCTGTGGAACTGGTCAGGAGGGGCAACGCGGAGATGGCACAGGAAAACTGTACAGCATGGAATAAGGTGAAATGAAGAGAGGAAAGAAAAAACAAACAAACCTTTTTAGCTAGTACTTTTAAAATGAAGTGCCAGAGCACTTCTGACTGTTGATCTCTCAATCTTCATTCCCCTAAAAGGAGGTCCAGTAGTAAAGTTGACCAAGATCCAGAAAGCTTTTGGAGGCAAAACTAGCACTGAAGAGTAATATGGCATCACAAAAAAGAAGGTGGGGGGCAGGAGGAAAATACCTACAGAAAGAGGGGATGAAAGAGAACTGAAGATAGGAAAATGTCAGTGTTCAACAGAGAGATTCTCCTTGCTGCAGAGATAGTTAAAATTAGCCAACATTTAGACCAATTTCCACGTATTTTTTTCCACTACCTTCATAATGCTGCTTGAGGTCTAACCCAGGATTTCAAGTGGACAGGAATCTCCCCCTTTACCACAAGAAAAATTCCGCTCACTCTGCCCTTAAGGAGTATTATTCCCCTTTTGTATAACAAAGTTGAGAAACCCCCAAAAAATATTTCATATCCTTATACTTCTGAGTGAGCTTTTTTTCCCACCCTACCAGATTCAGATATTAGTTTCGGTCTGAAGCATTGCTGAAGTCTGCATCAGCACTTCCTTCTTGTTTGGAAGGAAGGTTTAATTCCCATTTTAATATGCTGCAAGCTAAAATCAAGCTTTTACCTGGGAGAAAGGATTAAGGCTCACTCAGGGTTTGGTTATTTTTTCATTCTTTCTATTCCAGGTGCAAAACAGCTTATTTCAGCCACGATGACACCACTCAGACCAATGCAGTACCTGTGAGGGTGAATGCTTTCAGAGTATTGCTCAAAGTCACTGCTGCTTGTTTCAACTAATCTCCAAAAAAGGAAGCACTTCTGGAACCAGTAACATGATGTTTTAGCCAGCTGTCTCTTGCTCAAGCTGACAGCAAAATGCTAAAGAGAAACTAAATGAAGGAAAAAAAAAACAAAAGCTGGAGTGTTTTCATTTAGTAAAGTTTGAAACTACCTTTTTCAGGGAATGCCAGGTAAACTATCACTGATCCCTATGGTCATCTTGTTTCTTGGTGTGGTTTCAGAAGCTGAGCATTCCTCAGCATGCTGTTTCCCCTCTTCTCATTATTTTATTTTTTTCTGTCTTTTGTTTCTTTTTTTCCTTTTATTCTATTTTTTCCTTTCCCCTTTTATCAACACCATATTTGTTATTAAGCCTCCAAGGTTGAGCTTCTTTTTAGGCAGAATATTCTTACTGTGAATACATCAGACTTTATGAAGACCAACAGAAAATATGTTAAATAATTCAAGGGTACTATATCTATACTATATTACACTATTTAAGTTAGTAGCTAATTCAAAAAGGTCAGCATTCAGTAACAGCCAAAATAAGAAGTACAGCAGCACAGTTTTATCAACTGCCAGTCCTCTTGTGGCAATAAAAGCTAATTACAAGAAGATATTATTCCATCATAAAAGACTCCTGGTACTACAACAGACTTCCAGAAATAAGTACAAATAGGTGTTTAGTATGCACAGAATGTCATATGAATTCCTCCTAGAACTCACTCCGTGCTTCCCACCATGTTTTTCCATGTCGTCAGTCTGCCACCATTCACTTCCCTACAGCACCTCTTGCAAGGACTTCTCTCCCATTTGGAAAGTAGGGGTCACAGCTCTGGAGTTCACATTCTTGTGAATAACTGTGACAGTGCTGACTTCGTTGTTAGGTCTATACTGCAGACCTGACAAAGTGTTCATGAATAGACGTGATCCAAACAGAACTGTTCTGTTTGGATCACAAGTTGGCTCCCAATTTTGTCACATTTATATTTACCCTTTTTTTTCCATGGAAAAAAAAAGAGGGCCATAGTTCAAATCAAAGAAACAGCTTGAGAGCTGTAAATCCTTGTTTCCTCTGAATTATTGTCTTTACGAGTTACACGCTACAACCACAAAAACTACAGAACTTCTGCCGGGTCCTCCCTGACACAGCAGTATCTCCAGCTACCTCCAGGTTTTCTATACTGTCCCACAAAACCCTCAGTCCTCTTCCATGTTCCCAAAGGTCACCTCCCCTCCCACACACACTGCAACACCACACTGTGTCTCATTTGGCTTTTAGCTAAAGAACAAACAACACAGGCTTCAATCAGTGCAGAGCTGAACATTTGTGCTGGTGCTAGAAGATGGCTTTCACACACTGCGAACCAGGGTTGGTCCTTCCCTGCCCGTTTGTAAATGCGTAAATAAAATGGTGCAAATATCTTTCACCTCTGCCCAGCCAGTGATTGATTTTCATAAAATGTAAGAACATGCAACATCTTGGGACCCCTCCTGCTGTGTCTGATTCTGCTGAGTTGTGTAACAGGTCCACAAATTACTGGAAAAGCCTGATGGATGCTGTGGTTGCGTAACTGTCATTTCTGTCTGAAACAGAGTGAAAAATGATACTATCACCCCCACACAAGTTTCAGCTGTCTCAGAATCATACACTCATAGACTAGTTAGGTTGGAAAGGACTTTAAGATCATCCAGTTCCAACCCCCCTGCCATGAGCAGGGACACTTTCCACTAGACCAGATTGCTCAAAGCCCAGTCCAAACTGGCCTTGAATACTTCCATGAACAGGACACTCAGAACTTCTCTGGACAATCTGTTCCAGTGCCTCACTACCCTCACAGTGAAGAATTTCTTCCTAATGTCTAACCGACATCTAGCCTCTGCTAGTTTAAAGCCATTCCTACTTTTCCTGTTACTGAGGTATTTAACACTGTCCTTGCCTCAGTCTTCAATAGTCACACCAGCCATCCTCAAGGCACCCAGTCCCCTGAGATGGAAGGCAGAGATGGGGAGCTGATTGAAGTCCCCATAATTCAGGAAGAAATGGTTAGAGACCTCCTGCTCCACTTAGACATACACAAGTGTATGGGGCCAGATGGGTTATACCAGAGTGCTGTAGAAGCTGGCAGAAGAGCTTGCTAAGCCACTCTCCATCATCTGTCAGCAGTCCCAGTCTAGTGGGCAGGCCCCAGAGGACTGGAGATCAGAAATGGAAGTTAAGACGACCCAGGTCAGCCTGACCTCAGTGCCAGGAAAGGTCATGGAGCTGATGATCCTAAATGAGATCATAAAGCACGTGTGGGAAAACTAACAGATTAGGCACAGTCAGTATGGGTTCATGGAGGGCAGGTGCTGCTTGACCAACCTGATCTCCTTCTAAGGTTATCACCTTCTGGTTGATGAGGGAAAGGCTGCAGACATTGTCTGCTCGGACTTATTTAAGCATTTGACTGTCTCCCAAAGCGTTCTGCTGGATAAATTGGCTGGTCGCAGCCTGGATAGCTGTATTCTTCACTGGGTTGGAAATTGGCTGGATGGCTGAGCCCAAACAGTGGTGGTAAATGGTATCACATCTAGTTGGCAGCTGGTCACTAGTGGTGTCCCTCAGGGCTTGGTGTTAAGGCCAGTGTTGTTTAATATCTTCGTTAATGATCTGGATGAGGAGATTTACTGCACCCTCAGTAAATGTGCAGATGACACCAAGCTGGCTGGGAGTGTTGATCTGCTGAAGGATAGGGAGGCTCTGCAGAGGGCTCTGGCCAATGAAAGAGATCCAACAAGACAAAGTTCTAGGTCCTACGTTTGGACCACAACAACCCCATGCAACTCTACAGGCTTGGGGAAGAGTGGCTGGAAACCTGCTCACTGGAAAAGGACCTGGGGTGCCGATTGATGCTGCTGAACATGAACCAGCTTGTGCTCAGGCAGCCAAGAAGGCCAACAGCATCCTGGCCTGTATCAGCAATAGCGTAGCTAGCAAGGCCAGAGAAGTGATCACCTCACTGTACTCAGCACTGCTGAGGCTGCACAGCAAATCCTGTGTTCAGTTCTGGGTGCCCCACTACAAGACATTGAGGTGCTGGAGCAGGTTCAGAGAAGGACAGCAAAGCTAGTGAAGTGCTTGGAGAATGAGTCTAATAAGGAATGGCTGAGGGAACTGGGTTTGTTTGGCCTGGAGAAAAGAAGTTTCAGGGGGGACCATATCACTCTCTACAATTACCTTTTAGGTAGTTGTAGACCTGGGGGTTGGTCTCTTCTCCCAAGCAACAAGCAATAGGACAAGAGACAATGGCCTCAAGCTGCACCGGGAGAGGTTTAGATTGGATAGTAGGAAAAATTTCTTCACAGAGAGGATGATCAGGCATTGGAACAGGCTGCCCAGGGAAGTGGTGGAATCACTGTCCCTCGAAGTGTTCAAAAACCATGTGGATGAGGCCGTCAGTGATCTGGTTTAGTGGTGATCTTGGCAGTCCTGAGGTAATAGGTGGACTTAATGGTCTTAAAGGTCTTTTTCATCCTGGTTGATTCTATGATCCTGGAATTCCCACACAAGCAGAATAAAAATGAAGTTCTTCACTGAAAGCCACTGGCAAAGTTAGACTGAACACCAGTTACCTTTGTATAACATGAGTCCAAGACTTGCTTTGGATCCTGTGTTGTTTTTAGCATGCTACTGTTGGGACTTTTTTACATCAAAAGGCAGAAGTACTGCAAGTATACAGCTGTAATGGCATAATTATTAGAGAACCCTTACAACACTGGGTTTTACACCTTTATTCATGTACTGTAACAAGCAAAACGAGCTTCTAAATCCCTCTCCTTGCCACAACAGCTAGAAGCAGAGAGGGCACAACATCTACATTAAATAATTAAAATTTGTAACAACAGCACTAGGAAAGAGATAAAGCCCCATTACTTGTTTTGTTTGGATATTAGTGCTTTGTAGATAACACACATCCATCAGCTTTTTGGGTATCTGAAAAGACCAGTTACTGCCAAGTCAGATTTAGATGCCTGTATTAAGAATGTTTTGATTAATTTATTCTAGCAAAGAAGAAAATACAGCTTTATCAGAACACATGCTATAGGTTACTTCACTTTCATTCACAACTTCACTGTAGCTACCAGGAAGGTGTAGGTACCAAGAAAGCTGTTCGGCACAGGAGGGCTGTCATGGTTTAAGCCTCTCATGCAGTTTGCTCACTCACTCCCCCCTCTTTCTTCCCCCCACTCCCAGTGGGAACGAGAATTGAAAGAATGCAACTCCCACGGGCTGAGATAAGAACAGTTCAGTAACTAAGGCATAAGACAAACCACTGCTGCTACCACCAATAATAATAATGATAAGGGAAATATAAGGAAAGAGAATACAACTGCTCACCACCGATACCCAGCCAGACCCAGCAGCGAACCCCCACCCTTCCAGGTCCCTGCCCCTCGTTTTTACATCCTGGACATGATGTGCTGTGGTATGGAATACCTCTTTGGTTAGTTTGGGTCAGGTGTCCTGTCTCTGCTCCCCCCCAGCTTCCCCTCCTCCCTGGCAGAGCACGAGGCTCAGAAGGTCCTCAGTCAAACAAAAACATTCTAAGCAGTAACTGAAAACATCGGTGTTATCAGCGTTGTTCCCAGGCCAAAAGTCAAAACCACAGCTCTGCACCAGCTATTAAGAAGGAGAAAAATGACTGCTACTGCTGAACCCAGGACAAGGGGGAAGCAAATACAATAGAACTTTTCTGCTAAAATGCCTGGGAGGTAAAGAGTGAACATTTACTTCTGACTGCTATTGTATTTTTTGAGTTAAAAAGCTCGTACAGTTTTGAGTTCTTATTTATTACTCCTGAAACTAGTGGGAAAAATACATCAGGTCACAGCACATGAAGGACATGTATATTGGTATATTTTATTCTTCAATTTGCTTTTCTTCAGTTGTAATGATTAGAAATATAATTCATCCTCAGGGAATGCTTAGGTCTCGGAAGAAGTTTTGGCAGCAAGAAGCGGATACTAGAAGTATTTGTAAATGCAGAAGGTCCATACTATACCTCTAGCTGCCTGGCAGATAGCTTTTTCCTCTGTTTGCACAGTTCCTGGCACCTAGAGTTTGTGGGGTTTAAAAGCCATATTATAAATAATAGTATTAGAAACAGTGAGGATCTATCAGTACAGCTAACTTCTAGAAATGATACTGGTGCTAGCACATAAGCACTGATTTGTCCCATTACTCTCTGATTAAGAGAGTTGAGAAAAGGGCAGGGAAGCAGTAAGCTGAAGTTCAACAGACAAAGGAAGTAGAACAGAGAATCAGCTTGTTAGGCTGATACGGCTGAGTGCATGTGCCTTTCCACATATAGTATGCTCTGCTTTTTTGTCATCTGTCCTGAGCTTTCAGAGTAAAACAGTGCTTTTCTGCTAGCTGTGTCAAGTGCGGAGGCAAGTGAAATTCCTTCTATTAAAAAACGTTCCAATTACTCAGGATACAAATCTAATCAAAAAAGAGGGGAAAAAAAATCTAAACCCCCCCCATATAGTGTATTGGCCAAACTGTGGAATTAATTTCCAACAAGAAAATTAAGCAGAACAGCAAACTTAGAGCCTAGGTTTAAGAGTGGTTGGAGGGGGGTTTTGGTTATGAGCACAGCATCAGGATTTGTTAGAAAGGAGATAAAAGAGAAAATTATCAGTCATGGTACTTGCAAAAGAGGGTTGCTGCATAGACTAATTGTCCACCAGCCAGTTCCAACCTAGTGATTTTGCTTCAGCTTTCTGGCTTGGGAAACATGCATGCTATGCAATACAAAATGGAGATGTCATAAACCGGGAAAGCAATTCCCCACAGGCGAGTTGCAAGAAGCATCAGACAGTGCCGAATCCAAGATGAGCCATGGCTGTGGGAACAGAGGAAAGATACTAGATGGAAACAATTAATCCCACAGAAGGAGTAATTAAATATTCTTTTGCTTTCCTGATCACATGAGTAGGAAAGATATTAAACCATTACTCACTTTCTTGAGAGTCCAAATTTGGGTTGGGCCAATCATATTGGAATTGTCACTGGCAAAAAACTCTGATGCCCTGGAACACTGCATCCTGCAGCTCTATGTCAGCATGGCCCTGCTGACCCCACAGGCATAGCCCCACCATGCACAAGTCCTTTCCCTTCATACATCATCAAACTTCTCAGCTTCCGCGTCAGAATCAGGTATTTGCTTTGCATCAAGGGAAGAAACCCATCATGGGAATATTCGAACCACCACCCACAAACACACTTACTATGCAGCAGAAAAGTCCAGTGTGAGTTTAGGTCACTTCATTGAGCACAGTGACCCAAAACAAAGCCTTCCCAGCCTAGGATTCAGGAGGAGAAAGTCTTCTGTCCTGCTCCTTTGAGCTCGGATGAGCCAGTGTTAAGTGAGCTCTAGAGAGGCAGGTTACGGGAGACTCTCCCAGAGGAAGAAAGACCTAGAAAGAAAACACCTGAAGTGTAAGCCAACCCACATGGACCTGAGTAGGAGAGGAAAAAGGACAGAAGCAAGCACTTGCCTTCTCAGACAGTTTTCCAGGACAGGTTGTAAGAGATAAGCTTCCATTTGCTGCAGAACATGTGTATAAAATGTATTAGTTCTCACCCGACACAGGCACAAGGGAGTGATCATCTGACAGCTTAAGTGAAAAAACACTGCAAACCCAGCAAAGCAGCTAGCAGTACTCAGCCAGTTTTCTTAGGGGAGGAGGGAAGGCTGTCAGCAGCTGCTCAAGGGAAGTCCTTTGGGCTTAACAGGAGAAAAGAATACCAGTGGAGATGACCGCCAGATAACAGGGAAGGCAGCTGGTAGGCATTTGCTCTTTCAATAGGCTCAGCTGACTGGGCCACCTCGGAGCTTGCAGGTTTTGTAAGCTGCAGGTGTCAGAGGAGCATGCTCACACAGTATTAAATTGTTCCAGCACTTAGCATCCATGTACTTCCTATATTCATTTTTCTGAATGGCTTGATATATTCTGTTGTGTCAGCTATTTATACTAGCTCCAGAAGTTTTGTAAATACATCGCTTAAAGGCTTTCTAGTTACTCAAGCATGTTGTCTTCTGGGGGTGTAATCTTCCACAGACTCTGTGAATGTCAAAAAGGTGTGTAAATGCAATTTTTAGCATGTTTTTTCATATCCATTTGTTAAAGAGGGTACATCTTTCTTGCCTTAAAGTCAGATTATCTGTAGTCCAACCTAGATTTTGGGCTACTTAATCCCCTGAATTGTTCACTGATCAGTCCTGAGGACAAATAAAAGTACCTGACATCTAAAGTCTCCCTGGAAGTGTAGGTAACATAGGCTTCCACAACCCTCAAAATCCCATATCTGTAGTACTGAACTCACTCTCAATAGAATGAAACCTAAGAAGCCATGTTTCTCTCTGCCTGGCCTACTAACCATCCAGCTTGGTTTGTCAGCTTTGTGGGTTCCCACAAACAAAACCTGTTATCTCAAAACTGGATGTAAAAAAGGCACTTCAGTCCATGTGCCTGTAGATTCTTTTTAATTCAATCTTATACCTGATGACACAAAAGTCAGTTTGCATTTATGCCTTATGACCAAAGGCAAGTTCCCTCTTGCAGGTCGTGTTTTCCTGCTGTGGGAATTTCCAGAAAGTAAGGGCTGTGTGTGGATTTGGAGTCTGTACCGGTCCAGCAGTAAGAATCTGAGGGCTGAAAGCATCTGCATCATTGTGGGAAGTATGTATCAGAGCAGCAACCCACCTGACGGGTACCTGACAGGTACCTGACAGGTAATGCACTGCAGCAGGGAGACAGTGATGGAAGTGCCCCCAAACACATTGCTTTCCTTTTCATTTCCCCTTTCTCTCCTCCCCCTGTCCACACCTACGTTCTACATGATCATGGCAATCATTACAGTTTTGGGAAGAAGGTGATTAATAAACTTTTCAAATCTTCTTTTTGAAAAGAAAGATTAACAAACCTCATCATTTTCTGCAATTAAAGGCCCCCCTGCATTTGTTCAGTTCCCTTTAAAGTCTGGAATTCTTGCTTTGGTTGGTTTTCGGGTGTGGGTTTTTTTCTGTGTCCTAAGCAACTTCATATTTCCACAAATTAGAAACACATTTAAGTTTCAGAAAACAATTATTTGGCAGTTGTTTTTATGCGAAAAACGTACTGCAAACACAACTCCAAACTGTTCTACAAAGACACTACAGGTTGGATTGTACGGAACAATGCAGGACCAGCCTAAATATTTGAGCAAACTGGCACATCAGCCAAGCCCAGCACACAAAGCCAGGGTCTTAGATGCATGTGAATTACATGTAAATATGACAGCACAATCACACTGAGTGTGTGCTCGCAGCCCAGAAAGCCAACCGTATCCTGGGCTGCATCAAAAGGAGCGTGACCAGCAGGTCGAGGGAGGTGATCCTGCCCCTCTACTCTGCTCTCGTGAGACCTCACTTGGAGTATTGTGTGCAGTTCTTGTGTCCTCAACATAAAAAGGACATGGAACTGTCGAAACAAGTCCAGAGGAGGGCCACAAGGATGATCAGGGGACTGGAGCACCTCCCATATGAAGATAGGATGAGAAAATTGGGGCTCTTCAGCCTGGAGAAGAGAAGGCTGCGTGGAGACCTCATAGCAGCCTTCCAATACCTGAAGGGGGCCTATAGGGATGCTGGGGAGGGACTCTTCATTAGGGACTGTAGTGATAGGACAAGGGGTAAAATATTAAAACTTGAACAGGAGAAGTTTAGATTGGCTATAAGGAGGAAGTTCTTTACTGTAAGGGTGGTGAGGCACTGGAATGGGTTACCCAGGGAAGTTGTGAATCGCTAGCAGTGCTCAAGGCCAGGTCGGACATAGCCTTGGGTGACATGGTTTAGTGGGAGGTGTCCCTGCCCGTGGCAGGGGTGTTGGAACTAGATGACCTTAAGGTCCTTTTCAACTCTAACTATTCTATGATTCTATGACTCTATGATTATTCTCTTAAACAAGGTAATCTGGGAATAGAACCATAGGGGTTTTGTACTCTGAGAAAGTCCAAGATGACTTGTTTTTTTTCAGATGCAGAACTGCAACTACTTCTAAAGGGCTGCATAAGGGTTGGCAGATAATGGTGGAAGCTTAATACTTGCGCATGAAAGCAAGAATAAGTAATACTGCTGAAATGACTGCTGAGTCCACTAAGATAAAGCCACATCAAAGAGTTATTCACTCCTTCCAATGGAGTGACAGTGGATGACTATTAAGTGTTCTGTCACTAGAAATTGCTTCAAGACTAATTCAGAGATAGCATAGTCTGACAGCCCAAAAAGATACTAGTTCTCCATTTACTCCAGACAAAACACTAGATTAACTGAGCCACTAAATCCATTAATAACATAGATTATTTTTCAAATCATAAAATATCATAGCTGTAGACTATAATTGTGTTGGTTTTCCTCTGTAAAGTGCCTGCATTTGATCAAGATGAAAAAGAGCAAATCCTTTTACAGAAGTGAATATTGACTCAGCATGGCTCTAAAATTTGTACATTCTCTCCTAAGCACCTGAGAAGCACACTTCCCAGCAGCTCTGAGAACACACCCACTAAGCAAAAACGCGTCCCTTTGCAGTGTTTTATGCTGTTACCTCAAAATTGCCAAACTGGGTATCATTTGAAACAGCCTAAACTTCAAGAGAAGCATATTGCTAAAGTGCCAGTGAGAATTTGTGAACTCATGCAATTTGTGAGATCAAAGAGTTCAATATTTAATCATGTGCCTAAGACCCAAGACACAGTTACAAAGAGAAATGCATAAAAACTTACTTCTTTGACTTTTATTTAATTAGGATTTTTGAAGATATAAGGTGGAAAATTGCAGCATCAAAAATCTCATTTTATAGTTTAGAATCATAGAATGGTTAAGGTTGTAAAGGACCTTAAGATCATCAAGTTCCAACCCCCCTGCCATGGGCAGGGACACCTCACACTAGACCATACCACCCAAGGTTCTGTCCAACCTGGCCTTGAACACTGACAGGGATGGGGCATTTACCACTTCTTTGGTACAAGTCCTGTTCCAGCACCTCACCATCCTCACGGTAAAGAACTTCTTCCTTATATCTAACCTGAACTTCCACTCTAGAGTCCTCAATTTACTCTCAAATCACAACAGATTAGTTGTTGGCAGATAAGAAGTCTGTGTGGCACATCATGTCACATTGTAATGAGGAAGGAAGCTAGGAGAATTTTGGTACAGAAGAGAGAAAGTTGGTTTTTGTCTGCTTGCAAAACACTATCATGATGTTCCATTTGTCTGGTAAGGACTTGTGGTAAAGACTATGCGGAAATGCAAATATAGGAAGCAACATCTGTATAATCCTGTTTTAAAATCTCAGCACCATCAATACACAGAACTCACCGTGCTCTCACGCTCAGTGGTACAGTTTATGCTGAACTTTCAATGAAAACAGGAAAAAAAACAACTCTTACTTGCTTTATTTTGCTTTTCATTGAATTGCAAAGGCCTGAAGTTACATGTTTGTCTGGGTCTTCTGCTCATAAGCTTTTCTCATACATACACCTGAAGTTCTTTCATAGTACATTGTTTCAGAAAGTGCTTCAAATTACACACAATATGCTAGTGGTTTCAATCGCTCACAGTTTAGAGCCTAAATTCCCTTCAAAGCATTGGAGAAATAGGGAAGGGCTATGCTAGGATTATGTCATGATGACAAAGTGCAGTTCCATTCCTAGCATGGAATTGAAATAAGCCATTCCAGATATTTACTCGTCAAATTTTAGTTTGACAACTTTTTCACCTGTTTTTTTAAGTATTCCAAGCTCATACCACAACGAGCCTTTAAACTGAGATTCCGGATCTGATTGGCAAGATGTTCAATAAAGATCTAACCTCGGGGAAATTCCATATTTAGGGAAATGTATTCTTGGTGTGTGCCCAAAGTCATACAAATGTTGAGGATGTAAGGGAGACAGAAGTAGGCAGAATCATCATGCAGTACATTGCCTCCTTTCGTTGTTGCTTTGATCATCCTCGCTGCTATTATGCTATGCTCTGAATGCCAAATGAGACAGTCTTGCTTGACTTGACAAGAGGAGTCATAGTTTTGCCTGCAGCTGGCCAGGAATCTTTCTCCAGTAGTAATGTATTTGTTATATCAACTCTTCTGTTTCATGCAAAAAAGCAGAACAATCCCCATGGGTTTAGCTACAACCTTTCTTGTGGGATTTGCTCATAGGCTTCCCATAGCAACATATCCAAGTACCAGTTAGCCTTAATCTCGTTTACTTAGAGAGCCAATAGTATACGAAACAGACAGTTATAGGGTATAGCTGCAATATGTAGTTATAGCATAACATGTAACTCGTTGAAACCACAGAGCACCCCTGTCAGATGCTCAGTATTTGCCGAGCTGAATTAAGTGGCATTTCTAGAACTGAAAGGGTAACTTTGGGATACCTCAAAATGGCTAAGCAGCTGAAATAAATCAGAGACTATATTTTGCCTCCTGCATTTGGCAGAAAAGAATACTTTCTCTTTTTTGTCACACACCTCAGAATATTTAGGATTATAATAATCAGAAAGATCAGGAACTCTTTCAGCTGAGTACATGTAAGGCAAAAATCGCAGTTTCATATTCTTCTAAGCCTCAGATTTTGCTCTAAGGATGTGTCATGTTCTTACAACCAAAAAAAAAGGGTTGCTCTTCTATGGCATCCAGAGAGCAGAGGGAGTAGGAGTTAACTATTAAGATAGCAGCATTTTGTACAGTTTATGTAGATGTTTATGAAAATTATTTCCTGTTATGAAAAAGACGTAGTGTCCAAAATTGCTGTTCCCTTTATAAGTTCCCTTTGTAAGCACATTGTTGGAAATACTAAGGGTTCTCTCTTCTCCTGGACAAACAGCCTCTGTAAGGTCACACAACCCTCTAGACACAACAAAATGACAAAGACATTTCTGGATGATGATGCATAAGTGTTCCTTACACACTCTTCACATTATTTGCACTTTCTCTTTTCCCATCACTGTCCTGAGAAGTTTATTAATAATAAAAGATAGGTGATTAAAAACACTAAAATGCCATATGGTGGACATGAGAAGTCCATATGGATCTCTGCTGATTGAGACATGGAAGACCTGCTTATTTCTTCATGCTTACTTTTTACAGTGTGACTTCTGTGAGACTGCATGGTAGTGTTCGAATATAACTGTTCATCTAGCAACAGGTAGCTGTTTTATTCTATGGGTTAGGATGCAAAAAGGTTTAATTCCACTCCTCTGAAATCCACTTGAAAGAATCATTTATGTTGCACAAACATGCTTATATTCCTTGCCAGGTTTTTGCATGCAAGTAACAATTTACTGATGAGATTGTGAAGGACCAATGCTCCCTTTTATTAAGGAGCTGCTTAATGTACTGCTCTCACATCATAAATTTTGTGAAATTATTCAAGCTTCTCACAAATGTAAAAATAAAATTTCACCATGGCTTTTTCAACTGCATTCTTCAATATTCTGGTTCTACAAAGTTGAAAACTATTAAAAATTAATACATGATTCTGGGGAAAAAGTAAATGGTTTGCTTTTGAAATAGCATGACAATAGTTTAGTAAGAAAAGTCTGAAACTCTGAAAAATAAACGGTACCTATGCACAAAGATTCATATCTGTTACTAATATGAGTAGAGGAATGAATAAAATGAAGCAGAACACAATCTTAAAAGAATTAGCATATTTATTTTTTTATTAAAGACAGTAAGCCAAGGTTTAAAATATAAATATCAAAATTATTGCACATTTGGCTAACTAGCTTTGTTTGGCAGCAATATCCTACAACATCATTGTTCAATGATATGCTCTGGCAGGTTAATCTGTACAAAATTCACGATGTGCACCTTTTCTGTTTACCTCATAAATAATCCTACAACAGTAAGATAATTGTTCTGGTGTATGTATAAAACATCATACAGTAATACAATACATGCTTTATGAAAGCTGGAAAGAAGGAAAGAAGAGAGAGTGTCTCTTGATGCTTCCCTTACACCTTTGACTCAAACAAATTTAAGCAACAGATATTTACCCTCCCATTTGCAGTCATTTGACATAGGCAGTTCCAAGTATACATACAAATACACATATACTAAGAGGATTTGTAATAAATAACTATTGCTTTTCTAGGCAGCTTCAAATATACAATCTTTGGTATGTCTTCAAAAAATTAATGTCCCAGTATAGTCCATAAGAAAATGAGAATTTATCCACAGGTAAATATTCTTAATTAGAATGTGACTCTGTGAATGTCCCAAAGAGTTTGTCCCAGTGGGTGAAGTAAGGAGCATAGTTTGATTTGAATTTCAGATGATGGAGGTCATGATGTGGTGCTCCTCCATACAAACCAAAAGGCACAAGTCGGTGAGTTGACCATGGAAGGTCGTATCCTGAATGGTCCTCCACTGACAACCAAATATTTACCAGAAAGAAAATAATTTCTGTCAAAGGGTGGCATCCAAGTAGTACTGGGTTGATAGCAGCAAAAAAACCTAGTGAAAGCAATTCCCATACACTGGAATATTGTGTAGTAAGAGCAAATGTTGATACGTGCTTGTGATGCACCTTGTGGAAGGTCTTGTAGAGCCAAGGCACCTTGTGATGAATCAAATGCCACAGAAAGTACTCAAAATCAAACAGAAGCAGGCAAAGTACGACTTCCAGCAGGACCTCAGGCAGCTCTGGAGCTGTCACTGGCAGATTCATTGGTTTCCAGTACCAGTGGAGAAAAGTCACCGGGAAGATAAAAACAACATGGTGATACACACTTTGAATAATGCACGGCACCATCATTCCAAGAGTCGGATAGTTCTGCGGCTGGATTTTGTATTTTCTCAAGTTTGGTAGTCTAGTGCTTAAGAAGTCCAGTGCAATATATGGAAGACAGAAAGCCATGTATGCTGTAAAAGAAAACAGCACTGGGAAAAACGGTGACTTGATCAATGGCTTCTTTGCTGTGATAAAGTCCCAAAGAGGCTGAAGGCACAACCTCTCGTGCCCTCTATCCATCGCGTAGCTGGGCAGCAGCACTCTGCCTGGCAGGCTGCAGTTCATGCTGATGGCAGTCTGAGCAGTTTGCGAATCCTGCAAGCCTTTATCTAGCCTGCTCAAGGAAAACTCCGCCCATTAGAAATCCTCCTTAGCAATACGTAACTTTAAAGAGGAAGTTCCCTTTCCTGTCATACAGAAGAGGTATAATGCATTACAATCTCAGAACAGAATTAGCTGGCTAGGGTAATCACTGGAGCTCTACAAGAGACTTGCACAACTGGAAAAATAAGCAGAAATGGAGAATTATAACACTGGCATTCAGAGAAAGAGGGTAGGAACATTTTCTACTCCACTTAGTGCACACACTTAAAAACTGCTGCCTCCTCCTAGTGATTTTAAATTGTGTCATCCTTTGTCTTTTAACTTTATAGGTCAGGAAATACAACCTACAATTGATTTGTTTTTACATGACTGTTATCAAAGATGTAAATGTACCTGAATCATCCAGGATGTTTTTGGATGATTGTACAAACACACATTTTCTTAATGATCCCTTGGGTTATACAACAGGTTAAAGCAAAACCTTAAGGAGACCTACACTACGCTTCCAGTCTGAATGTGGTAGCTGTGATCTATCCCCATCTACTTTTGAGGTCATGTTCTCCTTTATGTTCCTGTATCTACCCAACATGGCAAAATCCACCTGACTTGACTAGATACAAAATTGTGCCAGTGACTTTGAAAAGATAATATATCCCCCAGTTGCTGGGAGCAATACAAAGTAAAATCTCTTTATGCTTCCAAACAGATACTTAGTGACAAGTATTACTTCATTATTACAATGTTCACATCTCACCAGCTCATTGAGCAGTATGCTATGGAAATCGTTCTTTACCCAAGTATCGAACTAACTTATGCAATTAAAAGATCCACTGTTTAGACCCAAGTCCTTTAATGGATCTTCCTTTGTCTGTAGGCAAGCACACAGCAGAAGCTAGCAGGCTTGACCCCCAACACTTCTAATTTCCTAAAAGTATTTTAGGGGTAAATGATGGAAGTTTTGATTTAACCACTAAGACATCACTCTTTTGTGCTTTAAAAAAAGGCAAACAAAGCTTTGAACATTTAGGGAAATGAAGCTTGCCATCAGCTTCCTATGAATTCACGTCTTTTGTAGGTATGGCATTTATTCTAATACTGGAAATGAGCTCAACTTCCTGGATGACTTTATTAGCTTGTTCAGACGATTTTAGTTCTTTGCTATTCAAAAATGAAATCTGATAGGGGGAATGGGAGACAGAATTTCCTTGCTTCTCAATAATTAAGAATAATTAGTTAGCAGTGACCTTTTCTGAACTATGCATGGACTTCTCCTAATACTTAAATGTGCTTTCAGTCTCCACCATTTTCTTATAGAGATTCTACTCTTAAGGAACTGCAAATTTTTTTCTCTCCTTAGACATGAAGGAGTTTACTGAAACAGCAACATTATTTGCGCTATTATTTAGGCAATCAGAAGTTTTTTGTCAGAGATAGATATGGTGCAGCCTTCAAAGACTACTCATTGCATACACATTTCAGAAATGGATTCAGATTCTCTGCTGTTGTGAGACTGTTCTGTTGAACTCAATTAATTCGAAGTGTTGAATGTGGTGAAGCTAAAACCCAGTGAGAAACACTCATCTAATGGATGAGGATCTATATACACGAGCTCAATTTCCATTTTCTGATTGTATTTTATTCTGAACTCCATTTCACAATAAGGACGTGAAAAATGCATCTGTAACTCAATCACTGTTCGCTTCTGAAAATATCCTTGTGAGAGATGCTTTCTGTTGATTTATGTAGTTACAATTAGAAATTAAGCCTCCCAGATGGGACATGAGAATCTCTATTTTATTAGAATTATGCAGGGACTAAATTTATTCTATAATGTATTCCAAATCTGCCTGAAGGGACATTGACAGAAATTGCTCAGCTGCCTTGAAGACACTCCTCTGACTAATCCCTAATAGCCATGTGAAATCCCAAGAAGTTTTAGAACCACTGCTGCCTATAAGCTAAAATCTAAAGAATAGGCATTTTGCCTGAAGATTAGGTCATAGAAAAATATTCTTAAATCCCTTAAGGAAAAATAACAGAATTCTGGAGTTTTATTACCAGTATACCCTGCAAGATGAAGCCCAAGTAAGGCGCAGAATGCGCAGAACTTGTCCCATTCTGTTGGCGCTCTGCGGGACAGCTCAGAAAAATGAATCTGTGCATCAGAGGGCAAACCCTCACTCTCCAGCAACATAGTTCACACTGTTTGGCTTAGCCACCAAAAAGCACTGCTCACATATTTCCAGTCCACTAACTCAGGTTTCTTTGTCAGCACAAGGTACAACAAGAAGACAAAGTGCACATAAATCCTTTCTGTATTTAATTCAGCAATACAACCCCAGCTTTTTTTTTTTCACCCTAGTTACGATGCTGCCAAACCTCCCCATATGTTACAGGACTCTAAATGGGTCTAAAAAAATCAAGACTCCTGCTACAGAGTTTAGGTTGAAGGGCACATAGTTTGGAATGAGGCCCCGCAAAGGGTCTGAAATAGATTCCACATGAGCACAAGACGCGAGCACCTACTCCAGGCTCCACTGTTAGGTACAAGCTGCAAGGTAAGCATCATAACACTAAGTGGGTAGGAAAATGAGGAACAGGCAGCAAGAAGGAAAACTAGGATCAACGTACTGAAAGTATGTCACAGAAACTAATGTCACAGCAGGAGAGGCAAAGCGCCTTTATTCCTCCTCCTCTTCTCCCCCTCTGTATGAGGGCACTATTGTCGTACCAAAGATAAGGCAACATCCCAGTGCATGCTGAGCCTTCTACGAGGAAGAGAGTGCTGGGGAAGCGGGTTGGGAACTTGGTGAGGACAGTAGCAGGGAAGCAGGACAGTAACCAGAGCACAGGCAGGCAGCGGCAGCCCCTTCTCTCGCATCAAAAGCGACTGCGGTCCTCGCACCCTAACTCACCTCTGTCCGGGAGCCTAAGCGGGATGGACACGCCGCGCCGCACCGCGCCGGACCGGGCTGCCTTGCGGTGCCCCGGGGCTCCGCGCGGTGCGGGACCGGAGCCCCCCGCGCCCCCCCCGCCGCGTCGCGATGCAGCTCCTCTCCGCGGGCAACAGCGCCGCCCTGCGCAGGAGCCGCGCACAGCCCGCCCGCTGCCGAGCGGCGGCTGCCGGAGTGAATGTGGGCTTGCGGTTAACCTTGCAGGGACCAGGAGATACATCCCGGGCTTTGTTATCGTTCTCAGGGATAACACCGTTCTGAGGCAGGGCAGACACGTAGGCATAGATCTGTCACAGGTGGGGAAAGAAAGAGGGGCTTTGCGTATTCACGTCTTTCCAACCTACAGTCCCCTTAGGTTTAGGTACACTGAGATTCAAATCTAGAATCTCAATCCACAGTATGGACACGAGTCTCTATTCCTCACATCCCAGGTGAGCAACGCAAATCCTTGAGCCCGTGGGTATGCTGAGTACTTGAGGATAAAAACCACAAAGTACTTTTCCTAACAGAACTAACACATTTTCTTAATCAAAATATTTTCATACCAACACCCCACCTCCCTATCAAAGCTCCACTGAAAACCTCCCCAGCCAGCACAGACAGAAAGCTCGATTATGGGCCTTTTTAATGAATTCCTAACAATGGCTGTGGACGGAAAGCTGCCAGTGAAGTAAATAGTTAATTCTCAAGCTTTACATTATCCGGATCAGCTTTACAAACAAAAACCATCAGGAAAAGATTCTAAAAGTCTTTCATTCAAAATCCATAATTCCATAGTGAAAAATTGATTTGCATCCTCTACAACTGCACATGTGCATCATTTCTGGATGAGTCAGAATGCAATACAGACATTTTTCAGGTCAGCATCCTTAGAAAATACAACTTAAGCAACCATGTTCCAGGTCCATTCAATTGGTACCATCTATCCAACCTTTGTAATCTTTTATTTGTGATTTCAATGATTTTGTTCATACAAAGTTATTTGAAAATACGCTATTGCAGAAGAGAGGCCATTATTAGCACGCTTGTGATAGGCAGTGCTGCAGCATGATTTTGTGTTTTACAAGATCTCAAAGAAAGGGAGAAGACATTATAAGTGCTTTAATGATAAGAAAATCTTCCCCCAAGAGCCATGTTTTGTTATATACCAGAAAACCCATCCAGCCATCTCTCATATCTTACAGATTAAAGCTACTTGTAACTTTTCATATTATTCATGTTTCCTTTATTATTTTTCTTTATGGCATATTCACCATAAAGAGTAATTTATGGAAAACTGGTTTATTTTGTTCCCAAGCTGACAACACTGTTTCTCTTACAGGGCTCAAGGGAGTAGGAGCTCTTTTGCCATCACTTCCTATTCTGAGGCACTTCAAAGCTGTTTGAGTTGATGAGTAAACTTTTGTCAGTGTTACCACTATCTACAGAATTACTAAATAGCGTAAAAATGCTCTGCATTGAGCTAGTACATCATTCATTACATAGCACTAACAAACATACATGCACTCTACCATTCTTAGGACTTCTGCATGAAATGAATGGTGTGAATATATTTGCAGATGACCATAAAAAAAACCTTTCCAAGCTCATGTGGACAAAGCATCGTTATGTCTGTGTAAACCCTTGTATGCCCAGTTGTGTTGTGCATCTCTAAGTCAAAGCCCTGGATCATGCACTCACTTCAGACGCACACAGGCCTGTGAGTCTGGCAATTCATCAGCTGAATGGGGACTACTGTCTTCTGGCTTTCTGGCATAGTTTGATCACATCACTAAATGCTGAGACTAAGCCAGCAGAAGGGGTCCGATGCCCTCTGTTATGCCAGTGCACTATGTATTATCCAAAGCTGACATTCAGCCAACATTCAACATCATATATATACACCTGTAACACAAAAATGTCTATAGACCAGGCACTAAGCATGCTAAGATCTGCTTGAAAGATGCGCCAGCATTTGCTGCTCATTCTTATTACACCAAGATTCTCTCCTCCAAAGACGTTTGGGGTGTTGTATTTTGCACACTTCTTTCCACTGACACCTCTCTAAGTTTGTGTCACACAGTGCTTGCAATTTTAGCAAGCCAGGAAGAGCACAACGGCTCACCATTCCCATAGCCACCCCTGCACCTGCAAAACTCCACAATGGCTTTTGTGTAAAGTTTCCACTATTCTGGCTATATTTTCAGGCACTCAACGAGCTCACCTGCATGCAAAGCTGACAACACATAGAATTTAACACACCTACTTTTTTGACTGAACATCTACTGTATACAGACTGTACAGTGCCTGAACATACTTATGATTGGAGATGACAAAAGTCAAAAGCTGGGTCAAGCGTACCATGGCAGAGATTAGCTCCCTGCTTTACTATGTGGTTAAATGCTACCTATGAAACTACCAGTCTGTTAAGCAATCCAATTACTCAAAGTTTAAGGATGTGATACGCTTTCCACCATGTCAGTGGTTTGAAAGGTTAGAAAATGACTCTGCCTTGTGAGCAGTTATTTACAATTGGCACCTTACTTACATGTCTCAGAGAAGTCCCCCCAAAACATTAAAGTCCTTTTAGGCTCTGGAACAGCCTCTTTCAGGACCCAAGTAAAATGGAAGCTTACTTGGCAATTTTATTTATTTTATTGTACTTGTTCTATGGCCGAATAGTTGTGAAAAACAGACAGCTTTCTGGATTCTGTTCCAAAGATTCACATGCATTCATGAAACAAGAAGTGAAACACAACACATCGCTCTGAACTCCAAGCAGCTCTCTTGTTTATTGAAATATTTCAAGCTTAACAAACCTGATGGACATGGCTCTTGCTGTATCACAGTCGCTCACAACCGCTAAGTCAGCCACTTTGGATTCCAACAGAAACTTCCTTTCAGCACAGCAAGGTGAAGCAAAAACAGCTGCTACAAGTATAAAGCAAACTTGGAGGTCCTGATAGGAATCACAACTGAAATAGCATGAACCACTTCTTCCTTACACAAAGCCTGAGGATTCCCTGAGTTTGAATTAGGAATTACAAAAAAAAAAAAAATTAAAAAAAAAAAAATCTAATTTTTGGCTTATACATATTTTTCCTTTTTTATTTTTTTTCAAAAAAAAAAAAAAAGTTTGCCTCAGTTTAAAATGCACTATTTTCTATGCCATGTTGAAAAGCAGTTTTATCCTGTAGGGATTGACAGAAATCTGCATTGAATCCAAGCATGGCACAGAAATCATCTGGACTGAGGCAAGTGAATCTGGAGGTTGGTTGTACATCTATTTTTGGCAAGGAACTTTTGTGTTATTCAGAGGAGCCGAAGTCTTCTGCATGATCAATGAAAAGAGCAAGGCACCTATACCACAGACAATTACTGCTCCAAAGTCAGACCCCTAAAGCAGATTTGAATCCTTTCCCCCATTAAATGGGGACTTAGTCACCCTCTGATGTGGAAACTGAAACAAATGGAGACTGCCATTAATACTGCCAGGCTTCACTAGGATGTTGTGTGGTTCCTGAACACAATAGCGGCAAGCACCACATAAGCAGCTAAGAAGTAAACATACCTTCAGAGCAGCAAATAAGTAAAGGGAAAAGTCCATGCAAATTAAGTCACTCAAGCTACAAAATTAATGCTTTGGCTCTTCCCTCGTCAGTAGTATACTGACGAGCTTGTTTTTTAGTGGTCAGTGCAAAGAAAACAAAACACAAGTATGTTACATCACTGTCCTTGAAAGCCATAACCTATTGACAAAGCTATCTGAAAGTGGCACTACTTTCAACTACTTCTCTTTTTATTTGCCCTTGAAGATTCCTGGAATGATCCTTATCCATAGCTGGTATGTGAAACATGAAAGGCATCAGCATTAGATCAAGAAAAATGCAGCAATTAATCACTACCAAAATAGTAGATTTCAACTAACAGTGATGATCTTCTCTGGCTTCATGACAGTTCTTCTGGGCAATATTGAAAGTCATCTAATGTAGCTAGGTTGTATGTGATGGCTCAAATAATGCTGCGCAAAAAGTCATTAAGTGCTTTGTAAAGGACCAGCACCAAATGGGTCACTGCAGTACAAGGAGTATTTCTGAAAGGTACTCAGAAATGGCAATGTACTGAGAAATGGCAGTGTCTTTTATGGACAGTAAAATACTTATTGCTTTAACTGTCAAGCACCTGAGGTGCTGGATGAACTAACTCGTCTTTCAGACATGTCACTAAATTTATATGCACATGACATACTCCTTTTGTGCAAAGCCACACTGCTGTCTTTGGAGTACCATGCCAGTGTGTGCCAACTCAGCAGGGTACAGTGAGGATTTATGCAGGAAAGAGAAATAACACTGAGAAAAACCAAATCAAATATTAATCCAATTCAGTAGTTATTGCTGGCATTTCAAAAATGCATCATAAATAATGTAGCATTACTGCCAGAAAAGCATATGTTCCAAAAAGATGAATTTCTGGTGAGCTTTGACTGGTGAGCTATGACTTTGAAATACCATGTTAGTTTAGACATACTTCCTAATCATGTTAATTATTTCATTATACATGCGGTAAGGTGCATCAAGGCCCCAGATGAAATCCAAATGTTCCCATTCTGGAATGTTTTTGTGGTAAACCAAGTTTGTGATTTGAGTGAGCAGCATAGCAACATCCTTTGGGTCTGCCAGCCAGTCATGTCCACCAGTCCACACCGCAGTTGGTACAGTCATCTCTTTTATTTTGTAGAAAGGGGGAGTAGACTGAGGGAAGGAAAGCAAAACCAAAAGCATTAGACAGAAAAAGTCTCCAGTGTGATACTACACTGCAGTGTAACATACTAGCAAATACAAGAAGAATGTCTCAGATTCTCATTTTCTCTTCCTCTCTTGGGCAGCTAGAGATGGAGTCCAGACTCAACAGAAAACATAATTCCCAAGAGTCCCGCCATATTACAACACACATAGCAGTAAAGATGTGCTTTCAGGAGCTTACAAGACAGTAGGGTAGCACAAGTCTCAGATGCATCCCACTCAAGTTATTTCTGAACCCTAATCAAACACTAAAAGTGACTGCTACTCTGCAAGTATCATACTGCAATATTACTTATGACTAAATTGACAAGGGGCAAAATATTTTAAGTATTGCACATACCAATTTGAAAAATACATGGAGATTAAACAGGCTGGAGACAAGCAATACCTGCGTGCAAGTGTGTGTGTGTGTGTGTGTGTGTGTGTGTGTTAATAGGCAAGTCTCCAGTCTGGTTACTGGGTGGCTCTTTAGCATGCAGCATAAACACAGCACCCATAGAAGTGCCCAATGAGTTTTTTTTGTGACACTAAAGAATCATACCCATAAAAGATGCCTACCTGGTTGTAGTGAGCTGTATTTGCAGCCTTGCTTCCCCAGTCATAAGCTTTGAGTTCCCCAGTCTTCACAGCCTAGAAATAAACAAGTATTCACACATACAAAGAAGAACTGCAACACTTCTATCTCAGGAATAAAGAGTGTATGTAATCTGGAGAACTGGTACAGAAAACTGACACAAGAAACAGTGAAATGCCAAATATTAACAAGGACAAGTGTCACTGCTTTGCCCAGTGTCACAAGAGTGGGAAACAGTGACATTCACCACCATGAGACTTCGTCCTTTAAGATTTCACACTCTTTCATAGCAACAGGAGGAAAGATTAAGGAAAACACTTCAGTGTATCCAAAGTCAGGATGTGGCAGCTCCATGCTTACTTCTGAAATATTTACCTAGCTGTCTACAAAGGTATATGAACACAGCATGGAGCTTTCTCAGAAATCTACTCTGAATGATTTACCATCTATTATTTTTCAGAAACAGAAGTTTATATAACATGGATTTGGGGGGAGAAAAGGGGGAAAAGATCTTCACAAATTTCTTTCTGAGCCAACACTTGAAGAGCTACAAGATCACAAGTATCCCTGACCACAGCTTCCACGGCAAAGGCCTTCTCTTTTTATCAGCCTAGAGCAAGCTTCAGGCACAGTAATGTCAGAGTCATGAAATTGTGCAATGAGGTGAAATTCAAAATATACTTTCAAAATATAAAATGAAGCCAAAAAGAATATAACAGAATGCCTGATGCTTTTCACTGGCTAAAAATTGAACTTTAAATCAAACCAGGGTTTGACGAAAGGGGAGAAAATACTTGTTACAGCATGACTCTGAATTTAGTTTTTCCATTGTATTGTTTGTTGGCCTGATGTACTTATAGTTAGTATATCTCCAAAGAAATAAGGGAAAGGGGTGAGCCACCTTAAGTCAGTATCATCAAAGCAGCTACAACGAACAGCTGCCACTCTGAAAATTGGTGGTTCCAAAATTTCACTCAGCCTATGCTGCATATGTATTTTGGCATTTTATTCAGTTTAAATATCAGAGACATCAATATCCTACAAGCAAGACAGCCATAGACATTTTAGATTCTGGAAATTCTACCTGGCTCCAGTGGATCATGTTTTGTACAGACGTCCCTGCAGGACAGTGTGCTGAATACACATCCACTCGACTCTGCAACAAGATAATTAACATGGTTTACTCCTCGTAGTGCAGCAGTTCTACCCATTATTGCTTCTGGAACAATACAAAATATTCCACTCCTCTTCAAACTGTTATAAACAAAAGTTAACTGGAACCATACCTATGATGAGGTAAAAAGTTCAAATGTCTGGGGAATAATTACAGTTAACTAAAGAACCTTAAATCTAATAATGATATCCCTTAAACATTTTTTATATAGTAAGAATATTTTTAAAATGCCAGCGTTGTAAGAATTGGGAGCACATTAACTAATATTTAGATGGACCTCCAGAGAAACCTTCTGTACTCTACATCTAAACTAGTAGCTGTCAGTCTAAACTGATTCAGAACCTCTTACACTTTGAGTTTAGAACTACAAAATACCCAGGGGAAGCTTAAATCCTGGCAGAAAAAAAAACAAAACACTATCCACTATTAAAACCATGAAAACTGCATGTGCTGAGCAAGAAAACATCCAAAAAATGCACTTTCACCCTGATATAAAAAAACAAACAAACAGAAAGACACCTCTGGGTAAACTGATACCACCTTCTACTGGTTTCAGGGAGTTAGAAATACTTTAAGAAGCATTGTGAACAGAGGTGGTCTCACACTGACTTCTGTTAACTAGCTCTTAGACAACAAAACAAGTCCTATGAACAAGCCCTTTGGAACTCAGTCCACGGATGAAGCCATCAGCAGGGTCAGAAATTGGTCCCAGAGAAAATAACTGCACATATCCACCAAAAGAACAGAAAACCTTAATGGTTCTCTGAAAATAGCTGAAAACTAGATCTTTCTTCCTCACTTCATTGCAAAGGGAATTAAATACTTGCACCATCATAGAATCATAGAATCATAGAATAGTTAGGGTTGGAAAGGACCTCAAGATCATCGAGTTCCAACACCCCTGCCATGGGCAGGGACACCTCCCACTAAACCATGCCATCCAAGGCTATGTCCAACCCCGCCTTGAACGCCGCCAGGGATGAAGCATTCACAACTTCCCTGGGCAACCCATTCCAGGGCCTCACCACCCTTACAGTAAAGAATTTCTTCCTCATATCCAATCTAAACTTCCCCTGTTTAAGTTTGAACCCATTACCCCTTGTCCTCTCACTACAGTCCCTAATGAAGAGTCCCTCCCCAGCATCCCTATAGGCCCCCTTCAGATATTGGAAGGCTGCTATGAGGTCTCCACGCAGCCTTCTCTTCTCCAGGCTGAACAGTCCCAACTTTCTCAGCCTATCTTCATATGGGAGGTGCTCCAGTCCCCTGATCATATTAATTCATTTCTTTTACCCACTTCCCCAGCAGATTGAAAATAATGTATTTTAGCTTTCCAGTAACATTTTAAAAGGTTAACTCTATCCATCATAACTGCACAAATAATCTATACGAAGAAAAGATATTAATCCAAACTCAATATGATGAAGGCGGCATTAGGGGTTTTCTAATTACATGTAAAGGACAATCAGTAGAGCGATACACAGTTAATACTATGTTAGAGTTCACAATAACTTAGCTATTAAAAGTCACTAGAACATACCATATTCAAGTTTCTCTCATTAAAACCGCATAGAAGAAAGAACAGGTTGCCACAAAGGTCATCGAGTATTCTGTGAGTGCAAACATGGGTGGCAAGCCACTTCATCAAAAAATTCTGAGGGAGGAATTGTTTCTTTCCAAACATGTCCTACAAAATAACAAGAACATAGGACAAACATGTAATTGCATAGAATGACTTGGGTTTAGTTTTCATACTACAACATTCTTGAGGTAATTATTTCCATTTGCCCCGGTGACAGGTTTGTCATGAAAATTATTTATCCCCTTATCAACCTTGTTTACAGTCCAATCCAGAAGGTCATGGTTACTGCTTCTGCTCCAAAAGATACAGTCCATTAAATTCCACACAAAGTTAACTGGGAACTAAGACAATCTCTCAAGAATTACAAACCTGACCTCAAATCCAAATAAATTTTAAATTCAGTATTTTACAGAATACTGTATATTGTCTTGTCATCAGAATCAAAGTATGTTAAGCAGTATCTGCTAATGTTAATGGCTTTGTAGCTGCAACTTCCTCTCTTCAAATCATGTAAGAAAAACAAGTCGCATGAGCTGTGGTGGCCACTTCCTCTTGATGGGTATTTTTAAAACATCCAAGGATTTAAAAATGGCCCACTGAGAACTTCCTTAAAAGTAACACAGCTCTTTAAAAATAAAACTGACCCACGGGTTTCTTGCTGTCACATACTTCTGCACTCTGGCCTTTTTGCAAGTCATCATGAGAATCAAGTTCCTCAGCACAACATGTGCATCTGCAGAGGGCACCAATCAGCTACTGTTCTCATTAGACAAAAGTTCATTACACAAGGAACAGAAGATTACAGCTGTTAGTATTGCTTTTAAGTTAACTGCCTTTGGAGCAGGGAACTAATAATGTAGACAGACACGCACTTAAATCTGTGCAGCATTAAATCTGTAGAGGGTACATTAGAGACGGGTGTATCTCCTACAACAAACAGCTCTGTGTGGGAATCTTTATGGGAGGTGGAAACAAAAGTGATGGTTAAAAATGACACACAGTGGTGTGTTCACGATGTCTGACTTCAGGCACTCATTGCAGCCTGCTAGTCTGCCTACACACTCTGATGTTAATGGGGAAAGGTAAACTCCTCCAGAGCATGACTCACAACATCTAAATAAAGCTGCTGCTCTTAATCATCCTCTGAGGGATCCTCTTCCAATAAGAAATGGTTAATTGTGAAACAAATCTGTTAAAGTTCATGGCAATTCAGAAGTATTCTGCATTTAAAGCTATCAGATGACTCTTCTAAAACACACTGACTAATTAATCGTGTGATTTCTGTAGCTTAAATTCTAGAAACATGGAAAAACATAGTTTTATTCCACTTATAAACTTCTAAAATATTACTTTAAATGGATGTAAATTGTCTCATTAGGCAGTATAAACCCAGAAAAGCCACTGCTTACTTCCACAGCATTATTATGGAGAAACTGGGAAGTATCCTTGTCAAATATGTTACTCTCTAATCACAGCTATTAAGCCTTTGCCATGCTGTTTTCAATTAGAAAGGGAGGCACCTCATTTGGCTCAAAACATTTATGCCAAAATACAAACCTTGAGTAGCAGGTCAGGAAACACTCCCAGTTTTGCCAGAGGGCTAGTGGCAAACTTGACTGTAGCTACTGGTGCCAAAGCAAAGAACATTTTGATTTTCTTAGCCAGCTGTGGCAAAGTTGAAAAAGCAATGAAAGCTGTAAATAACAAGAGAATAATTAACAAACCTCACTGGAGCAAGTTAGAAGGGAATTTTACCTCGCAATGATTCTATAAAATCTGAGAGCAAGTGCACAAAAGTACTTTTAGATTAATGGTTTGATTGTTTTATTTAGGATGAGTTTAGATACTGCAAATTAATCTAGTTACTACAGAATACAAATTAAGTAACACAAATAAGAAGAATTGTTTTCTTCTGAAAAACAAATTCATGCTAACTCATCCACAACACTCTTCTAGCTCTTTCTCTCTGCAGGTCTAAAAGCACCTGAATCAGGTCTTACAAACAGCAAAATATTCTGTAAATTGGATTCTTTATTCCACATATCTGATGATTCTCATTTTATTATCCATAGTTCATCAATTTATTTTACTAGAAACTGTACTCGTAGCTACCTGTGACTTCACTTCATCTTTTCAGCAGCTTCCCACTTTAAGTAAACACAGAAAGCTTAAGTCTTTCATCTTAATGTTGATGACTATTCCAGGAACCAGATAAAAAACAGAAGCAGTAGATTTCAAATGTCCTATTTTTTCATCATTAAACCACATATGTGGAACTTGATATGACTTCAAACACAATATATTCTAATGAATGCATCTCTGCACCTACCCATTGTGGTGCCCTGTGAATGGCCAACGTAAAACACTTGTTCCTGGCCAGTTTTCTTCAAAATAAAGTCCACTGAGGCTGGAATGTCATACTTAGCCATTTCATCAAAGCTACAAAGCAAAGATAAAAAGTCAGCTGTGTAAGTAAAGTTATCAGTGTGGAACAGCTGCACAAAGCTTTACTGCACTGCAGATCAGTTGTCTGAACATAAAGAAAAGCTTCCTTCGGATGAAGCAGAACTGAGTCTTCACACCAAGCACAGGTAAAAGCGAATTCTACTGACCAGGCTGTCTCAAGATACTATACTGACCATGAAACTCCCCTTTACTGTCCCTGCATATGTAACAGCACATGTGACCAGAAAAAAATATACATTCACAATGTGACAGAACTAAGATGATGGGCAAAGAGAGGAAAAGCAGCCTGCTCGCAAACAGCATATGTAGTAACCTAGCAAGACGAAGATACCTGAAAACCCAGAATTCTTCTTGCTTCACTGTGAAGTGTGTATGTTTTCTGGACCAGGTGTTCCCTCTGCTGTTTCCAAGCCATACATCATAGCCAGCATCTGCCAGCATAAAGCCAAGGCTGTTGTAATCCAAGTTTGTGATCCAATTGCTGGCATCTGCAAGCAAACCATGCTGCAGAAACACGGCAGGCCTTGGACCTGAAAAATAATGCATTTATCATAGCTTCCTGTTCACCTGCAGTTGAAAGCCTAAGAATAATTTGAGTTATTGAAAGCCTACTTTAGATTTCAACTTTGAATATTTAATCCACTTGACTTAATCTACTAACAATTTGTACACTATTCATAGTGCCATGAATCACGTGTTTTCACAAGAAGCTACTTTTTATCATTAAGAATTTTAAACTAGCAACTTGTTAGTTTTCTAACTAGAGCAAAAGAGTCCTTGAAGTTCAAAACAGACAGCAGATGTACAATAAGCAAACATGAGAAAAGTGGGAGCTACAGGAAAAATACGGGTACCCTTTACAACTGTTTCAAGGCCACAAATACCCAAAGTGGCCCAAACAGACACTACTAAACTACTTAGGATCCTTGCCCTGCCCCTAAACCTGGAGAAGGCATTCCCATATATGTGCTACTGAGATCTCTGTTTCCTAGTTAAGACAATGCCAAACTAGGTGCTGAGCTGTGGAAATCTCTGCAGCTGGTACTGATACTACCTCTATGTGACTCACTTCCATTACCAAAGCTCTGTCAGAACCTTAAAAGCAGTACAGTAGCCAACAGGGGAATCAATATTTCAAAGGACTTTCTCCCCTTGACTTTTTAATTAGAAAAACCTACAATCAACACCCAGGTGGAACTGAGGAAACCTCTCCCCTGACTTTCCCATCATGAAAAGGGAAATGACATCTTTATGTGGAATACAAATTAAAAAAAGAAAAAAAAGATGATTCCTGCTTCTACACAAATAAAATAACATATAATCCCTTAGAAAGAGTCTGACCTTCAGAAAATACAAAGACCTCTTTGGATCTTGCAGCAGCACAGGTATTTTGGGCTTTTTTTCTGCTTTAATAACTGAAATCAGGTATCACAGTAACCTTAGTTCAATGCCAGAGATTACTCAGGAATTACCTCCTCCAACGACACATCATTCTACTATAATACTAAATCACGCAATACTTCCTCCATTGATAATTTAGGCTTGGATCTTTCAGCAGAACCAGCCAAATCACAAACATTTCAGTCACCTATACTCTCCATTCCGGGTCGTGTCCATAAATGTTTGCTGCGAGTTCCAAAATCCAAATAAGCAATATTCCTTCATCCTAGCAACCTTTATACCTGTGATCACAAACCTTTTCAGTGCCTGCTTTTTCCATTTTGTTAAAAACCCATGTGGCACACTATTCCTGCAACCAGAGCAAATCTCCATCAGCGCCAAAGTGGCACTAGAGACAGTACAGTTCAATGTACCTGTCTGCTGCAGTAATACTTCACTGCCTTATGAACAGCATGCAGGATTTTCAGGCCTAACATTAAATTTGTTTTCAGTAATGTTCCCTTTCAGCTGTGATACCTTCTTCCCTTTTATTAAACTCAGATTAACGAACTTCTCACTTTTTGGCTTTCCTCAAGCGGCTATTTGCATGTTTCATAACATAGGAAGGGGCAAACTGTTTAACTGCTTTAATGCTTCAATTCTGTTCTCTATTAGCCTTCAGTTTCTGCCAGTTCCTTTTTCACTTTACTGAACAGTCACCAGACCTGCACATGAATTACACAATCATACAACAAACTGACTTGCACAATAATAATTTTGTGTATCACCTTTAATCCTAAAACTCCCAGAGGGGAAGGAAGAAAGGTAGGTCCTTAAACTACCCTTTCCATGGTAGAACATTTTGTTCTCTTCACTGCACCCCCAAGAAGTTGAAGACAGATTTATCTCCATGATCTTCTTACACACGCTGCGCAGGAAAAACTACAGCAAAACATCATGTGATACATAATTCCAAGAGATCCCATTCATATTATGCAGGTATTGCAAAAGAAGAATTATGGCATATATACGCTGAGTCAGCAGTAACACACCATTGGTATCTTTCTGAAAAAAGATACCAAGTCTATAAAAACTAAAGATCAACATGAACTTTGAAATCTTCATCCTTCTAGGAGATCATACTTCCCCGAATGCGCTCAATAATCCTTGTTTTCAAAATGAAAGCACTTTGCAAAACATGAATTTGGGGTCGAGGGTGTGGCAAGGGGAATGTGGAGAATTCCCACAGGTCAGGAAAACTTCTGTTTGCTTATGTCATCAAAGGATTTAACAAGATCAACAGGTACAAAGGCAGCCTGCCTTTTTCCTCTGGGCTTCCCTGCAATTCTCAAGTACAAAGGCACCTGCCAGGTTTGAGCAGCCTCATCCATGCATTGATCTTTATAAACCCGCCTTGTAAGAAACAGTGCACAGTGCAAACATCCTAACTCATACAAAACCAACAGATAAGGTCAGGGAGACTGTTGCTTGGCCATTGGCAGATGAGAGCAGTTTTCCACAAGTCTTATTCACACATAAGGCTACAGGACAATCACTGATTTCTTTTGAGCTCCATGGGTTTACCTCTTAACCCTAGTTTTTTGCTGTTGAAAGGGCCCTGAGGCAGTCCTCAGAATATGCAGTTTCTATATAAACAGGCTACTGCTGTTGTGTGCATGCAATTGTCTAAAGGATCATTTATAAGGGGTTAGTTTCACACACATTGTATGAGAATAGCAAGTCAAAGGCTACATGTCCCTCCTCTTCTACCTTAGTCTCACTTTGAAAGCATTCCATCATTCAGCCCTCACAAAACCCTTTGCCTTCCTTAAGTTTTGGCTTACATTGCCCCTATCCTTTTTCTCCCCTACCTCACCTCTACACCCCGTGCATTCCTTCCATGCATCTTCCAGCTTTCACAATAAGTCATACAGCTTTTAACAGTGCTCTGGCAGCACATGCCAATGCTCCTCCCAGCCTCCCATCAAATCACATTCATGAAACAATTTGGTCTGAGCTGACTATTGTCAACTACGTGTTACTTACCTCAGTTTGCAATATATTTTTACATGTATTGTACTCAGAATGCTCTAAAAGGATTTTATCTTATCCCTGCTCATTGCAGGGGGGGTTGGACTAGATGACATTTGCAGGTCCCTCCCAACCCAAAATATTATGATTCTATGATTCTGATATTGTTTAAATAAGTTTAAGCAGATATGTAAAATATGACACCCCAGTAGTACATACAATTGGTCTGGATGTACCTTATTGCAAAGTGAGCTCCAGAGAGGTTAAAATTAACGAATGAATTCTTACGCAGATATCAGACAGTAACTATTTTGTGAACATTCCAGTGGGAACTCTTGTAGTTCAGTTATATTTCACCAAAAGAGGCACTGCCCCTACTTCTGAAAATGGTCAGGCATTTTTAACAAACTTATTTCTTACAGAGAAGCATTTTTTATTATTTTAAAATGGGGTTTGAAATAACACAACAATGTTACAATCAATCTCTTTCCAAGATGCTTTATGACTTCAAAAACACAACAAATCTCAACCTTTACTTTCCACTTCCTAGAAAATCCAGGCTGCTCAAAGCCCCCAAAGTCCTCAAAAAAAAAAGATAAATATAAAACAACAATGAAGGGCTTGTATTAATGTCACATAAAGGCAATGCCAGGAAAATACAACTTTCTAACTCCTCCTCCCTTCCTTTACTCAAGTCACTCTACATGTGCCTGATCTTACTTTGGCCATAAGACTCACCAATAAAACATGCTAACTATATATGTCATATGGTCTTTAAACTTTTTCTGAATTACTACAGGAGAAAAGTTTTATAAATCAAAGAGAGCTTTTTTTATGACTTTCCACTTTTCCAAGCAGACATAAATCTTACCTTTGTTCCTTTCATAGTCTTTTCTTCCATAAGGAATTCTGTTAATGGAAAGGATATATCCATCTTCTGTTGTCACTTCGTACTCCTCACTAGGGTACCCCCTGAAGGTAATAATTTGACTCTGAAGAAAAAAAAGAAACCACTCTGGAGTCAAAGAATAAAGAAAAGAAACCACTTTAGAGTCAAAGTCCTCCTCAGTACTTGTGCAAAGTACTCTGGGTTCCTTCCAAAGATGGGATGTGAAATTAGTCTGTGGTAGGCATCTGTCCACCTATTCAATGCAGGCAGGTTTTCTTATGGACTATGCCAGTACGGAGTCAGGAACTAGCCAGAGCACAAACTTTACCCAAAGAATTTAGGAAGACTCCCCAACCTGTCCCCGTCTACTGTCAGGTTAGTTACTCACTTGCTGCTTACACTGAGAAAGGCTATTGAAGTATTGAAAAGCAGACGATGATAAGAGAGCAAAACACCACGAAGCGGATTTGGCAGACAAAAGTCAAAACTGTATGCTCTCAAGGAATGCGGAAACTTTCAGTAACAAACAAGTGAGGAGAGCAGAAAGCCACTGGCACCACACTGGCATATGGAAGAAGAGAAGGAGGGAAGAGTACTCCCTCCTGAAGGGAAAGCCTTCTTCAAAACCATTCTGGATTTATATCTGAACTTTATATTGAATTCTCAGTCATACACAGGACACAATCATGTTTAGGCAATGTGCTGAAATGAGCCATAAACAGCTTTTTTTATAACAGCAGTTTTAAAATATTAAGGTCACGCTCTTCACATGTGCGAGCTGCTGACATTGTCACCTCAGCTTGTAGTTTCATGTGCCATTTCTAACTCACCTTTCTCCCCAAACCTTATTTCTGTTACAGAGATCTTACTTAGCTGACAAGCCAACCAAGACAATAATAATCGAAAAATAAAAAAGCACACTTCTTTAACACTATGATTTCATTAATAGGCTTATCTCCTATCTCTTATGTCTTGGGCTTTACCTTATTTTCATTCGATGAAATTCCATTAGGATAAAGAACCTGCTACTTAATAGGTTTTATGCCACAGCTGTGCCTTGAGAAAACTTAAGGAATGCAAGACATTTCTGTAGTTCTACTCTTAGACTGCTGGGCAAGGACAGAAGGAGCATTTTTAAAAACATGCTATTTCTTTTAAATGTATCTTCAATCACCCACAACACTGACGTTCCAAACTTATTTTAAGGCTATATTTCATTCAAATGCTACTAGTCTTAGACTAAATGACTATTTTCAGTCCCCAAAATGATATTAAGAGGATACTGACAACTTAAGCATTCTTTACTTATAGACCTCAAGCATTTACAGCTCAAAGTATCTTCTTGCACATGTGAAAATAGGCACAGTTTAGATGGGACAGCGGAAAGAGAAACTAATACCAATTACAAACAGCAAACTTTTTCTGGAGTTGGCTGTTGCAGCAAAAGAAGAATAAAGTTAAGAGAGCAAATGCTAAATGGGTATGAAGGCAGTTGTGGGCAAGCACACGGGAGCACTGCGCTAGCAGCTCAAGTATGCTTCATATGCATGCACTCCTGCAGCAGTTAAGAATGTCCTGACAGGTCTGGATCAGAAAATATGTAACAGAAAAATCTGCACAGGCAGCAGGGGACCACGAAGGCCCTGGAAGGACGAGAAGAGAGACGACGTCTAGCAGAGCTCCCGGGGTCTCACCGCGGCTGCGACGGGGGTAGGGACCGGGTTTGCAGCCCCGGAGCCGTGGAAGGTCCGCAGACCGCCCGGACGCCCCTCTGCTCTTCGGCCCCTCGCCTCACCCTGTTATACCCACGGCCGCACCCAGGGACCAGCGTCGGGCACGCGTCGGGCACGCTTCCCTCACGGCCGCGCCACTCACGATGTTCATGTTCGTTTCGGGGTCCACATTCCTCCTCCCTCTGGCGAAGGCGCCCGAGCCGGCGATGCTCTGCAGCAGAAGAGCGGCGACCACTAGTTCCCGCATCCTGGCCCTGCGGGAAAGCGAGAAGCCCCGGCTCGCCGCAGCACTGAAGCACAACTCGACGCTGAGGCAGCAGCGAGCGGGCCTCGCAGGGCCTTATGTGCCGTCTCCGCCGGGCGCGGTGGCCGGCACGGGACCGCGTCACAGGGGCGGGGGCTGCTGCTCGGCTGACAGGGCGAGAACAGGGCCCGTCGCATTCGTATCAGCGGCGGGGCGGCAGCCGCGAGCCAGCGTCTGAACGGGTGCGGCCGGGCTGAGCGCCCGGGTGTGGTCTGCACCGGTTCGCGCCTCCCCTCTTCGGGTGACTGCGGCCCCGCAGAGACCTGCTGCCGCGCCGGGACCTGCCTGCGCGCCGCCGCCGCTCCCAGCGCTGTTTGCGCGGCTCGGGGCAGTGCGGTGCAGCGGCAGGAGGGCGCTAGGCCGGCGACGCAGCTCAGGCCATACAGCGCGGCCTATCGGCGGCGTCAGGGCCGGGCCCTCTTTGTAGCGCCTCGCAGGGCGGAAACGCGGCCGCGGTAGCTACTGCCGCTCGGTGCCGGCGGGCCGCGGGTGCACGGCTCTGAGCTGCCTGAGCCGGTGTGTTTCAGCGTTCCTCAAGTAACCCCTGTGTGGGCAAACCCCGCCACCGCGGGCTCCATTGTCAGAAGCTTGTCAGCCCCAAGAACGGTGCCCGTGATTTTTGCTTCCCAGCCCTTCACTTCGTGTGCGTGTGCTCCCCATCCGAAGTCTCCGGAATCCTCACAGTGCCGGCCTGCCTCGATCACGCCGCAAAGCCCGCGGCGGTCTGTAGGGCGAAAACAGCGGCAGGAAGGAAGGGATTACTGGCCTGGTCTGCCGCGGGGAGAGGCACAGAGATCCCCGGGGACGCCTCCACAGTGTCGGGAAGAGCCGGTCCTTTGTCCGGACTATAAAGCGTTGTCAGCAATCACTGTTATTCTTCCTCAAATAGATCGATCGATCGATCGATCGATCTATCTATCTATCTATCTATCATCTATCTATCTATTATCTTTGCACACAGTCAAAATATGTCATATCTAATACAGATGGGCTTAAATTACATGCAGGCATATAGTTCCAGCAGGATTATCATCATAGCTGTTTGCAAACCTGCTTTACCTTCATGCACTGAGACAACCAATTGGCATGGCATTGCATATTGTAATCTCCCAGAGAAGCATGTCAGTGGTCAGGGGATGTGTGATTAGCCTTGCAAAAACTTGGACCAAATTCAATCCTGTAAAATAAATATTCATGTTACTAGGTGCAGGTCCCGAGTAATATCCTCAGAATAGTACAGAAACCTGATACAAAATACACAGCAGTAGAGCAGAAACGTGTCAAGAACAGAAATGTTCCTGTTTGTTTAGAAAGCATTAAGATTTTAAACGAAGCTTTCATAACGTCCCTTTGTTTTGACATACGGCTACATTAGTTGATACAAGTGACACTATGCAACCGTTTGCATTCCTGGATTCCATTTCTTAGGGACATGTGCTTTTAAAGAACTTGGGCATTGCTCAATGATTCACTTGGGTTTTCTGTTAAATTAATTACAGGGTACCCTTCCCCCCTAGGCAAAACCCTAGTTATAAAATGCCACAACTGCTGCTGTCCAACATAGTAATTACATGCTAAACTAGGCTAAATTGAAACCAACATAAAATAGGATATTTGAGGTGAACCTGTCATTTATTATGGTATAGTTCGTTCACATTACTTTAATAATGAAAACTGCACTTCAGGCAATTGTTTGGCTGAGCTAATGATACCAGGGGAGAATTCTTTGTCAGCAGGGATCTATTTCAGCTCTAAGGAGATGTACAGATATGAATTTTCTCTCTAAAATGTGTAGGTATTTTTGGCGCCATTCGCTATTCTTGCATAGGTATAGAACACTCAAGTAAACAAAGTCTTTGTATTAAATGCAGTTGTTGTTTCCAGATCATTTCTTTACACGGGTTTTCCAAGTTCTTACATTTGCTGCTGCACCACACAGCTCTCCCAAACAACAGTCAGACCAGCTGTAGCTTTCCTCCAGGTGAAAGCAGCAAGGCTATAGAAGTATTTCTGATTTTTCCTCTGCTGTGCCGAGCAAGTTACAAAAATGGCTGTAGAAAGGCATTGCATAATAAAGGCATTGCATTCCCTTTCACGTATTCTATTTTAAGCAATTTCGTGCACTTATTTTATTCAATAGGCATTGTGTCAAACCAAAGCATATAGATGCAAGTAAGTTTGTAAAAATATGGGTACTAGGGCAAATGTTTGTGTTCCAGAGGAAAATTGCTGCATTTTCCCATATGTTCCATGCTCAGTATCAAGCAATGTACCAAGAAAAACAGACACCTGGGATGGAAGCAGAGACAAGAAGCCCATAGATACTTA